>CP142451.1:98711666-100020000 GCA_038049695.1 Cinnamomum chago | reverse complement strand
CATTTCGGCTATGCGCGTTTCGGCATGAACACTGGTGCGCTTGCCGAGACCAGCATTGACTGCCACGATTTTGGCCACATGCCTCGTTGAGTCACGCATCTCGGCTACGGTCGAGATGACAGACTGCTAACCGAGACAGGCTCTGACAGCCCCGTTTCGCATAAGGACACGTGGCAGGATGCAGGTACGCGCTGATGGGACAGATACACCATCCCAGCTGTCAAGAATCCTCATCAAATCCCTGACAAAGCCACATCTGGTGGCTGCAGCCATATTCGGACAGGGCCCAAGAAAGGATCCGATGGGACCTTAGCCGCCAACAGGTCAAGGCGAGATCAGGCTCAATGTGACTAGCATTTAATGCAGTATAGGCTGATCGGACCCTCATTTAATGCAATGTGGGCTATGATGGATCCTCATTAATTACTCTATGGGCTAATGAGACCCTAACAATCAAATCATTAAGCCCACCAACAGGCATCTAGGACTTTTCTCTTATAAGAAGATATACCACCCAAAAACCAGGTACGCGCACACGCATACAATCTCCTAGTCGTTACTGTGCCTTTCTTGTTCTCCGACCTTAGTCCCTGCACTAACTTAGGCATCGGAGAGCCCTGCGCTGCCCACAGCCAGGGTCCTTTGACTGTTTTTTCTCCCCTTTCAGGTCCCTAAAGCGACTAGCTCTCCACAGTTGATTGGATAAGTCCTTTAAGGCTCCCCCTAATCTTGTGAGTTATATTTTCTACACTTACAATATGCATACTAATGATTCATTAATTGAAAGTTATAATCCCTTGCATGTTAATTAATGTCAGCCTACTATTAATAAGATTGATATTGAAATGAGTTCTTCTTTATTCATATGTTTATTCTTTTGAGATGGGAATGGTTGGATTTGCATGTATGTGTATAAATGGGAGAAGGCTCAAATCCTATTTAAACGGTCCGAGATGGAGTAGGAAGGATTGGAAAGAAGGGGGTGGAAAAACAGTGCAAAAACATGTTCTGTTCGGAGAAATTTTGCCCAGTATTGGGCCCGCTCGAGTGGGTCGGCCTAATGGGTCCAACAATGCCAATTTTGGATGGCCATAACTTTTTACACATACGTCCGATTTTTGAGTTCCATATATCGTTGGAAAGCTCTTGGAACGTAAAAACCAATGGTACACACCTCCTAGTGATCAGAACTTGGGAGATGAAGTTGATATGGGGACAATTAAACTAGGCCCTATCTCTTTGGGAAAAAGACTTTAATCCTAGTTTGGACCCTAGATTGGAACCCATGGACTAAAACCTTTATAATCAATCCCTGAGGATGATTGTGACACAAACACTAAACCAATAAGGTTGTAGGTTGAGAAAGGAGTGACCTTGTAGGTCCCTAGATATGAAATCCTTAACCGATTAATTAAGTCCAATGGAAATTGTAACGCATGAGAAATCTTAGGTTGAGGTTATTTCATGTGTCTCTCTGTTTGTCTAGCACCTTCCCATGGGTGTTGGTTTAGGAATTTCAGTGCATCACACACACACAATGTGATACCAATAAAATGTAGCACGTCAATCGAATTACCTAAAACTACATTGAAATGGACGGTTAGAGACAGCGGGAAATTAAATTAGGTTTGGCTAGTTAATCTTCTTGATTTTATTAATCGAATTGCATTTGCATATTGTTATTGACTTTATTATTACCCTCAAATGTCTCAAGAATTGCTTATATGCATTATTCGTAGTATTTCTCAAGTATTATTGCAAATGTCCTATAAATGTATCGTGAATTGATGAGAATAGCGGACTGAGTAAATATGGCTAGATTGATTGAAATGTATAGAATGGAGTCGAAAGATTCAAAATGAATTGAGTGTAAAAGTCTTTCTCAAGTCCTATTAATTGAATTGAATGAGTCGGTATTACTTAGCTTCGACCGAATGATACTCGACGAGGTTGACTTTTGGTTTGGATTTGTGTACGTCACTGCAGTAGACATCATGGAGCACTGGAACTCCAGAACCCGGGTAGCAAGGAGGACCTTTGGCCAGGCCCCTGGTGACATCCCAAAACGCGTGCTCTCTATTAAGGGAGGATTGAGCAAAGATAGTAGCCAGCTAGAATGTAAGTTTTGTTTTGTGATTCGATAAAGCATGATTTATTGTTAAACGCACAATGTGCCTAGTTTTCCGATTATTTGACATCTTTTATTCTTTTGTCAATAATTCGAATTTGATATAACATGTGATAAATCTTAATTGCTCATACATTGTTGAATCGTCGTATTCATGGTGCTACACTTGGTGTCACAGGGATCCAGATCATCGAAGAGAATAGCTAATAACCATTCAGATTAGAGATGTGATCGGTAAGCATATTGATTAGCTTATCTGATGGAGAACGTAAAATTATGGTAATCATGGTTGGGATTAAATGTTGCACCTTGCACTAGATCATGGTTTATTTATGATTGCTTTCGTATTAGGATCATGTTCCATTTGAGGTAAAGCATCTAGTATTTTCTATCATTAGAGTACTTTTGTACTATGCATTAAGGGATTTATATTACTAGTCTTGATTAATGATTTTTTTTTGTTGGATGAATTATTGGAACTTTAATTGACTACTCAAGCTTTGATATTGATATTGTATATGCTTCTACAATTAAATGTTCATTGATTGGTGTTGGTGAGCAATCCTCACACCAGAAATGTGGAATTTTCTACTTCGTGAATTCGGACTTGGTCCAGAACAGGTGCGAGTTCACGGGAGTATGCGTGTCACGCCTTAAGAACTACCCTAATAAAAGTATTCTTGGGCCCGGGATGTGACATGGATGATGAAAATAATGCTCATTTGAAGAAATTAGAGAAGGCTGCTGAGAACCTACTACTCTTTAAGGCAGACTTGCTAGACTATGACTCACTATGTTCGGCCATTGAATGATGCGGTGGAGTCTTCCATGTTGCAAGCCCACTTTATTTAGAAAATGGCAGCAATCCAGAGGCAACATCTTTCATCCTGTTCACTCAATTACTTACTGGCAGAATGTACTGTGATTTGTGGTGGATGGTTTCATAGGCTAAAGTATGACATGTGATACTAATCTGAATATAAGATGTTGAAGGTGGACATCTCTTTTTCCATGTTCTCCTTTTCTTCTTCTTGTGAGAGGGCTTGAATCTGCACGCACACTCTCAATCACTAATGGGGAGCCTCTGGTGTTCCTATTCAGTTGAGCTACAACAAAAGACATCCGTTTCTCCATGTTTTGTTTATACCTGTTTTTTTAGCAGTAATAGTAGTAGTTTATTAATGGAAATTAAGATGCAACTCAAGAAAAAAGAATGCATAAAAACCTCTCATAGGTACAATCGTATGGGAGAAACATAACATTCACTAACCAAGGACTACACTATAGAAGCACTTAAATTACATGACCGATCAACTCCTTGTTAACTAGGCAATTCGCCATTCCGTTTGCAAATCTACTAACATGTTGAAACGAGACCTGCAAGCCGGATACTAGATTACTGATTTCATTGTTTCTACCTGTTGATAAGAAGTCATATCCACATCCATGTTTCATTTGGTTGTGTTTGGGCAGAATGCCTTCTCAAGTATTCCACGTCTATTTTTATACAGAGCTTTGAGCTGAATACTTAATTAAATATCCTAACATTCAATACTCCAAAGCTGAGTCTTTCAATGCTTTTCTACATTTGGACAACCATCAAATTGACTAAAAAAATATTGTGAGATCAGTGTATTTCGAGAATTTTACAATATTGGGTTTCCAAAAGCACCCTAATTATTGAACTGTTTTGAGTGTTGCTTAATGATGAGCAGAAGAATTGTTTGTTATCTTGTATTGGGCACTCATTTTGCTCTGTTATTGCAAATTGGATTGGTTGAGCCAGCTGTGACAAGTACACTGAATGTACTCAAGGCATGCTATAAGGAGGGCATAAAAAGAGTTGTCGTTGTATCATGTTTATATGAGCGGTTTGGATGAATCCAAATTGGCCAAGCAATAGAGTGATTGATGAGGATTGTTGGTCGGACATGGAGCATTGCAGGACAAGTGAGGTAATTTTATGTAATTGACTCATTAAGTTGGCATGGTTTGGGCAAAACTGATTATGATTGACTACATACTCTGGACTATTCAGAACCACCTTAGTACTCCAAATGACATTGGCCTTCTCAAGTCTAGCATTTAAGAATTATGATTTTGGCATCCCCTGAGAACATTTTACCATTACACTTTTTTGAGCTATATTTGCATCATCTATTGGAAGATACCAATAGACCTCCAAGGGGTACAACATTATGCATTCAAGATGAAAATGCTTTCTCATTCTACCCTGAGGTGATCATGGGTTAGAAAGTTCAAACTTGATGGTACTTAGTGTAGACACATGGTGGTACATACTCAAATTAACTTGAATAATGATTCTTTTCTCCTTTTGATCAGATTGTACTTCCTTTTAATGAGAACACTCATACCTGTTTAACTATTTACATGCTATGATCTTATGGATGTTTTTACTTGGATTGTAAATTAAAAGGTAATAAAGGTTTTCTAACATACTTGGTGTTCCATTTCCTTTTTACTACAGGTGCCATTTGGCTGGTATTCTCTTGCCAAGACCATGGCAGAAAGTGAGGCTTTTGAGTATGCAAAGAGAAGCATGCTCGAGGTAGTGACAATTTGTCCATCATGGGTGCTTGGACCATTAGTACTGAAACCCTCCATAAACGCAGCTAGCCTTCTTTTTGTTATGTTATTGAAAGGTCTAGGTTAGTTATATTTTTGTGAATTTGTGAAATCAATGCAATGCACCGCACGTCGCTGTTTAAAACCTTGCGAATTCCATCTCATCTGTGTTGATGCTAGAAAAGGGTCTTAAGCAATGTGTTTCAAATACAGTTGAAAGAGTATTACCAAGCATTCAGCTTCTGTAGCCATTGTCTATGAAAACAAATGAAAGCCATATCTATGATGCTCCTGATGATCAAACATGTTCAGCCATTAGAATCGAGCCATGAACTACCACCCTTTTCATATTATGTTCATAAGGTTGTGGCCAGCAGAAGAACTAGAGTCAGAAGAAAATAAGACTCATGTGATTGTTGATATTCCGTTATGCGGACAAGCAATTGAAACAACAATACCGATTTGCAGTTTTGTAGCCTCCGGGATAAACACGCCCGATTAAATGGTTTGCGGATCCACCTCCGAGCCAAGTCCGACTCGTGTGCGCGATAGGGCTTATGGTAGGTATTAAATTCCTTTAGCTAAACATTGCTACCAAAACCTCAAGGCGTTAGTATAGGCAGCGAAAATACTTTTCAATATTTCCCCTTAGATGGAGCCCACTCCTTAATAATACTGGGATCCCATGTGTGCGGGGCAATCCTCAGTGCGCAAGTTATGCTAGGGACAGCAGTGACGCCCTCTCTTGTGCTCCATTTCAGCTGTGTGCGTCTCGGTACAAACGCTGATGCATTGCCGAGACCAGCACAGCTCGCCACAATCTCGACCACATACCTCGTCGAACAAGTAGTGCATCTCGGCTACAGCCGAGGTGACGAGCTGCTATCCAAGATAGGTACTGACTGCCACGCCTTACATAAGGACACGTGATAGGGGACAGGCACGCACTGATGGGACGGATACACCATCCAAGCCGTCTGCCCTCATTAAATCCCTAACAGAGTCACATCAAGTGGCCGCAGCCAAATCAGGACATGGCCCAAGAAGGGATCCGATGGGACCTGAACCACCAACAGATCGAGGCGAGATCAGGCCCAATGTCACTAGCATTTAATGCAGTGTGGGCCGATCGACCCTCATTAATTACTCTATGGGCTGATGAGACCGTAGCAGTCAAATCATTAGGCCCATTCGCAGGCTTATAGGAACTTTCTCATATAAGGTGATTTACCACCCAAAACCAGGTACGCATACACGCTGCAACTTTCTAGTCATGACTCTGCCTCTCTTCTTCTCCGACCTTTGTTCCTGTCCTAACTTAGGCATCGGAGAGCCCTGTGCTGCCCACAGCGGATAGCTCTCTCCAGTCATTTGAATAAGTCCTCAAAGGCTCCCCCTAATCTTGTGAGTTCATATTTTCAGCACTTACAATTAGCGCCGTCTGTGGGGAAAGGATCAACAAACCCTTCCCTGACACCATGACTAAGGGCACGTTTGGCAAATTGAGAAGAATCCCTTAGTTAGAAGTTTTCTTTGGTATGTTGGAATCAAGTCATCCTCAAAGAGGATTTCCTAAAAATAGTTCCACGTTTGGCAGAAGAGAGGAATCATGGAGTCCATGCATTATGTGATCCAACAATAAGAAGTTTTTAGTCAATTTCTCATAATCCATGAAATATCAAGGGCTGATCTTTTATTCCACAATCACTTTTGGCTCTTTAGATATTCTGAACGGTTCAGATCGTGCAAAGGGGGCCACATAAGTTAAAAAATTAACATTTTAGATTATGAACGTTTTTGCAAATATCTCAAAATAGAGGATAGATCTACGGTTGAAAGTTGGGCCCCTAGTTGTATTTGGTCTCCTCTAAACTATTCACGGTTCAGATGATGATTTCGAGGCCCACAAAAATAAAAAATTGAAAAAAACAGACTGCCAATAATCCCGTTTTTTTTAACTGTGGGGCATATTAACAGTCAGAATGGTTTTGCAAATATCTTAAGTTAGAGATGGAATCAACGGCTGATTTTTGGTATGGTATCCGTTTTGGACCTTCTGAACACTTTTACCGGTTTAGATCTTGATTGTGGGGCCCATGAAAACCAAAAAATCGCAAAAACCGGTCCCACCTATATTAACGTCAGATTCACTGTAGCTCCGCAAATCCGCGAGTTTGTGGATTCCGCGGATCCTATGGGGGGGTGTCTGACTTCCAAAATATTTGCAAACAAGGATTTCTCTCTTCCTCCCTGTGCTTTTCCACGCTGATCCAAACGTGGATTTTCCACGGGATTGCGGAAAAATGACAGAAATCCTCTCTGAGGATGTGTACCAAACATGCCCTAAGAGAGTCGCGAAAGGCGGAGAAACATCCAAAACGCGACGAACGTGACCGTCATCTGTCATCCTTTTTGCCAAGAAAAGGGCTGAGAAGAAAACCGTTGCAGACGACTACGATGAACGTGGTTTTGTCCCAATCGACGTCCAGGAGCAAAATTTTCGCTCGGAGTCACTTTCGAGGGGAATAACAGCGTCCCTCCGGTGAGGAGACCCTCGACAGCAGCCTGGAGAGGATCCTTAGCCGGATTAGGCTCCTTTACTGTAACAAGCTCCGCGGGGTAAGTCTGCAGTGGTTAACATGCCAGTTCTCTCCGACTATCATGAGAACGACGGAGATGACGCTGATGAAGACTTTGACCCTACCCTTGAAGAGATTCGAGCACAGAATGCTACCATCAGAGAAAAAGATGCCCTGATCCGCCAGCTCCAACAGCAGTTGGAAAGATTGACAGGCTCGACTAGGTAGCAGCAATCACGGTGGCATGACGAGGGGAGAGTTTCTCGTAGCAGGCACACTGCTCCCCCCGAGAGAGATCTGAGGCTTCATCTGAACGAGAAGAGATGTGACCGAGCTCGCGATGAAGGCTCGAGCACCAGTCACAGCCATTCAAGGAGGGTGTCGGAGACCATTCCAGAGGTCAGACATGACAACTAGGAGTGGCTTGACGAGCACATCAGGCGGACAGTCCAACACAACCAAGAGGTGGCCGGTCTCACCCGAGACCGACGGGATGCCTGCGAGTCCGTTCATTTCGGCGCGTCCCCATTCTCTCACGACATCAGGAAGTATCCCCTTCCAACGAAGTTCACTGTCCCGAGGTTCGTCACTTATGACGGGACTTCGGATCCGGCCGCGCACCTTCGACACTTCTCCCAGAGGATGTCTGTTTGGGGGGACGAAGGTCACCTAAACTGTCGAGTCTTCTCCTCCAGTTTGGGTGAAATCCCTTTGAAATGATTCTGTGCGCTCCCAGAGGGGACCATCTTGAGTTGGCAACAATTCAAGCAGTCCTTTATGAAGAAGTGTCAGGCCTACAGAGTCATGCCGAAGACGGATGCAGATATTATGGTCTTGAAGATGAAGCGAGAGGAGAACATTACTTGGTTCACCAAGCGATTCTGGACAGTCTACAGCCAGATCAAGAACTCTAAGAACGAAGTAGCAATATTCACCTTCCAGAATGCCCTGCTGCCAGACAGTGATCTTCGCTAAGATCCGGCCTGGAACCCTGTGTCATCCATAAAAGCACTAATGGCCATAGTGAACCGCTACATTGCTCAAGAGGACGACCAAGCTCGAGCTCAGGAGACCTTCAGGATTGCGCAGAGAGACCGAGATGGCAAACCCTCGAAGAAAGACAAGGGATCGTTCCGGAGAGTCGAGCCGGACAGACACTGGACACCAGTCAGTTCGGCGAAGGCTCTAGCGACCACCTCGGGAGGCAACAAGAAGCTTAGGTTGTCCGTCGACCCCTACAGAGCAGTAAACACCATATTCAAGGAGCCCATTCATAAAATCATAAATAAAATCAAGTCTAAGCCGTTCTTCAGCTGGCCGCAACCCATTAGGGGAGACCCATCTTCCCGACATCAGAGCAGGTTCTGTGCATATCACAAGCAGGGCGGGTATAAGACTGAAGAATGTAGGATACTGAGGTCACACTTGGAGAAGCTCGTCCAAGACGGACACCTGCAGTAATACATCAAGGCGTGCGCCAGGGATGACAACCAGGCTCCGAGACGAGAGGGGCTAAGACAGTGATGAGTCTGAGAAACTCATAAATGTCATCCATCTAACTCCCCCTCCCAGAGGGAGTAACCGAGCTCGCGCCGAATCCAGTCAAGCCTCCCACAGTAAGCAGGTGATGGCGGCCGAACTCGGCTCAGCTCCCAAGAGGGCTCGGAGAGAGCGGCCCAAGATCTGGTTGTCAGATGCAGACTTGGAAGGGGTCCAGCTCCCCCACTACGACCCGCTCATTGTTCCCTGAAATTGAAGGATTGTACAATGCAGAGGATCTTCGTCGACCCCTGTAGTTCGTCCGAGGTCCTCTACTTCGATTGCTTTAAGAGGATGAGCCTGAAGGAGAATGACCTGCAAGAAGCCCGAACTCCCCTCATACCCAGAGTCCGGGTCGGTGGAGCATCCGTGATGGCAGACTTCCTGGTGGTTGATGCGCATTCCCCCTACAACGCCATAATGGGCAGGACTTGGCTCCACAATATGGAAGCGGACCCCTCTACTTACCTCCAGAAGCTGAAGTTCCCATTGGAAGGCGGAAATGGCAGCGTGGAGATTGTTACAGTCATAGGAGACCAGCAGACGGCCAAACAGTGCCTGATGGCCGTAGTGTCCGGTGAGAGAGAGCCCAAGCAAGTCAACATGGCCGAGACGGAGAAGAAGTTAGAGGAGGTTGGCCAGGACCCGGAGACGAAGAGTGTGGAAGATCTAACCAAATTCAGGATCGATCCGGAATGATTCTTCTTGCTCGGAAGCCAACTCGCAAAGCCAGAAAAGTCGGAGTTGATCCAATTCCTGGTGCAGACCAGAGAAGTCTTCGCCTGGACGCCCCACGAGATGCCTGGTATTGACCCCGAGGTCATGTGCCACAAGTTGAATGTGGACCCTAACCATAAGTCGATGATGCAAAGAGCTCGCAGGTCTGGGGTGCCGCGGACAGAAGCTGTGATCAAAGAGGTGGACAAGTTGCTGGAAGCCAGAGTGATCAGAGAAGTCCAGTACCTGACCTGGTTAGCTAACATGGTGGTTGTTAAGAAGAAAGCAGGTAAGTGGATAGTGTGTGTCGACTTTACTGACATCAACAAAGCCTGCCCCATGGACAACTTTTATCTCCCAAAGATTGATCAGATGATAGACGCCACCGCTGGACATGACAGAATGAGTTTCCTTTACGCGTACCGCGGCATTCACCAGATACCAATGTATGGGCCAGACGAGGAGAAGACCGCCTTCATAAGGCCCAGAGGCATCTACTATTACAAGGTGATGTTGTTTGGGCTGAAGAACGCGGCAACCACTTTTCAGCGACTCGTCACCAGGATGTTCCAGGCTCAGCTCGGCAAGACCGTCGAAGTCTACATTGACGATATGGTCGTCAAGTCCAAACGGGCGCAGAGCCATTTGGAAGACCTAGCTCAAGTCTTCGACGCTCTGAAGAGGTTCAAGCTCAAGCTCAATGCTTCTAAGTGCGCCTTTAGTGTCGGTTCTGGCAAGTTCCTTGGAAGCTTGGTCACGCGCAGAGGGATCGAGGAGAATCCAGATCAGATCTCAGCTATTCTCAGAGTGCAGAGTCCCACCACTGTAAAGGAAGTCCAGAAGCTCATCGGCATGGCGGCTGCACTGAATCGCTTAATCAGCAGATCCTTAGATAAGTGCTAGCCTTTCTTTCAGCTTCTTGGGAAAAAAATAAAATTTCAATGGACTCCAGAATGTGACCAGGCCTTGCAGGAACTGAAGGCCAATCTCTCTTCACCCCCTCTATTCTCAACTCCGATATATGAAAAAGTTTTGTACTTGTATTTGGCGGTCTCGGATCATGCGGTGAGCTCGGTCCTCGTCAGAGAAGAGGACAAGCTTCAAAAGCCAATTTATTATACGAGCAAAACTCTCATTGATGCCGATACCAGATATTTACCTTTGGAGAGGCTCGCGCTGGCACTCGTCAGTGCCTCGCGCAAGCTCTCCCACTATTTTCAAACTCACACCATAGTGGTTGTTGCGGAACATCTACTTAAATCTGTTTTCAAAAAGGCTGACTTTTTAGGAAGAATCTCCAGATGGGCTGTCGAGCTGGGACAATACGATATCCAGTATCAGTCTAGGACAACGATTAATGCCCAAGTATTGGCAGATTTCCTCGTGGAGTTCTCTTCGAGTTTGGCACCAACCCAACTCGGCGCTAAACTGGGGCGCAGGGGGCATGAGGCATCCACGGACCTCGATGAATAATCTAAAGGCCAAGCCCTCATCCCGGTTTGGAGAGTCTTTGTCGACAGATCCTCTACTTCAAGAAGAGCTGGCGCCGGAGTCGTCCTCCAGTCTCCAGAAGGGCTAGTCATCGAGCAGGCTTTGACCCTGGATTTCAATGCGTCAAACAACGAAGCTGAGTACAAAGCCCTATTAGCAGGACTAAACAATGTCAAAATCCTCGGAGCTCATTAGCTAGTGGTCTTCAATGATTCACAGCTGGTGGCGAACCAGCTGACTGAGGACTATCAAGCCCGCGACGACAGGATGACCGCTTACCTAGCCCTTACGAAGAAGATGCTCTTTCAGTTCCAGACGGCCGAAATCAGGCAGATAGGCAGAGAGTCAAATTCTCACGCCGACGCCCTTGCTAACTTAGCCTCTGCTGTCGAGGCAGGAAGGAGAAGAAACATTGAAGTAGGATTGTTGGCCATGCCCAGCATAAAGCTCCATCCGCCTCGGGAAGTACTGTGCCATGATCTCTGCCGGAGCTGGATGGACCCCATCATAGCTTACCTAAAGGACGACCAACTTCCCGAGGACAGAAGTGAGGCTCACCAAATCAGGCTCAAGGCAGCCCGATTCTGATTGTCTCCTAGAGGCAAGCTCTACATGAAGTCATTCATAGGCTCATACCTCCAGTATGTTCATCCAAGCAGAGTCGAGGACTTCCTCTATGAAATACACGGATCTGCGGGAGCCACATTGGAGGGAGATCTCTAGCATACCGAGCTATCAGCCAAGGCTACTGGTGGCCATATATGCAGAAGGACACGTAGATATACGCTAAAAAGTGTGAGAAGTGCCAAAAACTCTCCCACTCCCTCCATCAGCCAGCACAAGATCTAAGTCCGCTCTCTAGCCCATGGCCATTCGCCCAATGGGGGCTCGACATCGTGGGACCACTTCACCGAGTTTCGGGGAACAGGAGGTGGCTAATTGTAGCCACCGACTATTTCACTAAATGGATCGAGGCGGAACCGTTGTCTTCCATCACAGAGCAAGATTTCAAGAATTTTGTGTGGAAGAACATCATCACGAGGTTCGACAATCGTAGAGCGTTGGACTCGGACAATGGGACCCAGTTAGATTACAACCTCTTCAGGAGCTTCTGCCAAGAACTCGGCATTTAGAACTACTACTCCACCCCGGCGTACCCGTAGAGCAATGGCTAAGCAGAAATCTCTAACAAGGTGGTACTCGATGGACTGAAGAAGTGACTCGACAGAGCCAAGAGAAGATGGGTAGGAGAGCTTCCAAGCGTGTGAGGTCCCACCCTTGGTGGGCCCTCTAAGGGCTATTTTATAGACTAATTATCCCTAATTTATGTTAATTATTGATTAATTATGTTAATCTCTACTAAGCTTTGCTAATTACTACTAATCTTCGCTAATTATTGTTAATCCTTGCTAATCTTGGTTAATTACTCTTTATTTGTGCTAATTAGGGGCTAATTAGGTTGACTAGTTAGATCTCCTAAGATTTTTGGTTAGACTAGGTTAGTTGGGTTGATTCTAATTATTTGGGTGTATGAGTTAATCCTAAGTTAATTAGTGTAGGTGGGTCCTTAGTTAAGTTTAATTAAGCTAATTAGTGTGGGTTAGTGTTAAGAGGGTCCTCCTCTAGAAACTTCTTCCCTAATGACCAGCTTACCCTCATACCCTAACCCTAATCCCAAGATAAACCCTAAACCCTAAGGGTGTTATAGTCTTTAATCACTTCCCCCTAGACCTATATAATATCTCCTAATCCCCATTTGCAAGAACCCTAAACCTAATCTCAGCCCCCATCCCAAGATAACCTCCAGCCCCCTTCCCAAGGAAACTCCCAATTGTTTCTTCTCTCATTTCCTCTCCCACGTTTGAGCTAAGAGCTTGCAACAGTCACTGTGCTGGAAGTTCATCTTGAAGCTCTGCTGCTGTCTTCTTCATTCCAGCTACAGCAGCCACCTGCTCCTTCTACTTCATCTCCTTCTCTTCATTTCCCTACTATTACTCTGCTGAAATTTCCCCCTGGGCTGTGCTGCAACTGCTTCTTCTCTGCTACTGTTTTGCTAGGATTTGTCCATAAGAGTTGCTGTGTGGTTCTCTGCTGGAAAACCCCACTAGGAGCTGCAGCTACTCCATTCCCCCCCCCCCTCAGTCCCACTCTGTAGCTGCTGTATTCCACTTCACCATCTCAGCTGGGATTTCCTTCCAGCAGCTGCTGCTATCATTTCTCTCCCACGTTGAGTAGAGATCTCATCTGCTGCTTGCAGGAATTCCATCTTGAAGATACTGCTGCTGCTACTCACCTTCTTCTCCACTGACTCAGCTGCTGCCTTACCTTCTTCTTATCCTCTCCTTCACCTGGGAGGTTTTGTTTCTACTGAGGAATTCTCCAAACTGCTGTTGCTACTGCTGGAACCCATTTTCAGATCTGCTACTGTGTGATTCATCTTCTTCATCACTTCCCCTGTTCAGCTGGGAAGTGGGTCTCTTCTTTCCTAGCTCTATTTCTTCTCTACAACCTCTCTCTCAAGCTACAAGAGGCAAGTGCATCAAACTCCTAACTTAGGATGTGTATTTTATTTGTGACTCAGTAGTTTTTCAATTCATAAGATGTTCTGTTGTGATTTAGTTTCCACCTTGAGCTTTGTTTTCTATTTTGGTTAAAAGGTCACTGATGGATGGGGGTTTTCACCCCCCATTTGGAAGATCAGTGGGCCATAAGGTGTTGGATGGATGGTTTATGTGTTATTAATTGATTAGAAGTGTTTGGGTGGAGTTTGGAAGAGATTGGAGGTGGTTTGGGCGAAAAAGGAGCTGAAACGGAAAAGTTGCAGAAATGCAACTGGGACTGAAATCCCAGTGTGCTCGGTCGACCAAGCCCTGGCTCGGTCGACCGGCAACACTGAAATTTCCAAAAAAAATGAGCCTCAGTTATTTTCTGCAGATTTTGCCTGACACGCCCGGGGACTCGCCCGACAGTGTTCTAGGTCGACCGAGACCCCTCTCGGACGACCGGGAACACTGAAAAATGGAAAAACAGAGCTCTCAGTTAGCTCTGTTCTGCAGGGTGAGTTTCTGTTGTCTGGGTCGACTGGGACCCATCCTGGTCGACCGAGACAACTAGGTTTCTGATGGAAAATCGGCCATCAGCCATATTCTTGTAGAAAACCCATTTTAATCAGTTTGGTTGACCCGGCTTAGCCCAGGTTGACCCGTTTACATGGTTTTCACTAGAAATGACTGAAAGTTGGTTTTTCACCCGAAACTCAGACTGTTTGCGCCCAAATCAACCTGAAACTTAGAATTAATATTTCGAAAGTGTTTAAAGCTGGATCATCAATCTTTCTAAGGTTTTCAGAGTATGCGGTCAATCATCCAGGCCAGGTTGTTTGACCGGACACGCTGTAAGCCTTTAGAAACGATTTAAGTTATCTAGGAAGCCTGACTCAGGTTTGTCAGTGCACTCGGTTGATCTTCCCGGCCAGGAAATCAACCGAGCTCACAACACATCAGGTTCACCTGGAAAACCCTGATTGTTCCAGTTTTCAACACTTAGGAGATATGATCAGTTGTGGGGCCCATTGACCATCCAAATGAGTATTTGTCAGTGTCCTTAGCCCGAGTCAACGGTGTGGCTCAACCTTGACTCGCGGGGACCACTGTTTAGAGTTTTGGTTGATAATCTAAGATGATTCGACCTCTAAAAGTTGTCAGATAATGCCCTTAACCCACTAAGCACCAAATACAGTATTTTACGGCATTAATGACATCGTTTAGAGATCGAATTACCGGAGATAGACCCGAACCTAAAGTGGCCCATTTACCTAGGATTGGACTGTTGTTCTTCCCTATTGATTCCTATGCTGAAGTTCATACTTCTTTATTTTTACTCTGTTACTCTTAGACCTTAGAATAGCTGTTTACTATTAATTAATCATAATTGGAAGACCTGAACCTAGGGTATCTAGAGGTGACCCGATGATGTGAATTCGGAGATCATTGACCCGTGTCTGTGTCTAGGCGGGCCCTTATTGGGCCTAAGTGTGGAGATGTGAACCCTTTAGCTTGAAGAGGTAGTTTGATTGGACTGTTAAGCTGTTAAGGATTGGAATGAAACTATTTGTCAGTAGTAATGGATTAGTTGCCTCGTTTGGACAGTTTTAGACCAGGCCATGTACTGATGGGCCTTGGTATGGATCCAACGAGTGGGCCTGGATCTCGAATGAGATCCAGAGACTGTATTGAGATATGTAGACCTCTTAGAGATATTGTTAGGACCTTGTTCACGCAAGGTAAAGCCTAGACAGACACAGACCTTAGAGTCATTCTCGAGTCGGCATGAACATTCACTCGGTTGATTTAAGCTCAGCCTGTGGACTGATCATCCCCGGTAGGAGCTAGATGAGTGTTGTAGAGCTATCATGTTGAGCTGTGTGTGTTGAGATGATGAGTTGATGAGTGAGAGTCGGGATTAGTTATTCCCTGGTGAGATTCCCCACCGCGACTGTGTTCAGTATGGGAGGGCCGCGGCATAATATCCCGCGGTAATCCAGCTCGTGTGAATGTGCCACCTTGTTTTTAGTAGTTTAGATGTTTCTATTTATACTGATTCTTTATGCTTTAAATGCACAACTGCCTAGTTCTTTTCCCTTGCTATTCAGTTAATTTATGTACCGTCTTTACTCCCTTTGATATATATATGCTATGTTAGTAGTATGCTGTATCTTGTCAGATCGTTTAGATCTGACCCATTCTATGGTGCTTAGGCCTTGACCCAGAGATTCCCGACGACGCATTAGCCCTAGTGGAGGCACCCGTGGCAGTAGAGTACGCTTGGGGCCCGGCCGACACGGACGTCGAGCCGGAGGGCGAGGAGTTCATACCAGGGTTCTGAGGGACTTTGTTATTTTGGGTTTTTGAGAGATATTCTGTAGTGAGAAGGGTAGAATGAAAATGTATAACCTTGATTAACATTGAATCATTTTAATAGACTATGTTTTGCTCACACTTAAATTTATATCTCGATACTATTGCTTCCGCCTTGTTTAAATCGTTATGCTTCCGCAATTTAAATATTATAACTCTATTGGTCAAAAAGTTTTAAATTGGACCTCACTGCGGCCTACGATCTTGGAAGTTCTCGGATTTTCCGGGAAGTAGCGCGCCAATTTCGGGTAATCGAACGAGTATATCGGTATCCGGAATTGGGGCGTTACAAAGCGTCCTGTGGGCTTACAGAACAACTCTAAGGCGCTCCACTTCGGCGACCTCTTTCTCCCTAGCCTATGGGATGAAGGTGGTCATTCCCTTAGAAATCGGCCTCCCAACTCTGAGATCCGACCTCTTTGATCAAGGCCGGAATGAGACGAACCTAGCTCTGGAGCTGGACTTAGCCGACGAGCGCAGGGAAGCAGCAGCAATCAGATTGGCCGCCTATTAGTAACAGCTGGCCAGAGGCTATAATCAAAAGGTCAGAGAAAGGAAATTCTCAGTTGGCGAGCTAGTTTTAAAGAGGACACTCCCAAGCGACAAGGATCCTAATCAGGGCAAGCTAGCACCGAATTGGCATGGACCATTCAAAGTAATTTCTGCTGCCGGACAATCAGCCTATAGACTTGAAGATATGGAGGGCCGACAGCTACCACGGCCATGGAATGCGTCGCATCTCAAGAAGTTCTATTTCTAGACCTGTACTCTGTACTTGGAAGATTTTCAATGAAAGCAGATTTTTTGTTGCCCTATTCAGAGTTTGTAGAACTTGGCGACCACTATCGGCAGCTCGGCGACAGCGCCACACTAATGAGATCGCCTTAAGGTCGATATATATACCACCCAGGCGTAAAGCCATTACGGCCACTGATGAGATTGCCTTATGGTAGGTATATATACCACCTAGGCGTGAAGCCATTATGGCCATTGATGAGATCGCCTTCGGGTCGGTATATATGCCACCCAGACGTGAAGCCATTACGGCCACTGATGAGATCGCCTTATGGTCGGTATATGTACCACCCAGGCGTGAAGCCATTACATCCACTGAGGAGATTGTCTTTGGGTCGGAATGAGTTCCACCCCAGCATGAAGCCATTTCGGCCATCTATACTGCCCTAAAATCATTACATCCCACTCGCACAAATCCATTTCGGCTGAAGACAACTCGGTTGATATGAATTCTTCCACTCATCGGTGCCCTAAAAGCAAGTGTATCACAAAATCAATCTCATGTATGTGTCAATCGTGCCGTATATGGTACAAAACTTATTGTCCATCAGAGTCGTTACATGGCGAAGCGGTGGAAGCTTGAGCATGGGTGACAGCGGAAAGTCGCTACCTATTTCATAAGGTGTTCCAGCTCGGCCATGCCTCCAACTCGGATCATATCGAGCCGAACTCAAACACTTATACAAAAAGTGAAAAGCAATAGAAACAAAACGCAAGAAGGCAATGCAAAAGCACAATTGAGAGAAAAAATGCACAGTTTGAGACAAAAATTCAATTGCATTGATTCACTAGGAATTACAATTGTTACATTAAATATATATATATATATATATATAAAAGAGATACATCAGAAGTTTATTCAGTGGCGCCAGTGTTAGCCTCCTCAACCAGAGGAACTTCGGGTGGCGCAGCAGCAGCTTCGGTCAGAGTGGGGGCGGAGCTTTCTTCCGAATCCGAGCTTGGAAACTTAACTGGATTCTGATAATTTGGGTCGTCCTCGGGAACGCCTACCTTGTTTAACGGAGCGAGCCAGCCAAACTCCCATGCCTTGTCTCGGACGGTCAAGACCCGCGCCTCGTACAAAGCGGTTGCCTCAGCCACCCCCTCGTTGTAGGCTGCCTTGGTCTCAGCCTCCAACTTAGCCTCGACTTCCTCAGTCTACTCCGCCATCTTTTTTGTTTCGATCTCGGCCTTCGCAGCCTCCACCTCGGCAGTGAGAGTTTGGATGGACTGTTCTTGCTCAGCTACTCTCTTCCCACTCGCCTCCACTGCGGCCTCCAACGCTTTCCTCTGAGCCTCGGCCTCAGCTCTCTCGGCACCCTCCTGTCGAGCCCTCTCCAGCTGCACATGGGACCTCTGCACTAGTTGCAAGAAAACAGAACACTGTGAGAAAAATCATGATAGAAGTCAAAATCCACAAAGAACTTGGGCTCCGAACACTTACCAGAAGCCCCGCCTACATTGACGCCATCGCCAGCGCCACATTATCATGGTCCCTGTGACGGGCCATGTCGCGGGGTAGCGAGGGCCGCCATCAGCAAAGGATTCCCGGGGACCTGGTCCTCCACCGAGACAGGCCTCCCGGGGCCAATCTATAAAGAAGGTCTCTAGGGGGCAGGCCCGGGGGGTGGCACCACTATGGTCTTCGGGGTGTCCTCGACCACAGCCTCTTCCTAGGCCCGGCTTCTTCCTCAGTTGTGGCCCCCCCGATTTGTTGTTGACCTTCTGAATGCAGGGGTGGCGAAGGGACCCTGTCGACGACCGGCATTGGAGTGGCCCTGGGAGTCCGCCTTGAGCCGTCGAACGCCAGCGAACTCAAGTCCTTCATGACAAGTTGGCGGCGGGGAGGCATCAATTCAGTTATTGGGGTGGGAGCAGGGCGGCGAGGTCGTCTGATGAGGGGGCTTCCGCTCGACTCCGCCTCCGAGGTGGAGGCGTCGGCGCTGGACTTGACCCTGCTGGCGGTGACCTCAGGAGCTGTCCGAGAAGTACCCGCCTCGGTCTCGGCCTCCCTCCTCTCTGGGCTTCTTTTCGGGCTTCTCTCTGGCGACTGCTGAGTAACCTCGGCTCTCTTGTAGTAGCCTCGGTACTTAGGCTCGTAGCCGAGAAGAGCCTAGGCCGCCCTGTTGGAGAACTCAGTGCACCTCGAGACTCGCTGATGCCAAGCCTCGTTCCTTCTCCAGCCGACCTGCCCGGCTTTCCTCTATCGAGCGTCTGCATGATCAGAAAAATCGTCAGTTCGGGAAAATGAAGAAAGGACAAAGACAAAATCAAAACCAGAAGTTCTCATACTTGGAACGACCCCGGGGCGACGAGGGAAGTTGTACGCTCCAACTTCTTCGGCGCCGAACTCCCCGTTGCCCGAAATGGACAAGAGGTCGTCCCCCGTGTACTTATTGGAGTCCTCGAGCGCCGTCACAAAACTCTTTCGTTTCGGTTTGACTCGAAGGTAATATGTGTCCTCTTTTGGTTTACAAATATCATATACGTCCTCTATGTCGTGGACGCCTAGGTCTATGTGGAGATGCCCATTGAGCGCAGCCGTGCCCATGATGATCTTGTAGGCGTTGGGCATTAGCTGGTAGGGGGTGAGGTTCCAGGAGCTGAGGCAAGCCCTAAGCAGTGGGTGTAGCGGAAACCTAACACCTCCCTCTATAACCGCTATAAGCGGGATGGGCATCCAGCCGTCGGAGTACGACCTGCTTATATGATCTACAGGGTTTGCCCTCCGGACGAAGACGTCGTCCGGTATCCCATACGCCGACCTAAGTCCCTGTATGGCCTGTGGAGTAACTAACCAATGGTTGTAAACCCCCATGGCTGGTGAATGAAAAAGTAGAGAAGGAGGAGAAGAACCAGGAGGAAAGCAATGAATGACGAAGGACTCAAGGAACTTACTAACACAGGAGAACCTAGAACGAAAACGGATGCGGGTGCGCTGTGTGAAGATGAAAGCTTTGCTCTGGGTCTTGGCTCTGGTTCTTTGAAACGCTCTTTCGAAAATGAAAAGTAAGAAAGAGGAAGAAGATGAAGATGCATCTATTTATAAAAGAAGATGCATCTATTTAAAAAATGGAAGCGCCCCGTAATGGCGCCGTTTTCGAAATTCAAAAAACGTCGCTTCAGAGACTGCACGTGTACCCTGTATGACAGCGTGGCTAACTGGATGGCGACGCATGTCATCGGGGCGGTTTATCTCCTGCAATGATTCAAGCATTAATTACCCCTGGCATGCGAGGAGACGTTGAATAAGCGCCACATGTCAACTGCTGACGTCAGGGCGAAAGTTTTTGGCGGTCTTTCGTAATTATAGCTGCCGACCCCAAGGAATCCGAGATCCCAAGAAGTCGGAAGCTAGGGGGCATTTGTGTGGAGCAATCCTCAGTGCGCAAGTTATGCTAGGGACAACAGTGACGCCCTCTCTTGTGCTCCATTTCGGCTGTGTGCGTCTCGACACGAACACTGATGCATTGCCGAGACCAGTACAGCTCACCACGATCTCGGCCACTTACCTCGTCGAACAAGTAGTGCATTTCGGCTACAACCGAGGTGACGAGCTGTTATCCAAGACAGGTACTGACAACCACGCCTTACATAAGGACACGTGATATGGTACATGCACGCACTGATGGGACGGAACCAAGTCGTCCGCCCTCATTAAATCCCTGACAGGGCCACATCCAGTGGCCGCAGCCATATCAGGACAAGGCCCAAGAAAGGATCCGATGGGACCTTAACCGCCAACAGATTGAGGCGAGATCAGGCCCAATGTGACTAGCATTTAATGCAATGTGGGCCGATCGGACCCTCATTAATTACTCTATGGGCTAATGAGACCTTAGCAGTCAAATCATTAGGCCCATTCGCAGGCATTTAGGAACTTTCTCATATAAGGTGATTTACCACCCAAAATTAGGTACGCATACATGCATGTAACTTTCTAATCGTGACTCTGCCTCTCTTCTTCTTCGACCTTTGTTCATGCGCTAACTTAGGCATCGGAGAGCCCTGTGCTGCCCACAGCCGATGTCTTCTAACTGCTTCTTCTTCCCTTTCAGGTTCCTGAAGCGGATAGCTCTCTCCAGTCATTTGGATAAGTCCTCAAAGGCTCCCCCTAATCTTGTGAGTTCATTTTTTCAGCACTTACACCATGTATTCCATATATCCTATACTACCCACAAAGTGAGGAAAAGGACAAAACTTCTTTTCAAGTAAAATGGTTTTGAAATTTTGAAACGACCAAAAACCCAACAAGGAGTAGGTTTCCTTTTTAGGTCAATTGTGTGGATTGATCTTATCCCCAGCTACATTTGTTTACTTTCCCTTTTCAGTTACACAATGGTACATCAGGAACTGAAGCTGAGTAGCGAGAAATTGAAGAGCCAGTGCAAGAGACTCTTGTTGACACCATGGCATACATTCAAGAGGCTTGTCTTCTGAACAAGGATTAGATTACTTCTCAAGTCTTCTTTGGTATAATAATATAGTAGCACTGCTGATGCCTTTTGGTATTATTAATTTTTTTTTTTGTTTTTGCTATAAGAGGGTTTCCATCCCTTTGGGCTGGACTAATCCCTCCGAGCCCAGAGGGAAGCCGGGTAAGCACCCCTGTGGCCCCAAGGTGGTAGCACTAATGGATTCAACCTTCGATTCCTGAAGAATGGGGAACCAATAGTCGATACCAAGACTTCTAACTCTGGTAGAGGGAGGACCTGTGGTCCTGACCACTCGACCAACCGAAACTCTAATAAAAGGCAGTAACATATGAATTGAAGGTTTATCATATGAGATGTGCTGCATATACCAATTTCAGAATGCCCCTGACAATGAATAAACTATTCAAACAAAACATAAATAATTTGGAAGGAGATGTTTCATGTCTGAAGTAGCTAATTTTATGCATCAGGGTTCCATGTTAATGGGGCCAATGGAATTGACACCCAATACTATGTCTAGAACGGCCACCTGAAAATGCTTTGGATGGAAGAGCTGGACTCGTGCAAAAGGATCCAGGAATTTCAGGAGAATACAAGTGAAATCTTCATTATTCTGAACAGAACTGTAGAATTTATGTGTAGTAGTGGGCTGAGATAGGCTGGACTTCATGAATGGTTCTAGATAGGGTCTAGAAGAATCTTCTTGGGCAGGAGTAGATTAGCTAGTTTAGTATAGGTTTATGTTGTTGCTACCTTGTGTACAGTGTTGGGCCCACTCTTATCATGAAACTATATCGGGCCCCATCCACCTAAGTGATGCAATAATAGTGGTTCGTGGCCATACAAATGATGTATATTGAATACTTGAACAATGAAATTATAGTGGGCTTCACTCATCCGCCAAGAAAACATAGCGCCTTCCTGGCATTGGTAAATCAGAAAGGGGCCCATGTTTCCATTATAAATATACTCTTGTTATACCATTTAAAAAAAAAATCAGTACTCATTATAAATAAAAAAATGGTCAAGCCTTTTTCGATAGAAACATTCCCCGTACCTTGTTCCACTCTCAAGTATATATGCATCCAAGCATACCTATCACATCTAGTAGAGAATATTCTAAACAATGTTTGATACGAAAAAGATAAGTTATCATAAATTATGATTAGATTGGATTTGGATTACATTGGTCTTAAAAATGCTTCCCTCAAGTTGAGCAATCGGAGAGTTCCCAACCATGCGGCCCTAAGGTGGTAGCACTATTGGACTCAACCTTCGATTCCGGAGGAGGGAGAAACCATGGTCTTGACCACTCGGCCAACCCCTTGGATGGGTTGTAGCTAAACATACTCATTTACATACTTAAGAAGGTGATATAAAATATTACACATGTACTTGTAGCTAAGCAGTGATACAAATGATAATGTTTTAATAGCTGGTGGTTTTGAGCCTCCTCAATCACATTTTTTTATGGTCTCCAAATTCTAGACCCAAGCTATCCATCTTCTTTTTTGATCTAATAAATCCTAAAACGTTTAATTGCATATCTTAAATCATGATCGGTCTTGAAAAAGTTGTGAAAATGCTCAAAAAATCCCAACCTAAATATCTAAGGAGTAATTAATGTTCTCCTACTAGCGGATTGCATGCTTCTCATATGCAGTCCAGTTTGTGGAGCCCACTTAGGTGCCTATTAATCAGTGGGGGTGGGGTACATGGAAATGTCTCCTTATGGATAATGGTCAACAAAATGATCAATCCCGTTAGATCATCCTACCCCTTGATTTAATAGCCGTAAGGTTTAGTGGTCTTTAAACCATAAGGATTCACTCCAATAGTAAAATAATGGTTTGATGAGAGTGGAATTAGGCCTAGTGCCAGATCACGGGGGAATGGGATTTCAAAAGGGTGCCAGCACAAACCAAAGGTGGGCTCAAGTCGGCCCCATGGAGCTCCACTGATATAAAGTTGCTCGTAGGAGAACATTTCTCAATATCTAACTTTATACACTTTTGTGAGCCCCTAATTCATGATCTGAACCATTCAATATTATCATATTAATATATCAATGATAAACATCAATCAAGATATTTAACTTTATATCTTAAATATTTATAAATTTAAAGAAACTTTTGAAAATGTTTAGAAAATCTAAATACGTCTAAAAGGGTTGAATCTACTTATTTACTGCAGTTAAATTTTAATTTTGACAAACATGGTAACATATCTCATATAATTAAATTTGTATATGTAACATTTACCTATGTAAAACCTGTTCTATTGTCCCATATGTTTGCACAGTGAGTACGGCTCCTAGTCCTAACAGAGATGGGATGCCAACCTTGACCTGCACTGCCGCCCCATGGATATGCTGGATTTGCATGTTGTGTCTGGATGCGAGAGGTCTTTAAGTACTTAGTAGAATGGCATTGTCCTTTCCAATCAACCACACCGAACGTACGTTGATAGAATCGTTTCTTTTTCATTTTTACTGATGATGCTGGTAAATTTTCATTTGCAACTTGGACGGTCATCTCATTCTCACCTGCAATCATTGTATACAGTGGTGGACCAGGATTTTCATGCCTGACCCAAATAGATAGTTGGATTTTGTGTTTTCTCAAAATTTTCATATAGATTTTGAGGGTAAATTCATAATTTTCACATGAATTTTTAGAGTGGATACAATTTTTATGCCAGTTTTAGAGGTTGATCCAAATCTAGTGGGGGACGGGGGGAGACTACCTTGATATCCTTGCATGTGGGTTTACAGATGTAAATGGATCATCCATTCTCTAATTATTCAGAGATTTTGACCCGGTTAATAACTAGGTTTGGGTCATTATTTAAGTTTCGATAAGTAAATCGTTTCTTTTTTTTTAAACTTGTGACCTAAACGGTTATGGGTCTAGTTCCATCCTGGTTTCTGCCTGTGGTGGACCTAGAATCCGACATGTTACCTCAATTTTCGAGAATTACTTTTAGAAACTTCTCTTTCTTTCTTTTTTTCCTTAAATTATTATGTAGTTAGACCTGACCTAAATCTAAACCCGTCCCAGAGATACACGTGGACGATGTTGGCTTCATCCCCAGTTGTGGAAGGACAATGGTACAAGTTGGCGGTGGTGGGTATGTTTTGTAATGTAATTGGAGAAATTTCATCCCTAAAGTACGGAAATAAATTGCTATAAGGAGGCAAGTTTTGGAACATTGCCATTAAATATATTATGGTCCAGTCACCAGCGCTTCCCATTGAACTCTAGATTCTCTGAATGAGCTTCCATCAATTAAATTGATAGGGCTTACAAGGAGATGTGCTGCAATCAATCCAAATGTAACTATACACTGCTATGCATCATTGTATTATCCCTTTGAGACATAACTACAGGTTGAATGGCCTGTTCTTTTACTAGTGGAATTTGTGACAGAAAGTGTTGTGGTGTAGTTTTTTTTTTTTTTTTTTCATATCATGTGATGGTTTGTCCCCTCAAATTTACAGATGCCATATTTCTTTATAAAAATCTCAAAGTTTCAGCCAACTATATGGTCTCAAATAACTAATGCAAATTCTAAAATTCCAACTCATTTGCTTTTTGGTGGAGATTTTAGACGCTCAAGTACAAAAAATGATTTAAGAATTCCACCGAATCGGAGAATTCGTAAATTCTCCAAATAGTAATTATTTGAATTCAAGTAAGAAACAATCCTTAAATGCTTTTCACAATTAATCAATTTAGGGTTGCCACTCCCTTTGGTGAAACTTTGGCCATTGCATTTGAGATGGGAGTTAGATCATGCAAACTAAAGGCAAGTACTAAACTGGTTAAAATCAGTTTTTGTTCACGGGGCACCAAACTGGAGCAGCATTAGGTCATTTCTCAAACTTTTTTTCCCTCTCTCTCTTTCATTAGAGATTCGAACACTTGCAACTCCACTCACACACCCATATCTCAACCAGCTGATCTACTGCTTGAGACATTTCTCAAATTCATCTGCCTTATCTTGTTATCATATCAACCAACAAAACTTTTTACTTGAGTAAACTTTAACAGGTTGCAACTACTTTACTGAGTCTGGATTAATTTTCTGAGGGCAGGAAGATATTCTTTGATCACATTGTTAGTTCCAAGTTCCAACTCTATCACATTATGGAGTCTCTAAATTGATGTACTTAATTTCTTTTCTACACAAAAACCTCTGAATTCTAACCTACTTGAAATTACTTCCCCACCTTATCTTATTATGAAGGTAAAATTTACTCTAGACATATTCTCCCTATCATATTGGCCAAATCTAAAACTAGTGACTAAAATAAATAAATAAAAGGAAGGGTCAAAGTGCGTGTTTTTTATGTAATCAACCTGATAATATACAGTAACTTTAATTGAGTAAAATTTTCCTTAATGATAGAGAATGGAATAGTGTTTTTTGATGGGTTTCAAAGATGGGATCCACTGATGGAGAAGCTAACATTAATCCCCAACTTAAAGTAGGTTTCAACCATTTGTTTTAATCTGGCAGCCAGCCAACATCACCACCTGTGGTCCCTTTGGCAGTTTTTGGCCAGACCCAAGCGTCAGTGGACCCCATCGGTCTCAAACCCCCAGACACTAGTTATTCTGGCTCTATAGTTTTAAACAGTAAAAAATGACTGCTGAAGGTGACCCCGTTGTGTTCTTCTCCAATTAGAAATGAGTTGGCTGCAATATATTCACCTCTGCCTTTACAAATGGAAAGAGTAGTCCCTGCCACAAGCATCCTTCTCTGCTCTCCCATGGGTCCTTTTCTAGAGAAAGTGAGGAATTTGGACTGTTTGACAGACATTCCTGGGCTTCATCCATGATAAGACCTTTTCTATTGAGAAAAGAAAATCTTCTTGGTTTATCATAAATCTACTTTACTCAAAGGCATTATCAATGGGCAATATCCCTCCATTCTCATGGGTGCAAACGTGGGCGGCCCGTCTCCTTTGAGGAGTTTGATGTCCCTTTACCAGCTGACCCACTTGGCTAGGTATTACTGCAAGTAAGTTGTCATGCTTTTTATTTATTTATTTTGTTTGTTTTCTTCTCTTATCAAGAATCTGTTTTCAGTGCATGACAAATCCTGTGATGTTATGTGAAAATGGTTTGAGTTGTTTGTTAAGTCAATACCATCAAGGTGGCTAGCAAAACACAAAAAGATGGGGGTTACAATACATGCTAACATTGAACCATGATATCAGGTAAAGCAATATTGTATCTTCTTTTAGGAAAAGAAGTTGTCGAAATAAAATTTGAGGTTAAAATAATCTTTTTTGAAGGGATTGGGTTACACATAAAAGATTTTTTTTTTTTTTAAATGAGTGGTCAATTTGATAGTAGAACTGATTTTAATTGGAGTGAAATTTGACTCGGTGTCAATAAAAGATGAGATGGTGATTTTAAGCTGTTTAAATTTAGAGAAATATTATATTTTGAGCAAATTGCATATCAATCACATGTTGTGTAGCAGGTGGGGCACACTTAGATTATGTCCATTAACGGGATGAAGGAGGTCTCATTATGGAAAAGGGGAAGCCAAAAAATCAACCCCACCATATTATCCTAATCCTTAATTCAACAACCTTAAGGTTTCATGATGTCTAAATAGTAAATCTTTTTTAGATTCAATCCAACGATGACTGAAGGTTCAATTATTGTGAAATTGTGCCTGACATCATATTATAAAAATCTAAGATGCAATCTTCTAATAGGAGGATAGAATTTTGGTGGTAAGGCTGCTAATAAATTAATAATAAGATGCAGACTGCAGACTCTAAACTGTGGGAGGCATTTATTTAGTTTTGTAAACCTAGTCAACTGCCATTGCATGCTCTTTTTCTTCCATTATGTTAGGATGAAGAGACAGAGCTCACTATCAATATACATTCATTGTCTTCATTCAAATGAAAAGGCATCTCAAAATTGAGTTGCATGGAAAGTTCCTAACTTGGATCAAAGGGTTGAAACGATCACCATTTATATGACAATCATACAAGTACTCATGTATGTTGAGAGAATTTTCTGTACAAGCAACAGGTTGGGGGAGACATAGCCCAACCTTTCACAAAGGTAGGACCCTCATTGAATTTTCAGCATGATTGATCATTTGTTCATGTTTTTAATATTTTGAGACCCTTAAATAAATGGTTAAAAATAATTATTCTAATATTATTGATACGTTCGAAATACATTAAGGTAGGGCCCACAGGTCACAGCAGAGCTGGCAAAGCTTGAAACTATATCTCTCTCTTTATATATTCACAATATGTTTCAATCTGAAAGTGGAGAAGTATACTCTGGAGTCTGAACTCCCTTCCAGTATTCTATTACCCTCTTGCTGGATTAATAAAATCAAGAGGGCCCTTTTTTTATTCTCATACATACAGCTTTCTTGGAAAAGCTGTTAGGAGAACCCATATCAGATTCCAGGAAATTATACGAGACCCCCTTTTCCCTGTAAGTTGCTGCTCAATCATCCTCAGCTTCCTCTCCTCCAACTTAGTCTTGTTGTTATTGTTTTCTAGGATTGCTTCTCTTCAGCTTTTTTAAGATTAGCCCTTGTGTTCTTGTTCTCTGGGTCGATCACCTGATTGATTGATTGATTGAATTTTCGTCTGCTTTTAACCGAATCCAACATCTTGGTTTTTTCGAGCAGGGTCTTTTCCGTAGGAAAGTCATGGCTTTTCGGCCGATTCCGGGATCGGGATCAAGTTCGAATGCGAGCTTTCAGTTCATGAATTCCCCTTTCGGGGATACGACCTACACCAAGGTGTTTGTCGGGGGCTTGGCTTGGGAAACGCAAAGCGAGACGCTTCGTCTCCACTTCGAGCAGTTTGGAGAGATCCTGGAGGCTGTTGTTATCACGGATAAGAACACTGGAAGATCGAAGGGTTATGGTTTTGTGAGTACTTCTTCTTTGTGCTGTTCGATCCTTAAACTCATGGGTTATTCTTGTAGATAGGTTATTTGAAAGAAAGATTGAATCTTTTTTCTTTTTTTGTTCGTTCAATCGTCTGATATCGAACAAGGAAAAAAAAAAAAAAGGCTACTGATTTTTCGGACTGTGAAGATGACTCTGGTTTTGTGGGGCTGTTTTGCATGGAGGGTTTTAGGTGACTTTCCGTGATCCCGGATCGGCGAGGAGGGCGTGCGTAGAACCGAATCCTGTGATTGATGGTAGACGGGCCAATTGTAATTTGGCATCGCTTGGCCGGCCTCGGCCACCCCCACCTCCACCTCCACCTTATGGTAGGCTTTTAACAATGCCCCCAAATTCCAATTTCAGTTAATGTGGCGTGTAACATATTATTGTCTTGATTTTTTTTTATTTTATGGCATCTGAATTGTTGTTTGATGTGAGCTTTATGATATTCCTTTTGAATATATTTATGTCTTTACCAAATCAGTATGATGTTTTTTTTTTCTAACTTAGTTACTGACCAGAACAATCTTGAAGTACTTCATTGTTATAACTAAATTTATGTTGGCACTTAAACAAAAGAACATCTTCGGTCAAGGCCTTCGACCTTTGATGGTTTTCTGTTTTTGAATTGACTGAATGTGGATATGTGGGTTGTGATGTCTGGGTCAATCAAAATCTTGGGTTTGCTCTTTTGGTGTTCTCTCTCTTGCGCGTAGCTGGAATATCCCTGGAGCTTAAATTGGTGTACTTTTTTCTAAATTACTTATCTGAAGCTGAAGCAATGATCTAAAATTTTCTGTTTGGGTTAAGTGGCTGTAGAAAATAGAAGCATGGAATGACCTTTCAAGATTTAATAATAATAATTCCAACTGCATTTACCAGCTTCCAGGATTTCTTCGTAGGTAGCAGCGTAATACATGTTCTATTTTTTTTCTTAAAAAAAGGTTGCCATCCAAAAAAACTAAAAAAATATTTAAATAAAAGAAGCATTATACATGTTCTGTTATTCTTAGGAGTCATTACTCATTAGTATTGCTTGCTTCATGGCATAACTCAGAGTCAGCAAGAATGATTTGATTAGCTTGTGTCATCTGCATGGTTGTGTCCAGCTTCTAGTGCTGCAAACTTGTACTATTTACCTTCCAAAAAGAACTCACAATATTTTATGTCTGCAGCTTTCTCCTTTAGGAGCTGGCGAGCTGCATTGCGTCCTTTGAGATAGCTATGAAACATATATAAGTAGTAGAATGCATTAGGAAGGTCCAACAAGGAGATGGACTGTAAGAGGAAAGTACAATACAGAGCCTAGAACTTCATTAGCTAAAGATAAATAGTGAATGCTACTCAGTTTTTCTGTATTGTTGGCCTCCAGTTCAGGTTCTCTGGGAACATTATGAGACAGAACATTTTGCTTGTCTTCGAGAACCCCCTTTTTTTCTTTAATTCGATTTTTTTAAATGCTTCACAAAATGCCATCTGATTCGATAGATTGATGTAAGATTCACATGCCTCCACTTCTTGAAGTTTCTGTATTTGCGCTTGGTAAATGCACTTGCCGATATAAATTAGATACAGACGTGAGCAGCATCAATGTTTGGACACAGCAAATTAAGAAATGCACATCCATGCAAACACATTGAAGTATCTCATATATATTGAATACTTTTTTTTTCTTTTTTGAATGATTACTGAATGCTTTTGCACAAATAAACTTTAAGATTAAATTACTGGAAAGGAGCATTTAGTGAAAAATGTCATAGTTAGGAAGATATGGAAAAATAAATAAATTTTAGAGAATAAAAAATGGACCCACACAGAACTGAGATTTCTTTGATCCAATTCCCAACCGCCAAGTTTCTAAGCTCACCAATCTTAAAGCTGATAAAGAATCACCTTTTATTGCAAAGGAATACAAGTGTAGTTCTCTAATCCCACTCCAAAGAGCTCTGGTCTCTACTTAATAGGATAACTAAACAAATGCCACCCAGAAAAAACTATCAGTATGTATTATGGTAAGGGAGCGTTTTATATCACCAATAAACAAAAAATAATGTGTTTGTATCATTATTGGTGGAGAAAAGGAACACAAACACTTCTTTCATTGCTTTTCCTTCTTGCAGGACGCTTGAGGTCAGCAAACCCATACTTTCGAGTCACAGAAGGTGCCCGCGGTTCTTACGTCAGAAGTTCCACATCTCACCAGCCGGTTTCCTATAGCTACCAGCAAGGATTTGTGCATCCTCCATATGGGTGAGTTTTCTGCTCACTCTTCAAGAACTTAGACATGACTGAAATTCTTTCATTCAGCAGCAGAGTCGGTGATAAGCTTGCCAATTTTATAGAAGGTCAGGTGAATCCATAGAATGGCCTTTCGATTTCCAAGCCCTTAGCCAAATCAATAGTAACTCAATGAATAGATGAGAAATCATCATCATTAAAGCCTTGTCCCAACTATTAATCTAAATTTTTACTGCAGCTAATAATCAATATAACTCAACAAATAGATGAAAAATAGATTCTATTAATCCTTTTTTTATCAACATGGTATAGGTTCTATTAATCTAATAGCCAATATTTGTAAAATGCAGAATTTAAATTCACCTAAAACCAGATGATACCAAATTGATTAAATGACTCCAAACCTATGATGCCTAGATACAAATATGGATATGGACACTGATATGGGGTTAGGGATATGACTCCTCACTTTGAAAATGTAGGACACGGATATTGATACAGGTGTCCTAATCTTTTCTTTAGATCACTTTTGAATTAATGAAATTATTATTGTTTTCGTCCCCTTCTAGTATTTTTTTTTTTGGGTGAGAGTTAAAACTATTAAAAGAACTATATGAAATAAAGGAAGTTTCAAGTAGGATATGTTAAACTTGTTCCCTAAAAGCATCAGTGCAGTATCAGGCACCAATACAAGTGTCGTATTGGCCTGATATAGATACATTGGGCTTGTACAAGTATCTGTGTATCATAGCTCCAAACTATCAATAATGTTTTATCATCAATTACTATAAAAAAAAAAGACCTTAGTTAATACTTCTTCAAGTGCTTTAGGAGTCATGGAAGGCTGAAAAATGATATTCGCCTCAAATTTACAACTTTGTCTCCTTAAACACCCTGTAGTTGTTCACCTTGAGGCTTAGTGCACTTGGTGCTTACATTGTAGGTGGTGAGTCTTCCAAGAGGCATATTGTGATACTCAGTTTTGACCTTTTCCTTCCCTGGAAATGATTAAAAAGAGAAGCTTTCTGAATATTTCCTTTTTCTGCCTACCGATTAGAATTTAGGAATTTAGGAAGAATGGATTGAATAAAACTTGGCTTTTGAAGATTTTTCCTCCTGTGGAACACATACTATTGTTTTATGTGATGGATTAATGAGCCTTTGTAGAGTTCTATTGTCCTTTTTGTTTTTCTGAGATATTATCTGATGCTAATTGGTTGTTGTTAGTACTTTACCATTTATACAACATTTTCTTCTAATATTTGTTTGAAAGTGCTTTTGTTGTCTAGTATTTACCCCTAATGCGCCCTAATGCGACTCTTTAATATTTTCCTCTTCTACTGTCTGGCTTCTTTTTAAATAAAATTTAGTTTCATTAAAAAAAAATCCTTAATTCATTTATGTTAAAATAAGTATTTTATTCCAAATGCTAATTAATTCTAGGTTGTATTAGCTTTTACACTATGCAAACAATATATTTTTATATAAAATATTGAAGTCTATTGGCGGCTTGTGATTAATTTATTATAGACATATTATTAATAAAAAAAATATTATAGACATATTCCTTGAGCTTTCTAATCTTCTCTTATAATTTCTTATCCATCATTTTTAAATGTTTTAATTAGATAAGGACATTTAGTTGTTTCAAGAGGGTTATGCTTGATCAGAAACCTTTGGTGCCTTGTCTTACACCTGTCGTACTGGCATTCTACATGTGAATACATGCATGCAGAAACCCCACTTGAAATTGTTGACTGGTAAATACTAAATATCTTATTTATCATAGCATATCCCGCTTGAGCCACATGTAATTGGTCAAGTCGTTCAAGTTCTACTACTTACCAAGCTGCTGTGACTCAGTTGACACATGGCGAGTCATACCAGTACTGGTGGTGATTTGAGTCAGAAACATGTGCCAGGATCTAATACCATTGCTTTTGACCAAAACTTCTTGTGGCTTGTCTCAAATCTGAAAAAAATGATATAATGAAACTTTCTATTTTAAATAACAATGAGGATGGCGATGGGTCAGGCTTGAATCGAGACCCGCCCAACCCGCTCCTATTAGGAGTGTTGGTAGTAAGTTTGTCGGGTTCAGCGCAGGTAAAGGTTTGGAAGTTTGAAATTTGAGTCAGGTTTGCAGCGGATTCGGGCCTTGGTTGTAGTTGACCCGCCATGCCTAGCTTTCCTCTAACTTATACAATATTGTGTTGAGTTCTTTGTGTGCACGCCTAGTATCACAAGTTGTAGTGGGTGGCATCTGTGCTTTGACAGGTTGTGTGTTCGAGTCTCAACTGAACATGAGTGTTATTATTATTTTTAAAATTTAAAATAAAAGCCAAACAGAATCAAATCCAACCGAACCTGCCCTATGACGGGCTGGGTTAGGCATAAAAAACCATTAATCGTTATGAGTCAGGTAGGTATGACCTGGACTAGGTGTCGGTCAGGTCAGGTTTGCTCAACCAATACTTGAACCCAACCAACCTGTTGCCATCCTTAGGTGGCGCAGCCTCAGATCCTCGATTGAAAATAGATAAATCTTGATAAATCTTCCAAGGGATGGATTGAATCCAAAGAAAGATTCAAGCACTAGGGCACACTCACGATCATAACAAAAACAATAATTGAAGAGAAACTCACAGAATTCTTTAATTGATAATAGTCATGAATTACAATGAGATTTGATCTTCTATATATAAAGAGTAGGATCGGTCCCTTCTCTTACTTGGACACTAAGACTTCCCTAAATATTGAGAGAAATTTAATTAAAATAGGAACCTAGCCAATAGCAATCCTAATTAATTAAGAAGAAAAAATAGAAATAGCATAAAATTAGAACTCCACAGTAGCTCTCAGTCAAATTGGGCCTATGGGCTGAACCTAATGGATTGGGTTGACCTATGGGTCAATGGGTTGGCCCAGTTGACTTCTTGGGCCTGGTTCGTATTGCATCACTAGGCCAGCTTATCATATCTCAGTTAGGGATTGCAGTGGTCGGGTTTTGTACTGATTGGCCTAGATCCAAACCCGACCTGCCATGAGTTTATTACTTGTAATATCAAACCAGCCTTGTGAAGCATAAGGGGCAGGTTGGTTTTCCCTTTTTTTTTTTTTTTTTTTAAACACATAATATAGACATGAGGCATTGAACCCCTGACTTTCAGCTTTGAATATTTCTTAAACCACAGTTGCCGCCAAGTGTTTGCATAGAGTCTTACTAATTATGCATACATAGTACAACTGGGGCCGGGTAGGTCAAGAACAACCAGAACCTGAGCCCCGGAACCCGATTCGGGTCTAGACCTCAAATTCCATACCTGCTCCAAACCAGTAGACCATCTCCCAAACTCACGCCTATTAGGAGCGGGTTGGGGTGGGCCATCTGTTGAACCTGCCCCATTGCCATCCCATATCTCAGTCTGTTGAACCTGCCCCATTGCCATCCCATATCTCAGTGAATCAAAGAACTGAACAACTTTATTGATTTAGACCATCATAATAATAGTAAACTAAATTGATACAGGAAAGCCCAAAGGCTTTGATTAACAGAGGAACTTGCATTTCATGCATTCTTGAGTATGCCATGGGCCCATCGAGGATGCATATGACTGAATGTGATGCATAATGAATGTAGCTTGTTTGTTACAGGTACATGGCATATGGACCCGAATACTCATATCCACAGGTTGGAAGCTCCAAAACTGTGAATGCCCTTGAAATTTGTATATTTGTAATAGTAGTGTACTCTCTTAACATGTGGCAAAACTCTACTGTTTCAAATTGTTGTAATTTGCAGAATATCTACAGTCCTTACACGGGGCAGCAGTACCTTCAGATGTATGGCACACCAGGAACAGTGAACACAACTGTTTACCCATATGGGCAATTGGGTCAGCCTCTTTCCAGTGGATATGGGTACTCAACAGTTCAGGGTTATGCAATGCCTGGTCAGCACATTGTGCAGTTCAGCAGTCCAAGTGGAGTAACTGCTGCATCCCTACCGACAATTCAAGCTCCATATCCTGGAGGCAATATTCATAGAAATGTTTTTCCTTAGTCTTATTTGTTTTGAATTCCTGCAAAATATACATGATCATGTTAAATCATAGTTCTTGAGCCTTGACCATCATTGAACCATGAGTTCTATATGTGGGGCAATGCCTTGGAATCCAGATTTGATGGCCTCTGTGTAGATAAACCATCCTAAAAAATTCCAGACTGGAAGATCCTAGCCATTTAATATGAACCTTTTACATTAGATGTTGAGAGTTTCTGTGCTTCTTTCAGCTTTCTGGCTTTATTTTCATTGGGCATTTGTGAGTTAGGTTATATCCAGTAATCCATAGCAGCACTCATCAGTTCCAATACCTAAGCCACTGATCTCTGGTCCCATTTTATATGTACTCAAGGCATGAAGAATTGAAGATACACTGTCTGACATGGCGCCCAACATGATAGCTTTTTAAAATCTCATATGTAGACTTCCCTTCGGATCCTATTTATTGAAGTGGTTTCTCTTGACATTTCAGGTGTAGCAGCACCAGTTCCAGCACATCCACAGTTCATTGTTCCTGCTCATTCTCCACAGTTTACACAGGGCAGTGGCTCGGACCAAACGACAGGTTAAGAGGAACTTGAGAAGAATAATATCTTGAGGTGGTAGAGGACTCCCATCTTTATATATTGTTTTATCGCCAGCAAATTCTCATATGTTTATCTTACCTATAAAAAAGTGTTTTTTTTTTATAATCTAAAACAGCTATCCTTAGATTGCAGGAGGACTAAGAACAGCAGACTGCTACATGAGTGGCAGGCTGACAATCTAATCTAGCAAGTTAACATGTTTGCATTCTAGAGGTGAGCTTGACTCTCACATATGACGCAATTTTTCTCTTTCCTTTTATTTTATTTTATTTGAATGATTATGATGCAGTCTTCTTAAAAAGATCTATTCTCACAGCTGTGCAATTCGATAATAGTACAAGTGATAACTGGCCATTGGGTAAAATCTTAACTTTGTTAACTAGAGTTAACATGTGATGCAACTGAAAGGTCCAGGTTTTTTTTTCCTGTTCCTTGAACACCAGTACAGGTCTCCAGGCCTTTTAGTAATTGAAAATGTCCATCTGATGGGCCCCATTGTGCCCCATTGTGAGATGACATGTTTCACTATCTTCCTCTATCCGCCATACACTTGGAGGCATGCAAATGATCATCTGAGGACCAAGACATTTAGGGTGTGTTTGTGCAGAGCCGCGGAGGAGGAAACCTGGGTTTCCGACGGGGGTAGATAGGAAAACCAACTCCTCTCTAGTGACGAACATGGAGTAAACTTGTGGAAAATCCAATGTTTTCTTCACTACACCAAACAAGAGGAAGAAGGTGCCCGATTTGTCGGCAGTCGGCACCCCCTTTCCACTGAGACGACCCTTTGACTTAAAGCAACGCTCATGATACTATCCAAAAAACATTTCAGGACAAAAGAATGGGACATATAACACAAAATGAAAGTAAAAATTCCTATCCATGATACTCAAATGGGCCCATCATATTATTGACCATGGATAGCCACAAGGTTGGCACCATGTAGGCACAACCTATGATACTTGGATACTTGTACAAGGCCAACGTATTCGTATCAGACCGATACGACACTTGTATTGGTACCTGATATTGCACCAATACTTCTAGGGAACACATTTAATATATCCTACTTATAAAGTCCATTATTTCATATAGTTCTTTTAATATTTTTACTTCTCACCATAAAAATTCCTAGGAAGGTATGAAAACAATGTTAATTTCATTGATTCAAAAGTGATCAAAAGAAAAAATTAGGACATTCATATCGGTATCTGTGTCCTAGATTTTCAATAGTGAGGAGTCATATCCCTAATCCCCATATCGTGTCTGTATCAATATTCGTATCCGGGTATCATAGGGCACAATGGTGCGAAAAGAACATTGTTTTCTCAATAGTTACATGGAGAAGTTAGTGATTCATACTGACAACTTAGAAGAAGTACTAGTTGACTGCACACTGTTAAAAATGTTTGTTTACCTCCGCACCGCTTAATAAATAAAATATCCACAGGTTCTTTTTAATATCTTAAGAAATCATGGTGTCCTGGTCTTTCGTATTGTATGTTCTTTTATTGTACCATTCAAACCAACATTTATAAGCAAAAAAGAGAGTTCACCCCCAGGAACAATGAAAACCCATTTCTGGGAGTGTATTTGGAAATTTGGATTGTCCAGTCAAAAGGTAGACCCCATGATGTAGCCATGGAGAAATGTTAACCCTACAGATGTCCAAACCTTTCATTAAACAGATTAAACTATGCAGATACCAACAGCTTACCTTCAAGTGGCTTGGATATTTTGTATGGAAAAAGAGGACTATGGTCTAACCATGCTGGGACCTACTCTCTAACAGTTGTGACAACCAGAATACTCGTCCAACGATTCTACTGTATTAGCACGTATATTTATCTGATAATCCATGCTGATCAGCATCAGCTAGATGATATATTAACCCTATTTATATAATGATCTAGTTTTGCAGGTCATCCACATCACCAAAGATCACCGTGAAGTCGTCAAGTAAGTGGCTCCATCTCTCAGGGCCATTGCAGAAGAGCAGAAAGTGCTCTTTGTTCAGCTGTAGTAGTAGTGTCTAAATCCTCATCCCCCGCCGAAGTTAAGATGCCTCGTAGTAGGTATGGTCTGATGGTTGCCGGAAATGATGCCCTTAGTGTAAATATAGAAGTGTAACTACAGAATCCAAACGATTCTTTTAAACACCAGTCATGGATTGGTTGTATATAGTCTTGGAATTAGTGTGGTTTCTGGGTACAATTGTCATGTTCATGGTAGTGATTGTTGAGATCTGTTTAGTAATTCTTTCTTTGTTCCCTGAAAGTCTGTAGTTCAAGTCTCTGTAAATAATTTAAAGTTTTAAAGAAGAAATAACTCTGTAATTCAGATGACTTCAGAAGTAGTTTCAAAAAACCCATTTTGTTGGTTCAATTTTTATTTATTTATTTATTTATTTTGAATGGACTAATATGATGCTTCATTGATATAGAAATGTTGCGGATGATTCTCTTTTTCAGGAGTTTCCCTTAATGACTTTTGCAAGAATCCAACTGATTGAGACTGCAAAATTCATTCCACTATTAGTGAGAAGGCTGCTCATCCATATTTTGGAGCAGCGGTGAAAAAAAGGACAAAAATCCAATATAAGCTCAGTCAGTATGCATGCATAACCTCAAGGGGTAGCTTAGTTGGTCTAAGACCACGGTTTGTACCCAGATGTTGTAGGTTCGAAACTGCACTACTACACTAGGGGTTACAAGGGAGTTTACCCAACTTTCCTATTGGCCTAGAGGGATTAGTCCAGCCCAAAGGGTTGGGAGCCCTCTGATAGCAAAAAAAAAAAAAAAAAGAGTTGATTTATTTCTTTCAGCCTGAAAAATAGTATAAAAAAAATAAACAATTTTCAATCAAAATGACTCCGGACTGAAAAGAAAATTCATCAACCAATACAAATAGAGGGAAACACGAATTTTATTATTATTGGAATTAGCATTTAGTGGAACTACATGCAACACCGCCCCCGCCCCCATCCCACCAAAATGTAGCTCAGTTGGCAAGGAATGTGAGTGTATGAGTTTAGAGCCATGAGTATCAGTTCAGTTCCTAATGCAGTAAAGATCTCCTCTTGTTGAAATTAGGATCATATCTGACACTGACCCGAGTGGAAAGGGATGTCACATCTCACAGATGACACAGCCAAATGGCGATAAGGGTGCTCAGCTGGCCCAGCCCATATGTATATAACTTGGGCCCATATAATAATTGGGCGGGATTTGGATTAAGTTATACAAAGCCCAAAGCTTATAATTTAGGGATAGTTTGTCTAAACAATTACTAGAAATTGAGTACAACTCATAAATAGTCAGGTTGAGGCCGGTCCGGTTGGCTAAATGGGAGGGCTTGGGTCTAACTTTGCGCCCTCTATTGGGCTCGGGCTGGATATGAGATTGTATTTCTAAAGTCAATCCAGACTTAGATATGCCTCAGCCTAGCCCAACTTAGGCCATGAACACCCCTATCGGGATCGACCCCTATGTGGGGCCCACATGTACTAAACACACAGTAGGAAAAAAAAAAGGGCTGATTTTTCCAAGACGGATTCCATGGCCACTCCACATCAACATTTTTGTGTACTACTTAAAGCCTAAACATTTTGTTCTCATACATTAGAAGTAACAACCATGGTGAGAAACGAGAATTAGTCAAAAGGTTTCCTCCCTCTGGATCCTAAGCATGTGCATGATGACTGTCTTTTTCCAAGATAAGAAGGAAATATCAAATACCATTTCTTCTTCTTTTCACCAGACACTCAATCCAAGGCCTTTCTTTCTATGATGGATTTTTCTAAACATCTGGCCTTTTAAGTCAAGATAGGCTAGATCTGCAGAAATAAAAAAATGTCATATTTCTAACTAAAAGTATTATTACCTCCAGCTGTAAGCAAAAAAAGAGATGGATCATCCATTTGTTCTTTGTCCTTTTCTTTCTTCTTGAGAGATTCTTTGAAAATTTAATGATGCCTTGGTGAAATGGGCAGAGAGGACTTTCTTTTGTTTTATCAGAAAGAACGAAATTGTGGTCTGTATCTGCAAGTCATCTAGCTTAAAAAATAATTAGTTAAGAATCTCATCACTCTCCCTCTCTCTGTACCCACCTACCCAACCCCACAAAATGTGACATTTTTAATAGAGGGTATGGGGCCACACCTTCAGTCAATCCCATCCTTGCACTCATTAATCCCCACCCCCACACCCACACAGATCCAATTTTTACCATGTTTGGGGCATTATCTACAGTTGGTTATCACAAAAACATGTATGGTGTATAACCATTAAATTTCCAAAGAATGTTTGGGCTGGGACCCAAGAGAGCCACACAAGTGAGAAGGCCTACCTACACCATGCGGAAAATAGCCCCCGCAAATGGAAAGAGAAGGCAAAAAAAAAAAAGGGGAAAGAGTACATGGGATTAATTTTTTTTATTTTTTTATTTTTTTCCATCCTTGGGTCACAGCAAGACCTGCACATCTCCTGCCTCAAACAATTCCCATGCATCATTGGGCCCCTCAAATTGGGACATACATTGTACCACTTTCAGAAGGCCAAATAACAAAGGTTGGGTACAATTAACTACTTCCCATCATGAATCCTTTTTGCTAGGTCAGTCAAATCAAGGCCGTTCATAATTGTCACATAGGAAAGACAGCTGAATGAAGAATGGTAGGCAACCAACCAACCAGACTGCCTGGAAAATTGGATTCGAGGTGGTTGTGTTAGTTGGATGGTTATTCAACCGATGATACTGAATTATCCACTGACATATCTATACATGAGAAGCAACAAACAGGAGAGGAGACAGCCTTTTGGTACTACGTCACTGTATGAAAATAGATCCGGTACTGTCTAGGATGTAAAGCAATCTCAGTACAGTATCCATTCTGCTCTCGAAAATCACTAAAACCTACTCTCAAGTCTCACCCAGTCTCCTCCTCCTCCTTCTTCTGCTTCTATTATTGGCATGTTCAATTAATTATTCTTCTTCTTCTATTAATGGCATGTTCAATTAATTATTTCATATATAATCTCCATTTGTTTATTCTAATATTTCAGAGCTCACAAAATCTTGAAAAGCAGGCCAAAAGAAAACAAAGAGATATGAATAGTGGGAGATAAGACAATGTTAATATATATATGCATATATATTTATTGGAACCCAGTAAGGACGGTCCTTGTAGGTTTAGGTGTGGACCGTCTAGTGGGGTCTCCTGTGAGACCCTACTGGTAAGGGACGGAGGGGGATTGAAAAATTCAAGTTGGGTCAACTTACATATCAAATTTGAAGTCAATCTAATACCTTTAATATCTTCATCTATGGTCCACAAGTTTAACAGCTTTATATCCAACAAGAAAAATTGACTATCAATCCAACGGTCTAATTCATCCAAATCCATAAAAATTTATGGGATTCGGTGCCTATAAGGGGGTTATGAATGTGTGGTCAATTTGGATGGGTCATAAAGTGGGTCCTAGTGGCCGTTCCGAAAATGTGTTGGCCGTAAGTACCGTCCTTATTGGACCGGTTCCTACATATATAAATATATATTGAGCTAACTCGGCAAAGTTGACTTGATCAATGTCTTCCTTCACTAAAGACACAAAACAAAACTTGATAGTCGATGCTATTAAGAGCCGATCAAGATTTGGTTGATTCAGTCAAGACTTTTAAAAGATTCTTTATTTTGGTAAGATAGTTTTACATACTAGGTTTTGGTGCTTTCTTTTTTTTCTTTTTAAAGATGACTAAGAAGAAAAAAATTAAAATGATTTTTAAATAACAATTCAAAATGCCAACTCACTTGTAGCCCAAATAGCAAGGCATCTACCTATCCGAACATATAAGCAGTGAATGATCCCTAACTCTATAGGATAGGGACTTGAATAACATGAATGTGTGGGTGTGTGAGTCTCTGTAAAATAAAAATAAAAAAACCTTTTTTAAAAATAGTTGGGTTTAAAATATTGGTTTTTGGAAAAAAGAAGAAGAAGAGTTTCATGTTGAGACAGGACAAACAATGGTGTTAGGAAAGCTTCATAAATCCCTCCCCTCATTCTTCACCTTTCTTTCACCTAGGAGCACCTGCAGCTTGTCTTAGAGAAGATTAGGGAATCTCAAAACATAAAAATATAAATACGAGCTGGTTGTCGCGCACAGGAGATGTGTGATATAACCCACAGATGGAAGTGGCCGGTCTTTAAAATTTCAAGTCTATCCCATCATTTTAACCCATTCATTTGTGATCATGAACTTTAACAATTTTATAATGCGTTTTTTTTAGCGATTTGAATCATATAGTCACTCTAATTTAGATCGGTGTAAAACCCATGGGATTTTATAACAATTAGGAAGAAGGTTTGGTTTAGGGTGACAGGATTGGATTGATGATGTTGGGTCCAACATGTTGACTTGCCCCATGTGAGACAGCTGCAAGAGAACAATTCTATATAAATGTAGTGGAATTTTCTTCTGCTGGCATTTGCAGGAGTTGTTATATATGCACAGAAGTGTGAGCAGAATCATGTAAACTCATTTGTGGGCCCACCTTAGGTCATGCCAATCATGGAGGAAATTGGAAATGAGAAAATCAGAAGAAGATCACCTAGGAGTGTGCAAAATATTGACCCTACTTATCATCCAAAACCTCTGGATATATGACTCTCAAGCTCAATGGTTTTACAAAACTTCTATATTTGTGTGTTTGATTTCAATCCAAAGTGAGCAGTGGTTGGATGAATATTAGATTTTAGGCAAGTAATAATCTATAGGGTGGTTACAAGTGGGTAACTTGAGTAATGGGTAACTTGATCATAAGTGAGGTAGGTGCCCACATGGAACAACTATGCAGACTTTTCTCATTTGAATATTACTCTAAAGTCAGAGAGAGAGACAAAAAGGCTTTGAACTGTTTCTATATTTTTGGTTGAGACTGTTCTGTCCACAATTTTTTTCTTTTTTTTTGGTGGGGGTTCTGTCCACTATTCAACAACCATTTTTCAGTGAAGGGAGTGATTCTAGGGTTCAACCGAATGGGTTTAAATCAAGAAGTTAACATTATAATCTTTTCTATTTCCAACTTAAGATATTCTTTTATGCAGATAATCCTTTTTACAAAATACTAATGAATAAAATTTTGAAGATAAGTCATTTTTTCATTTTTCATGTTAGCATTTTCCTATTTCATTTCTAAATTCAAAGTAGTTTCATTTTTTTTTATTTTTACAAATATTTTGAAAAATCAGATCTAGACCAAGAAATAAAAACCCCACTCTCCCATTCCTATAAAATAACCCAAATCCTAATCCAACTAAAACACTGTTTCACCACATTAAAAAAAAAAAAAAAAAAAACTCAAAATCATCCCAATTTTTTTTTATAGAAAACACAATCCTATAGATTAAAATGACAAATAAACTATCATTTTATCTTGTGACAACTAAGTAGTAAGAATGCAATGCAAATATTTCTCTCTCTTCTCTTTCATAGTTTGAAAAAAAGAAAGTAGCATAAGTGTGTAATGTTACACATACATATGCACATCCATGTGAAAAAAACAAAGGCCCAAAAAGAAAAGAAAGAAAGTTGGTATTGGGGGGGCGTTGGAAGTTATATATTAAATTATTTTGTACGAAAGCAATTTCGGCCTGCTTTATGCCTCCTTTTCTTTAAAATAAATCTCCCAACAAAGCAAGGGAATGAATGGGAATTTTTTTTTTGTTTGAAATAAAATAATCAATAAATACAAAAAAAAAGATGAGAAATACTTGAATTCCTCACCTTTTTTTTTCCCAAGCTCTCTGTCTCTCTCTCTCTCTTCCTTTGCTTTCTCTCTAATTTCAGTTTCTCTCTTTCTTGGTATTGGTTTCCACTCCTAATTTCCCAGGTATGAATTTCTCTGCATTTTCACCTCCAACCCTTCTCTCTTTTTTTTCTTTTTTTCTTTTTTTTTCTTTTTTACCCCTCAAAGTTTCTGTATTTTTGGGCTAATTATCGACTATTTTGTATAATTTTTTTTCCTAATTGCAGTAAAAATTGTAAAAAGTGAGAATTTCAAGAACTGATTTTTCATCAAGGAGATGGTTTTCCTGACTGTGATTTTGGTTTTCTGTGTTTTCTTTTGCAGGGATCTGTGATTTCAGTGTTTGTTCCCTTGCTTTTAACTTTAGGGTTAGGGTTTTGTGGCTCTTTTGCTCTTCATTTGTGAGATTCGGGAAAAAGTTTGGGTTTTTTCAAGTGTATGGTTTTGGGTTTGTTCTTGTTTGCTTTTGTTTGAGATTTCTGTTTGTGGTTGTGTTTGGTTTAACTTGTTTTTTGTGTTTTTAATGTTCTAGAGGGTTAGGGTTTTAGTTTCTTGTTGTTTGTTGGAATTCTAGGGAAAGAATCGGTTTTTAGAGTCTCTGGGTTTTTGGGGTTTTGTGTTTCTCTTCTTGTTTGTAAGTTTTGTTTCCAATCCTTTTTGCGGAGCTGCTGCTTTGCTTGTAGAATTTGTGATTTGGGTATTTGCTATACTTGTGGTTGGTAGTTTTAGAAGGAGGGGAGGAGTCCAAATCTGTTGAGTAGGGTTTCTGAAATTCGAGTTGTGTATGTTTAGGATTTCGGTGGAGAGTGCAGTGACCATATGGAAGGCTTATGATTTCTGGGGTTTTTGAAAGATTTGTCTTTCTTTTGCTTGGAGTGATTTCATGGTGACTGGAGGTCTAGAAGAGATCTAGTGCCTTTTGGAATCGATACATGGAAGTGAAAACACAGCAGTCTCATTTGTCAGCGTCGGAGCCGGGGACTATGTCAGGGAGGGAGTCCTTTGGCGTGGGAGTGCAGAAAAACCAGGTCTCAATGCAAGCGCCCGCGAACATGCGGTTAGCTTTCAGTCCAGATGGAACAGCAGTTTATGCACCCATTACCACAGCTTCTCCCCCCTACACAGGAAGTGGAGGAGGCGGCGGTGGTGGTGGAGGCGGCGTGGATGGACAGACTGCCACCATAATTCAACACAGCATAAATACAAATTCGGGTGAGCCAATGAAACGGAAACGGGGGCGGCCCCGGAAGTATGGTCCAGATGGTGCCATGGCGCTGGCACTGACCCCGGTGTCTCCTCCTTCGACAGTACCTCCTTCGGGAGGTGGAGTGGGCAGTGGTAGTGGTGGTTTCTCCTTGGCAAGATCGCCATCATCTCCTACGAAGAAGGGAAGGGGCCGCCCCTCGGGCACTGGCAAGAAGCAGCAAATGGCTGCCTTGGGTAATTCTCTTCTTCTTGTTATTCTTGCTCCAGTTTCTTTCTCCCTTGTGTGCTATTGGTTTTTGGTTCTGTTTTGATGCTTCTTTACTTTGTTCTGTTGTGGTTTTTCATTATATTTTCCTGTCACATGATGGGCCTTCTGTGAAGAAGTTGGGAGATTTTGATCTGCATGGGACCTGACTTTAATGCTTTGCTGAAATATGTTTTCCTCAGGTTTTTATTGTAGATGATTTTTTTCTAAATTAATCTTTTTATTTTTATTTTTTGTGTGTATGTGTGGGTGCGCGCTGGGAGGGGGGTTGGTTTCTGATGTTAAAATCAGCTTGGTTGATTAGGGGAAGATAACTCTCTGAAAGGTGGGGAAAGAAAAGGAAGAAGGGTATATGATTTGATGGGTTTCATTTGTTAGATCTGTGACTCTAGAGAAGGTATTGGGAAATTACCTATACGCCCTCACCGTGGTATTGTGGTTATTAACATCGACGAATTGCCATTGTGCAATTTTTCTGATGACTTTTCAATTCTGGTGAATAAGCTTCTTCAATGGTAGAAATCTAGCTATTTTAGTGAATGATCTTTTGGTAATTTACACTTTTAGTGTGGAATGAGAAGTGGTCCCAAAGAAATGATTTATGTTATTTTTATTATGATAAATTTTTGTTATGTAAATTTTTTAGTTTTTACGATGTTGGTTAATTCTATGCTGCATGCTCCTTGAAGGCCTGGATATCATAGGCGAACCCATCCTTAAAATTAGGCCTTATTGTCCACTGCTCTATCCCAAATATCATGCTAGACTATTCATCAGCTAGGCTAGTGTATGTAACCAATTGATGATTAAGAAAACCTTTGTAAAATGTTGATATTCAATTTATATACGGGCTTTCTTGATGAATGGAATTGCCTGGTTTTTGGATCAGATGATGTACTTTGTGAGTCCCCACCTGATGCATGAGGATCTGCTGTCACTGGTGCCACTCCAGCACATGCTCTTGTGTGGAAATTATCTTTGAAACAGCCATATGCAATATTAGCAACCTCCATGTTTTTTATGATCCTTATGAATGTTTAACACTGAGAAAAACCACATTGAATGTTTATTTAATGCTGCAAAACATAGGATTTCTTTTAGGCATCAATTTTCCGTGATATATTATAGTATACTAGTTATAGGAAGACACCAATAATAATAATTAAAAAAAGTAAAAAGCCATCTTGGAAATTTTTTTCACTTTCTGAACTTCAAGTATTTTAGGCTACATTCTAAGACTAGAAATAATATGAAATCATACAACAGGAAACAACATGTACCATTGTTCCTCCTGAAATGTGTTCGCCTACATTTTGCATTTGTTGCACTCTATTTTGAGAGGGCCTCTAGTCCCTGCTAGCCGTTGGTGGCTGGTGAAAAGAGAAAAGGTCTGCAGTTCTGTTGGACTACTGCTGGAGTGGGCTACCAAACGGACCTCTCTAATTTGGATCTTTAATTGCCGTTTGATCTTCCTTTGCAGCTTTCTGTTTTGAGTATTCATCGTTCTTCTTTCATATGCAGCGGCAGTTTTTCTAGTTAGTTTAAGCTATTGTTTTTTAGAATTTTATTACAGTTAATCCTTATATATAATGTCTTGCAGGATCTGCAGGAACTGGATTTACTCCTCATGTTATCACAGTTAAAGCTGGAGAGGTATGCAACTTCTCTGCATTTGCATGGTGTGTGCATCTCTTTAAATAGTATCACTACCTGTCTGCTTGGTTTGATTACAATGACCACTAATGAACTGTAAGAGATCTTAATGGTTAGTTATGTTGGTACATTGTAGTTTGCTCCTTTTGTTTTGCATAGTGCATGCTTGTATTTCACACAACTTGATATATGCAATTTCATTAGGTTTTCATTATTTTTAATTTTTTATTATGATGTCGCACTGAGGGTTTAAAAGGCGGACTCGGACTCGGCCTGAGCCAAGCCGTCTCATAAAAAGGTGGACTCGGACTCGGTCTCTGCCTCGGCCTGCTCTGACTCGCATGCAACTCAGCCCAGTCCCTTTGATTGTTTTTCATCTGTGTATGAGAGAGATAGGGAAGTAAAAAATTAAGTAGGATTTTTTACATAAATTTTTAAGAAGGAAGTAAAATATAAAAAAAAATTGTGAAAACCCGTAGTCAGCAATACAGTTAATAGCATTATATCAATGTAGAAATTAAAAAAAAAAAAAAAGAAAGAGAAAAGAAAAGGAGCAGAACTTCTATGGTGTTCTATCAAGGAAGTGGTTAGGCTCTGTTCCATTTCATTCTTGAAGAGCATCATCTATTTTCACTGCGTTGGTTTGTTGGTTTAAGATTCAAAAATATTTCTAGTTTCAAAATTTGACAATTATATAAGTATTTAAAAGTAATAGCCTTTTGAAATTATTTGATATGAAAAAAAAATTAGGTGAGAGAGCTTTTGGTTTATGCTCATTATTTCTATCATATTCCCCATTAACCCATAACTTAAGTTCTGGGCTTATCAAAAAATAAAATAAAATAAAAACAAAAAAAAAGGTGCTGGAAAAGGGCTGCTGTATGGGCTGATATTAAGATTGATTTTCCTTGACAAGAAGACTCAAACTTAATATTGTAATTTTTTTAGGTATCATAACAAAATCTATTATGTTAAATAGAGATAATTTATGGTGTTTGTGCAAATGGAAATTGGAGTATATTTTGTTTCTGGTTTTAATATCATTGTGATCATTATTGAAGACTCATCCCATTAATCTGGGGGCCATCTTTGTGACCTTTTCTACTTATCTCTCTTTAGGGCTAAAGCATGAACATTAGCATATGTTCTACAAACTTTCTATCTCTTTCTCATAATCATAAAGATGTTAATTTGTTATTTATTGAATTGCAAGAACTTTAAAGTATAATCTTTCTCTAGATCATAGTTATTGGAATCCTACAATTCGTTCTACGATTTGCATCTCAAATCTCAATTCGTATCCTGAATTTTAAGGAAAACGATATGTATCTATGTAATGAATCTCATTTACAAATAAATCTTAGGATTCAGGTGTGAATCCTAAGATTTGATACCTATTTCATCGAATCTTACGATTCAAGCGATTCTGCTTAAGCGAGAATAGTTACAACCAATAAGTTAATAATAATCTTTTACCTTTTTTCTTTCTTTATTCTTTCTTTTCTTTTAGTGCTTTTATTTTTAAAATGTTATTTAGTAGTTAACGAAACCTCCCAAGAGTTTTTTGTAGCTTTGATAAGGTTTTAAAGATGAATAAAGAAAAAGCATTTAACTAAATCATTTAATTGTATGTATGGTGCTTGTCTAAATCTTTTTCTTTTTTTAATCTATTTAGGTTTTTTTTTAACACTTTCTTAACTTTGAGAGAGATCCTAATGTGTAAGATTGATGGTTTGGATTTTATTTTTATTTTTTATTTTTGATTTAAAGATAATAAAATATATATTGATACTTTAAACTTATTTCACTATTTACACATCAATTATTGTATACTTATACATATACATATATATTAATATAAGTAATGATGTTCTTGATATGATTGTATGACAAACTTGTTATTATATTCATATTTGTATAAATGGGAACATGGATGGTTATGAATAATTACTTTTTTATTTTTCTTTTAATTTTTAATTATTTTTTATTTTTATTAGAAAAAAAAATCCTACGATTTACGATTCGATTCGATTCATGGGTATGAACGATCGATTCTGATCTTGAAACCTATGCTCTAGATGAGTTCATTATGTAGCTTGAAGAAAGTTTGTAACCAAATGAGTGATCGAAGGGGATTTGAGAAGTTGGGCCAGTATTTATAATGCTAATTTTCCTTTGTTTGTCTCTTTAGGATGTTTCCTCAAAGATAATGTCATTTTCTCAACATGGAACAAGGGCAGTCTGCATTCTTTCCGCAAATGGTGCCATATCAAATGTAATGCTTCGTCAAGCGGCAACATCTGGTGGTACAGTAACTTATGAGGTTTGTAAATTGTGACGCTAAGCTCATCCATATGGAAACATATTTTCAGAACTCTAGAAGTTTTAGATGGGATTCTGTTTGCATGCATGTTCTTGTGGGCGTGTTTTTGTAGTCTATTATCTATCCCAAGCTAGCTGGATTTCTGCATAAATGGATTCACTTTTTTAACTTTTTTATTAAGTGGGCATCAACATATTATGCTTAGTCTCTTTAGAATCAAATCTTCCTAGGATATCACAATTCTCCAATTTACCAACAGAACCAGAGAACCAAACATTACAGCCATACTTCCTGGGAAGATGTCATAATTTATGTTGATCAAGTAGTGATCCTCATGTATTCAAGTGTTTCAATTGGGTGGATGGGATCTTGTAGCACAGTTGGTAGGTTCTCATTGTTTCATCCACGAGGTCTCAGGTTTGATTCATGTTACAAATAGAAAAGGTAGTGTTACGATTGTGAAATGCAACCATAATACTAAGCAACTAACTGTATTTGACAATTGAAAATAGAATTGTACATGACATGAACTAATAGTACATTTGGAAGGTGCTCATTGTTGCAACCACGAGGTTATGGGTTTTGAGTTAAGTTGCCAATCTGAAAAGGAGGAGGAAATTGAATTATGCATCACGTCAATGCGATGTCATGCACCACCTGAATCATTTGGTCTACCAATATGTTTCTATTGGGTCCCGACACATAATGCTCGTGCGTTGACGAAATAGGAGCGTGGAGCAACCCCATAGCAATGAGTAAAAAGAAACTTGAGGGAAAAGAAAATAGTTGTCTTGTATGTTGTTATTGAAATAATTCATAAGGTACTCTGAGTGCCTATCACAGTTTCTTTTGTCAATTTGTACCATGTTGCTCAAATTGAACCACTTGAGGATGTATACTTTGAGACTGTACCTTGTTACTGTTGTTTGAGTAGTAAGGGTAAACAATAATTCAGATAGCTTGATGGCTAAGATTTTATGGGCCTCCCAATTCTTCTCTGCTCTTTTCAAAGAATATGTCTTGCTTATCATATCGAAAGGGTTGCATGCGATCAATACATCTTGTACCAATTCAGGCAGGTGTTCATTAACTGCTTCTGAAATGTCTGTATCTGCTTTATTAGAAACATTCTGTCTTTATCTGATCTGTCTTCATGGCTGCTGTCCTGGGGAAAAATTTGAGACTGTTGTTACTTATTCAGGGACGATTTGAGATCCTATCACTTTCTGGCTCATTTCTGCTCTCTGAGAGTGGTGGCCAGCGAAGCCGAACGGGTGGATTGAGTGTATCACTGGCAGGTCCTGATGGCCGTGTTTTGGGTGGTGGAGTGGCTGGACTTCTAATAGCAGCATCCCCAGTCCAGGTTTGTCTGGCTTTAAATCATTTTCTCTTTTGGTGTCTTTCTATTTCTTCTTTTTCCTACAAACTAGACACAAACATTAAGTAGTGGAATTATCAGTCCAGCTTTGATTTTTTCCCCCCATAGTGTATTATTATGTGTGGAATTATAGGATCCTGTGCCACAGGCCTGAGGAATCCAGTCCATGAGGGTGGGTCGCATTATTTGGTGACAGTATTTGGAGTGCATTGACCATCTTTCTAGAATATCCCAGACTGGAAAATCCTTGAATCATGGGTTTCTTATCCATGAATCGATGTGCACTGTAGCTCCAATATGCCCTCAACATTCTATTTGCAGGGGGCACAGATGGGTATGGATATACTTTTTGTGTTTTTTCTTCAAACTGGCATGAGTATGAGTCTTGTCAGCCCCTTTCTTGAGTCTTGCCAGCCCCTTTCTTTCGGAGTCTTATTGTTTAGTAAGTCGTTATAACCACAATTTCTATAGAAATATTTTTCTAGCTTGTGGGCATAATATAATGTTTTTAATTTCTATCTGTTAATTGGAATCTCAAGTGTCAGAAAAATGTTAATGTGCCGATTTACTAAAGTTCACAAGACAGTTTAAATAATATCTTCATTAAAACATTCATATCAATACAAAGAATCGACTGTAAAAAAATGATGATCAATCATGTAACTGCTAAACACAATGGTTAGTATAATGATTATGCATGCGGACATTAATCAGTGTGCATTACAGCTCTAACATGCACTCAACTAATGTACTCTCATGTAGTTGCAGATTTGTGAATAAGATGGGGTTTTGAATTTTGGATCATCCATCAGCTTAAATGATTGGTGTTCTGTTTGCTTTTCCTCATATATGTATTCTCTCCCCTTTTCCAGTTTAATTATATGTTACATCTGGTAATAAGTCTTGATAGATTTGAAGTATCCTTTGTTACATACATTTACTGCTCAATGTTGAAATCTGTGGTCACACTTGTCTCAAGTTTGTGTATCCCTTTTCATTCACTATTTGTTCAGACTGGAAATATCATACCATATGTGCCTTACTGTGGTATGCGGATATTACTTGCCCTAATTTCTCTTATCTTTTGTTCCTTTTCTCTTAAACAATATATTCCAGATATTAGAAAGCTGTTGTTGGCAGCTTGTCACATTATGTATCAGCAGATATGTAGCTTTGATTTTCTCTGAACTGTTCTTCATGATCAAGACAAGAATTTGTGTGCCCTCCACAGGTAGTTGTGGGAAGTTTTATTGCAGAAGGGCAGAAAGAGTCAAAACCGATGAATCCTCCTGACCTGTCTGTGCCACAAAAGTTCACTTCTGGTGTGGGAGCTGGGGCTGGTAGCCCACCTTCACGAGGAACACTGAGTGAGTCCTCTGGTGGGCCTGGAAGCCCACTTAACCATAGCACAGGTGCCTGCAATAACAACACCCCACAAGGCATGGCAAACATGCCATGGAAATAGGCGGAGCCCTCTCTTCTACAGTTCTACTTGACTTCTTCGGCATCATGTAGTGGCCAGAACCTAACGGGGTTAGGTAAATGTCATCTTCATAGAGATGTATGTGTAATCATACGTTATTAACCTTATGTTAACTTTCCTGAACACTTTGTCCCCCACCCCTGTACGAGTTAGGAAATTCAGTTAGTTTCCATGCCAGTTTCTTTGTAACGAAAGGGTGTTCAATTATGTACTGATAATGTATCCTATTTTCTGAAAATTGTTGTCAGTGTGGTTTGCGTCCCCTTTCATTTCTTCTTTCCGTTTTATGGATTGGATGACCTTTTGGAAGTTTGTAACGTCGTTTTGGACCTTGTAATTCCCTTTCAGTCAAGTCCAAACGAACTCTGCAATTTTATTGTTTGTCTTCGAAAAAAAGGGAAACTGATTGCTCATTATGTTTTGGATGTTTCCTTTTTACTGAAGAGAGAATGAACTCATTGCTTGCAGGTGGGATTGAACCAGCTCTTATTGATGTTACATTAGAATGTTGTCTAAATTAGTTTAAACCATAACTTGCGTTTTGAGACGGTTAGTATTTTTCATTTCACTTTAAATGTGAGCTTCATATTCTGAAAAACAGATATGAGAAAAGCTTGTTTCTTTTGGGATGAAAAGTCTAGTTACTTCCAACTTTTTTATTTCATTGGTGGTGGTTCCATGTTCCTTACCTACTACTGAGGCTATTAAATCATTCAAAGAAATGAGTGTTTGGCAGTGTTTAGGGTATCATATTTTATTATCCTGAGATTTGGACACTCGCATCTGCCACCTTCTCCTGGAGGTGGGTGTTAAGTGATATAATGATGTGATTGTTGAATCTATCAGTGGATGGAGTCATTATTACTGTATTATATATCTCTATATATTGGAGTCAAATATAGACAGATATCATTTCTGCATTATTTTAATAAATTGTTCTGATGCTAACTGGCTGCTGCCATTGGAAACTTGAAGCTTTTTGGAAAGGCCAAAAATGAAAAGTAAGAAGAAAAGAAAAGCCTTTTGGATGGTGACTTGTATGAGGGATGGCATAAAAATATGCTCCAGTGCACAGGGCCAAAACTGTTGCTTGTTCTGCTGATGAATTGGACTAGTTGGTCCCTTTTTCTATAAATCTTATAATTAAAAATTAATTTAGAACTACCTAAGTGGTCATTCTTAGTGGCTTCTTTTAGGATGTTTTGACTGAGGATGGGTATGGTTTAACATAATGCTAGAATATGCCTGTTTATTTTCACCTTTGGCCTTGAAGTTAATTAAATTGAGGAATATTTTGTGGCCGTTGGAATGTGTTTGCTAATCACTTGGATGTCTAGAAAACTAGCAATTTAGGGCCCAATGGACAGACATGTATGATTATTTGGTTTCACTTTGAAAACCACAACTGGGAGTTCACAAGGCAGTTTCACCGGTGTGTGTCTGTGTGAGTTTGAAATCGGGTCTAGATTGGGTCCATACATGTTCCAACCTTTTTTTTTTTGCTGATGGACGGTTCCCAAGTCTAATCCTTTGGACTGGACTATTTCCTCCTGGCCCAGAGAGAAGCCGGGTAAAATCCCTGCGGCCCCTAGGTGGTAGCACAGGTGGACTCAACCTTCAAAGGGGAAAACCGTGGGTTGATACTAAGACCTTTAACTCCGAAAGAGGGAGGAATCGTGGTCCTGACCATTCGGCCAACTCCTTAAGGTTACACTCACTCTAAACTCAACAATTAGCAATTGTCACCTATCAGATTGAGATACCCCATCATTCACACAACTAATATTGTGATCCGATTAATAATAATTTATGAACTCCTTAACCATAGTAGACATACCTGCCTCCGCTCACCTTTACTCATGGTAGCCCCAACCAACTAAAAAGGATCCCTCACAAGAGAAACTGTACCTCATGCCCTATTGGTTTCTATGGGATATGACATGTAATGATTTTTATGTCATGCCATTGATTATGTCATGGAGATGATTCCAACCCTCAAAAGACTGAAAGATTCCAACCATTACCAGAACATGACAAATTGAGAGAAGGGATGACATGCTACACCCTTTTGGAGGGGGCCTAAACAATGGAAGCCAACCCATTTGACAAATAACCATTGCACACCAATCAGGGCGAGTTGTGGGTGAGACCATTCACAACCAATGTGCGACCTTAGAAAAGAGAGAACAGTATCACCATCAGGGCCTCATGACGGATTACTCCAACCCCACTTAGGTCGCGCTTCAAACAAGCTTAGCAAATTATGCAGAGCTGAAAATCGCATTCCCATGATACATACATCATTTTTTCCATCAGTGTAGCCAACAGAACACGTGAAATTTAATTTAATTTAAATAAATAGAGGTTCACCATACATGTGTCCTGAAAAAAAAAAATGAAAGAACAAAAAGGGAAAAAAATCTTCTGTTTTCATGCAAAATCACAATCGACTCAGCCATAATTTACAGAAAAAATAGTTTGATAAACTCATTCGAGCTCGCCTTGAAAAGAGAATGTAATCAAACACAATCAATATTAATGGAAATCTCAGCACCATGCCAATGGTGGCCTCAACCCCCTCTTAAGAACTTCCTTAAGACCAGCACTGTCTTCTCTGCAAAAATTGGTTACTTTTAATCTCAGCACGCGTGCAACCGGAAAGCTCCAGTATCCTGTCGTATCCACATTTACAGGAATAAAACATATCACCAATCTGGACTGGTAGAGGGTCTTATTCTTGCAGGCATTTGTGCAGAAAAACCAATTTGGCCAGGCAAATTATTTTTTAGGGAGGTCTTTGGAGTGATAGACATCTTGGTCAATGAAGATTCGAATTCGATGAGGTCAAGATCATCGTCATCAATGCTCTCTGCTTTGCCATTCTCCCTCAAACTCCCCACATTGTCATCCCCAAAATCTCCATCGTCGATATCTGCATCTTCGACATCATCTTCCTCATCATCATATGTAGCTCTAACTATCGACCAGAACACGAAGCTTGGCCGAATGTATCTTCAAAAGGATATAGAGAGAATGACATCAAGACTCAACAACAGGTTTTCTTTTTAGCCTTTTTTTTCAGAACAAAGTTGCATTAACAAACAAAATTAAAAAATTATCATAAATAGGTTCAAATGCGGACCTGTCACATTTCTTCAGCAAACATGGGTCAAATGGGAAGAACATGTCCAGTCTTTCCATGCCACCAAAAGCCTTGGAGAAGTCTGACTCAAGTAGGTTGTCAAAGAGGAAGGTCTCTGATGTAGTGAATAGGCGGGCAGCTTTAGCCTGCCGCAGGAATTCCTCAACTATAGAGGGCAAACACACCTGTAGGAAAGCATGAACAAATGAATCAAATAACAGAAATAAGCAGAGAGAAGTACTCTGTGGTGGAGTGGTCCTGTTTTAATTCATGTGATCAAAGTTATTCTTAAAACCATCCTAACATTAAAGTGGGGGACTAGTTCTCAAACTGAACGTTCAATGCCAGAAACCAATATGAATCCCTAAAAAGGAATTGAATGATAAAATGCAAATTTCCAAGTGAAGATAATTGTTCCTTTTTTCAGAAAATGTACTCCAAAGGCCACAAAATAAACAATAAATTGACCATCCAATAGAAAGAAACCAAAACTGACTACTATTGGTACTAAAATGTACTCTAGAGTCTAGAGGCCAATAATTTTGAGCTACCTTCAAAGGATCCAATGAATGACGCAATAAGGGTTCTAAGGGCATGTGGTGTAGCTGAGATTTCAGATGAGGAACCTCCATTATCAACCTCATACGGAAGCAGAGGACATACATGACAGCCTGCCAATGCAGAAAAGAAACTGAAAGTTACAGCTTTTGGGGAAAAAAAAATGCCAGTAAGACGTAAGAAATGGACAGACAATAAAATGAAAATAATAGAATGATATATTATTGACAAAATTCTATTCAAAGAATCTCACTTCAAACCAGTAAAGTCCAACAGAACAGTCTCAGGACAATCAGCAAATGGTGGCAGAAACAATACAGCAAATGGCCGGTGAATTTACATAGTACAGTACATACCTGGCATACAGAATAAAAGACTCGATGAGCAGTAGGTTTCAATGCTGTCACATTACCATTCCAAAACTTGGCATACTCAAAACACCACTCTGTCAACCTGAGTCCATGCGTACAATAAAGAAACACTGTAAATCAGAACCACAAATGAATTTTAAGATCCAAAACAACATTAACTTTTATTTACCAGTGACTGACCTTTTCAACATGCTGGAAACAAAAGAAGATGGAAGAAACTTTCCTCGAGACAAATAACTAGCAAGATAAGCAACTGCACTCATCCTGAATAAAGCAAAAGCATTTGGAAGATACTATAACATTATCCATACAAAAAAACTAGTACTCGTCACCATAATGCAACTATAATTTGAGAAAATTTTCCCTAAAATTTACACACAAACAGTACTTTCAAGATGCTTTCTCGACAGGTCTTCCAGTAAATAAAGCTCAAAATGGTAAAAAGGATACAATTCTCACGAACCTATGGGCAATATTTGGTGAAGTGTAAGATAAAACTTAATTTTAATGTTCATGAAAACCTGAAACTGTGCGGTAGTTTGAGATGAACGGAAACAGTGAAATAGTTTGATAAACATGAGAAGAATATCAAAAATGTGAAAAAAATACAAATGAATAATTGGGAAATCTTTTGCTAATGGAAACTACAAACTTTCTCCAAAAAGAAAATAATAATAAATTAAAAAAATGAAGAAAAACTAAATAGCAAAGCAAACTGAAGCTTATGTTTCCTTCTTCTCCTGACTAGTTTAAACAAAAAGGCAAAAAGATACTATTCATCTTTGTATTCCAAGAGGAGAGTGAAGGCAATAAGACATAGAGGCTTCCTCTGTCATTTTGTTTGTAAGAGAAACAACTATTAGAAAGAACTAAATTCACTCAAGTTTTTTCGGTAAGATTAAATTCACTCAAGTTGATAAAAGGCTATGCCTCCAGAACTACACCTAGTATCCACTGTTTATTTATTATAATCCAAAACTGATTGTCTACTACTATAGATGAATCCACCTAATTAAACACCTCTCATGGTTCTAACAATATTGCTGCATGTATCTGCAGGAAGAGACCAGCAATATCTTTCAAATAATAACGTACATCTCGTACCAATGCCAGTAACATGACTTCAAATTTCATGCTTCTTATGTTATCATCTGACAGAGAATTCAAAACAAGTTTAGGATTCTTATGCATTGTACTTCAGAACACACATTTATCCTTTTCAAATCTATCAGAAACTATACACGTAAAGGTTCACAAAATCCCAAATAGTTTGTTTTAACTTAAATTACCTGGTAAGTGAAGGTTGGGTCCTGCATTCAAAAATATCTGCAAGAAGGGTTGCAAACTTCATACCACAATTTTCAGGATTGAGTGAGCAAGCATAGAAGACGACAAACTGCAATAGAGAGGCAATGAGTCCGAGGAGATGGAAGAAGATAATGCACATATATGTGCCAGGTTTAGATTGGCAATCAACAGATATCAACATACAATATTGATGTATAGTCATGAAAAGAATGGGCAACAACAACAAAAAGAGGCAAAGCACCAAATGGGAAAACATTGACAAAGGAAGAGTGGATGCTAAGATTTACCTGGGCAAACTTTGACTTATAGGCATTCAGCACAGTCATCTGAAAAGACTGGAGAAGTGTTTCAAACACCTGCAACCATTTAAGGGCAAAATTATAGTGTCCAGTTCCAGTTCTTCAACCAGCATAAAACATAGATGCACTCGAGAGACTTTCCAGTTCCCAGTCCATGCAGGCAAGTGTATTGTTTTGATTTGGGAAAAAAACAAGAGGAATGGAAAACACTGCCAAATTCAAGCAGGATAGACAAATACGTTCGAGCTTATACCGGCCCAATGTCCTATAATGTCACAAAAACTTTTTATGGATGACACAGCATCATTGAATATTAATCAGCAGAAATGGCTTAAAGAGAATATAATTGCACAAAATAGAGGCTGTAAAAAGCAACCTTAACCAGACGACCATTGTTGGCACATGATTTGAGATGCTCACAAGTGAGTACCATCAAGCTGTCTAACTTATCAGCAAGTAAGTTGCCACCCAAACTCTGTCTACTCAAAGCACCTTCTGGAAGCTGAAGAAAATGCAATATTTTAGTCTCTACTTGACTAGGAATAATCTAATGTCTACATATATACAAAGCATACATCATTTTGGATTTTCCCATCACCATCAACATCTGTGTTTTCCTCAACATCTTCGAGCTCCATGTCAAAAATTCCTTTGCCAGAATCTTCTTGTAAAATGTCATCCCATCCAATCTCCACCTAAACATTAGAAAAAAGATAGAATAATTTTTTTAACAATATACGCAAGCAAGATAAAGTTTCTCCATTTGTTGTAGGCAATACCAATTACTCACATCTAAGTCTATGAGCCTATCCATCACTGCCATAAGCATTGCATTCCCAACATGTTCTCCAATTGCACCACTTTCTATCCTCAACATGCTCTCTGCATATATTACAATCAACTGAAAATGAAAACAGGTAAGATTCTTCATATTGGATACTATTGATAATGATAATTTACCGATCAAAGAATGATGCGCCATATTTCTCTATAAAAGTAACAGCAAAAAAAAAAGGATACAGTAAACCTCGGTGAACCGGATGTATATCAAATCGGCAAGTGGTAAATTATATTATAAACATCATTGTTAACACTACTTGCATAAGAGTACATCACTTTCTGGGAGGTGATGATAAATTTTATTTTATTTATATGAGATGATAAATTTTATTAAAAAAACCTATACAAAAAAACTGGGTCCATCAAGATGATGGAAAAAAAAAAAACAAAACAAAACTAACATATCAAAAATAAGAAACTTAAGCATTAGGTCTTCAGCCGTATCATTATTGAATAAACAATTTTCAGCAGTACAGAGAAGTTCTACTATAATTTACAGCTGGGAATATTAAAATTCTCGTAAGTAGAAAGATAAGAAAAGGGAAAGGACTTTTCTCCAATGCCCTGAATTAACTACTTGAGGGAACGGAAAATCCTATTGGGACAAACACTGTGAACGAAAGGAAAGTAAAGGATAGCCCTACCAACAGGAAAAGATGAAGGTCATAATAAATTTCTTAATTAAAAAAAATAAAGGGCTAGAGAAAACTTGTCTCGACGCCCGAGGATTCATGAGATGACAATATCTAGAACACAGATCAAGGTGGGTTTCATTTTGCTTAACTGATAATGTAATCCAGGCCACAGGCATAGATGGTGTAACTCTCTAAGAAAACAACTACACTACAACTGCATTAATATACAGACATCACATACAAATTCACGTTATGAATCAAGAAGTACTACAACTAATACTCACAGCCTCCTTAGCATGCACTCTGGGCATCCTATGAAGAATTATGGGCAACAACCTCAAAGGAGCAAGAGGCACCAAATCAGCAATGCTTTGCAGAGCTGAATGCACCCGATCAAGCACTTCTTTCTTTCTTGCATGACCCCGGGGTTGACTCAGGAAAGGAAGTATAGTTGGAGGAGGCAGAAAATTGCAAACAAGCATATCCAAACATGCATCAAGATATTTGCCATTTGAGGCAGCCTGAATGACCACAATGCAGGAAAGAGTTGTCAATGGGAACCAGTTAACCATGATGTCACTCTAAAAGCAGAGACAGAAACACAATTACCAAATTAATGATCAATTCCACCAACGCATCCATTGCATCACGTCCACAATTCCACAAGCTCATCCCAAAAATCTGAAAATATTTCAGCAGTATGATATCTCCATAATAACTTATTAAGATTCCCTCCAGAAAAGAGAGGAAAAAAAAAATTTTGAATGCTCACTCATAGAACTCACAGATGAGAGAAGATGGTCGTGGTAAATGATGTCAATAGATGAGACTGCTCCTGACAGTGCCTTTAAACTTGCCTACACAATTCAAGTAAAATAGTAAGTGTACAAATAAATCCAGGTTGTTGGAGAAAATGGGTAAAATCAGAAGTCAAAATTAATTTTGCTAATGAGAAATTGACCTACCACAAGCATGGCTTCTTGATCAGGTTCCAGGCGTTCAGTGCAGATCATAACCTCAATCAACTGGTTATATTGCTCATCATCACCCTACAACATTAATATTACAAAAAATGAAAACCACATGCCGTGTATCATAACTCATTACTCAATGATATGATTGGCAACAAATGGGATGTGCAAGCCAGACCTGCTTGGCGGGACAAAATCAGTATATAAATATTATATTTATTTAGGAGTCACATGAATGAGTTCTCTCTCTAAAGACACCCAAACCCAAAGGACTAATGGTTCCTAATGCAATTTGCCATTGCTGATGAAGATTTAACAGAATTCCACAAAAGAAAAATAGTAATAATCCTTTTATTCCTCTTTAAAAACAACAAAGGGGAAAAGAGACCGCACATATTTTCAAACTATTTGTTTAAGAATTTTCTTATGTGTGCACGGACACATTTTAGAAATGCATTGGTCATTTTATGTTCGCTGAATGGTACCCCTGTAGCCACAGTAAGTTAATCATTTATTCAATAAATATTAACCTCAAAGAGGGCAACCAGTTAACTTTCGTATTTCCCAAACTTTGAAATGAGAGTTGTTTTTCTTTTCTTCGGCTGAAGAAGGGAAAGATGAACGGGTTGCAATCTGAACAGACCATGCCTGTTTTTAATAGCAATTAAATATTGTATTTATGCCAGTTCTCTTCTTTTCTTTTCCCTCTTCTTCCCCCCACGGGATAGTGAGTAGTCCCCTAGGTTTGCACCCAGCTGAATGGACTGGACGGTTGGATCAACTCTGCATCTATTTTAGACAGTGAAAATTTGTAGGCCATGGATGAAAGGGTTAGGATGATCAGATGGAGTTATTTTGTGTACATAGCAGGACCCCAACCAGATCTTTAAATCCCCCCAGCCCCAAGGACGCACCTGATAAGCCCTCTTGATATTCTAATGTAATTACAAGGACATTTTAGATACAAGATTTCTTAAAAATTCTCACATCCCACACCTCATCTCTAAGGTTGAGGCAACACCTACATCTGGGTCCAAGTTACACAAGATTGTTCTAACTCAATTGCGACAGACTACTGCCATCATATTCAATTCTCTCTGAATCAGCACTTCACGAGTAGCAAGCTTGCCTAATTAGTAATCAAGATCATATTTAGTTTCCACTCTCAAAAGTACCTCACCAGACCAACAATCTGGATCTCCAAACCATAAAACCTACTGAAGGCCTCAAATGCTATAATGACAACAAGCTTTCATTGGAAGAGGGTCATTTAATGTCCCTGTTTTCTACCCTTCACCGATGATTTTTGTAGTCAATAATGATTTTTTATAACAGTAAATTTTATTAAAAAGAGAGAGAGACAGAAACAAACTCGTAAGGAACAAGATTCAAGCCAGTTTTGTAGTCAATACTGATTATTTTAGCTATTTTCCAATAATGATCGTCTTATCTATATTATTGAAATAGAATAAAGTGAAGTGACAGCTCTAGTCAGAAGAAACAAAGTTGCATAATGAACTAGCAAGTAGCAAGAGATTTACAAAGAAACAAGTACAAAAAGATATAGAAAGCAAGTACATATTGCCTACCTCCAGACCACAATCCTTACCTGGGAAACCAACTTAAGGACATTTCGCACATGGGAAACCACCTCCGAATCGCTGATATAATCATCATTCATTTCATCAAGCCCCACCTCCACTGCTGGTAACTCCATCCCCATGACTACTGAGTCAGAAACTAAATCTGCTAGGAATTTGTATCTTCTAAAGTGAAGAAGGAAACAGGAAGAAACTTCCTAGGTAGAAGGAGTGTTATTGGCAATTTCTCCCTGTATTTACAGAGAGGAAAGAACTCCCTCAGGTTGGTCTCACAAGCAGGAATAAAAATCTTTAGCTGCAAGAAAAACAAATTAGGGTCAGGAAATAGGTTCAAAGAAACAATCTACACAAACAAAAGAAAGGAAATTCTTTAGTTAAAACCATATATACTACACAAGCTATGACAATTCAGAAACCTCCCAAACCCACTCAACTGGAATTTTAAATTTCAGAATCAGTCTAATTATAGAAGATTGGAGCTCTAATGAAGCTGAAGAAAAAATGTTTTCAGGTCAACCGAGCAAGAAAACACGAAACCGTGGGTACAATAAATAACTTCCAATTACATGCACACCAAAATAGCCAGAGGTTTCAGAACCCTTTTTTTCTCCTGCTTGGCATACAACAGTACATAAATAAATAATGGGTTCTTATGAAAAACTTAAGCTTGAACTCTTAAGAAATGGATGCAGTTAAGAAATTTTGATAATCATTGGCAGAGTGCTCCGCATAGGATGTCAGTTTTAGTTTTGATGAAAAAGTTCTTGGTCATATAACAAGTGTATTTGCTTTCTTAAAAACCTGAAACTGCCTTTGGTGAAGATGAAAGTGAGGGAAGATAAGGGAAGGTGAAGGTTAAAAAAAAACACACACCTCTTTTCATATAGAATTTATCTTCAGAATCTCCTAAAACCCCATCTTCACAATTATACTATATTAAGCTGGAAGGTTTTGGATTCAATTTTGACCTGATTCCTTTCAATTTTGACATTTTTTATTGAGGCTTGGTGAAAAGCCAAAAAATGTATAGGTTGTGAGAATTGACTCACCACCTTTCTAAAAAAACCAACCTAACCACTACCCCAACACAATACTTATATGTAATTATTTATCAAAAAAATGTTAAAATTGATTAGATGGAGCAGACACCCTAGCCACGCGGGTCATGCCCCGTGCTTAACTTGGGTTATTGTGCAAGTCTTATAATTAAAAAGGATCTTCATAAACCATTACCAAATAAAACCCATCTCTCTCCACATAGAACCTATAATATATGCACTCTCCAAAAGTATCATCTTCATAAAAACCCATCTTCACAACTTCAAAAAAAAAAAAAAATCACAAGCACATTACAAAACAAAACCCCATCTCTATTTACCTTCCCTCACTTTCATCTTCACCTTTTGTATTCGTGAAAAAATCATACATGGAATTGAAGAGTATGACATCCCTATGTGAAGCAATCTAAGATGATTTCTAAAATTTCTTAACCGCCCCCTTCTTTAAGAGTTTAAGGTTAATTTCTTTCATAAAAATCACTAATAATAACAACAACATTAGAAGTGACACTATATTTTCTGCCTTTTTATGCTCGATAATATCATCAGCGTCCAACGTTGGAATCGATACGGGAGAGAAGTCAACAGAGAGGCTTTTTTAATTTTCTGAACTACTCCATTTCAAGCCTATTGCAATTCGGGGGACATCCAAACACACCCAAAATCCAATATGTAGAAAGATAACATAAGAACCCTTCTTATAAGATCTTACACGAGAAAAAGATCAATCCACTGAGAGAGAGAGAGAGAGAGAGAGAGAGGTTTGTACCTTGGAAGCCGGTTTGAGAGGAAGTCCTTCCAAAGAAGAGAAAGTGGGGGGTTTAGGGTTTTAACGAAAAACGGTTAGGTAAAGTAATCCGCGGGACCGCACTAATCTGTGTCGGTCGCCCCTGTGGGGGCAGTGAAGGAAAAAAAAAACATGGTTTGGCTTTAATTTTTTTATTATGAGGCACTGTGGGGAACATATGAAGATAATCTGGGCTGTTGAAGATGAATCCCAATTTCTATCCCCTCCAGTGACATGTCCCCAAATCTCACTTAATAGGAGTGAGGCCCACCGTCTGATTGAGCACGTGAATGTAAATATGGTGACTAGAAATTGATGGAGCAATTATTATTTTCTTTTTTTTTTTGTCGATAACGGTAAATTAAATTAAGAATAAAGCAACCGTATAAGAAAATTTCCAGCAAAAAGAATAATTTTTTTTTTCTTTTTTTTGTACAAAAGCCTTATACCAATGCCATAAACAACAAAATACGGTGAGTGAGAACTGACGTGGCATCATTGTTGATGTATCATTAATCACGTTTCCATCATTTTGACAATCGAAACATGGGATCCACTCCTGAACTAAAATCGAGGATATATTGAACATGCACTCAACCACGTGTGTTCGGTCCTAGAGTGGGGATAGGGCTTCTTGACTGATTATGCCAATTTTAAAATCTAGAGTCCCAAACACACAATTGATACACTCTTGACAATATTGCAAATGCAGAACCAATGAGAGTTCAATAGAGCAATATCAATTGCAGTGAATATGGGATTAACCGTTGGTTTTAATGTTATTAAAAAATAATGAAGGTCGACGTCAACCACGAAAAAAGAAATGATAAAAAAAAGTTGATTTTTCTTTCACAATTCCTGTTTGGTGTGAGTTAGGCCAAACTTTCATATTTAGTCCCCCGTAAAATCCTCTTAAAGGTATGTAAAATAACCTTTTGTTGTAATATTAAAATAAGATTTTCAAGAATTATACCCAACTCGTACTCTAGGTTTTTTTTTTTTTTTTGGTGGGTGGGTTTGGGTTTAACACGATTAATACCAAACGGGGGAATGGTTTGGGTTTAGCACAATTAATATCAAACTGGACTAGTGCTCCTATATTAGGGATTTGAATGGGTTAAATCAACTTGGACACCCAACCAAACTTAGATAAAAAATACTCAAAGTACCTTCATTTAAAGCCATGATATGGTTCTCGCAGCCACTATATTTAGCCGAAGTACGTAGTTTTCCTTTATCACTATAAGGCTGCTAGTGAAAAAAAAGAAGAAAATATAGAGAAAGTGAAGGGAGGTTTTATTTCATTAAAGGCTAATTTTGGTAGTTTAAGAAAATTGAATAAAAAAGTTGTTGGGAAATAGCTTTAAATGACTAAATGTCCTTAATTGAAAACTTCACGGAAAACGTAGGGACTAATTTGAAGAGTTTTAAAACTTGTGTCCTTTTTTGAAATAAGGCAAAAACTTAAGGATTTATTTGAAAATTTCCCATAAAAATATGATAGAAAAATAGATCACTACAGTGCTTGTAGAACCTTATCTAGACCAATAACTCAAAACAACAATATATGTATATATACACACCTTGTGAGACCAATTGATGCATGCCAACCACGGAGAAATAATTTTCCGAAGAAGTCTTATTGTGGATACGATTTTGGAAAAAAAATGAAGAAGAAGCATCATTTTAATCGGAACATCATAACTATTAATTTGTTATAAATCAAGAATTGAGTATGGGTCGAGTTTGGGTTGGATGACCTTGGCAAGTGGTTTAATTGGGTTTACCTTGACCTATTGCCATCTTTACATTTAGCAGGATAAGATTGACCCCATAGATGTGCAAATGGCTCTTGAAAGCGAGGAATTCAGAGTTGCCAACCCAAGCAAGTAGTGAAACAGACAAGTCTGGATCTTCTGTCGCAGCTATTATGTGAAATTGTATTACATAAAATGTTTTAAAATCGCGGAATCAGTTACAGTTGCTGCCTACTCTAAAATTCCATACAATCTTAATATTAGTCGCGGTCTGCGGTCCCCTGTGGCCGATAGGCGTGAAATTCTTTGCCCTAAAAAGTTTTGAAAAAATTTCCAAAAAATCTAAAATATTAGAAAATTATATTCTTTTGCTATTAGTACACACTATATACCAAAATATCAGTCCCCCAAAATTATAACACCCTGCATCACCATTTAACCTATAACTATTAAATATACGAAGTTTTGATGTTTAATATTTGTGCCAATCCTTATAATTTATACATTCATTAATGGAGCCCATATCTAAAATCCAAACAATTCAATTTAGCCACCACCTCTTATTAGCTTCATAAAAAAACCTCCATTCTAATCGGAGTTAAACCTTTAGAATTTAGAGGGGCGTTTGTTTTAGACTAGTTTAGACTTTTCTTAAGTGGGCTTGTTAGTAAGTTAAAATTCTCGTAGACTTTTACAATGGAGCTCACCTAGAAAAAAAGAAAGAAAAAGAAATACTAAACTGCTAAAAATAATTGCCCTTTTATTGTATGGGCATTGGCTAAACTTTATTGGAACGGCTACCAAATTGATTGATATTTTAAACTGATCAATTTGACTTTTACTCATGTTAAAATCGATCGACCAATCAACCTTTTCGGGGCTCGCATAAAATACTGGCAGTCATTTTAATGGATTTTGATTTTATGTAGGTGGGCCCCACTGTTGATCCCACATGTTGAAAAAACAAAGCTTTTAAGCTACGCACACGACGGGTTTTAAGTTTTGCCCTTTTCGTACTTTTCGTTTGCAGTTCTTTCGTGTATGACGGAGAGGGAGGAAGGAAGAGAAAAAAAAATGTGGAGGAGAAGGGAAAGGGAAATGAAAACGGAGAGGAGGGAAACAAGAGTGAGAAGAAAGAGGAGCGGAGAAAAGGAGGAAGAAGAAGGAGAGGAAGAGGAAAGCGGCTTGCCTGTAGATTTGCGACGATTGATGACGGCAGGATGTGCAGATGGTGTAGATTTGGGACGATTGATGACGGCAGGATGTGCAGATGGTGTAGATTTGCGACGATTGATGACGGCAGGATGTGCAAGATGGTATAGATTTGCGACGATTGATGACGGCAGGATGTGCAGATGGTGATGGAGCATCCCCAAATCCAGGTACTTCTTTTTCTCTTTCTCTCTTTCTTTCTTTTCCTTCATGTCTATGGATGGATTGGTGTTGAAACTTGAAATCAGCTTCACCTCCTTTTTTTTTTTGTGAATTTAAAAAAAGTCCTTAAGTTTCAGTAAGTTTTAAAACTTTTTAAACTTGTCCCCAAGTTTTTCAATTAAGGACATCATCAATTTAAAATTATTTTTCAACAAATTTTTCTTATTTTTAATAACCAAATTACCCTTTATTGTAATAAAACTCTTCTTCACTTCCTCAGTTCTCATTTTCTTCGCTGGTGTCTTCACGGCCACGATTGCCTACATGTAGAGGCAGCTGAAACTATTTTATAGCTTTAAATGAAGAGTCATTTGGGTATTTTTAAAATATCAAGAAAAAAAGTCACAAAAAAATACTTTTAAATTACTGGATGTCCTTAAGTGAAAATTTACTGAAAAGTTTAGGAGTTAATTTGAAAAGTTTCAAAACTTTTGTAATTTTTTAAATAAGGTAAAAATTTAATGCCATATATGAAAATTCCCCCTTTTTTTCCTTCCATTGCATGCATGCATAGATTTATTGGAATATATTTGTATTTTTCTACCCCTCTCTCATTTTTTTATTTTGTTTAATTTCTGCCATTACAACAAAATATCGGCTCGATACAGTCCGATATTTTGTCATCCGAGTCCGTGACCGATGATTTTTCATTTATCAATCAGTGTCGGCCGGTACGGCTTCGTATCGGAGGATACAAGCTGGTATCGGACGATTTTAAACCAAAACGACACATGCCCGGAACTCCATCCTGGGCCCACACAGAGATTATATCCGGCTCGTTCAAGATGAATCTTCATCAACTCCACTGATATATCAAAATGAATGGGCCCCGCCCGATGATTGATCTCGCCATGTCAGCAGCGATACGTTTCACATTACGAACGAACGGAGGGGATAGGATTCATCTTGAACAGTTGGCATCATAAATTATGTAGGTCCCCCTGTTGGAGTTTCAGACATGTTTTACACGGGTTTCCATGTAACGGCTGACACAGTGGATCATCTGGACTTGAAACAAACTGCATATCTAGTAACGTGTGCAGTCACCTGGGCACATGACACCTTAGATTAAACAACAGCTCCTCACCTTCATATTTCTATCAATTGCAGAGAGAGAGAGAGACACAATCTCACAAACCACACAACACAAGAAGAAGGAGGAGGAGAAGAAGAAGAAGAGGAAGAAGAGATCATCATTTGACACACAGACAGAGATATCGTCGAAAGCATGGAAGTAATCTATCAGTATCTCTTCTCTTCTTTATTTTCATCATCAGTTTACTTTCTTTATTAATGATCATTCTCTCCCTCATCTATTTTTTTTCGTGCAATCTCGAATGCTGAAGATGATTTTGTTTCAGTATTTTGCTTGAGAATGATCTCTTGAAGCAATTTAGTTTATGCTATCTAATGTTACTGTTTCTTCATTTGCTTTGTCTTTGATGCTTGGGACTGTTTTAACAAGCCATTTTAGTTAAAGCTGTGGATCGCTGCTATGCGTTGAGAATTTCTTTCTATTTGTTCTTATTATTTTTTGTTTCTTATTTATGTTTGATTTCAATCAATAATTGTGTTGCTTCTTGGTCTGTTCATCTGCAACAAAGAATAAGATATCGTAGCCTCATTTAAATTTCATAGGAGGTCACTAAGATGTAGCTCTCTAGAACAGGCAGGATCAAAACATTTCCAAATGTCCATTAGGGCGTTTGAATCTAGCTATTTGCATAGAAAAGAGAGGGAGAAAAGAAAGGCCAGCAAGTTCATTAAACATTTGCAAATGTCCAAGCCAAGAAATTGATGATATCCTAGTGAAAGATGAAGTTTCTTTTTTTACTGTACATTTCATAGCTTTAGATCAAATCGCTGACTAAGTGTTATGGAAATGGAGAATCTATCTCTTTTCGAAAAAACTATTAACTGTTAACTGTTTTGAATATTTTTGGAATGATTCTTTATTCTGTAATCTGTATACCTAATGCATGTGTTTTCTCTTCATATCTTTCATGTAAACATTTAGGATCTGTTTGTTTGCACTAGAATACATAGGAATTCATGGTTAAATGAGACTCACCAAAGGCTTATTAAAGAGGTGAAGTCTATGTAGATAAGACGTTAACTTTCCTAAGATTTGAATTACTAAGGCAATGGTTGTGTATTCAGTTTTTTATCTTCCTTTGATTAAGGTTCCATTAAAGGGGATTATTTGAGGGTCATGTTTATATATAGAGGGCTGCTCTCCTACACTGCAGCTCTCCTTAATATCAGCTGCAGGCATGTGAGGGGAGCCGTGTAGGGCATGTGAAGGCATGGTTTCACATGCCTGCAGCTGATATTAAGGAGGGCTGCAGTGTAGGGGAGCAGCCCTCTTATATATATATATATATATATATATCCTCATATATATATATGTATATGGGAGATGCTCATATGAGAGATGCTCTCACCTTATTATGAGAGATTGGGTGGGGGCCCTCACATCCGTATTCAATGTCAACAACTTAAATGTGAAGGCCCTCACCTTATCTCTCATAAAAAGGTGAGAGATGCTCTCACAGGAGCATCTCCCTATATATATATATATGCACCTCTGATCTTCATTTTTAACCACTTAAGGCATGAATTCTTATGTATTTATTCTATGCAAATAAATAGGCCCCCTTAATGTTGGGGTCACTAATGAATGATTTTGATAAAGGGGTTTTGAAGACCTGTTTTTGAATGACTCTTCTCCGTATTACGAACTTGTGCATATATTGGGTTTGCATCTAAGATGTTGCAATAAGAATAGACGACTGTTGCTTTCTCTTTTGAAGCATAAAAACAAAGGGGATGTCAATGTGGCAATCCTAAAAGGAGAGGAGTTATGCTGCGGTAGTCCCTTAGTACTCCCTTAGTACTCTCTTAGTAAGCTAACAAAGAGCTAAGAATGAGATAAGCCTATTAGAGAATGCCCTAGATGGTCAATAAGAATTAGTTTGAATTTGAATTTGAATGTGTTGTTGTTAGAGTGTATAAATTGAGATGATTTCCTCTCGGGTAAATTTATGCAATGCATTCACGTCTTGAAAGTTAATATGGTATTAGAGTCATTGCCGGGTGGTGATCTTGTGATCAAGCAGGTCATGGTCCTGATTTTATGCTCCCACACCAATTTCACCATCACTTTTTTCTCTTTCAATAAAATCGAGCATCATCTCTCATCCCTCAAGTTATCCAAGATTTATGATCTTGCCATCTTTGTCAAATAGCACTATTAAAAGCTTCTGGAAGACATTGCAACGGATCTTATCTAGTGGGCTACCAACACGAACAGACTCAAAAGGGCAGGATGCAACAATGATGGATCCAAATAGGCGGTGATGACCAAGAATATATGATCAGGACCATATCTATTAAAAACCTATCACTTGTTTTTCAGATATCAAGAGCTTTATTTGCTACCATTGCGGGAGGATGCTAGAGAATGTAATAAGAATGGTTAGAGAACTTTTAGAATAGTTAGGATTAGGATGAGACTTGGTTTGAATTTGAATTTGAAATGTATTGTTGTTAGAGTGTATAAGTTGAGAGGATTTCCTCTCATAAGATTTATGGTGAACTTGTGCAATGCATTCATTTCTTGAAAGTTAATAAAGCCCCCAATAAGTAACTCACTAGAAATAGAGCTCTAGTAAACAGATGTTAATTACAAAAGGACCGAAGCAAGTGTAATATGAATATATTAATTACACTTGTTAATTTCATGTTTTAGGTGTATTTTGAAGCTTATAAAGTAAATAGGGGCAACCACTTTCGGTCTCCCTAGTATACCTCACCCCAGGCCACAACAATAATGGAGAAGGTAGGAGATAGAAATATCAGGATGGTTCCTACCTGTGTGAAATAACAGGATGGTTCCTACCTGTGTGCAAAGTTTCAACTTCATCAGATTATCTAAACCCCTCGGTCCTTGGCCTTCAAGTTTAATGGTTTTAAAAGGCTTCATTTTTTAGGATTTCAATTCAAAACTAACTAAAAGTTGGATGAGTGTTAGGAGGTGGTAGTGGGCTGGTGTGAGCGGGTTGGGTGGATACCTGGGCCCCACAAGGGAGTCTGCAATTATGTTAAAGAGATGCATTAAGTCATTTGTCTTTTCATTAATAAGCAGTTATTTACTAATGAAATGGTATGTTATTTAACATTCATTAATCTATTTTATTTATATTATATCGTTGATATATTTATGGCAAGGTTTCTTCGCCGGACAAATTTTCATTCTCTATATGAGGACAAACCTTTTGGTTCATGTGTGAACTAAAAAAAAACATGAAAATTTTCTTCGAATTCCCCCCTTGTGTATTTTTTATGTTGTGTTGCAAATAGGCAACTTCGATTCAAGTCTCCTCGGTGTACAGACCATGGAGCTAGAGGCATTGTATCCTGGGACAGACTTTCCTCGAAAATCATTTGTATGCGGGGAATTTGCAGCCATCAAGAAAGTGCTTTAATTTGCATACCTTGCCTCACTCTTACTTTTTAATTATTTATTTTTAACTAACTGCTTTTTTTCATTTGTACATTTTTTTAAGAGTTCCCCCAACAACATCAATCCTACCCAACTTCCTCACTCAGTGAGGGTGGTTGCACATAGCCCTTATCTTGCTCGCCATTAGACTTCACCAATAATTTTTACCATGGTGACATGAGTTACGACTGCATTGACCCACTATGTCTGTTTACTAATTTAATGAAAAGAAATTCTATCGACTTCCTCTTTTTCACGAGATGGAGACACGTTTCCTATCCTTAATAGGAAATAGTTTTTTGCAGCCATGGAAATTAGTTGATTTCTACAACTTTTCTGTGACAAAAATAGCCAGACCAAACCACAGAACAAAAACTAGCGTAGAAAGAGCATCCATTTTTCTATGGTGCTTCATAAAAAATGTGTAGGCGGAAGTTAGGAACCACCGCTAAAACTATCGTTTGAAACTCTTAGCGCCCCGTCTTAAGGTTAGTGATGGAATTAGGGGCGAAAAATATTTTTTCCAAGAAAAATGAAAAATAGAGATTTAAAAAAATTATTGCTAAATCCAGTTGCAATTGCCGCTAATGGTTATACTTTTATAGTGATGCGTGTGGAAGCACGGAACTTGAGATTGACAAATCAAGATACACAAGAAGAAAGACAGGAGAGATTACTTGGTTTGGCGATGTGCCTACGTTGGCGGATAAAAAGATGCTTCTTTACCATTGCACTCATAGGTCTAGGGATACAAGTTATATCATATCATATCATATATATAATGCTCTTTCTTAAGCCATAAGAAAATCCTAATACAGTTACCAAAATACCCTTGACCAGAAATATGGTCCTTGGGTAACCCAATAGAATAATCCGATTAACTTAACAGTACAAGATATAAACCCAAAAATCTCCACATTGGCTTGGATTCTGTAGAACTGCAGCTACCAAAAGATTAATTGGGAATGTCTTTAATCTCCCATACCTCGCTGAAAGGTACGTCCTTGCACCCACTATCACTGTGCGCAGTCTTTACTCTTCAATGCTGAGTGACATGAATCAAGTCCAAGCATAGCTTGAACTTTTCTCTGGGAACATGTTTTGTAAACATATATGTTGGATTTTCAAATGTGTAAATCTTCTTCTAAAATATGATACTTTCAGCTACATTCTCTCTGATGAAATGGTATTTTAACACAATGTGCTTAGTCCTCCCATTAATTCCCTTTATTATTTGCCAAGAATGCGCAGTCTTTACTCTTCAATGCTGAGTGACATGAATCAAGTCCAAGCATAGCTTGAACTTTTCTCTGGGAACATGTTTTGTAAACGTATATGTTGGATTTTCAAATGTGTAAATCTTCTTCAAAAATATGATACTTTCAGCTACATTCTCTCTGATGAAATGGTACTTTAACACAATGTGCTTAGTCCTCCCATTAATTCCCTTTATTATTTGCCAAGAATATGGTGCTATGATACCAATTGTTTTGCGCATGCATGTGGAAACGCAAAACTTGCGATTGACAAATCATGTCATACAAGTAGAGAGATGCGAGAGATTACGTAGTTCGGTGATGTGCCTATGTTCACGGACGAAGAGATACCTCTTTACTATTCCACTCTTAGGTCTTGGGCTACATGTTACTTCATATATATGGCACTCTTTTTCTTAAGCCCTAAAAAAAGTCCTAGTACAGTTACCAAAATACCTTGGACTCAAAGCGTAGTCCCTAGCTAATCCAATGGACCAATCCATTTAAATTGGAATACAAGACATAAACTTGACAAGAAGTAATTGTGAATGACCTCTTTATTGTGGGTTTGTATTATTTAGAAGTATACAAGTCAGTTATACAATCAAGATATGGTAGAAACCCCCTTTGTCTCTTAAAATACAATTACAATAGAAAGACATGACTTTTTATTTTTTACAAGATAGTTTTAATGAGATAAGGACAATATGTGACGTTTATCTTCAATATGGTCCTGCAAACTCAATGATAGAGAACCTATATTGAGCATGACCATCCATCTATTGAATCGGACAACCAAAAGACCTTTGGTGATGATATTAAAAACCTATTCTTCAGATGGAACGAATTGTACAATTAGTTCATGGTGGACCATACATTTTCAAACAAAGTGATAATCAACTTCAACATGCTTTGTGCAGTAACGAAGACAGGGATTAGAGATTAAGCATAAGGCACTTATATTATCACAACAAATCAAAGGTGGATACCTAAAATATACTAATATCTATAAGCAACTGACGAAGCTATGCAAGCTCTACTGTAGTATCAGCCAAAGACTGAAAATAGTGAGATTGTAAGGCTTGGGTATTTGGATGGATGGATGAGAGAGAATGTTTGATTTTATTGAAAAAAGAAAAAATTGATGGTGATTATTGATGAAGCATGAAGGATAGGACCATGCCCGGCTTGATCACAAGATCATCACTGGTTCCTGACTCTAATACCATAAAGACTTTCAAATAAATAAATGCATTGCATATAAGTTCAGTGTAATTGTCTTGAGAGTAAATCCTCTCAATTTATCCATGTAATAACAAGCTTATTCAAAACTTAAAGTAACCTATAATCTCTAACAATCCAGTCCAATCTTATCTCTAACACATAAAAATCCAAACTGATAAAAGAGGTTAGTAGAAAATAAGACATGGGATGGACACTAATGTTGTTCACTAGCTTGACATATCAATAAGGTGCCATCCTGATTTCTATAAGAGTTTTTTCCTTTTCTTTTGAGATGAATCTCTATACAAACAATCTATGCATAAGTGCCACCTTGTGGGTCCTACTTGTAGTGGGCACTGTAGAAAGAATTACAAAATCTTGAGACATTTTTCCTACTAGATTTAGGGGGAAAAATGATCAAGTACAACCAGAATTTCAACCCCTCTTGTGGGACCCTATTTAGCTATCTATACAGATCTTAATTCTAAAATCAAGGTGTATTTCACATAGTTTTTTTACACGGTTTTATTCAAGTATGATTTTATTTAAATACTCTAGAACATAGAACTCAAACTCTCAAATCCTTTAATAGCTCTTAAATCTATTTCTAGTTCCCTAAGATCTATTTGTACATTTATTGGGTGTGACATGAAGATGAATATTTACATGGAAATTAGAAGGAAAGTAGTGACCATGGTTTTGACAATAGGCTGACCCATACGACTGGGCATGATTTTGATTTTGATGGAAACTAACATTTAATTTATAGGGTCCACATTCAATTCATCTAACTATCTTCAACCTTCTCTCACGTGATTTGATTAAATTTAAAAATATAGTAAATAGATTTGGGCTCTTTTAAAAGTTTATTTTGCAAGCAAGATAACTTCTAATGTCGACAATACTCCCTAAAATCTCTGCAGGCACTTAGTTTCTAAATTTATGTATATTTATACAGATCAATTATCCCTCTTGGAGCGCCACTCTATAATCAGAAAATTTCTACTCTAGGAAGTCTCTTATTGGCAAGTGGTCATCAACATGAAATGCATCAGGACAACATGCTCCAATCTTTGCTGGTTATGTTTGTTAGACTGGCAGATCTTGAATCATTTTAACACTTTATGAGGGGACTGATCTCATGAGATTTTCTCGACAACACAGTCCAATCTTTGCTGAGTTGCCAGATCATTTTGGTCTCCTGAGTTGGCCAGGTCAACACTGTCTTAGCTGGCATTCTGGGACATCCTTTCCTTTATCTAGCATGATTAATGATCACTTTTAAAAACTATAAATTTCTCTTGACTACTTGCCAATGATCTATTGGTGACCATAAATGCATGCATCTAGTGCTAATATAACGTATTGTAGTGCCCTTACTAAATGGCAATATGTAATGGGATACAATAATAGGTCACCAGAATGTTTAGAGAGTTTGAAGCCAGTGCATACTAGAGAGTTTAGGGGTGTCTGGTCTGTGAAAGTGGAAGTTGCAACTTGCAAGTGAAAAAATTATAGTTATGTTAATTGGTCAATAAAAAATAAGAAGTGATTTCTTATAAAGAATGTTGCTGTAGTTGCAAAAGATATCTGACAGTTGTAAAAGGAGGGAGGTGCTTGTGGAAGGAAAAAAAAGGTATCGATGGTGCTTATACTTTACCCAATGGGTAAGAGCCTAATAAAACAATTGCAGAAAGAGGCGTTTTCTTTCTTCTTCCTTTTATATCTTCTTTTATTTGCAGTAGAATACTAATACCAGGCAAATGTGTAGGAGAAGGGTCGACTATAACTGAGACCAAGATGAGTCATTGAACATGATCACGGCTTTAGAAAAATAAAAATCATTTAATATTGGACGCTCTAGTACCATATTAGAGAAGGTAAGAGGAGAAATTAAGAATGGCCCACTTCATCATGGGTTTGTACTATATATGAGTATTTATAAGTATACAAGCCGATCATGCAATCATGATAGGATAGAAATCCTCTTATCTCTCACAACACACTGACGGTAAATTGAGCACTCACTCATCTCTTATAAGGTAGTTTTAACGAGGTAAAAATAACGTGAGGTTTTTCTTCAATAAATAGGAACGCCACTCTGCCCCAATACACATGAGGTCCCTTACCAGCTGTTACACAGTGGGGATGAGGACCTACATTTTAGTTATTTCTATAAATAACATATCTTAATTGTTCTCTAAAGTATCTAGTTTTGTCATGGAATCAATTGTGAGTATTATTCATATTTATTGTTAATGACTGATTTTTTTTGTGTGTACATTGCAGTTGCTCTAAATTATAATGAGCTAGGAATTAATTTCCTTAAAGTGGATGATCTTTTAAAAAGCAGCTGGGTGGAACTTACAGAACATGGATTTAAGGAGGCCCAAGCCTAAACGTATGCCTTTGACATTAATTAATGACCAACGTTTCTTGGTTAATTTCATCATGAGAATTTATTTGGGCCCCGATGTCATGACTGACATCCCAAGGCGGTCCATCTCTCAAAGGATAGCTGAAGGACTTCCCCCATACAATGCCAATGATTTGGGTTTAAAGTATGTCACTCTTCCATATATCGAAATAATTTATTATTATATTCTAAGGAATGTGCACCCCAGTGTCATCTTGAAGCCGCGGTCTCTTCACAGGTATTTGAAAGGGAATTTACCTTACCCTCCTGCGGGTATTATCCAAGACAATCGCCAGTTTACTACCTTTTTTCCTATGAATATCCACAAACAAAGCAGATATAAAAACAGGTTCAAGATCTTTAAGGGAATCACTAGTTTTCAAGATCCTGCTACATCTCATATCGCAGTAGAAGATCTTGAAAGGTTCATGAACCTTGCTGGAACAGATAGTCTGAAAATAGACAAAGCAGAGGTCGAACTTTATTATCTCTGCGGAGGATACAATAATGCAATTCAAGCAAGAGAAAGAGTGATTAGATCTATACAAAGTCATCTAGAGGTGGAGATGCCACCGAGAGACCTGAATAAATATCCTGCTGTCTCTTCTCAACCCAAACCTGAATTGCCTTTGGAAATGTGCTCATTGAACCAACAACAAATGGAAGTACCATCTCCTCCATACGTCCATGTTGAACCTGAACCTCCAAATGATGAAGCTGAACCTCCAACTGATGAAGTACCCAGATCGACATCAATGGTTCCTATAACAAATGAAGAAGCTCCGCGGTTGTTTTGCACCGAGGAATCTCTTCAGGTCACCGGGACGATAAAAAAATGGCTAGTTCTGCCGGGAATTGGAATATTTGAAATATACAAGAGCAAAGATGCTTATCTTTTTCGAGTTGCTTTACCTGGAGTCGAGCAAGATCTGGGTAAGTTGGTTTTCTTCATGGCTCTTTCTTTTGTGATGATCGTGATGTAAAGACTGTAAGCTTTTATGTTCTTAGATTTCAAGTGTGGGAGCGTCCAGCCTCCTAGATGCCTATTATGCCCATCAGGGCTAGTGGGTACTTTGAGATATCATAGAAATTTAACAACCTGCTTGGATTTAAATTGAAAGATGATCTATTCAAACCTAAGCCTGTCAGGAGAAGGGCCAAATGGAATTTTGCTATATAATAGCCAAAGGTGATTTGGTGGTAAGTAACTCACTGTGTGAGATTGATTTGGTAACTTCTCTCCCCTTCCTCTCTACTCTCTTCACCATGCCATCCTAGACCATTCAGTATTTATTCTCTATTCTTTGAGAAAGTGTCCTTTGGAAGAATTTATTGTTATATTGACAAGTTTTGTTGCATGTCAGTTTCTCTTTATCTACTGTTTGGTGATCCAGTGAAAATTTTGTGGATCATCAATAATGGTGTCTTCTTTCAAGGATGAAGCTTTTCTTGTCTTTCATATTAGACCTTGGACCTTGAGAATGTGTACATACATCCTACATCAATCATATATAATATGATGTTGAATCTTCCTCTAGGGCCTGTTTGTTTGTGTAAAATGAAGCGGGATTGAATATGTAGAAAATCATGGTGAAATGAGCTCCATTGAAGGATTATTAAAGAGTTGAAGGATGAAGGATGAAGGATATGAGGTGAGGGGTAAAGGACATAAGGTGAAGATGTAGATAGGACCTTGACTTCCCTATATATTGAAGTACTTAGGTGATGGCTTGGTATTCATTTCCCATCTTTCCTTGATTCAATTTCCACTGGAATGGAGGTTACTTGATGGTCATTTGTGGATATTCACCTTTTGTTCTTCATTTTTAACAACTGATACACATACAATCCTAGGTATTTCAATTACATGGAACAAACAGACCCCTAGTTTTTATTAATTGATTGATATGAGTGATTAGTGTGGATGTCACTTGATGATGATGATGATGGAAGACTGTTTGGTTTGGTATGAACAGATCAGTTCAGCTGCAAGGTTGAAAGTGATGGGAGGGTTCATATACAGGGGGTGACTGATGCAGGGAGACCAACTAAGTTGAGAGGGGAACATGTCTTCACTATGAAATATCATGAACAATGTCCTAGCGCCTCTTTCACCGTAAGTTTCAGCTTACCAGGTCCTGTAGATCCCCGTTTAGTAGAACCCAACTTCAGCTGCGGCGTCTTTGAAGCCATTGTGATGAAATCCAAGGGAAACAACGGACAGGATCAGGACCAACCAAATGACGAAGCAGCGCATAATTAGCTTGCCATCATCAAATGAAGAAGATACAGCTGCATCAACTTCTTGTTATTAGGGGATGGAATGCTGATTCATAACTTGTAAATATGTGCTCTTCCTCTAGAGACCAGTATGTGCTATTCTTATCTTTAATTAAATTCTGCTTGCATGTGTATTGCTTTCTCAGACCATAAATAAATAAATATTTGATGTAATTGTGTTGGTGTTGGAAATTAACTATGCAATGCTTCATTGCAAGTCCTCTGGAAAAGGAGCTGGGAGTTACGATGGGATCTTTGCCCCCTCAGTGATAGGCAAGATTCAGCCCGAGGCTCGAGAAAATCTGAGGCCTAAAGTGCCGGTACTAAATGAGGCCTCAAATTATCTATTCCTCTCTCTCTCTCTCTCTATCCCTAAGTTTTGAATACCCAGATTCATATTTTATTAAAGCAACTGTCATCCTTCTTTTTCTCTATATAGTGTTCTTTTAAATCCCAACAAATCTCAACCTCCCTACCACCTCACCAGTGAAGTTTTTCAAATCACCGTTTCTCTTATAGATAAATATTTATTTGCCATATTAGGTGTTATTATCTCTCTCACCCTCTCTGTCTTTCTTATAGACCGTCTTTCTCAGTAACTATTTTTTTTATTTCTAAAGCAATCTTATTAAAGGATTTTTTGATTTGGTTTTGTCTTTTTTTTAATAATATATGTGGGTATTTTTTTATAATAAAATTTTGATAATATATGTTAATCATAACTCACTAATTCAAATATAATCCTTTTTTTTTTTTTTTTTTTTCATATTGAAAAAATTGCATCAAATTCGAAACTCATCTACTTCTACAATCTTTATGGTCAACAATGATAAATTATTAAATCATGTTCTATTGTTCTATGCTTTTAGGACTTTTTTTTTAATTCCAAGCTCGTATTTTAAGTTTATCATAGTTAGTGTTTGTTTTATTTATAAATATTATCAGTTATAATTTATAAATGATAAACATGTGAAAAAATTGACTTTAGTAAGATGCGATACTAATTACTATTATGAGGCGTTATTTTTTGGGGAGAAGAAATAACTATGGCAGTTGCTTTAATGTTTTTTTAGAATGTGGAAAAATGACTCTAATATGATGTGATACTATGGGGCCTTATTTTCTGGGGGCCTAAATTAAGGGCTTTTCTTGCTTTATGGTCAAGCCACCCTTTGTGTCACCATGATGGTTTCTACAGGAACTCACCCACAGTTCCAGTTCCAATCCTGAGCCCATTTCTAATTTGGCCAACTTCGGTTTATGCCAAGCCTGTTACTGGGACTAGGCTTTGGCAGAGCAACATGTCTCACTCTAGGTTACTGGGACTGCAAGAACATGCACCATCTCTGTATCAAAATTCTCTGAAGTAATTCTCATGGTGATTGAACCTTTTATCTCAGATTCATTCTTAACCGTTTTCTTATTGGTTTAATTAATTGGATTTTACTCTTTTTTGAAAATTTTAAGACAACTATTAAGGCTAATCTGAGTTTTAAGCATCCTAGCTTGAATTCTTATCTTCTTCTTTTTTTGTGTGTGTGATTAAGCTTATTGGATTAATTTTCCTTTTGGGGCTGAGAAATAGTTGTTTCAGAAAGTTTGCAGCTAAGTTTTCTTGAGCCCATGGTTAAATCATATAAGTTCAGCTTCTCCATATGCCAACTTAAATTTTTTTTTTTTTTAAAGTAGCATACTTGAATGTTAAGGAACTATGGAACAAAAGCTGATAGGAAAACCAATATTGATGATAGGAGTCTATATCCTCTCCCAACACTTCTATGGCTGGAGGGTGAAATCCCCCCTTCTTTTTAATGAATGACCTTTAACACTTTTTTATATATATTATAATGTTCTCCCAATTGTCTGACTTTGTGGACAACTTCACCACACTATATTTCTAATGTTATGTGCTGCATTTGAAAACTCAAATCAAACTCAAGGTAGATTTGGATGAGTCTACTTTGGTCGTACACAAAATTTAGTGGTTGAGTACCACTGTGCCATAGACCCATAACATAGTTTAGGTAAATCCAAGTTGACTGTCAAGACTCTTATCACATGTTCTATTCCTATTTCCTCCTTTTATTCCAAGAGTTTCCACTTTAAGTCGGGCTTGTTAGAAAAGTCTTCTGTTTTTTTTTCTTTTTTTAACCGGGCTGAGCCCTCCGGTGAGGGATGTAGACCTTAAGTGAGGGAAGGGAACCCTCAGATGAGAGAAGTAGATCTCGGATGAGGTAGGACAACCCTTGGGTAAAGGAAGGTGATTGTTCAAGTTTGAACCCTGAGTAGCAAGGTAAAAAAATGTAATAGTTTGTTAGTATAAAGTTGTTTCAGTGGTACCCTTTTATAAATAATTTATTTGATATCTGTTCCATTCAATTAGTTAAGCTTGTAATACTACAAAAGTTATATAGACAAAACTGTAATATAAGTAAAAGTATATGCGATTTTTTATAAAGTAAAAGTAGTATTGGAAAAATTCATATTATAAACGCTATATAAACGAATTTGTTAAATTTTTTATTAAAAGGTGAATGATTGCTTTAAGACATTCATCTCAATTTGAAAAAGTTATAATCTTACTACTTTAGAAAAGAAAGAGGTGAATGGTCTTCTACTTTAGAAAAGAAAGAGGTGAATGGTCTTCAAGTAATTGATTGAATTAGGCACACCTAAGTTTTGCTATACAGCCTAAAGAGCTCAAACATCCACTTAAGTCAATTCAACCAGCCACAACACTTCACTCAAAACTCAAATGAACTCTTTTCATTGTCTGGTGAGTGGTGAGCCAACTAGCCTTCTTGTCTTTTCTGATGCATTGGAATTCCTTCATTTACCATGGGAACAATGTCAAACACCTATTATATTTGTCCAAACAGAAACCTATATACCTATACGGTTCACATGAATTAAAATACTACTTCTAGTGAAAAATAGACCAAAATACTGAATTAACTTTCTGATCCAAAAATGATTTTAAAATGCTTAATGGTTTTGCTCATGAACTTGCCAAGAATTCTTATGGGTAAAGATTATTTTGGTGGATTCCTTTTGTGGGGGTGTAGATTAGATATTCTGTCTTTTGTTCAATTTCTCTGTTGTTGTTGTTTGTTTTTCAATGAGAGTTTTCTTCTCCCAAAAAAAAAAAATCAGCTGGATGAAAAACTTTAGCAAAACACTTAATTACTTATTTGCCCTGCTTTTTTAGGGCTTTGCCTTGTTTTTGTTCTCTTTTTAATACAAATGACCTATAGCAAAAAAACATCAGCTCGATGAAAAACTACCATGTCTGCTATGACAGTAACATAGATCTTCAAATCGACTATACTGCTGTGATTGTAATATAAATGTAAAATGAAGTAAAAACACTCTTTATTCTATTGGTCAATATTTAATGCCATAGCTATCTAAGGGAGTAGTTGAAATTGGTGGTTCATCCTGCTTCATCATATGATCTAAAGTGATGAAATTGATAAATAAAACTAGTGGAAGTGGTCATGACCATAGTCTTTCATTTCATGGCGAACAAAATTAAATAGACAATGTGATTTTTTTTTATTTTTTATAATTCATTGATGACCCTCTTTCTGGTGGGATCTCACACACATACTGTACTTGCTGCTTGAAATGTACATATATTTTATTTCATATAGAGATACCCTGCAGGTTACATTATATGATGAAGGTTCAATTCCCCAATCCAAAGAGATATATCATATATATGTGGAAACGATACGTCCAGGTGGCATCTATTTAGACTTGAGAGGAACATCATCCATTAGATTACTTGTTTTTGGTTGGATAAGAAGCCATCTTGTATAGTCCACAGAGCCCTTCATGTTTGCCTGTGTTCCTCTTCATTCTTATATACCCTTTCTCTCCCCATTTGGGTCCCCATGAGTTCTTTACTATGATGTAATCCAATCCCTTTAATGACCCATAGCCGACTGCTGCCACCCCATGGTCAAGATCGCTTCCACAGTGCCCATCAAAAACCCCCTGCAAAACCATGAGTGATAAATTAAAGAGACTTGTTTGAGATGGTTTAAACATGTCTAATGCCTATTAGTAATGACATTGTTGAAGGAAAGCTTTTCTCTGTAGGTTGATGTCCTATCAAGTAAAAGAGTAGGCTAAAAGAGAACGTGACTAAAAGTAGCATACATAGATCTTAATAAGAGCAACTTGTGTGTGAGGATTTGGTTCAGGATAGACCGAAATGGAGAAACAAAATTGTTTGACGACAAAGCTTTGACCATGATAATGAAACAATATTATTTACAACTTTAGGCTGAATGTGGGCAGGGCCAGATTGAGTTTTTTCCTTAAATGGAATGCAGTTTCCATCCTAATTCATACATGCACGAATGAAAGTAGGCAATGAACAGAAGAAAGGAGGACAGGAAGGAAAAGCATCATACCCCGCTATAGAACTGGAAATCTCTGCCAGAGGCCTCAATGGCTACGCTCACAGGTTGGTGAGCGAGTGCCTTCAAGAGGCTTTGTTCGTCATTTTCTGGCACATCTTCATACCCGCTAATGCTTACAACTTCAAGTGCTCCCTGAAATCACAAGCATAAAGCATGAGGAGCAAGAAGACCCAAAACAAAAGAAATGGCTTTATCCACCTTACACCATAATCTATGCAGGTCCATACATTAATACAATATATATATAGTTCAAAAACCCAATGCCGAACCGAGTTTAAAAACTCGTTCTGATTCACCCAAGTTTCCCACTTGCTGAGTTGAGCGAGTCAATGGGTATCACTGAACTAAAGCAAACTGCATAATCTCTGACTCGTTAAAAATCTAAAGAGCTGAGTTGATCTGTTTTAGAGGTAGTTATTGATATAGATAATACCTTCTTCTCCTTGCAGTTGCCTTCCTCCATGAGATAAGGGTAGTCTTGTTCGGTATGGAGTCCGCCATTGGCGACAATGAATGTGAATGCATAATCCATGAGACCTCCATTGCATCCATTGTTGTCGGTGTTGTCGCAATCGATCAATTCTTGCTCTGAGAGGGAGGTCAGATTGCCCGTTACAATCTGGTTGATGCCCTCCACTGCGGCAACGGTGGAGAATGCCCAGCAACTCCCTGTGTATAACATACATATATACATGATACTACTACTACTACTACTTCTAGTATTAAAGAGCAGGGTCAGCAGATTTGGAGTGACTTGAGTCTATGTGGGTCTAGTTGAGATGGGTCTCCAGGTTAAGAACCTCAGCCCAAATTTTTAAACACAACCCTAAAGAGTTAATACTATTTCCCTCAGAAACTGATTGTTCACTGAAAGTGTGAGCCCATGTCATAATTAGGAAATTAGGAAACTTACCGTTTCGTAGGAAAAGTAGACCCACCATAAATAGGCTTTTATGGAATAGATTGGAACGAAGAAACAAAATTCATAGCCGACCCAACATAGTTAGGTTACCTTATTTATTTATTTATGATAATGGGTCAAGTGCTACGGGCTAGACCAGTTAGGAAGTAAATCCACACTGACGACAACACATACATTGTGTAGAGAGAGATTTGTAATTTCTTACCACATTGGCCTTGATTCTTAACGTTAGTGACAGCTCCTTTATTTCTCCAATCGACGGACTTGGGCAAATTCACAGCATTCATATACCTAAAGCTCTCATGGCAGTTGGAACCTCTCCTCCCTACCATCTGAGGAGGCTTCAACCCTAGGTACTTGTCCTTGAACTCTTCATGGCTCAGGTCTGCAAACTCATTCAACCCAAGCCAGTAGTTGCTCACCTTCTTGTTGGTCTCATCGATATGCTTCAGGTTATCTTTGAATACTTGGAACCTATGCCATTTCTCTTCTATGCTGGCATACACCTTGCCATGCTTAGACAGCCACTGCTCGAAGAGCTCGAGTAGCCTGTCCTCAGATGTTAGATCATCGGGCGAGTAGCCCACGATCGAGAAATCTCGAGCAAGCACGAAGCAGATGAAGAGGAACAAGGAAATGGAGAAGAGGAAGAGCTTAGAAGAGAGGGAGGCCATCTTTGTTGCAAGGGGTTGAAAGTTGAAACAAAGATGTAGGTGAATGGAGTCAGATGCAGGTGAGATGTGAGATTAGTACTAGTTATATAGACTATTTTTCATACGTTGCTTAGAAGCAAAGTAGTTGAGAAATGTTTTTGTAAGATCAGACGTGAGACAATACCAGTCTTTAAGTTTGGTTCTTCAGGCTTTTGTTTCAAGCATGTTCTGACAGTGAGAAAATATTTGATATGACCTTCTCTCACACAAAAAAGAAGGTTCCGGTTTAGATCTGGATTACACTTTTTCTAGAGAACGAATCCCCTATTGGAGATTTTCAAAAATATGAAATCCAAGGTTTGGATTTTTGTTTCTTGGAAGATTTCTTTTCATAATACTTTTAATTTATAAAAAAAATATCGGTAAATTTTTATTGGAAAACCACCAAAATACAAATGGACGAGTGTAAGAGACATAACCCAAAGAAAAAAAATTACACAAGAACCTCCCAACTCCCAAGGAGAAAACCTTAGAATCCCTTGTTTGGCTAAGTCTGCTAACCCAGTAGCCCGTTTGAACACATGAGAAGAAACTATAGAAAGAGAAGAAGCCAACTCCATGATCTTACTGAGAAAAAAACTGAAAATTTCAAAGCTTGACTGCCAACCTTGAAACCCAAGAAATACCATTAGAAAAATCACTCTCCACTATTAGACGACCCTGAAAAGAGCGAGAAAAGATCCGGAGAGTCTCCAAAATAGCCAATACTTCCGCTTCATTGAAATCCCTCACTCCAACACTTTTGAAGAACATACAAAGAATCACCCCTTATCGTAGCTCAAATTAAACTCCCCCAATACCTGCTGGCCCTGGCTTCCCTCTAGCTGCCTCATCAACATCGAACTTCAACATTCCCATCGAAGGAGGAGACCAAAAGGTCAACATCCTCTCATTGGTCAAACCACACACCATACAAGCCTCCCAATTAGAAAGAATGTCATCCATACTAAAGTTAGAGAATTCTTTCCTAGCTAAGGCCCACTTTACAATTCTAACAAGAATTGCTCCTTGAATTTCCTCCTTTGAAGAAAAGTCAAAGATTTTGTTCTTCCTTTCCTTCCAAATAGACCAAAAGATAGCAAATGGGGTGATCCTCCAAAGGATAAGACCACACTAGAAGAAATGACTCCTCGCCAAGATTTTGTAAAGTCCAATATCGACTGAGGGAGGCACCATTGCAAGCCAAACTTGCGAATGAAGAAGCTCCAAAGGTATGAAACCACTGCACAATGCAAGAAACGGTGATTTGTCATTTCCTCCTCTTTACCGCATGTGATGCAAGTGTTTTCCATTTAGAAAAGTATTGAAAATCCTATGGAAAGAAGCCCTTGGAGAACCCAATTCTTATTTGGAAACATGACTTTTGACTTCTTTTATATAGTCTCACATTAAGAGATCATTTAACTAACGATGTTAGTTTAGTAGATTGGGGCCTAACCAATGGGCATGGACTTAAAGCTTTAAGCAGACTGAGGCCTTTATTTCATAGTTTATTGGGCTTGACCCAGGTTGAATCAATCCCATAGTGAGTTGAGTTGGACAGAGGGTTGGACTTTGTGGGCTTGGAGATGGTTACGAGTGGTTATTAACAACTATTTGTGGTTCGAGGGGTTCTGTTGACACCACGTCTTTTGCTATTCCCACCGAATTTCTCTCCACACCCATGTATAAAAGTTGAATTTTTACAGATTTTACTTTCCACACCTATCAATATATCCAAACTATCCCTGCCATTTAAACCTCATCTCCTCTCTACCCACACCCGTTCCTCACCGATTTTAGTTGATCTTCTGTCACTGGAAACATCCTGCATTCATCTTTAATGATTAGCCAAGTGAAGGGAACGAACCACATAGGGAATCAACGACCTCTTTTGTCATTGAAACCTCCATTTTAATCAAGGGTAAGTCACCTTCCTTCTTCACCATTCTCATTGTATTTTTTTTTTTTTTTACAAATAGGTCAATATAGCAACTATTTTGCATAAAAATATGTTCAAAGGATACATATGCTTTGATAGTTATCACATAATGAATCTATTTGCTCTGTATTTGCACTGGTGTGAGTTTTTCATAATTTTCTTTTCTGCACTGTGATCTGTTCGGTCCTGAAAGTTCGGACACAACCATTATGTTCGGAATCATATGTTTGGACGGTATATGTATGTTCGGAAGGACCCAGGTTGTTCGGATATTATATTTCGAACAATAGGGCAAGAAGTCGGGAATTAAAATTCGTACAGTTCATATTAGTTCGAAAACACAGTACCGAATAGTAACTGGTACACTTATTTATTTATTTATTTTACCGTTTTCTTCCAATGTTTCAGAAATGGATAGGCCAAGTAGTTCCAAATTAAGACCGACAACTTCCAACAAGAGGCGTCGTCAAAGAATTAAAGAGGTTGTAGAAGAAGTAGAGGAATCAGGATGTTACACCCCAACCCAATGAAATCTTCATTAATGCTAATTAATGGGGATTTAGTTTAATTAATCGTGTTTAGTTAGAAATCAGTAATTTAGTCTCTTAGACCGAGTCAACTCGAGACTTGAGTTATGACTAGTTGAGTGGAGTTGAATTGACTCAATTTGGATTGAGTCAATGCCTTTTTCGTAATTATAGATTTTCTCGTTTTGCATCGTTTTCACGTCATTTTGGCGTCATCGCGTGTATCTCGTTGAGCACGTCGATTTTCGTATTTAACTTTACTTCATTTGATCACTCGTTGGAGAAATGGACCACCATTTGACTCAAAATGGAAATACATAAACATAGTGGACTCTCCTGCAAAATGTCCATCTTTATTATCACCTACACTAACTCCATTCCCACTTATTTCATTGGGTTGTTGCTTGTGGACTGTGGAGAGAACTTCCCCTCTCTCCTTCCTTTCAACTTCTTTTCCTTCTCCAAACCTTTGTTTGTGCAAGTGAAGGGAGGACATCCTCTCCATCTTCTTCATCTTCCTCTCTTCTTGTGGCAAGAACAACACTTCCCTCATCTCTCACAACTTCAAATTCGAAATTATCACGAGAGGTAGGCCTCACACTCTCCTTGTTGGGATTTTTGAGTTGCATGAGAGTCAAAGGAGTCTCTCATACACATGTTTAGACTTTGATTGTGTTTTGATGGATATTATGTCTAGGGTTTGAGTCATTTGGGGATTCTAGGGTCTTGAACACCAAGAGAGTATAAAAGAGTTGGAAAGCATAAATAGAGGCAAGTATATGCATAATATGGACTTACATTTTTGTTATATTTCATTGATTCAATGATACTCTTATTTAATGCTCTTAGCTTTTAATAAATGAATGTTTGGGAAGGATTTTTAGTAATGGAATTGAGTTGAAGAATTATTAGTGTTATAAGATGAATGGGAGCATGAAGGCTCCATTCTTTTGCAGGATTAGTAGTGGGAGGAAGAATGTAAGGGAAAGAGAAATGAGAAATGAAAGGGAAAAGAAATCCGGAACAGGAGTTCTGGACAGTTCGCTCGAGCGAACTGGACACATCGCTCGAGCGAACCAGCCGTTCGAGCGAACGAACCAGTGCGCTCGAACCTTCAACCCTCTGGAAAGGGTCCGCTCGAGCGAACTTGGTCCGCTCGAGCGAACCTGAGGCTGTAGCTGGGCTTTTTTTTTTACCCCAATTTTTGGGTGAATTATCACCCTTAACCTATCTAAACCCACCTTAAATGTTCCAAATGGATACTTAAGGTGCCTACCCTTATTCCCTTAGGAAATCAAGAATTTGAGAGACTTTATGGCCTTGAAATGGAACCGTTAACCTTATTAATTGGCCTAATGGATGTTTATGAGTCTAACATTATGCCCTGAGGGTTAGTTTAGGAACTTAATGTATCTCTCATAAATGGTGACACCTGAAAATGTAGTAATACATTGGGTTGCTAAACTTACCTTGTATTGGACGGTGAGAGACTAAAAGAATTAGTTAGAAATGGTTAGTAAGATTCATTGACTCCTTGACTTATTGCATTGCATATTGGATTATATTTTCATTTGACAGATCAATCATTATAAGTAAATAAGTTTATTCCATTTCCCAGATCCCTTGAGGTTCAATAGCTTTATTTCCTTTATTTCCTCCACTATTTGCTATATGAGGTATATCGGTTCAGAAATCATGAGAAAGGTGGATTGAGTGAGTATATGATACGATGAGATATGAATTGAATTGATTGTTTAGAAATGATGTGGAATACAAACTCACTCGAGTCCACTTATTATTCGATCTGTTTGATTCGATTGAGTCGGCACTACCTAGCTTCGACCCTGTGACGCCCGACGGGGCCAACACTTGGGTTCGTATTTGAGAGACTACTGCAGTAAGTCGCCTGGAGCACCGGAACTCCAGAACCGGATAGCCAGTTAGCCTTTGGCCAGGCCGCTGGTGACATCCCAACAAGATTTTGCTCTCTTTGAGAGGATGAGCTTTAAGTAGTAGCCACATTTGTATGGTTTCTTAATTATTGATTCATCAGCATATGTTATTCCAGCACAATTTGCATAGTTGATACTATCATTGCCATCCACTAAATTGCTCGTATTGAAATTCAAAGTTGCAACATTATGTAATTTCTTATTGTGCTTATACTTGCTAAAAATCGTTGTATTGAGATACTACATTTGGTGTCACAGACGCAGATACAACTCCCGGCCTTGAAGAGGCCCAGGAGAGAGAGGAGGGTACCCAAGAGGTACCAGCAGGATTAGAAGAGTGGCCAGAACCAGGGCCAGCCTAGATTTGACCTCCTCGGAGTGCGGACTACACTAGTAAATACCATAGTCCGTTTGACTATTCTTTTCATGTGGTCATACGGAAATTCTTTTGAATATACTTTTGGTAGTGAATGTATAGGTTCTTCAAGAGTTGTACAAGGATTCTTTCATTGGTCCCTCTTTTGTAACTTAATGTATATACTTGTTTACTTCTTTTGTATCAAACTTAAACGTTTAATTGACCTTGATGGAATTTGATACCTTATCTAAATGAATTACGACTTCCGCTATATGAAATGTTATGTGTTCTCATATGTGGTTTAGTCGCTTTTCTCTCCTTCGTGTGTTGTGTTTGGCTCGAGACAGGTACAACATGCGGGAGTACGTGTGACACACCTCGGGAATTACCCTAGGCCAGGGTGATTTCGGGACCGGGATGTGACACAGGATATGATTTGGAACAAGGCAATGAAGGAGAAGGAGCTCCTGTTGAACAACTTGATGAAGAAGAACCTGTGGTTGAACAAGAAATAATTGCGGGGCCAGAAGATCGTTCTTTGTTGCCCAGTTTCAACACACACATAGCTGCTTACATTTGGCATTCACAGGTTTATCCATAAGTTTAGATGATGTTGCCACCATACTTGGGATCCCAATGACTGACCGTTCTGTTGCGTATAGTGGTAGAATATCATTTCAAGATGCTCATTCACTCCTTGTTGACGCTTTGAGAGTTGATTCAAATCAAGCAAATGATGAGTTGCAGCAAGTTTGGGGCCAATTTGTAAGATTGGAGTGGCTAAGAGGGAGGTTCTCAAAGATATCTGATGAGGATGGAGATGACATGATCGATTGTGCAGTGACAGTTTATATTATGTATTTATTAGGCTGCACATTGTTCATGGACAAGAGTGACACCTGTGCCAATTATATATCTTACGTTGTTGACAGACTTAGAGCGGGTCCATACACATGCATGGGGGTGCCGCTGCTCTGGCTTATTTTTATCGACAGTTGGGATTGGCTACATGTCATAAAGTCAAATAAATTGCTGGATATCTTACGCTGCTAGAGGTGTGGATTTATAAGCATTTTGGGTGTTTGGCTCCAACTCCCAACATTCACTATGGAGTCAGTCAGCCCCGAATGCATCGCTGGCTCCCTATAGAGAGATTGTTGCTCCCCTATAAGCACTACGAGAGCAGTTAGATTACATGGGTGCAGACCAGGTACTTAAAATAGCTTGATCATGAGTTCTTAGATTGAGTGACATCCAATTTTTAATTTAGAAGAAAATTTCTAATAATTGTTTTGGTCATTGCAGGTCACATGGGATCCTTATTGTGATATTAAGCGGCACCATCCATTTAATGAGGTTGCCTTCTACTGTGGGTGCATTAAGTCCATGGACGTTGTTGAGCCCTATCATCTAGATAGGATCCTTAGGCAGTTTAGTAGGGTGTAGACTATTCCTTCACTTCCATTAATTCTGATTCGTGTTGCACGAGGCCCGACCGCAAATGCATACCGCATTGCGTATCAATATTTTGATAGGTATGGGCAAGATGGAATGATCACCTATTGTCTGGGTTGAATCGAAGCGCACCAGGTCGACGTCCTTGGGATTGCGTACCGAATTACATGGATTGGTACGCACGAGTATCATGGAGGTTGCTTCAGAACCCTAACCTCCAATCAAGTTTTCGCCCACGACCTCCAGATGTGCAACCTAGTTCAAACATTGATTATGAGATGGTATGGTTAATTGAGCAATATTGAGCATTTTTTTAATGTTTTAGTGAACTCATGAATTAATCACCTACTTGTAGCGCAATGTGGGTGCCCTGAGCATCTTTGATAGAGTCGTTGTTCGGGGTCCGGAGGGTTGGATTGAAGACCCTTATGGTATACACACTCACGTCGAGCAGGTAACACATGTTTTACGTGGAATATCTATCGAAGAGGCGGAGGGCACGGTCTGACACCCTAGCATGACTGCTCGTTCTTACCCACGTTTTACGAATTCTTGATTTAGCTTACATAGATTATTAATATACTCTTCTTCTGTGGAGGAATAAACCAACATATTCCAATACAATGTGAATCTATCCCACTTCTCCTTTGTTTTGAACAACTTCTTACATTTCGCTAGGACACTTTTATTTATGTGCCATTTGCATAATAAATGCCTTGCATTAGGGAATACACCCTTGATGGCTTTCATGAGTGATAATTCTCTGTCTGTCATAATAACATCAGGAAGAGCATCTTCACCAATGATAGAACGTAATATAGTTACAGCCCATGCATAGTTGCCTTCGCGTTCAGCTTCCATGTAAGCGAAGCACACAGAGAAAGTCATATCTGTTGAAGTCACTCTGACAATCTCTAATAAGGGCATGCGATACCGGTTGGTCTTGTAAGTGCAATCCATTATTAAGACATGAGGAAATGACCGCAATGACTCTATGCTTCTTGGATGAGCCCAAACCAAATCAGTGAGTGTCACTGTCCTCACAATTTCTATGGCATTCAATGTACTTATGATCTGTCAACCTTCCCATGAGTTATTGCATTTGTGTCCTCCCACCCAGCTCAACAACTCTGTGCCTATGATGTGCATTGTTAATGGTCTTCATTGTTGTTACATTTAACTCACTTCTTTGTTTTACTGTAACTAGAATATCTTTCGGTCGCACCATGCTCTTAGACATATCAATCATCAATCTCGTTTCCTCTTCTGTTAATCTCCCTGCGAATGAATGACCCTCAAGATACTCTGCAGCAGAGTGATTATGTACACCACATGCAACTTCCAACATCCAATCATCAGAAGTGTCCAACTTTTTGTCGTTTAATGTAAAATGACATCCACATTTCTTCGACCATGTTCGCTTGATCTTCTTCTTAGTAGGCCCCTCGTCATTGGTCTTACTATGTTTGAAATGGCCGCTTTTCTCACATGCTAAGATAAATCTAGTTTTTATTCTAGGCCTTGCAGTATTTGATACCTTTATGATGATTACGAAACTGTTTCTTTTACCCACATTACGAGCCCAGTTAACTAATGCATCTCGACTGTGAAATATTTAAACACATAACTATTGAATAAGACATTAGTAACACACAATATTTATTCAAATCATAATTTAGTATGTCTTATTTCTTTGGAGTAAACACATTTGTAAAGTCCACCCCATAGGCTGACTGAACTTGGCTTTCTTCTGTGGATATCTGCAGCGAGGAAAAAGAAAATGTGAATTTCTCAGAACTGTTTGGACATATACAACCGCACATCATTTATATGTTCGACATATTATAAATGAACACACATATTGAAGGTTCAGTTATAACGTGCCGAACATATAATTGATATTCGGGAATTAATTTCCGAACATATGTGAATAGTTCGACAGAGTATGTTTGAACATGCCAAATATGTTTGGTCATACTAGTCTGAACAGAACGCAAACAACTGCTATGCAAAACTTGAAAAAAGTGGCGAAAAAACTCAAATAATCAACCAGACTTACTTTTTTGCTGCTATTAGGAATGAAAGACACGATTTTCTTTTTAACTTCCTTCTCCATTGCAATGTTTGGTTCGATTGAACTACAAAAAATAGAGTTTGGATTTGATGGGAGCAAGAAGATTTAAGTGGGAAGAAGGTGAAGTGTGGGAGAGTGGTACAGCACTGTAAAGAAAGTGAAGGAAGAAAGAAATTTGGGAAGAGATGAGTACAAAAGAGGAAGAAGGTAAAAGAGATGAGTGAGTGTGGGAAGACCGGTGAAGAAGACAGGGGAGATGAGTGAGTGTGGGAAGAAAGATGGGAGAGATGTGTTATGTGGGTGAAGAAAAAGTTTATTTTTTATTTTGGATAATGAGATGTCCATTTCAGTAATTTCACATAATGATCTTATTGTAAAAAAAAATTACATAATATATGTGGTGGGAATAGCAAAAAACGCGGTGCCAACAGAACTACCCTTGTGGTTAATGTACATAGGGCTCTTGTCCTGACACTGAAATGTCCAAATTCTATCCTTTTGCTAGGGGTGTAAAAGAAAATCGGAAAACCGTCTAATTGAACCGAATCGAACCGAGCCGCGGTTAATAACCGTATTTCACAGTTCGGTTACGGTTATGGTTAATGAAATCCAAAAACCGCACGGTTCGGTTCGGTTACGGTTTTTCGTAATAATTCACGGTTATTAACTGAACTGAACCGTATAATACGGTTCAGTTAACCGTATGCGGTTAACTTTACCGTTTACAAATAAAAGAAAAAAAATAAGGTGGCTGAATGAAATATTTCTTACCTTATTCAATTGCTCCTTATGTGTCATTTTACCTTCAATTATTCACATTTATCCCCTTATGTGAGGAAGGCATTCCACGGTTATTAACTGTAACCGAACCGTTTAATACGGTTAACCGTGGTTATGGTTTTCCACAGTTTTTGTAGATACGGTTACAGTTACGGTTTTAAAAGACAGAAAACCCCGGTTACAGTTCGGTTAATGGTTTTTCCAAATTGACCGGTTAACCGATCCATTACACCCCGACCTTCTGCATCAAAATATCATTTGAATTAACTTCTTGTTAACCCATTGATAACTTGGTTTGACCAAGTAGGTAGTGAAATGCATCCATTTGTTCTCTATTATCATAGATTTGGTTCCCCTAGCTCCACCAGTACATTTCCTACCTAGGGTTTGAAGATGACCATCTAGAAGAACTCAAGTCAAATGAATGTTGTTAGGTGGAGGACCAAAAGTAGACAGTCAAAATCTCTATTTGAACCATCCGTATCTCAACTAGAGGACCAAAAGTAGACAGTCAAAATTTCTATTTGAACCATTTGTATCTGGTGCACCATTGGGCCCAACCAAAAGTAGACAGTCAAAATTTCTATTTGAACAATTTGTATCTCAGTTGGAGGACCAAAAATAGGCAGTCGAAATTTCTATTTGAACCATCAGTATCTGGTGCACCATTGGGCCTCAACCAAAAGTAGACAGTCAAACTTTCTATTTGAACCATCCGTATTTCAGTTGGAGGACCAAAAGAAGACAGTCGAAATTTCTGTTTGAACAATCTATATTTGGTGCACCATTGGGCCTCAACCAAAAGTAGACAGTCAAAATTTCTATTTGAACAATCTGTATCTCAGTTGGAGGACCAAAAGTAGGCAGTCGAAATTTCTATTTGAACCATCAGTACCTGGTGCACCATTGGGCCTCAACCAAAAGTAGACAGTCAAAATTTCTATTTGAACCATCCGTATTTCAGCTGGAGGACCAAGAGTAGACACGAAATTTCTGTTTGAACAATTTGTATCTCAGTTGGAGGACCAAAAGTAGGTAGTCGAAATTTCTATTTGAACCATCAGTATCTGGTGCACCATTGGGCCTCAACCAAAAGTAGACAGTCAAAATTTCTATTTGGATCATCTATATCTCAGCTGGAGGACCAAAAGTGAACAGTCAAAATTTCTATTTGAACCATCTTTATCTGGTGCACCATTGGGCCTCAACCAAAAGTAGACAATCAAAATCTCTATTTGAACCATTCGTATCTCAGCTAGAGGACCAAAAGTAGACAGTCGAAATTTCTATTTGAACCATTTGTATCTGGTGCACCATTGGGCCTCAACTAAAAGTAGACAGTCAAAATTTCTATTTGAACCATCCGTATCTCAGCTGGAGGACCAAAAGTAGATAGTCGAAATTTCTATTTGAACCATCTACATCTAGTGCACCATTGGGCCTCAACCAAAAGTAGACAGTCAAAATTTCTATTTGAACCATCTGTATCTCAGCTGGAGGACCAAAAGTAGACCGTCAAAATTTCCATTTGAACCATCTTTATCTGGTGCACCATTGGGCCTCAACCAAAAGTAGTTAGTCAAAATTTTTATTTGAATCATCTGTATCTGGTGCACCATTGGGCCACAACCAAAAGTAGATAGTTAAAATTTCTATTTAAACCATCTGTATCTCAACTAGAGGACCAAAAGTAGACAACCAAAATTTCCATTTGAATCATCTGTATCTTGTGCACCATTGGGCCTCATAAACTCTTCCATATATCATATTCTAAAAGGTAATAAAGAGGTTGATATGTGTCCCATTCTGAAAGGTAGCGCAGACCGACCTTATTTGGTAGCTGCTGAAAGTCAAATTCTACTCTTACAAGTGTTGTGCATCCTTGAAAGATCTCCACTGTGGGGCCCACTTCTCTCAATTCAAATCATGGGATTAATTCCTCACCCCACAGTTGTATACATGTCAAATATCACTTTGATCAAAGCTATGTTCGTTCACCTTTGGATTAAAACAGTACTAGGGGCATTGACATGTGGGAGCTGCAGTTTAGCTACAATGGCTAATATAACATTACTATGATGAGCATCGTGACCCTCCAAAGGAGAGAGTTTAATCCAAAGGCTTGATTAATTGATTGGGATCATAGTGAAGAGATCTGATCTGGAGGATACACTTGACCATTTTCTGGTTTTAGTTAACTCCCCAATTTTTTTTTTAATTCTTTTTTTTTTGAGAGGGTTCTATGAAACCTAATATAAGTTTCTACTAACTCCCATCTTCAACATTTAGAGTAATAATCAGTAGAACAACACCATGAACTGATGGATGGTGAGGATCAATATTGAATTTATGGTATGTGGGTGCCCCATGTATGTATATGCATGCTCCTGATGTTTCCCAGTATCAACTATGAGACAAATATGGGATAAATATAGATAATGAAAAGGAAAAGGAATCTCTTTCGAACAATAAAGTCTCTAACTCGCTTCCCTAAAGTAGATTAAAAAATAAGATATGTTGAATATTTATCAACAAATACACAAATGTGTACACACAGGCGCCCATGAATGAATTCAGTAACATCATTGTTCATGTCGACTCACCAAATCTTATCTTCAAATTTTGATATATTTTTGTGCTCGCCAGGTGGATGGTGTAGCGTGTGCAACGTGCCTCCCTTGTGATTTCATCTTTGATTTCTTAGATGTTTGGTACACAAAGCCTGTTCCTGTAATATAATGTGTCGTTGGTGATAGAAAATCCGGTTTGTTATCCATATTGTTGAATATCTCCATCAATGCCGGATCACCCTTCTTCTGGCGATCTTTGATCCTTTGGTTCAACTTTGGTTGGACTTCAACAACACCTCATTGCTAACCGGCCATAGGTTTACATCCAAATCCTTGATCTCTTCAATCAACCTCTTCTGGGCTGTAAAAGAAGCCACCCGAGCAAATTTCCTTCTTAGAGCATCAGCTACTACATTTGTTTTACCCGGTTGACAGCTATATATAGGCCAGCCATCTCAACTCGAGCCATTGGGAGAGGGCTATCTGCTGCCTACGGTGGGGCCCACTGTTTGGTCCATCCAAATGGATCATACACATGCCCCCCCTGAATTGTGCATGTCCCCCAAAATCCGGCCCCATACGATTAAATTAGACCATTGGATCAAGTGACACCCATCCAAATGGGCTGTAATCATTAAACTTTTATGGCCCAGATGGAGATGATAGAAATCAATAATAGGGTTGATTTTTTTTTTTTTTTTGTAGAGAGGAAGGCCCCTATGTGTATTTTAAGTCCCCCATCCTCATTCCCATGTGGATCTCCAGGTGAGCCCTAGACCATTGAGTGGACACCCTTATCCTCAGCTCGAGCTAAGATAGATGTAGCAGTGTGTGTGTGTCTATAGAGATGAGCTAATTATAAAATTCACATTGTTTGCATGCAAAGAATGGCCCCTGTGCGCATGTATATTATATTTTATGTATAAGATAACAAGATTTTCACTTCTAATTTAGGGGTACCTCCTCAATAGTTGTTTTTTTTTTTAAGCTATATCCCCTTGGAAGTTTTTTCCAATTACAGGTCCGGGTGGTGAAGGGAATAGGTCGATCCTTATGGCCCTTCTAGATAAAATACATAAACGGTCACCAATATATTTATTAAATTTCATTATGAGAACCAACCACACTTAAGGATGGTGAGAAGAACCATCTTATTTTTGGTCAACACAATAATCAACTAACTCCTCCCCTTACATTTTCTACCTCCTCCTCCTCCTTTCTCTCCCATGTGAATGGTAAGTTATTAATTATATGAGAGGTATATCTCTTATGGCTCCCATGAGGGGAAGCTACCTTAGCCCCTTTACATGGCCTCTTAAATTCCTACCACTCATGAGGATGAGGGTCATGGAAATATCTCATTGTAGAGTACATTTTGTGCAAAATATTTGTTCGATTGAATCATCTCAACCCTTGATTTAAGAGTTCAAAATCTTAATAGTTCATAAAAATTACATATATATTTTTTAGGTTTAATCTAATAGTAAGCATGGATTCTAAAAGTGTCAAATTGGGGTGAGTAGTTGAGTACTAGACAAAGGTATCGCAAAGCGTGAAGGGGTTGCATTGATGATATATAATTGGTATCCCATGGGATTAAAATAGCTTCCTCTCATGCAAACCTAATTAGAGAGGTACTTTTTTTTGCATACTAATAGTCAGTGGCCACCACCATTAAGAATGCTTCATCCATTGAATTGCCAAAAATATATTTATATAAAGATCAGATTAGGCCACAAATCAAATGCAATTGAAAGAGTGATTCTCTACCACCTATTTCAACCTATATAAGGAAAAGTTCCCCAAAGGGCAACTAATAAAAATGTTTTGACTGTGTCTCTCTTCTCATGGAAGCTTTTATGCTTTAATGTCAGCTCTATCTTTAAGAATAACCTGTGGGAAGAGCTAATAACAAAACCCACATGGTTTTGAGCATGAATATTATATTTCATGTATGAGATGATAGGATCATCACTTATAATTAATTTTCCTTTGTTTAGAGGATGAGAAAAAGATAAGATGCCATGGAAAACTATGAAAATCATGATATCTCCATTTTTCTTAACAGTATTTGTCACTGAGACATTACAACTTCCTGTTTACATTAGTAAAATATTTATAAAACATATAATCTAATTTTATTAATTAATTTGTTTCTTTTTAAAAAATCAAAGGAACATAAAATTGTGGCCTCGAATTCTATACATACAAAAAAAAAACCCTGATTTTGATAGTGTTGTAAGTCACATTGATCTCTTAATCAGATTTTAAACAAGAATTTTTCATCATTTAGACTAAAGCTATTTATCATTGAAGTTAATTGTCCTGCCAATAAGTGGCTGCTTATATGTTGGGCCAGTGGTAACTATAGTCAGCATGCTTGCGCTTCCGATAAACAGACAGCATAACGACAAACGATTAACTACTTTTTAAGAGCTACATTATTATGACAAGTATTAGCAGTTGCGAATTTGTCGAGTCAGCAACATTTCCAAGCTTATGTTTCAGATATAGCGATCATGATGTAAAAAAAAAAACAAATAATCAACTACAGTTTTAGTTAATACGTAATCTATCCCTTGCCTATAATTTTATTATCATAACCTCGACGTCTCCATGCTTGTATTTTAAATTAAGAGACAACTTACCAACAAATGATTAACGAATGAGAAGTTATCATTTAAGTCACTGAGTAATACCCTTCCAAGTCCCTCCAACTCTTAACATCTGAGAGAGTGCATATGTTGGCAACTCAGCCAACTTTGACATACAACATTCAGGTGTTAGTTTCAGTTGCTTATTGTCACTCAAATATGACTTCTTTTCTTTTCTTTTCTTTTCTTTTTAACGGTCAAAATGATATTCATTACCTACATACACATCCTGTACTAGTCTCCTTAAACCAAGTTTATCCCAAAATAACGAGGAAACATGACATTAACACATCAGTTTGGTCTGAGCAACGATTATCATGCTTACACATAAAACGCTTATTATGTTAAAAATAAGCACGAGTGCCCTAATGCTTCATTCATGAGAACTGAAATGGACTTGAAACTTCGAGATAATAAACCATTTCATTTCCACAGGTACATTATTCTCAAAGACAACCAACATAAACGACCAGACAATGACGGTAGCAACCTCGACAGCAACAAGATGACAATGACAATGACGATAACGATAATGATAACAACAAAAAAAAAAACGACGACTGACTTCAACCTCATGAGTTCAAAGGCGAAAACATTTAAATGAAATCAGGGTCCCAATCGGGCGGGAACACATTCAGATCAAAGTCACTCATTTTTGTCGGCTTTGCTTCTTCGTCCGCATTGCTTTTATTTTTTGCATCACCCTCATGCATGCTGCCATCACCGACTTTCACAGCCTCAAGCTTCTTCAAATCATCGTTTCTTCCATCACTGGCTTGCACAGCCTCAGGCTTCTTCAACTCTGCATTTCTTCCATCACTGACTTGCACATCCTCGGGCTTCTTCAACTCTATGTTTCTTCCATCACTGGCTTGCACAGCCTCAGGCCTCTTCAACTCTTCGTTTTTTCGATAAGGCAACTTCTCTAGTGGCTTCTTCGACCCACCTTGTTTGGTGTTGCTGCTACTTTGCGCAGGCTTCTTGAGTTCTTCGTTTCTTTGATTAGGCAACTTCTCTCTTTGCTTCACCAGCCCACTCTTTTCAGAGCTGTTGCTATTCTTTGAAAGTTTTGGTCTTACAACCGAACCAGTCTTCTTTAACTTCTTAGAGGATAGCGAAGAATGAGAAGGATCGCATTGGTACTCCTTCCCATGGATGTTCTTCGCTACAGACTTGCTTGGATCCTTCTTTTCCATCTTGTTTGCTAAGGGTGAAAGTGTCAATGAGAGAAATAGAGATATTTCTCTTCCTAACTTTCTAAGCTAGGAAAAGGGAAAAAAACTAGGGAAAGATAGGTTGTTTTAGAGTCTTTCAATAGGGGGTTATATAGAGGTTTGAGAGGGTTTGGTTCATGAGCATGAACCTATTACGGAAGATAATAGCCTTTTGAGATCCTTTTGAGATAGACCACCCTTTAAAAAAGGGCTAATAATAGGTAAACTCATTCAATGGATTGTAAAAAATAAAATAAAATACATAAGTAATGGAGATTAGTGGCTCGGGTTTTACTGTTGTCCACGTACATAAAAATATGTATGAGTTATTTTCAGCAGATCCTTTCAAAAATATAATTACCACAAGTAGGTTAACCTGCACCTAAAAATAGAAACCAGGCTATCTCCAGCTGCTGCTCAACTGGTTAGATAATCATCTAGTAAAGGTGTGTGAGTTTGAGTCTCTTTACAAAACGAGAAAAGGAAAACAAAAGAAAGAAACCAGCTTGGCTTAGCTATATCTTAGTTGTGTTTTCCTTTTTTTTTTCTCTCAGATCCTTCAACTTGAATCTTGGTTCTAACTTAAACAAAGTCTAGCTCGTTGATCCATGTTAACATTATACCAGAGAGAGAGAGAGCGCTATTTCCTTAATAAAACAATGTTGCTTTGCTTATATGTATCAGGGACTAATGCAATAAAATCTGAAATGTAAAATGCATTTATAGAAACAAATGCTTTTATAGAAACAAATACACAAGCATAGTAGAGGATCTTTATCTTCTTGTTCCTAGAAATCAGATATTATGGATCCCTTTTCTTGGTAAAAGAGAAATTAATGATCCTAAATACAATTTAATGTCACCCATAAATTCAGATTTTGTCTATGTTTGTTTTTTTTTTTTTATCTTTGATCGGTTCTGTGACTCCTCTACACCATAACAGTGCTTATCTAAGGAGAAGATAAAATGGAGAGAAACAGGAATACTCTCTCGTCTCAAATGACTGCACTCAACTTAGACCTACACCAAATTTATTTAGAAAATTAGTTGAAAGATGAAATGATAATATGAATGTAAGTGTGATGGGTTCTATTGATCAGCCCAAGTAACGGTTCATAGCAACACACTAAGAGGAAGAGTAACTTATTTGAAAAAAAAAACACCAAGAATATATATAAAGATTAGATTAGGCCACAAATCAAATGCAATTGAAGGAGTGATTCTCTACCACCTATTTCAACCTACATAAGGAAAATGCCCCCAACAGACAACCAATAAAAATATTTTGACAATGTCTCTCTAGTCATGCAAGCTTTTCTTCTTTAATGTCAGCTCTATCTTTAAGAATGACCTGTGACTGTGAGATGAGCTAATAACAAAATACACATGGTTTTGAGCATGATATTATATTTCATGTGCATGAGATGATACGATCATCCCTTGTAAGTTTCCATTGTTTAGAGGATGAGAAAAAGATAAGACACCTTGGAAAACTATGAAAATCATGATTTCTCCACTTTTTTATTAACATCCTTTGTCACTTAGACATTACAACTTCCTGTTTACATTAGTAAAATCAAAGAAACAGATAATTGTGGCCTCTCATTCTATACATCCAAAAAAATCCTGATTTTGATAGTATTTTAAGCCACATTAGATCTCTTAATGAGATTTTAAACAGGAAAATTTCATCATTTAGACTATAGCTATTTATCATTAAAGTTAATTGTGCTGCCAATAAGTAGCTGCGTATATGTCGGGTCAGTGGTAACTATAGTCAACATGCTTGCGCTTTAGATAAACAGACAGCATAACGACAAACGATTAACTACTTTTTGAGAGCTACATTATTATGACAATTATTAGTAGTTGCGAATTTATCGAGTCAGCAACATTTCCAAGCTTATGTTTCAGATAGATCGATCATGATGTAAAAAGCAATTAATCAACTGCATTTTAGTTATTACGTAATCTATCCCTTGCCTATAATTTTATTATCATAACCTTGAGGTCTCCTTGCTTGTGTTTTAAATTAAGAGAAAACTTACCAACAAATGATTAACGAATGAGAAGTTATCATTTAAGTCACTGAGTAATACCCTTCCAAGTCCCTCCAACTCCTAACATCTGAGAGAGCGCATATGTTGGCAACTCAGCCAACTTTGACATACAACATTCAGGTGTTAGTTTCAGTTGCTTATTGTCACTTAAATATGACTTCTTTTCTTTTCTTTTCTTTTTAACGGTCAAAATGATATTCATTACCCACATACACATCCTGCACTAGTCTCCTTAAACCAAGTTTATCCCAAAATAAAGAGGAAACATGACATTAACACATCAGTTTGGTCTAAGAAACGATTATCATGCTTACACATAAAACGCTTATTATGTTAAAAATAACCACGAGTGCCCTTATGCTTCATTCATGTGAACTGAAATGGATTTGAAACTTCCAGATAATAAACCATTTCATTTCCACAGGTACATTATTCTCAAAGACAACCAACATAAATGACCAGACAATGACGGTAGCAACCTCGACAGCAACAAGATGACAATGACAATGACGATAACGATAACAACAATAAAAAACGACTGACTCCAACCTCATGAGTTCAAAGACGAAAACACTTAAATGAAATCAGGGTCCCAATCGGGTGGGAACACGTTCAGATCAAAGTCACTAATTTTTGTCGGCTTTGCTTCTTCATCCGCATTGCTTTTATTTTTTGCATCACCCTCATGCATGCTGCCATCACTCGCTGTGCCATCACCGACTTTCACAGCCTCAAGCTTCTTCAAATCATCGTTTCTTCCATCACTAGCTTGCACAGCCTCAGGCTTCTTCAACTCTTCATTTCTTCCATCACTGACTTGCACATCCTCGGGCTTCTTCAACTCTATGTTTCTTCCATCACTGGCTTGCACAGCCTCAGGCCTCTTCAACTCTTCGTTTTTTCGATAAGGCAACTTCTCTAGTGGCTTCTTCGACCCACCTTGTTTGGTGTTGCTGCTACTTTGTGCAGGCTTCTTGAGTTCTTCGTTTCTTTGATTAGGCAACTTCTCTCTTTGCTTCACCAGCCCACTCTTTTCAGAGCTGTTGCTATTCTTTGAAAGTTTTGGTCCTACAACCGAACCAGTCTTCTTTAACTTCTTAGAGGATAGCGAAGAATGAAAGGGATCGCATTGGTACTCCTTCCCATGGATGTTCTTCGCTACAGACTTGCTTGGATCCTTCTTTTCCATCTTGTTTGCTAAGGGTGAAAGTGTCAATGAGAGAAATAGAGATATTTCTCTTCCTAACTTTCTAAGCTAGGAAAAGGGAAAAAAAACTAGGGAAAGATAGGTTGTTTTAGAGTCTTTCAATAGGGGGTTATATAGAGGTTTGAGAGGGTTTGGTTCATGAGCATGAACCTATTACGGAAGATAATAGCCTTTTGAGATCCTTTTGAGATAGACCACCCTTTAAAAAAGGGCTAATAATAGGTAAACTCATTCAATGGATTGTAAAAAATAAAATAAAATACGTAAGTAATGGAGATTAGTGGCTCGGGTTTTACTGTTGTCCACGTACATAAAAATATGTATGAGTTATTTTCAGCAGATCCTTTCAAAAATATAATTACCACAAGTAGGTTAACCTGCACCTAAAAATAGAAACCAGGCTATCTCCAGCTGTTGCTTAACTGGTTAGATAATCATCTAGTAAAGGTGTGTGAGTTTGGGTCTCTTTACAAAACGAGAAAAGGAAAACAAAAGAAAGAAACCAGCTTGGCTTAGCTATATCTTAGTTGTGTTTTCCTTTTTTTTTCTCTCAGATCCTTCAACTTGAATCTTGGTTCTAACTTAAAACAAAGTCTAGCTCGTTGATCCATGTTAACATTATACCAGAGAGAGAGAGAGAGAGAGAGAGAGAGAGAGAGAGAGAGCTCTCCTTAATAAAACAATGTTGCTTATATGTATCAGGGACCAATGCAATAAAATTTGAAATGTAAAATGCATTTATAGAAACAAATGTTTTTATAGAAACAAATGCACAAGCATAGTAGAGGGTCTTTATCTTCTTGTTCTTACAAATCAGAAATTATTGATCCGTTTTTTTTTTTTTTTGGTAAAAGAGAAATTAATGATCCTAAATACAGTTTAATATCACCAACAAATTCAGATTTTGTCTATGTTTTTTTGATCTGTTATCGGTTCTGTAACTCCATGTCAGTGCTTATATCTAGGGAGAGGATAAAATGGAGAGAAACGGAAATATTATCTCGTCTCAAAATGACTACACTCAACTTAGACCTACACCAAATGTATTTATAAAATTAGTTGGAAGATGAAATGATTATATGAATGTAAGTGCGATGGGTTCTATTGATCAGCCCAAGTAATGGTTCACAGGAACACACCAAGAGGAAGTGCTATTTAAAAAAAAAAACCAAGAAGAGATGGATCTAATTTTAATAGCTATAAAGAAGATTTCTTCATCTTCATCCCTCATAATTTACCTTTACCAGCAGTTGTTCACTGATTTGGCCTTGCGTTTTCATGTTTGGAACTAAGCAATGATTCATACAGTTCAACTTCTAACTACTTGTATGACATTAGATGGTGACCTCTATAGTGTACAGTTTCAGCTTTTCAGGTTCCTTTCTCCACGATAACTATCATCCATCTTGATCGTTTCTTATGGGGAAAATTCTATGGATGATCTATAAGCCTTTGCCATGTTGGGTCTTCATCATAGATGAGGATTCCCACAAGTGTTTGAGTCAGCTCAGTCAAATGGGTGAAACCTGAACCCTGTAAGACATCAAGTTACTCAAGAGACTCTGATTATCCAAGTCAAGTAATCTTCCAGAGTTCTTAATCTCCAGTTGCACAAGCAGCAGGGCCAATCCAAAACCAAGCCAATAGCTGGTAAAATCTGTGGTCTAGTTATGGGCCTAGTTAGTGGGGGGCCTATTAATTCCACATTCTAAAATCTGAACTTTGGGCCTCGCTATCAATGGGTAAATTGCAATATCACCCTAAGTAGCACAAAAAGGTGGTTTTCCTCTGCTTGACTCCAATGACAACCGTTGCAAACTTTGAATAGCTGACACATTCCAAAAAAAGGACACCCGATCTTTCCTTTTTTGGTCCTTTCCTTTTTAGCCCCTTTTTTCCAAGAGGACATATATTTATAATAGGAGGAATATTATCTTAGGACATCACACAACAGCTGCAATGTGACATGATTTATAATAGGAGGAATATTATCTTAGGACATCACACAACAGCTGCAATGTGACATGAGATTGAGAGCACCTTTCTTTTCAAAGAGAAATACACTGAAGCAAAGATAAGGTTTCAAGTAAACTCTAACACACACATGTCCACCATGAAAAGCCTAAACAAATGTCAATTAACCTTATATACACCTACATATTTTAGTAATTGCAGCAGGAGCAGCATTACTAATAAAATTCATAATATCAAAATATGTAAAAACAATAGCGTTAACAAAATAAGTGCTGCTGATGCTACTACATTTGCAACTTTAGTGTCAACTGCAGCCCCCGTGTTCATAGAAAGCCTGCCCAGAAGCCTCTTTCACGGTTCATCTCAGTTTGCATTTACAGTTCGATGCCTATCAGTTCACTATTTCATTTGGCTGAGTCCATTCAGTTTGTATGGTTCCCCCACTTGGTGGTTCAGATTGATCAACTTCTACAACCAAATCAGATTTGCTCGTTGCCTATAGTTGGTTCAATTTGCATCATTTTGGTCGTTTCAATTAACTAACAAAACGACAATGTCCAGTTTAGTGTCACCTGAAGTTGCTCAGCTGGTTAGATATATCATGCAGTGAAAGTGTGTGAGTCGAGTCTATTGTAAAAAAAAAAAAAAAAAAAAAAGAAAAAGAAAAGAAAAGAAAAGAGAAACCAGCTTCGCTTTGAGAGCATCTTTGTAGGGTTTCCCCTCATTTTTTTCTCTCTCATCTTTCAACTTGACTCTCGGTTCTAATTAGACCAAGTCTAGCTCTTCCATTCATGTAAACATTATCCCAGAGAGGGAGAGAGGATATTGTTGATAAGCCTCAAGTACTAATTATGCAAAAGAATTTAAAACCTAAAATGTATTTCTAGAAACAAATGCACAAGCATAGTAGAGGATCTTTATATTGTTCTTATCAGAAATTTATGATCCTTAATTACAATTTAATGTTGCCCATAGATTCAAATGTTGTCCATGCATGTACTTTGAAAGAGCAAACCTTACAGCTGTTGTGGGATGTTTCTAACGCCTATCTTTTCTATCTTATATCGGTTTTGTAACTCCTCTTCACCGTATTGGTTATCCAAGGAGGGGATTACATGCAGAGGAGAATAGAAATGTTCTCAAGTCTCAAATGACTACATTGAAGTTGTAACCCCACTAGATGTATTTAGAAAATTAGTAGCGAAACTAAATGATTATGTAAATATAAGTTTGATGGGTTCTATTGACCAGCCCAAGGTAATGGTTCATAGGAACACATCAAGAGAACTTCCATTAGAGATTATGAAAGAAGCGAGTGAACATAAGAGCTCCATAAACTTGCATGAATCAATCATGGCTAAAACCTTGATATAGCGAGGGATTTGTATTGGCCAAAGTTTTAGAATTGCTTGAACCAAATCTAAGACCACCAGAAATCTAACTATGGGCCTAGCTATCAATGGGTAAATTGCAATATCACCCCATGTAGCATAAAAAGGTGGCTTTCCTCGGTTTGACTTCAATGGTAACCGTTATAAAACATTGAAGAATGACACATTCCAAAAAAGAACTTCCCCCTCTTAGCTTCCTTAATTTGTTCTTCTTTTTTTTTTCCATTCCATTTTTTTCCCTTTTTACCAAGAGGAGGACATGAGAAGTGAGAGAGGCTACTTTTATCTCGTATACTTAAAATAGGAGGAATCTTATCTCAGGACATCCCACACCAGCTGCAATGTGACACAAGATGATAAGAGCACCTTAATTTCCATTCAAATTCAAGTCAGGAGATATACACTGAAACAAATATTTCAAGTAACTCTGACACACATGTCCACCATGCAAATCTTTAATTATCATCGTAAACAAATGTCCATTTACCTTATATACACCTAAATATTTTAGTAATCACGGCAGAGGTGGCAGCATTAGCATTACTAATAAAAAATCATGATATCAAAATATGTAAAAACAATAGCATTAACAAAATAAGTGCTGCTGATGCTACTACACCTGTAACTTTAGTGCCAACTGCACATCCCATGTTCATAGAAAGCCTATTACCTAATAACCTATTTCATGGTTCAGTACCTGTCAGTTCAATATTTCATTTGGGTGAGTCCATTCAGTTCGTATATGTGTTCCCTTGGTAATTCAGATTGATTGACTTCGACAAACAAATTGTATTAGCTCGTTCCTTATAGATGCTTCAATTTTCATGGTTTTGTAGGTCCAATTAACTTACGTTATCAATGTTTCTTTTGCTGATATAAATGAAATGCTATATAACCATATCAAAGCTTAATGGCAAATGAAAATTACTCAAATGACCTGTCCCAAAAATCTATTTCAAAACAAAAACGCATTTAAGCAAAGGCAATTTAGAATAAGGTACACATTAAATGCATTATATGGACAAAAGGTCACACATTGGATCTCTTCATGAGATTTCAAACATGAAGTTTTCAGCATTTGGACTAACTATTTATCATTAGAGTTAATTGGCAGCGGCTGCTTATATGTCGGGTCAATGGTAACTATAGTTATCATGCTTGCGCTTCAGATAAACAGACAGCATAACGATAAACAATTAACCACTTTTGAAGAGCTTCATTATTATGACAATTATTCGCAGTTGCAGATTTGTTAAGTCGGCAACATTTCCAAGCTTATAATTCAGATATAGCGATCACGATGTAAAAAAACAATTAACCAACTACCATTTAAGTTATTACGTAACCCTTGCCTATAATTTTATTGTCATAATCTCGTGTTTCAAATTAAGAGACAACGTCCCGACAAATCATTAACTAATGAGAAATTAATTTAAGTTATTGAGTAATAACCGTCCCAAGTCCATCCGACTCCTAACCTCAGAGAGAGAGAGAGAGAGAGAGAGCATATGTAGTCAACTTAGGCAGCTTTGTCATACAACATTCAGTTGTTAGTTTCAGATGCTTATTGTGAACCCCTATTTTTCCTCCTCCTTCACGAACTTGATCTGTTGGTTTGAAACTTACTCAAATAGAACACAAAATGGTTTCTTTTCTTTCTTTTTTCCGGCCAAAATGATATTCATTACCTACATACACATCCTGTAGTAGTCTCCTTGAATCTAATTTATCCCGAAAATGAGGATAGAAGACATTAACACATCAGTTTGGTCTGATCAACGATTATTATCATGCTTCCACATGAAACGCTTATTATGTTAAAAATAATGATGTGTCCTTATGCTTCGTTTATGGACCGAAATGGACTTGAAACTTCTAGTACTAAGCAATTTCATTTCCAAAAGTACACTCTTCTCAAAGACAACCAATATAAAGGACCAGACAATGACGGTAGCCATCTCCACAGCAACAAGATGACAACAATGATGACGATAACAACAACAAAAAAAAGAAGATACAACCAGATAGCGACTGACTCTAACCTCATGAGGTTTTATTACCAGCTAAGATCTGAAAGAAGAAAACTATTAAAAGAAATCATGGTCTCAATTGGGTGGGAACACATTCAGATCAAAGTCACTCATGTTGGTTGGCTTTGCTTCAGCATCCACATCTCTTTTGTTTTTTGCATCACCCTCATGCATGCTGCCATCACTGACTTGCACAGCCTTAGGCTTCTTCAACTCTGTGTTTCTTTGATAAGGCAATTTCTCTCGTCGCTTCTTCGACCCACTCTGTTCAGAGTTGCTGCTACTTTCTGCAGGCTTCTTGAGCTCTACGTTTCTTCGATAAGGCAACTTCTCTCTTCGCTTCACCAGCCCACTCTTTTCAGATTTGCTACTGTACTTTAAAAGTTTTGCAAGATCTATTGATGTATTTTTTAAATTCTTAGATCACAAGCATAGCGAAGAACGAGAGGGATTGAATTGGTACTCCTTGCCATGTATGTTCTTTGCTACAGACTTGCTTTGAAGCTTGTTTTCCATTTTGTTTGCTAAGAGTAAGGGTGGCAATGAGAGAAATGGAAAGATTTCACTTCCTGACTTTCTGAGCCAAAAAAGGAAAAAAACTAGGCAAAGATGGGTTGGTTTAGAGTTCTTGAAGAAAGGGTTATATAGAGGTTTGAGAGGTAAGCAGGAACCTATTAGGGAAGATAGCAGCTTTTTGAGATGGGCCGCACACTTTGAAAAAGGGCTAATAATAGGAAAAAAAATCATTTAATGGATTGTAAATGACAATAATATATATATAAGTAAGGAGATTAGTGGCTCAGGTTGTACTGTTGTCCACGTGCATAAAGGATAAGTATTGAGTTATTTTTAGTAGATCCCTTTGAAAATATAATTGCCGCGAGTGGTTTAATCTACACCTAAAAATAGAAACCAGCCTGTCGCAGCTGTTGCTAAACTGGTTAGATAATCATACAGTGAAGGTGTGTGAGTTCAAGTCTCTTAGTAAAACGAAAAAAATGAAAACAAAAGAAAGAAACCAGCTTGGCTTAGAGAGATCATAGTAGGGCCCCCTATCTCTGATTTTTCAACTTGACTCTTGGTTCTAATTTAAACTACGTCTAGCTATTTGATACATGTTAACATTATACCTTATAGAGAGAGAGAGAGAGCGCTATTTCCTTATGTTCCTTATATGGACCATGAACTAATGCACAAGCATAGTAGAGGATCTTAATCTTCTTGTTCTTACAAATCAGAAATTAATCATTTTTTTTTGGTAAAAGAGAAATTAATGATCCTTAATAACAATTTAATGTCACCCATAAATTCAGATTTTGTCTTTGTACTGTGAATGACCATGCCTTAGTGTAAACCACTTTGCATCTTAAGCTATCTTTTCTATCTTCTATCAGTTCCGCAACTCCTCTACACCATATCAGTGCTTATCAAAGGAGAGGATGAAATGAAGGAGAGAAAAAGAAATACTTGTCCCAAATGACTACACTCAACTTAGACCTACAGCAGATGTATTTAGAAAATTAGTTTTAAGATAAAATGATTATATGAACGTAAGTATGATGGGTTCTATTGATCAGCCCCAAGCAACGGTTCATAGGAACACACAAAGGAAGAGGAAAAAAATTAAGGCACATTTGAGAATATGAAATGCATGAGTGAACGGACATTAAAGCTCCATAAACTTGCAGCACTTATGGCAGCAACCTTTACATATCGAGGGAGCTGTATTAGCTGAAGTTTTAGAAGAGCTTGAACCAAATCTAAAATCACCAAGAATCAAATCAGGCATTGAACTGAGTTTTAGACCACACTCTTGAGACGGACACAATCCCAAGAAGAGATAGATCTAATTTTCTTCATAAAAGCCATAAAGAAGATTTCTTCATCTTCATCCCTCATAATTTACCTATACGAGCAGTTGTTCACTGATTTGGCCTTGCACTTTCATGTTTGATTTATACTGTTCAACTTCTAACTGTTCGTATCACATTAGATGGTGATCTCTATAGTGTACAGTTTCAGCTTTTCAGGTTTACCTTTTCTCCACGATAACTCTCATCCAACTTGATCGTTTCCTATGGGGAAAATGCTATGGATGATCTAAGCCTTTACCATGTTGGGTCTCCATCATAGATGAGGATTCCCAGTCTTTGAGTCAGCTCAGTCAAATGGGTGAAACCTGAACCCTGTAAGACATCAAGTTACTCAAGAGACTCTGATTATGCAAGTCGAGTAATATTCCACATTTCTTAATCTCCAATTGCACAAGCAGCAGGGACAACCCAAAACCAAGCCAATAATTTGTAAAATCTGTGGCCTAGTTAGTGGGGCCCTATGATGCACGAATACTACAATATGGGCAACGTATTGTGTCGTATCGTATCCGATACTTCACTATTTATGTGTAAAATCTGTCCCTGCCGTGTCTGTAGCGTGTCCTTGCCGTATCTGTGCATCATAGGTGAGGGGCCTATCAATTCCACATTCTAAAATCTAAACTTTGGGTCGGTAAATGGCAATATCACCCCCAAGTAGCATAAAAAGGTGGCTTTCCTCCGTTTGACTCCAATGACAACTGTTGCAAACATTGAATAACGACACATTCCAAAAATAGAACACCCCATCTTAGCTTTGTTGCCTTTCCTTTCTCGGTCTATTCTTTCCAAGAGGACATATACTTATAATAGGAGGAATATTATCTTAGGACGTCACACAATGGCTGCAATGTGACATGAGATTGAGAGCACCTTTCTATTCAAATTCATGTCAGGAGATATACACTAAAGCAAAGATAAGATCTCAAGTAACTCTAAAAAAATTATAATATCATAAAATGTAAGAACAATAGCACTAACAAAATAAGTGCTACTGATGCTACTACATTTGCAACTTTAGTGTCAACTGCAGGCCCCATGTCCATAGAAAGCCTACCTAGAAACATCTTTCACGGTTCATTTCAGTTCGCATTTATGTTTGCGGTTCGATACCTGTCAGTTCACCATTTCATTTGGGTGAGTCCATTCAGTGGTTCCCCCACTTGGTGATTCAGATTGATCAACTTCTACAGCCAAATTAGATTTGCTCGTTCCTTATAGTTGGTTCAATTTGCATGGTTATGTAGTGTCAATTAACTAGCAAAACGACAATGTCCAGTTTAGTGTCACCTGCTGTTGCTGAGCTGGTTAGATAAATCATGCAGTGAAAGTGCGTAAGCCCGACTCTATCATAAAATGAAGTAAAAATAAAAAAAGCAAATTAAAGAAACCACCTTTGCTTTGAGCATCTTTGGGGGGCTTCCCCCTCTTTTCTCTCTTCTTTCAACTTGACTCTCGTTTCTAACTTAAACCAAGTCAGCTCTTTGAGCCAGATGAGTGAAATGGGTGAAACCTGAACCCTGTAAGTTAGGAGGGCACCAGAATGCTCATTTGCGTGGAAAACAAAAACATGAAAGCAATCGTTGCCGGACCAAATGCACCAAGAACTCTGTCCCCTAGGACTGGACTCCTCCATGGTGTTGCATCATCGTTCACATCTATGCTGGATCATGAACATGCTGATTCCAGGTTTGGAACCATTCCAGACATGGGTTTTCCCCTAATACCATTACCAGGTATGCTGCCAGACCATGAAAAGGACACGGGTTCACACCTGATCCAGGAAACATGGCTGGAGCATGGATTGCTCATGGACTCATGGTCCAATATGGGCCAAGACCAAGGCCCTATATCATACATGGAGCTCACTGGTGGGAAGCTCATCCGGAGCAGGCAGAAGGCGGTGGGACTCCCTCCACTGCAAGTTGAGAAATGATGGTGGAAGGACCTGTACAGAAATACTGTGACAAGTCCTGAGTTTGAACTTATCCAAGAAAGGGATTTCAGAAGAAATTGGGGTTGAAGAAAACTCTGATGAATTGACTTGGAATTAAAACTATTGGTGGTGCGCGCGCGCGGTGTTTGTGTGTGTGTGTGTGTGGGTGGGTGGGGGGCAGGGTTTAATTTTCCTCTTTCTTCTCATGTCCATGTTAAGTTGAATCTGGAAGTATGTAAAACTCCACCAATGATGATGAATAATAAACTTATCTTTTGAATTAGTCTCTCCCATTCAAGTAGGGGATTTGGAATGGAACCTAAACTGTCAAATTTTTCTTGGGCTAAATTTGGCCATTTGCCAAATTGGGAAACAAGAAATGCTTCTTGATTTTAACTTGCTATTGCTAGTGATTTTCTTGATTCTCGGAGCCTAGTTTTTTATTTTTATTTTCTTGTTTTATTCTTCTCAATATTCAATAATACTTGTAAGAGTAGAATTGCCAAAACCATGAAGCATTTCTCTGGGCTCCTAAATCAGTGATGAGCCAGATACAATCAATAACATAAAGTTGAAAATCATTCTTTGTACTTAGATATTTATAGATCATACATAATTTCTAACAAGGGCCATGGCTGCTGCGATATATTGCTATTAGCAGCTTGTCATCCCTTGTAACCAGAAGCTTGTAAATATGGAATATGTGGACAGAATAGACGAATGCTGTAAACAATTAAGATTCAAGATATTCTTCTTCTATAAGGCCTAATAACTATAAGATACTGCATGTGGAAAAATCTTCCATGTCCTAATATTTGAATTATCATAATAGCACACATATTAATGGCTATTAGTTGGAGGAAATAACATTAAGAACATGCCAGAATAGACAAATAAAACACTTCGCCAAAATAAATAAATAAAAGCAACCACTGCCAAACATTTGTTGTGGCTCACTGTCTATTAGGGTTCCAAGACAAAATTCCAAATGGAACCATCATCATCATCATCAAAGCCTTGTTCCAACTATGTTGGGGTTGGCTATACAAATTTTGTTTCTCCATTCCGATCTATCTTGAGTCAAATCCTCAGTTAAGTTGCACTTCTTCATATTTATTCTTACTACCTCTATCCATGTCCTTTTTGGCCTACCCCTTCCCCTTGGTAACCCATCAACCTTCATGGCCAAACTTTTCCTTACCGGCACAATTGTTAGCCTACGTTGGACATGCCCAAACCATCTCAAACGAGTTTCTCTAATTTTATCCCCTCCTGTTGCTACCCCTAAATGCTCTCGAAAGTGCTCATTTCTAATTTTATCCTTTCTAGCTTTACCATAGATCCACCTCAACATTCTCATGTCTGCTACATCCATTTTGTGAATATGTTGCTTCTTGATTGGCCAACATTCCGCTCCATAGGTCATAACTGGTCTAATCGTTGTCCTGTAAAACTTTCCCTTCAATCTTGTTGGCATTCGTCGATCACAAAGCACTCAAAAGCAAGTCTCCATTTCAACCATCCCGCTTTCATCAATCTCCCCATCCTTACTAATTATAGATCCAAGGTAGCGAAAGGAATCACTTTGTGGTATTTCATGGTCTTCAATTCTCACAGTAGTTTCAGCTCATTCTATGTGCCCATTAAAGTTACAATTCATATATTCCGTCTTTGAACGGCTTAATTTTTAGCTTTTGGAACCCCAAAATGGATCAACCATTGAAAAAAAAAAACCTTCTACAACAATGTAAATCTAACAATAAAATTTAATAGAGAAAGTAGAGCCCGAAAAACCTCATATATTAGCAGTCAAAGAAAACAAAAGTAGCTAACATACAACAGGCAGCAGTTTTATTGGTAGTTTTTAAAATAGGATCTTAACATTGAGACAAATCAACTTGACCGTTGTAGATTGTTGTAAAAGTAACCGACAAATTTACAATTTTGGGAATGTGATTACAGGCCATCGATTTCGATGTACTCACTTAGTTACGATGTCCTCAATTAGTTACAACCTGCGATAACTCAGGCAATCTTGTAACAACAAATCAAGTTTTCTTACATTGGAAAGCTTTTCTTTATTTATTTTTTTCCTGTTTTGTTTTGTCTTTCTCACCAATAAATGTTAGAAGTAGAACAAAAAAAAAAAAAAACCAGAGAGAAAAACCATGTGACCATGTCAGATTTCAAATTCAATCTATAGCAAAAAAACTAAAATGAATTTACACACTATTAGATTTCCACTCGTTACCCATGTCAACAAATTTTCACTCATTAGCATTGCCCGTTTACGTAGGATTATAGGTAATGGCATTGCTACAAAAGGAAGTTGAAAATTTGTGTAATGACACCATTCTTTATAATCAAGACAGGCTTAATGTGCTTTTAACAAGATGAAAAAGGTGGCGTGTCCCCTTTATAAGGTAGTCTAAAATTTAACACGGAAAAGGCAGCTTAAGGCAAGCCACATTTGGCAGGTATTGGAAGGTACTCCATAACAGCAAAGGGGAAGTATTGGTTGTGTTTCCAAGTCTAAAGGTGTCCTTAAGGTGTCAAAGATTCCAATGACTCCTGAGTTTTTTTGCTGGTGTGGAGGCCCAGAGGATCTACTCTCTTACTTTCATGTGGTGCTTGTTCTAGAAAATAATTCATCTAATGTTATTTCTTGGGTTTTTAATATGGATAAGGGGCAATGGAAGTTGCAATATTATCCTTAATAAAACCAATTTTTGTCATCATAGCATCAATGGTTTTTAGTTGTGTGATTTTTTCTGCTAATGATTCAGTAGACATGATGGCAAAGCAAGGGATAGATAGGATTGATCCCTTTGAAAGTTCTTCATTATCTTTGTTTTTCTTTGTGCTATATTTCTGGTAGTTTCGAGGTATAAGTCTCTCATACCATTTTACTGTTCAAGGCTGTAAATCGTTCTTGTTCTACTTTGTTTATTAATATTATCATGCAGACTGTATGGGGTGGACCCACAAATTGGGACCCCATCCAATTGTATTTATAGAATATACTCAAATACACAACTTCTTTCTTTCTTCGTTGCAAATGTTTTAGGCATGTTTTATTAGGATTTTTAGAATGGAAGGATGTTATCATTAGGATTTAGTTTCCATTATCATTGGTAATCTAGATTAATTAGGATATTTTAGATATTTTCTTTATGAAAAGAGATGTAATGGATTATATTAGGAAAGCCACTTAAAGTAGGATTAAAACTCCCTTCATTTATTATTCAAGTAACGTAGCATTAAATATTGAATGAAGTTGTTGGAATAAGGGGAATTTTACCCGGCTTTCTCTCTTGGGCCTGTAGGGATTATTCTGGCCCAAAGGGCTGGGAACCCTGCGTTATCCAAAAAAAAAAAAAGAATCTCTCTATTGGGTTTTTCAATGGAAAGCCAAGATGCAACCTTATTGAAGGTTTGTTGGTGCAAGGGTATCCCTAAGCACCATTGATCGATGCGATCTGTCTATTGATCGGATGATACACCCCACTTGTCATCATCTACATGCAAAATAGAAGAATGTTTGAGGTCCTGATCTAATCAGTAGCCAGGTGCTTCAACCTACATCACAAATTACCTTTTACTAATGACAAAAATAGATTTTCACTCAAACTATGAAAAGGCCACTTTACTGGCCGAGATTTGTGCTCTATTAGAATTCCCAATGCTAGACAGCCCATGCAATGACCATTATGATTCCCAGCTCATCTATTGTCACACCTCCCGAGTTTGTTTTTCCTAGGTTACTTTTGGAGGTACCATCTACAAAAAGTTTATAACCTCCTCCAAGCAGGTAGCACACTTCCCTAGACATGCTAGGTGAGGCCCATCCAAAGCGGCCTACCAATTTCTATGAATAATTGAAGATGCCATAGAAATTGAAGGTGCCTAGAAATTTCTTTGCTTGTAGACCCCCATGATGAGCCTTTTCCTAAAAGAATTTTCTTTTCTTTCTGCCATCACACGTGGTACCATTTCCCAAATGATTAGTCCCCAATTTTAATGGATCTGATTCCCATCCATCCAATAGAGAACAGAGGGAATCTAGAGTAACCCATGCAACAAAAAAAAAAAAAAATTAAAATTTAACTTCGAGAATGTACACCAAATATGAGAAACAAATGGGCAATGGACATAAAGCATATATTGGGAATATAAAAATTGAGGGGTTTAGAACATCCTATCATCATTTGAAATTTTGAGTGGGTTTGAGCTAGGATCTCCATTTGAGAGTATTTCTATAACCCAAGGCAAGTGTATATGCATGATTTCATTGATATGTATGTGGAAGTTTATGATTCTAGCAATTGGTTTGATCTTAGCTACCCTTGAGCTCAATTTGGTGAAAATGATGGAAATCACATTCTTGTAGATCTAGATGAATGGAAACGGGATTGGAGGTTGTTTGATATTTAAATGGAGAGGGCTTGGCCCTATTTCAGTTGTGTAACAAGTGTGGATGAAAAGCGAATTGAATTCCCATGTTTCTGTACCGAAAAATGCCCACGGCTAACCATAAATCCAGAATTTGGTCTTTGTCTAGGATGACCTGAGCCTAGTAAAATTCTACTATTTGCCTATGGTAACCTCACGGCAAGCTGTGGAGAACCCCACGGCGAACCTTGAGAAACCTCATAGTAAAAAACGTGAGAATGTATCCAAGAGGATCTTGAATGCAAAAATAATAAAGAAAGGAAAAGTAGGTTGTTTTATTGTTTTTTATTCATCAATCGGATTACTTTACTTTTTTATTATTATTATATAAAGATTCATTTATTCGTTATGTTATAAAAGTGCCCATACATAATAGTTTCTACTAAAGCTTCAGTATGACCCATTGTTATGAACACTTTGGATATAATTGCGGGTACATAAAAATACTGTTGAAATGGGCCTTGTAGACTTAGTTGGACACCTTGGCACCACATTTTGAAGGACTAATTGGAAGACTATTGGTAAGGGATGTTTGGGCTGACATACCCTTACAGATTGTCTGGGCAATGTATGAATTATAAACCAAGATGGATGTGGGGTGATGTAATGTGAATTGATGTCCACTATTATTGGATGAAACAAGTTTGAGATAAGGACTTCAGTGACTTCATTACCTTAAAATTGAATGGTGACAGATCGTACAAATGGGACAATCATGGACTTAGGAATTGGATTGTAATTTCTCCTTTTCGCTATTCCATAATTGAAATTGTTTATATCCTTCGGTATTGATATCTACATGCTTCAAGCACGTTCTATAGCATTGTATTTTGCTTTGTTATCGATTAAGTGTAGAGGCTAGACGGCCTTAATTGTAAAGGCTTTGGGAGAACTACTACATTGTTATGGATTTGAGTTTTGATTGGAAAATATTGAAAGAGTGGAAGTAGTTTCTCTTTCATTTGACGAATCTTGTTCACACAAGATAAGCCTATCCTCTTAATGATTATTATTAGGATTCTTGAGTCAGGCACTACTGAGCTGTTATTGTCCAACACAGTTAGGGTACCACTGTGAGAGGACTTTTGTATTGCGATTGCAGATCGAATTGAGATGGATGTACACCATTGGGTACCTATAAAATGAAAGGCTTTGATGTGTGATTCCTTGGTGACGTGGCCAAGATCCACGATCGAGCAATAGATCAATCTCCTAAAGAATTGATCGAATCCAAGATGGATTCCAGCCACAAACATAACCATGAAACAATTCATGAAACTCACGTGAGCGACTCAGAGAAATATATTGATTAATTGAAAATAAGCATACCTAATACAATAGAGGGCTTCTCTATTTATAATGTAATAAGGTTACTAAAACAGTCAACTATAAGAAAAAAAGAAAACTACTAATTCTCATCAAATAAAAAAACAAGAAACAATTCCTAATCAATCCTAAAATAATTTAGAATTCCACAGTAGCTTTCTCAGCCAATTTGAGCCTGTGGACTGAACCCAAAGGCTGGGCTAGATGGTTGGATCCATCATGTGGGCCCAGGTCCTCTTCTGGACTTCCGTACTACATCAACTCTCCCCGGCTTGGAAGAACTCGACTTCAACGAGTTAATGGCTTGATAGCATTCATAAAGATCTGGATTCAAACGCTGGAAATTTGAGCAGTAATCCAAGTAGCATCGGAGATGGGCTGATTTTTCCAACGAACAAGGAACTTCTGAAACCCTCTACGACGAGTAGAAACAATTTGATCATCAAGAACATCAACGATTTTATCAGGCGATGGAAGAGCAGTTGGTAAGGTAATGATTTGCTCATCAGAGTTGTCCTCATTATCATGCCCACGATAGAGAATGAGATCGGCAACATTGAATGTGGGGCTGATACCAATATCAGATGGCAACTCGAGAGTATATGCATTGGAACTGAGCTTCTTCAACACTTTGAATGGACCTGTATTTCTCGAATGTAACTTCTTGTTTGCACCTGTCGGTAACCTTTCCGGATGAATACGGACCATAACTATGTCTCCTTCAGAAAACTCTAGGAAACGACGACGTTTGTCGGCATGAGCCTTGTAACTATCATTGCTAGCGGCAATATGTCGTCGAACTTCATCATGTATTTGTTGAATGTGTTTGATGAAGTTATCAGCTTCAGCACAAGGGCACGCTTCAAGAGGTAAGGGGACAAGATCAATAGGTAAGCGCGGCCGAACACCTATGACTGCTTCAAAGGGTGAGATGCATGTGGAACAATTAACTGAATTGTTGTAAGCAAATTCAGCCATAGGTAGAACCTGATCCCATGCTGTGATATAATCACGTATAAAGCGTCGTAACAGCTATCCAATGCTTCTACTAACAACTTCAGTTTGTCCATCAGTCTACAGATGGTAAGCATTAGAGAAGTGAAGGTTTGTTTTTGCTGTCATCCACAAAGTCTTCCAGAAGTAACTCATAAATTTGGTCTCACGATCTGAAACGATTGTCTTGGGGAGGCCATGAAGACGAACAACTTCCTTGAAGAATAATTGAGCTACCTTGTAAGCATCTAAGGTGTTGTTGCATGGAATGAAATGCACCATTTTAGAAAAATGATCAACAACAACAAAGATGGAATCAACTTTCCGTGCAGTTTTTGGAAGTTCTAACACAAAATATATGCTTCTATTTTCCCATGGTGCATTAGGAATTAGCAATGGTCGATATAAACTTGTATTCTTCTTGTTACCTTTAGCCAATTGACAAGTGCGACATCTTTCACATATGCTGATAACATTAATTCTCATGCGCGGCCAATAAAAGCGATCATCCACAAGAGCAAATGTCTTGTCACGGCCCAGATGACCACTATAACCTCCTGAATGCAATTCACGAACGACATGTTCTCGAATTGAAGTAGTAGGAAGGCAAAGTTTGTTACCTCTGAATAAGAATCCATCATGTATGTTGTAATGAGGGTGCTTGTCCTTGTCATCGTTAAGAAAATCTGCATAGATTGTGCCGAAATCCTTGTCATTTGTATACTCCTACTTTATCCGCTCAAAACCTATTACAGTGACTGCCATAGTATTAAGGAGATGTTTCCGACGACTTATAGCATCAGCTACCAGATTTTCTTTGCCAACTTTATGACGGATACTGAATGTGAATCGTTAAAGGTAAGAGCTCCATTAATTTGACGATCACTGACATGCTGTTGTGATCGTAAATGCTTCAATGCCTCATGATTGGAATATAAGACAGTCGTTTCCAACCAATTAATGAAGCCAATGTCGTAACACCTACACAATGGCGTAGAATTCCAGATCATAAATGGAGTATCTGCGTTTGGCATTGGGGAGCTTCTTGCACAAAAAGCAACTGGGTGACCTTTTTGGCTAATAACTCCTCCAATGCCAATATGAGAAGCATCACAAGCAACTTCAAAGACTTTGTCAAAATCTAGAAGTCGTAGGACAGGCCCAACAGGGGCTTCTGTGATCTTAAGCTTGATTTCTCCAAATGCTCTAGTTGCTGCACTCGTCCATTCAAATTCACCCTGTTTCATACAATCAGTGATGGGAGCCATAATACTGCTGAAATCTCGAATGAACCTTTCATAGAAAGTCGCAAGTCCATGAAAACTACAAACTTCAGTGAGAGTTGTCGGAATAGGCCAATCGAGGATAGCTTGAATCTTGGATGGGTCCATTGTAATACCCTTAGAAGAGGCAACAAAGCCAAGGAAAATCATAGAATTGCTCATAAAAGTACACTTCTTCATATTAGCATAGAAGCGTTCCTAGCGAAGAAGTTGAAATATGCTCTTCAAGTGATCAAGACGCTAGGTATGCTTTCGGAACTTTCTCTCTTCCGCCTTCTGCTCCTTTCTCTCTGTTCTTTTTTTTTTCTACTGCGTTGGGGTTTTCGATTTGGCATGGTTAGGGCTTTGGTTGATTGAATAGCAAGGTTCGTCTAAGATGGCGATGGGTTTGGGGCTAGTAGGGCTAAGGGAGATGGGTTGGACGGAGTTGGGATTGGGGTTTGAGGGGTCTTCATGGGAGATGATGGATGGGTAGAGATGGATGACGGAGGGTGGGCCTGTGCTGGTTTCATCGATGAGGTGGGTTGGGTTTGGGCTCGATGAAGGGTTCTGATCAAGGCTAGTTTCATCTGTGATGGGGATTGGTAGAGATGGCATTAGGTGGTGGACTGGGGTGAGGCAGAAAGTGATCAACAAAGTTGGATAGATGGACGGGAGGGGAATTCCGGGAAAGGACAGAGTCTTCCCGACGATTGCTCTTCGGCCTCGATACCAATTGAAGCAACCAAGATCCATTATCAAGCAATAGATCAATCTCTTGAAGGATTGATCGAATCCAAAATGGATTCCAGCCACTAAGGCACAAACATAACCATGAAACAATTCATGAAACTCACGTGAGCAACTCAAAGAAATTTGTTGATTAATTGAAAATAAGCATACCTATTACAATAGAGGGCTTCTCTATTTATAATGTAACAAGGCTACTAAAACAATCGACTATAAGAAAAATAGAAAACTACTAATTCTCATCAAATAACAAAATAAGAAACAATTCCTAATCAATCTTAAGATAAATTAGAATTCCATAGTAGCTTTCTCAGCCAATTTGTGGAATGAACCCAAAGGCTAGGTTGGATGGTTGGATCCATCATTTGGGCCTAGGTCCTCTTCTGGACTTCCGTACTGCATCACTCGCGTACCATTTTGACTGGGTTATTCTCCCGTGTATATTATCTACCACAACTTGGTATGAGTTGAGAGAGCAAAGATAATATCCCGTGGTGATTAGCTAACGTGGATTGCTTAATTGTTAGATTGTTGTGATTAGGATATTGTCTTAATTGAATCATTGTTTGTTATATTCACGCAATTAATGCTTGGACTTCTATCATTGGAATTCATATGTTACACTGTCTTTATTCAATTTGATATTGCATATCTATTGACGTTAAGTATATATACATATCGGCTATTTGTAGCCTGATGATACTACTCTTGATGCATAGATAACGAGCCCATCTTTAACCAGGAGGAGGAGACGGAAGAAATTCAGGCGGATCAGCCTGATCAGTGTCATGAGTGGTGTGCAGACGACATCATCTGAATCATCAGGACCTGCAGCCAAGAGCTCACATGCTTTAAATGGATAGTTCTTATAGTTTAACTTTTGAGGAGTTTAGTTTTGTAGAAGTTCTGTAATTAAAAACACTTTTGTTGTAAATTTGTAAATTCTAATATGAGCAATGTAATAATGTGTTTCTCTTAAATGTATTTGATACCACATGTTTTTAATGAAGCTTCTGCTAATTGGTGAATTGAGGAAATATTTATACCACACTGCGGACTTCGATCCTATGGGACTTCGATTGGGGGCCACAACGTATAATTAATGAGAAAAATATTAATTGGCACCTTATCACACATAGTCCTTGTTTTACAAAACGGGGGGACATGACACCTCAAACATAAGATTTTCTGTTCAGCAATATGATTTAAGTATTCCATAGTTAAAGACAATATATAAAAAATAACATTTAACTAAAAAGGCCTACAATCTTAGGTCTGAAGTCTATTCCTCCACTCAGATCATTGATTAATAAATTGTCAAATTACAACCAGAGCTATACTGGCAGTTGATGCCTGAAGGCGATAGAATTGAACCCGGAGGCCAAAACCCAAACAAAAGCATGAGAAGGCATGGGAACCAGCACCCTAACATCAAGGTAGCAAAGCACAGAACCAAGTGAAAGGAAAACTCTGAAATATCTTACCGATAAATTGCATGAATGTAAAAATAAGAGACTACACACTTAAAACAATTGAAGGGCAGTCGGCCAACCCAATATATGTGAAGTCGTCCAACCCTAGATACATTGCAGAATTCCTATTCTAGGCTAGTTTCTGTTAATGAGGGTATTCCAAGCCCAAACTCACAGGCCCATTTAGGCCCATTCTTTATATGTATCATTAGTCAAAGCCTCGTGTGCATACTAAGTTTGGCAGCTAATTGTTAGGATCTAGATTTGATATGATTGTAATTAGAGCAGCTAACTATTAGGATCTAGATTTGATATGATTATGTAAATTGATTGTAATTAGGGCCTTCATCCCCTATTTATATGAAGCTTAGTCGATCCTCAAAGGACACGACAATTCATCACATTCATATTCTGTTTTCCATCTCTCATACTGTCATGGTATCAGAGCGAGGTTAATCATCTGTGATCATCTCCTAGTCATCTTCCAAGCGTTGGAAGCCATTGATCTTCTTTGATCATCCCTGATCATATCAGATCAGGAGTGGCCCACAAGTGATCATCATCAGCTGCTGCTGCTGGTCATCTTCCAGGATCTGGAAGCCTTTCAGAGCTTCTTATTTCACTCTGATCATCCAGACGTGGCCCTGATCAACTCAGACTCAGACGTGGCCCACCTGTGATCATAATCACCATATCAGCAGAATCACCCATCTTGGTCGTCTGGTCCTCTTCTGTTTTATGATCATTTTTTCAAGATTTATGGCTCATCAGAGGTAAGCCATCTATAATTTTTTGTGATATTTCTGTTTTATCAAGAAGATTTCATCACGGCCGTCCAATATTGTGGATTTTGATCCAATTGGAGTGGGTCTTCTTCCACTAGTGGCGAATTTTGGTTGTCCTTTTATCCTCACTATATGATCAGATCTCTGATCATCATCTGGGGCCCACGTGGAGTTTTTTCCACTCACGACTTTGGACGTGTGTAGTTTTTCTTTGTCACTGGGTGGCTGTTTGACTGGTTGGACTGTTGTGCTGCTGTTTGACTGTTGGCTGGCTGTTTGGCTTGCTGTTTGGCTGGCTGTGTTTTTTTTCTGCCATTATTGTGACTGGTTGTCAATCTCTGTGGGTCCCACGTGGTCATCCAGATTTCTAAAATCTCAGATCTTGGCTTGATCTTTTGCTGCTGGTTGTTACATATGGAGAAATCTGAAATCAACTTAATCAAGTTTAATGGCAAAAATTACCCATCTTGGTCCTTTCAATTGGAACTTTACCTAGAGGGTAAGGAATTATGGGGCCATATCTCTGGAACTGATCCACAACCAACAGAAGATGAGAAGAAAATTGTGTCATGGAACACAAAAGATGCTAAGATCAAATCTTGGATTCTTGGATCCATGGAACCACAATTTTTCATGAATCTAAAACCCTACAAAACTGCCAAAGATATGTGGACCTATCTTCAAAAGGTGTATCATCAAGGAAATTCTGCCAGACAGTATCAGTTGGAATTTGAAATAGCAAATTATATGCAAGGGACTTCTTCCATTCAAGAATATTATTCTGGTTTTCAAAATTTGTGGACAGAATTAAATGAAATCAAATATGCCAGTGTTTCTGCACAAGCTCTTCCCGAATTGCAAGTAATACTAGCAACTAGTCATCGGGATCAATTTCTTATGAAATTAAGACCTCAATATGAATCAATCAGATCTAATCTCATGAGTAGGGTCCCTTCTCCTTCACTGGATGACTGTCTCAATGAATTACTGCGAGAGGAACAGAGACAATTGACACAATCTGGTGTGCTCCACCAAGGTAGTCCGGGTACTATTGATGTTGCCTATAGTGTACCCACTGCCTTCCAATCACCACACTCCTCAGTCAATGTTCCTTATTCTTCCAAGGGGAAGCAACCAAACAGAGATATGAGTAAAGTGCAATGTTTCAAGTGTCAAACTTTCGGCCATTTTGCAAATCAGTGCAAGCAGCGGATATGCAATTATTGCAAAGCATCTGGACATTCCATCAATGAATGCCGCAAGCGTCCTCAAAACAGAAATCCGAAAGTTTACCAGGCGATTACTGCTACTGGCACTATTGATTCATCTTCCACATCTTCTTCGGCACCTGCTTCTGCTGCTCCAGTTTCCCCTGAAATGATCCCACAGATGATTCTCCAGGCTTTTTCCACTCTTGGTATATCTGGTAAAATTCCATCTTCCTCTCACTGGTATTTTGATTCTGGTGCCTCCAATCATATGACATCATCCTCCAAAAACTTCTCCAAAATTAAACCATATGATGGACAGATTCAGGTCCAGGCTGCTAATGGTACCACAATACCAATTACTTCTGTTGGTGATATTTCTCATTCTCTACCTTTACATGATGTTTTTTGTTCCAAAAATCTTTCTACCAATTTAATCTCTGTTGGTCAATTGGTTGATAATAAATGTCATGTTTCTTTTTCCTCCTCTGGTTGTGTGGTGCAGGACCAGGAGACGGGGAAGGTGATAGTGAAGGGGCCTAAGTGTGGGCGGTTGTTTCCTCTTCACATAGTAACACCAAATCCAGATATGTCTGTGTTCGCTTTATCAGTTGTCTCTAGGAATAATGTGCAGTTGTGGCACAATAGATTAGGCCATCCCAATTCAACCATTTTGTTATCTTTGTTAAAATCTGGTCATATCAATAAAATGAAGTTTTTATCATCAGATGTTACTCTTGATTGCACCACTTGTAAGCTAGGAAAAAGTAAAACTTTGCCTTTTCCATTACATTTTTCCTCTGCTACCAAAAGTTTTGATTTAATACATAGTGATGTTTGGGGTGTTGCACCAATTATTTCTCATTCACAGTATAAGTATTTCGTAACTTTTATTGATGATTATAGCCGGTTTACATGGATTTATCTTCTACATGCCAAATCTGAAGTCTTTGATGTGTTTAAAAAATTCTTGATTTATGTTCAAAATCAATTTTCAACATGTATTAAGGCTCTTCGGACCGACTCAGGAGGGGAATATGTGTCCAAACAATTTCAGGAATTTTTACAAGACAAAGGGATTATATCCCAACGGACTTGTCCCTATACTCCCCAACAGAATGGTGTTGCAGAACGGAAAAATCGTCATCTTCTAGACATGGTTAGATGTTTATTATTAGAATCTTCCGTTCCACCTAGATTTTGGCCAGAAGCTTTAACCACTGCTACTCACATCATCAACCGCCTTCCTTCTCCAAAACTTCAAAACACATCACCACATTTTCGTCTTTTCAAAACAGAACCACAATACACAAATTTCCACACTTTTGGTTGTGTTTGTTTTCTTCATCTTCCCACACATGAACGTTCCAAGTTATCCGCACAATCTGTAAAATGTGTCTTCCTTGGTTATGCTTCCCACCAAAAAGGTTTTGTTTGTTATGACCCCACCTCCAAGCGTATTCGCATTTCTAGAAATGTTGTTTTTTTTGAACATCAGTATTTTTTTCAGTCTTATCCTGATTCATCTCCAGAAATCTCTTTTTCTAAAGTACCATCCTTTGATGATGAATGTCTCCCTTCGCCTTTGCGATTTCATCCGGACAAGGTGTATACTCGTCGACAAGGACCAGATCCCACTACTTTGCCCCTTTTGCAAGAACCGGTCCCGAATCCTGCTCCAGCATCAACTTCACCTCAACTTGCTATTCGTCGTTCTGCTCGTATATCTCGTCCACCGGATCGATACGGCTTCTCTCATTCTTCATATTTTGCTACTTTATCATCTATATCCATTCCTACTTCTTATTCACAAGCAGCAAAACAGGAGTGCTGGAGACAGGCTATGGAAGAAGAACTTAGTGCTCTACAGCAGAACCAAACCTGGGTTACTGTTCCCTGCCCAGCTTCGGTTAAACCTATTGGGAGTAAATGGGTTTACTCAATCAAATTAAAGGCAGATGGTACCTTGGATAGATACAAGGCTAGGCTTGTGGCCCTTGGCAACAGACAGGAATATGGCATTGACTATGAAGAAACTTTTGCGCCTGTTGCAAAAATGACCACTGTTCGCACCATTCTTGCCATAGCTGCATCTCAATCCTGGCCTCTTTTTCAATTTGATGTGAAAAACGCATTTCTTCATGGTGATCTTAAAGAGGAAGTTTACATGCGATTGCCTCAAGGTGTCACAAAATCATCAGAAGATCAAGTTGCTCTTCTGAAAAGATCATTGTATGGGCTAAAACAAGCACCACGAGCATGGTTTGACAAATTCAAAGATGCTTTACTCAAGCTACAGTTTCAGCAGAGTCCTTATGATCCATCATTGTTTTTGCATCACACATCAACTGGAATTACCATTCTTCTCGTCTATGTAGACGATATCATCATCACCGGCACAGATACAGCCACGATTCAAAATCTCCAATTTTCTCTGCATCAATCTTTTCATATGAAAGATCTGGGCCCTCTGCAATATTTTTTGGGATTGGAAGTTCATCACTCTGAGAAGGGGTTGATTTTGCATCAACATAAGTATACTATGGATTTAATTGAATCCGCTGGTTTGTCAAAATCCACCCCAGTGGATACTCCTCTGGAACTGAATCTTAAACTCCATAGTGACAGTGGTGATCCTCTTCCTGATCCGACATATTATCGCCAGCTTGTCGGTAGTCTTATATATTTGACTACTACTCGGCCTGACATCAGTTATGCAGTCAACTTGATGAGTCAGTATATGACCAAGCCCCACCATCTTCATTTAGCAGCTGTTCGACGTATTATTCGTTATCTTCTTGGCACTTCTCACAGAGGCTTGTTTTTTCCTGTTGGTTCTCAGATGACTTTGTCTGCCTATTCTGATGCTGATTGGGCAGGTTGTCCTGATACTCGTAGGTCCACCACAGGCTGGTGCATGTTCTTAGGTGATGCTCTTATTTCATGGAAAGTGAAGAAACAGGACAAAGTTTCAAAATCATCAACCGAGGCAGAATACCGGGCCATGTCTGCCGCATGTTCCGAAATTATATGGCTTCGTGGTCTTCTTGAGGAACTGGGCTTCTCACAAAAATCTTCCACACCATTACATGCGGACAACACCAGTGCCATTCGGATTACTGAAAATCCAGTATTTCATGAGAGAACTAAACACATCGAGGTGGCTTGCCATTTTATCAGAGATGAATATCTACGCAATGTTATTTCCCTCCCGTTCATCTCCTCAAGCCTCCAAACTGCTGATATTTTTACTAAAGCACTTCCTCGACCACGTCATCAATTCTTGACTGACAAATTGATGCTTGTTGACTCATCGGCATCAATTTGAGGGGGGGTGTTAATGAGGGTATTCCAAGCCCAAACTCACAGGCCCATTTAGGCCCATTCTTTATATGTATCATTAGTCAAAGCCTCGTGTACATACTAAGTTTGGCAGCTAATTGTTAGGATCTAGATTTGATATGATTGTAATTAGAGCAGCTAACTATTAGGATCTAGATTTGATATGATTATGTAAATTGATTGTAATTAGGGCCTTCATCCCCTATTTATATGAAGCTTAGTCGATCCTCAAAGGACACGACAATTCATCACATTCATATTCTGTTTTCCATCTCTCATACTGTCAGTTTCCACATAGGAAAATGGAAGTAGTCACAACTCTTTCCAAAAATAAAACAAAACACTTGCTAAACTAGGATTCTTTATTTCCTATACGCACCTTTTGATTGATAGTTTAAGAAAGTGGATCCCACTCTTGTGAATCAGATGGAGCTATGGAGGGTCATGGACCTTCTAGTCTTTCCTCCTCACATAATACTTGGGTCCAGGACTCTAGGCAGTCCATGCCCCTGTTGGGTTTGAGGCACATTGGGCTCTTGGTCAACCCAAAAGAGATGTGGGCCTGGCCAAGGGCCTAACCTGCATCAGCTATTCCAATTGTGTAATTGGGAAGTTATGATACACGTTGATAGGGGGAAAAGACATTTTGCATGAAGTGGACGGGGGCCCACAACCAATAAATGGTGTAGAACAAGGATAAAAATAGCAATTGCGGCAGGCGTAACAGCCAGAGGCCAAAACACTACGTAGTAGGCAATGTGTAGCGGTTGCGGTGGTATATTGCAGCATAGTGGTGTAAATTTTTTAAGTAGTAAAAAAACCTGAATCTTGTATAGCAGCCAATCTAGTGGGTTTTTTTTTTTTAATGATTTCGAACCATAAAAGGGCAGAGACAACTATAGAAAAGGCTATTGAGGAGAATAAATAGGAAAAAATGTGTTATAAATTAAAATTTATTGGCTCTACTATGTTTTAGACCGTAGAGCTGCTATTTTCAAAATAGTGTAGCGGCCTCAACCACTATGGCTGATAATGCATAGCGGCCGCTATTTTGAAACGTGGTGTACAAGAGCTCAAACACAAAAGATATAACACGATAATGTGATGACGACTTGATGTGTGTCAACACATGATGTGTTGCTCGCTTTGGAGCTTACTTTGGAGGATCTGTAACAAACATAAAAGCTCCCCTGGAGGACTGTTAGCACATAAGCTAGGTCAAAGACACCCTGTCCAACTTTATCCACAGTTGATCTCATGTTCATTGTGAACATAAATTTTGTTCTTTCTCATAGTTTACTTATTGAAATCATCTGGAAATATCTTGAGCTATATATTATGGGTACACTACAAGTGAAGGAATAGTAGGCAGGGTACACTGTTAATTTCTGACATTGTCATTTGTGATTTAGGCAGTGTCAATGGATTTTAAGGGCACTTTATAATGTCATTTTATCGATGGTTAGAACTGCAACTTCCCGTTGGTTTATAGATTACTGTTTTGTAGGGTTCCCATAAAAATGTCATACCATGCATTAAACAAAGAGCATTTTATGACCTGAATAGAAGATTGCAATCTTTAGGATATTTTCCGCCTATATTATTTACCTCATTAGCTTATTAAAGTGCTAAATTCTGTTGGCTATGCTGAGTTTCCAAGACATAATATTCTTAGACACTATCTATGTTGTTCTTTTTTAGGAATCCCAATCAATGTCATGGTGATTATATCATAGAGAGATAAGAGGCCTTAAGCTGAAAATAGAATTCCTATGTTTCATGTCCCTATATGATGACACTGAGCATTTAAAGAGAGTATTAAAAGATCAAGGAGCCAATAGCTTCTCTTCATTGTAGGTTGATGTTGAGCATGCGTCACTTAAATTGCTCTAAATGAGAAGCCTCAAGACATAAAAGAGATAATAATCTAAAAGTTGCCATAATCACTTTTCTTGTCAGAGTTACCCACAGTAGGCCCTCTGGTAACGGCTATCCTCAAGGGTTTGCATCTAGTACTTCTGGCATTCATGAATAGAGAAATCCCTAAACCTAATTCCTATATTACAGAAATCAAAGTTCACTCTTCCAATCAGAATCTATAAAAAAAAAAAAATAACCCAGCAGAAAAAAATAAATAAAGAAAGAAAGCACAGAGCGCTACAGCAACCTTAATTAAGTATTTAAGTTTCAAGCTTAATAATCCAATGCATAAATGAAATAAGAACAAGTTCTTCATAAATTATGACTTAAATTAGATAGAAAATGCACCTCATCTGGATCATGTAATGAGCTTTCCCAGATCAATCCAGTCATTCCTCTTATGCCACCAAGTACCTTCCGAGATCATCACAAATTAAGAACATCAATGATTTTAAAATTAGAGACTGGATTCGAAGGATCAGGTGCCAAATATTACCCATACAAAATACACATAAGAGTTCAAGAAATTTAAACTGCATATAAATATTGCTACCATATCAAGAGTGATCTTCCTAACCTGAATCTTCCCTTGCTCTGTTGTTAGTTGCTTCAAGCATCCCTAAGGAAAAAAAATACTTAGTGTCTGTCTGAGCACCGTCCGCGCTTGAGTCCAACCCCCAGAGGTCAGACTCCAGAATATTCGCCTTGCACAGAAAACATGCCAAAAAAGGGGTCTTTCCTCTCCTTTGCCAGCTGCACCAAACAACAATCGACTATTATCCCAGAAAAATCGACACCTTGTCTTAAGCTTTTCTGTGGCACAACACATGCACAAAGGCACCCTTAAAACAACAAAAACTAAAATTCTTTAATGTAACTCGAGCAATGTAGATTATAAGAAATTTGTGTATTTCAGATTCAAAAGAGGCAGAGGTAAGTTCATTTTTGGAAGACTGCCACAAGCCTCAAAAAAAAAAAAAAAAAAACTCGCAACCAGCTGATGCTAGTATTGAAAGTAATTTTATTTCTGCAATTAAATAGCAATCTTCTTAGAAGTACGGACATTTATCCTTGGAGTTTTGCTAATTGCATTAAAGAAGTTCGAGTGATTTTTTTGCTCTTTAGCATTATATGTGTGCAGCCAGTGGAATGGCTTTGATGTTTATATAGTTTTTTTGTTGTATCCCATTTTTATTTTTTTTTGGATTTAGTAAATTCATTTACCATTTACAAAAAAAAAAAAAAAAATAGAACAGAAGAACTAAAGGCAGCATAAGGAAGTTGTCAATATCCATGTATCACATGCAAGTCACTCTATTTAAACAATCTCAAACATGATAGAATCATTAAAACGCAAATGGAACTGCACAGTTTATTAAATAAAATATAAAAGAAAAGAACTACAGACCATTCAAAAAGGGGGTTACAGTTAATGTTGAAACAGAAACAGTAAATAAAATATCACTCTGAATAAAAAATAGAGTATCATATCAACATCATTGAAATTACAGCAGATGACAGATCAGAATGTTTTAGTTGTAAGCCTTAAGACTGGTAGATCCATTATTCATAATTTCATCATGAGACCCTTACAGAATCTACTATAAAGAAAAAAACTTATAGAAATAAAGAAAAAGATTATCTAAGAAGCTGGGTTTCGATCAATCCCAAATTCCAGGATCTTGTGGTTGATCAAATCATATTTAATTGGAAAGAAGCTGCGGAGCTAACTATGGAGTTGCAAACTCTGCTTTTTTTCTGTTTTCTTGTAGTGGAGGCTTTCTTGTTTGTTTGTCTTCCTGTTTGTCATTTGGTGGTCAGCTTGTCAGTATAGTTCTCTTGTACTGCTTGGTTTTTCTGCTTTTTTTTTGCTTGGTTTTCTTTTAATGAAAGTAGCCATTCAAAAAAAAAAAAAAAAAAGATTATCTAAGACATCACTAAATACCTTATTCTTACATCATGCATAAAGTATTCCAATTAAAGTGTTTCTTGTCATTTCTCAGCGGCATAACAATGAACTTGAACAAGTGGTGCAAGTAGAACAAAATGGGGCACACTACTCAATGAGGTCATTATAGAAAATCCAGATTTAATAGGTTACTAGTAAGTCCACCTCCATTCCACAAGATAATAATGTCTTACAACTATCAACAACCATTAAGCCCTATATGATTATATTCTAAGCTAATCTCTGGAGTTATGCATTGTTTCTCTTGAATCGTTTCTTTCTTTAGATGTAATTGTAAATCATTTCTTTAGAAGAACAATCTGATTATAAGATTTGAATCTAAATTATAAGATTCTTCGATGACAATGTGCAGGACAATTCATATAATAGACAGTAAAAATTTTCAGTGGCCCTAAAAAAATCCATTTTCTGGTTACAGACGAACTAGCATTTCACTCATGCATTAATATCTGATCAATGAATCTACAAGATAAATAAATAAATAAAAATTGCATGCAAACTAAAGGGTATCATTTTGAATTTAAGTATAAAAACAACTGTAAAAAGAATTCAGAAACTTTTTGTTCTGGAATCAGCTCTTTCAATTGAGAAAAAAAGATTCTACATTACATGAAACAAAAATAAAATAAAATAATCACATAATCAAAATGAATAAAGAACATTATAATATAGACAATTAAGCATGACAAACAAATTAACCAATAAAATCAAGGTCATTACCTAGTGAGGGTCTTGCCGAAGCACAGTTCTGAGAGGGTCGAAACTAGAGATAGACCTAACCTTTGGCAATTTTGCACAAAGTGGCTGCTCGCAGGTCTCAAACCTACATTATCACGCATGGCACCCGAGACTTTTACCATTCCACCAAAGCAATGACCCAAACAACCAATAAAAAATAATAAATTTAATAATGTTGATCCTCTCCATTTCGCTCAACAACATTCAACCTATAAAAAGAATATAGAACAAGTAAGATGTAAAAGGATTGTAGATTAAGTCAAAATGTGACATTTAATTGATGACCCTGAAATTGCCACTCAATGAAGCCACATAAACAAAGGCCAATCGAGTATATTAGTATAAAGAAAGGTCATCTCGCTCAGTGCAGTCCCTCCGAAGCAGGGTCCTAAGAGGGTCCAGAGTCCAGACTGGAGACAGACCTAACCTTTAGCAATTTTGCACAAAGTGGCTGCTCGTAGGTCTCGAACCTGCATTATCACACATGGCACCTGAGACTTTTACCATTGCACCGAAGCAATGACCCTAATAGAGTATATTAGTATAAGAAAGAAAATTCCAAATTTTATTAGCATAAACCTTTAGAATATAGCATGGTAAGATGAATAAGGAAACATAGGATCAGTCAAAATGTGACTTCAAATTTCCATTCTTCAAATTTCCACTCATAGAAGCCACATAAACAAAGGCCAGCAGAGTATATTAGCACAAGGAAGAAAAGGCAGCAATTAATTAGTATGAACCTTTAAAATCCAATTTGGTAAGAAATGGTAAAAACCCAAACTGACCTAGCAAATATAAGAACTAACAGGAAAAAGATCTCCAGAAAAGCGAATTCACTCTGACATTTAATGTATTACCACAGTGAGTATCCATTGTTCGTCTCAATACTCACCATGCTACAATATTGTTGAAGACTACAGGATCATCCCAAAAAGCATAAGATTGACTTCTGGGGAGTACTTCTATTGTTCTTCAAAAGATAGCAATCCAAAGAACTTTAGCTCCTAGACAAGTAATTTAGTATTGCAATATTCAACTCAAACATTAAAACATGCCGCCTTCGCATTTAGGCAACTACCAACATCTACTTTGCCCTAAAACAATAGGAGATTTTGTGAGAACCCAAGAGAGTAGGACATTTGCCCCTCCAGCTAAAATAAAATTATTTTCAATACTCACAAGAGAGTAGGACATTTGCCGCCCCCCCCCAACCAAAAAAAAAAAAAAAACACACACACACAGGAATCTCTCTCTCTCTCTCTCTCTCTCTCTCTCTCTCTCTCTCTCTCTCTCTCTCTCTCTCTCTCATTTCTAAAATTTTAGCAACCTCATCCATTTCTCCCTCTTTAGCAACCAACAGAAATTCATTCAATTAATGCTATTGGACCTTATCTTCCAATATTTAGATCCACAATCCCAAAAACATATAATTGTTGAACAGGTTTCATTGCAAACATGGACCTTATATTTCCCACAGATACAAGTTTTTCATTTCATAATATCTAAAAAGTAAAGTTTTCGATTGTCCAAACACATTTCTTTTCACAGAATCTCACTTCACAAAGCAGTAACACTAACAATCTTACAAGCTCAAGGGGGGCACTTTTGGATTTGCAGCCATCAGCAAGAACCATTTAGACTAGATCACTTAACCTTTAACATTAAATTTGATACATGAAAGAAAAATGAGCTTATATTGATGTGTTGAGAAGACATCAAAGTCCATGAATCTAAAAGTAAAATAGAGGCCAAAGCATGAAAACTTACCTAGGAAACGCAGAAAGAAAGTCGCTTCTGCTGACGAATAGGAAGGAGATTTCGCTGTGGGAATGTTGAGCAACGATTACGTACGTATTCGAAAGTAGCCGTCACTGAAACGACACGTGCTTTTTCAGTTTCCATAGGATTCAATCACCGAGACTTGGCATTAGATTTTCGTTTTAGCCCTCCGCTACTTTCAAGACTTGGCATTGGTTTTTGTTAGTAAAACTTCTTCATAATTTCGGTTGTTTCTTCCCCTTGTTGATTTACTGCGGGTGTAACTCTGTGAACTCACGTGGGGATGTCGAATGGTTTGTTGAGCATCGGCAATGGACATTCCCCGTAAAACGTGGGCAACCTGATTCACATGGGTATATAGTCCCCGTGGATCTTCAACCCAATGGTCATCACCCCTTTCCATCACTTCATCAAGAATGGTTAGTGCATCCGAATTACGATGCTCATAGTCCACCGTATTGCTTGACTGTGTTTCGTCGGGTATGGGCGCAAAATTAGAGTGATGATTTGGGTTTTGTAATATCCTCCACGAGACTCGTCTGTACCAATCCATATACCCGGGAACACAATCTGCATGACGCCTTACCGGTTGACTACGGTTCAATGCAGACAGTAGGTGATTAGATCATCCCTCCCAAATTTGATTCATGTATTGATACGCGATATGGTAGTCACGGGAAGTCGGACCTCGCGTAGCGCGAATGGGGGCTAATGGCGGTGGAGGAATAGTTTGTACTCTCCCAAACTGTCTGAGCACCCTATCCGGATGATAAGGCTCAACAACATCCATGCACTTGATGCATCCACAGTAGTATGCAACCTCGTTGAATAGGTGAAAGCGCCTAACATCACGATATGGGTCCCAAGTGACCTAAAAATAGTGAATCCAAGTATAAGATATGAAAATACATAATACAGAATAATAACATCATGTGATAGAAAATGAGTAAGAAACTTTGCGTAATTACCAAGTCAGTGATCATGGAATCAAGTCTCTCTCGTAATGCTTGTAAAGGCGTAGACTCCCTACGAGAGACCCATCGATGGACCTAGGGATGGGAGGGCTGATAGTGAATGTTTGGAGTTGGAGCCAAACATTCGAAGTGCTCGTACACCCAAGCTTCAAATAGATTCAGGTAACCGGCCATTTGTTTAACTTCACGTCGGGTTGCTAACCCCAACTGCCTGTATAAATATGCCAGTGCAGCAGTACCCCATGCATATGAACGTACGTTATCCAAATCCACCAGATGTGTAAGATATATGATCGGCACCCTTGTGCCACTCTTGTCTGTGAACAACGTACATCCCAGTAAGTACAGAAGGTAAGCTCTGACTGCACAGTCAACCATCTCCTCTCCATCATCGTCAGACATTCCACCAAACATTTCCCGTAGCCACTCCAATCTAACAGATTGGCCCCGCACCTGGATCAGCTCATCATGTGCCTCTATGACTTCTACTCCTAATGCATCAACAAGGAGTGCTTGAGCTTCCTCATATGACATTCTATCATTGTACGAGACAGTCCGCCCCGTCACTGGGATGCCTATGATGGATGCAACATCATCTAAAGTGATGGTCATCTCACCAAATGGCATGTGAAAGGTGTTAGTCTCAGGTTGCCACCTTTCCACAAAACTCGATCCAATAATCTTACTGACACTGCGGTATGATGCAGTCACTAAGGGAGCCAAACTGGACCTGGACATCCATCGTCTGAACCTATCAGACCCATTCAATTGCCATTGCCACAATAACACTTTTTGACCATGACTTAGACACTTCAATGGTCCTCGATCCTGCAGTCAACAATTGATACATCATTATCGAATAAATTCACAACTTAATCAATCAATCAAAGTTCATATGAAACAAACGAAACACACCTCTCCACTCCAAATATGCCCAGCTATATGTGTATCAAAGCTGGTCAGTAACGACCTATCTCGTGGCCCATGAGCTGGTTGCTCTTCCATCTCTGGTTGTTCTTCAACGTCCTCCTCACGAAGAACAGGTTCTTCTACAACCTCTTCCACTAGGTGGCGACGCCTTCTGTTTGAAGCAGTAGGTCTCATCCTAGAAGAGCTCGGTTGGTCCATATCTGAAATAAAAATACAAACATTGTAGGATTATGGTTTTTGCATCAAACTGTTCGGATGTTCAGGTCTGAACAAAGTCCATTTGTTCGGACCTGAACGTCCGAACAAAATGATTTTGTTCGGACCTGAAAGTCCGAACAAATCCAATTTGTTCAGACTTTCAGGTCCGAACAAACCGTACTTTCTGTTAAGAAAAATAATGGCGATGATGGTGTACAAACCAGCCCAAATGCAAGGAAAAACATCACAATTGTTTGTAAAAAATTACATTCAATGAGAATTTATCCCCATAACAAGTTTTCATGAAAAAAAAAGGTAATCTAAGATGAATAAAATGGTAAAGAATGAATAGTGAAGAAAAATGAAATGACAATGGTGGAGATAGAGATTTACCTTTGAAAGAGGAGATGGTGTAGATGATTGTGAACGCCGGAGTAACGCCGGAGAGATAAATAATGCCGAAGAAGTGCAGAGAGTGGGAAGAAAGATGGATCAGCCAGATGAAAAACCCAAACTGACTGTGGATGAAAAACGTGTGTGTGTGGGAAGAAAGAGGGAAATGGAGAGAGGGCTAAAATTGGGATTTCTGCTGTGTGTGGAAAGAAAAAATGCCATTTTTAAATTATTGTGATGTGTGTGGAGAGAAATTGTGTGGAAAAAGCTAAATTTTGTGTGCCAATAGCAAGCCCCTTCAAAATATTGGCCGTTCTTGTGTGAGTTCAAATGATTGAAAATGGTATTGGGTTACTTTTTTTTTTTTTTTTTTTGTGTGTTTGTGTGTGTGTGTGTTTTCAAATCATTTCTTACACATGAGGACCGCAACTGATCAGATTTGAGTTTACTTTTGAGGGGGACAATGATTTTAATCGATTCAAGTTTCATATTGGAGCTCATTGATGAATTTATTATAGCATCTGGATTCTAAGTAATGATGTTGTAAATCTTTTCACTTTGGCATGATGACTCTTTTTGCATTTCTTATGTGCATGCTTGCTATTATTCTATTAAAATGAGTAGGGAATAAATCCAAGTGGGGTACACTAGCTAGAGTTCTTCTTGCATTTAGATCTCTTGATGTTATATTTTGCATTTAGATCCCTTGATGTTATATTTTTATCCGGAGACTCAGTTATAACCTCAACAGCATTTACGTGTTTCAGTTGGTTTACTTAACTATTTAGGGTTCGGATATTAGATATGTAGCCTTTTTTAGTGTGAGCTGGCTTTTTTTCTGCATGTTCTGGCTCCTTTACCACATAAGTGGGCTAGCTTCCCGTTTGTTCCGTAATCCAAACCCCTTGGGGGTTAAAAGAAAAAAAAAATAGTCATTGTCAGACAAGAAGGTGATCATTAGACCTTCTCCAAATGCCTCTTTCCAAAATTTTATTTACTAGTTGAAAACTTATTGGGATGTCCCAGGTCAAGCATTCCTTTTTCGACCAACAACCATTTTATGACTTAATCCAGGTCAAATGGATTGATTCAAATCATAAACAAACCACTTGTTTTTTCTCTGTAGCAGTTGGTATGTTTAAAAGACTGAAACATGCAGACAGAGATCTCTATTTCGGCTCTAGATCCTCTCGAGTAGACTTGTCAATTTGGACCTCTAGCGAGAGTAAGCGTACAAAAATAATAAAAGCCCAAGACAAGGTTAGGGTCCAGTTTAACATGCCAATTTGGACCTCCAGCGAGAGTAAGAGTAAGCGTACAAAAATAATAAAAGCCCAAGACAAGGGTAGGGTCCAGTTTAACACATCTTTTTCATTATTCATTAATCATGGTACTCATGATACTAGCAACGACGGCCCATGCTAAGCCCGGGCGAAAATATAAATATATTTCCAATTTGAATTTATTTTTCGGTATATAAATGTGAAGAAAAGAAATAAAAAAAACAAACAAAAGATTTAGATAAAAAGAGAAATATTTAATAAAATTATATAAATTATGGTTTGATTTTGAGAATATAAATTTTAATGTATATTAGTTTTTATACAATCTTTAGGTAAAACAAAAAGGAGAAAAGACCATTTTTTTCGAATTAGCCTTTTCCACTTTCCTTTCTTATTCAATAGTGAAAAAAAGGCATCATAATTTTTTCTATAATATCATCACTTCTTTAAGTTTTTACTTTTTTAACTGAGTTGGCTCAGTGGCCAGGAAAGTCGAAGTAGACCTACCCTTCCACGGATCGATCCGTGGAGGGCGTTGTGGGAGCAAGTGTGCTATCCCCTGCAACACTATGATCCCCTCTATAAATTAATGTTTTCAACATAGCCACATATCATGAAGAATATTCCTTCCAAAACAAATTTCAAACCTAAGTTTTGGATGGGCGACTATTGGCATTCAGCAACCCAAACTTTGAAGAGGCAAAATCCAAAAGCCCAGACCAAATCAGTTGAACCTCCAAATAGGCCCTAATGTTCTTATAAATGGGTATCATCATGTAACCGCAAGGGTAGCTCAGTTGGTCTAAAACTATGGTTTGCACCCAAAGGTTGTAGGTTCGAAACTACACTACCACATTGGGGGGAGTTTATCCAGCTTTTCTATGAGCTAGAGGGACAAAAGGTTGGGAACCCTCCAATATATTAAAAAAAAAAGGGGTACCATCATCATTTTTCTACTCTTTTTAACCCTTTGAAATTTAGCTTGGCTCAATTAATATCTTGTGTCCCACCATCCAAGGGATGGTATTGATTGACCGAATCAATATTGGTTTGCAAAATCTCAAAACTCAACCTGAGCTAGCTTTATAACTTTCACAAGCAACATGAGCTGGTTTGCAACTTTTGTAATATACCGAACAAAACTTGTATAGTGTAGTGTTATTACCTTCTCCCTTCCACTAGCAAAATCTGTACATATATATATATATATAGATACCTCTTTCCTATTTACACACTCCCTCCTCCAAACATCTCCTCTTCCTCTCTCTCATCTTGCACTTGTCATCTGCAACTTGAATCCTCCAAAATGGAGGAGGTGATGAAGCCACGCACGTGCCAGCCCAGCCCCCTCTCCACGTCTTTTGTCATCCACAAGCAATCACATGCAGTGTCGAAATTAAAGCGAAACATACGCATCGTCCACTTAATCGCACCCGAGGTCATAAAGACGGACGTGGAGAACTTCCGAGAGCTCGTCCAGCGGCTGACCGGAAAGCCGGCCAGTGTCCGTAAATGCATCGACAAGAACAAGAAGACGAAAGTGAAGGGTTGTTCAATCCATGTAATGGACAGTAACGTTTCAGAATCCAGTAATAGGTGTGAGGAGAGAGTTAAAGAAGAAGAGATGAGAGGAAGCAGGAATTCAGGTTTCTTTCGTGGGTTTGGAGATTTGGATGGTTTTACTCAAGGTATGACTGAATTTCCATTGAGTATGACTTCTTCTCATATGGATGCCTTTAGAGGAGAGGATTTTCCTTGATAGTAGAAGATATGGTTGTCATGAAGGTTTGTGGTTTTTAGGATTTCTTTTTTTCCCTTTTTTATTAATTATAGGAAATTGAGGTTTTCTTTTGGTTTTAGTCCCTTTAGATGTTGGTTTTCTGGGGTTCTTTTTATATCTTCCATCTTGTTCTAAATACATAGAAAAAAATACACTTGTGTTTGTTCAAGACTCTAATAATGTTCTTTGAAAGTTTTGGATCTTGATTTTGGTATTTTGCATCTGGGCTATTTTAGATAAAGATACCTCTCTCTCTCTCTCTCTCTCTCTCTCAGGGAAGATGATTAATTTGAAGCTGTCTGCGCATAGACTGAGTGAAATGAATTACATGCTTCTATTGGCTTCTCTTTTTTTTTTTAATGAGAACATGTTGGGCAAGCTAAAACAGAGTGTGAGGATAATGAATGGCAAGTAATGGTTTGCTTTTATTACAAGTCTCCATTTTTTTGTCTAGAGTTTTGACAAAGTCCTAACCCCTAACCTCAACCAGATGTTTCTACCCAAATTTTGTTTTGACAAAGTCCTCTCCCACTCTTCAAGTTGTCTATATAAAAATGATAGCTTCTCAAAATTTTAACTCTGGAGAAGCTTTCTCCTTCAGTTCTCTATTGATGGCAGTATCCCTTCGTCTTCTGGTTAAACATATGAAAGGTGTAGTCGTGCATGATGCACCCCATTTCATGTTTTGGCTAACATTGAGAGAGAGAGAGAGAGAGAGAGAGAGAGAGAGAGAGGTGTTCTAATCCATACGTTTCATACAAGTGAAGTGCATTGTTGGATGGTGCAGACCTGATAGCTAGCTAGCTAGTAACATATAGAACCCCACCTCTAACGATTGGAAGATCAGGAACTGAATGGTCAATGCGGGAATGGTTCTGCAACTCGGCTGGGCCAAGTGACTGAAGGGAAAAGAGTTGAGTAACTCGGGCGAGTTTGACTGAATCTCTGTCACACTCAGTCAACCTAGTGCCCTTTGACTGGAGTGAAGTAGAATCGGTCCATTCCATTCGGAAGAGGATCCCCTGTCTGGTCCAACCACCAACCAAACAGGGGCCTCCACGTTCATATATAGACTCATGGTGTCATAGATCTACGGACTGATGTCTTTGTCACTGGATTTGAATCTTAGCCACCGCCTCTGTCATTTTCGGACTATTAAATGACAAGGGAACCTTCTATCATTTTCTTACCCCACCTCTCATGTGAACAAAGAGATCAGCCTATTTATTCACATAAAATACATAGAAATTAATTCTATAAGTAATTGAAAATGAAGAGCTAAGTCGAATGTACAAAAGGGGTCATAAAATAACTTCTCCTTTAGTTGAAAGGGAATCAAGGAGAGATAGAAAAATGAAAACCCAATCATTACCCTAATTATTAGAATTCTAGAGAAGTTAAAGTCATCTACATTGCCATCTTATATCTTTCACCTCTCGCATATGCTTCGGGTCTCAGCCCATGTCATTCACATTTCACATCTTTAATAATTTTTAGTGGAGCTCATTTCATCATGTATTCTATTACGAAAAAACTTGCCCTAAAGTCATTACAGCCCACATATTACGCATAGGGAAAGAGAATTCGAAAATTAGTGTAGGGTAAATAAAAATGATTGAGTCCTTATATCATATATGTAGTGTGTGCACGGGTGTGTGATGAGAGCGAACAACAACAACAATAATGATAATGGGAATCACAGAGTGTCACTGTGGTAATTAAGCACACTCTCTCCCATAGCTCCACCAAAGGATCGATCTTGGGTGGGCAGGCTTCTTCCAGTCTTCCTGGCCATTTGGCCAATTAGCAAAAATGAAACAACAATAATGATGATGATAATAATAATAATAATAATGTGGTTTCCTATAGACTCATGTGTCAGTTTTCCAATGGATTGAAGTGTGGGCCCAACATATGGAGATGCCTAAAAAAAACCACCGGCATTGGATGATCAAAGACTTGAGCAATCCAAACCATCAACTTCCTCTAGATTTCACTACTTTCTATCATGACTCAAGAACCGTCTTTGATATCATTACAAAGAACCCCCCAAAAAAAAAAAATCAAAACCCCCCCTTTTCTTTACAAAATTTTTATAAATTTTTACATATGGCCCCTCCAAAAAAATTCAGAAAAGCCCCTATATATTTTAAAAACGACATTTATTTTTTATGTGGTCCTTCCAAAACCCCAAACCCCAACCCCACCCCTAAATGAAGAATTTCTGGGTCCACCCCCTCCTAGTCTTCCAACCATGTGTTATGGCCTGTGGAAAAAGTGTTTTTGCGGTGTTACCATTTTGGCAAGTTTCCCTGGAAAGCTGCCTCCTAATGCTATAGTAGATCCTGTTTGGATTAAACAGGGTAAAAGTCATATTCAAATACCTAATAGCCCACTTAAATTCCCAAAATATTATTACTTTCTAATCTATCGTATTGACCAGTTTGGTGGCCTGTTCCTTAAAAAATTAATACTTATCGATACATAGCTCGAGCAGCCAAGCTTGACCTCTGGCTTCATGTCCTCTTATCCTCCATATATCAAATGGCTCTATCAAAATAAGAGTAGAGATACTAAACAAGGCCTAAATTATATGTATGTTAGTGGGCTGAACATTGGCCCATATGTAATGTTTAACTTAATCAAGGCCAGGCTTGAGATAGAGCTAATAATACCCATAATACCCACACATAATACATGGCCGCACACATAATGCCCAAATAATGCAAGGGGTGGGAGTCAAACTTGAGACCTTGGAGAGCAAACCCAAGGTTCAAACCAGCTGAGCCACTGCCTTGACGGCAATGAGCTAAAGCCTTAAGCTTGTCTGATGAGATGATGGAGCCAGGCTTGAGCTTGACTCATGAACTACCGAGCCAAACGGAGCCGGCTCGACTCATTGACAGCCCTCTTGGCTAGGGTCATTCAGCTTTGTGAGTATCCCAATGAACTGTTTTTTCATCATGCAGAGGTTAAAAAAGAGGGGTGCTACTTGGACATACTGGGGGACTGAACCGTGGCCCGGTCTCTGGGATCCAACGGATGTCCTGGGGGACCGGGCCACACTTCGGTCCCTAGTATGTCCCAGTAGACTTAATGGTTAAAAAACAAGGAGCCAAAGATCAAGTCCGACCGATTATGTACTGATCCAACTGAAAGGGAAAACCAAAAACACCACCCAAGCAGCAAAGGTCCACGGCTGTTTATTTCGTGTAATTGAATACTTAGGTTTTTATTTCTATAAGTGGTTAAAAATATCGAACCAAAAGTGAATATCCGAAAGGGAATAAGAAGACACCAGCCAAGCAGTAAATGTTTATGGCTCGTCTAAAAGGTATTTCTATGGCTAAAAATGTAGAACTGAAAGTGAATATCCAAAAGTATAATACAATCAAAGGAAGATGGAAAATAAATTTCCAGTCATGACCCTAGTAATCAGTCCCATCTTATATCCTTAACCTCTCCCTACATATCCTCTAACCCTCACATCTTTAATAATCGTATTTTGGAGCTCATTTTTCCACGAATTCATATGTATTCTGTGCAAATAAATCTCACCTCAGTATTCAATATTATATATCCATAAGCTCGGTTGATTACAAACGTGTAGGTGGTTGACCTAATCACAGCTAGATCAACATGCCCGTCATAGAGTTCTGTTAGATGTAACAGTGACTTAATTATAAGTCATCACCATACACTGATTGGAAGCAAATCAACCTTAGTCCATAACCACCCTATTAATAAAAATGAAGAAGAAACCAACCACCACCATAAGTTGAGTTAGGTTAATGTGGAAACATGGTTTGACATGAGCCATAAATCACCCAAACATCTCCATCTTTTCACGCTTTTCTTTAGGTTTGGAAGCTTGTAAATGCAGACCAACACCAGGTAGTATTTCAAATTATCATGCATTACACTTCTAAGCTTGCTTCTACCTGTTTTTCTTTTTTCCTTTGGGGCTTGCTTTTGAGAGGATCTATGAAGAAAACACTAGACTGTGTAGAAAACTGCAGAAGCACACTATTAAGGCAGTAGACAGCTGCAAAAGTTGAAGCAAAACAAAATCTCACACCTGTAATAAAGACTTTCTTAGCTTAAGTAAAGAATAGTACACCCAATGGATTTCCTAGACACCCCAATATATAAACCTTGGGGAGTAAAGAGTATTCATTAATTATAATATCCTTAAAATTTCATCATTTTCGTCATCTAAAACATCATCAACCAATCGAAGAAATAAAAAAGAAAAATGATTTGTTGACTTGCTCCAACAAAAATGATTCTTATTGCTCGCGTTTCTTCTCTTTCTTTCTTTCCTTTTTCCTTTTTTTTTTTTTTTCCTTCCTTTATCCCCAGTTTCTTTGACAAGTTCTTTATCTCATGCCTATAGATAACATACAGAGAACACAAACAAAAATCACACTGATAAAATTGAATTCTGCAAAGGCGCAATAGCAAGAAGCCACAGTACATGGTCTAAAACAGTAAGTTAGATCTTTGACTTTCATATCCGGCAATTGGTTCAACAGGTATGGATTCTGGAGGCCCTTCTATTTTCCCATTAACTTCTGACTCTCTAGCAGTATCTCTTATCATCTGCAAGTGGAACCATTATTAGATAAGGGGTATACCCAAAATTATTACTAGAAAAAACAGAAAGACATGGCGATCCCCAGCTTGCTGAGTATCCATAGGCATTTTAGCAAGCAATCTTCAAGGACTATTTCATGTTCAGAAGCTCCTTAAGAAACATCTAGAGATGAATCATGTAAGGACACTATAAGGATGTCAAACGGTAATAAGTTATCCCAATACCCTATGTCTCTGATCCACTGGGGGAACAGGTGCAGAGCCTTTTCTTGGATGTGGGAAGATTTCAGATCAAGATCCAGATCCACACATATATAGGATAAGGAGGTCTCCCATTCATATAGGATTCTTAAGTCTTCAAATACAAATCCAAATCCAAATCCAGATCTGTGTTTTCCCACCTGAGGATCCAGATCTATGATGCAGGGATACTTCGAAATGGGCAACGTATCGTGCGGTATCGTATCCGATACTTCACTTTTTATGTCTAAAATCCATGTCCTTTCTGTGTCTATGGCGTATCCATGCTGTATCTTGGCATCAAAGATCCAAATCTAGAATAGACTAAAGATGCATATTAAAACAAGGACATATTTTAAGAGTAGACGTAGCTTGGATAATATTGACATCTGAGAGTCTAAAAAACCTGACGATCATATTTCAATTTCAAGAGTCCCACTTGTATACTTTGACAGATATTTTGATGTTCAGTCTCATTTCAGATCCAAATCTGGAACAAGATCTTAGTTTTTTAAGTTGCTGCTGAATCCAAATCTAACACATGGGATGCATGTCAGATCCAATCCAACGAGGGATCCACCTTGGAGAAAACAGCACCTGGATCTGGATACACCATGGTTTTACCACCAACACAATCCCTACATCCCTAGGTCATATCTTCTTGATAGATGTAGATTTTATAACCATCTTCATAATACTTGTATGAGGAATTTATTGGGTTCAAGTTCCATGCATACTGAGCTTGTCATGCACAAGTCCCCCACCCCAGGGGCGGATCTAGGTGTTAGCACACGGTTGCGGAAGCACCCGTGTGATTCGCGAAACCCCTATATAAGATTTAAAAAATTTTATTTTATTATTGAACTTATTCACTTGATCATTGCCTGCACCACCCAAACGAAATCCCTGTGTCTGCCATTGCCCCACCCAGATTGGAAGATTCTATCCCTGGATTGGCTTGGCTGATAAAGGAAGACAATAATGGTCCAGGAAGATAACAAAGAATGGATGGCTATGAATTCAATTGGGGTTAGTTTTGAAGTGCCTCCCATCTCTGAAGATCCAATTGAAACTTGGGCTCGCATTTACTCCACATAGATTTAAGTAAGGTGACAATGCCGCCTACCACATATGGGTTTCCTAAGAAAAGAATCAAATTCCACTTTCTTTCAAAAAATCATACAATTGGCTTTTCCATTTTGAAAATACTCAAAAGGAGAACACACATGTTAAGGTAATTGCACTAGCAGTACCCCCATTAAAGACAAGCCAGACTTTTCAGAGGGAAAAGACAAGGCATAGGTCCTTCAAAATTAACAATCATCTATGCGAATCAATCTCTGGAATTTTTTTATACTAAATACATCTTTGAGTATCAAGCTAAATGACAAACTCACCATAATTTCCTAATCAAGGTAAGAAATCATAAACAGACCCTGAGATGTCCCACCTGAAAAGCACAAAGAACTACATAGTTTAGTGTTGATCTATGGAGAACTTCACTTTAGCATGAAATGACAAACGCTGTCTCTAGTTAGGCATGCCCAAAGAAGGTTGGATAAAGGGTCATGTTTGAATTGTTCGGCTCATTGGATAGGATGGATCAATTTGGACAGTCCACTTCACATTTAATTCCAAATGGCCCAATAATTGTTCTGATATGATCCTAACCATTTGATTGATGAATTGGATTATGAATTTGGGACCATTTTGCAAAACTCCTGAGAAATAAAATGTTAACAGGTACCTTTGGACAAGAAACCTGGCAGAAAGACATAATAAGACCTAAGAAATGTATTTAAAATTTGTCCATTATCACTTTAACATAATTGATTGTCACAATTAATATGATATAGGATTCAAACTCAGATAAGTTAGCAGCAAACAATTCTAATATCCTTACAAGAAATATGGCATATCCAGCCTCAGCCACCAATATGTATCATGGGTCTATTAGTTGTTTTTGCTATGTCAAACATCCCAGCATGAGAAGCTTTCTTCCTCTTAACCTGATTAAAGCAAACAACTTAAATTCTTAGAATCTCATCGATACTATTTAAATTACATACATCAGGATCTCAAATAAGCCGAGTTAACCTCATAATGGTAGTTTTCCACAACCTTACTTTATTGAGCCATGCTATTAGAACCTGGCCCTGATTTCATGGTCATGCAATACAGCAAATGGTAAAGCATGGTGATGTTCAAGCACCTTCCTACATGAAGGGAGTTCTTGACATTGACATAAATTGGAAACATTAAAGAGAAACAGGGGTACAATGGATGAATATTTTTTGGTGTAGTAAACCAAAATAATGTTAGATAACATTAAATGTGACAACTTTCCTTTTTTTTCTTTTTATTTTAAAAAACTTAAAAGTGCCAACATTTACAGGCTATTCTCACAGAAATGTCCAGTTTCCAGTAAATGGTGCTTGGTTCATTTCACTTTAAATATGGAAAAACTGAACAGCATAAGGGAGTCCTACTTATACTTAGACTCAAGATTTTTTAATATAGGAAAAACTGATATTGACAAAATCAACACTACCGATGTTGAATGCAACTCCATCATGCAAAGACAGAAACTACATACCGCAGCCCCAATAATGTCTTTCAGCCCAAGATCATCAACACCACTGCGAAGAGGATCTCTTAAACTTACCTATAATAGGAAGGGAAAGATACAGATAGAGAAAAATAAGTTTGAATGGAAACAAGCATGCATCTTATCTCACATTATATTTTGGTATTGCGAAAGAATAGTAGAAGTGCAGAACACCCATCACAACAGAACAAATGAGAAAATAATGTACCTCTGAAGGACCAAATAGGCATACTTTGAAATTTCCATCAGCCAGAAGTCGTAATCTATTGCACCCAGCACAAAAATGTTCAGTCATTGATGTGATGAAAGAAACAGTGCCACAGTACCCATCTACCCTAAAATTTTTGGCTGTATCTGTGGGGTGATCTTGAAGCCTCTTCAGGCTGCCAAACCGGTGAACCTGCACAAAGTCATATTAAAAGAGATACATGGGCTGTTCTTAAGGAAAAGATAAACTTAATCCTACAAGCACGCCTGTACATGGATTCAGGCAAATCAGCTATTGTGCTAATGTGTCACTTAGTTTTTCCTTTCTAATTATTGTTTATTTGTTATGATTGTCCATCTCCTTGATTGACTTTTCTCCTCATACAGTTTCCATATTTAATGCATTTTTTTAGAGGAATAAATTTTCCTCTCTCACACTCTCTGAAAGAAAGAAGAAATGCAGTTACATAAGAAAGAACCAATACTTCAGAGTGGCAATGTGTCGTGTTGTATATGTGTCGTGTTGTATCCTATCTATCTATATACATACATACATACATACATACATACATATATATATATATATGGCGAGCACTACACAATGCCCGGGTGTTTTCTAGGAGAAAACACCCCTCTTAGTTGGGCTCACTGGGATGTAAGATGATCATGGAAGTCCATTGGATGGAAAGATCCATATGCCCATATGCAAAATTTTGAGTCCATAAGATCATCCTAACCCTTTTGATCCATGGACCTAAGATTTAATGGTTTAGAGGGATTATTTTATTATGATTTCAATTCAATGGTGAGGAAAAGTTGGACGAGTGTCAAACTTGGACTTGTGGCTATTCGCGCGCCGCGGGGAGGGGGGCGGGTGTAGTGTGTGTGAAAAGACTAGAGTGACCCAACATGGCCCCCATGACCAAAAAAAATGAGGGGCAAAAAAAGGGGCAGTTTTTTAGAATTTCCATATATATAGTGGCCTTCTCCTACAATGGTGCGGTGAAACATATTACGTGTGATGGCCAATGTCATCCTTTAAAGGATGTTGGACAGAAGTGATTGATACCGATTTAAATACCCATGGAATCAATGACTCGAAACAAATTCCGAGATATTCGTCCTCAATCCAAGTGAGATACTTTCCTCTCCTTCTCTCTCTCAGTCTCCATCTCTTAAGTAGCAACCAAATCTCTCTTTCGTTGTCCTTTCTCCCCTTTATCAAGTTTCAGCCCAATCTAACTTTTTCAACTCAGCCCAAACAGGAACACTAAATGAACATTCATCTCTCTCTCTCTCTCTCTCTCAAACCAATCTTTCTTTTTGAAATTTCTTTTATAGATCTCCTGTTTCTGAGGATGAATTTCCTTTGAACTTGAAATATTTGAAAATCCTACTATTCAACAATTATAATTCAGTGTACCATTAGTTCAAGAAAGATCTGAAATGGACTCTTAGAGACCGCATAGGATCCTGTTTTTTGACAGTAGTATATGCATATGTTTCCAATCCAAAATAATGCCTAGGCATTTGCAAGATATATTGATGGTTCTATGTACATTGAATGCAAAATATGGTTTTGGGTGGAGGAGTGTCAACAAAAGGAGATGTAATTAAACAATTATGGGATACTACAACTCGAGATGTTTACTGGAAAGAAACCCACCAGATGAGATGTTTGTTGATGGATTGAATCTTCAAAAGTGGACGGCTACTGTTTTTCTTGAACGAGTTGTGGATAATTGGATGTTGAGTAGAACTGCTTAGTTTCAGTTGAGAGCATTGGCTTGTTATGTGCATTTGGAATACTAGAAGAGTGACTGAAAAATAAAAATTGAGTCTACTTTTTTTAATTGTGGTGCTAGAGCTCTTAAGCACAAAAATCTAAATCTCCCTCTCTCCCTCCCTCCCTCCCTCTCTGCGGGAGGGACATACATATATATGAGGGAATGTGGTAACATGAAAGAGAACCAAGCTGTTCATTTGGGGTGCCCAATGATACTATAAGTTTGTAACCAACCATGATCCAAGCCATTTACCAATGCCATGCCAGGAAAAAATGATGTGTACAAAAGAAAATGACCACCAGTCCATATATAACATGCACCAGCAATTGAACAAGACGGATTTGGGGACATGAAACGAACAGTGCATAACCTGATTAATCCATGGCTTGAATTAGAACATGTGCATGCATCGGCATGTGTGTCTGCAGTGAAGGGGCGTGTGTGTGTCTGTATGTATGAGTGTAGCCTGTGTCTGACTGCAAGTGTAGATGTAAGCATGTAAGCATAGCAAAACCTTCAAAATCAAGACAGTTTGTGATCAGTCAGAGTTTACCTTACCACTCTATCAAACATTTCTGCGTAAGGAACGAGTTTCTTGACGTTCCAGACATTTCCATCAAACGGCATAAACTCAATGAAACGAATATTAATTGGTCTATCCCGCGTCAACTCCACAAAATCGCAAATCTCATCATCATTAAGACCACGCATTACAACACAATTCACCTGGCATCCAACATAGCATACTTACCACATGCATACCAAAAAATAAAAGGTACCCCCAACCCTGATTCATAGTAAATCTAAAACAAAGAAAAAAATCTGTGTTTGGTGGTGGATTTTTTTTCCCTTTTTTTTTTTTTTGTTGTTGTTGTGGGGAGGGGAGGGGGTATGTGAAAAAGGAAAAAGGGAGAAAAAAAAAATGAGAGGGGTTGGGGAGGGGGCATGTGGTGATGTTGGTGGGTGTGGTGGTGAGATTAAAAGAAACATATATCGAATGATTAAAAAAAATTGAACCATATGACCAGAGAGGGTTTTTTTTTTAATGAAAAAGAACTATTAAATGGAATAAATGGAAAAGTATTCACGGAAAAGAAACATACTTTAACAGGATTGTATCCAAGTTCAACTGCAACATTAATAGACTCCATAACCCTTTCATGCCCTTTACGCCTTGTCATGAATTCAAATTTTGCAGGAACCAAAGTATCCAAGCTAATATTGATTAAACTCAAACCACACTCTTTCAATTTAGGAAGCTTCTTTGCCAGAACAATTCCATTTGTAGTCATGGCTAAGGTTTTTAACCCCTTCAAGTTAGATAATTGTAAGCATATGTCCTCAATGTCTTTCCTAATAGTAGGCTCTCCACCAGTCAGCCGAATCTTATCTACCCCAGAAGTAACAAAAAGATTAGCCAGTCGAATGATTTCATCTTGTGACAGAAGGTGGGAACTTGGAGTAAGCTCCACACCATCAGCAGGCATACAGTACTGACACCTGAGATTGCAGCGTTCTGTCAAAGAAATCCTGAGGTAGGTGTGCAGCCTCCCAAATGAATCAATTAACATATCAGAAATCAGAGCATCTTTTGGTGGAGCTTCTGCCAGGTTTGAACAAGATGTAGCATACATCCTCGAATGGGACCCACAAGGGTGTCCATTGACAAAATCTTGGCAGCAACTGCATATTTTGTGAATAAACTTTGACCTACATGAATCTACCTGCTCAATGAATTCAAAAAAGCGTCATTTAAAGCAACCACAGGATCAAGCAAACATTTTGTTGTTAATTATTTGTCATCAAGTATTAAAACGCATATGAATTACACAGTTTAAAAAAAATAGCGGATAGAATACTCTTATCAGTCTATGTATACATGTATCTATTCTTACTTTCCTGTATGCATGAGAACAGCACAATCCTACAGGGTATTATTTCCATATGGAGGCAATATTCTATTCACTAGCCACAGTAAAGTAACAAGAATTTGCTCATAGTGGTAACTTGTGTGACCCACCTTGAGACTGCTTAAAATCACTCAAATGGCTAATCAGATAGCCAAAACCAGCCCATTACCTGTTTTCACTCTCAGCCTTCCTTTTTTTTTTTTTTTTTTTTTTTTGAAAATGATGATGTATTGAATTGCTCAAAAGAAACTGTACGGTATAAGAGATATATACTGACTTAAAAAAACCCCACAACAAAGGGGATGAGTAAACAAACCAAAAAGAGAAAAAAGGGAGTACCCAAAAAAAACGGCACAACCCCAAAACCAAAACTAGGATCACCATCAAAAGAGCTAACAAGCAAGAATTACATTGAAACAATCAAGGCAGTTTTAAGAACTTCCACTTTGGCGAGTTTATCCGCTTCTTGATGAGCCGATCTTTTGATGTGGTGAAAAGATATATTTAACTCCCGCGAAAGCTAGACCACCTCTTTAATGATATCTACAAGGTTCCAAGGAGGATTTGAAGATTGACTTGCCCACTAAAGTATGCAATACGGGTCTCCTATAATAAGGCAATGTGATGTAGGCCCTAGGGGTAGGGCTCGCGTGCATAGTTTTCAAAATTGGAATCGTATCGCAAATCATTCATACCAATGAATGGAATCGTGAATCGTAGGATTTTTTATTTTTCTAATAAAAATTAAAATTAAAAAGGAAAAGAAAAAAGTAATTATTTTTAACCATCTTGAAGATTCTTAAATTTGGATTGATCTCTAGATTGGTCAACTCAGCAGCCCAATTGTGTGCAAAAAATAATATAATGCAGCGGAAATAAATAGCAAAAGCACACAGCACAAGGAACACCATATATAACGTGGAAAACCCAAACTAGGTGAAAAACCATAAATCTAAACTGGATCCACAATCAAGCACCATGAATCTCGCAATTACATGACACTCGCAGATCCCTCCAGGATAATCACTACTTAAGGACTGCAGTTACCTCTTGTGTAGCTTCACGCCTCAACGACTTTACACCGTTGATTGCAACAGATTCAAACCCGCTTGACTCCTCAGATCTTCTACGAAAGAAAATTATCTTCTACCCCATATGAACTCTTGCAGCACAACTCTTCAACTGAATCTCTAGGGAAGAATTCTCTCAATTAGATCTTCCAACTCAGAACAATGAGAGATAGTTTCTGTGTGTCACAGGCAGCCATTGAGTCCTATATATAGGCTTAGGGACGTGCTTAGGATTACCTAAGATAATTACGACTCAAATAGGCAATTTGACAAAAAATAAAAATAGCAGTTCTAATTCATTTTTACTTCTTTTTCTTCCTTCATCATACTTCTAATTCCGCCTAACTTCTTTTCCCTTCCTTGCTCTAATTATGCATGACTTCTCACTTCTAATTCTTCCATACTTCTATCTTCAAAGTGAAGCCACATCACAGTCCTTATCTAAATCTAAAAATAAAAATTACAACTCAATGGACCCAGAGTTTTGTCCAACCCATGAATTAGCCAACACTCAAAAAACCTAACACATCCCCTTTTTCATTTATACCAATATAAATATAATAAAAAGTCATAAAATCATATGAAGAACATCGTGACATATTAATATATATATATATGAAATAAATGATGTGTAAATAGTTAAATAGGTTTAAAGTATCAACATATTTTTTTATTATCTTTAAATAAAATATAAAAATAAAAGTAAAATCCAAACCATCAATCTTCCACGGTAGGATCTCTTGAAGTTAAGAAAGCTTTCGTGAAGAAAAAACCAAAATAGATTAAAAAAAAGAAAAAGACATAGACAAGCACCATGCGTGCAATCGAATACTTTAGTTAAATGCATGTTCTTTATAAATCTTTAAAACCTTATCAAAGCCGTAAATTTTTTTTAGGAAGTTCCGTTTACTACTACATAACCTTTAAAAAATAAGCGCTAAAAGAAAGAATAAAGAAAGAAGAAAAGATAAAAGATTATTGATATTAACTTATTGGTTGCAGTTATTCTCGCTTAGTCGAATCACTTGAATCATAAGATTCAACGAAACAAGTATCGAATCATAGGATTCACACATGAATCCTAAGATTCATTTGTAAATGGGATTCGTTGCATGGATACGAATTGTTTTCCTTACGATTCGGGATACGAATCGTAAGATTCTGATAACTATACTTGCATGGAAAAGTGCCGAAGCACAATAATAGGTCTCCATAGAAACGATAACATGAGGACGCACCTCTGAGGGATAAAACCTAGGGCTGCACAACCGGAAATCCGGTCCGGTTTTTGGACCGGTATCCGGTCGGACCGGATTTCCGGTCCGGCTTAAATGAGAGGACCGGACCGGACCACTTATAAGTGGTCCGGTCCGGTCCAAAACGGTCCGGTCTGGACCACTTAAGTGGTCCGGACCGGTTTCATTAGTTTTTTTTTTTTTTTAAGTTTTTTTTTTTTTTTTTTCATTTTCAGCCAATTTCCTGCCTCTTTTTCCAAATGTAAGAAACTAGATCTTCAATTTCACTATGGTATTTGACTTGGGAATTTTTTATACTTAAAGTTTTGTATTAAAAAAATTAAATTTTTTTTTTTATTATTAATCCGGTCCGGTCCGGTCCAGACCGGTTTTTAAAAGGTCCGGACCGGACCGGACCGGATATAACCGGTTTTTCAAAACCGGTCCGGTCCGGTCTGCGGTCCGGTTCTGTGCAGCCCTAATAAAACCAACTCAAAGTCTATTAATTATCAAAACTCTAAGATTGAATCTCTACAATGCCATGTATGTAATAAAAGAAAACTTAGGATCTTAGACTACTAACCAATCTAGGAAAGCAATATTTAGAAACTATCATAATTATTACTCTTAAGCAAAAATTAGAAACTAATAACAATTAAAGATATTACAATAAGAAAATCTCTAAGCCTTCTTGGGTCCCACATGTGGTCTATGATTCTTCTTTCTATGACTTATTTTCTTTCTTTCTTTTTTCAGCATTTTTTTCTTTTTGCTCTGTGAGCATCCATTTGCATGTTCTTGGTTGAATTATTAGGAATGTTTATGATATGGCATGCATAATCCAAGGTGATGTCAACAGGTTCCCATTCCAAATCAATGAAGGTCCATGTTTATACATTCACGGCACGTTAAAAGATGAATATTTGTATAAAAGATATCTTTAGTGATTCGGCGTATCAAGATTAGTAGCAACTACAATATGAGCCATTAGTGAGACAATTCAATGACAAATATTTGTCTCCCTTAAAATTTTTACTCAATGAAGCACCACAACCTCACCGTTGGCAAATTCAGTTCATAATTTTACATCCAAGGATTCCTTTCTCTGATGCATCAGACCTACAGTCTCTGACAACATTTTACAAATTGAGGCAACTCATCTACAGCATGAGACAGACATTTAAGTTGATACATATGTTCAAATCATGGAACCCATTGTGGATGGAGCATATCCTCAAAATCACACTATCAAATAATCTTAACTTCTAATTTTTCCCAGTGACTCTGCGCACACTTAATTTGGCATGTTGACCATATCTGTGTTAACTAGCCATGGGATCTGATGACAACAAACTGACCATAGGATCCAACTTGTGAGCAACATCATATACAGAGCATAGCTCAAAAATATAGGCTGTCTAAATCTTAACCTCTGACTAAAACTGGTGAATGTATTGAATCTGGCATTTGACTATTTTCCTATACCAAGATCTCTAATGGCAACCAGTTGGTCAGTCAGGATCATCATGATATGCAAATTGTGGGCCAACTCATTGGGTACAGAGCATGCACGCGTGCGCGCACTGTTGTTCACCCGTGAACACACGCGCACCCCAGAGACCTCACTTTCTTGCACTGAATCTACTAAGGTATGATTTATAATGACTTACCATAACTTCTACAACAATGATACAACTCTTCTCTAGCTAATTTATGATGACTTAGCTTATTTTATAGCCTAATAGCAGAACATTATAAGCCGGCCCTGGCTATGGGACAAGGGAACAATGACAATGGTGGTGGTGGTGATAGTGTGAAGCATGTGCATATCCCAACATAGAAAACCATTTAAAATTGCCTGCTCACCCACAGGTCATTGCCCAGTATCACTTTAACAAGTGTTTTGATGGTAGACCAATTGGATGATTACAATTCTCTGATCATTGTTCCTTCCAGGCTCGTCTCCCAGATGGAGCCACAGTTTGGATGGCAAGAACTGACTGGTCAGTCAATTCTACCATTGATGACTTCCATTGTTTAAGAAACACTTAAAACCCAGACAAATCCCATCTGGCGACGCAATAGGTTTAGCTCTGATCATATTCGTCTGCTGTAGAATGTCTAAAATGTATTAGTTCATGACAGGAACACTCCTTCTTTGTGGCGAACAATTTCAATACCCAAGAAATAGTGTAAATAACCAAGAACTTTCATGGCGAAATGTACTCTGAGTTGATTTATGAACATCTGAAGTGAAGTTCTGCTGGTTCCAGTAAGAATATTATTACCCACATACAGTCGCAAATAGGTTATATGGCCACGCGTCGCTCATGATGAATAAAGAGAGAGTTATCAGCTTGAGAATTAACAAATCCAATCTCAAGAAGATGAGTCTTGAATTTAGTATACCAGGCATGTGGAGCCTGTCTCAGCCCGTAGATGGATCTGTGCATTCGACGTGCATGATTAGGAAATGTGGGATCCACATACACCTCTTCTGCTAAGTCAACATGTAAAAATGCACTTTCAATATCAAGTTGCCTGATTTCCCAGTTGTAATTTAGGGCTATGGTAAGCACCAAACAGATGGTTGCGGGTTTCACCACATGACTAAATGTGTCAAAAAAGTCAATTCCTGGCTGTTGATGAAACCGTTTTGCAACAAGTCAGGCCTTGTAACGACCGTTAGAGCCATTAGTATGTCACTTAATTTTGTATACCCACTTATTGCCCACAATATTCATACATGGCTTGTAAGGGACTAAGGACCAGGTCTCACATTTTTTAAGGGAATTGAACTCATGATCCATAGCTTGTCTCCATTCAACAGATTTAGAGGCTTGAGTGTAGCTGCTAGGCTCTTGTGTCTCAAGCAAAGAAAGAAATGCTGTGGGTATTTGATGCTTGGAGGTAAGAAGAAGTTTCATCTTTTTGAAGATACCACATTTGGACCGAGTGTGCATGGGATATGGAAGCACCAACTGTGTGGGTCCAGATGGTGCAGGTAATGGGTCGGTGGACGCAGGCTTTGATGATGAAGCAATCCCATCTGCAAAAGATGATAAAGTGGTCCCATGTGCAGATGATCTCTTGGGTAGAGATTTTGAATCAGCAGCATGTGCAAGTGATGGGTTGGGTGGAGATATAGGTTCTGGAACATGTGTTGGGTTGGCAATGATGTTAGGTGCAATTGCAGTGGTGGGGTGATTTGAGTTGCTGAACCAGAAACACGCGGGTTGGTGGTCAATGATACAGGGCTGGTAGGGACGACATTGGTGTCGGGTTGGGTAGTAGATGGAAGCCATGTTGGAAAGGACCTTGGTAGGCAAGCGATTGATAAGAAATACTGACGTGTTGAATGCCTCTATTGGGTGGGCATTTTTGCATGTGCGAGTAGTGTTAGCCCGGTCTCCACAATATGCCTGAAGCGTTTAGAGACAACATTTTGTTCTAGTGTGTGAGGGCAAGATATTTGATGGGTGATGCCATACTCAGAGAGATATTTCTCAAAGAGAGAACTGGGGACCTCACCCCCTCCATCTGAACGTAGAATTTTAATCTTATGTTCAAGAAGATTTTCAACTTTTGTTTTAAAAGAAATGAACACATCATAAACATCTGATTTATTGTAAAGGGGATAAAGCCAAGAGTATCTAGAAAAATCATCGACAAAAAGAACATAATATCTGAAACCACTTATTGAAAGAATAGGTGCTGGACCCCACACATCGGTGCGCACCAACTGTAATGGTTTGGTGGAGATGGTGGTCGATGCAGAGAAGGGAAGCTTCTTGCTCTTGCCAAGTTGACAGGAGCCACAAATAAAGGAGTGAGATGCTCCATCTTGAGGAAGACCATAGTTGGAGATGAGAGGTTGAAGTGTTGAAGAAGTCGGGTGGCCAAGGTGAGAATGCCAGATGGAGGAGGAAACGCATTCACCGAGAAGTGCAACCGGACTAGCTTTATTAACATGATTTGTGGAGAGATGAAAAGGGTAGAGGCCATTTTCGGTCTGTCCTTGGAAAAGGATCTTCCCCGAGCATTTGTCCTTCACAATAAACCCATTCGCATAAAAAACAAATACACAATTATTATCCTTAGAAAATTGCCTAACAGAGGATTAGTGGAGGCAGAAGGACAATGCAAGATATTGATTAGAAGAAAATTATTTTGAGGAGTACGAAATTTGGAAGAGCCAATATGAAGGATGGACAAACCTTGGCCATTGCCTACTTGAACTTTGTCGCCACCTTGGTATTCTGAGTTGATTGAGAGATTGGCCAAATCAGATGTAAAATGGTGAGATGCACCGGTATCAGAGCACCAAGTTTGATCACCCGCAGGAGACTGATTAGCTACCATGGCCATCAGCTTCTTTGGTGGATGGCGCCCCTGATACGCATAGTCCATGCGATGGTAGCAGTCAATCTCAAAATGACCCATTCGGTTGCAAATCTGACACATGGGTCGATTGGATGAAGAATTTTGATTTTGACTTGTAGAGTTGGTGATTTGGTTCTGTGATGTGGAGTAGTTATACCCTCCAAGATTAGACCCACCACGACCTCTATCGCAACCCCTATTATTGGAAGAGCCTCGTTGATTTCCACGATTGGTGGAGTTTCATGAGGCTACGAATGCGGTAGATGGTTCGGTCAAAGGGGTCATGGGGGGAGCTTCTTCCAAATTCAATTCTTCACATATAAGAAGAGTGTGCAACTCATCTAAGGTTACTGGATCATCCATTGATCGAGTATTAATGGCTTTGTCTTGAAGGATCGATAAGATGTAGGGAAGTCGTCAAGGGTGTGGATAATCATATCTGAATCCTCCACGGTAGCCCCACAGGCAGCAAGTTTGTCTGCTAGAATTTTAATTTGTTGCAGATAATCATGCATGGAAAGCATGCCTTTCTTCACAGTTTGCAGTTGTTTCTTTAATTGAATAATATGAGAGCGAGTCCGTCCGTGAGGCATACCCCTTCTCAAGATTGTCCCAGATGACCTTCGATTATTGGAGAGCCCCAATAATGTAAGGCACAACGCTCTCTGACAGGGTGGAGTTGATCCAGTGTGAGAAGATTCTGGTCTTGAATGACCCACTCCATATACGCCTGATTGACATTCACGGAGGCGGAGATTTTCCCATTTAGATGCCATCAGGAGAGATTAGTTACTTCCTTTCCTTTCCAATATGGTTTATGAAATGTGATTCTAGTTTAACACCAGTTCCATTCATATGCCTCAACAAAACAAATGCTAATGTCTAATTTATAACTTGTGATTCCAGATTGATTTGCATTTCCATTCATAATTTCACATCCCTCAACAAAAACAAACGCAAATCACAATTAGATCAATAGAACATGGAATAAGATAGAATTGGAAAAAACTAATCAAATACCGTCACAAGGCTGCTGCCAAGTAGAAAGTTAGGAACACCCAAATGATTCAATCTCCGCCAGTTAAAAATCTTGCACGCATACCCTCGCATTGTTTTGTTCCTGAAGAAGAAAAAAAAAACACCTAATAGATTCAAACTCAAGTTCTAATTCTAAATTACTGAGAATATGTTATTCTTTTAGGCATAAAGGGAAATGAAAGGAGTCTATTTTCATGGGTTTTGTTACCATTTGAGAACAAACAGTTCCTGCAAGGACATTCCTATTTGTAGAATAGATAAAAAAGAGAAACCTGGGTAGCGTTTGGACGATTACCTCTTTTGCGTGAAGCCTCACAATCAAAGGTAATAAATCGGATGTTGAAAGATGGGGAATCTCTGTCTGTGTATTTGGGAATCCACGAGAATTTTGGAAGTTGTGGATTCTCCTGTTTTTACTGCACACGTGGTGAGAAGTGAGAACTGAGAAGGTCTTGGACGGCAACACTAGCAGTGGTCGGCTGGCAATTGTCGCTAGCTAGTTGGCAGAGTGGAAATGGATAAGAAGAAGGGCTTAAGGTCGGCTGGGTCTGCCCAGCACGGCCCATCTTTAGAATCCTGCCAGGCCGGACAGGCGGAGTCAGCGTGCCGTGCCGTGCCGTGCCAGCCCACGGCCCAACCAGGCGTGGGCAGCCGAATTTACACCTCTAATCTAGACATGGACTATATTTTCACCAAAACCCCGTACATTTAGCACATAAAAAGTACAAACATTTTGCACTGGGCTATTAACTAGCGGAGTTTCTTTTTTTTTTTGTCCGGTTATCCGTGAGTTCCAAATTTTTTGGATTGGATTAATCTCTCCGAGCCCAAAGAGAAGCCAGATAAACTTCCCTATTATTTCAGTGTGGTAATACACTTTTAAAACCACAACATCTGAATGCAAACCGTGGTCCTAAACCAATTGAGGTAGCTCATAGGCTTTTCTGGCTCGCTCAGCTCAGTTGGACTCAAGTTTTGAGTAAGTTTATACATTGGGGGTGGAGGGATGAGTGGACCCCACAACCAAAAGCAGATGCGAGCTTGATGAAAATTAGGAATAAGGATCTGGGAGTGTCTCCACATGGTGGGGCTCATCCATTGATAAATCAAAGAATCTTTGAGTTTTACTTTAACAAGAGGTTTTTTTTTTTTAATAATTTAACAATAGTTGATAGCACGATAAGATTGAGTATATGATTGATAATGGATCGAATTAGTACAATTCACATGCTCAATCTCATGGTGGGATGAATTACTATTGAAGTGAAATAAGAATGCCTCACCAAAGGAGATGACATTCATTTTAAACTATTCAAACTATCAATAGGTGGGACCCATGGTGGAATACCATTACATCCAAGGTATATCAATCAACTCTATCAGCCCATCCTAAAAATGTTAAGATATTAAAATTTCTAGCACACTAATTTAGCATATATACTAAAGTTTTCTTCGATGTACGAAATCCTTTTTTTTTTTCTAATATTGGAATATATTTAGGTCATAATGGATTTTAGCAAAATTGAGTTGTCCGAATTCAAACTTGGTTGTCCGCTGCTTGAATGTGTGGGGTGTGTGAGGATGCACATTCCCCTTATAGGAAAGCATGAATGTACCCACTTACTCATATGAAAATTGTTTTGTGTTGGAGTTACATGTACATTCCCTTCAGGGGAAGCTTATGGGAGATATTCAAACTATACAAAGACATCTCAGGTTTTGACAGCAAATGTGCACTCGAATGATGTTGGGCTCAAGTTTAGAAATTTTTTGCTTTTTTGGCTTGCAGGTTCTAGTTTGAACTTAAATCAGTATTTTTCTTTTGTGCTGGTTAGCACACACTCACCTAACTCCCTCGCATCAGCGCTATAACTGGAGATTAATCCCTTACTACTTTTGTAGAAAAGAGGTGCCTTGCTACTGAGCTGCCAATAAATTAATCAGTATTTCAATCAATGTATTTTGATTTTAAATGATTTAAGCTTAGCTAACTTAAGGTCAGCTCCCCTCATACTGTTTCTAACTTGAACTAGGCTCATCTCAAAGTCCGCTAAATGCTTCACTACTTCCAAAAAAAAAAAAAAAAACCTTAAGCTGAAAGGTCAACATTATGAGTGCAAGCCATGACCAAAGTGAAGCTCAGCTAGCTTTGCTCATTTTAAGAGAATTTATATCTGTTTAGGGAGTTTCTAACCATATATATATATAATTCCTATGTGGTTTGCAGACTTTTCCACATAATCATTGGTTTCTTTAGCTTATAATCTTAAAAAAAAAAATCCTTATTTCAACTATCAAAATAAATCATTGAACTGAATTCAACTGTAACAGAATTCAAATACCCTCACAAAAAAAAAAAAAAAAAAAAATCTAAAACATTCTCAAAAGAGTTCATTTGAATCACTAGTGTAGGACTATCTGAAATAAATTAATAAACAAACAAACAAATGAGCACTTCAGTCTGAAGACAGAAAAAGAGAAGATTGAAGTCACCCTTATCCTGTCTATCCCCCATAAACGCGTCAAGAGCTACGTGTTGTCAAACTACAACTCCTCTCACCTTCTCACTCCACGATCACCCTGCTACCAGTTCCACGTGTCACAACCACATTTCTCCTCTCCATCTATTTAAGCCCCAACACTAACCTTCTCTCCCTTCAACATTCTCAGATTTCCGAGAGCACGCACCAATTGAACAGCCATTCAACGTTCTCACATTGTCAAAGAAGAAAAGAAGAACATGCAGTCAGCTAAGGAAAAATTAGAAAATCTTAGTACCTCTGCCAAGGCCGGGATGGAAAAGACCAAGGCCACCCTCCAAGAAAAGGTTAGTTCTTTTCACTTTTCATGCATGCTCCCTACCCTTTAATCCAAAGCCATGATGTTGGATGTGATCATGTGTTTGTGTTTGTTTGTGCAGGCACAGAAGTTGACGACTCGGGACCCGTTGGAGAAGCAGATGGCGGAGCAGAAGAAGGAAGGGAGGATCGCCGATGCTGAGCTCCGCAAGCAGGACGCACGTGAGCATAACTACGCTGAGAAGGAAGCTGCGCGTTCAGGAGGTCACACGACTGGTGTAACCACTGGTCACACGGCTGGTGTCACCACTGGTCACAGTGTCGAACCCCCTTTGTCCTCCCAGTATGTGGAGAGTGGGACGGTGGGTACGCACCCCGTCGGTACGGGCACGGCCACGGGCACTGGCCACACGACTGGTGTAACCACTGGTCACACGGCTGGTGTCACCACTGGTCACAGTGTCGACCCCCCTTTGTCCTCCCAGTATGTGGAGAGTGGGACGGTGGGTACGCACCCCGTCGGGACGGGCACGGCCACGGGCACTGGCCACACGACTGGTGTAACCACTGGTCACACCACTGGTGTCACCACTGGTCACAGTGTCGACCCCCCTTTGTCCTCCCAGTATGTGGAGAGTGGGACGGTGGGTACGCACCCCGTCGGGAAGGGCACGGCCACGGGCACTGGCCGCACCACCACTGCCCATAACCCTTGATCTAAAGGCGGCGGTCGTTATGACTAGGTGCCGAAGCAGGGGAGTCATCTTGCCTACTTTTATGCTTTGGGTGCAGTTGATTCTCTTGTTATTATTATTATTGTTGTTGTTGTTATAGTAGCTAGTACTAGTTGGTGTTCCCTTTTTCTTTGATGCTTTGTTGTGCATGGGAAGAGGTTATGGTGGGTCTGTATGTTGTAGCAGCCAGTATGGGCTTTAGAATAAACGAGAGGGTCAAGTCTCCTTTAATCAGGGGTAGTACTGGAGACCCTTTACATAAGTGTTCTTCATTTGGGTTTTTATATGAATGCTTGAGATATTGTGGATGGAGATGTAAGCAAGCATTTAGTGTTTTCTTGTGTTTAATTCATGAGACTTGTATTGTGTGTGTGTGTGTGGTGCTGGGACGTGTTTTGAGTGGGATCATAATCATGTGGGATTCACTCTGTTTAGTCCAATAGTGAGGTAACATATGGGAGGAGATGTCAGATCTCATCTCCTCCAAATGAATAAAAAAAATTCATCTCCCCCCATCTCCTCCAATGTTGAATCCGAATAAAAAAAATTCATCTCCCCATGTGTCCCCATGTGGCACCCCTGTTTGGTCCAAACAGGTTTACCTATTTGGTCCAAACAGGATCCGTTTCCGTTTCCAATCATGTGATGTGGATGGAAAGACAATTCAATACAGCTGCTCCTGTGTAATGTAGGCTTCATTTGCCCGCCAAATTAAGCCTCCCTTGGTACGTCTTGAGTTTTTAGGAAAATGAGCTCAGCATGGTTTTCAAATCCCACATCTATTTCTTAAAGAAAATATTATTTAAGGTAAGAGAAAATCAACTTAAAGTATTTTACTATGTGTTTTTTATTTTTTATTTTTAGATAAAGCATAGAAATCATTGGGTTTGTTACTTGTGTTGTGTTCTTCATTTAGAAGTTAGATCTACACACATGATTTTGAGTTTTTTTTTTCAGTTTTTTTTCAGATTTTTTAATATTTGAATTATAATATATCATTTTTTGGGGGATTTCATCATAAATATGTTATTTTAATGATTCATGATCATTGTATGGTGTGTAAATGATTGATCTACATATTTTTATGCTAGATCTATATATTTAGAGTTTTGAAAATGGTTTTATTAAATCTTTATTTTTCCTAAAAATAATTGTTGCTACTTGTTAGAGTATTTGTTATACAAAAGGCTTATTAATAATGAGTAGATGATAGATGTAAATCTACTCATAGTCATAAATATGATTTAGATCTACCAAAGACTTATTAATATGTTATCTTTATTTTCTTATATTTTTTACACTAATAAATTGGAATGGTTGCATTATATGAAATACTGGAAAAAAACAGCGAACTACAACATAGACAGGACTCATAACTTAAGGTTACTGAGATTTTAATTTATTGTTGTTACTGAGATTTTAATTTATTGTTGTTACTAATGGAAAAAAATATTGTTTTCCAGTATTTTTTAATATTCCGGATTTTTTTGAATATTTTTGCAAAAAATTTTAGATTAAAAAAATTCACACCGCGACAATCGCAACGGACTGATATCTACGACTGATACCGATATCATATCGGTTTTTCGGTCATGCCGATACCGCGACCAAGACCAAGATTTTAAACTATGGTCCTTGGTATTTGGACAAGGGCCTATAAGTTATTTTTTTTAGTGGATTCGGATCTGAGTTCCCTGTTTGGTCCGTCCCACATGGGGGGAGGGGGAGAGATTCCTCCATGTGGCACCCCCTAATTTCCTTGTTTGGTCCATATAGGGATCTATTTTCTTTTTTAGTCATCCGCATCTAAATTGACCAATTTGTTGCAGGCAGTTCATAATTTAAATGGAATCGGATCCCCTATTTGGACCAAATGGAGTCGGATCCCCTATTTGGACCAATCAAGGGGTGACACATGAAGGAGATGTCAAATCCCATCTCCTCCAAATGAATAAAAAAAATTATCTCCCCCATATGGCACCCCCTGGTTGGTCCAAACAGGGTTTCATGTTTGGTCTAAACAGGAGAACCGTTTCCAATCTCCTCCAAATGAATAAAAAAAATTATCTCCCCATGTGGCATCCCCGATTGGTCCAAATTGGGTTTTTGGGGATCCGTTTCCAATTTAAATTCATGTGGTGAGGTTGTAGTGAGTCAACTAGTCATGATCACACTTGGTTATCTTACGAACTTTTTGAAGATTTTATTATCTTTTATTTTCAAAGAAAAACTTGGATCTAATGGGAAAAGAAGCTAAGTTGATGACGACCTCTTTCATTTTTCAGTATTTAGATGTGGTTATATGATTTATATATAATGTAAGATTATGTGCCCTAAATATATTTCGGTTTTCTTTTTTGCACTTTCCGTTTTAGCCTCTTTTTTTTATTTTGTTGAGTGTCGAGATTGACGCCTAATTGTTCAACACAGAAAGAAATTGCTTTGCTTCAACATCCAAACGTCACTTTTAATGGAGTTCGCCCACCTCTTAAATGGAGTTAAACTGATAATAAAGCCAAGATGGTAGAAAGTGAAAGATGAGTTTTCTTAGAAAACTCATTTGAAAACACACAAAAAAAAAAAAAGGCAGAATTGGACATGAGTTTTTTAAACCTCTAATGCCTAAGCATAGATATGGAGACACTCAGGGACTTTTACTGTCTACAAAGATCTATCGGGCTTTTTTTTTCGTGCATTAGGCATTTATGGGGTTTTTTTCCATAAAATCCTCTAAAAAAAAATTTTTAATAGAAAACCCATAAAAGTTGTGGCAAAATCTGAGGACTAAATTGTTATTAAATATACTTTAGGGGTCTATCTTTAGATAAATTGCTATAAAATATATTTTAGAGGTCTACCTTTGGAAACACAACATGGCCCCACCTTTAGGGCCTGTTAGGCGCTTTTTTGACAGAAATTCCCGACGGTGAAAAAGTAGCCATTATAAGTATTATGGAAATCTACTCTTGAGGACAACATTTGGAATTCTCAAAATACTTTAAACATGAATTTTCTCAAATTCTTGCAACCAAATAGGCCCTTAGAATATCTATAAATGACCAAATTTTTAGGAATTAAAATATGGCCCCCTCTAGTGATTATGATCACAAGATCCACCAAAGGGCCCATTTTTATGTATTGTTGTATGTGGGCATACCTTTATGAATTGTTATACTTGTGATCTACATTTAGAAACTACATGGGATTCACCCATGACCCATTTTCATAGGAACTAGTGTGAGAGGCCCATGCCGAACACAGGAAAAAGAAACATATATTTCAAATAAAATAAATATTAAAATATAAATAAAGAAGATTTGTGGAGTAAGCGAGCTGAGGGAAGAGATAAGAGAAAGATAAATATTTGGATCGATTTAGGTAGCCCCACGTCCAAATTGGCGTCATGTGTGCTAGCTCTGTTGGGCCCACTGTCAAACCCAATGACCTTTATTCACCTTTTTTTTTTTCCTCTTTTTGTTGGTTTAAGAATTTATGGGGTTGTTTCACATCTGATTGGAGGGACCAAGCTATTAAACTCAAATAAGTCAGTTAAAAATAATATATATCTATCTACTCTTTCAAATTGGAGAAAGCATATTAATCACTGAAGTTATCTATTAAATCCGAACAACTAAAGACAATTCATGAGATAAGTTATTTTGATAATTTAATAGAAATAATAGCTACCAGTATATATTTTAGAGAAGAATAGATTTTATGGGAGGTTTTGAATTTTAATAAAACAGTAGAAAAATAATAATAACTATTGATGATTGGCTAAGGCCCATGGCCAGCCTATGCCCAGTCCACTTGATATGTGGATCAACTGGATCAAAGTATCTTAAGATCAAGTGAACAACATAATATGACAAAAAAAAAAAAAAAAAGTCACCTTCTATAAAACTGCTCTGGATGATGTTGATGATCTATGAGATGGACCACATTTATTCTTGTTTGAAGAATTCAGAAAGTGGGCTTCATCATGGATTGTTATATTTTAGTTTCACTCATGGATTGTTCATCATGGATGGACCAATTTTAATTTCACTCTTTGCTCTCCACTGCCACCCAATCCTTACTCTCAGCTTCCCATTTCCATATCATTAGCTTAGTTATAGAATTCTTATCTAAACCATAGAGATCTCCATCCACTACATCTACAGATAACACCAGCCGAATGCCATGTTGTTGTCGATCTTGTGCTACACGTCTTCAAATGGATCATATGTAAGTACCTCTTGCTTTGGTAATTAGAGATATTATGGATGTTAGGTAGAGATTGATATAATGATATTAAGATAAAGGAAAATTGGGGATTTGATTTTGTGAGATAATAGGTATAGATATTGGTTAGATTTGATGGAAGTAAGATGGAGATAATTAATGGTAGTATTTTGAAAAAAATTGAATGGGTTATATGAGGTTATGCCACATGTCATTACGAAATCTCAAGAGGGAGTGCCACGTACTTGTTGCTTCCAAAGAGATGCATAACACGACAGCCTCACAGACAAAGATGTATAATAGGAAGTTAAGAATTTAAGATTCAAATCTTGGCAATGAGAGAGATTTTTGGGGAGGGGATTGGGTTGAGATTATTGGAGAGATTTAGGGAGGAGATTGGGTAAAGCCAAAGCATTGTTTACACTGCTAAAGCCAAAGCACTATATGATTTTCTTTTATATTTCTCTAAAAGGAGAGATTTTTCAGGGGTGAGGTGGCACTCCTCACAGCCCACCTCCCCATTTGCTTTAATATATAAAATAAAATATATATAATTAATATGAGGCAAAGGTTCGGGCCTAGGAATTGTTGTATATGGGCCCACCTATAGGAATTGTTATACCAACGACTTATCTATATAATTAAATGGGACTCACATTTAGGTACTAGAACATGGAGCCTATTTTGATAGGAACTATAATGTAGTCCGACCTTTATAGATCTCTAATGAAAGCTAATTCGTTTTTTTGCATTGTAAAGTGGGACTCACCTTTTGGTAAATTAGGTCCACCTCTGGCGATTGTAAATATGGAACCATCTTTAGGAATTGCATCAAACGGGCCCTGTTTAGAAATGATAACATAGAACCCACCATTTTACATTATTTTATAAATTTTATGAGGGTCAGTTTCTTCCTGGAGCACATAAAAGCTATCTATTTCTATTGTACCTAAAAAAAAAATTATTTAAAAAAAAAACCCTCTTTAACTTTTCTTCTTTTAGAGCCTAAAGCTTTATTTCTAATAAAATAGAAAATACAACTAGAGCATCTGATACAATTAGAAATTTACCGAATGATTTTTAGAGCTTTCAAAGGCCCTAACAGCCAATCACTTTTGCTTATAAATGATAAATCAATGGTAATTTAATTGAAGTAAGTTTTCAACATCTAACATTTCACTCAAATATTTTTAATTTATTTGGTGAAATATTAATGTTTATATTTCTATCTTTATTCATAATATGGATGCATAAATAGTGTTTAAAGTTATTCAAATTTAAGGATGTTGTCAAAATTGTTCTTCTAGCTTATCTAATTGATAATTGAAAATGCTCATGAGTCATTAGGGTTGTAAACGGGTCGGTTTCGATTCGAGTCCATGGTGTACCTGAAACCGAAACCATTAAAGAGAAGGTGAAATCGGATGGGAAACTGGAACTGAACCATATTTGGGACAAGTCCGACTAGAGAGAGAATGATATTTAAAAAATATGAATTTTAGGAGAAATTTTCAAAATTTGAGATATATATATATATATGTGTGTGTCGGATCTCGGGTCCACAGGTCTGAACCAATGTGTAACTAGACCTGGTCCCCATTTACTTATCAAAGCTTAAATAAAGACTTACATCTAATTTTTAACGGGTCAGAACCTCCGTTACAGTGATAACGGGCCGAATCCGGTTTCCAGTCGAGCCATGTGGAGTTTCCCTTTCTGACTTGGGCATAAATTCTCGATAAACGAATATGCAAAACAGCTAATGGTCTTGTGCTTTCAAGAGTGCGGACTGGAAATTTGTTTCCATTTGGATTTTGGAGTCAACCAGAGACTTCAGTTCTTCACTCTGCTGCTGTCCTGAGTCCTGCACAAACAGAGAAAAACAGGGGAAGGAAAGGAGAGGGTCCTTTTTTTTTTTGCTCTCCCAACTTGTTATTTCAGACCCGGAAGCCATGATCTTCGTCGATGGCCTCCCTTTTTCAAATCCTGCATCTGACGTAAAAACTCTCTCTCTCTCTATCTATATATATATATATATATATCATTTTCTTTCGTATCTGTTGCAGAATGAGATTCAAAATTTGGGTATATCGTTTCAGATTAAACTGAGATTTATGTTACATCCATAACATGACACCAATCTTTGTTATTTGATTGAAGCTGCATCTCCACTCATTCATTCATCTTCTCCATAATACAATGGCTGTACCCATGACAGCAATCTTTCTTTATGCTGATAGTTTGTTATGGACCAGCATGTTTGCATAGAATACGTAGGAATTCATGGTGAGGTGAGCTCCATCCATCTGAGGATTATTGAATATGAGGTGGTGGGGGGAGGCGGGGAGAGAAGGATATGACGTGAGCAATGGAGGAGATAAGGTAGAGAGAGGATGTGAGGGGAGGGGTGAAAAAAATATATAAGGTAACGATGTAGATGGGACCTTGACTTTCGTAGGATTTGAATTCCTAGGGGACCATTAGTTCTTGCTTTGCCGCACAATGGGAGCAAAGAAGAGTCCATGAGTTATGCATCAAATAATCTCTATGGGCATAGATTGAGAATTTCATTAAAGCAATTTTGGAGGTTAATCTAGAAAGGAAGTCGTGTTGTTCAACCACTTGTAGGAAAAGATGAAGGGTTTATCATATTCATTGTAAATGTTGATGGTTTCATCATTGTAGGTAATCATCCAGAAGAACGTTTTTAATCTAAAGAAGTATTTGCATGGAATGTCTGAGATCAAAGATTTGGGCCCTTTTAATTCTTTTCTAGGGATTGAGGTTGCTTGATCTATGAAAGGGGTAGTCATTTCTCAGTAGAAGTATATGTTGGATCATTTAAAATGAAGGTTTGTCATCGTCTTAATGATTCAGGAGAACCTTCACAGCACCAATATGTGCGTTTACTGTTATTAGGATATTTGATTTACTTCTACCGAGGCGGCCAAATATTGGATAGTATTTGGGTTCGTAACTTAATTTGTGTATGCTCCTTCAAGGCAATGAATCTGATCTTATGCTATCTCAAATCTTATTTCATAGATATATTAGTTCTCAAGGCATGGATACCTCAATGTAGAATCATTTGCTTTTGGCTACTGTATCTTTGTTGGACTTAATATAGTGACGTGGAAAAGTAAGAAACAGGGTGTTGTAGCTTGTTCAAATGCACAGGTAATGTGCAGGGCTAGGGCTCATGGTGTTTGCGAATATGTGGATTAGGAATTTATTTCGAAGTTGGGATATCCGATAAATATCCTTATGCTGTTCTGTGGTGACAATCAAGCAGCTTTACACATTGTAGAGAACATTAGTTTATCCTGAAAGGACAACTTTTATAGATGGGTTGTCATTTCATTGGGGAGGAATCGGCACTTAATCATCTCCATAATTCAACAAAAAAAAAAAAAAACCTCTGTACTTCAATATACAAGATAAAAGATCAATTGGCAGATATGTTTATTGGAGCTATTGGCGAGAACAAGTGTTGGGTTCTTATTGTCAAGGTGGGGATGATTGACATACATGCTCCAAGCCTACTGGGCAATCTGAAACATTTTTGAATGATATTGAAGAAAAAAGCATTATAAAAGATTCATAGAGTTAGAACAACCATTCATGTTGCATGAAATGATAATAGTGTACTCGGAGACTCAGATACAAAGCCCTCATATGGGATTCCACAACAAGAGATGATTCAGTTGGTTAACATGCACAATTAAGATTGCTAAGAGAACTGCCTGACCTCCATTTTCAATCAAAATTGTAGTGGTCTGACGCTGTTTAATAGAATCAAGTTCCAGTAAATAATAGGTGGCATAATATAAGTAGGAGAATGCATGGCAAGAGATAAATGAAAGGATTGAATGATTCTAGGAGGGATTACTTGTCTTTCTAATTTTTGGATCAAGTAAAGGGTGGAAATCTGAGGGGGAGTAGAAATATACATACACATATGTCACACATCAGGGTATTCTTGTATTTGTTGGTCTGTTCTATTATAAGTTCAGAACAATCATAGGAATGTGAATTGGGATGGTTTTTGGCTATGATGCCCAGATACGGCATGGGTACGACATGAGTAAAACAAGGACATGCCATAGACATGGCAGGGACATGGATTTTATACATAAAAAGTGAAGTTTCAGATACCATACAATACGATATGACACTATTGCCCATTTTGAAGTATCCGTGCATCATAGGTTTTTGGTGAAAAATTGTGTGGGTATCAATGGGAGAGGCTATCCCTTTATATACTTGTCTTCTGAATCATTTAAAGTAAATGTGCATCAATTTCAGCTAGGATTATAACCTTTAGGGTAATTGAAATCTTATTGATGTCTAATTATCAAAATAGGATTCTAAATCTATGATACATTATGTTATAGAAAAAAAAGGATACATTACAGTGCACAAGAGATATATTCTAAAGTGTGGCCCTCTGCAATATGGTAGTCTTCAGGAGCTCTTATAGCACCCTCTCTCTCTCTCTCTATATATATATATATATCTATATCTGTATCTCTCGGGTTAATGCTGGTGAATCAACCATTAGCAATTTGTTTAAGGCTTTTGTGAAGATGTTGGCGACTTGGAGATCATAAGTTACATGAGTGTAAGTATGTTGCAATTAAGGGCTTTGCATCTTGGATAAAGAGACTGTCAACCTCGATATGTTTTGTTCTTTCATAAAACACAAGGTTGGCCACAATGTGAGTGGCGCTGATGTTATCAGCATTAAGAGGAGTTTCTAAGGAAAGCCAATTTCAGAAATCAACCATAGAAGCTAAACGATCTCAGATCAGGCAGATGGCATTGCACGATTTTAGTTTCGGTGAGGGGGATTCAGAGACTCCATTATGTTTTTTGCATTTCCCTGAAATCAAGGCTGATCCAAGATAGATACCACACGTCACCACCCTATTGTAGAATGACAAGTGACTAGACCATAGTTACCTGATTCGGTTAGGTAGCCTTCGAATCTTGTTCCATTCGGATGGAACAATTTACTATTTGATTCGGTTGGGTTCGGGATTTTGAGAAAGAAGAGTTTGTAGTGGTTTGTCCCAGTGGAGAAGATGATAGAATTGTAAGTGGGGAAGTAGGGGAAAGCTTGTAATCTTTTCCAATGGTCTCTGTGCAAGAGAGCAAAAGTTGGGCATTTAATGCAATGTGGTACGACTTTCTTTCTTTCTTTTTATCTATCAGTCCTTTGTAAGAGAGGAAAAGGAACTGCTATCTCTCTCATTTTCCAATGGTCTTTCCAATTGTACAACTTCCTTTCTCACTGTCCCATCTCTATACTCTCTTCGCAAGATAAAAATGTGGATCATCATCATCGTCAAATCCTTGTCCCAACTATGTTGGGATAGAAAAAGCGGATATTTAATGGAAAAGGTACAACTTCATTTCTTTCTCTTATCTTTAAGATCCAGTCTTCTTAGAGTTTTAAAAGTTGGATATATGAGAAATTCGTGGGAGCCATAGTGCAGCCGACCTATTAGAAATTCAAATCAATGAAAGGATTGTTCTAATCTTCTATAGGATTCAACAAATTTTAACTTTGAACAAACTTGGGCCCACCACATGCCTAACACTTGATTATAATAATAAAAGACCGTGCTTGTTTTAGATTGGTCAATGTCATGATGGGACCTTCTTTTGTCAAATTGAAAATTGTCATCAAGCTTATTAGTAGGAAGCATATATTTTATAACAACTCAAATAGCTGAATTGGACTTGCGAATTAGAATATCGAGCTAATCGAACTCGAATTTCAATTCAAGCAAATCGAAAACCAAATTAAGTAAACCTAACGGTCCTAACCTATCAAATTTTCGAATTTGAGCAAGTAACGAACTTCAAACTTAGAACTGCGAATTCAAATTTGAATCAGTTGAATTGTGAATAAGGTAACTATGCTCCCAACAAGCTGAGAATAAAATGTAGGATCAGAAAGAAGTTCTCCATCATCTTGGCCATACGTGACATTGAGCTCCAAGAGAGTGTCCACAGGAGAAGAGTTTTGTGAATGGGCAAGTGCGAAAAGGTCTCCGGTGTACTAATGTTGATTGATGAAGAGGCTTTTATCTGATGTGCGGACCTCGAAACCTACGAAGTATGTGAGAGGTCCTAGATCTTTCAAGAAGCATGTAATTGACTCTTGGAGCTGTTATATGCTTGCAGAATACCAGTAAAATAGTAATGCCAGAAGCTGTCCGTTATAGGAAGTAGGAACATAGATATTTGCTGTACTTAAAGGTGAGTCTTAAGAAGAGTACGGTGAAATTTCCCAAACCATGCCTATCAAGCTTTTTTTAGGCCACAAAGAGAGCGCCGTAAGCAACAAACATCATTTGCTAAAGTACCATTGACCCCTTTGGAAGACGCATGTACACTACCTCTTTAAGGTCTCCATGCAAAACAGCATTCTTCACATCCTTCTAAAAAGGGGGCTAGGATTGCGATGCTCCAATGGCCAGGATGGTGTGGACAGTAGTCATGTTTGCACCAAGTGCAAATGTCTCTTCATAGTCGATTACATGCTCTTGCCTATTTTTGCCAAGGGCTTTGAGCCTGGATTTGTCAATGAACCATCAAATATGAGCGTGACAGAGTATCCATTTACAAGCAATAGGCTTGGAATAAGAGGGATAGGGAACGATGCCCTATGTGTGATTACTCAGAAGAGCATCGAGTTCCTCCTCCATTGCATGCTGCCAAGAGCCACCACCCCTTGCAATCTGTGAATAAAAAAGTCAGAGCAGAAACCAAGGACAAAGTAGCAAGTAATGATAAACGATCAGGACGACGAGAAGGACAAGTGGACCTATATAGTGCCAGAGGATCTGGACTCGGATCAGTTGTCGGGTTAGGCTATTGAGCAGGTGGCCCTTTTGAAGTGTCATCTTGACAGTTTCTCTTTACATAAGCAATCCCTGGTTTCTTTTGAACTGTCATCTTGACAGTTTCTCTGTACATAAGCAATCCCTGGTTTCACTTGTTATTTTTTAGAGAAATTTACCTAAAAAAGGACCCTAGATGGCCACTAACCAGAAGAGGTACCAATAGTATATATGGCACGGAAGTGGTATTCCCACCAGATTTTTTATTTTATTTTTTGCCTTTTTTCAACAAGCAACGACATCGTCACTTAATATCGAGAGTTAGTATCGACGTTGTCGCTCATATTCTATATATACGTCGTTGTATAGTCACACACACTTTCTTCCACTAGCTTTTGTTAAGCAACGACGTTGTTGTACAGTCACACACAATTTTTTGCACTAGCTTCTGTGAAGCAAAGACATCGTCACTGACCATTGCAATCGGAAAAAAAATGATGTTTGTATTATTTTGATGTGCGAACGCAATACAAGATCCAGAGGAATTACAAGCTTCTATCTTTTCATAAGTTTCCATAACATATAAAGGGAAGAAGGCCATAGGACAAAAAGAGGAAAAAGAAGACCATAAATAGGATATAAAAAAGGCAAGCCCAACAATGGCAAAAAAAAAAATCTAAATTGCTCCCAAGACTTGAACTAGAAAGAGAGCGCTGCAAAACAAAACACCCCAAACTAGAAGGAACAGAGAACGGGAGCAGCTACACAACCAACTGACATTTTTAAGAAAGAACTCCACAACACCTATCATTCAGAAAAACCCATAGTAGTGGAACTAAGAGAGCCCCAACGGCAACGAGAAAGGCAAATCAAGGCCTTTCAACCACAAAACTGCACGAGATAAAAGGGAAGAACAAGGAGCAACGGGGTTGCCGCCACAAGAGCCTCTACGGGAGCACGTTTCAATCGTCGAGAAGGAGCAACAGGGCCGCCGCCACAAGAGCCACTACTGGAGCACGTTTCAATCGTCGAGAAGAAGGAGCAACAAGGCCGCCACCACAAGAGCCACTACGGGAGCACGTTTCAATCGTCGAGAAGGAGGAGCAACAGGGCTGCTGCCACAAGAGCCACTACGAGAGCACAAGACAAAAAGGAAGAACAAGTAGAAGGGGAAAATGGGAAAGTGGGGTTTCGGGGGAGTTTTATGGGTTGAATGTGACGATGATGTCGTCGCATGTGTCAATCATTAATAAAAAAAACAAAGGAGGCCACTTCCGTGCCATATATACTATTGGTACCTCTTCTGCTTAGTGGCCATGTAGGGTCCCTTTTTAGGTAAATTTCTCTATTTTTTAAGATGCTCTTGAGGATTACCATATCCTAGGAAGGATTCTGGAATTCTGAAAATGCGGAGGTTTTTTCAAAAATTACTGAAGGGGATATTTTGCAAAATAATAATAATAATAATAATAATAATAATAATTACTGAAAGATGCCAATTACAAAACAAAACTTCGGTGAATGTCAATTTAAGATCAGGGATGTGATATTAGTTCTGTTGCCAAAATAAAGCCCAAACGGTCGGATGAACCTGTTCCTAGATTCTGGACAGCCCACTATCCTGAGCAGATTTGATCTTTTCTCAGATCATATTTCACAGAAAAATGAATAGCTTAAAAGACAATCCTGTGGAGAAGTTTTAAGGGCAGAAATCCAAAATATGATTGATTTGGATGATCTTGATGAAAAACTGTCCCAAAAAATTATCAAACAGAAGATCGCGTAAATGGTCTACTTCTGATTTAAAAAAAATCCAGGAATAGTATTAAAAAGCTCTCCATAGACTGGTGACCCTCCAAGGTCCACAGTAGATGCCAATCAACAGATGGGTCCCACAGCAGATCACAAGACCTGAATCTTGCTGGAACAGTTGGCAGGTTCATTTTCTTCAAAAATCAGATATTCCGGCCCAGAGAAGAGACTATGTTCACCAAAAAAGGATGATGAAACAGATATTTGAGGTCTCAAGTTGTGATTAGCCAAGATGGTTCAGTCCAGTTATAGCCCTGCGCAGACTTGTGACTTGCACAAATCAGACATCTTGTATAATTTTCGCTTGAAAACTAAAAAATTGATCAGGGGTATAGGAACCCAATGCAGAGATATGCCTCTATTGGTCCACACCATAGATTTGATAACTAATATGATCAGTAGCCTGATTGTCTTGAGCAGAAGAAAGAAGACCTAATCTCTGATGCCATATCAGAACATTCGTGGAGAATATATGTGAGTCATAATGGTTTTTGGTGAAAAAGTTGGGTGGTTGATGGGAGAGGCTATCCCTTTATATATACTCATTGTCTGAATCATTTACCAGTAGATGTGTATCTATTACCCCTTAATTAGGGTAATTGAAATCTAATTGATGGCTAATTGATCCTAATAGGATTATGATACATTACAATTTACAAGAGACATATTGTAGAGGGTGGTCGTCCCTTAGAAATGATAGTCTTCATGAGCATCTTTAACATGTTTGGGCACATATTATTTTGTATACTTAATACTAAGTTAACAAAAACAATTGTTTGTATCTACGTTGTATACTTCACAACTTAAGATTTTTATTCTATTGCCTTTTTGTTCTTAAACCTTCACTCTCTTCAACATCTAAGGAAACTTGAAACCACAACTTTTTTTATTTTATTTTATAACAGTAAAAAAAAATTCACCAAAAGGCCAGCACAAAAAGACTAAGCAGAAAAACTCTACTTAGTCAAACATGAAACATGATAACAACTCCAAAAAATAGAAAAAACATAACAAAAGATTAAGTAGAAGAGCGAAAAACTCCTTCCCTAGCAAGACCATCTGCCATAATGTTTACCTCATGAGGAATATGATAAAAGGAAGCCCCCAACTGCATAGAAATTTCTTGCACCTCCTCCACCCAGTCTGCTAATTTCCACGGATGAGAAGCCTTCCTAGAACCCCATTGAATAGCTGAAAAAGAATCACCTTCAATAATAGCATTATAACCATCTAACTTAAACAATTCAAAACACTCAATCAAGGGAGCAAACACTTCAGCTTCATTGGCATTTGAAGAATCCACAAGCCCAAACCAACTTCAAATAACACTACCATCACTATCCCTAATAACACCTCCAAAACCACCTTTTTGTATAGACTGCGGATAGTTGCCATCAAAATTCAATTTATGAACTCTAGAAAGAGGACACAGCAAATGAACCATATGTGAGACTTTTGGCCGCCAACCCCCATTTAAAAAAGCTCCCCAAGATCTATTAAGATCTTCCAAGGGAACCCCATCAAACTCCTTTCCCTTACTTGCTCATCCTGAAACTGTCCTAACAATAGACTCAATAACCTTTTCAACCGGTTTACTAATGTTTCTGAACACTCTATTATTCCTCTCCAACCAAATCTTCCAAAAGGTAGCATACAAAATTAATTTCCAATATTATTTTGCCACGAACATACTTGCACCCCAACCGCCATTGAAGGAAAAGATCATCAACAGTTCTTGGCATGACCCATTCCATCACAAACATCTTAGGGATAGCACTCCACACTTTAGAAGCAAAAAGACAATGGATCATCAAATGATGCACTGACTCCTCATCATTGAAAACCACAACTTCTGTTTGTACAACGATTGTTTTATCCTGATTATTAAATGTGTTTCTTCACTGTCCATTGCCTTCATGAACTTGGATTTTGATGTATGTTGCTTGGTTTGTTAATTCCCATCTCCCCTGGAAGAAAAGAAAGGTGGAACCATAGGAGTGATAACTTACTATCATGAGTCGCAACTTCAGAGACAAGCAGTTAGTGCTCAGGACTAAGTGTTGATTGGCTTTGCCACAACTCTCTCTGTGTGTGTGTGTGTGTGTGTGTGTGCACGTGCGCGCTTACATGTGTGATAGGTTTTGATAGGTAATTAGTAATTTTCCTCTTCCTGACGTTGCGACTGGAATGGTGAAGTGAGTACCTTCCAACTGTGCTAGAGGCTCTTGTCCTTTGCATTAACTGCCTCCAATATGTCTTGCATTATCAAAGTGACTTGTTCTTTGAGCAAAGATGCCCATTTGCTACTTTTTCTCCATACGAACCAAGCCCGGGCCAATAAGTGCAGGATCCAAAATCCCATCCTTTCAGGTAAGAAGGCCAACTTTGACTGTGCACAGAAGCGGACTTCCGTTTTTGGAGTTGCTTGTTGCTTCAAAAAGGGAGACTCATCTTTCGTGACCTAGAACAATAGAACCAAAAATATAAATCCAGAAAGACCAAAATCACTTCCGGACCCTTAACAGTTTGTGGTAGTTGCTATATCCCCCATGCAACTCACTGAAGAATGGTGTTGTAACACCCTTGTGAAAGGAAAGCAATCGAGTGTAGAGGCCCCCACCACTTGCTTGAATTAGAAAATGGCCAATTGGAAGAGACTTATTGACAATTTTACTATACCTTGATTGATTAATGATAAATTATTTTGGGAGGAAACCTTTTTATTTTGGGATGAGAACCTTGAATTCATTCCCTTTGTCTTCTAAAATTTCTATCATCTTGTAGCCTATGATACCCAGATACTTCAAAATAGGCAATGTATCGTGTCGTATCCTGTCTAGTACTTCATTTTTTATGTGTAAAGCCTGTGTCCCTGCCATACCCAAGCTGTGTCCTTCTTGCCATATCCATACAATATCAGGGCATTGTAGCTTGTAGTGGCAGACAATGGTTTGTTTTATATTTTACCTGAGGATGATGTTTTATTTCATTGTTGATGAGTTTCTCTGCTTTATTACTCTCAGAAATCAGAACATGTTATTTTCTTGGCAAAATGAGCACATATTATGGGAATTTATATCTTTCAACAGGGAAACAAAAACTTGGTTGCTTTGCTGGAACACCCATCATTGGTAGCTGCAGTTGATTTATTCAAAGCTATACCTGAGGAGAAGTATTCAGTTCGTGAACAATCGAATTTGGAAAATTCATTGGTGGCTAAACATGTCTATTTGTTCCAAAGGGAATATGCAACTGTCAACCCTGCTTTGGTTGAGGTAGGCACTCTCTCTCTCTCTCTCTCTCTCTCTCTCTCTCTCTCTCTCTCTCTCTCTCTCTCTCTCTCTCTCTCTCTCTCTCTCCAAGCAATAGTTTACACGGAAGGATGTGGTTTCATATAAATGTTGGACTATAGAAGGCTTTTAGGGACTGTTTTGTAATATTAGAAACTTGGGGGCTTTTATAAATTTCAAAAACTTTGTTAATTAAATACTGCTGATCATCCAACTCTAACCAGACAACCATACTCCTGTTGGCTTCTTTCCGAATTCCTTAAACTCGTCTCTTTTAGTCCTCATCCTCTTAATTTTTCCTTAACCATCCTTAATCCTCCCTCTGCATATACCTTAAATTTCTGAATTCTAACTGGTGCCTTCCTTAGATACACCAACGTCTCACCAGCAATTATCAGAAATATCAGGGATTGTTTTGTAATATCAGAAATTTGGGCGCTTTTGTAAGTTCCAAGAATTTATTAACATACATATTGCTGTATGGTCACCCAACTCTAACTGGAAGACCATACTCCTGTTGGCTTCTTTCTCAATTTCTTAAAATTTTCTCTTTCTTGTCCTCTCCCTCTTAATTTTTCCTTAATTCTCTTTAATCCTCTTCATAAATGTTAAATTTCTGAATTCTCACTGGTGCTTTTCTTTGGATACACCAAGGTATCAAAGAGGGCTGATGATTTATGGTGTTTTGGTTTTGATTTTGATTTTTTGTTTTTTTTATTCCATATGATCTGACAACAATATCTTGAACCTCCATTTTCAAAGCATTGGATTTTATTTCAACTATACCCATAAATATTTTCATGATTTTCTAAAAATGTGAGTACTCACCTTTTTTTTTTCTGAAACATTGATATTGTGAAGATAACACAACAAACTGAAAATACTGGTAAAAACGAGATTACCGTGTTATTTTTTGCATTGATATTGTACGAATTTTCTTTTTCTTTTTATGACTTTACATGGGATTCGAATTCACATCCCTAAACAACTGACCAACAGCCCAGGACATGATATTTTCATGATAGCTCCATAGAATCTGTATATATTTTGAGTTTGTTTACTTCTTAAAATTAGAATAGCCAAGGAGTGATTATACTGATGCACATAATTGGTACAAGATTGCGAGGCCATTTCATGGACTCATTCTGTCACGCCTCTCTGATGTGTTAATACTGTTGGTTATCTAATAAATTTTACTATTATTTCTAGGATTTTATTTTTACTCGTTCCCTGTTCAATGTGTATATTCTCATGTGAACTCTTTTCCATACTGGTAGTTAGTTGGCACAGATGAGGCAACTACATGTGTCGGCCTTGTTATTCGCAACCAAAAAAATGGAATGTAAGCATCAATATCCTAAAATATTACTCCATTTTAACTTTTCATGTTTCTTATATGATCGTATCATAAATGATATCCTTTTTGTTCTTATATGCCATGACCACAGGACCTCTGTTACCCATTTGGATTCTCCTGGAGTCGTGGATTTGGGCCTCACACAAATGTTGTCGTTGATCTTTGATAATGATGAGGAGGCCAAGTTGGATGTCTGATTTCCACTTTTTCTATTCTTTTCCCTTTAACATGTTGATGGTTCTTTTAATTTCTCGAGTGCTTTTGCGTCATTGAACTCTCAAAGAGCTTATGAACTGCAGGTGCACCTGGTTGGTGGCTTCGAGGATGCATCATATGAAGTTTGGACCAAGATCCCTGGCCTTGTGTTTGCTAATCCTAATCTGTGATCATCCTCTTTAAAAGCATAGTTAACTGAGTCAGTTTATTTGAATGATTTGACTGCAGCATTCCAATGCTACGGCTGAACTGGACAATCACAAACGTTCAGGAGGTTATTCTTTGCCACTGTGTTCCAAAATAGTTGAAGCTTTGCAAAGCCGTCAGGAGAATTTTCATATCCAAACTCTCTGTGTCCTGAGGCATAATACTGTAAGAGCTTCTGGTGGAGATGCGCATCCAATTGTCAGTGGATTTATGGTTCGTATCTTCTATAACTGTTTTCTCCTTTTAGGGTATGCAACCAGATTTTTACTTCAATGCAGATTTGAGGTTGTGATCCCTTTCCTTTTGTCTTCTCAGTTAGAAACTTCCACTGGATCAATCAGACCTGCCAGTTTTGATAGAAGTTCAAGGTGCCCAGATGAAATAGTTAGGAGAATCCGAGTGACAGTATCCTCTACAGACCGCAGATGGGATGGCAAGTTACTAGAGACATATGATACCTATCATGACAGATTCCAAATTGCTCCTTGCTCTTGGTAAATTACTCTCTTTTTCCATCAGCTTATATTAGCATTGTAGTTCACTGAAAATCCTCAAATGGGAGAATAAATAAGTGAAAAGGTTACACAGTTTTGGGTGCACAACTTACGCTACTCACCAGGCTCTAAAATTACATTTATTGGTTTGAGCTCCCCTGATTTCCTGGCTATATACTGTAGAAGGAACCATAGGTTCATGATGCATTATAGGGTGCTAGTGTCATGCACTTGATCAGTCCTTCAGTAATCTATACTACTGACCTGAAGTGCCTGATGTGGATGGGGATGGTGCTCTTAAAATGTTTCTGATTATTAGTTCTTAACTCCCAACATTTTTGGCCTCGAGGGAATTAAGGGGGGAAATGCCACAATGGTTTAGAAGATGAGGCCAAAGGTTGACCTTTATGTTCAGTATGTCAATCTGGAGACTGGAAGACTTTTGAACGTACCTGGTACCTCGTTGTAGTTCGACCATCAAACCAGCAGCCAAGATCATCAAAACATGGGTCTTGTCTTATGGAATGGGTGAATTTGGATGCTGTGGATGTTATGTGCCTTGTAAAATATAGTTTCAAACCATTCATGAGAATTGAGAACTTAGTTCATGGACCCATTTAGCTAAAATCCTGTCCAAAGCCATCTTTTCATTAGTATGCCCCTTTTTTTTTATTAAAGCTCAAAACCATGCATGAGAATTGGAAAATCCATTCCCATGTGATAATTAAAGTTTCTTGGACCCACGAATCACATTTTTTCACTCTATGAGATGGTATTGGTGGTCGTCAGCAATTGTTGAAGTTTAATCCTCTCTGTTATGAACACAGGACACTAGATTGGAGATACTATGCTTTGTCATTGCAGCAATATTCTGATTCAGAAATCCTCCTCAAATGTTCCACTTCACCTTCTGCAGAGGGCCCTGATTTTGTCGACAATGAAAGAAGGTATGCACGAAATACTGAAAGGTCCTTAAAACTAATTAACATCACATTCAGTATGTTTCCATCCATTATATTCACCTTATTTTTTTCCTTTTATTTTAACCAAACATTTTTTACACAGATTCATTATGTCTTAATTTGACAAATGGCCTTTATGAACTGGGTAACTGAAATTAGACATGTGTTGATTGTTTTGGTTTTTAGTATTTTACATCTATAATAAACTCAATCATATCTTGTTACTGCTACACCATGTAATTGCTGTTGAGATGTTCTCCTGGCTCCTGTACCAACACCTTTTAGGAAAAAACGAAAAAAGAGCATTAGGACAATAATATGGGTTTTGATGGGTGAAATTATACTTGGTTAACCTGATTGTTCGATGAAGTTATGCGTTAGCGCTTCATGTCCCCAACTCAAGCCTAGATAAAGTGGGAGGTTGTGCCAGATTGCTAGTCAGATATAAAAGCTAGTCATGTTTCTATTTGAATACTACTTTGAGAATATATTCTAATTCTGTGTTTCTTTGGAAAGCTGACTTCTATGCTGATGGGCATTTCCAGAGGCTACATGTTGTGATAGAACCTAATTGTAGTTTCTAATGAGCAATTGGCTAGGACATCCCCTCAAAACACTGATGCATCTAGCCCATAGCCCGTAGGCCCAATAGGAGCGGTCACTTACTGTGGGAATTTTGAGTCTAATGGAGTCTTTAATTAAAGAGTTTATTTTTCTTTCTTTTTGGATTGGTTCAGCAAGCTTTCAGTATAGGAGTCCTAAAAGGTCAAGGACCTTAAAATTAGGAGATTTAGTTTCTTCTCTTCTTGGAGAATATTTTGGAATTTGGATAAAATTTTCTTTTGTTTTAAGATTCTTTCTTGGGAAGCTAAAAGGGCATGTTTGGTATCATTCTGAGAATGAATCAAGAAAAGCTTGTTTAAGCAGGCATGTAGTGAGAAAGAAAATCTAGAGAGAGAGAGATTTTACGAAGGTGCAGCAAGGGAGAGAGAGTATCTGCCAAACAATTCATTCTCAGAATGAGACATTCCCAGAATGATGCCAAACAGGCCCACACTTCTTGCCAAAGGTTGTAGACATTGGGACTTAAATCTTTTAGGGGTTTCAAGAACCGTAACTTTGCAGATATATTCCTTGATTTTAGAACTATCTCATTGATTGATCAGGTTCATGTTTCATTCATTTCCGTGCCTGCATTAGCTAGGGACCTTGGTGAAGTGTTTGGGCTTTCGTATCCAAGAAAGCGTAATTAAAAAAACAGTAGAAATTTTAGTTGATACTTAATAGAGATGGAACACAATAGAGGTTACAGGGAAAATATGTTAAATTTATGACAGTTGAGATTATACTTATTCAACTCAAGCAGAAATCTTGGGGTTTGGTAAGTGGGTTAGTACAAGATCTACATACTGGGGAACATATAATAATCATTGGAGACTGTGATGGTCATGTAGGAAAGTTGGTAGACTACAGCAAGGTCCATGGAGTAAGAAACGAGAGAAAAAAAAAATCCAAGAAAGATAATTGAGGCAAGATGATTGAAATTGGATTATGAATTCTAATGACTTGTGGCTAGTCACTAAAGGCGGGCTTGAGAAATTCAAGTGTAAAAGAGGCAATTGTAAGGGGAAAAAGGAACTGTACCTGGTACTGGTATGCGGGAAGTGCAAAAGCTATTAACAAAGCAAACGTTATTTAGGACGGGTAAAGAAGAAGTGCGCCTGACTTGGAAATTCAACATCATCATTGGGGGTGTTAAAATAGAACATGCCGTAAACAGGGTTGAATAGAAAGGGACTCACAAAGTACCATGGGTACCTCTTTTTTTTGCTCTGGTATATAATCACGCACCCTTGCCGAGTTTCTCGTTGTCAGTGCTTTGGATAAGGCTTCAGTGTTGATGATGATTCTACATCTCTCTTAAGATAATGTAATTATTGATAACATAAAATTTTCACCAATGTATAATCCTTCATTTCATTAGTGTTGACTTGATCTGTTTTGTCGATAAATCTTCCTGACTAAAGTATCCAGGCGAGCGAGAACTTTTTAAATGTAAATCTGCCCATGTTAATCATCAGTTCTGTCTAAGATTTTATGTTACAGATATAATACTATTTTTTTTTCTTTTGGAAGTTTTATATGTCATCATCTGCACTAAAAACTCTCTTAGAACGTGCTTCCATATATAGGAAAAAACTGGTATGCTTGACATTGCTTTAATATTTAAGCTGTTATTATTGCAGGGTGTTTGATTATTTAATTAAATATCCAGATTGGAGACAAACATTTCCTATGGGGAAGCCACGTGTTTTTGAGAGGGCTCCTAATGGAGGCTGGACAAGGTGCGAATGAGGCACCCATATGGGGTTGTAAGATGATGAATGCAAAAATCCTTGTAATGATTTTATCTTGTACGCTTTTTTATTTCTATTTCACTGCTCTTGAAGAGTATATTAGGTTGGTGTTGCTCTACTGTCAATTGGAGACCCAGAATTTTCATTTAAGTGGTGTGGGCAATGGTCAAGTTAAGAAGTCAAATAATAAAATAATTTTTTTAAGGTATTATTTAAGGAGTTTCTCGAGTCTCACTGGTGCAGTCACACCCCATCATTATACTTAAGTCTACCCCTGTTTAAAGTGTCTTGATAGAGTAGCATTGAGTCAACATGATTGAATTGAATCGTGAGCTGTGCTATGAAATGCCATTTGTGCATGAAACGAGTTTGCATCAGATGGGTCTCTTCTTGTCAACGTTGGGATCATTTCCAACATTTTGAATCTAAAGGCAAGTAGCCCAAATCATTTCTTATCTCGCTCACTACATCTGGTTGGCCCTATGATAAATCACACGACCCAAACTCTGCTGGGAAGATCCTCAATGGATTTTGGAAAGTAGAATGCTCAGAAGTTCACCAAAAGTCTCACCCAGAACAAGTAGTCTATTCAACAAACTGGCTATTGTTCTCTTATATTGTGGGGGTTACATTTTCAGAGGTTAGATTAGATTCAGGCCACATTCATTGGTTTGTTTCACAGATGCTAACATTACGCAGCCCATCCCCTAAAAAGATCAGTGGCCTAATTAAATTTTTAAACAAAGCATTGGTTAAAAATGCCCTGAAGAAATATAATGGATGGCAGCCAACAAACCAAAAATCAATCCTGATAACTGTAATGGATGGCCAACAATCCAAAAATCTTGACATATGTGTGGAAAGCAACTTCCATGTAGCTTTGATGTCCAGTGTCATGGTAGCTGTTGCACCTGAAAACAGGTCCTACAGAACTGCATAATAAAAATACTAGAACAGGTAAAAGGAATAGTGCATGATCACATGGGAGGATACAATAAGGGCAGGGTAGTTTGATACTGCTTTCAATTTTTATGCCTTCTAAACTGCATAAGAAATGCAAACACATGTAACAGAGAATAGTGCATAATCTTAAACCACTGGTACACCACTACACCCCCAAACATTCTCTGCCACAAAGTAGTACATTATCAAACAAAGCTCTTAAGAACTACATTAAGAAGTCAAAAACCCTGGTCCAGAAATAGCCTAGTAAAAAGAAATCAGGTGCTCACACTCCAGTCTTGCGCAATTCACTTGCACCATGTGCAAAGTGGCACCGCTCACCAAAGGTGCATGATCCCTTGGCAAAATTTTCACATAGTTTTGTCTTAAAATTGTTGGCTGGAGCCACGGGAGCTGCAGCTGGATTCTTAACTGGACCAGCTGCATTGCCAATGTTCACAATCAGTTCACGAACCATTGCACTGGCCTGCTTTATCTGATCAAAAGTCCCCTCAAGCTCTATGTTCCTCAGGTTGGGGTCTGTTTCATGCTCTCGAATAGAAAGTTTAGCACCTGTGACACGACATATCTGCTTTGAGTTCACCCCAGCCTTCCCAATGATGGCACCAGCAAGGGAGGCATCAACACTTATCTTGGCAGTGGCAGAGGCACCAAAGCTTGCAGCAGCTGCAAGCCCAGGTGGTGGGGGTTCAATACGATTAGCCAGTCGGCCTGTCATAGGGGCCAGAGGACGGTCTTCATGAGATGGAACAGTGGCCCTGCCAAGCTCCCTCTCGCCATGAGCGAAGTGGCATTTGTCACCAAACTTGCAGCCCTCTGCAGTGTTATATTTGTTGCACATGCGGGTCTTCACAAGTGGGGGAGATGGACCATTAGAAATGGCAGGTGGAGCCACAGGGTTTCTTGAAACCGGCGGTAGAGCTGGATTGCCAAGATTTGTCATATGAGCCACAGCATTGATGCCGCCAGGAACAAAATGCAGGAAGTGGCAGCCTTCTCCAAATGGGCACCCAGCAGTACTGCATCTCAAATCAAGGTTATCGTAATCAGGATAGGACATATTTCCAGCTACAAAACATGAAGAGGACCAATCAGTAGATCACATTCTAGAATGGACCCCCAGACGCTCACTGGTTCTGCAGTTCAGGGACCATGAATTTCTATGGAAAGTCCCACCATTACCTACCAATGGGAGCCCCCTGAACCACTGGCCAACAGGCATCTCTCGAAAGAAAAGCGATACAAAGTTTCAAACATTCACTGAATAAAATTTGCAAAATTCTGGTACAGTAGTCGCTGTGACAGAAATTATTCAATACCATAAAAAATGCGGTCCGCTATTCTATGTCAAACTGCACACTTCAACTATCTTATAACTTATATAATCAGAACTTAAACAAAACAAAACTGCAAATTTTTTTAATTCTCTGTCTCTGGACATTGTACTTGATCATTGAGGGTCAAAAGTATGGGGGAGGCCTCAGAATCTCCAACCGAAAAATCCCCGGCCAGCAACCCAATCTTTGATCTAATTTCAGTAAATTACAGACAGCCTTTTTGCAGGTTGGGTATGGATTATTGGGTATTAAGCCATCCATAGTGATAGCCCCCTAATTCATGTCACCAGAGAGTAGCTCATAGATCAATATTCTTAAATAAGTGAACAAGGCAAATGGTGGTATTGTGGTAAAAGAAACAGATTATATTGCCAAAGAAACATTAACAAGGTTGTCGTGCAGCAGTTTATATGAAACAGTACTATAGTAAAGAAGAAATCCCAAAAGTCAAATTAGAGAACCAACTTAAAATAAAGGAATGCCATATTGAAATGGTTTGGTCACATGGGAAACCAAAACGAACGCTGTTAAATTAAGTAGACTGTAAGTTCATGAGAATATGGCTCTAGATATGGTTGAATGAAAAAGAATAACTCATAAAGCTAACCTCCAGATAGATGGTATAAAAGCTTCAATGAGGATTTGATTTGATTAGGAGCCTCTTAAAATGAAGAATCACAAGTGCAAAAATTATAAGCATATTGGATTTTAGAATGGCAAAGGGAATTAAGATATCAAATATAGATGTGAAAATTTGATAAAGTTGTTTAAACAAAATGGTGTGAGGATCAACACCTTGTTGGGATTTGTTGATTTTTAATTTCTTATTTTGATTTTGTGACCCTCTCTTCTCAATGAAAGCTATCTGTTTATCAAAAACAATGTCACCATGTGTGACATTATAAGTCTCCAAAAGGGGAGCAAATCCCAAATAGAAATAATTAGTCTTGCTTCATTTTAATCTTAATACCAGCAGTTCAAGTTAACTCAAATTTGATGTGTGCCCAAGCCGGCAACACTTTAGCCAAATATTTCCCATGATTGAGCAATCCCACTAAGTATAATTAGTACCTCTGATCTATGAGATTTGAAGCAATAACTCTACTTCATACCATAACTCTAATTCTTCCAGGGAATAGTTCTATATAGCATTGAGTAGTACTTTTCAGCGAACAGTTTCAACGAATAGCTTGAATAACATGAAGAAGCTCAACAAATTGAACAGCTTTGCTCATTTAAAATCATACAGTCCATGGCACTTGAAGAGTCTGCTTGATACCTATATACAGCCTGAAGATGCAACCAACTACATTTTCTGGTAGCTGGGACTTTTGGATATTGTTTCAATTCTTTTGTAAAAAAAAGTAGAAATAATTGATGCATATTGCGAAGACATAATTTTTGGAACTAGATTGTATGCCTTGTGATATTGTCCATGATATATATATATATATTTTTGAAATGGTAACTTGTATTGAAAGAAGAAAGGAAAAATACAAAAGAACTTTACAGTATAAAAGAGTTATACTGAGAAGTGGCCAGGTAAAAACCCCAAAAAACAAAGGACAAATCAACTCAAATGTTTCACATGGACTAAAGATAGATGATTCCCTCGGTAATTCAGGCTCCTGGAAGCTTGTACTGGTCCTTGTTTATATAGATTGGAGAGAGAGAGAGAGAGAGAGAGAGAGAGAGACCCATGTAATAAGTGTGGCACTAAATCAATACCTGGTATCAAATTAAAGAAGCAGACATAATCTCTTTAATTTTGTTGCATACTTAAAAAGAGGACAAAAAGTTTAAGAGATAAATTAGCAAGTTCATCGGAAAAGTTTTAGATAGTCCTCACCTGTGTAAATTTTTTATTAATATAATGCTTAACAAATAAGAATTGGCTATAAATCACCAAAACTAATCAATTACCCAATCATTTTAGTAAAATGTATGGATGAAATAAGACAAAGATTAACCATTATCAATAGGCCATCTTTAATGCCCAATGTAATTGCTCCTTTGTGAGTTTATATCCAGACGAACTCTCATTAACAACCAATATCTCCATTCAATAGTCTTTCTTAACTTGATTAGATCAAAAAATGTATCAACCTGTACAAAACTTACATGCTCAATTCATTAGCCTTGATAATATTATCTTCAGTCGTAAATAAAAAAAATATCGCAAATCAAATTGTTATTAAAAGTTAAAAATACTTTCAAGAAACATCAGCACTTACAAATATTTATCTTAGATGGGTTAAGATTAGAACCTGAAAAACTTGGTGCATGGCTTCGATTTGCTTCCTATACCAGTTGGAAAGGACTCCGATTCTGTTGCATGACATTAATTACGTCTTCTCAGTTAAAAATTTCTCTGAATTCTTAATCTTGTCATTTCAAGAATATCCATATCTTACATTAAACAAACATCTTATTTAAAGAAAAAAAAAACACCCAACGTACAAATTTTAGAGATTTGCAGTTATTTATAATAATAATAATTAAAAAAAACAGTAATACCAGAAGCCCACCAGGTTTAGCCACTGATTAAAATGAGTCAAAATTTAACGTATTTTCCCGCGAAAACATAGACATAGGAGAAAGAAGGTGGCTAAACCAACAACAACTAGGCTAAAAGCCTCTATTGGGATGTAAGTATCAAAATAAATGAAGAGACACTTGATATAAGAATTTAAGATTTAAGATAGTTTTACTTGCTCAATCAAAGTTTTAGGGCTTATGAAAATTAGACTTGCATTATTGAAGGTATGGGACTCAGTAGAACAGTTTTGTTCCATCAAAGATTAGGTTTTTACGATGACTGAGCACGCCACGCTCATAACTTATTACCAATGATTTAGGATAATGTCAGTACAAGGTATCAACTAAGAGCAGAGCTTAAAATAAGATACATCTAACAACAGAAACAGACACCTCGAGCTTTTAGCAAACCACTATCAACAACTCATCAATGTAACTGTACTTTCAGATAGAACAACCAAATCACAGAGTTTTCAAAAAGAGAGAGAAGGGGACAAGGTCAAGAACTTGAAGTTAGTTCAAAACACTTAAAAATCGTCGAAACCGAGCTTTCCATACTAAAATCTTGATCTTGTCAAAGAGGCAGAACCAAAAAATCCAATCCATCATGAAACTAGAAAAATGAAGAAGCCAAGCGAATAGATCAAAAACCTAGAAAGTGCGAAAGAGAAACAAACCTTGCTTAAACTTCTTTGATCCCATAGCTCCGCCATTCCCATTCATGGCCAAATCTGGCCTTCTCTTGCGCGCCAGATCCATTATCACTAACCAATCAAGATCGAGAACGCAGAGAGCGAGAGAGAGCGAGAGTAAAACCCTAAACCCTAGAAGAAGCAAAACCCTAGATAGAAAGAAGAAGAGGAGAAGATAAAACCCTAGGATTGGAAGGGGAGGGCTCGAAACAGTGGAGCCTCGAAGAGAGAGAGGGAACCCTAACACGGGTGCGGGAAAATATATTACGTAAGCGCAATGGCCAGGGTTCTTTTTGTAAATATATAAACCGCCTTTGAGTTTATTTCTATTTTAGAACCTACAATAAAATTGCAAATGAGTCCTGTCATTGGTGGAATTCTCAATGTACTCTCATGAATCCTTCCTGCCAATGGCATTACACTTTTTCTAAAGGTCTGCTTTATTTATTCTTCTTCTTACCTAACTAAAATTAGGAGCAGACTTGTTGAATGGAAGCAAATCCGTTTTTTTAGAGGCATTTGACATAGAACATGGGGATTTTATATGGGTGAAGAGTAATGAACTTAGAAGGATAGATTTTAAGGGCGTTTCCTTGGGAGGATATCATTTTGTAAGTGAGGTGAGGTCGGGTACAATGTTCTTGTATTTCTTTTATAGTTCCGCTTTTGTAATTGACCTTTCTTTTAATTAATGTTTTCTATTATTGCCTTAAGAAAATGACCAACAAGCCCCTCAGCCTCACTTGAAATGACCATGAAGGTCACGAACCCATAATCATCAAGCTCTCTACTTTTTATTGATCCAATCATTCCTAAGAGTTGTTAGTATACGCCGTAAGAATCGTCCTTACATGAGTATTATTGGATATTATAAATGTTATACATGTAAAACACATCATCCTATTAGTTCAAATCATCAATTTTCATATGACTAGATGAGTACACCATGTGTTTGGGTTGTCATCGACATTTTTCACAAATTTCTCGAAATTTATGGTAATTATATGATATGAAACTAAACATCTTGATGATTATCACTAATATGAGATTGCTAAACTATTCAAATTATGAATTGGGTCCCACAATACTGCTAAAAGGGGCCAGAGTAATTTCATGTGACTAAATATGCATAACCAAATGCAATCACGCGTGAAGCATTATTAGCATATTTTTGCAGACAAGAGATGTGAAACAATTTCACATTTATTTAAAGGAAATGGATTCCTGTTTGGTCCAAATAGGGGATCCGGATCCCTATTTAAAGATGAAGATTTGATGTATAAATGACCTCATTTACACATAGTTTTTATATTTTATTTATTTATTTATACATCACATTTGTAAACTAGCGCAAACAAACGTGATGATATGTAATATTACGGATGTAGATCATTAAATATATAAATAAATGCAAATACATGAACCATTAGAATATTTGTAAACCAATTTTCGTAGGTAGGCCACGTTAAAATGGCAAACAAAATTATCAAATCATACTAAAGTGAGGCACACTTGGAGGCTGGAGCACAGCTTCAGCTTTATGGACATTGATGAGTGCCCCCATCATGTTTGGACAGCCTTTCTGCCTTCTAGTAGACCCCCTGCTGTTCCAACCGTTTTAGTTGTTGCACCATAATTTTTTTGTCCTTAGGAGAAAGTGGGCTCCTTTGTAAGTTAGTTCATTCAAGTGGTGCCCACAAAAATGTTGGGTTAGGGTTATTGTCATGTATAACAGGTTAGTCGGATTAGTTATAAGTTTAGGTAATCTGGGTGTAACTGGGTTTGGGGGGTTTGATAATTATACCGGAACTTTTTTGGAAGTTAAGAAAGACTTTCTTGGAGGCTAACAAAGCGGGGGATTATATATCTTGATGTAATGTGGAGCACAACAAGGAGAGAAAGGAATTGACTTAAGCATTTTCCATGGAGGTAGGCGATCCATGGACATAGGCGGTTTTGTCAAACCATATAAATCGTTGTGTTTTCATCTTCTTTGTGGATTGATTGCTTGATATTGTATGGATTTGTGCGTGCGATTTGATCGTCGATTGCGGTTGTCCATTTCGTTGCACCGCTTTCCGCAACAAGTGGTACTAGAGAAGGTCACTTCAAGAGGGATTGTTTGAAGCAAAATGACTTAGCCAAAGAAAAAGAATATAAGGCAAATAAGGCTAGTGTGGTGGAAAGTTCAGATGGCGAGGAAGTGTTACTTATTGTCATCAAAGGTCTGGATTATACTATTGATTCTTGAATTCTAAATTCTAATTGTGACTGTCATATGTGCCGCAGTAGAGATGTGTTTTAACATTTATACATCTTGTGAGGGAGAATTCGTTTTCACGTCAAACAATGCGTAATCCAAATGCATTGGGATAGGAATGGTGAATATCAAGATGTTTGACGGAATTATACGGACCTTGACGAATGTAATGCAATTTCCGAATTTACAAAGAAAGTTGATTTCTTTGGGACCCTTAGACTCTAAGGGTTGCAACTGTACTATAGCAGGTGGAGTTACGAATGTGATTAAGGGAGCATTGGTCATTGTGAAAGGTGGGATGATCAAAAGTCTCCACAGATTGGCAAAAAGTACAGTTACAGGTGGAGGAGGAGCAACTCCAGGGAAAAAGAAAAAAATCAGTTGAGGTGGAGTTAGATGGAAAACAGAAGATTGTGCAATAGACATTTCCAAGGTGGCATCTAACAATGGACCAAAATTGGAGGAAAAACGGAAGGAACACCATGTTAATGGCAAAAAATGAAAAATACACAATGCCTTAGGCCTAGGGAAACATGTAGTCGAAAGGAAGGTTACTTTTGCCTTGATGTTGAAAGTAGGAAGTCATCATGTTGTAGGGATGATATCAAGGATGACAATAGATGAATAGGGTTGCTTCGGAAGAACGTGATGAAAGTGTTTAGGAAATCAACTACGAAGAAGTTCGAGCCCCGCATAGGCTTAATAGCTTTGACTCATCATTAAGATTATGGGTACACCCCGGGCTAAGGGTTCGATCGTAGCAAGTGCGGGGGCGTACCTTTTAGTGAGGCACGGGACGGAATGAAGATTATCACCGGGTATCTTCAAAGTGGCTTGAGGATTGACAAAATCCAAGCCAATGTGAAGATTGTTTGGTTATTGTCTTGTATTTCAAGTTAACCGTATTAGTGGGTTTGGATTAATTAGGTTCTAACATGGTTTGGAGTATTTTGGTAGTTATACGGGGGTTTTCTTGGGGGCTAAGAAAGACTTTCTTAGAGGCTAAAAAAGCGGGGATTATATAAATTGGTGCAATCTTTAACCCTGACCCTATGGAACACAACAGGGAGAAATGAATTGAAGTGAGCTTCTCTGCGGACGTAGGCAGTGTTGCTGAACTACGCAAATTATTGTGTCTTTTATCTTCTTCGTAGATTGATTGCTTGATATTGTGTGGGTTTTTGTGTGCGTGTTTGATCGTAAAAAAAATAAAAAAGAGAACCGTGTTCAAAATTATTGTTAGATGGGACTTCGAAAAAAATAAAATTCAACCAAATCTTGAAAAAACTATTACTTGATCTCTAGGAATATAAAAGAAATGAAAAAAAAAATGTATTTGGTGATTTACTTAAAGAGTTCCTCTGAGCCTCTGACTCTCAAGAGAATTTCCACAAAAGTCAAGGTTTTTACGGTACTAAATTCTCCACAAGTTCTTTTATTTATTTATTTTCTAATGATTAGCCAAAATAGAATGGTTATCCAAATAAGAGTTTATAGATAAATACAATAAATTGATAGTGAGGTTGATGCAACTTCAGTAGGCGTGAAACCCGACCTTGTATGCCTCGACCCGACTAGAAGTGAATTTTGGCCCTTTTGGGGTTCAAGTAGGATTCTGGCTTGTATTTTGAAGCTGTCATTCTATTTGGGTCCAGTTTATGTTTAGGCTCTGAGTTCCTAGATTCAATCTGTACATGCAGGACTTCTGTATAGACAGAGCCACATGGGTATACGCACCCGGTAATGCATAGTATATAACATAGCACATGCAATAGTACATATATTGATGCAGGACAAACCCAAGGTCCACATGGGTTGACCCACCTTTGGGTTCGGCCAACTTACCAGTTATATATAGCATTTTATTTTATTTAAAATTTTAATTACATTTTAAGTTATTTAAATGGATATTTCAATCTTGGCCATCGATGTGTTTGGATGATTTGATTTAGGTTTAGTTTTCTCTTATATAAAGTATTGTAATGCCTACTTGGCAAGTAAATTTGATTAATGAAAAAAAAAATATTGAGTGCTCTTGCTCTCTTCTTCTTCCTCATGCGATGGGAGAAATTTGCCTCCAGTGATTGGAGTTTTGCGTGAGGCCTATTTAACTCAGGCGCGCGGTCTAAGCCCATCCCCCCATTGTCCATCTTTATCCTTTCCCACCGTGCATCAACCCTCCATCCGCATCATATACTTGCTAAATTTATATTATGGCCTTTAAAAGGCAAAGAAACAAAAAGTTTTGGATGCTCAACTTGACCTGAATAGACCCAATGACCCAAATTAAACTCTGGTACGGTTGGGAACCTATAATTCAGGTCAAGTTGGAGTCAATTATATTGGATTTTGCTCATAAAGCGTTCTGAGTTAAGGATTTATGTATGTAAAATGTGGGTTAAGCTTGCGCTGAGCAAATACAAGACTTCGCTCAAATTGAATGCCTATGATGAGGGATTTTAAACTTTGGAGCTTTAGTTTGGTAGTCGGTTTAAATCCAAATAAAATAGGGAAAGAAATTAATAAAAAAAAATATTATATCTGTCCAAGTCATTGTAATGATGAAAGAACACGAGATGTTAAGAAATATCTCAATTCTCCTGCAATAAATCATGATTTTTTTAGATATAATATAGCGTGGGTATTCCTAAGGTCTTTGACCAAAGAAGAATAACACCCTCATGTGGTGCTTGGCGCATATCAAGTAAATTTGGGACGGATTTTGAACAAAAATTACGTGGAGGGAACCCACACCTCATCTAACTCCATCAGCTTCACGATGGGCTGACAAATCACATCAATCTCTCACATGCATCAATTTTACAAACCTATGCCGAATTGCACCAACTTAAAATATCTCCTCCATCTGTTGGTTAGAAAGTATGGGCATGAAATGTAATTGATGTTCACCAGTCCCACGAATTTATAAGTGGACTGGATTATATCCATAGTCCACACATTACAAATTAGCAAAGTCATATAATATTAGCCATTAGGTCATGAAATAAATAGTCACAATACAAAAGAGTAGCATTAATTTGTTTTGGCCTTCCATATTTGCAGGTCGGATTAGACGGCATGTACTCTCATGAATGGAGCTCATTCTAGTAATAATACAAAAAGTCTCTTAAAATTAGAAGAGCTGGAAACATTACCAAAATGCCACATGTTGTAATTTGATGTTTGTTTCCCCTCTTGCAAAACAGTGTTGATGTCGTAAAAGTTCCTCTCTACAAGTAAGGGCTTGAATTAAGTATAGAAAGCCCAAAGCTCGGCCCGGTCCCGAGTAAGAAGTGCATGCAATTTAATTTAATTAGCTCAAGAAATTATTCAAATGCCTGCAAAATTGATAATAATAATAATAAAAAAACCAGTTTGGCCAGGTCCAATTGATTTGATGGGCGAGCTCGGGTCGGACTTTAATGGTTAATGTCGGATTTGGCCTGGACCTAGGCCGCTGTTTCTAAAGTTGAGCTGGGTTTGGATATGCTATTGCGTGGATCGGCCCGGCCCGGCCCGGCCCATGAACACTCCTACCTACAATTAGAATAAAAAGTTACAAGGTTGTGGATTAGCCATTTATTTAACTACCTTTTCATTAGTCGTTTGATGTAATGCCAAGAACTAAAAACTCTCCTTTCAACCGTTCACAAAATTGTCCAATTAAGTCAAAGTTTCATTTAACACGAAAATACATGTAAATTCTTTTTTTCTTTCTATTTTTTATGTTCTATTGACTCAAAATATTCCAATGAAATTATCCATTTATAATATTTATTTATCGTACATAATAGGCCATGCAACGAAAGGTGGATAGAAATTTCCTAAAAAATTATCTTGAATCAAAGTACGGTCCTAGCATAACCTAAAATATAGGTGCCTGAAAGAGACTGTACCAACCGCCAACAAATCAAGAGAATATATTATTTCTATGAAATAAAAAATAAAAAAATTTATTGGATCCATGAATTTCGAATAATGTTTAGGGCATGTTTGTGTAATCCATTTATGTAGAAAAGGTATTGCTCTTCTACAAAAAAACTGTTTTTTCTTGCGTTTGGTACGATAATTTTTTGTATAAATGCTTTTTGTCATGTCAACATATTTCTTGAAAAGCTTGGAAATAGAGTTCTTATAGGGGGGATGGAAAGTCCATTTTCGTAGAAAACTTCTCCCCTTTTTATTACTTCATTTTCTTGCTCATCGCTTTAATAAATAATTTTCAATAAGGAATCCACAACCGAACCAAACAATATTAACACCAATTCATTGAAGAAGAAAGATTTGCAACAAACTTTAATTTCCAACTTCCGTGAAAAATCATTTTTGAGGTATTTAAAAATCATAGACTTTCCTTCCATGGCAATTTCATCTTCCCATGGAAATTGCCTGTAGACAAACATGCCTTTAGGGCACAGTGGAAAATTAGTTCCATGAAATTTTCTCGTTTTTCACCGGAAAAAAAAAAAAAACCAACCCTAATAGGAAAAACATTTTCGAGGAATAACAAGAAATTTAGTTAATTTTGTGATTTTCCTCATGGAAAAGTAGTTACACCAGGTGTAGATTTAACTATAGCACAGAAAAGCATTTCCACAATCCTCACTTCTTCTGTGAAAATTGGCCACACAAAAATGCCCTTATAACCTGTTTGTGTGCATTGAATTCATATAAATTGAACACAAAAGAACTCACGCCATAAGTGGTTAAAAATGGAGATCAAAGGTGGATATTTAAAAAATGACCATCAAATAATTTCTCTTTTAGTGAAAACCAAATCAAGGGAAATAAATACCCAACCATCACTATAGTGAGTCAAATCAGGAAAGCCAGGAACCCATCTGCATCTCCGCCCCATATCCTTTACCCCTCACCTCTTCAATAATCCTTGGGTGAGCTCATTTTATCATAAATTCCATACAATCAATTCCCATATATTTTATGCAAACAAACATGCCCTGGGCCTTTTAGGTTTTATGGAATTGGGTTTTTCGGAATCCATGGTAAATGAATTTAAAAAATACACTATTAAATAGGCAAAGGGAGAAAGATACAAGTTGGAGACATGGATGGACTTTGACTTTATATGGTTTATTTGTTTGCGGCCATTTAAATATGTAAATGATTCTCATGCATAAAGGTTATACATCATCAAGTTTTTTTGCGCTTATAAGGGTATGACCGTATTCTTGTGGGCCTCGTCAACTACCTTTATTTTTCTAATTCTTGTGCACTCTAATCTGTCATCGAAATCGTTTATTTTATTTATTTAGCTATTAATCCCCAAGATCTAAAAGTTGATTATCCGAAATCGTCATATATTTTGAGTAATTTATAAAGAAGTCTCAACATATAGATCTACTTTTCTACACTTCTATGCGCCCCCAGTTCATGGTTCTAACTGTTAAATATTCGGATGTTTAGTTTAGTACCAGAGTTCTTCATGGATACTGAGAAATTTATGAAAAAATCCAGAAACTTTTAATACATCTAAAACCGTTGGATGTACACATTTTCGTATATAAAAATGGTGATTTTGAGAAACATGATAATGTTTCACCCATTTAACATTTGCATATGCAACATTCTTACATGTAGTATGTGATTTGATCCGATGAGAACTGTTCTCATGGAGTCACCGTGAGAACTTTTTTATGGGGCCCATTGGGGGTCCCATTTTGGAAATGAGACCGGTGGGGATTGAAAGATTTATATGAGACCACCATGAATATCAAGTTTGGCCTCAATCACATGCTCCTAACCCCTCCATCCATGGCCGACAAGCTCAATCCATTCGTATGGTATATAGTCGCTCCAACGGTCCAGTTCTTTCGCATTGTTGAAAAATCAGAATTGCGTCGGGACAGGCTTTACCGACGTAGTACAATGCATCGGCACCACGTCGGCAACCTAATGCCTGAAAAACTATTCCCGACGTAATAATGTTTAGCGTCGGCTAAAAAGGGTCATTCACCGACGCAATGGTGCGTCGTCCTAAACGTCGGCAATGTCAACTGCGTCGGGAAAAAATCAAACTTAGTGGTCAACCTCACCTCACTGTCGACGCATAACAACGTCGGTTATACATTTGTCAACGCACATAATAACGTCGGAATACATATTTGACGACGCATATATAACGCCAGTAATACATATCCCGACGTGTTGAAGCGTCGGGAAATGTCTTCAACGACGTAGGAAAATTACTTTTGGCGACGCAGAGAGTGCGTCGGGAAATAAATTTACCTCACCGCCGACGCATAATAACGTCGGTTATACAATTGCCAACGCACATACTAATGTCAGAATACATATTTGACGACGCATATACAACGCCGATAATACATATCCCGACGTGTTGAAGCGTCGGGAAATATCTTCAACGATGCAGGAAAATTACTTTTGGCAACGTCAGAGAATGCGTCGGGAAATAAATTTGACCCACTGCCGACGCATAATAACATTGGTTATACATTTGCCAACGCACATACTAATGTTGGAATATACATTTGACGACGCATATACAACGCCGGTAATACATATCCCGACGTGTTGAAGCGTCGGAAAATGTATTCAACGATGCAGGAAAATTACGTTTGGCGATGCAGTGAGTGCGTCGGGAAATGGATTTACCTCACTGCGACGTATAATAACGTCGGTTACACAATTGTCAACGCACATACTAGCGTCGGTGTACATATTTGACGACGCATACACAGTGCCGATTATACATATTATTATTTTTAAATTAAATTTTCATTTCTCCCAGTATATCACAAATAAGAATCTGAATACCTGTTCAAACAAAAACTTGATGCACAACCCAAATTAAAATAGGTCAACAATTACAAAATAATATCCACAGCCAAATATCCTACATCCATAAACCAAAATAAACCCACAAATCTCTAAAATACACAAATATTATTATTTGATCATTTTCAAAAATCTTTAACATCCACAAATGTCTGTGATCGAAATAAACAAGGTAATCCCTAAGAGGAAAACTATAAAATCTTCACTTCAAAATTCCATTCAAATTAAAAATATAAAAACAATAATAACAGTTCCAAAATTATGCCCATAATCTTTTACACGCTACAATGACGTGGCTACGATCTACTTCCTCAGAGTTATTTCATCATCACCATCATCAAAGACTTGTCCCACCTATGTTGGGGTCGGCTACATGAATTTTGTTTCTCCATTCCGATCTATCTTGAGTCAAATCCTTGGATAATTAAGTTGCACGTCTTTGATCTAATTTTACTACCTCTTGAGTACCTGTAATTTTGAAAAAGAAAATACAATTAAAACAACAATGTGACTAGTATTTATTCCAATAAGCATCATTTGATTGTGAAGAGTAAAACAACCACAACAAAGATTTCTCATGAGTACTTGTACTGTACCTAAATTCACTCGGCCATTTCTCCTATTCAACTTATATGAGAACATGGTGAAATAAGAAGATAAAAGGCAACTGTCGTAGAGTCTTTTTTCCACACGTTTTTATCCAAAAATAAAAATAAAAACTCTCACAGCAAAAAATAATAGGATTTTCTAACATATGATTGATAAGGTATTATAGTGGTATGATCTTCTAACATATGATTGATAAAGCAAAAGTCTTATATATATCGAAGCTGATGCCAATTAATTACTAGTTCCAAGTTCCAACACAAAGCATTCACCATTACGACCTCAAGAGCATGGAGATTATGGGAAAAAAACTTCTGCACAAATTTTTACCATCCCATCCTTCATTGAAGTTAGATGGTTGTATTTTTTTTTTAACCATCTATTTGATGACGACTCCTCACCAGGTTTTATTCAAAATTAGGTAGAATCTTTTGGCTACGTGTCATCTGAAGTGAGACCCATGTTTTGAATGGGTTAGATAAGTAACAAAGCCTAAAATGGTGAAGTTAACAACTTTTTATTTATTTTTTTATTTCATTTCTCTTCGAAGCATCAAATTTACCATGATCTCACAAGTATAGAATTAACTGTCAAGGAAACTAAATATTATGGACGCACAAGTGAGAAGCTAAAACTGCACAATGTGAATCTAAAATTACAAAACCAAATAGCATTTAAGGTTACCAAACAACTGGAAAATAAAAGTGCAAAAATAAGACAACAAAACCAAATAATAGCAAAGATGGCTCAAATAAGTTGCTTGCATGATGCCTAGCAAAAATACAGACCTTGAAGAGAATGGCACGATGCCTACAGAGTCCCATTGTCAGGCTGCCGATGGGGATCACAATGCACTGTTGACTATCCATCAGTCTTTTGCTACACGATCGCCACTGTGTGTAAAGATCACCATCCACCATTGGAAATGCTCCCCTTAGAATTCCAACAATTTAACCCAATCAATTGGCAATGAGCTAATAAAGCATAGATTTAGAGAACCTACCAGCAAGTGACAGTTGTTTTGTTCTCCATATCCATTTATAGTCAAACAAAGTTGCAGATGATTACATTTTACATGTAAATAAAGTGCAGAGCAACTGAGCAACTGAGTTCAGAATGCAAACAGAATTATAGTCACCCACACTATATTGTTCAGAATTTTATTCAGCTAAAAACAGCACACATAGTTATATTATCATGGTTATAAGGCTTTTGTTTTTCTCAGTTATCATGACTGATGTCATCATCACAACTTGGAGCAAAAGAAAAGGTCGATTTTTCTTCTTCTTTTTTTGCTAAAAAGGTATGTAAATTTAAAACAAATTCCAATAACACAGAGCCGAGAGGTGGTAAAATCTTCATCTCAAGAAAATAGTTTTGCATGGCCCATGAAAAACTTTATTTTATCTTTTTTAGCTAGTCCCTTGATTTAGTGTGGGAATAGAAGATATGAAAATGGATTCAAAGACAAGTTAATTTATAATAACAACATATGTTCCTTATCCCCTGCTCTATAGTAAAATGTACACAATGCAATTTATTTTCTAGTTGGACTTCACAATTTTCTTTTGAGCATTTAGTGAGTTTTAAGCAATGCTGCAACTCATAATTTCTTTTCTCACCTTTTAACATGGTGTTTTTAAGTTCAATGATGTGAACTTTGTTAACCCTTTTCATTAATTAACCTACAGGATGAAACAGAGGACAATTTTGCCATTGTATTTGCAACAATGGGAGTAAACATGGACACAGCCCAGTTCTTCAAACGTGATTTTGAAGAGAATAGTTCAATGGAAAGAGTGACCCTATTTCTAAACTTGGTATGTTGTTTGAACCTCGATGCTGATTCTATGGTGGTCCCTTGACCAGGTAACTTTGTGATAGAAAGGAATCTGTGCTTAAATCTGTTGTTCTCATGCTTAAGTGGAAAGTCCCCATAAAAATCTTTTGAATGTTTTGAAACAAGAAATTTGGAAGAACTTTAGGTGTCATAAACGGATTTGGAGAGGCACATGTACTTTGCTTCGTAACTAGATCTTGACATCTTGATCAGGAATGGGGTGAGAAGCGGTTTACTAATTTTATTCAATGGCAAAGCACATTTTGCCTCCTGAACAATCCTAAAGCTCTATGGCCAGACATTTCACTTTGGCACTTGGTGTGGGCTACCTTGCAAGCCCTGCTGATAACACCACCATATGGACAGGTCTCAACTCTCACAAGAACTCTCGTCAATCAACTTCCTATAAAAGATAAGCCCAATTGTGTTTCTACTAAGTCTGATTTATGATGCACATTGTTACTTTTTCTCTCATGATAAAAGACCGTTCATTCCAAGAGAAACAGAATTTACAAGAAGGGCTGTTTGGTTACAGAAATTTTGTGATGTCCTATAGCCTTAATTTCAGCAAACTCCTTGCCAATCTCCTGATAGTGTTTTTGTTTTTGTTTTCCTTGTCTCTAGCCTTTTCTCCTTACCTCTACATATTGGAGAAAAAGATGTGGCAATCCTGCTAATGGATGCTTTTTACAATTGGAAATAATGATTGGTGGGGGCACAAAGATGGGTTGTGAGTTGTGGCTTACTTGGTCTGCATTAGATTCCTTCTCTAGTTCATAATGGACTGCAAATTCAATGCAGTAATAGGCATCTGAACTGGGTGCATGCAGTTGCTCAATGAAACCCATGTAGGAAGGGAAGGCAACTGAGGAACCATGTAGAGATTGTTCATTTAACACCATGAATCCTTCAACATAATCCACCTTGCTGTCCATTGAAAATTTCATTGTATTTCAACTCATTAATCAAAGGGTGGGTGCATGGAGATGGACACCAAATTCAAAGTGGTCTTTGGGGTGTTGTTGGAAGAGGAGAGTCTGGATTTATGGTGGGAAAAGAGGGGGTTTTGGATTAGCAGTGAGGAGAGGAGATGAGAGAGGTCTTCTTGCAGAGAGAGCTCTGCAGGGAGCTTGGGTGAGATGCAACATGTGTGTGAGTGGTGCACTGTGACACTATGAGATATGTAATGAATCCTACCTTCAGCTCATCCATTTTCTCACCCAGCCTCGACATTTGCGCACCGTGGGACTTGGAAACACTGCGTTGATGATTGCAAATGATGGCAACCTGCAAACGAAAAGAAACCCGACAAAGCTGAATATAGGTTCCACCCAAAACAATCATTGAAGTTGAAATGGTTATGCAAGCAGAATCGTTACCTCTTTGTTGGCATGCTGATAAACAGCAATCTTCTCTGCAACATTTCCATCCTTCGTTTCTTTGTTCAACTGCCACATTCCGGAACTTAGTTGGAAGATCCAAAGAAAATCTAAAAAACATAGTGCTCTTGGCAAATGGCACACAGCTAGCACTAAATAAAGGTTTTAAGAGGTAAACTGTATATAAACACTGGATAATAAGGGAAGGAACGATGGATTAACTGAAAAAGAAATTAGTTTTTTCTTTTCTTTTGAAGGTCATATGGCCTTAATCAACCCAGTTCATCTAGATAAGCCTTAAGCACAAAGGAAAAAAGGGGGGAAAACAAAGAATGTGATGTTGGAAATGTGGTTAACGTTATGTGTGGAATTTCACACATCTATATATATATATATATTATATTTGTGTCCTAGTGGATCTCAGAGGATTTTGGGCCTAGTGGAATGAAGAAACAAAATTCTTGTAACTAAGACTAACATAGTTAGGACTAGACTTTGATGATGATGATGTGAAAACTAAACTTGGGAAGAAAAAGGAAAAGACTACATATCATATCAGCTATAACATTTTTCCAACAATGTCAGGTAAGCCAAGTGCTACTCCTAAAAGTGGACTCTAAACTTAGTCTTACAAGTTTTTATCACCAACTACTCGCCTAACATAAACCATCCTCCAAACGTCGGAGCAATATATGTCCCACATTCGCTACCTCCAGGAGGTTTAGCCGAGTGGACGTAAATTTGAGAGAGAAGAACATAGAATCTTTTGGAAACTTTTTGTAAACTGTTTTAAATATTCATTTTGGTATTGTAAGTACTGTATATGATGTCCCCTGCATTGTATTAAATATGCAGTGGTTGATGATAGGAATACTGAACAATGTAAAGAGAACTTTGTAGTCAAAGTAATGTATATGATGCATTTTGATAAATTGGTGTCAATGTATATTATTGTATCTTTCCGCAATTGTACATTGACAGGTACGTATGTAAGATCCCTTGTAGACTTCGTTGTAACTTCGGTTAAACGGGGTTTACGGGAGTAAGTATGATCATCGCGACCCGGGGGTTAACCCTAATGACTCTGATCTCGGGTCCGGGTCGTGACAACATCCATGGTAGCATAAATAAAACTACTAGTTGTCTATCATAAAGGCCTCATCCTAATTTGGGGAACCAGTAATAGATCCTGGGATTCACTTGGAAAAACCTGTCTGACAAAGCAAGGAGCAAGGCACAGGATGTACTATTTTACAGATCCTCTTTCTACTTTCACTACTTTTCCATGTGAGACAAACTTTTAGAGGAAACATAGCTGCCGTAGAAATGCTTATCAACCTGAGCTTCAATTTGTGAAGAATAACCTCACCATAGTTCACCTTGACCAGAAAGGTGGCCCCATGGCATCAATTTTGCTCACCCACTTCATTATTTAATACAATGACAACTGTACACATTTCATTTCTTTTTAGAGAGAATCGTTCCAGAAGGTGGAGTCTTAATTGTCTGATTATAAAGGGTAAGAGGAATAACACAAACTTTGATAAAAGGGTGGGAATATATGCAGCTGGAAGATTTAGTACTGAGCTTTTCCTTTTAGACTGGGACAGAGAGGGTACATCCATACCTACAATGGGATAAAAGTATGGGTTGCTTTCCAGGATGCTTTGTAATTGATCACCATGAACTTGATAATCAGGAGACTTGAAGGGAATGGCCTGATGAGAATGCATTAGGTGCTGTAATAGTAAAAGCCCCACCAGTCCTCCAAGGTGGAGCAGAAGACTTCAGCCAGACTGGCTGAAATGAGCCTCTCAGACCAATGATCATGATATTTCCACATGGACAGCATTTAAGTGCATAGTTGCCTAGGGAATATTTGAATGTCTTTGACTGGGGTTGGATGACATGTCTAAGATGTCATCAAATAAAGCAATCCAAGAAAACTCAAATCAATTTGGACTAGACCTTGTAAAACATTATGAAGCACATCTCATTTCCCCTGGTGTTAGATCACATTTTGGGTGCAGTCAATGCTACAAATTTGCCTGCCGACTGCCACCACTTGAATCCTCAAATCTTATTGGAAACAGATGTCATTTTCAAACTGTCAGGCTTTAGAATTTAGTTTGGTTCTGGATAATGGTTGATTTAGTTGTTTTCCTAAATCACTGAGATTTAGGAAAACAACTAATTTTATATATGCAACTACTTTAAATAAAACCTCATTCTAAGTGTGATTCGGTTTCACTGTGGTCTTCAAACAGTAGTGACGTCACAATGTGATAAAACCATCAAGACAGATTTATTTCAATAGCTAGGAAAGAACCCAATGACATTAAGCTCACAGATGAAAGGATACACTAGTGGAATGGCTAATTTAATATGCCACTCCTTTCCACAATCCACACCCCTACATTATATGGATAAGTGTACCTACTTTAACTGTACTGTATGTGTGCCTTGCCATGTACGTGAAAATTAAGTGAGCACTCATCAGGTCAGTGAAACAGGGATTTAAAAAAAAAGGACTAAACAGGGTGCAAAGGAAAAGAAAAAAAGATCCAATTGCCACTAATATCATGGGACAACCATTACCCATTGAAAATTCTCTAAATAAAACTTGGTCGCTTATCAATCCATCAAGTTCACCAAACACGCCCCTTTGTACACGTGTTTACTTGACTGGTACCAATTTACCACATATTTTGCTCTGCTTTCCTTTGTATGCCAATAACACAGATCTATTTCTGTATTTGGTTTTCTGCATGATTAACTTTTCTCCACAACATTATTAGTAGTAGCCTAGTAGGCTCTCTATATTTTAAAGAAAAATGGCCACACCTTTATAGTTGTGACATTAACTTGAAATTCAAACCTTCCTTCTTTCATAGGGGTTGGCCTCTTTCTCCATTATCAATAAAAAGAAATTCTTTTGTCACTTCCTCCTTTTCCTCCACCATGACCATAACATCGGCTTATTTCACCTCTATTATAGCTTTTAGAGTTTCTTTTAGATTTTGAAGGAGAGGTTTGTTTTAAGGGACAGCCCTAATAAATCATGAATCTTGTTGGTGATACTTCTCGTTCATGAGCTTGTAGGGATCTCATAAGTTGGCCAATAGTCATGGAGTCTACATCCCTTCATTCTTCAAAAGCCACCACAATATTGTCAAATTTTGAATCCAACAATCACAAGATTTTCCCCACAATCAAGTCTTATCTAGATTTTCACCAATTCTCCAAAATTGATTTACTATCGCCAGCTCTTGAAAATGTAAATCTTAAATTGATTCAATCCCCATATTCAAAGCTTAAAATTTGCCTATATACATATTCACTTTATCCACTCCCCTGTCGGAATGTCAGAATCTCCCATGCTTTCAGGAAAATAGAAGCACCCACAATGTTCTTGGATGTAGCTTCTTCCACTTCCTGTTGGATGAGAAAGTGGGTATTCTTATCTTTCTTGGATCTCAAAAATTCCCTTTGATTTAGAGTGAAGACATCTTCATGTTATGGTATGGCTGGCTAAACAGAACCTCTTCCCACACTCTAACATACATCTTGAGACTTGTCACTTGAGAACCCAACAATGCTTTCATTTGGATGCACACACTCTCACAGATGTCTTTAGTGTATTATATTTGTGTCCTATATAATGAACCAGACTAGATGCTAAATACCACTTTAATGGGACAAGATATCATAAAACTTCAACTGTGGATGGTCAGGTTTTTTTTTTTTTTTTTTTTTGTACAGAAGCATATTTTATAAGAATAGAGACAGAAAACAATAGCACACCAGACAATAAGGAAAAAAAAAAAGCTAAATTCCTTTCGCTAAGCAGTGAGCCGCCTCATTGAACCTATGAAAAACGTGTAAGAGAGATTTTATCGAAAGAACTCATAACTATTGAGATTTCCAAAACAATTGAGTCCAGAGCACAGTCCTCTTCACCATTGATCACCTAGATGACCTCCTTCACCTCACACAAAACTTAAGCCTCTTTTGTGCATGGTCGAATTTGACACTAATTAGGTCAGGCACATCCATGGTAAGACAATTTTTTTTTTTGAATGACCCCACAGTTAGTTGTCACTTGTTTGTTTCTCTTTTAAAAGTCGTCTCACTAGAAATAACTGAAAGTATAAAATAATCTCGACCCTAGAGAACAATGTAAAATAATATAATCAAAGTTTATAATCTTAATTGTCATGTTCACATTGCCATTGTTTGTAGCTATACTACTAAACTAATAATAATTCTAGCATTGGTTGAGGGTTAGGTGTTTATATATAACCATGCGCTCATCCACACAACAACTAAATTAAGACTCTTCGGTTATGGAGAATCAAGTCTGGGCTCATGCAGCTCTAATTGGAATGCATTTATCAAGCGAAACAGAAAATAAAAGAGTAAGATTGTTGCATGGAAGATGGAATTACTGGAATGCATTGACAGTACAGGATCCTAATTGCCCACCTAATTAAAAGAAAGAGAAAATCCCAGTGCACAAGAAAGGTTTGACCAATAGCAAAAAGAAATCTATAATCTAGAAACTCAAGGTAATGTTTTACTAAAGAATAATCTAGATTTTGAATGAAATCCAAATCTAGCAGAAACATTCAATCTCAGTTCCCACTGTAGTAAGAAAAGGCAAGATCTACACCGGAAATAAGCTCAAAAAAAAAAAAAAAAAAAAGGTAGATCACATAAACAAACAAAGATCAAACGCAAATCGGAGATATAACCATGATATGTATCTAAAAAGCTAACGAAGACTAGATGAAAGTTAAAATCGTTTTGACACGAAATCAGATTGAAGACTGATTAAAATTTAAATCTAGATCTAATTAATGGAGAACGCCTAAAATTGATAAAAGCAAAGGATCGAAATGGATAGAACTCAGTAAAGTTGCTCTGATTGGATTTAGAGCATAACATTTAACAGACCTATAAGGAAAACTACAAATAAAGCAAGATATATAGTTGAAAGAAGCCAAATACATAGAAAAAATCAGATCTCAGACACTAAATAAACATCAGATCACAGGTCAAACATACAGCCAAGATAACTCTCTCAAAAAAGAACGGTCTTTCAGATCAAACATACAGATAGTGAACCAGATCTAAGTAAAAAAAGAAGCAAAATCCAGATCTAACAAATATCCAAGATCTACAGCCAACAGAGACCATAAATCATCAAAATAAAGAACGAAACTGATGAAAACTCACCAAAAACGGTGTTAATGGGGTTCATGGCGACCTGATTCTTGGCAGCATCTCCAATGAGATGCTACGAGTCAATGAAGGCAACATAGGAAGGGGTGGTGCTGTTCCCCTGGTCGTTTGCGATGATCTCAACACGATCATGCTGCCAAACGCCGACGCACGAATACGTGGTGCCTAGATCGATCCCGAGAGAGAGAGGGAAAAGAGGGCTTTTGAGAGAAGATAGAGCGAGAGTGAGAGAAGAGCAGAAAGAGCGAGAGTGAGATAAGGGCAGAGACAACGAGAGTAAGAGGAGAACAGAGGAAAGAGGGCTTTTGGAGGGAGAGAGTCCCTGGGAGCGAAAAGAGGGCTTTTGGAGGCGGGAGAGGGAAAAAATAAGGGGAACTTTACCGACGTTTTGTTTTGTCGGAAAAATAAGTAATAACATAAAAGATATAAAAATTCATTTACCGACTGTTTATAAAAAACGTCGGTAAAAGTTTTATCTTTACCAACGAAAATATATACGTCTAGGGGTGTAAGAAAAAACCGCCTAACCGTCAAACCGCACCGAACCGAACCGAACCGCGGTTATTAACCGTATTTTCACGGTTCGGTTCGGTTACGGTTAATAAAACCAAAAAACCGCACGGTTCGGTTCGGTTACGGTTTTCCATAATATTCACGGTTATTAACCGAACCGAACCGTAAAATACGGTTCGGTTAACCGTATGCGGTTAACCGTACCGATAACAAATAAAATAATATACATGGGGGGTAAACGAGATTTTCCTTACCTAAAACCAAACCAAACCGTATCATACTGTATAAAACCAAACCGAACCGTATAAAACCAAACCGAACCGTATAATTTTTCTTAAATTATACTGTATTGTTGTGTATATTTTTCCACGGTTATTAACCGTAACCGAACCGTATAATACGGTTAACCGCGGTTCGGTTTTTCACGGTTTTTGTATATACGGTTACGGTTACGGTTTTTAAAGACGGATAACCGCGGTTACGGTTCGGTTAACGGTTTCTCCAAAAAGACCGGTTAACCGAACCGTTACACCCCTATATACGTCGGTAAAAAGTAATCTTTATCGACAAATTTAGAAAAGCGTCGCTAAAAGTGCAGATTGTTGTAGTGACTTTTGACAACGCAATCCAAATATGTGTCAGAAATAAGACTTTACCAACGCGAATTTTCACTGCGTCGGCAAATAGTGTCGGGAAAGGTTTTCCATAGCTTTTGCCAACGCGGTCTTACTTGCGTCGGTAAAAGTAGCGATTCTCTGTGACTTTTGCCGATGCAGATATTTTTACTACGTCGAAAATAGTGTCGGGAAAGGTAAGTTTGTCATAAATTGGGCTTTGCGGACGTAGCAACTGCGTCGGCAATGGTGCAAAGAAAAACTCAGTGCTTTCCCAACGCATACCTGTGCGTCGCCAGTAGATAAGATAATTGCCAACGCATTATTGCATCGCCATTAGAAAAATACGCGTTGGCAAAACTTTCTCTCTCTTTTGAGGGGATTTTTTATTGGCGCCAATTTGGTTTCCACAACTTTTGCCAACGCGATCTTACTTGCGTCGGTAAAAGTAGCAATTTCTGTGACTTTTGCCAACGTAGTCCAAATATGCATTGGAAATAAGACTTTCACCAACACAAATTTTCACTGCGTCGGCAAATAGTGTCGGGAAATGTGCATTTTGTTGTAGTGCCTGGGCCTTTTAGGTTTTATGGAATTGGGTTTTTCGGAATCCATGGTAAATGAATTTAAAAAATACACTATTAAATAGGCAAAGGGAGAAAGATACAAGTTGGAGACATGGATGGACTTTGACTTTATATGGTTTATTTGTTTGCGGCCATTTAAATATGTAAATGATTCTCATGCATAAAGGTTATACATCATCAAGTTTTTTTGCGCTTATAAGGGTATGACCGTATTCTTGTGGGCCTCGTCAACTACCTTTATTTTTCTAATTCTTGTGCACTCTAATCTGTCATCGAAATCGTTTATTTTATTTATTTAGCTATTAATCCCCAAGATCTAAAAGTTGATTATCCGAAATCGTCATATATTTTGAGTAATTTATAAAGAAGTCTCAACATATAGATCTACTTTTCTACACTTCTATGCGCCCCCAGTTCATGGTTCTAACTGTTAAATATTCGGATGTTTAGTTTAGTACCATAGTTCTTCATGGATACTGAGAAATTTATGAAAAAATCCAGAAACTTTTAATACATCTAAAACCGTTGGATGTACACATTTTCGTATATAAAAATGGTGATTTTGAGAAACATGATAATGTTTCACCCATTTAACATTTGCATATGCAACATTCTTACATGTAGTATGTGATTTGATCCGATGAGAACTGTTCTCATGGAGTCACCGTGAGAACTTTTTTATGGGGCCCATTGGGGGTCCCATTTTGGAAATGAGACCGGTGGGGATTGAAAGATTTATATGAGACCACCATGAATATCAAGTTTGGCCTCAATCACATGCTCCTAACCCCTCCATCCATGGCCGACAAGCCCAATCCATTCGTATGGTATATAGTCGCTCCAACGGTCCAGTTCTTTCGCATTGTGCTAGACTTTGAGGTATGTGACTATTGTTAGGAATTTTGTAGATTGCAATTTGATGGATGCATAATCATTCTAGCATCATTTGATTCACACACATATGCATTGATTTAGAAATCTTGAAATCTTGTTTTAAACATGCATTGTTTTTTAAGAGTTGTAAAAGTTTTGATTTATGCATGTTTTGTTTTTAATCTTAGATGCATTTGTTTTTTAAAAGAGTTTTAGAAATCAAGCAAGCCATTGGTTTTAAAGTTTTGAATCATTTTAGGCTTTTTGTGTTTCATGTTTTTTAAACATCTTGGTTTGATTTAAAACATGTTTCCAAGCTTGATTTATTGGCCCAAAAAATCCTCTCCAAGATAAACCTTCAAATGTGAAAAAAAATAGGATTTTTGGTCCCAGGCAGTCAACCTGCAGTATGGCAGGTCGACTGGGTCCTGAAGCACCAACGGTCATTTTTTTTACCGTTGTGTGTACCAGATCGACCCGGCCCTGCTGCTAGGTCGACCCGGGACTAGCCGTTGGGCATTTTTTTCTATAAATTTGAGTTCTTTCCTTTGCCAAAAGTTGGGAATTTTAAGGCCCTCCTTGAGGGGTTTTGAGGCATATCAAAGGGAAATGAACTAAGGGATGAAGGGGATCATTAGGAAAGCTAAAGCTTGGATTAATGAAGTTAAATCACCAAGTAGGCTCTACTTTCCTTAATCATATGTTTTCATGCTTTGTTTTATTTTTGGTAAATCATTTGTAGCATGATAAACTATGATGTGTTGTGTCCATAACATATTTTATGTTTTTGAATTGATTTATTGTTTTGGATACATCACCATTGATTCAATCCAAGTAGAACTTTATCTTTGGTAAATCTAAGTAGATCATGTTAATGAAAAAACCTTTGAAATTATATATATGTAACATGATTCCTATACTTGGTTGAATCTATGGTTGTTGTTTTTCAACATAAGAAAATCACTTTCAAAACTATCTTATGTTTTGGATTCAACTTCTTTACAAATCATATGTTTTCATGTTTTGTTTTATCTTTGATAAATCTTTAGTAGCATGTTAAACTATGATGTGTTGTATCATTAGCATGTTTTATATTTTGAATTGATCTATTGTTTTGGATGCATCACCATTGATTCAATCCAAGTAGTACTTTATTTGGTAAATCTAAGTAGATCATGTTAATGAAAGAATCTTTGAAATTATATGTAACATGATTTATATACTTGGTTGAATCTTTGGGTGTTATTTTTCATCATAAGAAAATCTCTTTCAAAATATATCTTATGTTATGGATTCAACATCTTTACAAATCATATGTGAATTTGTTTTAAAGTTTCACAACTTGCTTTGCATTGATTGGTATATCATATTCAAGTTGTATTTATAATTACATATGATTTGTCCCCTTATTTCAATAAAATCTATTTTTATGTTTTATGAGCTACATTGTTGATTTGATTGACATCCCTATGCTTCACATGTTTTGGTCTTTGAATTTTCACAACTTGTTTAGGATACAAATTATATATTTTACAAGTTAGTTTTAACATGTGATTAGCATTTCCTCAATCATAAATGTTTTATAAGCTAAAACTTTCAAAAGCATTAGGCTTACATTTATGAGCTTTCATTTTCGAAATGATTGAGGACATCACACACACACACATCATGTACTTTCATCTTTGCATTCATAGTGTGTGTGTATTAGATTTTCACTTCCATATCCCCCTATTTAAGAGGCATTGTAATGAGCTTAATTGTATCTCCATCAAGTGTATGTTAGACACTATTTAGAGAGATAACCAACCTTGTGGTTGAAGAGGTTATTGCTTAGCCTAAAAAAAGCATAATGTAAAGGTTGATGTTGAGCCTTGAAAAACATTATTGTAAAGGTTATTGCTTAGCCTATTGAAAAGCATAAATAGTGGAAATCCGGTGGGGTGTTGGATCACAAGCCGGTAGTGGATGTAGGCATTGAGACCGAACCACTATAAATCCTTGTGTGATGGTGCTTGCTTTGTGGTGATTGTTTTTATTAAGCTTCCGCATTTTGTTTGATAATCATCACTTGTGACTAGTTTGTTTTAAAGAAGTTAAATTTGATTAAAATTGGTCATAATTGGAGCTCACCTTATTTACCCCCCTCTAGGGTTCGGATCCCCGGACTTTCAACTATCAATGAAGTCCTTGTCCATTGCAAGGTTTGAATTAGGTGATAAGTGGGCCCCACCCATAGTTCCCACAGTTTGAATTGTGAGAACAATTCTCTCGTGATGATTTCTCATGTAGTATTTACATATATAAATCTCATTTTTCTATCACGTGTATAAGGCACATGACCCCGATGTTTTTTCCCTTTTTCTTTTTTTGATGACATGGGTATCTTTGAGGTCTTATACCCAATAGGATTGTTCCACAGGGTGACACCCACTAAACCCACATAAATGCATACCTTTTAAGATTTTATGTAGGGCATGTTTAGTTACAAACATTTCTAATAGGAATTCCCTTTGTATAAAAACCCTAATAGCAATGAAGAGGCTCAGTAAAATTATGAATTTCTTATTTTGTCAAGTCTGGATGGTGAGAATTTTCTAAGCTGGCTATGTAAAAAATCACTTTTTGCTAGCAGAATTCCCAATACTCTAGATCTCAAAATGCTACTTTGTTCTTGAGCATTTTCGACTTCTACTTTTCTTTTTCTTTTTTTTTCTTTTTCTTTTTTTTTTTTTTTTGGGGGGGGGGGGGGGGCGCGCTTAAATCCCTACTTTGGAGAGACATGCTTAAATCCCTACTTGGGAGGGACAAGCATTTGAAGTTCTCCAAATGCTTGCAACCAAATAAGTTCTTCAGGAGAATTTCTGATAAGAATTTCTCATAGTGGGGATTTCTTACAATGATATGATCGTTGTCCCCATTTCAAATGTCATATTTCGTTTTCTAAAATTTCGTATTCCAACCCTTCCAAACCACTTGAGACGTAACAAATAGCCTTTAAAATTTATTAGAGTTCCATCTTTTGAAATGCTAGAATGTAGATTAAGATTTGGAATTGCATGTGGAGGACGACATTAGAAGAATTTCAAAATCAATAGACATGAGTTCCAAGAAATTTGATAAAAGAACATGACCTTGGGGTGATGTTTGGATATTAATTTTCCATAAGGGATAGATTCATTGATGACCATTTCTGAATCTTAAACCTTTGTTTCTTTCAATCTTGTCATTTAAATGACAAAACATTTCTTAGAATTCCTATGAACTCAAGTATGCACTTAGCCGCGTTTGTACTATGCTACAAAATCACCCCCCCTCATCCCAGGTATCCCTCTCATCCATGGATCCCCATAATTTCAGTATGGTAGATCATTAATTAATAGCCCGAATCACCATAGTTGATAAATGGATGATCTTAATGATCCCAAAAGGCCAAAACTTTTTTCTCTTTTGGTACCCAACTTAAGGGGCTGGGACCAAGTCCTTTGGTGAGGGAGTAGACCTCGAGTGAGGTAAGAGAGTCCTCTAGTGAGAAAAGAAGACCTTGGGTGAAATAGCACCACTCTCGAATGAGGAAAGATGCCTATTTAGAATCGAACCCAGAATAGATAAATAAGAACTCATATCTCTTACCACAGGGTTAAGTGGTGGTTCTTAATATCTCGATCACCAATTCTTTGTGCCTCCCCCAAGTTTTTGATCAGTAATGGCCCACAAGCTTAGATTTACCAACCAGGTCCCATGTGTCGTCCTTTCTCATTATTAGTGGCTTTAACTTTATTTAAGAGGATTTTACCAAAAAAATCTCTTAAGACTTATTAATTGCCAAAAGCACCATCAACATCTTAAAAAAGACCATAGTAGTCTCAAAGGTCCTGTTTGGTATTTTTTTTAATTTTTTCTCTCAGCAGGGATATCCCTACTCATTTGCCTGAAATAAACCCCAAAACCCTTTTTCCCTTTTCCCTTATTCGACATCTTCACTCTCCCTCCATCCTTCTCCCCTTCTCTCCCATTCGGTCAGCACCGGCAGCATTTCAAAGGCGGACCGACGTTGTCATGACCTGTGGCAAATGCAGAGGCGGACCGACGTTGTCACTCTCCCTCCATCTTCACTCTCCTTCTCTCTGTAACTTTTTTCTTCCTTTCCCTCTTGTTAGGGTTTGTGCACATTAGGGTTTATGTTTTAGTTTTCCCTTTTCTTTTGAAGTGATGATTTCAGTGCCCTCTATAATCTATTCTATTAAAGATGAGAAAAGGGTGATTGAGAAGAATATGTTCTCTCTGATTCTCTCTGTTTCTCTTTCTCTGATTCTCTTTGTCCCTCTATAGTCTATTAAGTTGTTTCTTCTTCCTAGTGCATATCCACAAAACAAAGCACCCATTTAACCATATAAACTGTAATCATCAGAAAAATTTGACTGAGGGTTTATGTTCAAGATTCCTAACCTCCATTAATCCAAAGAACCAGAGGTTTTGAAGAAGGGTCCCCAACTGCCTCAAAGAACCAGTAGAAGAGTGCCCTTCCATAGTCCTTGTTCATTGTCACATACCCAGGATAATGGGCAAAGTTCGCATTAAAAGGGATGTCCCCGCCCAATTTAGTGTTGTGAACAGGGTTATCCTTGCCTCTATTAGTGATGTAACCAGGGATATCCCCGCACACTAGAGTATTGTTTATGGGGATATCCCCGCTCACTTGATACTTATGGGTGAGATATTACTACACCAAATAGAGTGCCATAAGTATGGATACAACCAGCTGGATGGGGACAATGTTATAGCAGACACATTAGGTACTACATCAATGTATAATATCAGAAACATCCATCAACGCCAAATTCGACATTCTCTGAAACATCCATCAACACCAAAATATATGTTAAGTTGTATTAACAATTGTGTATACAAATCACAAGTTTTTCAAGAACATTAAAGCATCACCCAAAACAAAAGACACATGCTAGGTTGTTTGGGTAGCAAAACACTACTCACTGGTGGATTATGACATCATTGAACATGTGTCGTCTCTCTTTACAGTTTGAGACATGTTACTTTCCTACATTAGGATATCAAAACATCACACAAAATGTGGAAGAAGGGTTGCAGAGAGATTCGTCCGGACACCAGAAAAGGCAAAGGGGAAAGGGAGTTCGACGGTCTTTAAGTTGCAATGAACGACGAACAGGGATATCCCTGCTCATTTACTTAGAATGAGCTGCGATATCCCCGCTCAGCGTTAAAAGGAAAAAAAAAAACCAAACAAGGCCTTTGAGACTACTGTGGTCTTTATAAGAAGTTGATGGTGCTTTTAGCTTATGACAAGTCTTAAGGGATTTTCTCATTGTTGGTGGCTTTAACTTTATTTAATGGTTTTTTGTGGAGGATGATGTGACCGTTTGACATTAACGTATGTAATGGAATAGATGCCCACTTTATGCGATGTATGTAAATTCTTAACTACAACCAACCCTGTTTGTACTGGCCCCACAGGGCCTCTTGCCATGGGCCATAACATCACCATGCTATAATTCGCAAGTGGGAATTAATTCGATATCTTTACTTCCCTATGAATGTAGATTGGGATGTAAATGGCACCCCAATTCTTCAATTATTCGAAAGTTCCCACTCGTTAAAAACCGAGTTTGGATCCTTATTTAGGCCCCTAAAAATAAATGGTTCCGGGTCCGGTTCCACCTTGGTTCGGACCCGTGGATCCGAACCCGACATATTACTTCAATTTTCGAAAATTTCTCCTAAAAATCATGTTTTTTAAATATCATTCTCAACCTAGATTCGGACCCGGATCTAGACCCGTCTCATATATGGTTCTGGTTCCGGAGCCAAGAAACTGGTTCTGAAATTGTTCTGGGTCTGAATCCGGTTCCACCTTTTCCTTTAAGGTTCCGGTTTCGGGTCCACCAGGGACCTGGGTCGGAATTGACCCATTTACAACCTTAAGTGCGGACCATGTACTTGTACGGATGCACGATACAAATATTTAGGGAGCTGCTGTTGCCACAACTCCACTTGCTCATTCCAAATTCCTTAAAAAAAAAAAAAAAAGGCTTGACACCTCAGTGGGAAACCCCCTAACTACCCCTCTCCCTCTCCTGCCCTTTCTCTGCTCGCTGCCCACATTTGCCCGCACCCTCTCCCTCTCCTTCTCTCTCCTTCTCATTTTCCATGCTCACCGTCCCTTTCCCCCCCTCTTCATATTGTTCGGCCACTCAAGGTTGAACAAATGAGTATATTGTTCTCCCCCGAGTGGTGAACAACAGGGAGAGGAGAGGGGTCGGGTCGCCTACAAAGGTGGGCGGGGTTAGGAGGAGGGCGGAGGTGGTGAGCAAGGAGAAGGAGAGGGAGGAAAACGGTTGGGCGTGGGCGCGAGCAAAGGTGGAGGTGAGTAGGGAGAGGGAGAGAGAATGAGAAGGATAGGGAGAGGAAGAGGGAGATGGGGATGAAAAGGGAGCAGGCGTGGGCGGGCGCCGAGCAAAAAGAGGGAGAGAGGGAATGAGTAGTTTGAGGATTTCCTACAAGGGTGCCTAGGTTTTGAAAAAAAAGATGTGGAATGAGTAAGTGGAGTTGTGCCAATAGCAACTCCCAATATTTAAAGAGAATTTTACAAAAAGGCTCCTATATTTTTAGAAAACTTTAAAAAGGTCCTTATCTTTTATAATTTTACAGAAAAGACACCTAGTTTGACAATGTAACATTGCATTGATATTTCTTTTGAGAGCAGCTAAATGCATTGGTTTTTGCTCTCCACACACTGTATTTTTATTTTATGACCAATATACACAGTGTGAGATTACCTAAAAGGACATCTATCCTCCCCAACTTCTTTCTAGACCCACCCACCCCCCCTCATCACCCCCCAGCCCCCCCCAACCGCTCGAGCAAGAGAGAGGGAGTGGGCGGCGGGAGTGGGCGGCGGGAGAAGGAGAGAGATAGGGCGAGGGAGAGAGACAAGAAGAATGATAGGGAGAGGGAGAGAGGGAAAGCAGGCGACGACGGACTGTGGGTAAGAGGGAGAGAGGCTATGAGAGGAAGAGAGGGAGGGCATGCGACAGGTGGTGCGCAGAGAGAGGGCGTGTAGAGAGGGTAATTTTGAAAAAGAAAATGTGTGTAAAGAGTGATTTTGGTAATCTATGGTGGGTGTAGAGGGAAGCAATGTGTGGAGAGAAAAATCAGTGTGCATTTAACTGCTCTCATTTCTTTTAATAAATAATAGAAATACCCTTTACTTAAGCTTAGCAAATCTCATTAACTAAAAAAATCACTTTTGTTGGGACTCGGAGGCGTGGGAATAAAATGCGTAGGCTGTAGATTTTCTAAAGGAACTGCGCTAAATAAGTTGTTAGAAAGTTACTTTTGGAAAAGCATGTTTGAATTTAAACAAGCTGAACCAAACACACCTTAAGAAAATAGGTAAAGTCGAATGATCATAACCTTTGATTTTAGGCCTTTAAAGTTTAAGCACTAAATTATCATTTTTATCTTTTAAATCCAAGAGACAAAACATATGAGCTTTCCTTAAAATAGGTCAAAATCAAAAGACTCTCTTAAATAGGGCTGTCAATCGTGTTGTGTTAACGAATTCGGATTACGGGTTAACGAATTCGTATTAAAATCACTTCAACCCGTACACGACTCGTTAACTTAACGGGTCAAAAAATCCAACCCGAATACGACCCGTTAATTTAACGGGCTTCACGACTCAACTCGTTAAGTAATTAAGTAATTTCGAAAATTAAAAGAAAATCCATACAAAAATATATAAGGAGAAAAATATATAAATTACAAGAAAGTGTAACTGAGGATCTCGAGTGGATTCCACCTAAAATCCCATTATAAAACAATAAATCTCAATTTCTTCATTATGAATATAAATTAATTCTAGCTACATTGAGGGATTAAAATTCTTTTAACAGATTAAGTGGGTTGTTAACGTGTTACTGATTTAATTCATACACGACCCGTCAACTTAACGTGTTTAAGAGTTTGACTTGTTAACGATCTAAACCTATTAAGAGTTCATCCAAATCCGTTAATATCACGTGAGTTTGTATTATATTAATGGATGGTGTGGAATTTTGTCAGCCCTACCATAAATTATTTTTTTCAGGGTCGGACGGTCATAAGATATAGGATCCTTTTTTCTGCATCGGCACAAAGAGTCGCGAACTACTAATTACTCATCTACTTCGCACCAAACAACCAATTCGCCATTTCTCCCCCCTTTCTAACTAATCATCTTTTTTAAGTAGAAAACAGAAAACCTACACTTGTAACATTGACGATCTTTCCAAAGTAATAGTAGAAACTAGAAAGAAAAGCTTCCTCGATCTCATCGAAGCCTATTTAAATATGACCTTCTCTCCTTCCCCCATTAGTTCCTCCCATAACTACAGTAAGAGAGAGAGAGATCGGAGAGCTTCTTCTTTTCTTCTTCTTCTTCATCCGATCTTCGCTGCGATTCTGAGGTGATTCCTAATGTCCAAATATGATGTCGATTTCATTCTCTCTTTGAAATGTAGTACGGATTTTGGAGTATTGTATCGATTTTGGCTCTCAATGCTTGTGTTAGATTGGGTTCTGTTGCAGATTTGTGCAAAGTTTAAGATTTCATCTTTTCTACATCTCTTGATAGTTTGGCGAAATCTCGTTAAGTTCTGGTTTCTAAACGCTTGTGTTGATGATTTTGTTTCATGACAATTAGCTGTGATTGCTAGAGCTTAGCTTGAATATTGTAGTACGTTTTGGTTTTAGATCTGTTAGAGTTTTCATTTCCTGCAATCCATTGTGATTTCGTCGCATTGGAAAGATTGATAGCGATCCTGTTTGTCAAATGCTAGTGAGGTGGTTGTGTTTGCATGATTCATCTTACTTAGAATCTTCATTTTTTAGTGAAATTCAATGGTAATTGCTTTGCTGCTGGATTGTATTTCATTTACATGGTTAATGCTGGTTTTGTATTTCATTTGCATGATTTATGTGACAGTTGGGTTGAAAATTCACTTGGAGAATTTTTCTTTCTTCCATGACATCAAACTTGCCATTGGAAATAACTTCAGTTGTATAAGGCTGCTGATTTGGTGCTTCCATTTTATAATTTTCTATGTTATCATTGTGTGTTCATCAATGGAATTCACTGTTTATAGGCAATGTGATATATTTCTTTTTGCGTTGGACATTGAATGTGGACTGTGGCTATTGCAGCAGGGTCCTCCTAATCAGATGGCCACATTTGTCTGGGAACTTTTTTGTGGATTTGTGCATCTGCAGTTGTTTCTGGTCCAATGAACCCTTTGGATCACTGATATAGGGCCCCCAAACAGAATGTTTGGTGCAGACAAACTGTAGATTAGATCAACTTGATATAATTGAAAGTTAAAACTGAAATATGAGGATGTTGTCTATTTATTAATGTTTTCAAATATCCAGCTTGTAGTTGTTTACTCAAAAAATGGCGGCAGTGGGGGCTTTGGGGCTACAAATGGCAACAACAAGGCCTTGCATTTCTTCTTCTCGAATCTGCAAGGCAAGCCCTGCAGGTTTAGGGACTAATCTGAAAAGCTTCCAAGTCTTTAAGCTCACAAGCTCTTCACAGATCTCTTCCATCCAACCATTGTTTTTGAGCTCTCCATCAACTCCGTTGAAATTTGATAAAGTTGTTACCAAGGCAATGTCTGGAACAAGTGAGGAAAAGGCTAATTCAGTGTTGCCTATAGACCTTAGAGGTCAGCAATCTTCCTTCTTTAAATCTTTTATTCTTTTTTAATTTTTATGTAGTGAGCTGATTTCAATATACATATACATGTACATATTTGATCTTTTTGTGTATTGATTTTTCCTTTGCAGCGCTTGTCTATATTTTCATCGTTTCATGTGTCTTATACTGTTGTTGGTTTTTATATCGGCATTTTTATTCATGGGAAATTTTTTATTCTGTTTGAGATGAAGGAGCTTGGTGATAAGTATTCTCTCAGCGTTATAAGTTGCTAAACTCAGATGTGACTGCTTTATTTGTCAGAAGAAATACACATCTGATATGTTGTCAAAGCATGGAATGCTTAAGTGAGCCTATGTGAACACCTATTGAAGTTAATCTGGAGTTAAATGACAAGCGGCAGCTGGTATTAGAAGACCCAACTATGTATCAACATGTTATGGGCAGTTTAATATAGTAATATACTTGACTATCACTTGATCCAATATCTGATTTGTAGTTTGGATTGTTTCTGAAGAGACCACATTGTGATGCAGTTTGAAGAATTTTGAGTTTTATTGTTTCCATTGATTATGATATTCTGTATGAGGCGGATATCCAGTTCATTTAGTAGGTTTTACAGATGAAGATTGGGTCGCTATGTTGCACTCGCGAATCCACTGCTGATTTATGTTTTCAACCTCAGTTCTAGAGCTATCTCTTGGTGTAGCGGGAAACAGCCACTTCTTGTTATCTTCTATGAAAGCGGAATATCTTGCAGCTGCTGTGTTGGTTCGGGAGATTGTATGCCCCAAATTATTACTTTAAAACACCGGGCATAAGATTGACAATGTCGTTCCATTTCACAGTGACAAACAGAGTGCTCTTCAACTTGCTCATAATCCAGTGTTTTACGTGAGGACGAAAACATATCAAGGTTAAGCATTATTTTATTTGAGAGAAGCTAGCTGCAAAGAACTTGATTTGCTCATGATTTCTATACATGATCAAGTTGCAGATATTTTTACGAAAGTCTTATTAGTTCATCAGTTCAAACTACTATGAGGCTAACCTGGCACTTTTATGAGATCTAACGTTAAGCTGGAGTGTTAAATTCATTGTTAGATTAGGACTCTGTTTTTATTATTTGAGTTGTTCAATGGGTGCTTGATATTTTAATAGAAATAGAGAACTTTCTTTTACTAGATATGGGTATTTTAATTCGAGTGAAATAGATTTTCCTTTTTGTAGGGATAAAAATATAGTAGTTTCTCAAGTTTGGTGTGCTAGCAAGAGAGAATTGTGGTCCTCCTCCTCCTTCCCTCTCTTACACAAACGATTTCAGTGTATTCTCTCCTTTTTACTCAAGAACCGATATTTTTTCCTTTCTTTCTTTTTTCTCTTTTTAAGTGGGATTTGTTTGCTAGTCTTCTACTCTTTCTATACAGCAGGATTTTGGTATGATCATTTGATGTTCTGCCTCTCACCAATCCCTTTGACTAGGGTTAGTTCAGACTAACATTGGACGTAGGCAAATCTTATAATGACCTAGGGGAGGTTATGTTCTTAGTAATACCTGCTGATGATTTCTACTGCTACGAGAAGTACATATTGTCCTATCCTCTCGTTCTGTTCTTCAAGTAGTCACCTAAACTACAGAGCAAGTGATTAGATCCAAAGTTGGCAATGTCAATGGGATTTACTCTAATAAATGTTTGTTTGACTATGAGAAATTACAAAAATCTCGAAGTGTGAAGAAATATTTTCCATTTGATGGCGAGTTTGCACTTTGCTGTGGACTATGACACACAGATACTTCAAAGTAGATAACATATCCTACTTTATTTTACGAAAGTTGTTGTGAGACAGGATAAGGGTTAGGTGACTTAAGTTTTCTGTGAAAAATCCATATCCCCTTGATATAAATGACATATCCATGTCATATCCATGCTGTATTTGAGCATCATAGGCTGTGAGCATGGCTGAAAATAGCGGCCGCCACCGCTACGCTACGGCCGATTCACACTCGTAGCGGCCGCTACGTCCGCTACGGGACCGTTACGGCCGCTACGACTGCTACGGGGTGAGAAAAACTTCTACTTTTCAATTTTTTTAAAATGCATAATAAGACTTATTTCTTTTCTTCTTCTCTCCAAATAACATTTCTACACAACTCTTCTACCATTTTATGTTTAAAAGAACACCAAAAAGCATATGATCTCGCCGAATTATAGTCGATATAGAGAGTTCTTCTCAATGATTCTTCTCTAAGTACATCCTATTAGACACCCCCTTTAGTTGATGTATTTTTTTCTCTAGGTACTCTTAAGTCTTGACTTCATGACATCGTTTTTTCTTTTATAAGCCTTTCATTAGTTTCTAAGTTAGTATAACTAAGCAACATGAACACATGTGAAAAAAATGATCATTACTATTATTTTCTATTTATACAGCGATACAAGACCTCATATAGTGAGGGGACTGCTACGCCCCCTTGCCTTAGTTACTTTTGCAAAAAAAATACATTTTCTTTCATTTTACAATTTTCTGGATTTTCTGGAATTTTTTCAGATTATTTTGGCGATTTTTTCAAATCGCACCGCTACGCCGCTACGTATCCCCGCTACGCTACGTATCGTCCGCTTCATAGCGTTTTGGCGTCAAGCCGCTACACCCGCCGCTTCCACTATTTTCATCCTTGGCTGTGAGTAGATTGTGAAAAGTGTGGGGGTGGAAGAAGATTTGAAAAGGCTTTGAGTTGAGATGTAAGATTTGCAAAAAGAAAAACCAAATAAACTTTTAGCATCCATTTTATCCACTAACTTGGCATTATTTGGAATGGGAGGTGGATTGAGAAATGAAAAACAGAACGAATGAATTTGGAAGTAGGTGCAGGGGAAGGCTGAATATCTTAATTTCATTATCTCTTTAAAATTTCAAAGAATGTCAAACACTATATTTGATCTAGTAGGCTCTTTCTAACCATTCATCTACTAAGTTCTTGATCAAATTTCTCCACCCTATCCTTTTCTTTTCTTGTCGTTTCTTTTCTTTTCCTTCTACTTTATTTATATGGATTTGGATGTGGATTGTGGAGTACCTTGTTTGCATTTTGGTTGATGTTATCTCTTGGTATTTGTTTTCTCACATAATATTATATTTACACAAGCAATAATTAGTTGACAATCTACTTGAGTTTTCTTCTCAGGGAAAAGGGCATTCATTGCTGGGATAGCTGATGATAATGGGTATGGTTGGGCAATAGCAAAATCTCTTGCTGCTGCTGGTGCTGAGATCCTTGTCGGCACATGGGTGCCTGTATGTTGATTTACCTTCATATTGACTCTTTTGCGATTGTTTGTGTTCAATTTCTGACAAAAGGAGTTACTTCTCATGCAGGCACTAAATATTTTTGAGACCAGCTTACAACGTGGAAAATTTGATGAATCACGCGTGTAAGATCTCTAGTCTGCACTAAACATTTTTTTCCTTTTCCATTATCGTACTTGAAACTGTTGATGATGCCTGTGTGAGAATAACCATCTAGTTGGCACCACTTAACACTAATGAAATTTACCGGGTTTATGAAATTGCTGATTTCTGGATGCTACAGGTTGCCAGACGGTTCTCTGATGGAGATCACCAAAGTATATGCAATGGATGCTGTTTACGACAGTCCTGAGGATGTCCCTGAAGATGTAAAACCTAACTTATATTCTGATATTAATAATTTTGTGTTCTTATTCATGTCTGTTTTTCAACGTTAGGTAAACTCGATGAAATTCTAGGTCTTAATACTGCTTGTTTACTGCACAGGTCAAGACAAACAAAAGGTATGCTGGAGCTTCAAATTGGACTGTTCAGGTAATTTCTCGCACATTATCATTCTGTGGAGTGAAAATCGCACATCATAGTTTGGAGCTTTTGAATGTTCTTAGGCAGAGAGCCATGATTAAATTTCTTCATCATCATCATCATCATCATCATCAGAGCCTTACTCATCAATTTGGGGTTGTAGAACCATGGTTAAATTTGTTTCATATAATCCCATGTATATAAGTTATAACACTCAATGTAACTTGGACATATGTTGGTATAAGACATGAAAGTCTTCAAAAAGTTCAACATAATAAACATAATATACATGCCGTTTTAGCGTGATTTAATCTAATGGTGAATATCACTCTAATCAATGTGATTTTCTGATTCATTAGCAATTATGGGGGCAGAGTAATTTCTGATAGTCTGTTTCCATCAAAGGTGTGCATGGTTCTTTCATTGGAGGAGACACATGGTATAGTTGGCTACATATAATCTCTTAAGTTGCATTCTCCCCTATAAATCAAGTGAACCCTGTGAAGTGCCACAGGCGTAGGTGGGCCCCATTATTTGTCATATCATGACACAAGATCTCTACTACAAACACAACACACACAAATGCGCACACAGACACACACACACACACGCATGCATGCATGCACCTATGCAAAAGCACAAAGGTGCACTCACACAGAGAACTTCCATGTTCCATTAGGCATTGTGGACAATTTTTTGTTTAGAATTCAATAGTATAAATTTCAAAGCCAACGCCATAATGAGGAATAAAGTTTAGATGATGTGATATATATATATATATATATATATAGAGAGAGAGAGAGAGAGAGAGAGAGAGAGAGAGAGAGAGAGAGAGAGAGAGAGAGAGATCATTAATAAATTGATCCTATACAATCATGCAATGAAAATGATGGCCCACCAGGGAAGGGAGTGACAACTCATGGGGGATAGTGGGAAGTGAAGGAGACCGTATGGATTGGGGAGTGGGTGAACTTTCATCTTATTTTGATCACCCTAGGGCTGTGATCCAACCGCAACATTTGCCAGTTGCAACAACTGAAATAAGTGGGCTCTAGATTACAAGGCTAGAGGTCTTGGAACTGTGAGAAATTTCACATGCCACATATTATTGTTAATCTAATGGGGTATGCAGCAAAGGATTTCCAAGGATTATCTACATCAAACATCCACAGAAGTTGGTTGGCTTCATGGAATGGAGCAATTTAAAATACCCATGGCCTACCAAGAATTGTCCCTCCACCCATGCGGGTGAGTTGGAAGGGAAAATGGAGGAGATCCAATTCAATCCTAGCCCATCGGGAATGGGTAAGGTGATTAAGGATGCGATTGAACCATTATCATATGCTCCTATCTGCCTAGTTTTGGGGATTCAAGTAGAGAAGACATCTTGGAAATTAAGGGGGGTTTGTCCCTCCATCCTGCAATCGCAGTTACATGGACCTGAGTTGGTCAAAGGTAACTTGAGCAATGTCATCACACGGGCGAGTGGAATGCCGAATGAGGCCATTGCTCTTTGCATTTTTTGCTTGATTCTCAAATGATTTCAAAGTTTAGTCAATGGTCACTAGATTTAAATGCAATGTTCAACCACATAATGGAAGAGTTCAATGACTCAGCAGCCAAATTGGCTTGGGCAAGAGTCGAAAGGGTAACGAGTTGATCATAAATGGCTTCATTATATGGTTGCATCTCTCGTACCTTGCTGTATACTATAGGGCCGCTCAGCATGGGTGCATAACTTCGAAAATTCCTTCTTTAATTTAATGCATTGCATTTAATTCTCAGAAATAGAAAGGGTTCCTGAATTAGCCTTGGGTCTTTGGTCTCACCAGCAGCCTCTGCAATGATGCTTTCAAGACTTCGAAATCTCATATGAATCTGATTCTAACTTTTTTCTCAGGAGCTAGCTGAGTCTGTGAAACAAGATTTTGGGACCATTGACATTCTCGTTCACTCCCTTGCCAATGGACCAGAAGTACTACTCTTTTCTTTTCTTTTGTTTGTGTGTGTGTTTCCTTTTCTGGTTAGTATGAAGGTTGTAACTTCTGACTACAGGTCAGTAAACCTCTCCTAGAGGCATCTCGGAATGGATATCTTGCAGCAATTTCAGCATCAAGTTATTCTTTTGTATCTTTGCTCAAGCATTTTATTCCAATCATGAATCCAGGCAAGAAATTTTGTGGGATACATTAGCCTTCTTTCTTTTCCTGTACATTACTTTGGTTTGGATATGCAAGCATCGGCACCTCTCTAACTTTCAATCCCATCTTATATTGCAGGTGGTGCATCAATATCTCTAACGTACATTGCTTCTGAAAGGATCATTCCCGGGTATGCTTTATTCCATCCCCTACCATTTTGTTTTATAGTGAGGCATAAAGGGCTTGTAAATGGAAATATTGTTAATTAATCTCTATATTTCATACAGATATGGTGGAGGTATGAGTTCGGCAAAAGCAGCTCTTGAGAGTGACACCAGGGTGAGATTTTCCTTTATGACCAGATTATTGTGTTTTGCTCTTTTCTTTTTATTTATATAAAATAACTGATGTTCAATTGATTCATGCTTGAAAGCCATTTTCTGCTTTTGCAGGTGCTTGCTTTTGAAGCAGGAAGGCGCCACAAGATCCGAGTTAACACAATATCAGCTGGTATGCCAGTCTCTCATCTTTATGCTATTATGTTTCTCATGAATAGGATAAAAGTCTCACCCTTTTCGTGCCATCTCCTGGACAAATCTTCTCAGGTCCATTAAGAAGTCGTGCAGCAAAAGCAATTGGATTCATTGATACAATGATTGAATACTCAGTAGCCAATGCGCCATTGCAGAAAGAACTACTGGCAGGTGAAACAAAAAAAATTCCCACAAGTGCTTTATGGTTCAAAATATCATATAAAACTACTAGTAACCAATGTCCTCACGGATGTTGGTTGCCCATTAATCTCTGACAAAACACTTTTGGCAGTGTATAGTTATCTTGCTTTGGTTCATAATATACTGCCTAGGTTCTGAAGTAACCAGTCAATACACTTGTCACCATTTTTTCTGTTTAATAATTAGTTTTGATGCCATCAACCTGAATCGATAATTTGCCCATATGATAAGTTTTGTAATTGAGAGTGGTCCAGTCTTTTTTCCACCATAAGTAGGAGTCTATGATTCAATCGCCCTTGTGAGGTGGCTGCATCATAACCAATAAGGAGTCCAAGCAAGACATAGGCCCCTCAAACCTTAATAAGTTGTCCTTTCTGATACCTTTTATTAAGCTGTTTTCATCTCATGACCATTAGATCAATGGTTTCTAGTGATGGGGTTTCCAATTTTGCAACATGAAGCATTCACATCAGAAAACGAAGTCTCGTCCCTGGCAAAGGGTTTCCCTCCAACCTGCATCATGGCGCTTTCTTATTACTGCACCCTACCCTCATTGCTGAAAGCTCAAGTTTTTCAAACCTATGTCATTTCTCGTCTTACATCATGATACTTTCTAATGATTGCTCCCACTGCCTGCATTCCAATACTTTCTCAAACCTTCCCCACTCCGTGTCTTGATGTGGTTGGAAGTATGATTTCTTGTTTAACTCATTAAAAGCAGATTTTTTCCTCTTTTGGATCAGAAGTCAGGACTACTGTCCTGCTAATTTGATCCCATCTTGATGTCAATGAATTAGAAGGATAGTTTTTTCCTTTCTTCCCTTTGGGATCTGTTTTTGAATATTGGCTGACATTTTTTAATTCAAGTATCATTATCACTGTTTCTTTTTCCTCACTGAGATTGCCACTGGGCTACAATAAACTTGTTCTTATTATTATTATTATTTTTTTTATAAATTTATGTTTCTGTGATTTCCTTCTCTCTCCTGCAAGAGGCTTATGTATTCTTACAAATTGAAAAAAATTGGTACAGATGAAGTTGGCAATGCTGCTGCATTCCTGGCATCACCATTAGCTTCAGCTGTCACGGGAACTGTTTTTTATGTGGACAATGGACTGCATGCAATGGGAGTGGGAGTTGACAGTCCAGCATTTAAGGATCTCAACATTCCCAAGGATGACCACTAGAGCTAGGTATCTACAGTATGAAGTCTGGTGGCTTTTTTTTTTATTCATTTTTATTTTTTTTGAAGGATGTTAATTTTTCAGCCCTTTGGAGCATGTCGCTTAGGGCAATCCGTGATCAGGATTTCCCTAGCATTTGGGCCAGTAAGGGCATTATCTTGTTTATGGGAAATGTCTGGCATCTGAGACATGCAGAGATAGAGAGAGATAATTTGTGCACTGAAATCTTTGGGTGAGGACATTCTATCTGGAATTTGAAAGAGTTAAAAGAGGTTAGCACTATTTTTCAGCCATCTGTAAGCCACAATGAGACTATTTGCAAGGTTAGGTTTAGGATTATTTGTCATCATTATCATCATAAAAGCTTTATTCCATTTATTTAATGTGGCAATCCTAACATCCACTTGGGCCTTAGACTGGCATAGGATGGACTTGGGTTGGGCAGAGTTGTTCATCCTGAAAGGTCAACTTCTCTATTTGCAAAAACACACTAAAACCAGTGTGTTCTGGATATTCCTCTCATGATGTAAATCTAAATCATCTTTATGATTTAAAGGAAAACCTCTCCTCAAGATGTCCACCAGGAATAGCCTGGTGGTAGAGGCATTCACGCTCAAGTCAATACAGAAATTTAGGATTTAGTCAGCGAGTGAGCTGCTACCGGGAATTTAAATAAAACAAAAATGGAATGGTCCAAGAGACGGTCCTGGTCAGACGATGATTGCAGTTTAGTTTATCAGGTTTGGGCTTGTGATGTTGAAGATGGAACGTAGTTGGTGGGGTAATTTATAAAACTGAGCATGTTTGGTAACAGGTGAGGAATCCATGCACTGCTCTTGGAAGAGGATTTCCAAGCTGAGGATTTGTATAGCTGAATTTCATAACAATATGGAACATTGCTGATGAGTTGTAAGGACTCAACCCCTTGCATAACACTGTCTATACTGAAAATCAATGAGTTGGACGAGTCATGATGGCACGTGTGACATGAACTTCCGAATTGAGTAAAACTACCGAGTTCTAAAACTATAACTAAAACTAACCTAAGTTACAGAATTAGGCATGGGAATGATGCAGAGAATCCTTGTCCTAAATTCAACTTACATGGGTTGAATGTTCGAAACACTTTACTGATCTGGATAATCAATTATAGGAGATGTTCTTGTGAGAGTTATTCTCATGGTATTATGAGAGGAAGGGGTGAGGTCCTCACATTTAGACGGTTGGCATTTAGATATGAATGTGAAAGCCCTCACCCTCACTCTCATAATTCCGGGAGAGTTACTCCCATAAGATAATCTCCAATTAATTATATAGGTCTATTGATTTTAACATGACATCACTGTGCATGTTGGCAGGCCCCCCCCCCCCCCCCCTCCCATAAGATAATCTCCAATTAATTATATAGGTCTATTGATTTTAACATGACATCACTGTGCATGTTGGCAGGCCCCCCCCCCCCCCCCCCCCCCCCCCCCCCCGCCCCCCGGTTCTGTGCTGTCACTTCGCTGTGAACAAGAATTGTGCATACAGACAGTGAGTGGTGGACTTTCATAGGAGCATCTCCCATCAATTGTATTATTGTATTGGGCTATTGATTTTAACATGAACGTCACTGTTAATGTTGGCAGGCCCAGGCCTGCGCTGTCACTTTGCTGTGAACAATAATTGTGCATACAGACAGCGAGTGGTGGACCCAGTATTTCGATTTGAGGGGGGTGGGGGATGGTCAATTAAAAGGCCAAATCATTATTTTGTTATTCGGGCCGGGCACGGCTCTTTTGGGCTTTTTCCAGGTGCCCCCCAAAACCTTACACCTGAATGTGAACGTGCACAGTGCCATTCACGTTTCTGTGAATGATGCACAGGTACGTTCAATATTGACCACTGAAACGTATTTTCCAAATTCAGATTTTTGATCCATTTTCGACTAAACGCTCCTTAGAACCAGATCTATCTAATGATAGGGTTGGATTGCTCTCATTCAGAGGTTCGTAATTAGCATATAATTAATCCAAGCAAAAAAAAAAAGAGCATAAAATTAAATTAAATATATGTTTGACTCATTAAGAATCATTCCACATTTAAGATTAAAGTTTTATTCATGATTTGAGTTAATTAAAAGTGTTTGTGTGAATGTCTATTCATGTGCATCATCTGTATTAGCAATTTAGATTGAATCAATGGATGGATTGAGTAGATTCATAATCATAGTGTATTAATTAAAGAGATTAGAATGTAGATTAATTAGCCTGATTGTAGATTCTTCTCCTTAATTCTCAAAACACAACAAGTAAAAGAAAAAAAATCAACAGAGTCACATCACAAGCAACCACTCAACATTAGAAAAGGTTGTTAGATTTAACACAATCAATCATGCATAAGATCGACTATCATAGGGTTCGATCTGAATAACAAGAAATCTATTTGAATGTAAAGCATACTTGACTCCATCATTAGATCCGATCCAATCCAATCATCCAACACAAAGTGTTTGTGTTGTTTTTTGGAGGGAATTACAACTCTTTTATATTTCTCTTATTGCTGGGATACTTTTCGTTACTGACTCTTCTTCTTCTTGGTTTTTTTTTTTTTTTTTTGCTAATGGAGGCTTCCCAACCTTTTGCACTGGACTATTTCATCTGGGTCCAGAAAGAAGCCGGGTAAAACCCTATAGCCTCTAGATAGTAGCACAAGTAGACTCAACCTTCGGTTTCTAAAAAGAGGGGAACCGAAAGTCGATATGCAGACCTCTAACTCCAGAAGAGGGGAGAACCGTGGTCATGACCACTCGGCTAACCCCAAACTCTTCTTCTTAATTAGCAATTAAATAGAAGCTTTCTTACTTCTTTTCTTGGCCTTTTGGCTAATAAAATCAAGAGTAGAAAGGTTTCTTTAACCTCCTAAGTCCATCTTCTTTAAGGGGTCGTTGGGGTGCTGGGCTTATGGCATTTGTACGACTGCATTATGAACCAATAAGAATGTCAATGAGCCAAGTAACTACTAACTAGGGCGAGCTCATGGGCCCTAGAAGCTAGAAATACAATATTCATTACTCAAATGGCCACTATATGTTGCATGATTGTAATAAAAATATAATTTACTCAAGCAAGACAATCCCCAGTTATAGTGCTCATGGTTAGTGAGTTGGGCAGTGTGTGTGGGAGGTTGAAAGTCTTATCAGAGCAAATAAAATTATTGTTCTTTAAATCATAATGGCAGTCATTGGGACAGAAAACTGTGGCACATTCGAAGGTGCTCACTAAAGCAACCTTGAGATTCTATAAAATAAAATAAAAATTAATTGAGGATGTTTCCTCTCTTTGGAATCCTGTTGTGTGGGGGTGATTGTATAATTACCTTAATTCAAGAATTAAGAGACAGCCCAGTTGGAAGGGGTGTGTCATCTCATATAGCCGCGCAAAGATCGATCCCTAGATGGATTGATTATCACACATCTACTGTACTACCACTGACCCAATCTTTGAAATAAAAAAAAAAGAAAAAGAAAAAAAAACTTAAAATATGTGGTGATATTTTTTTTCTCTTATAAATTAAAGGTTATCCATACATGGATTACTCATTAACTCAATGAAATGAGCTGTGGTAAAAAGAGGCTTTTGAGTGTGCTTGTTAAAGGGAAGTCTTCTCTTGGTGCTTTGTAGAAATTAAAGAAATGGAGAGAAACGCACATGATTGTCTCTAGGGAATTCACATCGTATTGTGCCACTCGGTTGATGCTTGGTTGGATGCATTTTTTTCCAAGTTGATATTGACAATCATGCAAAATCTTCATAATGCAATCCTGTATCCCACCTGTAATTCTTCTTATTGGCAAGAGTGAGAGCATTTTTTCCACTTTGTCTTGCATGTTTGTATTCTTATTGTGGATGATTGGCTCATATTTATCTATTCACTTTCTCTACTTTGTTGCAGATGATTCCTGTTATTTCATTTACGACCTTGAATTCGATTATTTGATATTTTATAAATACAGCATCAGATTACTGGTGCAATATATCTTGATTGCTCGCTGCAAGTGTCTTGCCAAAGTATTTTTCCAAGTCTGGATCCTCTGAGGCTTTGGCTTGGAAAAACACTGAATTTAAGAAGTGAAATTCTGTAGTGGAGCCCATCTGTTAAAATTACGATCCGTTCAAAGGAAATGCTATCCCAGTATGGCTACTCCCAAATTTTATCTTAATAGGAGTTGATCCCACCGTAAGACAAACCATTCGATAAAAATGTAAATGTGAGGGGCTTATTTTGAACGGCTTGGATTCAATTTACGGTGTAATACCGCTATTCTTACTCAGGATTTTGCTAAGCAATCCCGACTCTATCTTTCTTTAGATATGGATAAGAGAGTACTAGGAGTGGAGATTGACTTTGGACATTGATGTGGGCCTCAATGAAATTTTCTTTTAAAAGAGGGTGGGGTGTTGTCTGGCTGTCTTGATGGCTCAAAGAAGTCTCTCAGTCGCCCTTTGACAATCTGCACTCTATTTAGAGACAGTGGACAGTAGTTGAGAGTTGAATGATTAAGAAAGATGGTTAAAGAAATAAATAGGGAGAAAATTTTAAACTCATTCTCTTTGTATAAATTAAAGGATGTGCATGGCACTTAAAAAGGATATGATGAGTTTTATCCTATGTACTTTTCTAATTAAATTTCTCACACACTTATACAATGATCTCACCCTCAGTTTTCTCTTTTGAATAAAACCACATATCCTCACTATTTTGTCATCTTGATCAAGAAAAATGATGAATGCTTTCTTGGAAGAATCATGATACATCTGATCTAGTAGGCCATTGACCTTGATAGACTCAAAAAGAGGGGTTCCATAATGGTGGATTTTATAAGAGAGACAGTGATCATCAACTAAGATGAACGTACAAGATATCAAGAGTGATCAATATTTTTCAGTTCTTTAGGTTAACAATAGCAAGATCTTTCTATCATGTAACTGCGGGAGAATATTAGAGATAGAGCATGTAGTTGACAGGTTGAAAGATATACCAGAGTTGTTGAATAACTGAGAAAAGAGATAAAAGGAAATTAGAATTTAAACTCATCCTCTTTTATAATTTGTGTGTTATGGCTGGTGAATTTCATTAGTTACCCAAATCTCCACACACTCATCAATTCAGCCTTGGGACAAGGCATCGAATGGACCGATAGATCAATCAACTTTTGATTTGATCAGTGGCTGAGATTGGTTGATAGTACTCTTTCCCAATGCTATGAGAATCATTTATAAATTATAAATATGTACTTCGTTCACCAAAATTACATAAACTTGATTTGTAGAACACAAAGTGACAGACAAACAAAGCACTGGCCCATATCATCCCTACAACTGATCTGCTTAGAGATCTTATTCTACCATATCCCAACCTAACCTATCCTTTGACCATATTCTAACACACTATCCTAACACACATGATGGGGTTGTAGAATTATGGAAGGAGGAATTGGCTTTGGCCACTTTGATAAAAGTTTTTCTTTGCACACTAGGGTCCATCTTCCCATTGGAGAGAGGCACCCTCTTCTTCCAACAAGTATCACCATAGCCAAAGACGGACACATAACAGAAGCAGTCCTCCAAGCATATCTCTCTGCACAGCTCTTCATCCACGGGAGAATACTTTTCATAATCATTAAGCGGCCAATCTATGTCTATTACCTCCTTCATTTCATACCCAGAAGCTTCTTTCAAGCCACCCATCTCGCAGCTTTGAGCCTTGAACTCCGGTTTGCAGCCTCCATAGGTGTTGTTTGGATCCAAATAGGTGTACCCAGGCGGGCATTCGCAACTAGGCCTCTGCTCAACATCCAATCTGCAGTAGCTGTTGTATCCACAAGTGCCACTGCCCAGCGGATTAATTACTGCCAAGCACATGTTGGAGGGCTCATACCACACAACAGACCATGACTGAGTGCCCTTGCTCGGCTGGGTCTTGGGATATATGTATTGCCTGAGAACTCCATCGAAATCGAGTGTAACACGATGGTAGAAGCCTTTGGTAGTCGAGGTGACCTCTTTTGGTGTGAGGTTGATTATGTAGCCATTGGTTTTCAGAAGATATAGGTAGCCCGACTCGTTGAAGATGAGTTGATTACCAGATCCTATAGTGTCAGTGCTCCAATAAGAACCATAAGGATAATCGCTGGGGACAGCAACTAAATAAAGCTCGAGGTTGCCATCAGACTGTAGGCGAAGCTGGAACTTTCCATTTGAATAATCGGTCACTGTTCGACGAGAGGAAAGCTCACTCGGCTTATCCAGGACCTGGGTAGGCAAGATGGTGTCTGTTGGTTCGTGGAAGCTTCCCCATATGTGAGAAGAATCTGTGCTTAAAAGCACAAAGTTACCTGTGTCGAGCATAGAAGCAGAGGTGGCGCGACCACTTACAGCTTTGGGCTTCCATACCTCTTGGCCTTGAAGGTTGTACAGCACAAGCTCGCCATTGCTTGTGAGCTCAATTTTGGATCCTTTTTGAACTGGATGATCTCCATTGGCTGACCAAACAATGGTCTTTTCGGGTATTTTGTCGAACCAGATTGCGACAATGAAGAGATCACTATTGCCAAGGTGGCGAAATCCAAAGGCGAATTCACCAGATGGGGAAGTCCATGAGGCACCATCATCTGATGCAGTGAGAGAAGAGCCCAAGGGGACGTCTTGGCGGGTTAAAACAATGATAGAAAGCAGAAGAAAGACGAGTAAATGACAATGAAAGAGTGCAGAATTAGCCATTTTATGTGCTTATGGGCTAACAACGAGGTGTGAACTCTCAAAGTGTATGATATGATGAATATAAAGGCAAAGAAAAAGAAATGATGCCAGTGTATTGTGGTAAGCGTGAGGCGTGCGGTGAAGACTTTTTGAAAGGGTGAGGTTGATGATTGAGCAAGTTGTGTGTGGGCTGTGGAGCATGAAGTCAGAAGAAGAACCCATGCCAGCACCCATTGATTAGAGAATCGTTTCATTTTACTTTTCGATCCACTAGAAGCCTTCAATAAGAAAAAGTGGACAGAAAAGATTCTAGATGTAATATGGATATACCCAATTGGCGACGCTGATTACGGAAAGAGTTTGGTAGATTAGTTATCTAAAAAACCATGCTCTTTTGAACATTACTCTCAGTATAGTACCAATGGTTCAAAGGGTTATTGCTTCTAATTGAACAGTTAGAGCCTGTTTGTTTACATTAAGATATACATAAATTAAATACATAGAATTCATACCATTTGCAGTTAAAAATGAAAATCAAAGCTTAATTTTCAAAAAATAACATGAAACAACCTTTCCTATTACGAAAATAGAATAAAAACAAATTAATAAATGAATGATTACGGTGATGGTTGGTTTATTCATTTTCCATCTTTTTTTTTTTTATTTCCCTAATAAGAATGACTGTTTGATGTTCATGTTTAAAATCTCACATTTGATCTTTATTTTTAAATACTTATGGTGTGAAATCGATCTTTTTAATTCCTATGTAGGCAATGCAAACAAACAGCCCCCTAGTAATGAACAATGATATGTTGCATTATTTTACATGGTGGCAGGCCAGAAAATTAGGTGCCTTTTTTCATTTCGCATGCAAAGTCCTCCCTCTAGTTATCATACTCTGGTTCGACATGACCTTCTAGTAGAATGGACTTTTAGGAAATAATGAAAAACTATTATATATTTGTATTCGGACAGCTGACAATCTTGACTGGTCTTAGGTTTGAACTGAACTTTGTTGTTTGATCCTTACCTGCTCACATCATACACCTCAACGTAAGAACTTATTTATAGACCAAAATCTCAATATAATTTTCGGCCAAACTGATAATATATATATATATTATTTTTGTGAGAGACACTCTCACCTTACTATGAAAGATAAGGTGGGGCCCTCACATCCATATCCAATGTCAACAACTTAAATGTGAGGGCCCCCACCTTTATCTCTCATAGTAAGGTGAGAGATTCTCTCACAAGAGCATCTTCCTCTATATATATATATATATATATAGTTGGGACTTATATCCTATATAATAAAACACATGAATTTGGCTAGAAATCCCTTAACAAAAAAACTACCAAAACAACACCCCTACCCGATTTAATCTTTGAACTCCACCTGTGGCTTCTTCTAGATCATTGAATGTTGAGGAATGTAATGTAGATTGAGAGCTTGCTAACAAGTTGAGACTTTGGGTGAGTTTTCAATAGTTCTTTCTTTCTTTTCAGTAGATTCTTTTTAATGGCATTGAAAGCACCCATAAGATCATGTATATACAGTACTATTCTATTGAATTGGCGGCTAGAGAGTTAAAAAGGTTGAGAAGAAATGGTCAATGGCCCAAAGTAGGTGGGGGCATCAGAAGTTATAATGTTGAGGACAACGTCCACCATTGCTCCTGAGCTGTCACAATTGTGGTCGAGCCCTCGCCCTCGCCCTCACTATAAAATTATTGTTGTGCCATTTCCTATCACCAATTGGTTTTGGGATAAGTGGTAGTTCAATAGGGTGTAAGATTCTACGTATAATTTACTCGCATGGTTGAAATGAATGAGATATATCAAGATAACCCGACAACAACAACTTATTACAATATGAGAATATATACAAATCAAAACAAAGACGAGAGAACAAAACACAAACAAAAATTAATAACTCCGTGGTTCCAGAAGAGAGTTTTCGTGTTGAAAACGAGCAACATATTTCTCTTCTATCTGAGCTGATCAAAACTAGGTCAAGAATCGAACAATTTTTTTTTTTTTTGAAACATTAAAAGAGAATTTTACCAAAAAAAATTAAAAAAAACCCTTTGGACAGAAGGGGGGACGAAAAAGGCTGCAAGGGACAATAAAAGCCCTCCTACCAATTTTGTGTGTGTGTTTGTTTTTTTGTTTTTTTTCTCAATATTGACGCTTCTATGTAAAAATACGAGATCAGCAGCGATGTTCCCTCGAAAATATCGACGCTCCCCCAAAACCGTAAAACAAGGCTAACACAGTGTGTGTATATATCAACTTTGTTTTGGATATTTTTATATGTAATCCTGGAATCATTAGACTTGATGCACTATTATAAGTTAAATGATATGCTTGTTTTAAGAGAAAAAAATGAAGAGAAATTAAAATCAATTTTAGAACTAGATTCTAATCCTTTAGGAGCTAGGCGGACCCAGTTCCAGAAATTGGATCTGGCTTTTCTTATCGAAATCGGGTCTGAAAGCAACAAATTAAAATAGATTTAGAGCTAAAACTGAACCCGAATCCGGAACCGTTATTTAGAAATAGGTCCGGGTTCAGTATAGTTCCGACTTGAAACCGTCCAATTTGTAACCTTATTATTGACAACAAGAGGAAGGAAAAACGAAAAAGCCATTGGCATAGCAGAAACACAAAAAAAAAAAAAAAAAAAGACCAAGGAAGAATATCACCGTCTTCAATCTGATATCAATACCTTAACTCCACAAAGAAGAGATCGACAAACCCTAAACGACACTGCAATTTGTATTATTCCTTAAAAATAAGTATTACACCACTTTTATAGAGTCGTGAAACCCTAAGTTACTAGAAATAACTAAGTTACTAGAAATAACAAACTTACTAAAAATAATAATAAACCAAAAATCATATCAAACCCCTCGACCATCACTAAATAACTTTCTAAGATCTTCCACAAATACTCAAACTCAAACGGACTAAAAAAACCCTTGAAATACATAAAATGCTAACTTATTATAAATAGTAAGTTTTGCAAAAAAAATACCCACTACATTTTGACCTTTGAAACAGCTTGATTTGGCCCTCATGACTCTAACTGCCTACGGCAGTGGCCAAAGCTAGCTTTGAAACACATGATTATGTGCCCCATGACGATATGTGGATAAAAAGTTATGGCTGTTTGAAGTCGACACGATGAATTTAACATTTCGGCTTGATGTTTTTGGATCCTTTTGTTCTAGTAATTCTTCTGCGACTTATTCTACATCAGATCAGCTATGGAGGAGGATATCATTACATCCGTGATCAGAGGAAGGGCCACAAACAAGATTGCTGCCATGGGATTGCCTGTGGATTAAAAGGGCCTTTCCAGAAATATAGAATAGTTCTCGTCGTCTTCCTCCTCTTCCTCTTCTCTCTCCATTTCCATTTTCTTTCACTACCCCTAGGTGATCCTAGACCTGATAATCTAAACAAGCTGTGGAGCTAGGAGTGATCTTGAAGAAAGAGAGGTGGTCCAAAGGTGGGTTAATTAAACTGATGTGGGTGATGTGATTATGGAGATTACAGAGACTTTAATGGTGAGGCCAGTAAAAGTACAATATGGAAGATAAAAAGTAAAAATCAAAAGGTCTAAAGCAGAAGGGAGAGGAAAAAAGAAGAATACGAGTTTTTTCTTGAGATTTATGGGCAATTTATTAAGAAATTACAAATCCCATGTTTTCAAAATTATCTTTGGAACTCTTACCAAATAATTATAAAGAATCCAGCTAATTAGTGATTAATGATAAGGACTCGACAACTTGACAACAGATGGTTAGAGAAATTGCCACATTAGTATGGGCTATTGGTGGCTTGTTTCAATCTTTTCCAGTTCAACTTTTTGTCTGGTCTTTTTGTTTGGCAGGATTCGTCGTAGGTAAGATGCCATGGATCATGCCTACATTACGTATGGTATGACTAATATGGCATGTTGATCACGAGGCGGCCACTCTAGATCCCAAGCCTAGGGGTGTTCATGGGCTGGGACTTGCTGCGCCGTGACATATGCAGGCCCGGCCCGACTTTGGAAAGATATGCCTGCATGGCTGCATCCAACCTAAGCATGACATGGGCCTTTAGTACCTGGCCCAAACATGGCCGGCCTTACACATGTTAGGCTCCAGCCCACCACCCATCTAATCAATTGGGCAGGGCAGGACTGAGTTTATAGTCATTTGTTTGGGTAAATCAGTAACTAAACTATATGCATGACTTCTTTGTGCCGATCTGGGCCTGGACTGGGCCAGCCCTCGAGCACCCCTACCCCAACCAAGCATATATAGGACCCTCTTTTTTTTTTCTTGTCTCAAAATCTTGAGATGGGGATTTCAGATAGTCACTCCCAACTCTTGAGAGAAGAAAGATCCTCTATAATATTAAAAGAAAGAAGGGAGCAGTTAAAACTCTTATTATCATCTTTGTACGTACGAATGGATCTTTACCAAGTTACTTATGAAGGATCAGAGAGAGGGATATGGAAGCTACCATTGGATGGGATGGTGAAGCTCAACTTAGATTGATCCATTAACACATTCACCCAAACCTCCCGATTATTAGTAGTAGGTAGTAGTGCTCGACAACAAAGGGAAGATGATCTTTGCCAGTCTTCACTGGAAGTACCACTGCGCCCACCACTGATCACTTGAAGCAGAATTCACACCATCGCATCTATAGTAACATAAATATAGGGATAAGCAACATTCTAATGGAGGGGGCTGTCTCTTGTCGGTTTCATGGTTTCATTGAACAGTCATCCTGCCGGGTCTTGGAATTTGATGGTAACATGGAAGAAGAAGCTGATGATGCCAAAAAGTGTTTCGGGCACCACCGGTCAAATAATATGCAATTAATGTAAAAATTAATGAAGAGAGAGAGAGTTTATAGTGGTTCGGTCGGTGTGACCTACGTCCACTTCAACTGATGACTTTACTGCTCTGGGGAAGAGATTACAAAGTAGAAGATTACAATGACGGTGTGAAAACGGAGAAGGATTACTTGCTCCCCACTAGTGGGGCTCCTTGTTTTATAGTCTTCCCCTAATAGATGGAGACGACTCTTCAGCAACGGACGCTCAATTCTAGCGGAGTCTTCGAACCGCCCCCAACAGATGAGACAGGTAGGATCTCCTCCGCAGGACTTGGTAAAAGCAGGTAGATGGAACGACGCGCTGACTTTATCACTTTGTGGATTTGGACCTGGGCTTGTCACGGACTCGGGTCACTTAGGCCTGACCCACTATTGTGGACCGAGTCACTTGGGCCCGACCCGTCATTGTGGACCGAGTCATTTGAGCTTGGCCCGTCAAAAGCTGTTAGAGATTCTTGCAGTTTGAATATTGGCAAATCAGCTACAGCAGGCGACAGGCTAACAAAGTGGCGTATCATCTGTCAAAACTTTCTTATTCCATGTACTTACGTACAGGAGACGAGGCATGCATTTGAAGCAGATAAATGATCTCCTACGAGTAAGTTTGTATCAGGCCCAGCCATGCCTGGCCCAGGTTAATTGGTTTGGGGAGAGGCCCGCACACTGCTCGAGGAACAGCCACCAATGGTGCTGTGCTGGCCCACGTTTCTCTCATTTAATTTTCACCTACAAAGCTATCATTTCTTTGTTCTCTTTGTTCTCTCTTTACATGGAATGGATGTTATCGAAAAGCCCAAGCCCATCAACAGCACCTGGGGGTGGGCTGTGATATTGCTTGTTCTAGGGCCTTACATGCCTTCAGATGTCTACAAAGATGGTTTCTCCCATCTAGGTTACTTCCTCTAATCAAAAGGGCCTATTTGCAAATTCTAGAAACCATAGGTGGTATATAAAAAATAAACCTGTACATATGGATGCTTTGAGTGGTTTACTTTCCATATTTCTTAGATCTCTTGGCTGGATATGTCTGAATGAATCTCTAGAGCAAACCGTGTGTGGATTTTGGAAGACCGGGTCTCTTGGTTGTTGCAAATATTCCTTTTTTAGGTATCGATAAGCAAATTGTTTAGGTTTGGGTCCTTTTTTGGAACCATGATTTAAATGGATTCAGGTCATGTTCCACCTTAGTTCCGGCTTGTGAAACTGGGATCTGGCATTTATCTCAATTTTCGAGAATTCCTCTTAAAAGTTAGTTTCTTTCTTAAATCATTCTCTACTCGGACTTGTCCCACTCCATATACAGAACCGGTTCGTACCATCTTCTCATTAATAGTTTCAGTTTTAGAACCACGGAACAGGCTCTAAACCGGTTCCGATTCTAGTTTTGGAACTAGAAAATTGGCTGTGAACTGGTTTCGGTTCCATCTTCTTATTAACGGTTTCGATTCTGGATACATCATGAACCCGGACCGGAATTGACTCGTTTACGTCCGTAAATTTCATGCTTTTCCTCAAAAAGAATGTTGTCATATTTGGTTTCCAGGTAAGAAAATCAAGAAAGCAACCAACATATTCCTACTGGACAGAGATGAAAAGTGGGCCTAGCAGTGCACCGGCTTCCTGGCCCATAATGGCCTGTGCTTGGCATGGGCCAATCAATGCCATGCCGGACCTGGGTTGCCGGGTCCATTTTTCTTCTCTACCTATGATCAGACTTATATGCAGTCCAGCTACGTGGGAGCCACTTGGGCCCCACATTTGATCAATGCAGGCCCTTTTACACACTCATTTCCCATGAACTCGCTCTATGCTCAATTTCACTCTCATCAAACTATTATCAACCATTGGATTAAATCTCTAAGAAATCTCTATAACTTTATTGAAAATCAACGAGCGTAAACTCTTTTATTCACCCAGTCCATGACAATACCAGTAACACATATTATCTGCAGGGTAACATGAGTATGACATGGAGCGAGGTCGAATGTGGCTTAAACCTCTGACAATCCAGGTTGACCCCAGTCATGGAAACGAGTTTTGGGAGACAGAACAACCATATATGGATGAAAATATTAGTAGGCTTTTTTTTTTTTTTTTTTTTTTTTTTTTTTTTTTTATGGGTCTTCAGTCAACAGGATATATGGGCTAGTAAATCAGTAAAAGATAATTAATCTGAACCATCTATCAGTTTTACGATGAAATAAAAGGAAGCCTGTGATTGGTTTCACATTCTGCAATAATATTAATTTAGAGGATTTTACAAAAAAAAAAAAACAGATTAGGTGACCAGTTGACCGAAAAGATGATTTTAAGTGACCTTGCACCAAATCAGTTATTTTACCCAAAAATGTATTTTTTTAGCACTTTCTACTAACGTCCCTATCAACCAAAGTTTTATAACATTAAGGGTCCCTAGGGACCCTGGTATGCTTATAAATGAACGAAACTCATCCTCATTCCTTGTTCTTGGTGAAAAAATCATGACACTCGACTTGCACGTGGCTTTAATGGTCTTCATGAGGTGGGAATGACCTATGGAGAGGAAGCTCCCTCTTAGTAATCTTCTTTTCTATGGCTACCATTGTACTCTCGGGGATTATCCCCCCCCCCCCCCCCCCCCCCCCCCCCCCACATGTGCTATTCGTACCTCCCAAGTAGCCTCTCTCAATTTTCTTCTATTTAAACTCACAGTTTTTCCTTTTATCTTCATTTGAATGTCTTTGATTTCCATTTATCCATCTTTGTACTTCAATTTTATCCATGCCTTGTTTTTTTCTTCCATTCTCCTTTCTCATATTCCCCTTAGAATAACCTATCTTTTTTTTCATTGATAACGACCTGTCATGGATTGATTTCTCCAAACACAATGCAAACTTCAGCAGTAGCTCAAGAACCCACTAATTCTTTCAGTCTTATATCCAAGTTTGGTTGCTTTTCCCTCGATTCCAGATGCCTTTGGACCCTTAGCTCAAATGGGTCTTCTTTGATTCTCTCCAACTCCTTGTTTTTTGATGGGTTTAGGGCTTTGGTTCATGAGAAGAAGCCTAAGGTTGTTGCTTCTCTTAGGCTGAGTAAAAGTGCTTATAGGTCTTCAAGAGGTGAGAATCGACCTTTGGAGGGGAAGCAAGTCGAGTGTCATGATTTTTTCACTAAGAATAAGGAATGAGGATGAGTTCATTTCATTTACAAGAGTAGCAGGGTCCCTAGGGACCCTTAACGTTATAAAACTAAGGTCGATAGGGACGCTAGTAGGAAGTGTTAAAAAAAAAAAACACGTTTCGGGCAAAATGACTGATCCAATGCAAGGTCAGTTAAAATCATATTTTCGGTCCACTGGTCACCTAATCTGTTTTTTTTTTTTGGTAAAATCCTCATTAATTTATCTTTCATTAAGAAAAAAAAAATTTGCTCAAAAGATTGGAATTAGATTACTCAAAAGTGTTTGGATACAGAAGGGACCACATGACAATCATTGATTCTACATGAGCATAAGTTGTGAAAAAAGTGTTTGGATACAAAAGGTGTCGCTCTTGACTTGATGACGCATAACTCACATTCTCATTCTCTTGTTTCTGCACACATTTCTCAGATAAGTAAAAATGCGAGATATGTGTTAGTAGTGAAGTATGGAAAAGCATTTCAAGGGGCGGTCGTATTTTTGCAAGTTGATCTGCAACATTATTGGCAGATCGACGGATGAGATCAACTCACCATCGTGGGAGAGTCTCAATTTTAAGGAGGATCCTTCGCCAGAGAGCCATTAGTTTCCAGGAGAATCCTTCATTTGTCTGGATGGAATTCCATATGATGAAGGAGTCTCCTTCGATGATGATTGCAGCCACTCCCTGATCGTGGCATAATTGAATACCCCAAAGGAAAGCCTGCATTTCCGCTTCTAGCCCCGAATGCGCACCAATCCCCGCCGCAAAGGCCCGAATGAGGTTGCCCTAGGAGTCTCTTAGTATGCCCCCAATGCCCGCCAACCTCGTGGCAGGGTTGTAGGATCCGTCAATGTTGATCTTGTGGAATCCTGAAGGAGGAGGTGTCCAGTGCACTGGAGGGAGATCCGTGTCTTTATGGGCGAGACAAAGTTTTGTTGCGACCTGCCATTCATGAGAAGCCTACATAACTTTCACCAGAATAGAGGCCGGGTGAAAAGGATTAGATTTGAAGATAATGTCATTTCGAGCTTTCCAAATATACCACCAAGTCTAGCTGGTGTTAATCTGAGTAAGCTTGTTCTGATCCCAAAACCAGGCCACTATAGGTTCTACAGGGGTGGGTAGATACAATCTGTGTAAGAGGGGACGCCAAACAGATTTTGCAGATATATAGGAGGAGAGGAGGTGGTTTGTAGTTTCACTTTCACCATGACAGAGCACACATCTCGGGTCGATTGCGGGGAAGATTTTGTGAAGCCTGTCCCTGGTAGGGAGGCGACCATGGAAGCATTTCCAGAGGAAGTGCTTCAGCTTCAATGGAATCTGCAAGGACCATAGCATAGCCCAAGGGTGGTGCGGCCTAAAGCAGATGGTGTTGTGGTGTTTGTATAGAGCCTTAATGGTGCAGGATCCCGCCTTTTCGCTTTTCCAGCAGGGGATATCTTTGCCACCTAACGGGATGGAGCAAATGGTGTCCACTGTGGCATCTGTCCACCATTGTAGTTGCAGGGCTGTCCTCTCCCATCCGTAATAGTTCTGCCTGTCCATGGTAATCAGATCGCTGACACGAATGGAGTTAGATGGTTTAAGCGAGCTGTGTGGGTGCCTAACAGCATTACCTGGAATCCATTTATCATGCAGAGCGTCAATAGAAACCCCATTACCAACAGACCAAGCTAAGTGATCAAGAATATGATGTCCGAGCTGAAGCATTCCTCTCCATAGGGGGGAGTCTTTTGGGCTTGGGTTACAGTTCCGAAAGGAGCAGAACCTTAAGTATTTTTGAACAAGCATGGACCCCCAAAAGGACTCAGGTTCTGTGACAAAACGCCACACAAGGTGGGTGATTTGAGCTTTGGACTGAGTGGCAAGATCCCTCACCACCAACCCTCCTTCATGGATAGGTCTAGTGACCATGTCCTAAGCAATGTGGTGAAGACCTTGATGAGAATGTTCCCCCGACTAGAGAAAAGCTGCATTGATATGATTGATCTCCTTGATCACCTTGCTTGGAATGGTGTTGTGGCCCAGCCAAAAAACAGGGATTGCACAGTTAACGGATTGAATGAGAATCCGATGACCAGCGGGGGATAGAAGAGTCCCTCTCCATCTAGCGATGCGAGTGTGGAGTCTTCGAATAGTGGTTTGCCAAGCTGCTCTCTGGGATCTATCCATGGCTAGGGGAGTACCCAGGTAGTCAAACGAGTCCACAACATTGGTGATATGAAAGGTGTCCTTGGTGAGGAGTTTCTGGGTAGGGGAAGCATTCCTAGAGAACAAGAGTTGGCTCTTGGCAGTGTTGACCTGTTGACCAGCTTCATCCTCAAACGTTTTTAATGTCTTTGTCAGGTTAACCAGATATTTTTCACTGATATGAAGGAAGAAGAGCAGGTCATCCGCGAATTGCAGCAAACCCACCCGACGACCCCTCGGAGCTATTTTAGGAAATAACATCCGGTTGGCAACACTGAGACGAGCAGTGTGTTGAGTCAAGGCTTCAGCACAGAAAATGTACATGTAAGGAGAAGGTGGTCTCCTTGCCTGAGCCCACACCCCTTTCATTAAGAAAATTGCATCAATGGTTATGTTGTGTTATATATCAGGCCAAGCAACCTTTTTCGTCGAATACTGAGCCTTCTCTCGACCCACAGCCCTAAAATCTGGGCCTAAATCCGGCCGAAGTGGGTTCAATTGTAGCTAGAGCCTAAACTGGTCTTAAGCCCATTCGCAACTTGGGTAAGAATCCCCACATTGAACTCCACATGCTGTAAATAACATTGATTGGACAATTCCAATCCGTTTTGAGCTTTTGCTAATTCGAAGAAATCAACGAATGTTACAGGTAAACACAAGCCTTAAAAATCCTTGTATGACATCATGAGAGACCATAAAAGACCTAAATTAGGGTTATGTTAACTTTTGCTACCCCATGGCTTACCAATCACCCTAATTTAACACTAATATGAATCATACTTACTGTTGAATTAAAATATCATAAAATATGTAACTTAAGAAACTACTAAAATTTTGAAGTCCCTAAATCAGTGGTTGTGATGATCTGAGTGAGATGATTTTTATCCAAAATCATATCCACGATGAAACCTTTCCATCACACTACCCTCTCATTATTAACATGAAGTCAAGTGGGTTCAATTAGCAACTTAAAGTTTTATCTCACGGATTGTGTGAGAGGTACCTCTTAGCAAAATATTGAAAAAAGTAGTGGGAGATCAAAGCATCATCAGGTTCTTTTTTTTTTTTTTTTTTTTCGCCTTTTGTTGTCCTCAATAGAAGATAAAAATTCAACTTGGCACAAGTAGTGCAGATGTTTTTCTCTTGGGGATTGAGTAATTCTTAGCCTCACTTCCATGCTCCTTAATTATGAAGTTGGGATATATGACAATGTAGCTGACTTTTAGTCAAGTAGTGCACTCGTACAAGCCTACCCCAATTGATATGTTTAACTCAAATCATCTATTTTGATAGATCACCATTATTTAACTATCCAGCCAGATTGAGGCCAAATGAGACGACTCTTTAAAGCCAGCCTCAATGGTAAGAGGAAAGTTCTTACCTGGCTGCCTTTCGTACCCTATGCATGCCACCTTTTCTCACCCAAAAGCTACTTTCCTCTCTCTCTCTCGGCCATCACCTCACCTGAAGTCTATTACCCTCCCCTGATGGCAGGGACCAGGGACCACGAAACTACGTAATGACCGCGCCTCTTGATACATCCATGAATTTTCTGGACAACAAAGTCTTTACTGCCGTGTACGTAAAACAACCCTCATAATTCATTAAAAAAAGCACGTCTTATAAGAGGAGAGCAATTGACCAGTCTGTGTTTTGGGATGCCCTATCTTAGCCACTTCCACAGGACACGGCTCAGATCAGGTGGGAAGAAACAAATATCATGCAAGGTGGAACAAAGTGCAGAAGCTCAAAATAGAAAAAAAGAAGAAAGAGAAGAGGAGTTTGTGTTTCAAAATGGGGATCAGATTTCTATAATTCTATTCCCTGAATGACCCATTTATGATTAGTACAAACCCTTTTACATACACCTATACCATTGAATTGAATCGACGATCGTATCAACTTGACAATGAAATAAAGTCACCCACAGGTGGACAACAATATGGACCTGCGAAACTGCCCAACTTTAAGGCCCAAAAATGAAGCACTAAGATGGTCTATTATATGGCTATTTGGTGAACACCTATCCCACTTAATCCCCCTATTCCCCAACATACTTGTCCGAGGGCCTGTTTGTTTCGAGGTATTTTTTAGGAGAACTTCAAGCGTTGGAAATATTTTACAATAGTGTTAGATCATGTCTTTAGAACATTTGGAATTTGAAATTATTCAACATTGGCATTAGATCATGTCATAAAAGCAATTGGAATTCTCTAGAGTTTTGGAAACCAAGTTCCTTAAAAGTCACTTTTGGCCTGTAAAATTATTAAAACTCCAACTTGCTCGATGCTAAGAAGTGTACTCCAACAATTTGAACACCACTTTCGAGATAGTATTGGGAGAATTCACCATTCTCCTTGGAAGAGAATTTTCCGAATTCCTCTTGACAAGCAGGCCCTAGACTCAATCATGGGGTGCATCCAGGGGTTTCCATACAAATGGGCATACTTTTGAAATGCAAATCCAAGTGTTTCTTCGTAGCAACACCATATTCAAAGCTGTGGTAGAAAAGTCCTCGTGGAAAATTCCGTCTTTATTAAATGTGTGGTTTGGAGGATCGCTTGGAGTCTTCACAGTCGGTCCAGACTCCAGACGAGGACTGGAAGATTTGACCTAAAAGTCAACTTGGGAATTTGCTGACGGATTCATACATTAAAGGCTATCACTGGAATCTGCCTTTGCTCTCTCAAATTAATCAGAGCTGCAAATTTCCTCTCTTCCTCCACCAATTTGATGAAAACTAGCTGAATCTTCATTACAGGTATGTATGTATGCTTCCTCTCCTTGTCATATGCTTGTTGAATAGAGAAGTTGCAGCCTGAATTCTGTAGCAACAATCCCTTCATAATGTCCATGGCTACTTTTCATCTTCTATGGGTCTTGCTTATGCTTCTCCCAATTTCTGCCTACACCCAAACTGCCACGACCATAAACATGGGAAGCACTCTATCCCCCAGTGAAAACTCTTCATGGGTTTCACCTTCAGGTGAATTCGCCTTCGGATTCCGTCCCCTCGAAGGGAATAGTAAGCTCTTCTTGCTAGGAATCTGGTTCGACCAAATACCCCAAAAAACTCTAGTTTGGTCTGGGAATAGGGATAAACCAGTGCAGGAAGGATCAAAAGTCTCTCTGACGAATGACGGGCTGATCCTCGGAGACCCTCAAGGCCAGGAGATATGGAGGGCACAAACTAACGGTACCGTCACTTCTGCAGCCATGCGCAATGATGGAAACTTTGTGCTCATGGGCACAGGTTCTGCTTCCAGATGGGAGAGCTTTACCGATCCCACAGATACCATCTTGCCTAGCCAGACACTTGTCCTGTCAGGCATGCTTTCTTCCCGCGAATCGGAGACGAACTACTCAAGCGGAAAATTCAGACTAAATTTACAGAGTGACGGCAATCTAGAGCTTGAGGAAGTAGCTCTCCCCAGCGAAAATCCATATGGAGCTTATTGGAAGAGCGGCACTGCAGGAAGTGGCACTCAGGTGGTGTTCAACCTGACAGGTTACATCTACATCACCCTACGAAATGGAAGTAGATCCAATCTCACACAAGGGAATATCGTTTCGACAAGAGATTTCTACCAAAGGGCGACCCTCGATTATGATGGAGTTTTCAGGCAGTATGTGTACCCGAAGACGAAGAACCTCTCAGACAGTGGACAGTGGGCAGGGTCCTGGTCCGCTGTGACAGGGGTACCTCAAGACATATGCAATACAGACGCTGTGGATGTAGGAGGTGGAATTTGTGGATTTAACGGCTACTGCAAGCTTGATGGAGACCAGCCTACTTGCTTGTGCCCAAATGGGTACTCTTACTTGGATGCTGATAACAGACACAAAGGATGCAAAGAGAACTTTGCCCCGCAAAGCTGTGCAACTGATGATTCAGTAAAAGAGCCTATGTTTGGCATGGACGAGATGACTAACACAGACTGGCCATTGTCTGACTATGAACACTATAAACCCGTCGATGAAAACCAGTGCAGAGAAGCTTGCTTGGGAGATTGTCTCTGTGCAGTGGCCATATTCAGAAATGGAGACTGTTGGAAGAAGAAGCTCCCACTCTCAAATGGGAGGATGAATGCTGGGGTAGGAGGAAAGGCTCTAATCAAAGTAAGAAGAGTAAATTCTACATCACCTCCTGCTCCAACAGTTTTGAGCAGGGGAAAGGAAGAAAAAGGAACTTTGGTCCTCATCATATCCGTGATTTTAGGCAGCTCTGGGTTTCTCAACTTCCTCCTTGCAGCAATTCTACTGGCCATTTACTTCTCTTACCATAAGAAAGTGATCAAAGTTACCTCGAATTCTGGTTTGATTGGAACGAATCTACGATCTTTTACTTATGCAGAGCTAGAAGAAATTACAAATGGATTCAAGGAAGAATTAGGTAGAGGTTCATGTGGCACAGTTTATAAAGGAATCATACGCTCGGATTCTATAAATTTCGTTGCAGTCAAGAAATTAGACAGGGTGGTTAAAGAAGCAGAAAAGGAACTAAAAAACGAAGTGAGTGCAATTGGCCGGATCCATCATAAGAATCTAGTGCAACTGCTTGGTTACTGTCATGAGGGACCAAATCTGCTTCTCATATATGATTTCATGAGAAATGGCTCGTTAGGAAATTTCCTCTTTGGCAATCCAAGGCCAGACTGGAACCAGCGCACACAGATTGCATTTGGAATTGCACGAGGGCTCTTGTACTTGCATGAAGAGTGTGGCAATCAGATCATCCATTGTGATATAAAACCCGAAAACATACTGTTAGATGACTGTTTTACAGCAAAGATATCTGACTTTGGGTTAGCAAAGCTTTTGAATACCAACCAGACTCGAACTACTACAGACATTAGAGGAACAAAAGGATATGTGGCACCGGAATGGTTCAAGAAAATGGCAATAACAGCAAAGGTGGATGTTTACAGCTTCGGTGTCATGTTGATGGAGATTATTTGCTGCAGAAAGAGCTATGAACCAGATTTGGAGAATGAAGACAAAGCTGTACTGATAGATTGGGTTTGTGATTGCTACAAGGATGGGACAATTAGTAAGTTGGTGGCAGATGATGAAGAGGCGTTGAATGATGCAAAAAGGCTGGAGAGGATGCTGATGGTGGCAATGTGGTGCATTCAAGAGGAACCATCCCTTAGGCCTTCGATGAAGAAGGTAACACATATGCTAGAAGGAGCTGTTGAAGTTGCAGTGCCGCCCGACCCTTTCTCCTTCATAAGCTCACTTGGGTAAAGCCTCACCTCCTTCCCATGAACTAGCATGTTGTAGTTATTAATTTGAAACTTCTGTCATATCTTGCCATGTATCGTTTCTTCTCCGAGGACTTTGCAGTCACTCTCTCAAGTGCATGCAAGGGACGGTATCCTGGTCTTCAAAAGCTAGCTAAGAAAGTTTTATATAGTCCATGTCACTACTCCCAATAAGCAGATATTGCTCTGTATAAAACTCTTTAGCAGAACGCTACCATGTCTGTGATTTGTAATTCATTCCTATCTCAAACAAATAACCCAAAGAAATAGTTCATACTCTGGCATCTTGTTCCATTGATAACTTCTGTCTGCAAAGCACTGCATCATCTCGTTATGGTGAATGTTGAGCTTGAAAACAAGGTCATAGACTGATGATTTAAGTGATGCAGTGGTCTGTAGACTATAAAAAATACAGCCAGTTCGTAATATGGCCCCGATTGTTGTCATGGACAAAATAAGTGCAAACAAAAATTAAGGAACCTTAAAGAAGATTCAAATTATCACATATTATTTGGGGGTTATAGCAATACTATACTTCCGATGAACCTAAAACCTTTGAAGTTTGGCTGCAACAGTGGGAAATGGATGTAGTTACCTACCAAAGTAAGGGATTTGCCACACCTGAGAACGAGTGCAGTCTTCGATTAGATTTTGGAAACATTTCTTGCTCACATTGAGAAACCACAAGGCATGGCACATTTAAAAGATCCCTCAATAAAGGTTTCAGTGGAGTGTATTTCTACAAAATCAAGAAAACATGAGAGATGTACTGAAGACAAACCTAGTGAAACTTTTGAAGGATCAAACACTTCCAAAATGAGAGCCAAATATTTATGATTCAGATGTTGGTTGTCACTATGCATCTGGTGCACCAAGAAAAATGCTACGGGTCATAGCCCAAGGTCCTGCTTTGTTTGCATTAGAATACATAGGAATTGAATACACATGCTGCTTAAAAAGTTAATATTAAAGGCGAGTTTCCAAAAATAAACATCAAATAACAATTTATTTTAGGGATATAGAATTTGATGCTCATTTTTTGAAATTCACATTTGATCGTCATTTTTTAATTGCCCTACGTATTAAATTGCTCTGTATTCTAATACAAAGAAAACAGGCCCTAAGTGTCTGCAGTGGACTGATTCTCATTTTTTTTTATTGAACATTCGAATTGACCCTAAAAAAAACTTTAGTTAGATGATCAGATGATTAATCTAGTTAATTCCAGTGACCTCTGTTCATTTCAAATGAATAGAATAGAAACCCTAAGTAGCCTAATAAAAAAAGAAACTTACAAAAGAACACCAAATTCAACCAGAAAACTCGACAATGCATCAAAACAACCTGCTTTGCATCAGGTGAGGGAAACGCATTTGTTGGCATTTGCCCTACCAGAAGGTTTTCTTATGTTTTGGGATCTCGAAGAAGAAGAAGGTTAGGGCCTTCCAAGTGTTTGTGATTTAAGGACTTCTTTGATGAACGAAGAACGGGATGATGACTCCCTCCCTCTCTCTTTTATCGCCAGGGTGTGGCATGAGGTCCAATTTTACTATCATACAACTTCACCTACCTTTGAATTGAATCTTAGAATAATCTATGGTTAAAAGACCATTAAATTTTAAGGATGTTAAATCAACGACTAGGATGATCCGACGAGGTTGATTTTCTTTATTACTATTATCCATAATAGACCTTTTTCACCCTACATCCACTAATAAGTAGACGTTTAATTGGGACCCATGATGATAGTAGTAGTAGTAGTCTGCAGTCTAATCTAGAGGTCAATAAACGTGTCAGACATTATTAATCCGCATCCAACCCATTTGTTAAATAGGTCAGGAACTCCTAATCCGAACTCTTTGCGAGTCAACCCGACCGACTCAATTAACCCACATAGCCATTGTGGGTTAATGCGGGTCGGGTTAACTCACATGACCCACATCCAAACCACAATTTATTAACAAGAGTCCTCTAACGGCCTGTTTCTTTGCTGGAATTCATGAAGTTCTTGAATGGAGAATTTTGAAAATATCAGACATGGTGAAAAATTCCAAAAAGCCTAATTGTTGTAAAGTGGTGATTGATGTGGTGGTGATTTGTGGGATCGGGCCAGGCATAAAAACACAGGCTCAAACATGAAAGCTTTCTTTGTTGCTGATTCCTAACACGAAAGGCAAAATGTGGATTTTTCAGGCATGTGTTTTGATTTAGCAGAGGCTCGGGCAGGCCAGAGGGCCCAAGAGTCCAACTAGCCCATAGATTAATTGGCTTTCATTGGCTGACCCTTTCTTGGGTGAGCCATAAGGTCCTTGACCCATTTTCCTACCAATTGTAACATCCAAACCAATTAATGGGCAAGCTTTAGATGAAGATCAATTGATATAAATGGTCTTTCTTTTCTTTTTCCTTTTTTTCTGGTAAAAGGAGTTGGCACAAATGGATGGGGTTAGAAAAGGTATCCCAAATTGCCACTGGTTGTTCATTGTGTAACTGTAACCCCTGGAATAAATATTCCATTGCAAAATGGTGAGGGTTGGGAGTAGTTGAGTTACAAGAGAAGTGAATCTGTAATTAGAGGAGAGGAGCCCACCTTCTTAATCAAAACCACTCAAAGCCTGTTCATTTCATGTAATTCATTTCCTAGGAATCCTTATTGGAGTAAAATTTTGCCATTTCCTATAAGAGAGGTTCTCCTTGTGTATTTGAAATATTCAATAAGTGAATTACCCAAAGAACCCTAGAGTTCCAAATTGTGATTGTTCTTTTCTTTTAACTTTATTTTCTAAAATGCCCCTTTTCATTTTAGGATAAAAAGTATTAACTCTTTGGCATACCCTATTTATACTTTCTTCTTAATAAATCCTTTTCATTTTATCTTTTTTTTTTTCTCTTAATAAAACGGTGTAAGCTAGCAAAACCCTTTGGCTGTCCCTACTTATTGAAAATCTAAATGGTTCAAATGCACATCCTCCTCTTCTATGGGACATGGCCAAATTTAACTTTTAATATAAGTTGGTCTTACTAAGCTTATATGCATGAATAAAATATAAAAAAATAACAGGTATTTTACATATTTGGGCCCACTTTCTGGGACATATTGATGGGTAACACTCCTTTTTAATCCAAACGTTTAAGTAGTAAAGCCCAAAGTTTTTAAGCACTGAAAATGCACTACCAATTAATGTAAAAATATTTCCTTTTCTAAGTTATTTTTACAGTTTTCATTTGAAAAAAGAATATGAAAATTTTATCTTTTGATAGGGATATGACTCGGCTTGTGGGGTCAACCTAACCTCATATTCAAATAAATTTGACAGGATGTGACTCGATAGGGTAAACTCATATTGGAGTAAAATTTTGCCATTTCCTATAAAAGAGGTTGCATATGAAGCATTCAGAATGAACAGGACCCATTCTAGAAGTTAATTCTCTAGTCAGTGTTTGAAAAGAGGAGAGTAAAAGGAAAAGGGTGTTTTTGAAATCATAGAGAGAAGTAAGCTGTTAGATCGGTTTTTGATTTCTTGAACTTCTACTGATGAATTTTTATGTTAAAGAAGAGAGTAAGAGCCAAAATGAGTCATTCGTTTGCTTCGTGTAAAAACTTCTTCTCCCTAACACTACTCATTGCAGTGTGATACTGAGGTGCCTTATCACAATGATTTGACGAGTTTTGCTTGATCATTGCAACGTCGTGCAGAAAGCTTTGCAAATCATGATTTTAAATGTTAGTTATCAGTGGCATTGAAATGTTAAGTCATCAGGTTGTTTGAACTCAAGCAGGCCTCATGTGTGTTGGGGAAGTTGTCACTGATCCCAATCATAGAAATTTAGGTTTAGAACCACCGTCCAACAGTAATTTTTTGTATGCTTCATGTTTTTATGCTGCTCATGAGGACACTCCCTGTCTTTGATGATCAGAATTGCTGTCCTACCTATTTAGCCACTGAGCCTAATATTCAAGTTGAATTCAAATGGTAGGATGACTAAAAAAAGTTCAAGGCCACTTCATTGAGAAATATAAAATCAAACTATCTGATATATAAAGGGACTTAATACACGGGAGCATTTTGTCACTCAAGCAGACTACATGTGCGATCAAGCTATATGGGACCCACTTGGGCCCACCTTTAATCAGTGCAGCCCCTTTGATAATCTTGTCATCCCATGATCTAACATCAGGCCTCATTTTACACACATTGATCCCTCACTCAATATTGGAAATCTCTAAAAAAAATCACAATTAAGATGCCATTAAACTTTAAGGTTGTTAAATCATGGTCTAGGACTCTTGGTGGGCTAATTTTCCTGGTTCCTCCTTGTCAATAAGGAGAACTTTCCATCTTCCCTCCCCATTGATCAACAACAATCTAAGTGTACCCATGAGTTGGAACACATATATTTAAGTAATATACACACGAGAGAACATTCTCTTATGAATATTGCAACCTTAGAACATGATCTTAATAGGGTTTGAATGAAAAAGTAAAAATTATAAGCCCAACCCAAAACAAATGGATAAGGCATTGATGATGTAGAAAATGAAGAATTATTTATCATCTTCTCGTGATTTTATCTTGGTTACTAAACTATATTACAAGATCCTTTCATGTACAATGGGATTATCTTTTTCTCGATCAAACACAGCCAACATTGATACTATCAATATTAATCTGGTCTCAATCAACTCTTAGAATCACTTCCATGCCCCTTAAATAGAAAGTTGGGATTAGAAAGGATATATGACAACGTAGCTAAGTTCTAGTCCTATAGTGCATTCTTAAAGCCAACCCAAATTGATGAGTTTAAAATAGTAAGTGTCACATTGGTCTGATTAGTCTATGTTTTGGGATGCCCTTAATGGTGGACGATTCCACATGGCACGCCCCAAACCAGGTGAGAAGAAAGAGATGTCACGCAAGGTGTAACAAAGGGCAGAAGGTTAAAAAGGAAAAAGGAAAAGGAAAAAACAGAGTCTGTGCTTCCAAATTGGCACCACATTTCTATTCCCTACCCACATATGATCAATACAAACCCTTTTACACATCCTTTAAATAGGTAATATGCACATACTTGACACTAATCTAACAGTTACCCATAGTTAAACTAAAATATGCATATGCAAAACCGTACAATTTTAAGCCCATAAAATCAAACAATAAGATGATCTATTAGATTGATCTTTGGCCAACACCTAATCCACCACATACTCCTCATTCTTCTTAATTTCCCTTAACCCTCAACATACCCCTCTCGAGAGCTATTTGTTTGGAGGTATTTTTTACGAGAATTGCAAGTGTTGGAAATTTCTTACATTGGTGATGGATATTGTCTTTAGAGCATCTGGAATTTCTCCGTTTGAATGCAAGAATTCTAGAAACCAACACCCTGAAAACTCAAAATTCCAGCTTCTTGAATGGTATTGGAATTGAGCATTTTGGAAACCATCAGGAGACTGCATTTGGAGAATTCATAATTCTAGAGAAAAGATTTCTCAGAAATCATCTAACCAAACAGGCTCTAAACCTCCGTCGCAGGGTGCAGGTGTTCCCAAACAAACAGGCATACTTTTGGAAAGTAAATCTAAGTTTCTTCGTAGCAACCTCATAATCAAAGTTGTAGAAAAGTCCCCGTGTAAAAGTCAATTCTAACCTCGGACTGGGTCCAGATTCTAGAAAAGGACTGGATGACTGACCTTAAGAGTCAACTTGGAAAAATAACACTGATAATTATAATATAAGCTATAAGCGTGTGATGGATTGAGACTACCTACACCATATTGATGTAACTAAGGCCTATTTTCACCAGGGAGACCTTCCTGTTGTAGCTACCAACTCCTTTTAATGAAATCACTATTTCAGCAAAAAAAGTGATGGATTGAGACATTAAAGGCTATCTATTGAATCTGCCTTTTGCTCTCTCAAATGTAATCAGAGCTTCAAAGTTCCTCTCTTCCTCCACCAATTCAATGAAAACTAGCTGAATCTTCATTACAGGTATTTATGTATGCTTCCTCTCCTTGTCATATGCTCGTTGAATAGAGAAGTTGCAGCCTGAATTCTGTAGCAACAATCCCTTCATAATGTCCATGGCTACTTTTCATCTTCTATGGGTCTTGCTTATGCTTCTCCCAATTTCTGCCTACACTCAAACTGCGACGACCATAAACGTGGGAAGGACTCTATCCCCCAGTGAAAACTCTTCATGGGTTTCACCTTCAGGTGAATTCGCCTTCGGATTCCGTCCCCTCGAAGGGAATAGTAAGCTCTTCTTGCTAGGAATCTGGTTCGACCAAATACCCCAAAAAACTCTAGTTTGGTCTGGGAATAGGGATAATCCAGTGCAGGAAGGATCAAAAGTCTCTCTGACGAATGACGGGCTGATTCTCGGAGACCCTCAAGGCCAGGAGATATGGAGGGCACAAACTAACGGTACCGTCACTTCTGCAGCCATGCGCAATGATGGAAACTTTGTGCTCATGGGCACAGGTTCTGCTTCCAGATGGGAGAGCTTTACCGATCCCACAGATACCATCTTGCCTAGCCAGACACTTGTCCTGTCAGGCATGCTTTCTTCCCGCGAATCGGAGACGAACTACTCAAGCGGAAAATTCAGACTAAATTTACAGAGTGACGGCAATCTAGTGCTTGAGGAAGTAGCTCTCCCCAGCGAAAATCCATATGGAGCTTATTGGACGAGTGGCACTGCAGGAAATGGCACTCAGGTGGTGTTCAACCTGACAGGTTACATCTACATCACCCTACAAAATGGAAGTAGATCCAATCTCACACAAGGGAACATGGTTTCAACAGGAGATTTCTACCAAAGGGCGACCCTCGATTATGATGGAGTTTTCAGGCAATATGTGTACCCGAAGACGAAGAACCTCTCAGACAGTGGACAGTGGGCAGAGTCCTGGACCGCTGTGACATGGGTACCTCAAGACATATGCATGGCAGCCGCTGTGGATGTAGGAGGTGGAGTTTGTGGATTTAACGGCTATTGCTGGCTTGATGGAAACCAGCCTACTTGCTCGTGCCCAACTGGGTACACTTACTTGGATGCTAATAACAGATACAAAGGATGCAAAGAGAACTTTGTCCCACAAAGCTGTACAACTGATGATTCAGTAAAAGAGCCTCTGTTTGTCATGGAGGAGATGTTTAACACAGACTGGCCATTGTCTGACTATGAACACTATAAACCCGTCAATGAAAACCAGTGCAGAGAAGCTTGCTTGGGAGATTGTCTCTGTGCAGTGGCCATATTTAGAAATGGAGACTGTTGGAAGAAGAAGCTCCCACTCTCAAATGGGAGGATGGATGCTGGGGTAGGAGGAAAGGCTTTAATCAAAGTAAGAAGAGGAAATTCTACATCACCTCCTGTTCCACCATTTTTGAGCAAGGGAAAGGAAGATAAAGGAACCTTGGTCCTCATCATATCTGTGATTTTAGGCAGCTCTGGGTTTCTCAACTTCCTCCTGTTGGCAATTCTACTGGCCATTTACTTCTCTTACCATAAGAAAGTGATCAAACTTACCTTGAATTCAGGTTTGATTGGAACGAATCTACGAACTTTTACGTACGCAGAGCTAGAAGAAATTACAAATGGATTCAAGGATGAATTAGGTAGAGGTTCATGTGGCACAGTTTATAAAGGAATCATACCCTCGGATTCTATAAATTTCGTTGCAGTCAAGAAATTAGACAGGGTGGTTAAAGAAGCAGAAAAGGAACTAAAAAACGAAGCGAGTGCAATTGGCCGGATCCATCATAAGAATCTAGTGCAACTGCTTGGTTACTGTCATGAGGGACCAAATCTGCTTCTCATATATGATTTCATGAGAAATGGCTCATTAGCAAATTTCCTCTTTGGCAATCCAAGGCCACACTGGAACCAGCGCACACAGATTGCATTTGGAATTGCACGAGGGCTCCTGTATTTGCATGAAGAGTGTGGCAATCAGATCATCCATTGTGATATAAAACCCGAAAACATACTGTTAGATGACTGTTTTACAGCAAAGATATCTGACTTTGGGTTAGCAAAGCTTTTGAAGACCAACCAGACTCGAACTACTACAGACATTAGAGGAACAAAAGGATATGTGGCACCAGAATGGTTCAGGAACATGGCAATAACAGCAAAGGTGGATGTTTACAGCTTTGGTGTCATGTTACTGGAGATTATTTGCTGCAGGAAGAACTTTGAACTAGATTTGTTGAACGAAGCCAATGCTGTACTACTAATAGATTGGGTTTGTGATTGCTACAAGGATGGGAAAATTGATGAGTTAGTGGAAGACGATACAGAGGCATTGAATGATGCAAGGAGGCTGGAGAGGATGGTGATGGTGGCAATGTGGTGCATTCAAGAGGATCCATCCCTTAGGCCTTCAATGAAGAAGGTAACACAGATGCTAGAAGGAGCCATTGAAGTTGCAGTGCCACCAGACCCTTGCTCCTTCATAAGCTCACTTGGGTAAAACCTCACCTCCTTCCCATGAATTTGCATGTGGTCCTTTTTTGAAACTTTCAGATAAGTAATTGGGGTTGGGTGGGGTACAATGTTCTTGTACCCTTTAGTTTGATTTTCTTTACTCTTTCTTTTCTTGTGTTCTTGCCTCATTGTTGTTTGTCTTTTTGTATTCTCTCCTTCTCTTGATGAAAGTTTCAGTTACCGATCAAAAAAAAAAAAAAAAAATCGTGCCATGTATTGTTTCTTCTGCCAAGACTTTGCAATCGTTGTCTCAAGTAAATGCAAGGGACAGTATCTTGGTCTTCAAAAGCTAGCTAAGAGAGTTTTATATATGTCATGTCAATACTCCCAATAGGCAGATATTGTACCGCATGAAACTCTTTAGTAGAATGCTACTGTGATTAGTATGTCAGTCCTATCTCATATAAATAATCCAAATAAATATTTCATACACCAGTATGTTGTTCCATTGAAAACTTCTGTCAGCTAAGCACTTCATCTCTCATTACGGTGAGTGTTGAGCTTGGAAACAAGGTTGTCAAGAGTAATTGATAAGTGATGCAGTGGTCTGTAGACCGTAAAATATCAGATGAGTTCAAAACATGGCCGAGTGTTGTCGTGGACAAAAAAAAAAAAAAGGAACCTTGAAGAAGACTCAATTTTATTAAATATTTTTGACAGGTTATAGCAGTTTTAAACTTCTGATGAACCTAAAGCCTTTCAAGTTTGGCTGCAACCGTGGGAATGAATGTAATTACATCCCAAAGTGAGGGATTTGCTGTGCTTGAGAACAAATGCAGTCTTCAATCAGATTTTTGAAACATTTTTGCTCACATTGAGAAACCACAAGGAATGGCATATATGAAAGATCCCTGTATGTTGAATCTAGAATGATGCCCCCCATTATGTTATGCAGTGACTCTGCTCATCAGTTATATCCCTCAAGGAGGAGGGGCGAAATAGGAAAATTATCCCCTACATCCTATATGCTCTTTGTTGCTTGGCAAGTGATTCAACACGCCGGAGAAACATACGAAGAAAGGGAAAGGGAAGAGATATTCCCTTGATATCCACTTCATCCATCCCTGGGCATCATGTTTGTTTGCATGAGGGGAGGAGTGGAGTAAAATAAAGGGTCCAATCAAGAGAAAAGAAAAAAGGAGGGGGTTGACTGGTCGAGTAAAATACACTAATTAACAGTAGGCCATAGAATGCGATAGGAGTCATCACATGGCACTTGAACTATAGGAGACCAGCCCTATATTAATTGTTAGTAATTTCTAATTTTTATTTAAGGAGTTGTATTTAGGATTAGTTTGTTTCTAATTTGGATAAGATTATTATTTAATTTCCTAGTTTGATTAGGATTGTTTCTTAGGGCTTAAGTTTCTTTTATGATATATATGACATTGTAGAGGTTAATAATCTCAGAGATTTTGGAGTTAATAAAAGTGCGTGGGTTTATCATGGAGATTGTCTTCATCAAGTGATTGTTCCAGTGGGAACCATAATTGTGCCCGGCACTTGCGATTGTATCCCTACGATTGCATCAATGAGTTTGATACTACACTTTCTCAGTCAGCAACGAACACGTGGCTTCTACTACACTTGAGCACCTATTTGAGCAACATAAAAAAAATTTAAAAAAAAAAGCCTATTTGTTTGCATAGAATACAGACGAATTCATGGCATAAGTGGTTACAAATGAAGATCCAATGTGAAAAACAAGAAAACGACCATTGAACAAACCTCCCCTTTAATGGAAAGTAAATAAAAGGAAGATAAAACATGAATAGTCAGCCAACCTAGAATGTCAGATCCTACAAAAGTTAAGGTCCCATAGTGTTGCTCCCTTATATCCTTCTTCCCTCACCTCGTATCATTCACACTTCATTTCTTTAATAATCCTTCCCCGAAACTCATTTGCCTTTGAATTCCTACTATGCATTCAATAGTTATGTTATGTATTCTAAATCCTAATGCAAACAAACAGGCCCAGAATTATCCTGCAAAGTCAGTCTACCAAATAAGATAATCAGTAGGCAAATTGGGCATATAGTAGCTATCACAAACTCAAAATCCCAGAATAAGGTCCAGCTCCACACACATCCACTAGAACTATGAAAAGAAAAAAGGAATCTATACTGAAAAAGGTCTGACTTCACCTACCAGAAACTAACCAACAAACAAACAAGAAAAACTAAATTGCAGATATGGGTTTCATTTCTAGTCCCTCTCCAAATCCTCCAATGTATCTTTTAATTCCTCCCGACATCAACAAGATCGCATTTTCCCCCGTATCTTCCACATCGCCTTATATGAAAAGAATGCAAGCAAAAATGACCTAATAAAAACGACAGAAGCTCTAATGTAGTAAAACACACATACATACAAAACATAGGCGAAGAAAGATTTGATCTTGATCAGAGAACTTACAAAAGAATACCAAATTCAACCAGAAAACTCAACAATGCAGCAAAAAACAGATCAGCATTGCGTCGCAGGATTTGAAAATACGCTGGATTTGTAGTGCTCTGTGCTCCAATGCTCTACCAGAAGGTTTTCGGAGGGTTTGGGTCCGGAAGAAGAAGAAGGATTTGGGTCGTTGAAGCGTTTGAAGGGTTTGAAGCGTTTGAAGGGTTTCGCATAGGATGAAGATGAAAATGGATACCCGATCCTCCAAATACCTGGACGTTGGATGTTAAAAATGGGGTCGGGTTGGATTTCACCTGAGTTTGGACCCGTGGACTCAAGACCTGACAGACTATTTCAATTTTTGAAAATGGGTCCGAGTCCAGTTCCACCTTGGTTCGGACCCGTGAATTCAAGACCAAACATATTATCTCAATTTTCAAAAATCTCTCCAAAAATCTATGTTTTTTTAATATCATTCTCTATCTAAACCTGAATTCGGATTCAGACCTGTCACATATGTGGTTTTGGTTCCGGAGCCAAGAAACCGGTTTTGAAATGGTTCCGGGTCCAGATCCGGTTCCACCTTGACATTTCATTTTTATCGTAATTGAATAAGTAATTCAGAAAAGTCAAAGAAATGATAAATCCATAAAATATTTTTGTTGGTCCTCATTGGGAACTTGAGTAAAGAGTAGATCTTTATGGGGTTTTGTAGAACAAAATCTGAAAGTGGAGAACCCCTTTCTTTATTTGGTGTAACTACTTGAGCTGGATGAGAAGAAACCATCACGTCCTCCTTAACGGTTCCGGTTTCGGGTCCAACATGGACCTGCACCAGAACCAACCCGTTTACAACCCTAATTTCGTAGAAACATACTAGAAGGAAGGGGAAGGTTCTCAATCTTCGGTATTCAAACCTGGTCTGTTGGGGCCCACCGGTGACTTGACCTTGATCCAGCTCCAAATCAATTGTCATAATTTTTTAGGCCGTGAACTTAATGATCAAAGTATAAACTAAATTAATGGTCAAAGTATAAACTTTGTGTGGATGGTGTCATGGTGTGTTCATCCTCTATAAAATTATAGTGGGCCACTCTACCTTTTAATGTGATGTAGTCAAAGGTTTTTTTTTTTTTTTTTTCCTTTTTATCTTTAGGGTTTAGTTGGGACCCAATAGAGCCAAATCAGTAGGAAGAGGAATCCCACCCAGTGGAAAAAAAAAATCACATCCAGATGACACGCGGGGTTACCAACCAACTGAGCAGTGTGTTATTGCAGAGGTAATCAAGGTTGGGGCCACTGGTCTTACCATGAATGTACATTGAATATTACCCAAAACAATTATCACAAAAGGCTAAAAAGTTTTTGTGGTTGCAGTTGACTCTCCAAAAGATTATGTAATCTAGGTGGGTGCTACATTTTAGTAAGTCATATTGATGGATGGGACCACCTTGATTATCATTTTTCGAGTGGAAAACTCCGCTTGATTGTGTAATTTTTGGAGGAGAATCTCATCATCATTCCATCATTAAATATGTGATTACCAGCACAACAATTTCATCATGTGAAGGTAGAGCTGGGAACATAATCAAGTAAAGCGTTCGAAAACATACGACAATTTTTTTTTTTTTTTTTTTGAGAGAGAGAGAGGGGCACACAACATCAAAAGGGTTCCAATTCACTCAAATATCAGTCCTACGTTATTTTGAAGTTGTGGCATCATCCCATATCCACAAACCTTCATTTTTAACCAAACGACGATGATTGTTGTGACTTACATACAAGCTAATCTAGCACAAGCAAGGAGACTCATTCACACATGGGACTCCATCCCCCGATTCTGCATGGATTCAGTGATTGGTGGTGTTTCAAACACCTCCAAAACAGCTAAAGAGATGAGGAATGTTCATGCGTTCAATCCTTTGTATTCCTTGGCCAACCCCTTTTAACTCCAAGGAGTTAGCCGAGTGGTCAGAACCACGGTTTCTCCCCGAAGGTTGAGTCCACTTATGCTACCACCTAGGAGCCACAGGGGTTATACCTGGCTTCTCTCTAGGAGCGGAGGAAATAGTTTAGCCCAAAGGGTTGGGACCCCTCTGTTAGTAAAAAAAAAATTGCTTTCTCTTTTTATCTTTGCCTTTTGTCTTCAGTTTTTTTCTCTTGTTGTGCTTTTCCTGGCCCGCGTTGGGGGTGTTTGTTAGCCTTCAGTTCTGGGTCTTGGTCTTATTTTGGTTATGGGTTAACTCCCCCTAGTTTTATTGCCCATATGTGGGACTGCAAGTGAGGGAAAGCTGATCTCTCCAAAAGAAATTGTTCTTCTGTTTTAAAATATACATCTTATCTTCCAAAAACAAAAAGGAAGGACATAGATTAGATGAAAATAAAAATAGAAAATTCAGCTTATGATATGTCACCTTAGAAACATAGTGACTCCAATTCCCTTGAGTGGATCCAGGAACTTCTCTTAGAGGGGGCAAAGAAGAGTTAAAACCACCAATAAATAAATAAAAAGTTACAAAAAAAAGTAGCAAATTATATTAACATAAACACCTATATATTAATTAGCCATTCAATTACATAAAATAAGATCTTTTTTAACAATTTCCCTCGTTGCATTTTCATATTTTTGAAGCCTTGCAAGTATACATAAAGATGATAGTACGTGGGATTGACCTCTTGTCAACCCGTCATGAATATGCCTATATGATATAGTTAGACTATCAAGGTCTCATCTAGTAATGAGTATTTATTTCATCGTAGTCCCATTTTCATCATTACCATAAATGTTTGTCAATTAGGATTGATAATTAGGACCTTTTGTTATTTTTTAACATTTTTGTTTTGTTTATAAAACTACATTTTTTGGACGATATCATGTAGACACAACCAATCATGTACTCAATCAGATGGTGGGCCCCACTTCTATTGATATGAAGTTTGTGAGTCTATCATTAGAGGGGATGATGTTCATTTTAAATGGTTTGGATTATAATTATGTGGGTCCTACAATGGACTTTCAGAAACCTATAAGTTAGCATATAATAGTGATTTTTTTATATTTCTAAGCTATTAAAAGACAGCGGGCCAAAAAATAATCTAGTGGGTCATTATTCTTGCCAATCTAATCGATCCATTTACATAGCCTAATAGCCCTAGAGTTTCAACCAAATCTAATCAAAGTCAATATTCTTAGCAAATTTCTAAATAACATGGTAAAATAAAAGATCTCACAACATAAAATAAAGAAAAAACAAATAACATAAAAAAAAGTACCTATATTTAACAGAGATACACAAGACATGAAAAAGATTTAAGGGGATTTTACCCAAAAAGTCCCATTAGACTCGCTGTAGAGCAAAATGGCTTTCGAAGATATGAAATGACCGTACTAGTCTCAGTGGCCCTTTTTGATTCATTTTTTTTGTTGTTTCGCCGAGCGGCGATATCCCCGCTTACCTGTATATACGAGCGGGGATATCCCCACTCGTTTTTTTTTCTTCTTTACAATTGAGTGGCGATATCCCCGCTTACTTGTTTGTTCTTCTTCTTCCGCTTCCTCCTCCCCCTTCCTCCAACTCCTTTCAACTCTACCAACTAATCAAATACCCCTTATATCCAACTTTCATAGGAAGGACCAAAATAGGCCAAAGCAAATCATTTTAGGGACTACCAAATATTTGGTACCTCTACCTAAACCAATATGCAATGACCAGATCCTCATTTAATTGATAATCATGTCTCTTATTGTCTCTATCCTACAGCTGAAGCTTCTGTTATTTGGGACCAATCATAGGGAGCAATTGCTCAGGCAGGAGCCATCCGCCAAATCATAAAGAAGTTTACAATGGTCAAGCAAAAGTAGGTGTCAAAGCGGCCGTATCAAAGAACGAGGTGATCAAGACGGTTAGAAGCCAGACACTACCCATCCCTGGTCATTTATTTCAAAGGCGAGAACAATGCAAACCCAAAAATTCGTCCTAGACAATGGAGAACCAGAAATCCTTCCTAATTGTCACTCTGTAACATCAAGTTTCTTTTAGCTCCATTCAGGAACCTTGGGTATCCAAGTAAAAATCATTCCCAATACGCCACAATGTAACTTATTGTTTAGGTTTCTTTTTCCTCCAATCAAGATCTTTGGATACCCAAGAATCAATAGCTACAATACTAGTAAAAGATGCAGCTAAGCAATGAAAAATGAAGGTCATCGGACACACTTGTTAGGGTGCTTACCTTGAGATCTCCTACTGAGTGCTGACATATCTGTATCCCTTCAGTGCATGAGAAGCAATCCACCCACCCTAGGCCATTAGGCCATTAGAGTTTTTGCTTGCAGACAATGCCAATCACTGCCTTGGTATGCTTCATCTTCACTTTCACCTATAAAACTGTAATGGAAGCAGGCTCTCACATATGCCATCAAAGTTGGATATAAGGGGTAATTGATTAGTTGGCAGAGGTGGAAGGAGTTGGAGGAAGGAGGAGGAGGAAGAGGAAGAAGAAGAATGAACGAGTGGGTGGGGATATCGCCGCTTAACTGGGAGAAGAAGAAAAAACGAGTGGGGATATCCCCGCTCGTATATGCAGGTGAGCAGGGATATCGCCGCTCGGCGAAACAACAAAAAAATGAATTGAAAAGGGTCACTGAGATTAGTACGGTCATTTCATATATTTGAAAGTCATTTTGCTCTACAACAAGTCTAATGAGACTTTTTGGGTAAAATCCCCAAGATTTAACATATGCATTTAAAGATGCTCATTAGAGAGGCATCCATTGAACTCAAGTAAAAAAGAAAAAAATATATACAAAAGAAATAAAAGGCAAAATGAGTTTTTAGAATTACTTTTATAGAGATGTATTTGAGAACCAATGCAAAAGAGTTAAAAGTGTTTGAAGAATGAAGAAGTGTTTGAAAACCAAAAGAGAAATAAGGCAAAAAAGAAAAAAAAGAAAAAAAATGAGAGAAAAATGAGAAGATAAACTTGTCGTATAAGGAGAGTCCAAAAAAGACTTACTTTTGAAAAAATGAAAAAGACTATTTGGCGCCAACTCCTACTATGATTTTATTATTTAGTTGTAGCAAAAAGTGAGGAGGGGCAAAAAGTAGCTAAACGACAAAACTGCATATAGAAAAAATTTAAAACACCATATCCCATATGAAAATTTCAAAAAGTCGAGGGGCTCGCCCTAATGTTCCTCTGTCCTTGTCCTTGAGTGTTCCTCCACATGCTCCCCCTTGACCTTGAAATGCATGAATCTCCCTATGGACCCAATTATTGATAATCCAAACCATTCGAAATGAATTACAAGAAACCGAAATGAACTACAAGAAAATGGTCAAGTCTTTTAAAGTAAAATTTAAGAGGAGATGAAAGTCATTTCTAACAGTTCACATTAACAATGAGTGAGCCCTAAGTGGAGATTCACACGTTCCACTCAAGGAAGCAGAGAAAACTTACAATCCTCTTATTCTATATGGATATTAAATTAAAGCAAGAACACCACCTTACAATGAATGAGAATCATTGAACACATCCAACTATTGGACACGTGGCTGCACTAGCAAGTCACACGAGCACCAAGTGAAGAAGATTGTAATCTAAAAGGACAAGAAATAAGCTGACAAAAAGGTATGGACGTAGTGGCCTAGGCATTTTGGAAGAAGGGTATCCAATCAATCAACCCAAAAATCTCCCATTCTTCTTGGACAGAATCAGAATAAGCTTGTGGAGAATGTCTCTATAATGTCTCAGCATCTCATTATCCCTATCTTACTCTAATTATAGCCGGCAAAACAAACATATATTACAAAACCTCCTGGAAGGCTGCATGCACACCAGCATCCAGGCATGTTTGCTGTTCTGATCACAATCTAATCTAGACCTTTCAAAATCATGGCACACTACACTCCCCCACCAGGGCTTGAGTGGAAAACCCCATTATATATCAATCTGTCCCATGAAGTTGGCCGTTTATCTTAATGGCAAGTGCAATTCTCCACACATGTTTGATTCATTAGTAGTGACTCCACTTAAAGTAAAATATGACCCTATAAATTCAATACTGATTCCACTTGAGAGTTGGATCAAACAAGGGTGAGCTATACACATGATAAACCAAGTGCTAAGAGTTGTAATCAGCACCATCTGACAGTAGCCTAAGACCATTTCTTTGATTTATTGGAAACAATTTGATAGCTAACAAAAAGTAATTATGAATTTGATCAAAGTTTTAGATCTATAATATACTTAGAATTCCCAGTTTGTCTTCAAGAAAGGGTAAGTTTTTGAGAGTTATGCAGTTCTTCGGCTTGAATCCTTTACATGGTAACTTTCCTTGACCCACTCTAGAAGTGACCACATGGTGTGGAAGGTGGAGTCCATTGGTTGCACGAAATAGGACTTGTTATAAAAAGGCAACACCAAAACTTAGTTTTGTTAGTATTTTCTAATCATCCACTGTTGACAATCAAATAATAGGCTCACAATCATATTAAGACACAATTGTTTTGGCATCTTTTCTTTTCTCGTCTCCCCAAACAATGAAACCAGGTGCTTTTTGGAAACTCTTATCTATTTAAAATAGAGTTGATTCTATTGAAACGCTTTTCAGTTAAATTCTTTTACAAATAAGCCATTCGCTTTATTTAATTCAATTATAAAAAGGAAACTTATCTTATAGTAAAAAATAATAAAGATAATTTTTTCTTATGACTTAATCTTTGAAAAGCCATCAAAGACACAATGGTCTTTAAAGCTAACTCAAGCACAAATTCATAGAAATTCTTTCAAACTATTTTGAAGACTGGAAAGTCAAATAGACCCAAAAGGTAAAGTTGCCGGATGGCAATAAAATCTTGACAAATGCCTAAACTAATCTTTCCACTCGAGATCAATGGACTTCACCTTCATGTCATGTGGGCCCGTCTCAGCTGACTATCGAAATGATCATCTGACTAAATGAAACATTGAGAAGTATTTTCCATGAATAACAAGGAGCAGCAAGAATCTGACAAACAATGAGATGTGAATGATTCAGATCCAACGATCCAATTGTCCAAACGACCTTTTGGTCAATTTCAAAGTTCCTTGTTTATATCTCTGTTTTACATAGGCGTTTGTATTGAGTTATCTAAACAAATGATCACCTCCTCTATTCTCCACATAAAGGCAATGTGACCCCACATTTGGCATCATTAGGTGGGCCCCATGATGCAAAAAGCCATTCAAGTAGCATTGCTTTGGACAGCTCCTTTTCATTTCCCCCTCCATGAAACCTGTACAAGGTTTATAAAGAGACAACCCTTGAACAAAGAAATACAACCCATGAAATGGAGTTTGGAAGTTGTCTTTGGCCTTTCAAATCTGTAAGTGTCATCTGATCTTTGATTAACAATAAAATTGAAAACAACTGGAAAAGTACGGACCGTCTTTTACAAAGCTACAGGCCGAGCATTCCAAAGACCCTAATCATATGAACAAGGTGTCAACCCACGGGAGCCCTGTTTGGATGAATCAGGGGTCGCCACGTGCGGGGCCAAAAGAAAGAGACCACCCTTCCACCTGCTTTTCTCTTTTCTCCGCCCTCCTTTGCCCCCGCACGTGTCACCCCCCCCCACCCCATTCGTCCAAACAGGGGCAGGAGATCCGGATCCGTCAACCTACGAGCATATGACATACTGTGGTTTTGTTGTCATGCTGCTGAGGCCCACTTAATTCATTCCTAGGAGTAGAATAGATGGCAATGTATCTTTACTGAGCCCCATTAGATTATCATAGCATTTTATTTAACGGTCTCAAAGTTTAATGTTATTCAATGCTAAATAAAGATTTGATGAGAATAAAATTGAATATAGTGCTAGATCATAGAGGATAAGACCGTAAAATGAGATGCACCTACAAAAGTGAGCCCAAGTGAACCTCACAGAGCTAGACTGCACCAGCAGTATGCTTGTCAAAGAAAATTTTCATGTCTCTAACCCCTAATATCGATTATCAATATGTTAATTTCTTTCCCCGTGCATGGGCTCCAGCAGAAGCATGCATCGGGACTTTCACCAAAGGTGGGACCCCTTGACTTTCACTGGGTTCCACGCATTGATGTTCAATGTCTAGTGTGCAGCATAAAATCGTCCATATCCATACACCAATACATCTTATGTGGATAAGGAATGGAATCCTGTCGATGTAACAGAGAGATGAATTGTTCAGTTTAAAACCTAAACTTCCCTATCACATGTTATGATACTCATTTGTATTATATATTGCAAACGACTAAAGTTGGTTCAATTTTTTTATTTTTCTTTCCATTCTTCATCTGATGTTCACTCAAATTACTACATTTCTCATCGACTTGGTCCTTCAGCTCTGTTCCTTATGATACATTGTCTACTATTTGAAACAAAATGTCATCTTTCTCATCATTTGTTTTTCCATGAGCTGTATTAATAAAACTAGTTGGGTGTACAAAATTGTCGAACAATGTATGGAGCAACAAAGTATGTGTGGAGTGTTCTGCTATGGTTACATTAGATTAAAGGATTTTATCCCTTGAATTGTGATTAGCTCAAATATTTTGCTTCGCATGTCTATGATTTTTGTCGGATGCAGTTTAGGTTCAATGACTGTGCATAGGATGATGAGTGAGTCCCACATGCAAACTTTGTTGATCCGCCTATAGAATTTTCGAGCCAACTTTCTTTCCATCATGAAGTCTAGGGGTTGTTCAGTTGACTGGCAATCCGTCTCTTACCCAACTGCTCAGGGGTTATATTATGAAGCATCTTGATCTTACACTCTTTTCACATATGCGGGCTCCTCTTTCTGATTGTGTGACTTCTCTTTCCGGTTTTCCTATATATGGGCTCCTTTACTACTTGTGTGGGTTGTCTCTCCACTTGTGCGGGTGCTACTATGGGTCCCGTCTCTCCCCACAAATTTAATGCCGCCACATGGGTGTGTGTGGTCATGATATAGGGTCGAGATGCATGTGGATTAGAGCTGGTTGACTTTGCTATGATTTGAATTACATGGGATGTATTCATTTCCCATTTCCTTTTACTCATTTTCCTACAATATGAATTCCTGGAGTAATTTAAAGGAGCTATTAGGGTCCTTGGAGTCATACACTTTACTGTTCTCCCTTGTATACAAAAAGGAATGATTTTATCTTATGCAATGTCTCCGACGGCAACACCTACGCAGCTATCAATGTAATCATTAGAATAAATTTCTGATCAAGTGGTAAATCCAAGATCATCTACTGGTAAAAACCCCAAAAGTCATTCTCATTATAATGAGTCAAGAGTCTGTCTCTTTCTGCATGCTTATAGCTCTCTCCGTCGGATTTGATTGAACACCCTTGTTTTATTTCTTTTCGTTAATATCAATCACCTGCCAAGAAAAAAGAAAAACCAATTCTGTGAAGACCAAGACCTTAGACCTGTTCTATTCTATGGTTTCAAGACCAAATGCCCCTATTCTTTTTTCTGTTAAATTCAGTTAACCTCATGAAAAGTTCTTCCAACTAGAGAACAAAAAAGATATTTTATAGGGATATATATATATATATCCAGTTTTTTATCTACATATCTTCTCCTTGTGAAAATTCTTAGTCCATTTTTCTAGCTTTAGATCTTAATGCCCATCTCATTTTTTATATGAGAAAATCTAGTTTTAGGAAGTTAAAGAAGGTGAAAAAGAACATCCTCTTTACTCTTACTCCTTTTTCACATGTCCGTCCTTTGCATCTGGGTACCTAGGACATTGCTTTTCTTCCCTATCTAATTAAAGATTCCTTTCTTCTTAATAGTTACACTTCTTCCATATTCTGATATTTGAAAGTAAAATTATGTGCTTTTGGGTTCTTGTAACTGTTAAAATATAATTCATCTTTATTCCAGTCAAGCTTCAAATACCCTTAATAAAAAATAAAAAATAAAACAAAATTTTCATTATTGCCTTGATAGATAGAGCAAAGTTATTTGTTTATTGCAAGCTAGTTTTTTAATGCTATATGCTTTGGTTGTATCACTAGATCAGTGCTCATTCACTTCAACCCCATCCATCTTAAGGAATAATTTAAAGCTTTCATGGGATTGTGCATTATATTCTTAGCTTCTGTAAGAAGGCTTAGGGAATAAGAGAGACACCCAATCTCTGAGAATAAACCTTTTGAATTTCTTTAACAGTGTTACTTGATTTCTCTTTTTGTTTCCATGGCATGTCCATGAAGAATACTAGTGGAGTGGATTGTGGATTCTTTTTTTTTTTTTTATAACGTGGATTGTGGATTCTTCTTAGTCATTTATGTTTTGGGTACAATTGAGAGAGTAAATAATTCAGTCCATTCTTATAGGATCTAGTTTGGTTTCTTCCTTGTGGTGTAGTTGCTGTTATTGGGTTTTGAAACTTCAAAATCATTTGGCAAATGAATACTCATAAGTTTGTTTTCCATCAAGATAAGCATGATTCATTCACCAACCACTATTCTTTAGATATCCCCAGCCATACTTTCCAGAATTTGGGCTCTAGGCAGCTACGGAACAGGGGGGTGTGTTTTCAGTCCCCCTCACCCGAAGATCTTATTCATCACAATGTTTCGCAACGACATAATTCAGTGGAGGGAGGCTCGCTGCAACCTGAACTCATGCCTGCAAATCCATCTTGTAGTCCTCTAAGCTGCTTTCAATCACAGTCCACACCGTTTTATGTGAGCAGTAGCTACCAGGCTTTTCCTCCCTGTGTCTATCAGTTTGGCCCACTGCCCCTCACCTCTCAATTCTCTCCGAGGCACTCAACCGAATTCCCTTCTCATGGACCTTCTGAGGCTACTTCCCCTGTTACTTTCACGAAGCAGAGCGATCTGGTTTCTCATGCATCCAATACTTTGCAACCTGTTCTGAAGCTCCCCTCATATGGCAATCAAGATTCTAGAGCTTCTAGTAGTTGCGGTGGAATTGATTCAACATGTTTCCAAGGAAGTAACTTTTTACCATTTGTGCAAAGCCAGATGACAAGTGATGATGCCATCTTAGATACGAGGTGTTTAAGTTCAGCAGAGGGAATTCCTAATTCTACTGTGAGTTTTCTGTTTAATTTTCTGTTCTCTGAATTCACCCATTTGATTGTTGAATGATATAGGTTTCATAATTGCAAACAGATACATCCATTTTCTATCTTATTTTACCAGTCAAATTGGATTGCTATTCATAACTTCTATAATCTTGAAGATGATTGGTACTAATTTGTGATTGATCTGTTCAAATCAGTTTACTAGAATCTATTTACTCTTATATTTTTCAGGTTGTTTGTAATCCATTTAGCTCTACCATTAAGCGGTCAAACTTCCAACCCACACCAGAAAAGCAGCCTCAGAAGCCTTCAGGTGGTGTGACTTCTGGCAATGTTTCACCAAGAGCAGCTGTACCAAATAAAACACGGATCAGATGGACTCAAGAGCTTCATGATCGATTTGTTGAATCTGTGAATCGACTAGGAGGCCCGGACAGTGAGTTATTATATTCGAAGATCTGTAGGAGGAATCATTCTCTTTAAATATGGCATTTATACATTGGTCTTTGTTGATTGAAAGCAGAAGCAACTCCAAAAGGGATAGTGAAGATGATGGATTATGATGGATTGACTATCTTACATGTGAAAAGCCACTTACAGGTTTTATATTTTATTATACATTAATGATTTCCTTTCCTGTTATTTTTCTTCTTTTTTTTTCAAATTTTAATTGGAGGCCTGAATCAATCTTTGTTTATTGTTTGCAGAAATATCGAATGGCCAAGTCCATCCCTGACTCTACAGAAGGTAAAATCCTTATGACTCCTCTTTACACCAGTGGGAGTAGATTAGTGGTATTCAGTCAGCTCATCCTTAGTTGATGGAAATGAAATTCTTAACTTTTCAGTTCCAAAAGCCCATGTTATGCACTTGAAAGTTTTTTGCGCTACTGAAAAAATATCCCCTTGTGCTGTCCATATAGAATGCGGACACTCAGATTTTATTTGTTCTCATCACTGGGTTCAGGCAAGGTCTAGGTGCAAGTTTTTAATATTTGTCATGAAGTATTTTTCAAAGGTCGGTCACTGTCGATGTCTTGTTCCCTTTGTTAGTATTTCGGTCAGGGTGGGCATGGTGGGAGGGATAGGATGCTTGAAGGCCACACATGTTGATTCCAATATTGGTTCGGTGTACTGCACAGATATTTGTTAGTTACAGGATGGTAGTCTCTTGTTGCATGAGGTTCTTTGAATTCCTACTAATACTATCATCGCATCTGAAATATCAGATGTGAATATCATATTTTTATGTGAATCCTTTTTCTTTTTCTTTTCTTTTTTTTTTTTGGAATTGTATGGTGTTAAGTCTTATCCTCACTCAACTTGTGTCTGCATCAGAATCTAACCATCAATGGCACTTTTACATTTCCCTGTCCATGGATTGAGCCTGGGGGTGGTGAGAGTATGAACTCTGAATTTTGAATAGGTCTGATCTGGAATCCCGGCATGGTCAGGTCAAAATAATATTCTGATCGGATCAATTCAACAGCCCTTAGTTTTACGTGGAGATTACCATTAACCATATGCCCTCAACAGTCCAAAATTCCATCCAATGATACATTAGAAGTCCATCCATTGTCATCTTACTTCAATATGAATTCAGCAAGGTTAGATTTCATTGCGTTAAAAATATCGAACTATCTGACACTCGCTTCTCATCTATTATTTGGACCTGGCATCGATGGTTTGCCACTACTAATAACATGGCCCTGACTACTGGCATTTTTACCATCATCTATTACACTGCTCGTGGGATGGGATCAAAATGTTGTAACCTAATATAATGTTACTAAAGCTTCACATATCATGACCTCCAACTCACTGAAAGTAATCAGTTAGGATTTTGGTTATTCAATGTACTTCTAAAGTCCTTCAAGCATATGAAAAATGAACTCAGCAAACATCATTATGATGTTGGATAGACAATATCTGTTCCGTTGTCGTCGTAGTCGTCATCCTTTTTAGTATTATTATGATCATGATGACCATATATAACATTGATAGTAAGAAACAGAATCAGCACACTTAACCTGGGAAGACACACTTGGTCTCTAGTCAGCCCCCCTCTTGTTTTTTTTTTTCCTTTCAATTGGATTAAGAAAATTTTGGCTTATGGGAATTACTACCTACACCTTAGTTGGGCTCATATCCTCCACTTGGTTAGGTTCTAGATTTTGCAAGACAGTGCCTTTTGGTTGGCACAACCAAGTCAAATTCAAATGATATGGCGTAGAAGTTCCATTCTGGCTAAACACTAGTAAGATATATATTTCTTGGTTTGAGAATCAAATCAAAGAGCCGAACTTGAGAGATGAGAGAAAACATACAAAACATGGTTTGTGTTTCCCTCTGACAGCATATTTTTTTATGCTTCAGTCTTGTGCTTTTGGTCATCATGATGACAAACTTGAAACATACTCTCTGCTCTTTTGAAGTGAATATAAACTCACAACATAATATCTTTTCTCTTGCAGCTAACTGTGGGAGGAGAACTAGTGTCAATGATAACCCGCTGCTCGACCAGAAAGAGTAACTTATTCTTACACCTCTCTTTTAGACTAGTTTGCAGATACTGCTTTTTCAAATGTTAGATGGTTAACTGTTCTGTTCTGAATTTTGGGTGGTCTGGAAAGAAGAAAGTACATCAATTAGGATTTTCTCTTCACAAGCTTTCTGCCTAACATCAGCATCTATGATCAATGTTGTTATAGTTATGACTAGAAAGCAGAAAAAAAAAAAAAGGAAAAAGAAAAATGTAAACACAGTATCCTGCCTAGTGGGGAATTTGGTGTATATACGTGCTTCCCTTAATGCATGAGAGAACTGTCTGTTCTGCCAAAAGTTAAAAACCTCTTTATGGTTTTGGGTACATCCATGTACACCTTGATGCATCACTTCACTTGTGGCTTTAATATTATATTCACTGTTATTTTACTTTTACTTGACAGTGGCATGAACAGCATAGAAGCGCTGCGGATGCAACTAGATGTGCAAAGGCATCTGAATGAACAGTTAGATGTATATGCTTTTTTCTTTATTTGATAGCTTGCCTCTTCTCACCTATTTTTGTGTTGTTTGATCCAGTGAGTACTCTCTTTTCTCTCCTTTCTTTGTTCAGGCAGTGCGAAAATTACAGATGCAAATTGAAGCGCAAGGGAAGCGACTCGAAAAAATATTACAGCAGCAGCAGCAGGAAACCAGGAGGTATCTGTTAGAGACCCAAAATTTGGATATGTTTCCAGATGAACAGCCAGTTAGCACTGAGGATGTTCAAGCTTCAGAAGTGGAAGGATTCGACAACACCCACTTTCTGTCAAAGATCAGTTAGCTCTCAAAACGCTTTGTGTTCTACTCCTCATACGGACTTGAAGCCATTTGAAGAAAATATGATGCATGGATTCTTTAAAACTTGCTTTAAACAGAATGGAGTTCTTCTCAGGGTGCTTGGTTGTATACTACAAAGGATCACATGCAGTACTGTTCTTATTTACTAAAAGAATAAAAAGGACCAAGGTAGTGGATGGGAGTGGGAGAATCTTTGCAGGGTCAATCAAATGTCAGATACTTTCAATATCTCAAGGCAAAATTCTACAATAATCCCTATTTCTTTGTGATGCATGTGTTGTGACTTTGAAATACTTACAAGGTAAGTGCACGGCTATCTATAAAAGACACAGTGGCAGGTACGGGTCGAACTTACAGGGAGCGAATAAAAGAACTTTCAAATATGGGATCTTACTAGGAAACAAGTAATCGAACAGATTTATAATTGGTTTTTGAATAAAATAAAATAAATAATTAAAAAGTGAGCAAATCAAATAAGAAAAGCGATTAGAGCATCTAGAATCCACTAGGTTTCAACCAATTTAATTATAAGATAATCCTAATTTGTCTCAATCGATACTCAAATCAAATACAAATCAATGTTTTGCTTCGAAAGATCTATCTTGTAAAATTCTCTTTTTTTTATAAAACTCAAAAACCTAAAACTTCCTTAACTTCAAAAGGCATAAAAACAACTTAAGCACTATTTATCAAAGATAAGCATAAACCATCAAAAGAATTGAATCTTAAGCATGACCTATCAAATCTAAGCATAAATAGTCGAAAGTTCTTTTTATTTTAAGAATTTAAGTTGCCTATGCCACGAAGACAAGTCTATTAAAACCAATAAGGACATATCACATGAGAAACAAGAAAGAATTAATTCATAAATAAAAGGAATTCACTTCGCTTTTTCTATAGCTCTAATCAAGAAACTCAGCCCTCCATTGCAAAGAAAACAACTTTAAGTTGCATTAAGATCATTATCTTTTCTCAACGAACTCTCATTCTCAGCAAGATAATTTCTTGGACATCGTCCGCGGCGTACCATAAAAAAATAAAAAGAATGGGGCGCCGGAAAAGAAGTGGGGAAGAAGAGGAGATGGGGCTCATTGGACGTCCCAAGCTTGTATCTCCTATGGGACGTCCACCTCCTCCTATTTATAGTTTTTTGAAGGGCTGAGTTTGAGTTTGGGTTTGCAAGGGACTCTATCTTGGGGTCTAAGTTGTGATAGAATTGTGTTTGAAATCTTATAGTTTTTATCTCGACCTACTTCCTTTAATGTCCCTGATTGATCTTCTCTTATACTCTTATCTAAAAATCAGATTTATTGCAAAACTTGGGACATTTGAGAAACCCCTTTTGGACGCTTAAACTTTTTGGGAATTCTCAAATCATGGAAGCTTGAAGTCCGAGTTAAAAGATAATTCTTAGAAACTTGGAAGCAAGCATTTGGACTCTCTAAAATTTGAATTTGAATTTGAATTGAGTTGCTTGGTTTTCAAGATCTTTTAAAGTTGGACTCTCCTTACCTCTTGCAAATCTTTACACATGGGCCCCACAAATGGATTGGAATTTCTTGCAATTTGTAGTGCTATCACGCCTAAAACTAAACGGTGGGCAGATTGTTCCAATTCGATACTCGGCTTGAAAGTTATAACTATTTGAAATTCGCTGCTCTAAAAAAATAGAAATAATTGTGATATCTTCGAATTCAAATTCGAATATTGCAAAAGATCTCCAACAAAATTCTGAATTTTTTTCAACTCTACTGGGTCCTACCATAGCCGCCCCTACCTTGGAATTCACGCCCAAGCTAGTGTGGGTCCCTATGGGTGGTTCTTCATCAATTTTACTCCCCTTTAATGCTTCTTCTCCAATTACTCTTAAAACCCTTCTATGACAGATAAAGGTAAGATAAAAAAAAAAAAAATTCAAAATGGAGTAAAAAGAGATGCAAGAATACCATTGCAGAACTCAAGCTAATGCTAAAAATTAAAACTCTTAAAAACCACACCCTGTTTCATGGGGCCCACCTTGATGAATGCAGATGACCCATTGTAGAAGGATGAAACGGGTACAACATGGATTAAGGGATAACAAAATAAACTAGAATAAAATTATTATAAAGGGTTTTTACCGGAAAAACCCTTTAAACCCTTACTAGACCAAAAAGGACTCCTAAGAAATTTATGGCTCAAAGTAGTCTCCTTGGTCCTTTCTAGTTTTGTTTTGTTTTTTTTATTTTATTTTATATATCGCTGCTCAATGTACATGCGATAAAAACATTACCCGTGCCCAATTCTTATTTTCTTCTTTTTCCTAATCTGTTCCCTTCCCCCCTCCATCGACAATGATGCTACCTTGTTGATGTAGTCCCAAGCTCCTCCACATTAGCTATCTACTGTATTTATTTTTTTTCCAACTTTTGATTCATACCAAACACTTGTTGAGTAATAGATCCTAATAGACAAGCATTATATTAAAAAAAGAAAGGGTTCATAATAAAGTAATAGATTTGTATCTATAAGTGCAAGAAAAATATACTCACAAGATCAGGAAGCCTCCGAGGACTTACTCAATGCATGGAGGAGATAGCTGCGACGGCCTGAACCTGAAAGAGGAGGAAGACAAGGGTCAGAGGACCCTGGCTGTGGGCAGCACAGGGCTCTCCGATGCTTAAGTCAGCAGTTGATCGGAGAAGAAGAAGAAGAAAGAAGGTCTGGTTCTCTCTGTGAAAATGCTTACCCTGTCTTAGTCTGGCTCACGCCTTATATAAGGAACAGTCTTGGTGATTGTGCCAGTGGGCCTTGTGATGTGACCAGGGTCTTATCAGCCCACAAAGTCATTAATGAGGGTCCATCACAGCCCTCCTTGCATTTAATGCAGGTCCGATCAGCCCATGCTGCATTTAATGCCAGTCACATTGGGTCTGATCTTGCTCTGATCTGTTGACGGCTAAGGTCCCATCGAATCCCCTCTTGGGCCCTGTCCTGGCGGGGTGGCGGCCAAAGGTTGCAGTTGTAGTCCTGCGCAGCCGAAACTGGTTGGGATGTGCGGCCGAACTGGGCATCACCTTCCCGATGTCGGCAGCCAGTGCCGAGACCGAAATAGCAGTCCCCAAGTCCGAGACCGAAACGGATGTGTTTCTGCCGAAGCTGAAAGGAGTTGGTTCACGAGGTGGTCCCCACACAATAGCCCCTCAGCTCTTGACCTCGAGGGCTTCCTCGGGCTCTGAGGTTAAGAGCTGGACTGGTCTCCCGAAGCTGTTTAGTGCTTATCCCATAGGCGCCTTCCAGCTAAGGATTCTGACTTGCTCGGCGTCAGACGCCGCCATCGCTCTGTCTGCCCGAGGCAATAAAGGGGGCAATAAATGCAGGGACTATGATTGGCATTGGATGTCGAACCGCCAGTGCCACGCGTCGTTGTCCGAGAGGCTCCCTTGTCATTTCGAGGAGGCGTGCGACGTAAGCCGAGGCGACACCCCTGCACGCATCCCGCTTCGAATTCCGGAATGGCGCCCATCCCTGTCCTTTAAATTCATTCTGGCGTTCCTTTTCGCCATTTTCGCCTTCGGATCCGGCTAGAGCCTCTGCTAAAACCTCTGCTCGCCAGAACTTATTCTGCTAGTGTTTCCACCGCCGGAACTCCCTCTGCCAGAACCTCTTGGCATCTGCCCGGACTTCCTCTGCTAGGACCAGTGAGGGAGCAACAATTTGCTCTGTGATTTCGCCTGAGTCTGTGAGTGTCCTTACCCTGGTTTTCTTCTTTATTTTTACATTTCTGACCTAGCCCCTAGGGTTTCTTCCCTTTCTCTTTTCCGTTCCACGTTCACCTTTTTAGGGCTTTGTTAGGGCTTCTTAGAGTTAAGAATGGGGGCATTTAGTCACTGGATAGATTCTCCGGTGGGCCTGGCAGAACTCAGGAGAATCTACATGATTCCGAACGATGTCCGGATCATGGCCGCTGACCCCTCTATCTATGTGTTTCACAATGGCTGGATGTCGTTCCCTCTGATAGCCATTATCGAGGGTGGGGTCAGATTCCCCCTTCTTCCCCTCCTCAGATCCTGCCTGCAGACCTGGAATCTTTGCCCTTGTCAATTAATGCCCAATGGCTATAAGATCATCATGGGCATCGCCGAACTAAATAAAATTCTAGACATCAATCTCGGCGTCCATGACATAGAAGATATATATGACATCTGCAAGTCTCGGGAGGGTGGCACTTATTACCTTCGCGTCAAAGCGAAATGCCAGCCCCTCGTCACGGCGTTGGAGGACTCCAACAAATACGCCGGGGATGACCGCCTGCTCGTCTCGGGAAACTGGGAGTTCGGCGAGACCGAGACCGAGGTGACGAGGAGGGTGCCGGTTCCGCGAATCTTCGGGACTCCGCCGAGTAAAAATTTAACCCTTACCGGACTTCGGACTTCTCTTTTACTTGATTTCTGCTGCCGGTTTCTAACTTTTGGACATTTTTCGCAGGTCTTTCTCAGCGCAAACGCGAGGCCCAACTAAGCGGTTGGAGGAGACATGCGCCTTGGCTGAACAAGGTGTACCGCTACCGTGGTCACCATACCAGGGCTGCCTATTCCCTCCTACGGTACGAGCCGAAATACGTGTCGTACACACGGAAGACCGGTCGCCCAGGAGACATAGTCCTTGCCCTTGCCGAGTCTGCGAGCGCGGGCGTTTCGGTCGCCGAAGCATCCACACCGGCAGCTGCAGCCGAGCACGACCCCATCGGGGAGGTTGAAGATTATCCTTCCAGTGCAGAGGAGATGGAGAGACGTAGGCCCTCCTACCAGCCATTGAACCTGGCAGACGCTGTGTTCGGCGGGAGGACGGCAGCTCCCAGGGCCGAGCCAACCCCTTCTGGCGCAATTGTCACTTCTGGCGCCGAGGCCCGCCCCTCTGCCGACTCAGAGCGGGAGAGGCCCAGGAAAAGGGCGAAGGGGAAGGAGCCGGCTCAAGAGGAGCGACCGTGGCAACGCCCCCCCCAAGCTGCTAGGGAGAGGGCAACAGATGTAGCGCCAATCCCGGTGGTACCCCTGGTGGAGCGGCGTCCCGAGCCCCAGGCCGAGTCCCAAGCAACAGCGACCTCGGCCGAGCCAGCAACATTCACGCCGGACCTTGAGCTGCGAAGGGGGAGGCCCCTGAATGTCGAAGACAGGCTGGTGGGGAGCCCGGCTGTCATCGCGGCGCTCAGCCGAGCTTGTGCGCTCCCCAAAGACATGGAGAGGCACAGATCAGAGGACAGCCCCCAGCTGCTCATGAGAACGATGCAGCACTCTCTCGCGGTGAGTGCCGGACTCCTTCGGTAATGGGTGTTTCTGAATTCTCGCTTCGTACTAAGTTGCCTTCGTTTGTTCCCTTGCAGGCCGTCCAAAGGCTTCAAATAGTCATGGACAGAATAATGGAAGATGACGGTCGGCTGAGTCGGATAACGGAGGAGAAAGAGAAGGCTAAAGCAGAGTTGAAAGCAAAATGCCTGGAGTTGGCGGAGGTGGAGGCGAAGAAGGCCGAGCTTGACGCTCAGGCCGAGCTGATGGGGGGCGAGCTTTGCAAGATTAAATCAGAGCATTATGAGCTGCAAGGCAAACTCATCGCTGAAGGGAAACGAGTGGCGGGGCTGGCAGCCGAGCTGGAGGGGGAGAAAAAGGCGAGAGAAGATCTTCTGGCGTCTTCCGAGGCCGAAGTCAGCGCTGCCTTTTTGGAAGGAGTTGCGGACGCAGGCCGTAACTACACCGAGCAAATCCTGGGGCTGAGCCCGAAAATATTCCAGCTCGGTTGCCGCACCATACTCAAGGAGTTGGGGTATCAGGAGGACCATCCTCTGTTTTTGAATCCTCCTGAGTTTGGACAAACTGCCCTCGCAACCACGCCTTCAGCCGAGACTCCCGTTCCTCCACCTCCGGAGACGCCGGCCAAGCCTACTCCGAATCCTCCTTCTGAAGCTGCTCCTCTGGACGATGCCGCTGCTCCTCTGGGGGATGCTGCCGTGGTGATTATTGAAGATACGGAAGCCGGGCCGTCGACTTGATTGTCACTTGTTGTCATTTGTTATGAAGAATGTAACCTTTGTTTTGCTTTTGTCTTGTATGAGAACTACACCCGAAATCGAAAATGTAATGAAAAATGTGATCTTTGATGTACACATTGATGATCTATCAATGGACTTTTGATTTCCTTTTCCCTGTTCGCGCTTCCCGCAAGTGTCGTGAATTTGGATGTGAGTTCGGATTAGAGTAGACCGACTAGATTAGGGTTCGCCGCGAGCGCCCCGACATCCTGTGGATTTCACGCCAGCTTAGCCGAAATGCGCCGGAGAGAATGGTGTCGGACCCCTCAGACAGTGGTAGGAAATAACGATCTTCACTGCCGTATACTTTGCTTTGCTAATTTGCTGGATTGTTTAAATCGACAAGTCCCAGGGTCTTCCTTTAGGGTCGTTAGGTTAAGCACCAGACGGTCCGTAGCCGAGGCAAGGTGACCTCATCGGCGAGCGACCGGATACCATCATTGGTTGATGCCGTTTCGGCATCGTGTCCAGGCGGCTGGGTGCCAGCCTTACTCTTTCGTCGTTGGCCGATTTGGCTGTGCGTCTAGGTGGCTGAGTGCCAACCTTAGACATTGGCCATTTCGGCTTCTCGTCTAAGTGGCTGAGTGCCAGCCTTAGACATTGGCCATTTCGGCTTCTTGTCTAGGTGGCTGAGTGCCAGCCTTAGACATTGGCCATTTCGGCATCTAGGTGGCTGAGTGCCAGCCTCAGATGATCATCCACGTTCACACCATTGTTGGATTGCCATCGATCACCAGATTGCCTCAAATTGAAAACAAACGTAGTTCTATTAAATCCAGAAGCGTTGTACAAGTACAGACTAAAAATAGAATTTCTTGAGGTGTGACGCATTCCATGGTCTCGGTAGCGGCCGTCCTTCCATATCTTCGAGCCGATAAGCTGACCGCCCAGCGATAGAAGTGACTTTAAACGGGCCATGCCAGTTCGGTGCCAGCTTGCCTTGCTTCGGATCCTTGTCCCCTGGGAGCGCCTTCTTGAGAACCAGCTCCCCTACGCAGAATTTCCTCTCTCTGACATTCTGGTTGTAGCCCCTGGCTAACTGTTGTTGATAGGCCGCCAGCCTGACTGCAGCTGCTTCCCTTCGCTCGTCGGCCAAATCCAGCTCCCTTGCCACGTTGGTTTCGTTCTGACCTTGGTCAAAAAGCTTAGACCTCATAGTGGGCAGGCCGATCTCCAGAGGGATGACCGCTTCCATGCCATAGGCGAGTGAGAAGGGGGTAGCCGAAGTGGAACGCCTTGGAGTAGTTCTGTAAGCCCATAGGACGCTTGGAAGCTCCTCCACCCATCTTCCCTTCGCTTGGTCTAATCTTTTCTTGAGCCCATCAAGGATTACCTTGTTAGAGACCTCAGCCTGGCCATTGCTCTGCGGATAAGCTGGGGTGGAGTAATGGTTCCGGATGCCGAGCTCCTGGCAAAAGGTCTTGAAGAGGTTGGAGTCGAACTGAGTTCCGTTGTCCGAGATCAACGCTCTAGGGATGCCGAACCTCATGATGATATTCTTTCACACGAAACTCTTGGAGTCCCGTTCCGTGATGGATGACAGTGGTTCTGCTTCGATCCATTTGGTGAAGTAGTCAGTAGCCACGATGAGCCATCTTTTGTTCCCCGGAGTTTGGTGGAGTGGTCCCACAATGTCAAGCCCCCACTGGGCGAATGGCCACGGGCTAGAGAGCGGGCTGAGGTCCTGCGCTGGCTGATGGAGAGAGTGGGAGAACTTCTGGCACTTCTCACACTTCCTCGCGTATACCTGCGCATCCTTCTGCATGTACGGCCACCAGTAGCCCTGGCTGATGGCTCGATAGGCCAGGGATCTTCCTCTAATGTGGCTCCCACAGACTCCTTCGTGTATCTCAAAAAGGAGGTCTTCAACCTTACTTGGATGGATGCACCGTAGGTACGGTCCCGAGAACGATTTTCTGTAGAGCTTGACCTCGGGAGATAGCCAAAACCGGACTGCCTTGAGTCTGACACGATGGGCCTCACCACTATCCTCGGGAAGCCTGTCGTCCTTTAGGTAGGCAACGATGGGGTCCATCCAACTCGGGCCGAGATCGAGGCATAACACTTCCCGAGGTGAGTGGAGCTCGATGCTGGGCGCAGCTAACGATCCCACTTCGATGAGCCTCTTTCTTCCTGCTTCGACAGCACTTGCCAAGTTTGCCAGGGCATCCGCGTGAGAGTTCGCTTCTCTGTCGATCAGTCTGATTTCGGCAGACTGGAACTGTAAGAGCAGCTTTTTTGCCAGGGCTAAATACGTGGTCATCCGATCGTCGCAAGCTTGGTAGCCCCCGGTCAACTGGTTTGCCACCAGCTGTGAGTCACTGAAGACCACCAGCTGTTGGGCTCCGAGGATTCTGGCGTTGTTCAGTCCGGCTAGTAGGGCTTCATATTCGGCCTCATTGTTCGATGCCTTAAAATCCAGGGTCAGAACCTGCTCGATGACCAGCCCATCTGGTGATTGGAGGACAACGCCTGCTCCGGCTCTCCTTGAAGTAGAGGATCCGTCGACAAAAACTCTCCAAACTGGGGTCGGGGACTGGCTGTGTGCTTGTTCCGAGCCAATGGGTACCTCGTCCCCCAGGCCCCCCAGTTCGGTGCCGAGGTGGGTGGGTGCCGAACTCGAAGAAAACTCGACGAGGAAGTCCTCCAGTACTTGGGCTTTTATCGTTGTTCGTGGCCGATACTGGATATCATATTGCCCCAGCTCGACAGCCCATCGAGAGATTCTTCCTGAAAAGTCAGCCTTCTTGAAAATAGATTTAAGTGGATGTTCCGTTACAACCACGATAGTATGGGTTTGAAAGTAATGGGAGAGCTTGCGCGAGGCACTAACAAGCGCTAAAGCGAGCTTCTCCAGAGGCAGATATCTGGTCTCGGCATCAATGAGGGTCTTGCTCGTATAATATATTGGTTTCTGAAACTTGTCCTCTTCCCGGATGAGGACCGAGCTGACCGCATGATCCGAGACCGCCAAGTACAGATACAAGGTTTCTCCGTGGATCGGAGTTGATAGCAGTGGTGGTGAAGAAAGGTAAGCCTTAAGCTGTTGTAAGGCGTGGTCATATTCTGGAGTCCAATGGAATTTAAAATTTTTTCTAAGAAGCTGAAAGAAAGGTTGGCACTTATCTGAAGATCTGCTGATGAAGCGATTTAGTGCTGCCGCCATCCAAGTGAGCTTCTGCACCTCTTTTGCCGAACCGGGACTCTGTATCCTGAGGATCGCCGAGATCTGGTCGGGGTTGGCCTCAATTCCTCTGCGTGTGACCAGACTTCCCAAAAATTTGCCAGAACCTACGCCGAAAGCGCATTTAGAGGCATTGAGTTTGAGCTTGAACTTCTTCAAAGTGGCGAAGACCCTAACCAGGTCTGCCAAATGATCCCGTGCTTGCTTGGATTTGACCATCATATCATCGATGTAGACCTCAACGGTTTTGCCGAGCTGATCATGGAACATCTTGGTGACAAGTCTCTGGTAGGTGGCCCCCGCATTCTTTAGCCTAAACGGCATCACCTTATAGCAGTACGTCCCCCTGGGTGTGATGAAAGCTGTCTTTTCTTCATCCGATCCGTACAGCGGTATCTGGTGATAGCCGCGGTAGGCATCGAGGAAGCTCATCCTATCGTGTCCGGCGGTGGCATCAATCATCTGGTCGATCTTGGGTAGAGGGAAGCTATCCTTGGGACAAGCCTTGTTGAGGTCGGTAAAGTCGACGCATACCCTCCACTTGCCAGTCTTTTTTCTGACGACCACAGTATTGGCTAGCCAGGTCGGGTATTGCACTTCTCTGATGGCGCCGGCCTCAAGCAGTTTGTCCACCTCCTCAACTACGGCTTCGGTTTATGGGACCGCAGTCCTGCGAGCTTTCTGCATCACAGGTTTATGACTAGGATCTACATTCAATTTATGGCATATTACCTTGGGGTCGATGCCAGGCATCTCTTGAGGCGTCCAGGCAAAGGCGTCTTTGTTCTGCACTAGGAACTAGGCCAGTTCGGACCTCTCCGGTTCCTCGAGCTGACTGCCGAGCAGGAAGAACCGATCCGGGTCCTTTGGGTCGATCCGGACTTCGGTCAATTCCTCCACGCTCTTCCTGTCCGGGTCTCGGCCGAGCTCATCCAGCTTCTCCTCCAGACTCTTCTCCATCTCGGCCATATTAACCTCCTTGGGTTCTCGCTCCCCAGACACCACAGCTGTCAGGCACTGCTTAGCTGCCTGCTGATCTCCTCGGACCGTGACGATTTCAACTCGGCCATTCTTCCCTTCCCATGGAAATTTCAACTTCTGGTGAAGAGTTGAAGGGACTGCTTCCAGACTATGGAGCCAAGACCTGCCCACTATAGCATTGTAGGGCGAGGGTGCGTCGATTACCATGAAGGTTGCCATGACAGACGCGCCGCCGGCCTCGACCTTGAACGTCACTTTCCCCTTGGGGTAAACTGGTTTGGCGCTGAAGCCAATGAGGGGAATTCGGGCATCCTGCAGGTTCTTTTCCGTCAGTCCCAGCCTCCGGAAAGTATCGAAATAAAGGACCTCGGAAGAGCTGCAGGGGTCGACGAGGACCTTCTTCACGGTGCAGTCCTTCACGCCCTGTTTGGAGCAATCAAACTTCAAAGTAACGATCAGGGGGTCGTTGTGGGGAAGCTGCACCCCGTCCAAATCCGCGTCTGTGAACCTGATCTCGGGCCGCTCCCTCCGGGCTTTCTTCGGAGCTGAACCGATCTCGGCTGCCATGACTCGCTTGGCGTGCGATGCACGCCTGGCTTCGGCGCGGGCTCGGTCGCTCCCCTTGGGCGGCGCCAATTGTAAGTGCAAGAAAAATATACTCACAAGATCAGGAATCCTCCGAGGACTTACTCAATGCATGGAGGAGATAGCTGCGACGGCCTGAACCTGAAAGAGGAGGAAGACAAGGGTCAGAGGACCCTGGCTGTGGGCAGCACAGGGCTCTCCGATGCTTAAGTCAGCAGTTGATCGGAGAAGAAGAAGAAGAAAGAAGGTCTGGTTCTCTCTGTGAAAATGCTTACCCTGTCTTAGTCTGGCTCACGCCTTATATAAGGAACAGTCTTGGTGATTGTGCCAGTGGGCCTTGTGATGTGACCATGGTCTTATCAGCCCACAAAGTCATTAATGAAGGTCCATCACAGCCCTCCTTGCATTTAATGCAGGTCCGATCAGCCCATGCTGCATTTAATGCCAGTCACATTGGGTCTGATCTTGCTCTGATCTGTTGACGGCTAAGGTCCCATCGAATCCCCTCTTGGGCCCTGTCCTGGCGGGGTGGCGGCCAAAGGTTGCAGTTGTAGTCCTGCGCAGCCGAAACTGGTTGGGATGTGCGGCCGAACTGGGCATCACCTTCCCGATGTCGGCAGCCAGTGCCGAGACCGAAATAGCAGTCCCCAAGTCCGAGACCGAAACGGATGTGTTTCTGCCGAAGCTGAAAGGAGTTGGTTCACGAGGTGGTCCCCACACAGTATCCATCCCATTACACACCTCTTTGTTGGAGTTTACGTCCCCTTTAGTGGAGTAGTATGGAGAAAACGGCTAAAAAGGGATTTTGAGATTAAAAAAGTTGCAAAGATTTTCTTCTTATTCAAGCTGCTTATATAGTTTTTAAGCAGCGATATCACTGCTCCTCCTCGACAAATAGCTCAATGCAAAAGTGTAAAAAAAAAAAAATGTAGCGGGAACGACGAGAAGTCCAATCCGATTACTAACGAGATTCTAGGTCGTTTTTTATCTTATAAGAGTTTAAGGGGATTTTTTTTATTAAAACCCCTTATTATAATTTAGGGACACAAAGGTTATATCAGTTTTTTTTTTTTTATAAGTGTATTTTATCATGATATTATCTTAAGGTGGACGAGTGGGATCAAAGTCGAATTGGGACAAATGCCAAAACATGGAGTTGAGTTGCGTAGGGTCTGGTTTCAAATAAACGGGTGTGGAATCTATTTTGGGGTTCAGTAGAAACTTGGATCCAAACCAAACTCTATGCAAATAGGATCTAAAATACAGATCTAAAACTAAATCCCTATATTAAAAATTTTAACTCGAGGATCCAAATTAAAAAAAATTTACATTCACATATTAAATATATATATATATATATAGATTTTAAGTTACTATAAAAGCTTGAGCTATATCATATTTGAAATTATATTTAGATTTAACCATATGATTAGAGGAATTTACGGGTAAAATCCCTGTAGGACCACATACGTCCCAGCAGGACCTAGTTTCATGTTTGATACAGGAGGGATCCTCGTATGAGTTTTTTTTTTTTTGTCGTTTTGTGATATGGTCGATATCAACCATTCCAGTAGTCGATATCGACCATGTAACTGAAATGCATTTTTCCCTGCATGGTCGATATCGACCATATACCTAAAATGCATTTTTCCCTGCATGGTTGATATCGACCATTCTGTTAGTCAAATTTTCTTCAACATGCAATTGTCTTATTTGCTGAACACAGCAGAATGGTCGATATCGACTATATTACGAAATAACAAGAAAAAAGACGAAAATGGATTTTCTTCGTTGGTTGCTGGTTCTGCTCAATGGTCAGGTGGGTCTGTTCAAAATGAGAATCCATACCCATGTGGGTCTGTTTCAAATGGGGTTGAATGTGGATTTTCTTAACAAACCCATCAAGATATTAGCACTGAGATTACATATTCTGATGGGTTTGGTTCTGAACTTGATTTTACAAAAGCCTAAGTTGGGATTTTTGGGATTTCAGGAGAAACTCATAAGGAAAATTGCGGAAATGGCGTGTTGGGTTCGAATGAGTTTGATTTGAAACTTGTGGAGCAAGGGTTCTCACATGAAATTGGTGCCCAGAATGGAACTGATTGTAAAGAGGTGAAATTTAAGGTTTTTGGTGTCTCTATAGAAAAGGAGATGGAGAATGTTAGCTTAGTTGCAGCTTACAATGGAACTTCTGTAGATTATGATGTTCCTTCTGGTGGAGGAGATGACTATTTGATGATGAAGAGTGAGCAAATCACGACTTGAAAAGAGAACGACAGTGGAGGGAGTGAAGTTAATGTTGCCGATACAATGGTGAATATGGAGAGTAATGCTACCGGTAAAAGTTTCCCATAAAGTGCCGAGATAGTATTACATGAGGATGAGAGTGATGGTGGAGGTGCTGATACTAATGATTGCAGTGATTCTTTTTCTTCGAGCAGTGAAGAAGATGAAGACGACAACGACAATGATGAAGAAGAAGAAGAAGAAGAAAATGATGATGAGGGAAATGATGTAGATATTGAAGAATGTGAGATAAAGAATCTTGAAAAAGAGGAGATAACCCTCAACAGTGGCGATGAGGAAGAAGGGGTCGTGAAAGGACCCATCCCCTCTTCTCCCTCCTCCTCCCCTCCCCTCCCCTTCTTCCTGAAAAACCCATTTTTTATTTAGGTTCCTACAGAATGGTCGATATCGACTATTCGCTAAACGACAAAAAAAATACAAAAATGTACCTTAAAGACCTTATCCATAAATACGGTGTGTCTGTTACCTCAATAGTGGTATGGGATCTTATGGGGACCTACGCCGTAAATTCCTCATATTATTAAGTTGATGCTAAGTTCCGTGCCTGGATCCAAACTGAATCTAATCTAAGAAGACGGATCCGTGCGAGTGATCAAACTTCAAAGTAAAGAGGTCTGTTAAAATGACGAAAACAACCCTACTGAAACACTCTTTGTTCTAAAACCCTTGTGTGTATGATGAAGGTCTTCTGTGGCTGCCTCTGAAGGAAGAAGAACTATCTCGCCGCAGAAGCAGGACTCAGACCATTCAAAGATCGATAGATTCTCTTATGGGTGCATTGAGTTCCACGAGCCCGCATAATCTAAGGTAAGAAAATCCAACTCAAACGGCTAGGATTTGTTGCCACACTTCATGTTTTTTCACCTTCTGTTCATCTTTCTGCTGCAAAATCTCATGAACCGTCATGAATCATTTACGAAAACTCAGAAAACCTCCTGTTCTCAACTGGGTTTTATCTGTTATTGAAGAAAAACGTGTGGGATCTTCAAAAACCCAATCTTTTTACAGTACTAGAACTCTCTGCACTCCAAAAACTCCATTTTTTTACAACAATAGAGCTCTTCACACTGCGAAGGCCTCGATTCAGAAGGAAGATGCCGCACCCAATTTGCCAATAGCAGCTAAAATCTCTCGAACCACTCGAGACCAAGCCCAAGCTGCTCTGTTGGACTACCTTCACTGCACCCGAAGCTTGCAATTCACTGACGCAGAGCACATCAGCAAGAACTCGCCCGATTTCATTCAGAAGCTTCTGAAAAATGTTGATAATGAGGAACAGATTGGAAGGTCGCTCGCCCGTTATTTTCGCTACCACCCCATCAATGAATTCGAGCCATTCTTCGAGAGCTTGGGTCTGAAACCCTCCGAGATCTCTCTGTTTCTTCCGCGAGATTTGATGTTTCTTAGTGACAATGTTATCTTGCTTGAGAATTTTCATGTGCTGTGTAACTATGGAATTCCGCGCAGCAAGGTCGGCAAGATGTATAAGGGAGCCACGGAGATTTTTGGGTATGATTATGGGGTATTGGATTCAAAAATCCGTGCTTATGAAAAACGGGGTCTAAGTAAAACTAGTGTTATTAAGCTTGTTATTTGCAGTCCTTCTGTCTTGATTGGTGAAGGTGATGAGGCATTTTTTGAGGTATTAGAGGAGATGAAGGGTATGGGAATTGACTGTAATTGGTTTGCTGGTTGTTTGTCTGAAAAGAGTTCATATGATTGGGGGAAAATACTAGGAGTGCTGCACTTTTTTTATGATATGGCGGGCCACCACAAAGAAAAATTAGTAGGATTTGTCATGAAGAATCCTGGGTTCTTGTTACACAGTTCAGGGATGGAGGCATATTCTGTAATTGGGATATTTTTAAAATTCGGCTTCACAATGAAGGAAATCGAGAGCTTGTTTTTGCAGTTTCCTCAAGTTCAGGTTGGGAGTTTTGTCGCGAATCTGCGGCAGGGCTTGACATTTCTATTTGAAATTGAAATGGAGGACAGTGAAATTGGAAAGATATTGCGTTCACATACACTGATTTTGGGTTTGTGTTCATTGAAGAGGTCTGTCACTGTGCGGGAAACATTGAATGTTGGAAAGAAGCGATTGTGTGAAATTATAAAGGACGATCCATCTCAATTGAAGCATTGGGTTTTGGGCAGAAAGATCGTCCCTTTGCCAAACACCGGTGAGGATGAAAAGGCATTGATGGAGAAGGCCAAGTTCTTGGTGAATTTGGGTTTTGTTGAGGATTCGAATGAGATGAAGAAGGCACTAAAGGTGTTCCGTGGTAAAGGTAGCGAGCTTCAGGAAAGATTTGATTGTCTTGTGAAAGCAGGCTTAAATCCACGTGATGTTTCCAAGATGATAAAAGCTGCTCCTAATGTTCTGAACCAGTCAAGAGATTTGATTGAAAAGAAGATTGATTTTCTTGTAAATTTTCTTGGTTATCCCTTAGAATCATTACTTACATTCCCAGGTTATATGGCATATACTATTGATAGAGTCAAATTAAGGTTTTCAATGTACAACTGGCTCAAGGATGAAGGCGTGGCTAGTCCTATGTTGGCACTGAGCACTGTCCTTGCAGCTTCTGATAAGAGTTTCTTTAATAAGTTTGTAAATCATCACCCAAGAGGTCCTGAGGTTTGGGAAAGATTCAAGAAAGAATTATCCACAGGCTAAGAAATATATTTTATTTTTCATTGGCAATGGCTCCATCTAAACATTTCTCTTATTTGATGCGAGGATATTTATTAGTAGTTTCATCATGCATTTAACCAAATTGCAGTGACTGAATGCATATGAGGAAACTATAACCTGATTTCCCCCTTTTTCTGTTGATTATATTACCAAATCCCTTAAAAAAAGAAAAAGAAAAAAGAGATGCTTAAATCAGTAGGTTCATTTCAGTCAAGACCTGAAATGAATTGACCCTCGGTTTTGGCCGAACCTGACGAATGTGGGCTGTGCTTTCCCGACAACCACAATTGCAGTGCCAAGTCGAGCACAGGTGGCTCATCCTATTCTGCCTCAACAATCAGCAGGTTCATGCAAACATTTGGAGCAACTAGATTTGCAGTCACTTTGAATACTTTAGCAGAACGGATTATTTCAAAGTCTGATGTAACTTCTAGACTTGCAGGTGGCACAGAACTAGAAACAGCATTTGGTGGGATACAGAATTGCTTCTTTTCCACCCAAATCATTATTGATGCTCATAGCTGATATTGATTTGGGGATGCAGTGTAAAACAGTATCTTTTGATGTAATTTCTGATTTATGCCACACAAATGCACTACAAAATTGTTGACCATCCGTTCTATCAAAATATCAAATTGGTTGTGATCTGGGCTGTATCCAAGTCACCCTTTGTTTATTTAAATGATTTTCTTTTGCAATTGTCATTTGAACAAGGATAATATGCAAAGCATAGTTTGTGAAGTTGATCTTGGAGTAACTACACTTGAACCTACAACTGGCTATTCTTCTGAGTCAATTTTAGATATTTGTTTCCCTGGCAAAATGGAGAAATCAGCTATGGCCATCCATTTTCACTATGATTTTCTCATTGGATATGGAGCTATTTCATACTGTTGTGTGGTTTGAGGTGGCATGTCCAGAAGCCACTTGAATGAGCAGTGACACAAAAGCATAACTGCCTCATCTGAATGTATTGAGTATAAGCTGTAGCACGCTGCATCTCATCTAGCAAACAGTGGATATTAATGTTGATGTCCATTATGTGGTATGTTTGGAAGGAAAGACGCACACAAACACATGAAAGAAAAGCACAAAGAACTTGACATACTGATTTTTTTTTTTTACAAATACACTACTAACAAACTAGGTTTTTATTCTAAATCAAGGCCATACATTCTTAATTTCGTTTGTGATCTAATGAATCCGGGAATGTCTAGGGCATAGATGAATTGTTATCCAGTTTAGAATTTTCTTAAATTTTCTATTATTTTTCCTTCCATTGAGGGTGTTATCTAGTTTTTTTTCTTCTGCATTTCCTTTTGATATGTGAGTTTATTTTATCTGGTTAGGGTTCTTATATTAGTTATAAATTAACTACTTATTCATTTTCTAACAGAAATTTTATCTGGTTAGGATTCCGATATTAGTTATAAATTCATTTTCTAACTTTTCTGTTTCTTCAAGACATTATTTTCGACCATCACTGTGTTAAAGTAGAAGCATTTAACTTATGTGAAGCAAACATAAATAGCAAACCAGGTACTGGTCTCTTCTCTGTTTTCGCTCTTTCTTTTTTATGTGGTCATCATCTCATATGTCTAAAAAGCTAGTTGTTTCTATTCAAACTCATCTTTTCTGTGTAGGTATCTATTGTTTGTTGTGCTTGGGTTTGGGGAATGGGTTTTTCGGTAGTATTTCCTAACAATTCCACCATTTCAATCAGATGAAGTTTTAGATTCACTTCAAAAGAAAAGAAAAAAAAAAGGGTGCAAAGAAGTAAATTGTAGTAGCACTAGTACATCATGGATGTGCTGCTATATTTGAAACTCAAAAGAAACAAATAAAAAAGTCCACACTATAATTTTCTTGCTCAAGCAATTCAGTTGCATAACACCCCTGAATCACTATAGAAAACCAGGAGAAGTGGTACAAAGAGGAGGAAGAAGAAAATAAAAGTAACGATGAGATTTCACTCGCCTAAGACTAGCATTTAGAAGCATTAAAATGAAGTCCACTTGCCAATTAGAAAAATGAAAATGAAATCCCCAATTTCCATGAATTGAATAATAATGTAAATTCCCTAGCTGCCCCAGCGCTTAATTCTGATATCAGCGCTCATTATGAACTTCAAAACATAACCTTCTTACTTTAGGACTAGACCTTAAAATCTTTTTAGCCCAATAGGCATTGAATTGCGGCAGAACTACATAAAGAAATTTCTAAAGAAGTAAGAGACAATGGAAACATACAGCCATTAGGGTCCAGCAAGTAGGGGGCAACAAAAGTAAAAGGAATATAATCCACACGAGAGAAAAGGAACTCCTATGGTAAAATAACTTTTGCAATGAGTAGTCTGGCTGTTGAATCTCCAAATTTAGCCAACTCATTCACTTCCAATTTGCTTCTCTGGGTATATGAGGAAAATTGTATTTCCCTTGGTTAATGCTCTAATCCATGTACAAAATAGTAGTCACCATAGTGCTTTAGTGTATTCACTCACTTATGTTATTGCATTCCTTGGTCACTTTTGACCAAAACCAGCCCAGGGAACCTTGATATCTGTGCCCTGTTGGACTCACTAATCCCCACTGCCCACTTGGCGCACAAATATATCATGACAACCCCCTTGATTTTGTTTTTGATAACCTCCATGGTGGAGGACCCAAGTTACTCTTAGAGCTTCACTAATATCCAACTTATAGACCCCTGGCTGTGAATATTCTCCAATTTCGGACCAAGTTCAGTGTGAAATACCACGATATATAATATGTATATGCTTGATCTGATTTTAAATGAAGCTTCTTAATTACATAGTTAGAAGAATACCCAACTTTTTAATGAACTTCCTTGACCAACTCGTACTGCTATTCAAATTCAATAAAATCTTTAAATCTTTCTAGGAAACAAAGACTTGCATTTTTCATATTATTAATTCCATAACACAGTTGGAAAGTGCTTGTTGTTGTAATTCAAGGTTGTGTGTGTGAGTAATGTTGGAAGCCAGGTGGGCAGGCAATTCTTTGACTGTTTTTTCCAATTAAATTCTGATGAGAATTATGTGATCTAAGAATCCTTTTAAATCATTTTTTTTTTTTTATTCCAATGGATCCAAATGCTGTATCGTATCCAATACTTAATTTTTATGCATAAAATCTATGTTGCATCGCATCCAACTAAATTCTTATGCATAAAATCTTTGTCCTGGCCACGTCCATCCCGTATCTGAGCATCATAGAGAGTTCCACCATCTAACTAGAGAAATACTGCTATACGTTCTTGGGACCGGATGGAAGGTAATTTCAATGACCTTCCAATGAATACCAAATTTGTAACATTTCAATGTTGTTTGGGGCTAAGAATGGGCCCTTAATGTTGATGGACAAATCCTTCCATTGCTTGGTCGCCCAAATCTACCATTGCTGTAATCTCTGCTTCTAATGAAGAAGCTTGCCTGTATGAAATACAATAGTGTGAAAAATCACCAACATCTACTAGGTCATCCATGCATTTCTGACCTATCACTGAAAATTTATTAGAAACAACCACAGTGCTACAACCCCAACTGCTGTTAACTTATCTATCAATTTCTGTTGTGTCACCGATGCACCATAAGCAATCATTATGGGGAACTGGCAAGTTCCATCTGATGGGTCCTGATCGGTCACCAATGCCAGTTCCGAAAAGACACAGCCACTGCTCTGCTGGTTCTGCACTTGGTAATATATGTTGAAAGCATAAGAAGCATTCTGATAAACATCCAGGTGGTTACAAGATGATCCATAACCAAGAGCAGTGCAATCAGAGAATGAGCAAGCATAATTTACACTCTCCGACAAGTTTGTGAGATCTGTTACTTTTGAGTCCAGTACACACCACCTTCTAGGAAGGTACTCAACACCTTCAGCACCCTGCAGAGCTTTGTTTTCTTCATGACCTGATAGATCTAATTCGTACTTTGGTTTTCCATCAAACTCAAAGATCCCCCAGTGTCTTTCGAAGTTGCCGGGAGCAATGCTCTTTGCATCCTCATCTATCAGACTAAAAAGATACACATGGATCTTCATACTTCTTGTTGGGGTCCCTTCCCCTCCCAAGACATGACGAAGCAATCCCTGGTTGAATCTCTTGGCATTATCAATATTCGCATTCTTATCACCGTCTGTGGGCCACCCAACTTCTCCAACAAGGATGGGCATGTCTGGGAACCCTGCTTTCTGCAAGGCCCAGATAAGGGTGTCAAGGTTGGCATCAAATACATTATTGTAGATGGCATCCCCGTCCTTGATGGGGTTGTTAGTACCCTCAAAGAAAGCAAAATCCACAGGAAAGTATTCATTGTTGTAGAGGCTGAGGAATGGGTAGATGTTGACAGCGAATGGTGCTTTATTTTCTGATAGAAATTTGATGATTTGTAGAGTGAGGTCGCGGATCTCAGGTCGGAAGTCACCGGCAGATGGGACTGGATTTGATGCTGGGGAGTTGTAGATGTCAGAATTGAAGGGGATGGTCGCTTTTATCTGTTTTCCAAGCCCAGCCTCGTCTAAGGCTTGCTGAATGTTTTGGAGGGCTGGCAGTGTGATGTTCATGTACGTGCCATTGTAGGTTTGGAGGAAAGGCTCATTGCCTATTGCAACATATCTGCAAATTCGTTGTTCAACTTCTCAGTCAGTAAGGCTATCTATTTCTGTTTTCAGTATAATTTCAAGAAATTAGGACTAACAACCTGAGCTGACAACTGAAAAGTTTGGATATGCAACTGAAATGTCAAAATTATAAAGAAAAAAGAATGGGGGAATGAGAGAGCTGATTTATGTGCAATTTAAAACTGTGTCTTAGCATGGACTTTTGCTTGAGCAGAGCAAACTGGTGAGCACTAGCTTCGTAAGAATTGTATGAAAGATTTTCACCTTCTATGTGAACTCAGTCTAGTTGACTCAGTTTCGTGGGATCTAATTTAATTATTTTTGCAAAAATCTACCATGTCAAGATTTTCTTGATTTATTTTGTATATTCATTGACTTGAACTTGAACACGGAAAGAGTCTTCAAGTTTTTTTCCCCACAGTTTAGAACAAACTCAATGCTCAAGAAATTTCTTGAGAAGAGGACTATTTGCATTTCATGGGAAGGCTAGAGTTTCTCTTGGCCTACTTATTATTTTGGAATTGAACCTGGTCTTGATTAGATAGTCACAGAATCAGAGATGTAAGCAGCTCAGTAAACAGTTTCAGTTGATAGTAGTCCATCTCAGTTATAGGTGGAGGAGCAGAAAAAGAGAGGCCCAGAGGAAGACAGATTGCAAGATTCAAATCAGGTGTATAAAAAAATAAAATAAAAAAGAACCCATTCTTAAGGGAAATAAAAATGAAAAGAGGCATCAGGCAGCCATGAAGAGGGAGAAGAAGCAACCTTTTTTCGTAGAAAATTAAATAAAATGAAATGGAAAACCAACGCAAAGCTGATGAAAAGATTTCGTGAAGAAAAACTTGGTTCATAATTGAAAAACTAGAGTAAAAAAATTCAAAAGTAAAAGAACATTATGAAATAAAGAAAAGACAATTTGGCGAAGAAAGCCACAACTAGAACAAATCGAAAACAATTTAACTTGAAGAACAAGAATCTGAAACCAATACACACTGAAGATCATATTAAGAACAAATATAACGAGTAGTAAAAAAACACTAGAGCTCCATTCAAGATACTACAAACAATGGTCAGAATGATTTAAAAAAAAAATCTGAATGTAGTCCAAAATCATAGATACAAACCGACTGTTAGCAGAGTCACGGGGAAGACCAGGCTTAAAGCCCTGGTGTTTACTTTAAGAAGTTAAAAGAGCTTGTCAGTAATACAAGTGGCACAACTAGCTAGAAAAACAAGAAAAAGAATAAAGAACTGGATGCCCTGTGAGAAAACTTATGTTTTCTAGTTGCTTGAGTTGGGTTGATTTTCTGTTTTAATGAACAATCCTTCAAGATGGAGATAAAGATTAATCAATGTCAACTCTCATCATTAAGAAACAGAATGAAAAAGAATCATGAAATGGTTGGGATTTTCTTATACTCAACTTGATGCGTACTCCATCAGGATACATATATCTGGTCACATTCTCTTCAACCCAGTCAGCCGCAGCCTTTGGATCATCACTCATTTGCTGCAGCATGATGTTTGGTATCCCAATCATTACTTCAATCTCACTACCAGAGAGAGCTCTCATGGTCTCTTCGGCTGCGTCAAACAGCTTCACCTTTGTAAACCCGTTGTCAATCAACATCTGAACAATCAAGTCATCTGGAAGGCGGTGTGTCGCCATCTTCCCCCAGTTCACACCTATGCAATTGCCATGCAAGGCCATTGCCATGATCTGAAGGAAAAGAACATGGAAGTGTCTGAATTCTCTTGTTACTGCCATCTTTTTCATTGAAGAATTCTTTATATGGGTAGAGAGAGAGCGGGGGGGGGGGGGGGGGGGGGGGGGGGGGGAGGGGAGGGAATGATTTACTTGCATGAGTTGGTATTTATACAATGTAGAGGATGTATTATTTATGTAAAAGTTGCTTTCTAGGCCTTTGCTAAGAATGAAAGGGTCTCACCCTCAGATAATGGGAAGTTTAAAAGTTTCTATATTTCAATTATTCCATCATTCAAAGTTGAAGCACAATGGATGACTGAAATAGGGGACCCACCCCCTTTGAGTCAAATATTGAAAAATAAAAAATGTGTGTGTCTTCAACCTCTCAGTACTGAATGCATGAGGACTCTATTCTTAGTTATATTAGCTTTTATAGGCAATCCATGAGATGGTTAGTCTTCCTTCTGTGTTAGAATCCTTCTAAGAGATAGACATTAGAAGTTATAAATCTGGAGCAAGGACAGATATAGTATGAATTTTTCTTCCAATTCAAATAAAGAGGTGAATTATGAAGTATTTAGGAAGAAAGACCGCCTTCACTCAGAGTTCCTGCAGAGGATATTTCCTAGTTTATTTGAAATCTTTGATACATGGATAAATCAAGTTGCATTTCTTTATATTTTGAGCCCTGTTTTTTTTTTTTTTGGGTCCCTCAGAAATGCGCAATGGGGTCGAGTGATAAACATACCTGTGGCATTAAATAATGGATGGATGGATTGGGATGGAAGCAACCATGCATCTACGTGTAGATCATTTTGTGACAACAAAGTTCCGTTCCATTGAAGGATTTGCCTTTCGGGACCTTGGTGACTATCTAAGAGAGTCCCTTTCTTCTCTTTCCACCTTGATTCTACCTGTATGTGCTTTTTGATCCTGTCACTCTTTTTTGTGTTTTATCTTTTGTTAAAGTTGCCCTCTCCTTGCTTAGAGCAGTAGAAGATTGGACATATTCCCAATATAAAGGAAGCCAATTTACTGCCTTGGACATATATCAAATGTAAAGACCAAGACCAGAAAGTATGCATTTATCAAATTGTCCTTTCTTTCATGGGTTTGCTGCTTTTCTTCTTTTGCTCTCTATTGATCTATTCTTCTTTCATTATTTGGGCTGTCTCACACCATCAATTATAAGTGGCCAAATGCTTACTACAAAGGTAGATTGCTGAGCATTTCTTACTAAAGTACATTTAAGCATTGAAAATGTTTGATGGTACTAAATAATAGACAAAACTAGATAGCATAAGTTCTCATGATTTCGTCAAAAATGAAACCACCCCACAAATAAATTGCTGCAGAAATTTGTTGTTCACCATTGGAACAAATGCCCATGATGTATTTTGGGCAGACCCAGCACTCAGAACAATCACCTGCGTTAGTAATGTTGCCATTGGTACTCAAAACCAATTACTGGGTGAGCTAGCTACAGTTACAGATGATGTCAAATGCCTACTCCTTTTGGTTAAGAGTATAGAATAATCTTTTTGTATGAAGAAAAACATTCCTACTATCTCATGTAGCCTTTTTGATATCTTAGTAGGCAAGGAAAACGGTGGAACTCATGGAAGGACAGTTGCATACTATGAAGTAGTCGTTTTGTACTTACTTCAGGCATATTAATAAAACCCCTCTTGGTCGCATACACACTCATAGTTGAGTGGTGCTGACACCTCGGTATCACACACATGACCGGAGATTGATTCCTTGGTCTCTAAGTTGATAGCATCACTCTTGGTCAGTAGGCCAATAAAAAAAAAGAGAAAAAAAAACCTCCTCGTCACTATTATGGGACAGGTCTAGTACCAAGGACGTGATGGTCAGTTAAATTTCCTCTCATAGTAACTCTTTGTAGAATGTTGGGCAATTAGAAAATAACTCACATAAAAAAATAAGTGTAGTAGAGATGAAACTGTTGAGGTGGATATATGATAAAGTTAGGAAAGATATAATCAAAATTGGGTGCATTCGAAAGCAATAAGGGGCAGTGTCAAAAGCTGATAGATTAACAATTATTTGAAATTTGGTTCAGACATATTCAACACAGGTCAGCAGCAATGCTGTTGTGGAAAAAAAATTTCTATACAAAATGATGGTGCCTCGCCTCAAGGGAAAAGGGTAGGCAAAAAAAGATATGAATGGAAATATTAAAGATAAATTTGAAGAAGTGTAGACTACTCGAGGATTGGTCTCAAATAGACCGGAATTGAAAAACAAAATTCCTGTGAACGATCAAACTCAGTTAGAACAAGGTTTTGACGACGATGATGATGACCACATAGTAACTCTTGCCCGCTTTGGTGTGTAGGATGGCATTAAGCCAAGAAGGTAAAGCTCGTCTAGATTGTCTAAGATCATTGCTAGCAGACATTCAAGTCCTTCAGGAGAGGCAGGCATAACTACAATCAAGCCCCGTACAAGGAGGCGTAGGCTAATATCTCCTGTGAAAAATATAAATAAATGACTAAAATAGCCACGTAGGTTAGCGTTGAAGTCATTGTTAACTCAACACATGCATCGAAGGATATGGGCCGATGATGCTCTCTAGGCTAGGCAATAATTATTTTCATTATGTAATAAGGTTTCGTTATTTGCTTTGGGTTATATCTCCTAAACTACTTTGTTTAGGAGTCTTTATTTAGTTGGTTTGCTTCGGGTTTTCTATTTATATTGGTGGATGTAATTGAATTTAATGGAATGCAATAATACAAGTGGATTGTATTTTGTTTGTTTCCCCTTTCCTCTCCTTCTTTCTCCCTCTACAAGTGGAAGGCCCGAAAGAGGGAGACTCCAAACTCATGGAATGCACGGTTGAGACATGTTGAATATAAAAAGCTTAGCAATATGGTAAATCGTGGGCGTGTGGGTGGACTTAATTGCAAAACTGCAACTCCATTGTGAGACTATTTGTGTAAGATGTCAGTTTGGTAAGACTCACTGGCTATCATTTCAATAGTCATAGTTTGAGTCCAAAGAACCTTTAGAGTTGGTACATACAATCGTGTTTGGAAAAGTAAAAAGTTTCATCAATCGTAAGAAAACAATGCATGATCCCTTTCATTGATGGCTTCTCAAGGTATACTGGGTATATTTCATGAAGTATAAATCAGAAGCTTTTGAGAAGTTTCATGAATTTCGTGCTCAAGCAAAAAGTTTAGTCGAAAAGAAAATATGAGTTATGTCTTTCCATTCTGATTTATTTTGAGCCAAATCATCCATTCACATCCTCTACTCCTTCATGAGAATTTTACACCCTCCATGGTAATACAGAGGCTGCACAAGGAAATCATAGACTACGTATTCGAATACTTGACCTCCCGCTCTGATGCCATATTGACAACCACTTACTCTAAAAGCTTAAGCTAATAGAGAACGGTGTAATAATATATATCAAGATTACAACACTTTCAGGAGTAATGCTTTAAACTCAAAGACCAAACTGTGCATGTGTCTGATGCTAAGGTGCCAAGGGCTTGGGTTTGATAGGATTGACAATAATAGATCATGCTCATGTTGGGCCTAGGTGAGCCCATTTAACTTTAAGTTGTCAAGCAGGCCCATTCCATGGAGAAGCTAATACAAAATCTTTAGTCCAAAGCCTGACCGATTTAGAGGTTAAGCTTTGAACCTAGGGCCAGACCTGCGTACCAGACAGTCCAGAGCTTCCACATGGACCAAGCTTTGCCCCATTTTGTGAAGCCAATTGACCCATTGGGCAAGCAAGCAGGATATCTATGATTGAACGTATCTTTTCTACAGGAGACCCGAGGTGGCTCTAGTGGTTTCGGGATGTTTCCGTCAATCTGGAGGTCTTGAGTTCCACCCTTGCCACACTTACCCGTAGACGATATCAAGATCTCTAGCTCTTAACATCACCTGTAGCTGAACTTAAGTTTAAACTAACCCATGACTCAGCCAAAAAACATTTTTCGTGAAGAGCAAAACAAGATTTGCATGGAGTCTCAATAAAAATGCATTTCCTCAATTACCAAAGAATTACAAAGATAAAAATGAAGGTAGTTATTATAGAAAATAGATACTAACTACTTGTAATTGTCTTCTTACAAAGAAACAACTACTTATGATTTTCCAAATTCAAACATTAATTACTTCCTAAATTTCAAACACACTAGTAACTATTACATACCTCACTCACCTAATAATCACAATTAATAGTGCAATAATTCATAATTTATAATAAACATTAAATTAAGAAAATATTTTTTTTCAATATTTTTTTTATTTTTTTATTTTTAATATAAATTATCCTAAAAGAAATTATAAGATAAAGAACTAATTGTGATATATTAGTGTAGCACCAAACATTGGCTAAGTATGTCCAAAACCATGTCTCAAAACCCATGTGCCCAACTGAGAAGAACATGTTGGTCCCATCAGGGTAAAATTTCTCAACGCAGCCCATCAATGTCAAAAAAGCTATTTGCCTCAGAAACATTGAAAATTTATATTGAAGTGCCAAGTCTCTGCCAGTGAAGACTGAAGAGACATGCATGTATGTTTTGAGGGCCGATTCATTGTTTTGGGTTCCATCCCATCTTGTTAGAATAAATGACTAGATCCAATAATTCAACCCATTCCCACCACCATGATTGGGTTTAAAAATCTGTCAAGTCCTGATTTTGAATAATTTGTGTTTGATTATATGCTTATAATATAAAAAAAAATGCGAACCTTTAGACTTTCATGATGGTTTTGTCCACCGGATTGTTCGTTGTACATGAGAGCTGTTTTTTTTTTTTTTTTAATTAAGAGGTAAATAGTATTGCAATATAGTGCATATAAACTATCAAGATCTTAAACCCGAGTAGCTCAGTTGGCTTAGGACCACGGTTTGCACTTGGAGATTATTGGTTAGAAACTGTACTACCAAACTGAGGCCGCAAGAGAATTTTACACAGCTTTTTCTCCTTAGTCCGTAGGAATTATTTTAGTCTAAAGGACTCGACACCCTGTGTTATAAAATATAAAATAAAAAATAAAAACTATCAAGACCTTGTCCCAATTGAAAGAGTGGAATTCTCTTGTCATTTTTTTAGTAAACTGTCATATTAGTTATTCAAAGTGAAACATTAAATAAAGATGCTTTCACTTACTGGATAAACCTATTGCAGCCAATCTCACCTGCAGGGGCAGATCCCATGGGGGCTTGAAGGGGCAACTGCTCCCCTTGAACTTTTTCTTATGGGTTTGGTGTTTGGAGTTGACGGCGAAGAGAGGGACAATTTTACAATTTTTTCATTGATACGTACATATATAATATTTCTATTCATCCGGTGTTTAGACAATCTCACCATGCACGTCAACCATCGGGCACCAACAGATCCTGAGCAAAATCCTCAAACAAGTTGCACTGCTTTAAATCTATTTTTACTACCTCAATTCAGATCATCTTCGGCCTATCCCTTTCCTAGTGGACCATTAACCTGCATAGCCAAATTTTTCTTTACCGGCGTTGCTGGTTTGGGTTGGTCATACCCAAACCATCTCAAACAGGTTTGCCTAAATTTATCGGCTATTGATGCTACCTCTACAGACTTTCGAAATCGCTCATTTCTAATTTTATCATTTTCTAGTTTTACCACACATCCGCTTTAACATTCTCATCTTTACTGCATCTAGTTTGTGCATATGTTGCTTCTTGCTTGGCCAACATTCTGCTCCATAGTTCATAGCTGGTCTAATCACCATCTTATAAAATTTTCCTTCAATCTTATTGGCATTGTTTGGTCACAAAACACTCCAGAAGAAAGTATCTACTTCAACTATCCCGGTTTTATCCTATGTTTGACATCTTCACCATTCTCCCCATCTTTAATTAATTATGAAGCCAAGGTAACCGAACAAACCTCTTTACAACATTTCTTGGGTTTCAATTATGACAAAGGTTTTAGTTCTTTGTATATGTCCACTAAAATTGCACTCCATACATCCTACTCTAATATGAATTATTTCAAATACTCTAGTTTCTAAAATATCCCGCCATTTTTGGAGTTTTATATCCACACCATCTCGAAAACTCCAGCAATTATTACTGTTGGTTCCAAACTCAGAAAAAAGAAGAGATTTGAATTAGATAAATCTACAGCTAGCGTCAAATTTTGTTACCATCCAAACATACTTTATACGAATGTACGGGCACAATATCTTTTAACGAGAGGCACCACTAGAAAATTCCTTGTTAACTTTTTTCAAAGAGCTGCGAATTCTTTATTCCTTGCTAACATAGTTACACCTAGCTAGGAGAGCCACACTTGATGAGGTGCAATCCATCTCCTAGTTGAGTGCTTGATATGCCACCTCCTTTGAAGTGTGGCCGGTAGGTAGGAAAACCCCATATACAGGATTTCTTCATTGTAGTAGGGTGCCACCCATGTTAAATTGTACATGAGGAGGCCCATCTTTGGAGAATCCAAACCTCTTGTTAGTTAGAGTTGTAAGCAGTTTGACTCCGGTCCGGATTCACGGTGGTCGAGGAACCGAAACCGTTAAGGAGAAGGTAGAATCGGATCCAAACCCAGAACCGTTTCAAAATCTGTTTCTTGGCTTCGGAACAGGAACTAAAACCATAAATAAGACGGATCCGGATCTGAGTCCGGCTCCTGATCTAGATAGAGAATCATATTAAAAGAATATGATTTTTTGGATAGATTTTCAAAAATTAAGGTAACATGTTGGATCTCAGATCCACGGATCCGAACCAAGGTGGTGGAACCGGACTCGGACCCGGACCCATTTACTTATCGGGACCTAAATAGGAACCCAAACCCGGTTTTTAACAGGTCGGATCCTCTGGGTAATTAGAGAATCGGGTACCCATTTACATTGCTATTGTCAGTACTAGCACTCATTATAGTGATCAAGTTATAAATTATTATTTAAAATAGTAAAATGACCACTATTGAATACAATAAAACTAGAACGCGATTAACTTTTTTTTTTTACTTCTTCTCTTCTTTTTGTTTCTTGGAGGAAAGGGAGGAATTAGAAGTCTTTCATGTGTAAAGTCTAATGATCAATTCAGCACTTGGCCGTTGAGATTGTCTTTGAATATTTAGATGCAGATATGGGTCTCAGGGACAAAGAATGGTTTGAGTTTTCCAAAGGTGGGCCCTTGCCATGTGTTTAATAAAGGCGATGCACTATATTACAATGTAGCACTTTGCCCACTTTGGATAACCAGGATAAACCCTCATTTTCAGTAAATCCCTTTGTCATATAACATTATATAACTATATTATATTCCCATTACCAAAGAAAAAACACTACAAATGTTCCAATCGTTATCATTAACGAAGACGTGGAAGACTATCAAACATGACCTATGTGAGACACATCCATCTTTGATTCAACCTAATTGAATTAAATGCTTTGTTATGTGTTAAGTACCAAATTTCAGTGGAGTTGTCATATACAATTGGCTTGATTGGGTGCAACACTCATGTATACCCATTTAACCACGTCAACCCAACATTTAATACAGGGTATTTGACCGTACGGGTTAAAAAAATATTTTGTATTCCTAAAAATTGTGTTGATTGAGAATTTTTTTACAAATGTGGTATTGTAGAGTGAGGCCCCATTTTTTATTCCAATTTTGCCTTGGTAAAAGTTAAAAGATAAAAAAAGAAAAACACCCTAATTTTAACCATTGTGAAAGCTTTCTTCAATTCTCGTCATTTGTTTGGGCAAAAATACATTATCCTCCTTCCTTCGTCCATCATCATCTTCTTTTCATTCCATCTCATATTGGATAGGGGGAGTTCGTCTTCAACCTTCCGCCAACACTTGGTCTACAATCGAAGGAGAGTTCATCTTCAACCTTCCGCCAACACTTGGTCTACAGCCGAAGGAGAGTTCGTCTTCAACCCATCTAAAGGTATTTTTTTTCCAAGGGCCACCCCTACGTCCCGAAGTTCGTCTTCAACCTTCCTCACGGTCCGGGATGTTCGCAGCTATGCCGTTGTTAAAATATTTCTTCAAGTCCCAAAATATTTCTTGACAAGGCTCTCTACACGTTGACCACAAAATGATCCTTTTAATTTTTTTTATTTTTTTTGTATTCAAGTTTATGTTGGAATTGTTGCCAAGAGTGGTTGCTTACAGAAGTGTATTTACACAAAATAGGAAGTTGACATATGTTTCATGTTTTGTGGGATTGGGTGAATAACTTAATAGTTTGACATGTTGACATTCATGTAAAAATTCATTGTCTATTTTATGATTAGTTGCCAAAGGTTTTTGGGTCTTTTTATAACAGAAATCTGAGCTCTTTATCCATGTTGGACTGTGAAAAAATCGATGTTAATCCTAGCTGCTATGCTCAAGAATGCAATGTAAGTTTTTTCAGTTGTTTCATCTTAGGAGATGGTTTCTCCACTTGAATTTTTTCTACCTTTTCCTTCTTGTCTAGACAGAAATATGAGATCCACTTGGATTCAGGTTAATGAATGACAAAGTTCGAATATTTTGTGTCCTTGTATTCAATGATGTCAATATTTTGCTACTCGATAAAGAAAAAGTTTGGGATGTGTAATAAATCCATTACAGTCCCCATTGTTGTCACCAAGAATACACCGTGTGATATCGCACAAAGTGCACTGAATTAGCTTCCCAGGTTTGCTGTGGTTTTTACTTGTTCCATATGAGGTTTAATTCCATAGTTTCCTACTTTATAGAGTATATAGAAATTTGCGTGATAAATCAATTAGAGTGCAAAATGTTGTGGCCAAGAATACAGTGAAGCTTTCTGGAATGAAATTTCCTTTGTAGATGGCCAAGTGAATATGCAATATCGGACAAACTGCATTGAATTAGCCCCCCAAGTTTGCTGTGGTTTATACTTGTTCTATTTGATATCTAACTCCATGGTTTCCCTACCCGATAGAGTATACAAAAATCTGTGTAATAAATCGATTAGAATGCCAACTATTGTGGCTAATAATACAGTGAAGCTTTTTGGAACGAAATTTTCTTAGTAGATGGCCAAGTGACCATGCGATATCGCACTTACTACATTAAATTACCCTCCCATGTTTGCTATGGTTTTACTTGTTCTATCTGAGGTTTAACTCCATGGTTTCCTACTCCATAAGAGAAAGTTTGGACTATGTAATAAATCAATTAGAGTGACAACTGTTGTCACCAAGAATACAATGAAGCTTTTTGGAACGGAATTTTCTTAGTAGACGGCCAAATGACTGTGCGATATCACACAAAATGCATTGAATTAAACTCCTAGGTTTGCTGTGGTTCTTACTTGTTCTATATGAGGAGGTCTAACTCCATGGTTTCCTACTTTGTAAGAAGAAGTCTACGCTGCGTGTTAAATCGATTTGAGTCCCAATTGGTGTCACTAATAAGACAATAAGCTTTTTGGAACAAAATGAGACATCCATAGAGAAAATAAGAGGGAAATGACTTATTTTAGGAGATGCGAACATAGGAAGAACGGGAGGGAAAATGAGCTGCTTTAATATTGACTTTTCAACTTCTGCGATATCGTATATATTTGCGATATCGCACACAAGGGGTAGAATTAGAAAAAGAAAAAAGGGCTCTACGTACGATACCCACATTTGAAATATTGTTTAGGTCAACGCCATTTTGAGGAATACATGGTATTTTATAACCTGGACGGTCAAAACCCCTTTAATATACAACCCATGTTTGATTGATGCAATCAATTCATACTATTGATATGGAGAGTTTCAAATAAGGCCTTAAGTTTTTGTCTTATTTCAAAAAAAGACATAAATTTCAAAACTTTTCAAATTAGCCCTTAAGTTTTACAATAATTTTCAATTAAAGGCATCTAGCCATTTAAAGGTATTTTCTTGTGAATTTTCCCTCATTTTATTGAAAATGCCCAGATTATCTTTCATTTAAAGCCATGTTATGGTTTTGGCTACCACTAGATGTAGCGAATTGCTATGGGAACGCTAGTTTTCCTTGATCACCATGAGGATGCCGCTGAGGGAAATTGGGAGAATATAAAGGAAGTGAAAGAAGGTTTTATTTAAATAAAGGGTAATTTGGGTATTTAAAAAAAATGAGAAATTCTTTCTGTAAAATAGCTAGCCTTTAATGGATGAATGTCCTTAATTGAAAACTTAGAGACTAATTTGAAAAGTCTTAAGACTTGTATCATTTTTAAAATAAGGCAAAAATTTAGACCTTATTTAAAATTTTATCCTATTGATATTTTTCTTTTCAATCACAACAATAGAAATAGTGCTTTTACTGTACTTAATTTATTTTTCGTATCTCTTAATTAGATACTAAAGAAACATCTAACCGCATTGTTATCTATCCGAAAAGCTTTAAATTTGAAAATCTGATCACATCCCTAGTTATTTATTTCATCATCTCATGTGCACTGCTAACAACCTTTTAGATGAACTAATGTCGTCTCATGTTGTACCTTGGGACAACCAAAACTAATTCTAATTTAAAGGTAACTCTTCCCGCGGTTAAAGATAAATTTGTTTTTCCATACATGCAATCATCAACCAAGTGATTCTGTATATTTATCTAGGGGTTTTGACATATTGGTTCACCTCAAATTTAATTTTACCAAAATTTCATGATTCTAATTTACATAACACTATTTTTTAACTTTTTTTTCACCATATATGGGATTTATCAATTTCTGTATCATATATTTTTTGTAACTAGTGAACAATTTCATTTTTTTATAAAATACAAAATCTGACATTTTATGAAAAGTAAATACACATTTGATCACCATTTCTTAGGTTTCATCATTTGGAAAAAAATATCTCTAAGATGCTGCATAAAAGCCATGATATCACGGGATCCAAAACAAAAAGTTTTAAAAAAAAGTTAACCAGAGTCGACATTACCTATAGTTTGGTCATGAAATTGGAACATCTCAAATTAAGGGGGATTAATATATCAAAAACCCATTTATCTATTCGTTGCATGCATTTAGTCTTTGCATTACATTCTTCCATTCATATATTTAACTCCCATGAGAGTGGATTGTTACATCTATGTCAATTATGACCCTTTTGCGTAGTTCGAGCTGATAACTTCTCTCATATCCTAGTCTAGTAGTCTTGGCCAACAAGAATGTCTCCCTGCTTCTAGCGGCATTGCCTAGTATCCACTTTTGACTCTTGTGTTTCTAATCTTGTATATCACATGTCCTATGCACAATGTCATCATAATGTTTATAGAAATCTTATGAATCAAGGCCTCCTCATTTAATTGGATGCTAGCACAGAAACTCAATCAAATTTCACATCCAACCTGTGCAAGCTTGCCGATCAAGATGGACGACATCTATGAACTCAGTAGATTGAATTTTGCAACTATTAACAATTCCTGAGTCACTTAGCAATTAGCACTAAAAATTACTAATGGCAAATAAGAGAAGAAAAAACCTGTGGTTTGCATCATAGTTCACACAGCCACAATAAGTAGTTATAAATATTTGTCACGAAGGTGTGCCCTATTGACAACAGTTGATATAGCCTCAAGTTGTACTTGAAGGACTACATGCGTGCCCGGGTGGCCAAAAGAATTGTAGAAACGAGTTGTCTTCAACTATGTAGGATCTTATACCACATTGAGCTACCATTTATCCCAAAATCAATTTATACTCAATGTACAATGTCCCTCTAATGTGGTAGTGCACTTTCGAACCTACAACTTCTTGGTACAAATCGTGATTCTAGGTCAACCGAGTTATCCTTTGGGGTTGCCTCAAACGCTCTTTCAAAATGATATATGGTTAATATAGCACTCTCCAACATCCTTCAAATGACCAGAGGGTAGAAAGGAAATTTTTGAAATTAGTTAGAAGTGGTAGCTAGTGAATGAAAAAGTAGCAAATGCAATGTAGCATGTACCTTTACACCAAACATTGTTAAGTATATTTACTTGAATAAATATTGTTCCAACATATTTAAACATTGTTAGACATCAACACATAAAGTAGATTATAGAAATCTAGGAAAGTTGTTGTCCAGTGCATCTACAACCTATACCGTAAATCTAAAGGATTCCCTGTTTGGATCATTCAGGGGGTGCCACATGGGGGGAGAGATGCCAACTTAATGACATCTCATCTCCTCCATAAAAGAAAAAAGTTTTTTCTCTCATACGGCACCCTCTGATTGGTCCAAACATGGTCTCCCTGTTTGGACCAAACAGGGGATCCTTTTCCACCTTCCTAATACCCATACCTAAAGTACCCTGACATTTTTGCATTTTGGGGGTCTACTATCCGTGCAAAGAAAATTATCATGAAATCTAAGCCCCAAAAAACCTCTAACAAAAAAAGAGAGACATGCAGCATAAGGAATAAGAAATTCAAACTTCAAATGTCGTTTAATGAATCCTAAACAATGAAAAAGAAGAAGAAAATGAAGTTAAAGAAAAATAATGAAATTTCTATATATCTTGGAACAAGCTTAGTGAAAAAAAGAAAAAAGAAAAAAGAAATAGAAGACATAGCTGGAAGGCAGGTGAGAGAAAAAAAAAAGGTTTTAGAATCCCAAGCCTTTAGAGTAGGACCACGGTTTGCATCTTAAGGGGTAGTTTAGTTGGCTCAAGACCACGGTTTGCATCCGAAGGTTATAAGCTTGAAACTGTACTACCACACTATGACTAGGGGAGTTTACCCGGCATTTCTCTGGACCCCGGAGGGATTACTCCAGCCCAAAGGGTTGGAAACCCTCCGATGAACGGAATAAAAAAAAAAGTTGGAAAGAAAAATAAAGATGATCTTTAGTTTGTATAGTTTGTACAGACATGTTGCGATTACATGGTCCCCATCATATTGCACGATTGTGACATAGTAGAAATTTTGGAGAAGAAAAAATGGGCCTAGTACAGCAGTGTCTATCGACTGAACTCTCTCTCTCTCCAGCTAGATTGACAAGTGCATAAAAGTTCTTTCTCATCGTGCTGGTTCGATGATGAAAGAAACCCCTGCTAACAATCAGATTCTTAATTGGTTGCACTAAAGTCTACCCATCAAACATTGAATGAGACATCTAATCTATTAGCTTCGAAACAAACAAGAGATAAATTATACTAGGAATATCATTGGATTCGAATCAAGTTTTCCCCTTCAAAACGTTTGGTAGCGCAGCGGAAAATACCTAAAAACGACGTCACACGATAAACAAAAAATCACACTATCGAACAGTCACACATAAACATTACAAGATTTATATATTTCGGCAAGAATATCATGCATGATATTGTCCATGTGGGCATGCAGGGACCGCTATATACATGCATGATAATATCCAATTTGGCCCACGAGCCTCACGGTTTTATTTCTGGTAGGTCTCAACCAATCAAAAAGCATCATGCAAGGTAAGGGTGCAAGCTCTACATATAATTTCAATTACTTTCTTCTTTATAGTCCATATAGGACTCTAGTGCGTCACATTACAGATTACATGATGTATATAATATATGCTTTCTCGACCCCCAAGAAACTTTTCTTAGCCCCCGGGAAAACCTTGATACATTTACCAAAATACCTAGGGATGACAGTTTTAACCTGCCCCGACTCCTAGACGGGGCAAAAAAACATACCCCGAATCTAGGGCAGGGCGGGGATGGGTCTGTTTCTTACCCCGCCCCGCCCCATAACCCGCCCCGAAATTAATAACCCTCAAATATATATATATTTTAGATTTCTTTTATAATAAATAAAAATATTTATATGTAAATGTATATATTGATTTTATGTTGTTATTTAGGGTTAAATAGATTGATTAAAGACTTTTTTTTTAAGTTAAACATGTAATTGAATGAACTCTAGACATTATAAAAGCATATAATATGAACTCATTCATTCTAATTCAAATTTAATGAAATTAAAGTTGTTAAAAAATCTATCTAAACTTATTTGACTTTAATCATATATAATGTTAAATTGCGACATGATAAATCATATTAAATAAAATGAATATAATAAAATGATAGATCATGCTTTAAGCTTATAATAACATATATGATTAGAGATAGTAAGGCATGGACACAAAATAAATGAATCATTCATGTGCTTTTTATCATGTAAAATAAATGAATTTACATTTTTCTTTATAGTCAATTCAAAATTCAATTTATTATGTTTGTGGTTGCACCACATCGAGGCGGGGATGGGGTATATAACATACCTCGAATTGCGGGGCGGGGAGGGGACAAGATGGGGACAGGGAGGTGCCGGGCGGGGACGGAGAAACCTAATTCCGCCCCGTTGCCATCCCTTTAAATACCCCTTGAACCCAATTACACACAGCTTAACCCACGGTGACTAATTTGGCTACCCCATAATACAAAACATAAACTCAACCATTTCTCACCTTAACTTGGATTCCCTTAATCATATCCCTTAGCCACCTTGAAAATACCTAGCAATGTCTTCATTCTATTTGTAATTCACTAAAAAGTACACCACCGCACCCACTAAGTTCGAACGTGGCTCCTGCACCCCCCTTAGTCTACCAGTGCACTCACAATTTACAACCATGAGTCGGACCAGCCAAAACTGAGCAGGAGATCTTCTCCATAGTTGATTTTCTTAACACCTTCATCTCATTCTACTAAAGTAATCATGTACATTGCATTTGTTGTGGTCCTTATTAGCATTCTTGCAAGACAATGTGTTTCCACTCTCAACCTTGAAGGGAAGTGTACCTTTTTGCCCCCACCAAATCTTTGAATTTTACTAAGGGCACGTTTGGTAAATGTAGAAGAATCCGCTGTTTAGAGGATTCTCTCCATCTCAAAAGAATCAATACATCCTCAAGAAGGATTCCTAATGAGAGTTTCATGTTTGGATGGAGGGAGGTTTCCTATAAATTGTAGAATGTATGATCCAATGGTCACAAACATTTTTTTTTTAATTTCCAAAATCCATGAAAAATCAATACCTCAACTTTCATCTCAAAGTATTTTGTGGTCATCTAGAGAATATGTACGGTTCAGATCATGCAACGGGGGCCTACAGGAATAAGAAATTAATATTTTAGTACTAAACTTTTATGTAAATATCTCAGGATATGGTAAGGATCAACGGTTGAAATTTGGTCAACTAGTCCTGTTTGACCTTCCAGAAATAACTACTGGTTCAGATCATGATCTTGGGGTCCACAGGAACCAGAATATCGAAAAAAAAGGACTGGATTTAATCCCCTGTTTTGGCCCACAGCATCTCAGAAATTGTCATCTAAACAGTTTGGACGATTTTGCAAATATCTTAAGATCTAAGATGAATCAACGATTGAAATTTTGTGAGATGGCCATTTTGGACCTTCTTAATACTATTATCGGTTCAGATCTTGATTGTGGGGTCCATAAAAACCAAAAAGACGCAAAAACTGGTCTCCCCTATATTAACGCCTAAAACTACATTAGCTCCGCAAATCCTCTCTTGCGTTGAATCCATCGATCCGATGGGGGGGGGGGGGGGGGGGGGGGGGGTTCCGACTCTTGAAATATTTAAAAGAGTGGATGTCTGTAATCCATCCTCTTTGAATCTATATCGTTTCAAACAAGAAAATCCATGCGATTGTAGATTTTGGGTGAGGAATCCGGGCGAAAACCGCGGCCAAACGTGCCCTAAAGGCTCGGCAGACAGCAGTACACTGCAATTTGGTGCATTGAAATGGTGTAGTGGGAACACGTTCCCCCCAGCAATCTCTGTCATCTCTCACCAAAATGAAGAATTTGCTCACAATATTCCACCAACCATCGAAAAGCACGTTGGACACTGATAATAAGTCCCAACAATTCTGTTCTCCTAGGTGCATTTTCCTGTAGAACCAGACCGTTTACTAGATGGGCCACCTTTTAGAAGATAGATATTGCTTTTACCCAAGACTAAGCTAATGACTGTTTGTAATCCTGATGATTATTTCTGCCTACTTTTACACCCACAAAACATTCAACATATAGCTCATTCTCAGTCACCTTCTCTCTCTGTCTCTGTTCTTGGAGCTCAGATGACAGAGTTCACTCCCCTCTTAGATTCCCAATCTTCTTGTTGAGATTTCTCCTTTTTCTTCTTCATTCTTGATCTGGGTTATCATTGGTTTTTGTGGAGATCACCATATCTATCACCAAATCAGTGCTGCTGCTGCTTATTCTTTTTTTGTGAGACAAGAAAGTTCGTTTCTTGGTGAGTCTTTTTGTTTCTTTCTTGTTATTGGATTCTGAGAAATGTGGTTTCAGGAGCAGATGCAGAGTAAGGTTTTCTCTTATGAGGTTAGTTTCATTCCTCTGTCTCTTTCTTTCTCTCTCTCTCTCTCTCTCATCCAACCATAGCATTTGATGAGCGCTTTACAGGGATTGGTGATGGAAATGTTTTCTCTGTTTCTATGCTGGTATATTGGAGGAGATTGTTGGGTTTCTCCATGCTGATAGAGTAGGATCTGATTGTTTTCTTATTAGCTGTTGCAAGTGAAGATCATTGATCTTTTATCTATTTCATAAAAGATGCTATTCATTTTTGAAGTTAATGGGTCTTTTAGTGATTGAAATGGATTTTTCTTTTTAATCTTGTAGAAGACGGCATGGTTTCCTAAGCAAATTGTCTGTGTGTGATTCTCCATTGTTACCATAGTCTCTTTTTGTGTGTGATGAAAGTGAAGTTTGCATATTTCTTTCCTTTTGGTGCCAGAATTTTTAGGCCTGACAGTCATGGGGTCTTTCTTTTTCATTTCTGGATTTCACTAGAAGAAATGGGGTTTCTGAGAATCTTTTGTGGGTCTTCGTTTTGTTATCCATTCTGCTCTGCTTTTGGGGTAGTCAAGGATTCAGCAATCACATCAAAATAGATGATCGATGAAAGAAGAAGAAGAGGGGTCTTGGGCATATTAGGTGTTTATCAAACATTTATATGGTAGAGCAACAACTTCCTATCTAATATGGTTAACGATTTCCATGGTGGAACATATTATTATAACTTGTCCCAAGATGTCCAAACCATGAGCATTGGGTGTGTATAAACTCAAAAGTCAAGACTTTTTCATTCAATGTTAATAATGTATTTTATCTGGTTTTTTATTTGGCTTTTTCTTACCCAGATCAAGGACACTATTTTATTTCAGAGATGTCTGGCAGATATCTGAATTCTGAGTTCCCCATAAGCTGTCCCCTAGCTGGATTTAATAATGCATAAGAGCCTCTGAGCTTTTTGAATGCTGAAATTTGAAGAATTCTACAAGCCAAAAAGCTAGCCACAAGGCTGATTTTTTCGGATGGATTTTTGGAAACTTATAAACCAAATAGGGAATTCCAAATGCTAAGGATCAGCTAATTCACAGACTGTCAGAAATCCCCAACAGCAAGAATTCTCACCAGGACATCATGTAAACAAATGCCTCCTTCAGGAATTCATGCAAATATTAATTGTGAAGATATGGTTTCCATATTTTGATTTTTTAGTATGAAACCTTTAGTCATCATTCATAATTCTTCAGCAAACTAACTGCCTGGTACTGTCTGTTTGGGAACTATATGATTTATTCTAGTTGATATCTAAGGATCTTTTATCCCGGGGTGCAGGTTCTTTCTGCTGTTGTTTGAATATTCCTGCTGAGAGCTTTTGTGGTTATGGGTAGAGGTAGAGGAAAGGGGAAAAAGTTGACCGTTGTACCCAGTCATGAGGATCCAGGAAACGATGGGGAAGAACTGCTTCCTGCCTATAAGAAAAGGGGTCAGCAGCAGAAAACCTTGAAGGAAGAGGTCGATGAAGAAGAAGCGGATAATGTTGAAGAGAATGGTACTGTTGATCACTCAAAGAATGTTGTTTTGAGCAAAGACGCGAAGGGACCGGTGACAGTTGAGAGGGGGAAGAAACGGAAGAGATACCCACGGGTAAAAGAGAAAGCTGACTCAGTCCAGAAGGAAAATGTTGTTGGAGTAAGATCCAACAGCAGTGAATTGGTCAAGTCAAATGGGTTTCGACAAAATGGAAGCAGACGCAAGAGCAAGCCTCGACGAGCCGCTGAAGCCGGTGTCGAATGCAAGTGAGGTTCTATGTAGTTATTTTGTGGCTGTTCGTTGATTAAAGAGGGATTGTTCCCTGTTCTTGAAATATTTTAGGTATGGAAGGTTTTGCTGTTTTGTAATCTTCCCTGAACCCATAAAGCATGGGGTGTTTTCATCAGTTCTCTTATTGCAAGGTTGATTTAAAAATTTGCAGCAGCAAGACCTTTCTCCTCTTCCTCATTGCATGTTGGTGGTACTTGGTGGAATGCTGGTGTTTCTTTATTTGTAGACTGCTAATTTGAGTCAAAACGCAAGTCCTATGATGTCCTCATAGAGATGTGATATGGAAATACTTTTAGCAAAATCTAGGAAGATGTATACACACCCATCTGTCTGGGATTGGGCTTTGTGGGTTCTGCTTTTCCTCTCAACCCCATTTAATACAATATTATAGCTAAATACCATAACAAATCAGTAGAACTAGTATGGTTAATACAACTTCAAACTTATCTCATTAGTGTTCCCATATGAAGACTTCTCTCTTCTGAATTTTCTTAAAGAACAAACATCTGAGATCCCTACTGGACATTAGAATTTGAATAAACTATCTATATTTCCATGGTTTGTGATGTTCAGTTTCGACTTCAAAAGAAGAAAGCACTTTCTCATTTCCCTAGAGATGCTGCTTTAGTTTCTTGCATTATAATGACAGATCCAATCAGCTTTATGATTTCGACACCTTTCTATGGCATCTGTATTATCCCTGTGAAAGAACATAGAATGAAGCAAAGTATCCAATATCTGTTAACAAAATGAGTCATTTTCCATGCAATCTTTGCTAATTGAGCCTCTGAATGTGATGCACTATATTTCTGATGCAGCCACGGTGTTCCATGATGGTGGCACCACTGTAACTTCTTTCAGGTTTTTTTATTTTATTTTATTTATGGCCTCAAATTATGTACTGGCATGAAATTGGATGCGTTGGAACGTCCCATCCAGTGGATCCAATTTCATGTTATATGGACGTGATTTGACACATGAAATATGACCAATAATACAACAAAAGTGCAAAACAAGTTTTAATGATTCCACCATCCACTTGAACATGGACTATTGGACCACCCGCGGCAGCAACATTTACCTAGACTGTGCTTATGTTAAAGTATTGATGGTGATGCTTTATTCCTTCATAGGAATTGCTTTGTACACTTCCAGACATGACTTAGCTTTATACCATCTTGTAGTGCTCCCCCTCTCTTGTACTATGTTCTTGGTATATAGCCTCTTTACCAGACCACAATCTTCTAATTTACTCTGTTATGTTGTGGGTCTAATTCCATTTTAAGTATTGTTTGCAAAATGCACGAGAACATGTTATTTCTAGTTTTTCTAGTTTGTCCTGCAGCTAGTTTCTTAATAATTTGCAGCCAATTGGTTGCATTTCATTTCCAATGTAGATGCTGAGGACTTTTTTGGTCAGGTAAATACTCACACACTCAAGTTCATCATAGCGCTACATCCATGAATCAATCCCTAGTTGTTTATGTGGATAGGAGGTTTGGATGTTAAAGTCTGAAGATGTTAAAAATGGCCAATTACACAAATAGGCTTCCTAAGTGAACTCTGGAGGCTCTAAATTCTACTTCTTGTTTCCTTTCTTTATTTTGGAAGTCTCAACACTACAGGAATGAACCTGGTGAAAATAACATTTATACAGTTCTGTCTTTTGTTTTTTTATTTGTTTGATTTCTTGTGGTATGTGATGTTGATGATGAGAAAAGATAATCCCAGTCCATGATGAACAAAAACCAAGAGAGCACCTTTTAATACCTGGATAAGAAAAGTGTATAGATCTAAAGGATCCCATAAAGTGAAGAAAATATACATACCAAGATTGTTGGTAATCTCATTTGGAAGAAAACAGTTGCAATGGTAGAAAGCATTGGCGAACGTCAACTCCAGGGAAAAATTCTTTAAGGAAGAAAACTTTTTTTTCCTGGGTAAAAGTGAAGGAAGAAAAAGATGAAACCTCAGTGTAGACAGCTGGTGGACATCTTAATCATGACCTCAATGAACAATTTAGTTCTAATTTCTTGGTACAAAAGGCTTCTGAAGGACTTGAATGCCTTGATGGGTGCACTTGCATATGTGGAGGATATCATGTGTGATGGGAAAAAAAAAAAAAAAAAACTGATTTTTGCTGGTTTTGGGTAAACTGTCTTGGATTAATTAGTAAAAATGGTTTGATTATGATTGCTCATAGAATTGTTCAAATTGGGAAAATCTTTCAGGCATTTATTTGCTCATTCTTTGACATCAACCCACAGTCAGAGATAGTGAGTTTTCATCTTGCAGATCATTTCATCAATAGACTTTTCTTACTGATCTTCCATTCCCTTTGCATTACTTCACACTCCTACAAACACACAAATCTTTTTCTTCCTTTTCTCTTTTTTGGGATAGATCACACACAAATCATATTTTGAATTGATTATTTGGTTTGCTGAGCTTTATCTGCATGATGAAACATATGTTGCTATGGCATGGATTTTTTGTAGGGTACACATATTATGTCTCATTTTATAGAGATACTTTTAATTAATGTTTTTATGTTTTTGTTATAAGCATTATTAATTTTCAAATGTAGTATGCAATATTTGGTACCCTTGAGGAGCACCTCTGACATAGATACCACACCTGTTACTACTGATATATCATCCAATGTTGATACCCAGTACCCTAGTGGATGTTTATCATCTAATAGCATTGGGATACTTTAAAATGAGTATCCATGCAGTCGTTTCGCCATCATCAAAGCTTCTTATCCCAATTATGTTGGGCCAGCTACATGAATTCTGATTCACGTCAAATCTTTGGATAGGTTGCACATCTTAAGATCTATCTTTACCACCTCCATCCATATCTTCGTTTAGCCTATTCCTTTTCACTTGAGGGGCCATCAATCTTCATAGGAAAACTTATTGTCCTCGGAGTGGTATTGTTGGCATGCGTTGGATGTCAAGTATAATCTGATATTTCGTTTTTATATGTAAAGTCTTTGTCCCTGTGGTGTCCATCCTGTATCATGATCTGACTAGATGATATCTGAACTGATTAAATGATAACATTTAGTATCATGATCTTTGTCCCTGTGAAGTCCATCCTGTGTCATGATCTGACTAAATGATATCTGAACTGCAAAGGCTTTTTTGTAAAAATGTCAAATTTAACTTTGGCCAAAAGTTGAAGTTTGTTTTTCAAATCTTTCACTGTCTGCACCATGCTTAGGCTTTTATCTAAACAATGGATGATAAAACAACTTGATGTCAAAAGTGCTTTTCTTTACTGGGAGGTATACCACTGGCAACCTTACTGCTGGTGATAAGTTCAGGCCCAATCCGGTTCAAATTCGATTTGGCCCAACACACATGATTCGACCATTACATTGAGTACTTTAGGACTCATAAAGGTTGGCCCGGTCTCGCAGTTTGCAGGGATCCTGATCATAACATTGGATCATGCTCATCAAGTGTCCCCATTTATAGACATGGGCTGACCTGCTCTTCTTGTGGGTTCAACCGAGGATATATGATGATAGTAGCCATGCACTTGGGAAGGGTTTCAGGTTTACTGGGTCCTAGACATATCCAAATGGTTTGCCCAGGAGTTGAGATCAGCCCAAAATTGTGCTTTTAGGTTATTGAGATCCGCCCGATTCTAACTTTGGGCTGGAGGTTAATAGACTAGACCTGGGGCCATCTATCCTTTCCAGGCATCACCTGATATTTCAAAAACAAGTGACCTGATAGTTTACAAATAGGCTTGACCCTGGCTTCTCATTGAAGGTTCAGGCTGTATCTTGGACTTGCATTTCCTTGGCTCTTCTTCTTTTTCATACAAATCCAAGCCCACCATATTTCGTTAAAAAGGCCCGATAGTTAGGGCGAAGTCCTGGATAGGGTATGGACTTTAGATCTGTTGGGCTTTAATTGGACATGAGCTCAAGTCTTTGGAGAATCTGGTGGTTGACAGAGTCAAGCTTGAATCCAGCTGAAAGAAAGCTGGCCAGCCCAGTTTTAGCCCAGGATAATGGGGCCAAACTGTAATCTAGTCCTGCACACAAATTTTTTTGCACACATTGTGTGTTGTCTTCTTTTGTTTTTTCCCACCATTTTCTAGCTGCTAGTGTTTTGACCTGGTTGTTATAGATCCTAGTTAGACCTTGCAAATGGATCGACATAACATCGAACCAAGTCCAGTCCACTTAGTTTTTTTTAGGCCTAATGGGCCTAAATGAACTTTGAAAAGGGTAATTAAGCAATGGAGTAACCCATTTAATCATAGAAAATTGGATTTGTGATATGTAGATCTATCATAGAAGCCATTTTTATATTAGCTTTTGTTTGTGCAACGAAAGGATTGTACAATAAAGACTAAATATCCTAATTTTCCATGCAACCTACTGTTCAATTCTTTGTTACATAAAAATAAGCATTTTTTTTTCCAGCAGAGGTCAAGAAAGGCAGACAGTTTTACAGAAGCAGAAGTCCTTGGCAATAGGCACCCCTAGAGTGAGTACTGAGTCCTTGCCTTGCAGTATATTAGCACCATTGAGTTAAGCCCCCAAACACTGACATGCTTCGTTCCACATCCCATAAGAACGGATCCGGATCGGGATCCAAACAGGGCAGGTGACGCCACATGGGAAGAGGAACTTTTTTTTTTAGGAGAAGGGATTTTTTGAGGAGATTGGATGTGACATCTCTACGCCATATGGCACCCTGATTGTTCCAAACAGGGTTTTTCTATTTGGACAAGGATCCCTTTCCCTTATTAAAGACCACTATGTTTGTCTCATTTGTATTTCATGAAAAGACATACTACCTGCTTGGAAAAGACATGCTACCGGCTTGGGGTGTAATGAAAAACCGAAAAACAGTATAACCGGCCCAACGGAACCGAATCCACGGTTAATAATCATATTTCATGTTTTAATTATGGTTGTAGTTATTAAAATCGAAAACCCGTGCTTCACAGTTTGATTACGATTTTCAGTCTCGATTTACAACTATTAACCGAACCGAACCGTAAAATATGATTCGATTAACCGTTTTCCCAAAACACGCGGTTAACCGAACCGTAACACTAATAATAATAATATAAAAAAAAAACTAAAACGCCTGGATGTTTTGTAGTATCATTTTAGACTTTTAGTTGTCTTTATTTTCGTAAAGAATGATAGTGTTGTTTTGTTTGATATGTGAAAAATAATAATATTGTTCTACACGCAAAATAAAAGAGCAAAGATAGTTTTTTTTTTAAGTGGCAATTAATCGTAACCGTAACCGAACCATCTAATACGGTTAACCGCGAATCGATTTTTAACGATTTTTTAGGATACGGTTGCGCTTACGGTTACGATTTTTAGAAACCGAAAACCGTAAAATACGGTTTGGTTACCGATTGTCCCAAAACAAACAGTTAACCAAACCGTTACACCCCTAGCCTGCATTCAGCCGTGAGGAAACTAGAGCAATATTAAAGGGGTCCCTTCGCATAATCAGACCACATTAGATGGTTGAATGCTTGCACATCTGAACTCATTTGTATGATTTTTCTCATTCCATGGTCTAAAATACAAGACTACATGTTGGTTTTGGCATTACAGATTTTAGTAGATACTGACCCACGGCCCACAGTTCATGTCATTCCATCAAAATGGCTTCTATAAAAATATAAAATCACCATATTTTGAGCTTTTATTTGTGCTTCAAACAGCTTATAAGTCAATAACATAAAAGGTTTAGATAGTAACTTTGTACTGTTATACTGCATCCATTTTATATTTTTTTCTAGCTAACCCCGGCTGGATCCGAAGCTCAAGGGAGGATTAATGGCTGGATCAAAGTTATAATCCTTGATGTAGATAGACTTGAGGTGTAATTGGGCCCAAGTTCAGGTAATCGAATCCAAAAAATATAAATCCACATTTTTTTAACTAATGTCTTAGACTTGAATCAGGATTTGAATTTCGTTGAGTGAAAAAGTTTGTCGCTTTCCACAAAGTCAAGAAAAATTCACTTATGAAAATTGTGAATTCCCAAGAATTTGGGCAATCTAAGATTCTCATTTTTAAGATTTTTAGGTCCGAACAACCACAACCCCGGGATGTGGAAATCCATTTATGACAATTATAAATTCCCGAAAATTTGGGCAATCTCAAATCCTCATTTTTAAATATTTTTAGGTCCAAACAACCACAACCTCGGGATGTGGAAATCCTCATGGATATAGGGGAGGGTATAAAATCCTTAAATTTGTAAATTTCCCAACTATTACGATTCTTGATATAAAAGGATCCTCAACTATATAAATCCTCGGTGACAAAAGCCCCGTTCCAGGCGCAGTGAGAAATCCTCAGATCTACGGATTCCTCACACATTACCAAACGTGACTTTAGTTTCTATATCTTCTTTTAGCTATGTTTCATATATTATTAAGATGTTTTGCTACAATTTTGGGGGGAATTTGTTTTGAAAAAAAAAAAAAACCAATAGAACCAAAACAAAAAAATTTTTTTGTTAAAATCAGCATGTCAAGTATTTACATGAGTGGTTTAGAGAACCTACCCACCTAATTAAATCCTCACAAGACTTTGACTAGCGACTGGGCTTATCCAAAGAAATGATGAATTCACATCTAAGCCCACCTAATGTTGGTGGATTCGGTTGCTCCATCCCCCTCAAAGGACCTTAGTGGACATGAGTGTAAAAATCCCACAAAGCAGTTGTGATTAGCAAATAAAATGGCATTGAAAAGCAACCAAATCCAGCCTCAAAGTCAGTCCAATCCACTTAATTATTCATATTTCTTCCTTCCCCATAAAGTATTCTCTATCAATGCTTCATCATCAAAGCTGGCACTATCGCCATGATTAGGCTCATATTGAGTTGTTACTTATCTTAATTAATATCACATTGATTAAGGTTTCTTCCATATCAAGTAACACATTTCACAACATTTTCTATCGACCGTCCATCTGCCTTGTACATCATGGCCCACCAGATGAGTTGTTGGTACACTGTTTCCATCTTTGACAGATTATTATCATCCTTGAAGATGATTGGGATAAAATGATCAACATACAACATTGCTAGGGTACTGTCTCTTCTTAATTAGACATTCATTGTTGTGTGGTCCACTAATCTAATCAGTGGGTTATTTAATCAAATTAGGATGGATCCCACCTGATGACCAACTTGCGCGGACCCCATGTAGGGCTGTAAATGGGCTGCACTTGATCCCTGGGGCATATATGGACGCACATCCATCGATCGATAACAGGTTATGGAAGGCCCAAGTCTGACTAATGAAGAATAAAGCCCAATAATGGTCCGAATCAGATAAAGGCCCAGTCGAACGAGTTTCAACTTAGGGTTATGGTCTAGCCCGAGGATAATCCAAATTCGGCGTAATTTGGACTCTATCGCGAAACTTCCAACTCCAAAACCTAATTCTTATTTCAATTTTCAAAGGATAAAAGGAAAAGTTTGAAAAAAAAAAAAAAGGAATTAAAGTAGCTAGTAATACAGGTTCACCTTAATGTTTAAATATTAAACAAGCATTGCATGATTATTGGTTTTATAATTGATGTTAGTCCTTTTGTGGTGGGTTAGCCCAACGACCTAGTATATGTTGTGACTCATACATCTCAACCGCTTCCAAGCCATGCAACTACCACTTACCTCATTATATATTTTGGATGACAAAATAACAAACCTTAGTTAGGTCAATGGGATTTTATTAATATTAGGGCTTATGTTACTGGTGACATTGATGGCCAGCTCTTTAATTTGAGGTTGTCTCCAAATGTATTGGTAGATATTGATGAGAGGTGATGAGCATGGAGCATGGAGCATGGGTTGGAAAGGAATTCCACTGTAGATAAGATGCTCTTTAGTTTGAGCTTTTTGTATGTATATATATTTATCTTACAGGCCGGGGTGTTTGGTAACAAGTGAGGAATTCACAGGTTAGAGAATTTTGCACTACCATTGGTATAAAGACTCCTCGCGCTAAGGGCTTGTTTTTCTAAAAATGGAAGCCACGGAACAAAATACTTCTGCTTCTGTAGAAAATACGCTGCACAAACATGCAGCAAAAGGTTTGTATAGTGGGGGTTTTCACATCGATATTGGTGTTTCTCAATGCGTATAGTTGAGAAAAATTGGTATTAGTGCCTAAATCCGCAAAAGTGAGATTTTTAGAATCCTATAAGGGATGTCAGACTTGAAAAGCCTCAAAAATGTGGATTAACACTTACCAAATGTAGGCTTTTTCACGAATTTGTGGAAAATCAATGTAGAATCTATGAGGATTTAATTGGCGAACGTGAACTTGAAAATTTCAAAACTAACCTCTAAACATTATATATTAGATGAATTTGAGAACTTTGAACATTTAAAAAGTCAAGAAAGTTATTTTCCGATAGTAAATCGCTTTGATTGTAAACTCTTTCCATCAAATCGCTTTGATTTTCCCATAGCAGTTTCTTATAACACGTTGGCGTGATGGTGATCGAGGAAGACCATTTCCTTTTCCAACCTCCCCCCATTAGAAATGGTTTTCAGAAAAGTTATTTCATTTTCTTTATTTAATTCATTTTTCACATTTGGAGAAAGTGGCAGCATCAAACGTGGAATTTTAAATATTGTGGTAAAACATTTCTACTTTCCATGTTTTTTTTTTCTTCGAAAAAGTTGTTTGTGCCCTCAGGAAAACCTAGAATTGATGATGTTGGGTTCTGATTAATTACACTATTGAAATTCCAAAAGGCTTAATTTCTATCAGAAATCCTGATGATAAAAAAACTTTAAAAAGAAAACCCTCTCAAGGTCTTCTAGAGAAAACTGATCGAGTTTGGGGGCATCACCATTCACCAGCACAAGTAGGCCAAGTGGGTGAAGTAATGTCAATGTGTTTGTGGTCTGGGTAACCCAAACACACCACACTTTATTCTTTTATGGGTTGGCTTTCACAAAACAATAAACGCATGCAAACAATTTAAAAGAGGGAGTGAGTTTGTGAGGGGACATTATTATTACTCATTTATTAGGAGTCAACAAATAATAACAAGCCGTTGGTTGCACTAGCACCATCCATCTCTATCATCACCTCATAACCATTGTTGACTCGTCCTTTTCTTTTTCTTCTGGGGCCAAAAGTAGGCCAGCTCAACTGCCAGCCACAATTTGAATAAGCCCAACGTAGAATAATGGGTGAATGGCGTGACCAAGAAGATACTCAGATGGCGACCATGGCAGCCTCCACTTAAATGTCCCGAGCTCTACCGTGCGGAAATGAATTCGTATGTGGATTAACCATCTACCAAAAATCAAATCATAAATGGTTATTAGCTATTTAATTTAAAAATATAACACGAATGATTAGAAGGTAAAGGAAAACAAGAATTCTAAGACCAATTCCACTATAAAAGTTATAAGAAATAAATGAACTTTGGGAGATCATATGTTGAGCAATATCCATCTAATCCGAATTTTGGAATTCAATGATGATGACGATGGCAATTTCATTAATAAGATTTTTGTTTATCACGGGCAAGTTTGAAATGCTTTTGCTAGTTCTTCTTTATAATCTGACCGGTTTAACTTGGTGAAGGCAGTTGATCATATCAGTTAAAAATGTTTGATTATAATAAAGAGTTGGTAATAGTTACATCAGTAGCATTTGGTTGTTGCACTAGATAACTTAATCTGCAACAACTTCTTGTCTAGAAGATATTACTTGTTCAGAAGGATGAAAAACAGTAAGTAAGCTGTGTTTTCTTTTTCTTCAGAAAAGTAACAAGTAAAAAAAAAAATATTTGAATAAAAAAAAATAACTTGAAACTTAAGTTAGAAAAAACTCAATTATTGATTAGGATTGCATGTGTGCCTGTAACTTATACAATATTACTTCCTCTTTGCTCTTGGTCTTTATGGAGCAGACAAATTGCATCCTTAAGTATACCAGCCCATCATTTGCATGAGGACATTTTTGCAATGGAAGGAAGATGGTGGTGACTCCTCCAGATAATGGCATATATAGAGTATTATTCATTATAGACTTTTTTCTAACTTAAGTTTCAAGTTGAGACTATAGCTTTAGTGGAGAAACCAACAAGCTAGGCTTTGAGGAAAGGATTTATACAATCATTGATAAAGATACCATCCAAGTTTAAGCAACAGGGCACTTTATTTTATGGAGTCCAATGTTGAATCAAATGCTTCGTTTCAAAGAAGTAAAGTCATATATATTCAATTACCATTACTAATTTCATTATTATTACTTCTTTATCTGTACCACTACTTTCATTATGACTGAGTAGAAAGGTAAAAAACTTAAAAATCGGTTTCAAACAGATAGAATAAACCTACAGTAATAGTAATAATGACAATTGACGCCTATATTGACCATCAAATTAAAACAGCATAAGGCATCCTCAATTTTGATCAAATGGTGAATCATATGATCCAACTATTTCACCTCCATTAAATGTGGGCCACACTTTACGGATTTTGGTAACATGTATCATAATGGTTGCATGTATGGGATCAATTTTGATAAATTTGAATCATAGTACTTTTTTTTTTTTTTTTGTCGGTAGAAAAATCATCATGTTGGTATTAGCTTATATTCTAAAATTTCATTTGATGGGTACCACTTGGTGTTTTCTAATGATTCATTTGTATTGAGAAATATGACCACCACCCTAGTCACACACACCCTATCCAAAGGAAGAGAAATGCTTAAATATTAGATCATGTAGAGAGCATGCACAATTGTTTTATATAGTGGAAATAGTGCCATGAAGAAATTCCTCCTCATGCAATCTAGACCCAAAGGAAATGACTTGTTAGACAAGCCATGGAGGTGTGTATTGCACACTGCTTCCACTTTTCATTGTGATCAAATGGCCAACTGCAGGAGTATTGGGGAGCGAGGCCCATTTCACCAAGATAAATAAATTGAATATCTCGCACAGTCATGAAGCTTTACATATAAAGCTGCCCCAAATATAAACTGATTACGTAGCCGTCGCTGATGATGATCATTCATGCATGCATGAATCCTCCAGTTTCTTAATTAAAACTCGATCCTCCAGTTCATGCATCCAAGACCATTGAATATGATTAACATGAATAAAGATTGTGTTAATTTTATAGGAAAATGTTCAAGTGTATTCATCCCTCACCATAGGATGAGGACACTTTCCCTTTTTTGCACATGAATCCCCCTTTTGTACTTCAACCTATGTACTTAAAATCCATCATTTATGGAAGCATCCCTCACCCTATGGTGAAGGATGGATGCACTTGAACATTCCTCAATTATATATATATATATATATATATGCATATGCTGCTAACCATGTAATCAGCCTTACAGCGGAATGACTCATTTTTTTAAAGAAAATTTAAGATATTCAAAATACCTAAAAGAGATTTACTTTTAACGGATTGATTTTAAGTAAGTGAGCTTCACTGAAGACTCTTTGTGGGAGGAACTCTCTCAATCAGATGTGTCAATGTTCCTTGATGATGCACTTATGTGGGCCCCGGATAAGCAGGCTTTGTTTCATCATGTGATCTATGAAAATCATATGGCTTGTTATAATTTGGCCTTGTAGTGTGCTTGATTGATCCCAGCCGTTAATCTGCTTGGACCCTTCTACCAAGGTTATATAATTATAGACTCGTTTCATAATCTTTTTTGTTTCCAAAATAAAGAAGACAACCTTTTTAATCCAACAGAGAGCACACGTTTGGCTCGCCTATCGACTACAGAGTACTCATCTGCCACGTTTGCCAGATAAAGCAGGAAAAAAGAAAAAAAAGCTTCCACCAGCTAAGCATGGAAAAAGGGTTGTTTTCTTTTTCTTTCTTTTTTTTTTTTTGGTGGAAAATGAGGGAAGATAGTGAGTTGATGTGAGGAAGTGGAGTTAGAATTATTGTTCTAGAATTTATTTAAAATGCTAAGCTATTCAAAATGGATTTTTGTACTATTTTTTAGTTTTATTTTAGGAGGAATTTGTCTCGGATAAAATTTCAGCATTTGACAAAAAGGGTGCAATTAATAAAGTAAGCAGTAAGCACCACAAAGATGCATAAGATTGTATAGTAATGTGATCTAAAACAATCATACATCATCGGACACGCTCATGTTGGCTGGTGTCGTCAGCACCTTAGTAGTATCACACACATGCTTATAGATTGATGCTCGAATTCTTTAACGAGTATTCAATTTTAGAATTTTACTACTAACTATTTAGCTTAACTTTGAAACTAAAAATCATGCATCCTCTTATAAAAATAAAGGAGTTGACCGAGGCCATTTATCATTTATCTTCATAGAAACCCTCTTTTCTTTTAGGGATATTAGACAAGGAGTGATATTTTAAGCGGTCCCCAGACAAGGATTTGTTGTGAAACTAAGGTGCGCGAATAGCACTCAACTATAAATTTATTGTTTTAATAAAAAAATATATATATATAAAGAGATTTGGCTCATTTTTTTTAAAAAAATGAACAAGTTAGGATTTAAATATTTAAAAAAAGTATAAAAGTTTTCTCCAATTCTTTCAATAAAGTCGTCTATATAGAGAAATTTAAATAATGACAAAAATGTCATTTCCCTATTTTAATCATTCATATATAAAGTCTTTAAGTGGGACACACTAGGTCATTTGTGTTTGACTTGATCATTTCTTTTAAAATAATTTAATAAAGAATATATAATTTTAAAAAATAATATAAAGGTATTTTTATCTCTCTTTTTTTTAATATTTTGGTAAATACCTGTTTGAAGAAAAAAAAGGAAAAACTTGTATACTCTTTTCAAAGATTCATATTTTCATGTACTAGCAAAAATTTAATGCCCTTTTGAAAGAAAAGAAAAGAAAAACATGTGTCAGTGGACTGATCAATCACGTAGGAGTAGGAGTAGGACGTTGGAAGGAGGGTTCGTCCTACGAGGAGTGATCTGCCACGGTGGCGAGAGAGCGAGCATAAAAAATGAAATAAAAGCTGCCAAGGTGTAGAGATAAAGCGCGCCAGCTAAGCATGGGGACTCGTTAAAAGAAGAAAGCTGATTGGACATGGGGAAGCGGGACTGTCTGAGCTGAGCTAGGCACTAGTGTCGGAAGATGGCGGCAGCTCACATGTAATGGACAACCAATAGACCCCTCCTCCTCGCTTTCTCCATTTCCACAGCTGGCACCAACGCTATGCGACATGCACATTCCATTCCAGTTGCACTTGCACACCCACACACCCACAACAACCACTCTCTCTCTCTCTCTCTCCCTCCCATAATCCCTTGCATCCATACATTCTCTGATTCTCTTCTTCTTGCTGTTGCTGTTGCCCTTCTTTCTCAATTTGAAACCCACACACCACACCCTTCCTTTTATTAAACAAATCCTCTTGGGGTACACGTACACTCTATATTAATAAAATAGTAGATAAGAGAGAATAATTCTCTCATCAGTTCCAACTATTTTATTTCTGGCATGATTATTTAGATGCTACCTAACCTACTTTCATCATTATGATTGAAAATGGGATACCAGATCAACTTGAATTATACAAGTTGGCCAGAAGGGAAGTTACTTCTATCATCACCATTAAACTTACATATATGGCAATAAAATAGAATTCTTGGCTAAATGAGCTCCAATATCTCCGAATGGTAGATCAGTTGGCCTAAAACAATAATTTGCATTAAGAGGTTGTGGGTTCGAAATTGTACTTCCATACTAGGGCCATAAGAGAATTTTACTTGGCTTTCTCTCCTATGCATATAGGGATTATTCTAGTCTAAAGAGCTAGGAACCCTATATTATTAAAAAAAAAAAAACTCCGATAAAATTAAAATACTGTAAAAAGAGTTGAGGATATAAGGCAATGATAGGTATGGGACATAGACGTTTTTAGAATTTGAATTTATCCTAAGAGTTGAACTTCACTCTCATCCCCCTGCCAAAAAAACTAATTTTAGCTTCAAGCACATTTTGCAATAATTTTGCTTGTCAGAAATTTCTCTTATTTACTTCCAATAACTAAATAGAATCAATTAATCTAATCACATGATTTACTTCCAACTCACAGACTAACTAAAGATTACTTAAAAATCATCTAATATGTTCCAATGATTGAACAGAATCAATTAGTCTAGTCGACATATGATTTACTTCCAATTCACATACCAACTAAAAATTACACAAAATCAGCTAACCCGTTAGTCTGGGAATGTTTCAACTACATCACTACACTGGAGCTACAACGGAGTTTATCCGACTTCCCTATGAGTCTGGAGGAATTAGCCTTGTCTAAAGGATTGAAAACCGTCCGGTAGTAAGATAAATAAATAAAATGGAATGTTTCAAATTATCAGCCAAAAAAAGATTAATAATAATGATCACATTCTAATTAGAAGGGTAATTTCGTCAAACTAACTACACTATCCGTTCGGTTTTTTTTTAAAGTAAAAGCCACCAACGACAGTCAATCAGAGTTAACGAATTTACCAACGCCATTACGCCAGTCACTGACTATTAAACCCAAACCTCTTCTTGCCATTTCCAAACCCAAACCCACCAACAAAACCACTTCTTGTTCCCGCCGCTCCTCCCTATCTCCTCCTCCCCATAAAAAAACAAAACTCATTTTCTCTTTGCATTGCCTTCTGCAACAATAACAAAGAAGAAGAAGAAACTTGTAGAAGAAGAAAGCTTCAATCTAAGCTAGTCTCCAATGTCGAAATCCAAGAAGAACAGACACTCTTACATTTCAGTTCCTTCACAGATAATCACTCCTCTCTCTTCTTCCTCTCTCCAGAATCTCCTTCTATCCCCTAAAAAACCCTCCAAAAACCCTAACAGGATCTTCAGAAACCCAAACAGCCTCTTTATCTTCCTCCTTTTCCTCTTCGCCTTTGTCGGAATGGCCGGGCTCGGATTTCGACTCCATCCTCTTCTCCCTTTCTCTGCCATTCCCTGTGAAATTTCTGAGCAGCATTCATCTTTCTCGGCTGCTGATTCGGCTGTTCCGGTCCCCGGGAGTGTCGGGGAGGAGGAGCTGGAGGAGTTCTGGAAGCAGCCGGACGGGCTTGGATTCCGGCCGTGTTTGGATTTCAGCCGGGAGTATAGGAGATCGAGCGAGGCGGTGTCGAGGGAGAAGACGAGGTATCTGATGGTTGTGGTTTCGGGAGGGTTGAATCAGCAGAGGAATCAGATCGTTGATGCCGTCGTCATTGCGAGGATTCTCGGTGCTTCTCTCGTTGTTCCGATCTTGCAAGTGAATGTGATTTGGGGAGATGAAAGGTAAGTGCTTGGAACAGGAAAGAAGAAATCTCTGATTTTTTGCTGTTATATCTTGATTTGTAGTTTTTTGTTCTCTTTTTTTGTGAGTTTTCTGTTCCTAAAAACTTGGAGCTGGTGGTTTTCATTAGGTTTTGATTTGGTTTTGGGACTTTGCTCTTCTTTTGAGGAATCCATGGGTATTGATTTGATTCTGAGGAATAATGGAGTCTCTTGATTTCTTGCCTTCAGAAATTTCTTCGCAATCTTCTAGTTCTGCTTCTCTGTTAATTCCCAATTCTTTCTTGAATTACATTTATGACTGATTGATAGCTTAGCTGATTGGAGTGTGGAGAGTTGCCAATAATAGGGTTCAGATATTCTCTGTATTAGATTGATTGATATCAAGACACTATTGACAATCAAGTCTAAATCTAGAAAGAAAAATAAGTTTTGGAAAGTAAGCTCTTATTAGTTATTTCTGACTTCCGAGTTCACTATAACATTAATATGATGTTGGGAAGGAAAAGGAAGATGGCAGGCTATTACAATGGCTTGATGTATAAAATGTGAAGCAACTAGCAAGTCTTTACTTTACTTTACACTCCTATTTTATCGGAACCAAATGCAAGCAACTTTTTGCAAGACTTTAACAGAAGTCTGACCATTGAGCCATATTTGCACTGATCAAGGGATTCAAGAATGGCTGCTAGCTAGTGTGGTTAGGGGTGCAATTTGGGTGCTGGTTGGGTTTTGGGTTAAACTGTACCCAATTCAAATTCTAGAATGGCCTACGTAATCCAAACTTTACTTCAACTCAACTTGGAACGACCGAAATTCTTGTAGGTACAACCAGAACCTGACTTGACCCATACTTCCCTATTTTATGGTATGCTGTATTAAATATATCCAACATGAACCCAATAGGGTAATAATTGATGGGGTGTAAAATACAAACATGTGGAACTTGGGTACTTGGGCTCAACTTGGGTACTTGAGGCCCAAGCCCAGCGATAATTCAACTCGCGTTTCAGAGGTCAGATCTATGCCCAAGCTCAAGCTCTTACAAGCCCAGACCGAGTTTAGTTTTATTACAGATTGGACCATGTGGGCTTAGGCTTTGCCTGGCCCAAGTTGCACCCTTGGGACAATAGATGTCTGTGTGTGCGCTATTTGCTGGTTGAAATGGTTTATCTATCTATCTCTGAGTGTGAGTGTGTGTGGTTAATACATGGAGTGCCTTTCACACTGTTACTGTTCCGAATTTAGCTTTCCTTATCTGAGTGGTATTTCAGGCTGAGTGTGTGTGGTTTATACATGGAGTGCCTTTCACACTGTTACTGTTCCAAATTTAGCTTTCCTAATCCGAGTGGTATTTCAGACTGATTTTTTAAAATATTGGTTCCATTCTCAATAGTGAATTCTCTGATATTTTCGACTTGGAGCACTTCAAGAGAACTCTAGCAAATGATGTACGGATAGTTTCTTCTCTTCCTTCAACACATCTAAGGTCAAGACCTGTTGGAGAGAAGCGAACACCTCTTCATGTGTCCCCAGAATGGATACGATCCAGATACTTAAAGCGGGTAAGATTCTTGAGATCCTCAAGCAATTGGCTGTCCACTTGTAAGTTTAACTTGTCAGTGTATTCAACCAAATGTGGAATGCTTCTCAGTTAATCAGAGAATTATACTAGTGTCTGACTGGACAAAAGGTTCTAAAATAAACCCAATTAAGTATTCCAAAAAAATATGTTGAACCAATTGATTAATCAAGGTATGTTTGTATCAGTGGTTGAAACAGTTAAGACATTTTGAACTGCTTGTAGCTGGAGCATCTACATGCCTTCCAATTGACATCCTAGTATTGAACATTCACTAGAATCTAATTCCATTAATGACACTGTTAGATATTTATTATTCACTAGATTCTTCTAGGATATGTCGTCTTCCTTTTTTTTAGTTCAAACTCTAATACTTTTTCCAATATCGACATATGCATTAAAATATTGTCGGGATTAAAAAAGAAAAAACCCACTTCCTTTATATGCTAAGTACCTTGGATATTGTGGTTGAGGCATTTATTCTATCTTGCAGCTTAAAAAGGAAGGTGTATTGCTTTTGCGAGGATTGGATTCGAGGCTATCCAAGGATCTCGCCTCTGATCTTCAGAAGCTTCGATGCAAGGTATTGTAGGGTGATGGTCAGCCCATGCTAAGGATTAGCTCTAATTGACTTTCAAGGACATGCTCTGGTTTTGAGTGTTTTTTTTTTTTTTTTTATTTCTTTTACTGTTGCAGCTGTCACTTTTTTTCTTAAATGTCTATCTATTGCCAATTGAAGCGTTAGGATTTTCCAATCTGTGAGATCTTTTAGGATAATTAGAAAACATGGAGGTGCAGCTGATTCCTACAGCACATGACCATTTAATGCCAGTGTTTTAGTTTAACCTATGAAAAAACATTTTCACAAAACAGTCTGTTGGGAGCAATTTCTTCCAACAGGGATTGGAGTCACCATTTATTATTATTATTTTATCAACAACCAAATATTTATGAATTTTCCTATTTATGATAAAAACGTTTAATGCATATTATCAGTTCTAATGATTTATTAGTAAATTCCTTTTTTGGTGCATGACTAATGTGCATGTTTTACATTTTTAATTATGCTGTAGGTGGCCTTCAATGCATTGAGATTCTCTGCCCCTATAATGGAAATCGGCAACAAGTTTGCAGAGAGGATGCGGAGGAAGGGGCCATTCATAGCTCTTCATTTGCGCTTGGAAAAAGACGTCTGGGTGAGGACTGGATGTCTTCCTGGGTTAAGCCGCAAATATGACGAGATCATCAGCAATGAGAGGAAGTTACGACCAGAGCTTCTCACTGGGAGATCTAATTTGAGTTTCCATGATCGCAAGCTTGCTGGCCTCTGCCCCTTAAATGCGGTAGAGATTACAAGGTTGGCAATGAAGATTTTCCACTAAACTTTAGTTAAATCAGTTAGATGGTTAGAAGTGATTCATTTATCTTTTGCTAATGTTTTAGGCTACTTAAAGCACTTGGAGCTCCAAGAAATGCAAGGATATACTGGGCAGGTGGAAGCCCTTTTGGTGGGCCGGAAGCCTTGCTACCTTTGACAAGAGAATTTCCTTATTTTTACAACAAGGAGGACCTATCATTACCCGGGGAATTGGAGCCATTTGCCAAGAAAGCTTCCCTCCTAGCAGCCATTGATTATATAGTCTCCGAGAATAGTGATGTTTTCATGCCATCGCATGGGGGCAATATGGGTCGTGCCATCAAGGTATTGTCTTTATCATCATTTTCACTAGCATTTTCATTACTGTTGTAAAAAAATGGCATTATCATTATCATCTCCAGTTCTTCACTACTCATCCTCAGTGTTGCTACTAGGGGTGCACAAAAAATCCGTCGATCCATAAATCCGATCCGATCCAATCCGTGGAATTTTTATTCTATCCAAAGGTAAATGGATTGGTGACGGATTGAAAATTTTGTAATCCGTTAGCAACGGATCGGTAGCGGATTTCACTCTCAATCTGCGGATTCAATTTGATCCAATCCATTGACATTAAATATAAATAAGAAAAATATAAGGGGTCTAAATATAAATTAAGATGTCTAAATTTAAAATAAGAAAAAAAATTTAAGGGGTCAAAATGTAATTTTTTTACAATATGTTTGATATTTTTCTTTTAACATTAGATTGAACGGATTAATCCGATCGGATTGGATCAGATTTTAACAACCACGGATTGGTTATAGATTCCAAATCCATCAATCCGTAGGTTACGGATTGGTGACGGATTTGGCCCAATCAGCACCAATCTGATCCGTGTACACCCCTAGTTGCTACCATAGTCGTCAATTCCATTCTGTTCCGACTAGAATTGGTCGGAACATTCCAAAATTGACCTTAGTGGAACGGAATGCCCTCTTAAAGTTTCCAGTCCGTTCTGTTCCATTCCAGCCCCAATTTTGGTCTCAAATCCGGACCAATTCCACCCCATTCCGGCCACGGTTTCAAACTTCCATACATATATAGTGAAAACTAGAAAATGGTCGACCATAGAGTGTAGTTTAACTTGAGTGATGTAAGTGTGCATATTTAGTATTATTTTAGCATTCACCTATTTTTTTCAATTTTAGGTATTCTTTTTTTTTTTTCCATTTTTCAACCACGTCTTTTTCGGAACGAAATACCGGAATTGACCAGAATGCCAAAATGTTCTACTATAGGGTCAAACAGAAATGGCAACTGGAAGGGAATTGACAACTATGGTTGTTACTGGCCTACTGTTGAAATCATACGGTAGAAACATTAAAAGGACTATGATCTTTTGGTATCTGAAAATTCCATTGAGTATTAAAAATGTGTCAAGTTGTTTGGTCTCAGGTCAAGAACTGGATCATGTTAAGGGGCATTCTGTCTCATGTGAATTTGGAGGACTTAAGCTTTCCTATAATATATTTATCTTATGACCAAAAAAGAAAAAAAGATAAACTTTTCTTGGTTTTTGTAACTATTTTAGCAGAATGAGCTGATTTCAGAAAGATGGGGTAGTGCTTTTGTAATGATAATGTTGACTGTGTAGACTGTGACCAAATGTTCTGAATATCAAGAAAACTTCGAATCACCTCCAAAGTAGGAATAAGCTAAGTGAGACATTAATCAATTTCAAGAGAATTTTCAGTTGAGCTCTTGGAAGTTTTGGGCTACTAGCAATTAAAAGAAAAAAAAAGGGAACTAATTGCAGCATGGAAAGATGACTTGGATTTGAGATTTTTTTTTTTTTTTTTTTTTCCTTCCAATTTCCGAGGCAGAGCTCATTCTCAAATGTACAACCCATCCTTTTTTTTTTTTTTTGGGGGGGTAAAAACACATCCTTTATTTTTTAAATGAATGAAAATGCTTCCATGTGTTCTAACTTCTAACCACTGGAAACTGTTTTTGATACAGGGGCACAGGGCCTATGCAGGGCATAAGAAGTACATAACCCCTAACAAAAGACAGATGCTTCATTATTTCCTGAACTCAACTCTGTCAGAACGTGAGTTCAAAAGGATTGTAAAAGAACTGCACCAGGATTCGTTGGGACAGCCAGACATCAGGACCAGCAAGGCTGGTAGGGACGTCATAGCATATCCTGCTCCAGAATGCATGTGCAACAACGCCAAAGAAGAAATGAGGCATGTTCTGTAATTCTAATCAAGTAAAAGTGATCTTCCATGATGGGGTATAGCGTGTTTAAGAGACAACTGATATCTGCAGCAGAATTCCTATAAGCCCATGAGGAGAAGATGATATGATTGATATATCAGCTGCCTTGAGAGTCTCTAGTTCTATTATTTAATCACTTGCAATCTTCCAGATGCTGCGTTTGAGGGTCTCAGGATATATTGCCCGCATGTAAATACATTTGAAGATTCACACATGCATACAACGTGTATGCATTTACTGCTGATGGATGTGTAGAGCGATGGCGGGGGAGTTATGGCAGGTGGCTGTTCATGCTTGCTTAACTAATTCTTTTTATTCTTTTTGGTGAAATTATATCAATGGGATATCTTATTTTTCTTCTATTTATTATTTTTGTTCTTTTGTTCTTTTTTTTATAATGTACCTATGTAGGAACGATACACATGTAAATAATGAGAATAATTACAATGTCACATTGGAGTCTTCCTCTTTAATTCTCGTTCTTTCTTTCAACCTCTATATCGTGTTCCGGTGTGGCTCTTGCTAATTTTGGGCAAGACGCGATTTTATACTATTACTGCAGGAATAGAAGTTTTTAATCCATCTTATTGTATTGAGGTTAGCAGAAGTTTTGTAGCTCATATATTACAGAGGACTCACCAAAATTTAGCCTTCCAGGGAAATAGTTCCACAGTGATTGGTGGGATGCTGATTTTTAATTTATCATATGTAGAAAAAGGTAACTAGGAATTTTACACATTTCTATCCAACAGTGTCTACTCTTTAGAACTCCCATTGGTGTGAACTTTGGGACTACATAGAGAGGCACCTTTTGGATTAAACAAACATGGTGTTGAAAAAGAGCCCAGATCCAAGATCCAAGCTCACAGACCCATCAAGCTCTTCCTAGCAAATCTCAAGATTGCTCCACCCAGTCAAAAGCATAACAGAACTGAACTTATCTCAGTGATTTGAATTCAATATTTGAATATTTGAATATTCAATCTCATTCAAATACTCCTTTAATCTCTCCACATATTCGATAACTGTATCTCATCCTGTTTTATTTAAAGCAATGTAAATCACAGGAATCAATAAATGAAAATAGATTATTCATCAAATTTCTCTTTTTGTGTTAGGCTCCGTCCCGAGTTAATCACGATTAATTCTAATTAATTGAGTTTATGACTAATTAAGCCGGTTTAAATGAACTAATGGTGATTTATCGCTAAATGGAGCTCAAATGAGCAAACCAAGGACTGTTTTGGAAATACGGATTTGTACGTGTTTTGTCGAATACGGAAAGTCTTGATACCCGCATGTGTATCTCAACGAGTACGATGATTTTCATAAAAGGCTTGAATTGATTCGACGAATATCAGATCAAATGGACCTTCAATTGGCTCAAAGTGTAAATGAGGAAATGAGAGGGGACTTAAATGCAAAATTCCCTTATATAAGATAAGATGAACTCCTTTTGATTTCATTCATCTCATCCAAACCTAGGCAACTTCTTCTTCCTCCGTTTCTATCTTCTTTCTTCCATTTCTTCTCCATCAAAGGTGCGTTTGGAGTGATTAAGTGAAGAGGCATCACATCTTCTTCCTTTTCCTCATCATCTTCTTGGAGTTAATGACTCTGATCTCGGGTCCGGGTCGTGACATTTTGTCTCTATGGTATCAGAGCACCACCAAGGTAATCCTTGAGAATTCCCTCTCCTCTCTTCTACTCTCATCTTCTATTTCTCATCACTCTATCTACTGCAACAGTCTGCACTTCTTCAAAAAAAAAAAAAAAAAATCAAACTTGTTGCTTCTCATCTCCCATCATGTCATCTTCAATTCTTCCTTCTTCTAAATATCCCTACCCAGCCTCTCTAAACATTGCCAACTTTGTCTCCATCAAACTTACTTCCAATAATTTTCTTATCTGGAAAACCCAATTTATGGGATTGCTGGAAAGCCAGGAGATACTGGCTTCATCGACAGCAACCATCCTATGCCAGCACCTGCAATAACAACTGAAGAGAATACTACCACAAATCCAACCTATGCAGCATGGAAGCGTTCTGATCGACTTGTCCGCGGCTGGATCGCTGCAACACTTTCTGAAGAGGTACTTGGGTTAGCAGTTGGCCTTACCACGTCTTCAGAGGTATGGCGAACACTTGATGATTCCTTTGCACAAGACTCACAAGAGAGGGAATTTTACTTTACTCGGCAATTATCTATTTTTACAAAATCCAATACCACCATGTCTGAATATATATGTGAAAGTTTAAAAGCATATGTGATGATCTAGGAGCCATTGGCAAACCCTTAGATGATCGCCAAAAAGTTTTCTCCTTGCTGAGAGGTCTTGGACCTGGTTATGAGTCCTTTGTTACAACCATGTTGAAACCACCCATTCCTTCCTATAAGGAAATTGTTCCTCTTCTACAAGAAAATGAAACAATGTGCACTTTCCACAATCCCACCAGTTATGGATCCCCTAATCTGAATCAGGCCTTTGTAGGACAGCGATTCAACACTAGAAACTTTAACAATAAGAAAGGGAAGCAACAACAGCATGGGTTTACTTCTAAAGGACGTGGCTTCACTCAGTCTAGCCCATCTATGAATGATGGAATACTAGGAGATAAACCACAGGAAAACAAACAAGACAATACCAGTCTTTTAGTCTGTCAGATTTGTCATAAACCTAATCATTCAGCTTCAAGATGTTGGTATCGTTACAGTCAACCAAAGGAATCCGAAAATATGGCCCAAGCTATGGCAGCAATGAATCTGGCAGATAGTCAAGATGCTAGTTGGTTTCTTGACACCAGTGCATCCGCTCACATGACCGCGTCCACTGGTAAGCTTCAGAGTTTTCACAAGTATCATGGTCATGACAAAATTCTTGTAGGCAATGGAAACTGTCTTGACATCGTACACATTGGTACTACCTCAATCAAGAATGGAACTCATTACCTACATTTAAACAATGTTTTGGTAGTTCCAGAAATTAAGAAGAATATTTTATCTGTGTCTCGAATTACATCTGAATATCCTTATCTTTTTGAATTCTCATCCACTGGATTTTTTATCAAGGACAAAAACATAGGCAGAACAGTAGCACATGGACCTCGAAGTGGTGGCCTTTATGCACTCAAGTCAGACAAAGAAGATGCATTTTTCTCAAACAGATTTCGTGTTACATCCGATGAAGTGTGGCACCAACGTTTGGGTCATCCTCAAAAGGCAGTACTTGACCATCTAAAACTCAATAAGTTTATTGTTAGCAAAAATGCAAATAATAAGTTTGAGAAACTTTGCAGTAGCTGTCCGCTAGCAAAGTCCTGTCGTTTACCTTTTCTAATTCCTGATGGACATTCATATGAGTTAGTGTGATCCATTGTGATTTGTGGGGGCCTGCCCAGTGACTTCTTTTCAAGGATTTCGATATTGTGTTATTTTTATTGATGAATGTTCTCGTTTCACATGGTATTTTACACTACAACACAAATCTGATTTTTTACCATGTCTAATTGCATTTCTTCTATTCATTGAGACTCAATATGATAAAAGAATTAAGGTTTTCCAATCTGATGGTGGAGGTGAATTTCAAAGCAAAGGGTTTCTCTCGTTATTACTTAGTAAAGGAATAAGACATCAAATGTTATGTCCTCATACCGCTGTGCAAAATGGTCTAGTAGAAAGAAAACATCGGAATATCACCGAACTTGGACTTACAATGTTGTTTCACAGTCGTGTTCCCTTGAAATTTTGGGTCGAAGCTTTTGGTACTGCAGCTTGGTTAATTAATCGCCAACCATCTAGAGTGCTCGATTGGAGGAGTCCTTTTTACATCTTGAATGGAAAATGGCCGGACTATACATCCTTGCGAGTATTTGGATGTCGTTGCTTTCCTTGCTTGCGGGATTACACCAAGCACAAATTTGAACCTCGATCTCTTCCTTGCATCTTCTTGGGATATAGTATCTCTCACAAAGGGTATAGGTGTTATCATCCACCCACTGGTCGTGTCTACATCTCTAGACATGTAGTCTTTGATGAAATCATACTTCCATTCAGAGAACATGATTCCTTATATCCACCACCTGTGACTACTGACACTATCACTACTTTCTCCGAATGGTTCACAGGTTGCCCCGTCTCCATTTCTATCTCTGAGTCATCTCCAACATTTGATGCACCACGGTTGTCCACAGAGGTTGACTCACCCCTGTCTCCAACTCAGCTTCCAGAATACGCTGTACCCATCTTGGCTCCTCTTGCGTCTGAAGCACCAGCTGCTGCACAACACATCCACGGCCCAGCTGCATCTTCTTCCAACTCAGTTCCCTCTGTTGCCGCGCCACATAGCACTACCCATGACCCATCATCTCCATTCACCTCCAATCCTGATAGTGCTCAACCACATCAGCCCACTTCTTTTCCTTTCTCAAATTTTGCTCCACCTCCTCATCAACATAGTATGACAACCAAATCTAGTGTTGGCAGTCTCAAGCCTAATTCTCGTTATTTTAATGACGATTTTGCTTGTGCTGCTGAATTACTTCCCTCGCCCCCTAAAACCATCAAATCTGCAGTTAAACACCATGGATGGGTCCGGGCTATACAAGAAGAAATGGATGCTTTAAACAAAAATCAAACATGGGAACTTGCGCCTCGCACGCCTGACATGAATATAGTTGGATGCAAGTGGGTGTACAAAGTCAAGCTTCATGCAGATGGGAGTCTAGAGAGACTCAAAGCTCAACTTGTGGCTAAAGGCTTTAATCAAATTCCTCGCCTTGATTTCTCTGAAACGTTCTCTCCTGTTGTCAAACCTGCCACAATAAGAATTGTTCTCACCATTGCTTTTACACATGATTGGGTCATTCGCCAACTCGACGTCAAAAATGCATTCTTGCATGGGCACTTACGTGAAACAGTCTACACGGACCAGCCACCTGGCTTCAAAGATCCATTGCGACCGGGTCATGTCTGTCAACTAAAGCAGGCTCTATATGGCTTAAGACAAGCTCCCCGGGCTTGGTTTGATCGCTTCAGCACCTTCTTACTTGCTATAGGATTTTCTTACAGCACAGCTGACCCATAGTTGTTTATTTGCCATAGTCACTTTGGCACAGTTCTTCTTCTCTTATATGTCGATGACATTATCCTCACAAGCAGCAATCCGAACCTCCTCAATCAGTTTATTCTCAAACTTGGGACCGAGTTTGCTATGAAAGACCTTGGCCCACTTCACTATTTCCTTGGCGTAGAGGTTAAATCCTTTTCTGGTGGAATGATCCTTTCCCAGGCCAAGTATGCTTCAGATCTTCTCCAGCGGGCCCACATGCAGACCTCCAAACCCATTTCTACTCCAATGGTCACCAAGTATAGATTTTCCCCTCATGGTGATGAGTTCTTTGCCGACCCTCAATTTTACCGGAGCATTATGGGTGGGTTACAATATCTAACTTTTACCCGCCCTGACATCTCATATGCAGTTAATTATGTTTGTCAGTTTATGCAAAGTCCAACCAACATTCACTTCCAATTTTTTAAACGCATTTTACGATATATCAGAGGCACTTTGGATCACGGGGTTCGGTTGTTGGCTCACAATCCTCTCCTCTTATATGGGTTCTCCGATGCGGACTGGGCGGATTACCCAACTACAAGGCGATCCACTATCGGATTTTGTTCGTATTTAGGGGGAAATTGCATCTCTTGGAGTGCTAAAAAGCAGCCCATAGTAGCCCATTCCAGCACAGAAGCAGAATATCGGGCCCTTGCCTCAACTACCGCTGAGCTGACCTGACTCACTTACATTCTTCGTGACATCGGCCTCCATTTGTCTCACCCTCCTCTCCTATACTATGACAATATCTCTGCTCTTTAGCTGACAGTCAATCTCATATTCCATGCCAGAACCAAACATGTGCAAATCGACTACCATTTCATACGCGAAAAGGTGGCCTTTTGGTTCTCTTGTGACGCAATTTATTCCCTCTCCACAACAGGTTGCTGACATATTTACAAAGCCCTTTCTTCGAAAGCCATTTCATCTTCTATGGACCAAACTTGGTCTTTGGCAAGTAACCCAGCCAAGTTTGAGGGAGCATGTTGAAAAAGAGCTCAGATCCAAGATCCCAGACCCATCAAGATCCAAGCTCACAGACCCATCAAGCTCTTCCTAGCAAATCTCAAGATTGCTCCACCCAGTCAAAAGCATAACAGAACCGAACTTATCTCAGTGTTTTGAATTCAATATTTGAATATTCAATCTCATTCAAATACTCCTTCAATCTCTCCACATATTCTGTAACTGTATCTCATCCTGTTTTATTTAAAGCAATGTAAATCACAGGAATCAATAAATGAAAATAGATTATTCATCAAATCTCTCTTTTGTCTTTACATGGAACCCATTGAGGTTAACCATTAAACAAAGACAGGACCCATAAATGTTAAATCTTTTTTTTTTCTTATGTGGAAAGGAGAAGACTAAGGCATTAATGTGACCTATCATGATGGTTCAATCTTGAAGTGGCTGCAAATAGTTCTTCTAGAGTTGGGTTATTTTTTTTCTTTAAAAACATATTATTATTACCATCCTCCCCTTCTGAAAGTATTGATTTCTACCATATTCTGAAAGTGATATCATATTAATATAATTCCTCATGATCCTTGACCTTCTGACCCTTTTATCAAAGTCTTCCCCTTTTGTTGTTTCAGCAAAGAGGGCTTAACCCTTTATCAGAGTGTCTTACTCTTTCATTTATGAAAGCAAGTTAAAAGGACTAGCATTCCCTGATGATCCCTGAGAGATATAATTTTTTTAGCCCTAGTCCATGGTGGGACCAGCTGAATGGAGGATACAGAACTAACATACAAGATCAACATCGCAGCTGGGCTGATGGAATTTTGTCATGGCACACAATTCCATTAAGGAGAAGGGTCCTGTGTGGGGCAAATCTTAATGCGCAAGTTATGCTAAGACCAGCAATAACGCCAGTTCTTGTGCTTCATTTCGGCTCGGCTACGCGCATTTCGACACGAACGCTGGTGCGCTTGCCGAGATCCGCACTGATCACCATGAGCTCGGCCACATAACTCGTCGAGTCACGCACCTCGGCTGCGGCCGAGACGAGGGACTGCTAACCGAGACAGGCTCTGACAACCCCGAAGACACGTGGCAGGGTGCAGGCACGCGCTGATGGAACAGATACACCATCCCAGCTGCCCACCCTCATCAAATCTCTGACAGCCACGTCCAGTGGTTGCAGCCATATCAGGACAAGGCCCAAGAAAGGATCCGATGGGACCTTAGCCGCCAACAGGTCAAGGCGAGATCAGGCCCAATGTGACTAGCATTTAATGCAGTATAAGCCGAACGGACCCTCATTTAATGCAATGTGGGCTATGATGAATCCTCATTAATTACTCTATGGGCTAATGAGACCCTAGCAGTCAGATTATTAGGCTCACTAACAGGCATCTGGGACTTTTCTCTTATAAGAGGATATACCACCCAAAAAATGAGGTACGCACATATGCATGCATTTTCCTAGTCGTTATTCTGCCTCTCTTCTTCTCCTACCTTAGTCCCTGTGCTAATTTAGGCATCGGAGAGCCCTGTGCTACCACAGCCAGGGTACTCTAACTGTTTTCTCTCCCCTTTAAGGCCCCTGAAGCGACTAGCTCTCCATAGTCGATTGGATAAGTCCTTTAAGGCTCCTCATAATCTTCTGAGTTATATTTTCTGCACTTACAATTGGCGTCGTCTGTGGGAATTCGCGAAGATCAAAGCCTTCCCTTACACCATGACTAAGAGAGCTACGAAAGGCGGAGAAACATCTAAAACACGCCGAGCGGGACCGTCTACGCTCGCCCTTCCTTCAAAAGGGAAGTCCGGCGCGAAGGCAGTTGCAGACGACTACAATGATTGTGGTTTCATCCCAATCAACGTTGAAGAGCACCATCTTCATTCAGAGTCACTTTCAAGAGGAATAACAGCATCTCTCCGGCGAGGGGACTCTCGACAGCAGCCTAGAAAAGATCCCTTGCTGGGTCGAGCTCGACGAAGCAAGTCTCCAGTAGTAGACAGGTCAGCTGAGGATGATGACGAAGATTATAATCCTGATGAAGACTTTGACTCCACCCTTGAGGAGATTCGAGCACAAAATGCCACCATCCGGGAAAAGGATGCCTTGATATACCGACTCCAGCAGCAGCAGGCTCGACTAGGCAGCAGCAGTCATAGCGACATGCCGAAGGGAGAGTTTCTCGTAGGAAGCAGACTGCTCCCCCCGAGAGAGACCTGATGACTCACTTAAACGAGAAGAGGCGTGATCGAGCTCGTGATGAATGCTTAAGCACCAGTCGCAACCATTCGAGGAGGGTGTCAGAAACCATACCAGAGGCCAGATATGACGGCCAAGAGTGGCTCAACGAGCGCATCAGGCAGATGGTTTGGCACAACTTAGAGGTAGCCGGTCTCACCCGAGACCAGCAGGATGCCTGCGAGTCCATTGGTCTCGGCACGTCTCCTTTCACTCGCGACATCAAAGATTTCCCCCTCCCAAGGAAGTTCACTGTACCGAGGTTCGTCACTTACGACAGGACCTCGGATTCAGCCGCGCACCTTCGACACTTCTCCCAAAGGATGTCTGTCTAGGGGGACAAAGGTCATTTGAACTGTCGAGTCTTCCCCTCCAGTTTGGGTGACCTTCCCCTGAAATGATTATGTGCTCTCCCAGAGAGGTCTATCTCAAGTTGGCAACAGCTCCAGCTTTCCTTCATGAAAAAGTTCTAAGCCTACAGAGCTATGCCAAAGACGGATGCTGATATAATGGCTCTTAAGATGAAGCGAGAAGAGAATATCACTCGGTTCGCCATTCTAGACAATGTACAGCCAGATTGAGAACTCCAATGACGAAGTAGCAATCTTCGCCTTCTAGAACGCTCTGCTGCCAGACAGTGATCTTCGCAAAGATCTGGTCAGAAACCCTGTGACATCCATAGCAGCACTGATGGCCAAAGTAAACCGCTCCATCGCTCAAGAGGACGACCAGGTCCGAGCTCGGGAAAGCTTCAGAGTCGCACAGAGAGATCGAAATGGCAAACCCTCGAAGAAGGACAAGGGATCGTCCCGAAGAAAGGAGCCGGACAGACGTTGGGCGCCCGCCAGTTCGGCGAGGGCCCCAGTATCCACCTCGAGAGGCGGCAAGAAGCCCAGGCTGTCCGTGGACCCCTACAGAGCTGTCAACACCGTCTTCAAAGAGCCTATTCACAAGATCATGAATGAGATCAAGTCAAAGTCGTTCTTCAGCTGGCAGCAACCATTGAGGGGAGACCCATCTGCCCGAGATCAGAGCAGATTCTACGCTTATCATAAGCAGAGCAGTCACAAGACCGAAGAGTGCAGGATACTGAGGTCGCACATGGAGAAGCTCGCCCAGGAGGAACACCTGAAAGATTACATCAAGGCGGGTGCCAGGGAAGACAACCAAGCCCCGCACCGAGATGAGAGGGGTCAAGACAGTGACGATTCTGAGAGGCTCATAAATGTCATTCATCTAGCTCCCCCTCCCAAGGCGAGTAACCGAGCTCGTGCCGAGTCCAGGCGGGCCTCCCATGGAAAATAGGTGATGGCGGCCGAACTCGAATCGGCTCCAAAGAAGGCTCGGAGAGAGCGGCCCAAAATCTGGTTCTTAGATGAAGATTTGGAAGGGGTCCAGCTCCCCCATAACGTCCTGCTCATTGTCACCCTAAAGCTGAAGAATTGCACAGTACAGAGGATCATCGTCGACCCCGGCAGCTCATCCGATGTCCTCTATTTCGATTGCTTCAAGAGGATGGGCCCTACGGAAAAAGACCTGCAGGAGGCCCGAATTCCCCTGATAGGCTTTAGTGCCAAGCCGGTATACCCCAAAGGGAGGGTGACTGTCAGAGTCCAAGTCGGCGGAGCATCCATGATGGCAGATATTTTTATGGTTGACGCGCCATCGCCATACAACGCCATAATGGGCAGGACATGGCTCCATGGCATTGAAGCAGTGCCGTCTACTCACCACCAGAAGCTGAAGTTCCCACTGAAAGGTAGGAATAGCATGGTAGAGATAGTTACAGTCAGAGGAGACCAGTAGACTACCAAGCAATGCCTATGGCTGTAGTGTCCGACGAACGAGAGCCCAAGCCGATCAACATGGCCGAAGTAGAGAAAAAGTTGGACGAAGTCGACCTAGACCGAGAGACGAGGAGCGTGGAAGATTTGACCGAAACGATCCAGAGCGATTCTTCCGACTCGGAAGCCAGCTCGCTGAGCTAGAGAAGTCAGAATTAGTCGAATTCTTGGTGCAGAACAGAGAAGTCTTCACCTAGACACCCCATGAGATGCCTGCCATCGACCCCGAGGTCATGTGCCACAAGCAGAACATGAACCCTAGCTACAAGCCGGTGATGCAAAAAGCTCGAAGGTCTGGGGTACCACAAACAAAGGCCGTGATCAAGGAGGTAGACAAGTTGCTCGAAGCTGAAGTAATTAGAGAAGTCCAGTACCCAGTCTGGTTAGCTAACACAGTGGTGGTAAAAAAGAAAATAAGCAAGTGGAGGGTGTGCGTCGACTTCACCGACCTCAACAAAGCTTGCCTTAAGGACAGCTTCCCTCTCCTCAAAATTGATCAGATGATCGACGCCACCGTTGGTCATGACAAGATGAGCTTCCTCGACACGTACCGGGGCTACAATCAGATACCAATGTATGGGCCAAATGAAGAGAAGACCACCTTCATAACACCCAGAGGCACCTATTGTTACGAGGTAATGCCATTTGGGCTGATAAAAACGCCGGAGCCACTTAACAGCGACTCATCACCAAAATGTTCCAGGCACAGCTCGGAAACATCGTCGAAGTCTACATTGACGATATGGTCGTAAAGTCCAAACAGGCGCAGAATCATTTGGAGGACTTAGCTCAAGTTTTCGACACCCTGAAGAGGTTCAAGCTCAAGCTCAACGCTTCTAAGTGCGCCTTTGGTATCGGTTCTGGCAAGTTCCTGAGAAGCTTGGTTACGCGCAGAGGGATTGAGGCGAATCCAGATCAGATATCTGCCATCCTCAGAGTGCAGAGTCTAACCACTGTGAAAGAAGTCCAAAAGCTCACTAGCATGGTTGCCGCACTGAACCGCTTCATCAGCAGGTCCTCAGATAAGTGTTGGCCCTTCTTTCAGCTTCTTAGAAAAAACTTAAAATTTTAATGGGCTCCAGAATGTGGCCAAGCCTTGCAGGAACTTAAGACTTATCTATCTTCACCCCCTTACTCTCAACTCCAAAACGTGGAGAAATTTTGTATTTATATTTGGCAGTCTCGGATCATACGGTAAGCTCAGTCCTCGTCAGAGAAGAGGACAAGCTTCAAAAGCCAATCTACTGTACGAGCAAAACCCTCCTTGATGCCGGGGCATGAGGCATCCGCAGAGGCTAATGAACAATCGCCGAATCAAGCCCTCACCCCAGCTTGGAGAGTCTTCGTCGACGGATCCTCCACTTCAAGAGGAGTTGGCGCCGGAGTTGTTCTCCAGTCACTAGAATGACTGGTCATTGAACAGGCTCTGACCTTGGATTTCAAGGCATCGAACAATGAAGCTTAGTACGAAGCCCTTATAGCAGGACTAAACAGCGCCAAGATCCTCGGAACTCAACAGCTAATGGTTTTCAGTGATTCACAGCTGGTGACGAACCAGCTGACTGGAGACAACCAAGCTCGCGACGATAGGATGGTCGCCTACTTAGCCTCTGCAAAGAAGCTGCTTTCTCAGTTTCAGTCAGCCGAAATCAGACAGATAGGCAGAGAGTCGAATTCCCACGCCGACGCCCTCGCTAACTTAGCCTCTGCTGTCGAAGCAGGAAGGAGAAGAACCATCAAAGTATGGTCGTTGGCGACGCCTAGTATAGAGCTCCATCCACCTCAGGAAGTCCTATGCCCGGATCTCGGCCCAAGCTGGATGGACCCAATCATCTCTTACCTGAAGGATCACCAGCTTCCCGAGGACAAAAGTGAGGCTCACCGAATCAAACTCGAAGCAGCTCGATTCTGGCTATCTCCCGAAGGCAAGCTGTACAGGAAATCATTCACAGGCCCATACCTCTAGTGTGTTCATCCAAGCAGGGTCGAGGACTTCCTCTATGAAATACACGAAGGGATCTACGGAAGTCATATTGGAGAAAGGTCATTAACATATCGGGCTATCAGCCAGGGCTACTAGTGGCCTTATATGCAGAAAGATGCGCAGGTGTACGTCAAAAAATGCGAGAAGTGTCTAAAATTCTCTCATTCCCCTCATCAGCCAGCACAAGATTTTAGTCCACTCTCCAGCCCCTCCCCCTTCGCTCAGTGGGGGCTGGACATCGTGGGACCACTTCACCGAACTCTGCAAAATAGAAGGTGGTTGATAATAGCCACCGACTATTTCACCAAGTGGATTGAGGCAAAGCTATTATCTTCCATCACGGAAGAAGACTCGAAGAACTTCGTATGGAAGAATATCATTACAAGGTTCGGAATTCCAAGGGCTTTGGTCTCGGACAACGGGACCCAGTTCGACTCCAACCTCTTCAAGAACTTCTGCTAAGAGCTCGGTATTAGGAACCACTACTCTACTCTAGCGTACCCTCAGAGCAATGGTCAAGCAGAAATTTCTAACAAGGTGGTACTTGATGGACTGAAAAAGCGACTTGACCGAGCTAAGGGAAGATGAATAGAAGAACTTCCAAGCGTCCTATATGCTTACAGAACCACTCCAAGGCGCTCCACTTCGGCAACGCCTTTCTCCCTAGCCTATGGGATGGAGGCGGTCATTCCCCTAGAGATAGGCCTCCCGACGCTTAGCTCCAAACTCTTCAACCAAGGCCAAAATGAGGCAAACCTAGCACTGAAGCTGGACCTAGCCGACGAACGCAGAGAAGCAGCAGCAATCAGATTGACAGCCTATCAGCAAAAGTTGGCCAGAGGCTATAATTAGAGGGTCAGGGAGAGGAAGTTCTCAGTTGGCGAGCTGGTTCTAAAGAAGACACTCTCAGACGATAAGGATCTGAATCAGGGCAAGCTAGCGCCGAATTGGCATGGACCATTCAAAGTGATCTCCACTGCCGGATAGTCGGCCTATAGACTCAAAGACATGGATGGCCAACAATTACCACATCCATGGAATGCGTCGCACCTCAAGAAGTTCTATTTCTAATATGTAAAAATTTTCGAGATCGATGAAGTCTTTCCTGTTGCTCAGTTCATTTGTCATAGAACTTGGTTGTGGCTACCGGCAATTCGGCGACAGCGCCACTGATGAGATTGCCTTTGGGTCGGTATATATACCACCCAGGCATGAAGCCATTACGACCACTGATGAGATTGCCTTTGGGTCGGTATAAATACCACCCAGGCATGAAGCCATTTCGACCGCCTAGACTAGGGTCACCATGTCACTCGCATAAGTCCATTTCGGCTAAAGGCGACTCTGGTTGATTTCTTTCCATTCAACGGTGTTCTAAAACCCGGTGTTATCACAAAATCAACCTCGAGTACGCATCAAACGTATTGTAAATGGTACTAAAGTTACTATTTATTGGAGTCGTTACGTGACGAAGTGGTGAAGCTGCGTCGAGCATAGGTGACAATGGAAAGGGAAGCCACTTATCTCATAAGGAGGAGTTTCAGCTCGGTCATGCCTTCCAGTTCGGATCATACACCAAGCCGAACTCGAACACTTGTATAAAAGTGGAAAGCAGTAAAAGCGGTACACAGGAAAAAAATACACAAAATAAAAGGAGGCAAAAAAGGAGTCCACGATTAAGCAAAAATTCAATTTCATTGATTTTTCTTGACATTACAATTGAGTCATTACATTTTTTTTTAAAAATCATTATTGAGTAGAGGCTTTTTAAGAGTCAGGGGCAGAAGCGTCGGCGGCGTTGGCCTCGGGCTGGACCGTGGGCTCTATAACGATGTTGGCCCTGGGAGTCGACGGGCCAGGAAAGATGGGTGGCTCCACGAATGAAAAATGGTCCTCCGTGATCCTTCTTCAGGGCAGCGCGCCATCCTTTCTCCCAGTCCTTGTCCCTTACGAGCAGCACCCGAGTTTCATAGTGTGCAGTCGCCTACCTCACCGCGTCCGCGAAGATCGCGTAGCCTTCAGCTTGAGCCTTAGCCTCGGCTTCGGTCGCCCTTTGAGCCTCGGCTTCGGTCGCCCTCTGCGCCTCGGCTTGGAGGTCATTCTTCAGCTTCTCCACTGAGGCCTCGAGCTCAGTGATCTTATTTCTCCCTGCCTCAGCCTCGTCCTTTGCACCCCCAAGCTCGGCCTCGAGCTCGCCCTTATGCGCCTCCAGTTGATTCGCCTTCTGGGTGGTGACCCCTAGAGATTCTTCTAATTCTCTCTTTTCCTTATCGAGCTCGGCGATCAAGGGGCTCTGCTTATTGAAATTGTCGATTACCACAATCGACTTCTGCAGCGTCTGTCAGAAGACAAAAACAACAACCAGCCGAGAAGAAACACTTGGGTTACAGGACAAAAAATTATAAACGAAAAAAGCTAAGAAGATCAGAAACTTGTGAACTCACATGAAGGGCGAACTGCAGCAGCTTCGGATCATTGTATTGTTCGTAGTGCTCCATGTCCGTCGGCAGGGAGCACGCTTTGCTAAGCGCCTCAAGGACGAGAGAGTTGGGCCTCTTGTGGATCATGTCTTCGACCTTTTTGGGCCTGCCCGTGGGGAGGACGAAGCTCGGCTCCCAGGGAGCTGGCAGCGGTGTCGCGCCCGAGCTTGTCCCCTCCTCTCACGACCTTTTCCCCAAGACGCTCCCACCTTGTCCCGCTTCGGGTGAGGGCGACCAAATCCCTGGATCTGCATGGTGAACTAAGGCCCCCTCTCCCTCATCAGCAGGGACCGTGGCGGCTTCGTGAGCAGCTGAGGTCTCAGCAGCTCCCGAGACCACGGGCGTAGGGGACTCAGGGGCATCGTCCCCAAACGCTAGGGCCTCCAAGTCCAAATACTCCACCGTGCGTGACATCTCCTCCCAACCTGGCACAAGGCGTCGGGGTCGTCTCACGAGAGGAGTCCTGCTCGACTCTGGCTCGGAGGTAGAGGCTTCGGTGCTGGATGCAACCCTACTGGCACCCTCGGGTGCTATCCGAGAAGGGCCTGCTTCGGTCTCAGGTTCCCTTCTCTCTGGACTTTCTTGCGGCGACTGCAAAGCGGCTTCAGCCCTTTTGTAATAGCCGCGGTACCTGGGCTCGTAGCCCAAGAGCGCCCAGACCGCTGTGCCCAAAAATTTCGTGCACCTCGAGACCCTCTGGTGCCAGGCCTCGTTCTTCCTCCAGCCGACCTGCTTGGCCTTCCTCTAGCTAGCGGCTGCATAGTCAGGAAAAGCATCAGTTCGGGAAAATGAATGAAGACAAATTGATATTAGAAGAATGATCTCATACTTGGAACGACCCCGGGGCGACGGGGGACTCTGTATACTCCGACCTCTTCGGCGTCGAACTCCCAGTTGCCTGAGACGGACAAAAGGTCGTCCCCTGCGTACTTGTAGGAGTCTTCAAGCGCCGTGACGAAACTTTTTCGGTTCAGCTTGACTCGGAGGTAATAAGTATCCTCCTTAGACTTACAAATATCGTAGACGTCCTCTATGTCATGGACGCAAAGGTCGACATGAAGGTGCTTGTTGAGCGCAGCCGTGCCCATAATGATTTTGTAGCCGTTGGACATCAGCTGGTAGGGGGTGATGTTCCAGGTGCTAAAGCAAGCCCTAAGCAAGGGATCTAATGGAAACCTAACACCTCCCTCTATGACTGCAATCAGCGGGATGGGCATCCAGCCGTCGGAAAACGAGCGGCTTATGTGATCTACAGGATCTGCCCGCCGGACGAAGACGTCGTCCGGTATCCCGTATGCCGACCTAAATCCCTCTATGGCCTCTGCACTCTCTAGCCAGTGGCTATATACCCCCATGGTTGATATAAGAAAAGGAAGAGAAGGGGAAGAGGGACCAGGAAGAAAGCAATAAAGAACAAAGGACTCGAAAGACTTACTAACACGGGGACTTAGAACGGAGGCGATTGTTGTTGTGAGTGCGCTGCTCGTTAATGGAGGCTCTGCTCTGGAGTTCTTAGAAATCTCTACTTTGGTTCTTGGAAGTTCTCTTTCGAAAATGAGAAGTAAGAAAGGGGAAGAAGGAGAAGATACAGCTATTTATAAAAAGGAGGCGCCAGTAATGGCGCCGTTTCCAAAATTCAAAAAACGTCGCTTCAAAAGACTGCACGCGTACCTTGCGTGACAGCGTGGCGAATCGAATGACGACGCGTGTCATCGACGGTTTATCTGCCGCAATAATTTGAGCATGGCATTTACAGCCATTGATTACCCCTAGCATGCGAAGAGAAGTTGGATAAGCGCCACGTGTCAACGGCTGACGTCAGGGCGAAAATCTCTGGCGGTTTTTCGTTATTATAGCTCCCAACCTCAAGGAATCCGGGATCTCAAGAAGTCGGAAGCTAGGGGGCAATTGTGTGGGGCAAATCTTAATGCGCAAGTTATGCTAAGACCAGCAATAACGCCAGTTCTTGTGCTACATTTCGGCTTAGCTACGCGCGTTTCGACACGAATGCTGGTGCGCTTGCCGAGACCCGCACTGATCACCATGAGCTCGGCCACATGCCTCGTCGAGCCACGCACCTCGGTTGCTGCCGAGATGACGGACTGCTAACCGAGACAGGCTTTGACAACCCCGAAGACACGTGGCAGGGTGCAGGCACGCGCTGATGGGACAGATACACCATCCCAGCCGTCCAGCCTCATCAAATCTCTGACAGCCACATCCAGTGGTTGCAGCTATATCAGGACAGGGCCCAAGAAAGGATCCGACGGGACCTTAGCCGCCAACAGGTCAAGGCGAGAACAAGCCCAATGTGACTAGCATTTAATGCAGTATAGGCTGAACGGACCCTCATTTAATGCAATGTGGGCTATGATGGATCCTCATTGATTACTCTATGGGCTAATGAGACCCTAGCAGTCAGATCATTAGGCTCACTAACAGGCATCTAGGACTTTTCTCTTATAAGAGGATATACCACCCAAAAAACGAGGTACGCACATATGCATGCATTTTCCTAGTCGTTATTCTGCCTCTCTTCTTCTCCAACCTTAGTCCCTGCGCTAACTTAGGCATCGGAGAGCCATGTGATGCCCACAGTCAGGGTACTCTGACTGTTTTCTCTCCCCTTTCAGGCCCCTGAAGCGACTAGCTCTCCATAGTCGATTGGATAAGTCCTTTAAAGCTCTTCCTAATCTTGTGAGTTATATTTTCTGCACTTATAGGTCCATCATTTCTTCTAATCAGGTTTCTTCTTCTTCTTTTTTTTTTAGGGTTGCTCTGCTAAATACTCACAACCCCACACAGCTCTTCCAATCTAAAAACTTTCAGGTTATTAATCTTTCTGCGGGGCCATTAGTAAACTGTTGTGACCATCAAAGATTTTGTTTGCCTCGCTTGCATGGAACGTTAGTGGTGTACAAAAAAATTCGTTGATCCGTAAAATTGATCCGATCCGATCTGCAAATTTTTAACCAATCCAAAGGTAAACGGACTAGTGACGGGCTGAAAATCTTGTAATCCATTAATAACGAATCGGTGACGGATTTCACCCTCAATCCGATCCGATCCGATCCGTTGACGTTAAATATAAATTAAAGAAATTTAAGGAGTCTAAATATAAGTTAAAATGTTTAAATATAAAATAAGAAAAAAAATTAAAGGATAAAATATGAAATTTTTTACAACATGTTTGATATCTTTCTTGTAATATTAGATTGAACAAATTGAACCAATTAATCCAATCCAATCCAATCTGATTCTCCAATGATCGGATCATATCGATTTTTAACAACCATGGATTGGTGACGGATTCCAAATCCATCAATTCGTAAGTAATGGATTGGTGACGGATTTGGCCCAATCCGCACCAATCACATCTGTGTACACCCCTAATGGAACGGCAATGTCAATGTCCTAACACGAGTGACAACTCCCAACTTTGGTGCACCCCATTTCCGTTCTAAACAATGAAATATGTTGGGTGGGGGTGGGGTCATTTTGGGTTTAGGCCAACCCCACCTATGATGATCATGATCATGATCAAGATGATGATGAATTTGTCTGATATAAATAGATTTTTGCCTGTTTAATGCACCCTGGTGACGCAACTTTTCACTTGAGCCGTCATCTTCATCTTTGCGAACGTAAATATCCTTAGCATCTTTGCCCTGACACGTGGTGATGTGCAATTGGACTCCTTAAATTTCCTGGTCAGGCACGTTCGAAAACAGATATATCCTAATAATCTGTGAGAGAGAGAGAGAGAGAGGACAAGACATTCGAAAACAGATTGCCTAAAACTTATCAAAAATCGAGAGAGAGAGAGAGAGAGAGGGCAGAGGCAATGTCTGGAGTCATCTGGTGCAGTCTGTCGCCTTCTCTGAGGTTATTTCTCTCACTATTTCTTTCAGTCAGACACCATAATCATATCCAAGCCATTGATTTTTATTTTATTTTCATTTTTGATTTCTTTCTGAACCAAATTACAATAGAGAACAGAATCAATCAGTACTGAATTCTTCTCAAAATCATCAACAACTGATACTCAGAGAGAGAGAGAGAGAGATTTCTCTTCATTCATTGTTGTTTTTTTTTTTTTTTTTCTCAAATGTGCAATTCGGTAGTTGGAAGTCTGGGTCTTAGTTGGTAGTTCTGCTAAACTCAGAAACTCGTCTGAGTTGACTCAATTGACTTGCCAGTCGATTTACACTCATGCTAATTAAAATAATAGCATTTACACTCATTTTGACACCTTTTCTCTTTTTCTTTTTCTTTTTTTTTTTTTTTTTGTTGTTGATTTCAAGTAAAGTTATTGTAAAAAGTCTTGTAGCATGATCATCAAAGGTTAATGATCTCTGACAAGGAAGAATTATTTTACAATACTCATTTGCTAATTAAAGAATTCCACGACCTACATGAGATTTCAACTTGAATTTCAAGATAAAGTGCACTTAAATGCCAACTAACATTTACATGTAAGATTTTTTTTTTTTTTCTTTTAAGTTTCACTTGACCTACTTTAGTTTTCAAGTTGACCCATCAAGTTTACTGACTCGGTTGAACACTGAGTTATGTTCGAGTTTTTGAACTACTGGATTTTTTTATTTTTATTTATTTTTTTTTTTTTTTTGTGGATTTCAATTCTCAAGTAAATTGTAAGAAATATTGTTATAGATGATCATCAATGGTAAAGAACCCTGAGAAAGGGAGATGAGCTTTTTGTTCTTATCAGGGAAAGTGGAATTATGAAATGCTTCATCCAAGGACATGTACATTTTGTTTGAAATTTAATTTTGTACTGTTGAGCTTTCTGTGGTTCTGTGAGCCCTGACCATTAACAACAGGGCAATACAATAGATGGCCCATTTATCAGTTATCCGCAAGTTTGTGGAATCCTAATTCTTCAATTCATGGCCGGAAACAAACCGTTTAAGAAGAAGATATATCAATGTCAATTTTAAGCAATTAACAGGCCAAAAGTCAAAACATTGGACTGCTCTGATATTTCACTCCAGGGGGTTTTCTCTTTATTGGTCATCCACATTTGAAATATCTAAAAGAATGTTTCTTGTTAGTTGTGAAGCAAACCAGCATCTAGCATTTCAGTTCATAGGCTACATAGACATAGTTGTTTCTTCCTTTGGAGTAAGAGATTTGAAATGCACTTGGTGAATTTCAGAATGCCTTCGGTGATATTTAAGACTAATCGTGCGAGGATCACACCCTGCAAAACAGTTCAAAGAAGGGGCACAAAAATCAGAGCAGAAGTGAAATTCATAAATGGCGAGGAGGCAAAAAAACTTGTAGAGGAAGAGGGTTATGTTGTTTTGGATGTTCGGGATAAGACTCAGTATGACCGAGCACATATAAAATCATGTTACCACGTGCCCCTCTATATCGAAAACAAGGACAATGACCTTGGTATGTATATCTTCTTCTTTCAGGTTTAGTCTTGCAGATATAGCCATTATCATTTTTTTTTTTCTGATCATGCTTTATTCTTCCTAGTTTGATCTTTGTGTGAGACTTCCTATTCAAATTACTTATATTTATGCTCTGTAACTCTGTTATATTAACTTAAAACATTTACAGGCACGATAATCAAGCGGACTGTGCACAACAATTTCTCAGGATTGTTCTTTGGGTTGGCATTCACTAAACTCAATCCAGATTTTGTTAAATTGGTTAAAGAGCAGTTCTCAACTGATAGCAAATTGCTGCTTGTCTGTCAGGAAGGTTTGAGGTTAGTATATGTTGTGCAGGTGTTTTCTTTGTTTGTTCCTATGATGAATCTGATACATGAGGTAAATATAACCTACAGCTCCTGAGTATGTACAAGGAGTGCCAATGGCACAATGAAAACCTGATCCATTCAGGCCCACCCAGCATGGGACCATGCCCCAAAAGAATCCCAGATTGTACATCCTGACCTCCCTGTGGCTTGCAAATGGAAATGCACGAAAAGGAAAATACTTATCACTGTTCCCCATTTACCAATGTTATTGAACGTGGAGCAGCATTGATGGTGTTGAACCTTCTCATTAAGGCTTTGACTATGGAAAATCAAAATGTTGTTTGTAAACATATCAATGGAAAAGTGTATTTCCTTTTTTTTTTCGTGTTTCGTAATGTGACTCGAACTTGCAACCTCATGGCTGCAACAATGAACAGCTTCCAACTGTGCTACAGGTTCTTTTTGGAAAATTGTACTCTTGTGGCAATACCTCAAGTCAGCTGTTCTTTGTTTGGACTTCTGAGGACATCTTGCTAACATGTTTAGTACAAAACCTGTCATTTGAAGCCACACCCCCAATTTCCATCATCTTGATTTCATCATTCTTCATTTAATGTTTAAGTTCTACCGTCTTACTTCAATACTATTGCCCTTTCAAGTTTGAGTACTACCATCTTACTCTTGGACAATTTATCACTTATTTATCTTTCTTTTAGTATCACCATCCAAAATCACTGATCTATGTTGTATCATGGGCCTCTCTCCTTGAATGACTTTACAAATTACAATTCCTTGTAGATGACTATTCTCTACATGTAAGCAAAAAAAGAAAAACATTATTTGATACACCCTTAAATGTTCAAGGAGTTCCTTTTCTTTCGAGTTCATGTATTAGAAATTGCACGATGAAAGGTCACTAAAAAATCAATGATAGCTTTCCCCATCACATTCCTTCCTCCAAAACCATGTCCTCCATTTATTCTTTTGCATCTGCTTCTTCGTTTCCTCTGTAAGTTTGGTGAATTTTCTTCCAATAATTATGCTATCTCCACACACTGTGTCTTGCACTAACTCATCCATCAACCACCTAAGATCCTTCTTCTTAAATGAGTTTTCTTTAATCACAGGCTCACATGCATTTGTAACACTTGAGATTTCTTAATTATATACAATATTAATCATAATGCCTTTTCAGTCTCTCTAGTCTCTTGACCATTACAAAATTATTCTTCAAGTCTCTCTCTCTCTCTCTCTCTCTCTCTCTCTCTCTCTCTCTCTCTGTGTGTGTGTGTGTATATATATGAAAAATACTCATGGTGACATTCATGCAGACAACAATGTGGAGCCCACCTGAGCATTGATTTGAATGGACCATCAAAACCCTCACCCCCTATGTACACCGGATTTGTTACATTTGCACTAATCCGAATTGACTGGACCTTTGGATCGAGGGTTATTTTATTATATATAAAGTCATTAAACTTGTAGGCCACAGATCATGGGGTTAGGATGATCTAAAGGATTTACAATTTTGCACAAAGGTAGGTCACATCCAAATCTTTCAATCCCCCACCACCCCCATGATTGATGGGCCCTAGGTAGGAGGTCGTCCACATGGAGGTCCATGGGAACCATCCGTCATATCTCTCTCTCTCCATAGTTTTCCCAAACTCAACTATCTTCTGTTCTTCCCCATCAATGTAACCTCATCTCAAGAGCATTAGTGTAATTTTGTACAACTACTTTACTGCACACCTTTATAGGTGTGAAACCACTGCCTTTTTTTAGTACCCAACAACTGGATCTCTTTGTTGCATGTTTGCTTTTGAGGGATGCCCTAGGCAACTCTTGTTCACTTGTAACTGTAACTGAGCTTCTTTGCAGTGTGACACTTCTGCCAAGTCTCTATCTGTTTATTTGAGTATTACACATTATGACGGCTTGGCAAGATTCTCATAGCCTACTTCCTATCCTCCATTGATCTTCCAATCTTTTACCCATGCTGGCATCATCACATGATTGAGCACATGGCAGGTTGTCAACAATTTCTATGTAATGTGAGCTCAAAGTTGAATTCCTGTTATAGTTATTTTATCCTATAGTAGGGACTTGAACTCACACAACCCATGTCCCAAACCAGCTGAGTTACGGCCAGGACAATTCCTGTTATAATGTTGCTACAATTGTATCCTGAAAGATACCGTGCAGCACTCATCTGATCATTTGAAAGATTTCTGCTTTTCTCAATACTATTGATATGATTCTGTATTTTACTTCAATGCTTGAGGTCAACAGCAGCTACTAATAAGCTTGAGGAAGAGGGCTTTCAAAATCTATCATGCATTACGTCAGGCCTTCAATCAGTAAAACCAGGTTTTAGCCTCTAGATCAGACACTTTCCATTCTCCTTTTTTTTTTGTTTCTGTTTTTTTCCCCTGGCTCGTAGAAATAGAAGTTTCCTTTGCAATACAAAAAGTGTTCGTGACAACCCAACTTGCAGGAACATTCAATTCTGAAGGTTCGTCTGAGCTGCAAAATGCAGGCAAAGCCGGGCTTGTGACTGTTCAAGGCAAGATCTCTGCTGTGCTTGGGACCGTACTTATCTGTAAGTTGTTCTTTGCATTTCCAGTTTAAGTTGACATACAATTAGCATCTAGAATTAGAATGCAAGTGGCTTTTGTGTGAGGAGATATGCAATGCGCAATCAAACCATTCTTAAACGTTCATATGATGCCGATAGGCTCTATGGTTGTGATAGGAGATACCCCCATAAAATCTCACCCGCCTCGTGATTCTAAAGTTTCAATTTTTTTTCTAGTAGAATGTAGCTCATTGGCTTTAATTGGTTCTTTTTGGGTTTTTCCCCAAAACATTAATGCCTTTGATGCCTGTCACATGCAGGTGCATTTCTTTTTATTACCTTCTTTCCAGAACAAGCAGAAAAACTTCTTCAAATGAGCCCTGTGGGCTAGCCCATGAGACATATGTCCAAATTTTTACCGCTCTTTTTGCCGTGCATTCTCAGCAATGTGGTGGTTAGCTGCCCACAAACAAAGAATTATATGGCAAGCAGAAGGCAGAGCATCTGTTTCAGAAGAAGATACAATGCCGGTATGTAATATATAGTACAAGAAAAGAATATTAATAATATCAAACATGAACATAGATGGTGAGAACAAAATGCGCCATTCGATGACCTGGCTGTGTTGCGTCCCATCACATATTTCACCAAATTTGTAGCCCAACCACCCTCTTACATTGACTAACCCCAGCACTTGAATACCACCTGCTATTGGAGTAGGGTACCCAATTTTTCATTATGTTCTTGTCACTTCCTTTATGACCTCAAAATCTAAACCGAAAATGATTGGGTTGGGATGATTTATTAGTCATCCATAATACATACATAGCCTTCCCACCCATGAATAGCATGCATCCAGATGTACCCATTAAGGCAGTCCGTGCAAGAGAAAATTGCATCATGGTTATATCCTGCCATTGTTGAACTGTTGGCTTTATCTTTCCTTGTTTCAAATGCTTGTTACAGGAGCTAAGAGCTTGAGTCATAGGAAGAGAATTGTCTGTCATTAAAGGATGTATCAATGTGCAGTGCTGACAATTCAAAGCTTGGCCTGTGATTGATCGTGCGGAGGAAATCCACATCAGTGCATGTCAATATGTTAATTGATTTATGTAGCGTCCTAGGTTCATTTCAAAATTCAAAGTGACTTGTTGGATTCTTAGTAAAACTGTAACTTTCCATGTATGCATTTGATGTGGCAGTTCTGAAATTACTTGATTAGGATTCTTGTTTATTTTTTATGTCTAAAGCTGGGAAGAAGGCTTCAAACTGTTGATGAATTATTAGATAATTCTGCTAAAATCTCTTTGCATAAGTAAGATGTAGGCTAGGTTTCTTTGCTTATGAAGTTTTGGGAGGTTCATGTACATCATGCATATTTTGTTGGCTTCATAGAAGCCAGAGTGAATCCATGGTTTCATGCCCAACCGGCCCAAAGATTTACCTGTCAGCAAGCCAAATATGCTGTCTTGCACCTAAAAGTCATTTGGAGAAATCAAATCTGCAGTTATCTCCAACCTGCAGGTATTTTAGGAGCATTAATGCCTAATAGGAATTATTTTAAAAGTACTGCTGCCAGTCCCAAATCCAGATATAGGATGGTTGAGTGAGGTTGCCAGCCAGCATAAAATTTTGGTCTCAAACATGAATCCTGAGACATTGTTCAGTGATCATGATAAGGCATTTTATATGAGGATTTGGCTTAGAATAGACCGGATGGTGAACAGAATCCATGTACCTAACCCTGCTTAATTAGTTGGGACAAGGCTTTGATGGTGATATTGCCTCAAGAGAAAAAAAAAAAACATGAGACAATGGCCCCCCATGCAGCTGTACTAGCATTGAACTGGTGAGCCCCATCATTGATAGATCATGCTCCAATATCTCTACAGGTTTATTCCACTCGGGTAAGTTCAGTAAGGACTTTATATTGGTTGGATACCCATGTGCTATAATAGGTCTTTATCGTGGCTTGGTTACATTTACTCCTATTATTAGGAATTCATGATAAAAATGGGCTCCAATAGAGAATTGTTGAAAAGGTGAACAATAAAGGATATAGGGTGGAGATGTAGATGGAACCCTGAGTTTCCTAGGATTTAATCCACTAGCTTGATGGCTATGTTTTAATTTATTTTCCATTAAAGGGGAGATTATTTTATAGCAATTTATAGATCTCCGCCTTTTTTTTTTTTTTCAGTTTTACCACTTTTAGATATGTGTTTTTAGAATTCCTGGGAATGCAATTAATATAAAACAAACAAGCCCTTACCTTCAAAAACCGAAGGCCATCAGAGTGAGACCTATTCACCAACAAATCTAAACATTTAACCTAAGCCAATGAGTCTGGATGAGTTCGAAGTAACAGGCATGCAAAATTCTGAACGAATCTCAAATATTTTGACACACAATGCATCCCATTGTTGTTTCTCAAAAGATCATACCGCTAGCCAGACAAGTTACTATCTACCCAAACCAACATCAAAAGGAGACATGCAGTAGTCGTAGGGATCAAGGCCGCCGTATAAACAAGTGGTTGATGGATTAAATTTCTACCAAAAAATTAGCTGCAAAGAGCATTACTAGCAATCTGACCGAAGATGACAAAATGGATAGTTATACAAGAACAGTCTAGAAACTAGTGAATGACTTATAATCATTGCCTTTTAGCAACATCCCAGTGCTAATATTTGATAGATATCTAATCCATAAACCCCTCACATATTAGGATACACTACACGGCCAACTACCTACATGCTCCGTCTTTTACACATTCCACACGCGCACTGCTTTATATGGATCTTTTTCAACTAATTGAATGTGGAATTAACTTTTCAAACTTATTTGACCAATTCATATGCATGATTAATCAGATGATTAACCCACAACTCTCTCGGGTCCTATTGGACTAGTTATTAATCGATTCTAAAGCACACCTTTCAAATGTTATTTTGCTTCAAAAAATCATCATAGGTCATCAAAATTCAGAATGTCCTGTTTAGTGCAGGTATAGACTAATTCTGAACTCAAGGGCAGGGAATTGGAAATAACTCGTTCAAAACAGAATTTTATTTGTTTTTCTGAGGCGATTTTTTTTTTTTTTTACCTGGATTACCAAGACTGTAAAACTATTAAATAGAATGCCACATTTGATGTCAATGATTAGAACTAAAGAAACTGTCCAATCAGACATGTAGGACCAACGAATCCATAAAAGACTAGGCAAATGTTTTACATGAAGAACAGACAAACTTCATATATCCAAATCCAAATTTAGTACTGACAATTGACTAATAAATAGCATCAGTGAGCAGTTCTACAAGAAGAGGATACTACCATTTTTCATTCCTTTAATAGGTACAAGAGCTCAATAGGTACAAGAGTGAGTTCAAATAATTAGGAAAAATTACAATACAAAAGGTGTCAATATAAAGATTTCCACGGCCCCTTGTTTGCAGGATAATCCAGGATGTTGTTAGCTCTTCAGCACCCACATGATTAAACCAGAAATTCAAAAGCGAAGTGGTCATCATCTTATAGCATCATCACATCAATCTCAGGTAGGCAATAACTAACTTGTCAAACAAATAGATCCAAAGGATTTGGTAACTTAATATATAGGTCAGTTAAGTGCAATAATTAGTACCACCTTTAATGTTACTAGGAAGAACACTCGTTGCTGTCATCGAGGAGCAGAGCTCACAAGTTCACTAAAGTAGATTGGTTCAACTCTGCAATTTTAGCCAGCAAAGAGAAAACAAATTAGTTTCCAAAGCTATAGGGAAACAAAGTTATAATTTAATATAGGTTTTTCCCCATAAAAACCTTTAACTTCTTGACTAATTTCTAAAAAGGGGTCTTGCGAGTGTTTCTAAAATCTCCCCAAATGCTTTATTAATTTGCCAAATACCCGCTTTCAAGTATAAGCTGATTTTGACTGGAGGGGTTTTTCTTTTTAGGAAAAGAAGGGCTGACCTTTGGGTGTGTTTTCTGCCTCTAGTTACTTCAAAAGGGCATGATCTCTTCAGAAAATACAAGGTATTTGCTTGCACCTGCAAACGCTTTCCTTGTTCATATGCAAGAGCCCTTTTCTTCCTCTAAACCATGTAAACATCTGAATCTACAGGTTTCAAGATTATAACAAATCAAGATAGAGATCAAAGAAAGAATTGAAATGAGTAAAGCCTTTAGTATGGGTTGGTTCTCAGATTGACCTGAGATTAGGATGATTGGTACAGTTTCCAAGATGGGTTCTAATGGACAGTGATGATGGTATTTGCACAACTTAAGATATAGCTGTTCATATAACTCAAGGGGCTTTTTGGCTATAGGGCAAAGAGGGTCCTTTCAATAGTACAAGATTTCTTTTTTTTGTGTGTAGAACTCGATAGTACAAGATTATATTGCTAAAAACACAAAATATCAGTTATCAGCTTTACCTCTACAAGAAGACATGCCCAGTTTATGTAGCATCAGAAATTGGCTTTCCAGAGTGAAGGAGTCAATGACAAAGTAATATCACCATAAGCTTCATCTTGATGTGTGTCAATAAATCCATAAGTCTTCAAAACCTACAATCAATCAAGGATAATAAACAATGTATTACTAAGATAGCTAAAAACAGCCGCTTTCTCTCTCTTTCTCCTCTCTTATCTCTATATACCATGCAATTTGTTTGTGATAAAACTCAATGGTGAATTACGTGTTGAACAGTGAAATTTTGCTTGGTGCCAATTCAAGGGGGGCCTTTGCATATGGACAGATTGGATTGATCAAAGGTGGGCCCCAAGTATGAATACTCAAAAAGGGGATGCTAGTAATGCGGGCTATCTGGAGAATTCCACCATATACATATACATATACTCAGTTCCATGTTCATCAGGTTCAATTACATGATGAATACCTATTGCTCCATTTGAGAATATAGAAAGCTCTACCAAAATAGGAAACACAGAACATAGATTAACCAGACTTGTAATTCAATGATATAGGGTTGGGAATCATGTAATAGAAAATGAAGCTGAAACCTGAAGTGTGAGAATGAGACCTTATGAATAGTCAATTCAACTTTTTTTTTAAAGTAAGTGTACTCATAAGGTAAGGTTAGTAGCTTACTAAAACCCATGACCCTGAGGTTGCAACAATGGGCACCTTCCAAATTATGTTATGATTGCTAGAGACGATGATGTAGTTTAAGTGATTAACCGTGACTTGCTAAGAGGGCAGAAACAAGAATCCATGTAATAGGTCAAATAGCTTACATATCAGTAGGATAAAGAGATAAATGCAAAACACTGCAATGAGCTATGTTGACAATCTTGTAAAACTCCCAAAACCAACCCAACCAAAAAGTGAAGAAAATTGAGTCTCACCCAAGTCTTAGCTCTCGCAAATTAAAAGAAAAACTATATATTGAATAGTTATATTTACAAAAATCGAGTCTTTGCAAATAGAGCCAAGTCAGTTGGGCATTGACAGGTTGTGTTGATCAAACCGTAACTGAGCCAATCAGGTCTTGACAAAACTAAACTCTTGGTCCATGAAAATTTTTACTTGTGCAAATTTTTTCTGAGTTCTCATCAGGATATCTGGGACATAGCACTTTTGGATGACATCACCATAATAACCAATAAAATATTTGGACTGTCATGCCTTGTCAAGGTGTCCCAGTGTCCCCAATGCAGTGCAGATAGCAAAGACCCCAAAAAAAAACAGTACAATTTCTCAGAATAGGCTATACATAGGGATAATAATAAGATGTCGGCGGTGATGATGATGTCTAGGCAACCTTATCTGGTATCCCTCAAGGCTGTAAACACACCAAAGACCAAAAGAATGTACAATTGTACACACAAAGCTCTTCCTAAGGATAACGCTAAGGTGATGACAATGATCATGCTGTCTAGGCAACGCCATCTAAATGATAGTATTCAGGAGCTTTATAATCTTATAAAATTACCAGTGCCTCATAAAACATCCTTGCACATCGTTTTCTAGTTTCTCCTTCTAGGATCTTGTTCAAGCTTAGATGTCCTAATAGGCCTTGCGAGATTTCAGTCGAAGGAGACTGCTCTTTTAGAAATTTAGCCATATGCCTACATCAAAAATTTCTCACAAATCAAGAGAATTATTAAAGTTAAAACATTACAAATAAAGCTTTTAGAAGAAATTGTATTACCTGGTCCTCACAGTCAATGAATCATATTCTTTTCCTTCATGTCCTGTAACATGAACAGAAAATGTAATTCTATCCATTATCAAGATGCTTATAATACAAAAGAAACACTGGCTAAAATTTTATGCCAAGTCATGTTCATCCAATCATACTCCATAGTATACCATAAATTAAAAGTTCCTGGGACAAGAAACCACATTTTAGCAACATGTAGAAACATCCAAAACATATCATATATAGAAACAACTTACCAGTTGGTGTAACCTCTGTATCCAGAAAACTTAGTTCCTACACAAACAAAAGAGAATTGAGTCAATGCCATACAATTTTTTTATGAAAACCACTCACGGTTATCACACTAACAAAGGCAGTGTTGCAGATAAAACAAATATTTTCAAAATATTTCCATAGTTTCACAAGAAAACGGTAAGCCAGAATCACCCCAAGAATACCACGTGATTCTCATAGTAAATATATATATATATTAAAAAAAAAGAATCTCACGCAATTTTTCACTATAATTACATGATGTTCTATCTAATATCTCTATATTTTTCAGAATGCATGCTTTATCCTGCTTTAATATATGGCTCTATTTTTTTGTGATTTTTATATTTTAATTTAACCAAAAACTCATTTTTCTGCAAACATAATGCTCTTACAAAGAAAATCACAGGATCCTGATATATCAAGACATGATGAGTATCCCCATGCACCCATTTGATTCAAGCAGTTCCCATGCTTCAATGATCCAAACATTGAACAGATGGACTGTTGATGAGGGGTGTTCTTAACATTCTTGGATTTTCCAATCTAGACATTTTTTTCAACTTGGACATTACAATAATGAGCACCTTCCACAGGCTCTTCTCCAAATTATACAATATGGGTGCATCAACCCAGCCATCAACACAGTATACACAAATTGATTCATGAGGACGTCTTATCATTCTTCTAATCCAGGCGACAACAATATCTAAGGAGATAACTCACTTCTGATGCATGATAATTCGAGGTGCCTCCAATGCTTTGTCGCTCCCTAAGAGAAGTTACAGGTGAGTCTGCAGAAATCAGCATCTCTGGAATCTGATGGAGATTAATAATTCCTTCAGGCAATTCCTCCTCTAAATGTGCCATTGGTGTTTCGGGCTCGAGACGACTAGGTTCAGCAAATGTTGGCAAATCTGGTGTCAAGACTATTTCAGGCTCCAAAGGATTTCCTGTTTGCAACTCTGACCCCAAATTGCTGGCAGGGATTGGCGTGTGCTCTTCTCTTCCAGATGGAGACTGCTCAAAGTCAGGTAAAGGAACATCAACATGACCTTCAAACCGAGGTTGTTCAATTTCCATATCAAAGGCAGGTGTGCTAGCAGGATCATTTTCAGATCTTTGCTCTGGAAGAGCTATCAAAGGAACTGGATTAACTTCAGAAGCAATAAAGTTTTTCTTGAAAACTCCTTGAAGATCAGAACACATTCCTGCAGAGAATGCCAATTAGTACTAAATAAGAATGTACTGAATACCAACTAGTCTGCTGCAATAGAATGAAACTCACCAGAAATTGAAGGCTCAAGAAAGATATTATCATGTTTCAATCTTTTGTGGGACCTCCACACATCCAAAGCCGACAATGGAAGTTTACTTCGTTTTCGAACCAACTTACTAGTGTCTTCAAGTTGTTTTTGTATAAACCTAAAAAGTTAAAAGTATCATCAGGAGTTCCAAGAAACCATATGCTACAAGAGCAGAAAATTTATCAATTTAGCCAAGAATACATAACAAGAAACCAAGTAGGCAGTATAAATTAATGGAAGTTGAAAGAGATAGACTTGACTTACACTATATTTATTTGCACCATAGCCTAAAGGAATTTTGTCTCAAATTGTGCTACTACACCCAGCATTTTTACGGCCCACAAAATGAATTGTCAAACTAACCAATCTTAATTGCCCATTCTTGCATGCTTTTTGGCTGAAATCAATGTTTTAAAATGTTGAGGCATGACGCAGAGCATTCCAATTGCCAAAGTGGGGCATAAGCTTTGATGTATGGGGCATAAAGCCTCAAGAACACGCCTTTTAAAGAAATAAATAATTGAATTAAAAAATATTGTTAAAAAATAGAAAAGTGTAGTAGTTTGGCTGTTTTAAAAGTTTTTAATGAGTTAATTAGGGTTGAATTAACTTAAAATTTAGTTACAGCAGTCTGAGAGTTGAGAAAGAAAATAACTTTTTAAGTTATTGAAATTACAAACTGCCTCTCCCTTTTTCATAAAAACTAGTGGAATGTGATTGAAGCGCATGTTTCATCTGGGGTGTATCCCTCGAAAATGTTTCATGTGGTAAGACTCACAGCCTAAATGCAAGCCACACTTTTTAGACTTGAGGCGAAGAGCATAGGACTCAACTCAAGCCATTTTTACCTTTTAGGAAGCCCCGCACCAAGGCGAGCCCTGAGGTGCTATGCCAAAAAATGCTTCCGAAAACACTGACTGAGCTTACTGATCTTCCAACCAGGGCAAATCCTGGTCTACATATCTTCACATATATAAACATAAAAAAGTGAAAAAAAAATAAAATAAGAAGGATGTCTACCTCAAGAGAAAGGGACGAGCAAGTTCAATATCCACTACGTTGAAAATAGATCAATTGGACTAGTGGAGCATACTTGAACCCATTTGCATGCACGGCAGATGATTGTATAGGAAAAGATCAAAAGATGACAGCATATGGCCTAGAATGCAATCGGATGTTCATATCACAAACTCAAGCATGAAAAATAAATGACTGAACTAGTTTGTTCTGGCATTTGATTTTGAATGCCTAAGTCTCTCCTAATTGACCATAAAATAAGCTGCCATCAACATTTTAACTTTTTAAATACAGTGCATGTAGGTTCTCCCTCTCCCTCAGCAAGTAGGTAGAAGATTTTCAACTCAGCAATGGTGCTCATTTAAGCTAAATGTGTGGGGGCTGGGGGCCACCTTTCATCCCCCTTCCCCACCCCTCCCCAGGGCTTTGAGACACTACACCCACCCAACATGAGTAAATTGAATGCATCCAAAATCTGAACCGACCACAGTTACACCTTCCACTGGATTCAAACTCGCTTTAACACTTTCTCCCCATTGATAATCGATGCCTTAAAATCCACACCTACTATCACCACCAAAGATTCTATATCAAGTGCATTGATAACAGAGATAGATCTGTCATTTTGGATGAAAATTTGCAATGTTTCCAGGCCACCAATGCATAATCATATACCATACTAATTGCCTAGAAACCTGATGATGCACATACTATCCAAACAGGTTGATTCTTGGATGTCCTTTATCCATGCATAGACCTTTATGTCACCTCTCTCCCTAACACAAACCAGTTTCTTTATTTACAGGAGGTACCTAACCAGCACACGACTTGCACTGTTGGCCTCCATTTCATGGTTTAAACTTCTCCATATGTGCTTTCCATAGAGTGCATGTACAATGTTACATTGTGGTAGCAAAGGATCCAGTTTGTCATCAGAGCTGCTCATACAATCTCCACCACCCAGCCAGGAGAGCATGCACTTACAAGAGCTTTTTACAATCTTTTCAACTGCAGACCCATTTACAATCTTTCAGCATTGTGAGTGTTCTGAATCTCAAAGTTTTTTTTTTTTCCGAATGGTTGTTCTGAATCTCAAAGTTGCAAAGGCAACTTCACAGGGTTTACAACTAAGTGTAAAGAAAATCATCTCTACTATGCGGACAACATGACCAAGACCATAGGTTTAATAACTGTGGTGCAGTCCTGTCAAAAGTAGGTTTGCCATGAATAACAATATAATTCTAAGAATTAAAGAAACACTTACTCATTCTGCAATACTAAGATATCATCATATAATTGTTTTCTCTTCCTCGTCTCTGCTTTATTCTTCTTCTCAATGGGTGGTGTCGGTTGTAATGCCATTTCAAATAATGCAGGCCCTGCAATGTGAAAGTTGAAGTCATCACATAAGCTCCAATTGGCAGCAACAATGGTTAAACGAACAGCAAGTTACAAGAAATTGTGGGTATAGTGGGTTAGACAGAAATGAAATCAATGATAAAATGCCAGCAACCCACCAAAAGAAGCTCTTGAATTAAAAATATCAGGTTCCTCTGGAGATATATTGGTTGGTGGCATTGGATGCAACTGAGATGGCAAAGACTCTTCTCCAGTCACTGGAAAACCCTCCATGATTGGAGTAAGTTTATCCCGAGTCTGCGTTGGATTAGAAAGCTCATGCTCCTCAACAATGTTGTTGCCAAGTTCTGGCAATCCCCCATCCCCCCCAAGAGATTCTACAGCATCACGCAGAACCTCAGTCTCGGGAAGATCTTGGGAAACATGATCTTCATAAACCCTCTGATTGGATTCGCCTGCCTGATTGCTTGGCCCAGGATCTCTGACACCCACATCATTGTTCCCTGGTGGAGGAATGACACTGGAAGAAGCACTGGTGTTAATCTAAGCCCCCTAGAACCAACTATGTAAAGAAAATATTCAAAGCTAGTGAGTGACCATACTCTTCTTCCATTGGATCAGGACCGAGGTTTGGCAGCTCTATCTCAGAAGATGGATCCATCCTAACATCCTGCTAAACAAAAATGTCTTTCATTCAAAGCAATCTTTATTACTTGAGCCTTATGAAGATCGAAGACGAACAACAAATGGGGTTTTACCTTGTCGACAAAGAAAGCAACATATGGATCTCCTTCACCAGGGATCTGATCTATAAGCACAGCCAGACACAAATGTTCACCAACCAAGTATATAAAATGTGAAGAGGTTGCAAGCAAAGACAACACAAATAAAAACTACCGAGCAGTAGTACCTGTCATGGTGATTTCTTCCCAAGTCTTGAGATGATTGTCGGGAGTCCTGAGAACAAACAGGCATATAGGATACAGTATACAGAGTTAGGGTTTAGCATAAAATCTGCACATCATTTCACAAAACGCCATAAAATCTTACTCGGCCTGATAAATCGCATCATCCAAATTCAAAGCATCAAGTTCAAATGTCGCAGGGAGCGTGACAGAGTGAAATGGTGCATGGCTTGCGTCTTCTGGCAAATTGACTTGTATTGTTGCAATCGCAGTTCTAATGTGACTCAGAAATTCATTGCAGTCATGATGAAGATAGTCGACTTTCTTCGAGTATATTCGGACAACACCCAATAGAAGATGCCCCGATAATCTCAACGCAATTGGGACTTCAGGAAACATAATGCAATCTGGAGCACATTGAATGAATAGGCAGAAATCAATTGCTAGTACATTTCGATCAAAGAAATGAAAAATGAAAAACAGCCCATCTCAGATTCTAGTGTTCAGAGGTGGAAAGAATGGTTTGAATTACCGACGGAGGAAGGAATGTTGGTGACAACAACTTGGGATTTGCGAAGCTTGTGGTGGAGATGAGCGGCGATCCAGATGGTGCCGAGAGGGCTTTTCCTGGCGAGGAAAGAGCGAGAGTAGAACATCTTCTTCTTCTTCTTCTCTCTTTCTAGGGTTTTTGAGTACGGGAAGAGGAGAGTTGCAGAGAGAGAGAGCGAGAGCAAGCGCTAGGGTTTTGATCTGGCTTTTGGCTTCCGAGGGAAGGAGAAAAATAGGATGGATGGCGCGCGAATTGGAATATTTGGCGGCAATGAAAGGAAGGGGATAAGCTCAAATTACCAAAATCTCCCTTCCTTAGCGGGAATGTGTCTTTTGCTGCCATAGGTGCAGTAGGGTTGCAAACGGTTTCTGATTACTTGATTATCCTGTAAAAATCGGGTCAGCAACCTATTTTAAATTTCGATTCATAAATAAGCCCAAGTCTGGAACCTAATTTAGGTTTCTATTGATAAAAACGGATCCGATTCTGAGTCCATATAGTTTCTGACCCGGGACCCGGTATATGAGTTTTTAATATTGCAATTTATACTTTAAAATCAACTCTTTTTTGGCATTTTTATATATAATACTGGATGTTGTAAACTTGATTCACTATTATAAGTTGAATGATATGCTTATTTTAAAAAAAAAATGAATGACAAAGAGAAAATATAATCGATTTTGGAACTTGATTCGAGTTCTTTGGGTGGGCACGGTTCCAGAACTGAATTCGAGTTTTCTTATCGAAACCGAGTCCGGAACCAACAAAATAGGTTCCAATTCAAAACTAAATCCGGAACCATTATTTTAAAACGGGTCCGGGTCCGGGTCCGGGTCTGTGTCCACTATGGTCATGATCCGGAACTATCCCGTTTGCAACCCGTGGACCATGCCAGCTTGACCCGATTTGGGCTGGGCTTGGGTATAGAATGTATAAATAATTTTATAATGATGGGATGAGGGAGTGATGGTGAAAAAAAATTTCTAGAGTTAGGTTGATTTATCATAATTGAGATTTTTCAATATTTTGATTCTATCTAGATCTTTCGATCTCCCTATTGTAAGAGATACGGTTCCAAGTGGGCTCCACTTTTGAGGAGTCTTTATAAAGGGGTCCACAAGTGAAATCTGCATCAGAGCAGTCCATGTTTATTTATTTATATTATATGCAAGTAAATTAATATCATTGGATGTTTGAAAATCAAATGCAGCTTCGACTCAACCTGCGTTGCACTTAGATTTGGGCTCCAGTGGAGTAACTTGGGTTTTGGTCCAAGTTCAGATTTTAGTCACATGGAATTGGAACTAAGCTTGGGTCGATTTAATACCGGATCCTCTTCTTAAAACCTTTTGCATTTTGCTGGAATTGGCATCCTTCCATTTCATTTTGCTAATGTGGCCCAAAGACTACCATTTGTGAATAGTTCCATATTCTAATTTTCAGTTTAATAATGTTCCTTTACAGGCCCAAAGACTCCATAAATAAAATTTGTCATGTCAACTGTCTCTCACCTAAAAAGAATCCAGTAGTTTATGAGAATTAAAGGGGTGGCATATCTAATTGCTACATTTAAATCCACTTCATATATTATAATCATTTTTTTAAGACAACATTGCACAAGTCTCATGTAAAAAAAAAATCACATTAAAATATCAAAACCTATTCCCCATGGTTTGCTCCCAAATTTACTGATTCCAAGAGTGATACAAACTTTGGATTGACAAATGGCCAATATTACCCAACCAGGATGATTTTCTTCTCATGGTGAGTCCAAGCAACTCTACCCTTTTTTGGGCTTATCTTCCATTGGTACAAATGGCATGACAACATAATATTTAACATTCACAAGACAATAGTTTTTTAAGACTTGAGATCTTGTTTCTTTAAAAGGAATAAAAGTTGTCCCCCATTTCTGTTTTATTGCAATTCAAATCATCCTTTTTTGGAACTACAATAGATTATGAATAAAAGATGGACACATGGCACATCTGCAAGGTGAACTTTAGATCAAAAGGCTACTGTGCAAGCCTGCATTGGAATTTCCATCTGTACAATGATGCTACTGTGCAGGCCTGTGAAGAGGATGGCTGATATTCATGGCGTTACATCAAAAGGCTAGTAGCAACTTCTTTGGTTCAGAGCCGATCGCTTATTGGTCCAGCAATACCCAGTCCATGGTGCTAATTATGCATCAAATAGATAGTTCTAACATCTACCTAGTGGCCTATGAACATGGTAGATAACAAAGTAGCTATGGGTCAAATCAAATGGTTAAAATTCTGTCTTGTAGACCATTGAAAAAAGTGAGAGTAAGTTTCATGAGTAGACTCAGATTTGACCTATGAAATTAACTTCAAATGGAAATACTCTGTGTAACATTTAAATCTTTTTTTTTTTTTTTTTCAAAAAAGAGTATTTCAACTATAGTAGTACTTTCACCAAAAAAGGAAAAACAGGAAAAAAGCAATATTTAGTAGTAAGGAGAAACAAAACTCATGCATCCGACCCCAACATAGTTGGGACAAGGCTTTGACGATGATGATGATGATTATGAATCCGACATAATGCACTGCTGATAAAAATACCCTTAGAAATAGAGAGGTAAATTGTATTGATTTTCAATGCAACCTACTTTCCCATTGTTTGGTGTATCACATGTCCCTTGCGGAATAGGGACTGATTTTCCTTGATATAGAATTCGATTTCGTATAGGAGAGGTAAGAATCTAGGATTCCTCTCTCCTATGGAAACAGAATCTAAGGAGTGCAGAATCCTCTTACTGTAGTCCTAAATGGAAAAGGAGATCCAGAATGAAAGATTAACGAGGAATTTAAAGACAATTTATGCACTCATTTGCCGAGGAGATTATCACGGTCTCACTTCCCATTAACCATAATTCGACTAGTTAGTTACGCTGACTACGTTTCACATTTCAGCAAAAGTAGAGAGGTAACAATTCATGGGAGGAGCAATGAAACTTCCATACAAAGAATAACACTCATAACTGGTCCTTTTCACAAAGGATTTGTCTGAACTCAGAAGGAGCTGATTCTTCTCTAGGCAAACAATATGAGTACTGTCATATCCTGGTCCTAAGAAACCGGTGACGAAATGAATTGACAGTTCCGTGACATAAAAATTGCATATCTGACCCAGCTGTTGAATAACAGTACTGGTCCTCTTGCATTAGATGAGTCATCATCATTATGCCTATCCAATTCAATTAGAGCTTCTTCACATACACCTGTGCTCCATGCTTAATGCCAGATTCAAGCATGGCTTCTAGAACAGCGATATCTCGAGCACCTTCGATGAAAGAACTGCGAGGCTCAGCTTCAAAAAGAGCTCCGGCCTGCTAAGACAGCACAATCAAAGAAAATGCTCCAATTAACAATGCTCAGCACAGAACGAAGCAAACAAAAAATGAGAAGCAAGGGGATCACAAATGAAACATGTGCAGATTATCAACAATTGGAGACACCAATATTCAACAAAACACTCCACTCCAAAGAATCACTAAATACTTCAATTTTTCAAGGAAAATGTCAATTTCCCATAAAACAGCATACAATGTCCATTTATAGATGCTATTTACCTATATCTATTAACACCCCCAAAATAAAAATCTTTACAACTATGTTTCCCTATTTCATTGTCAACAGGACTTCAAAGATAAATGTTGAGTTTTCTTAATAAACTTCTCTTTTTTATGGAATTGTAACCCCAAAAGATTAACCTTAGCTGTCACTTGTCTTTTTAGATTATAGTCTAATACCCCTTCCAACAAATAGAAGGCAATCTATTGAAGCAATTTAGAATGGCATCTCCAAGTGTGACCCACGCTCTCTTCAATAGTTGGGGTCTCTTTTGCTTCCATCCTTTTTGGAGTGGTGCACCAGCACCTTTTGGACTGCCTTTTCTTCTCAAGTAAAAACTAAAGCAAAAAACTCGTACAGCATGCAAATACAGAACATCATGGATAGCAAAACAAGGAAAGGAGAAGTTGATTGGTAATCATGCACTGAAATTTATGACAAAACACATTTACAAAATTATGTTACCTCAACCTGCAACATGTCATGAACAAAAGCTTTTAATTCTTCATTCACTCCAGAAAAAGGGTAGAAGTTAGTTTGGCATTTCCCATCAGTTGAATAAAATGAAACCTGCAATAACACCACTGGCAATTACTTCAAGAATTATTGTTTCTTTGAGAAAAATCGTCTCTTGGAGAGGTAGTTTCTACTTTACCAAGTAACCATGCCTTCCATCAATATTCCCACGTTCAACTTGCACTGTACCCTTAGAGCCAACAACTCGCCAAGATATCTAGAAACTTAAATCCTTAGGACAGTCCATAAGTGCAATTTTGCAAGCATATAGGAGGTAATCATAATACAAAATCATAGAAGAGATCATGTGTTATCAAGGTACAAAAACTATAACATTTTAACACACCTTGGGTGAACTTGAGGACACTATCATTGCAAACACTCCATGACAACCATTCTCCAGTTGACTTGAAAGATGAAACACATCCAGGATCATCACATCTCTAATGGTCTGAAAATATTTTACTACGGAGACACACTACATGCTTTAAAACTTACAAGAGAGCAGATATAGTGTCTGGTGGTGGCAGAGTTTTATCCACGTGAGAGGAAATAGCAGATACTGAAGTTACCTCGCTCCCAACCACCTACCCAGCAGTAACAAGAATAAAAGTTATTGTAGATTTTAAGAGAATTGTTTTAAAGACTGTCAATGAAACAACCACATACACAGAAAAGGTTGCCTATGTTCGCAACAATCAAGTTACACTGTGTGAAACTCTATGATGCATGGATACTTCAAAATGGGCAACATGCAACGTATCATATCCAACACTTTACTTTTTCTATGTAAAATCCGTGTCCCTACCATGTCCCTACCACATCTGGGCATCGTAGGTGAAACTATGATGACTTAATGTAGAATCGACTTTGGAGACATGCATTTAGGAATAAGAGGATTTTACAGGAAAAAACCTCTTAGATGGCTCATGCGCGAAGAAGGACCTTCTAAATACTAATATACAGATGTGGTCCCGTGGGGCCAATTGCGTTTTTTTTTTTTTAAACATTGGAGGGGAGCGACGATATCTCATCTCTTTTCTCTCTCCCCCCTCCCCTCTATCATACACACTCCCCTTTCCCCCAAATCCCCTTTCTCCTCCTCATCTCTTCCAAACCTATGATTTCTAATTTCTGATGTTTATCTCCTTCCTCGGACTTCTAGTGTTAGGGTTTGGGCAAGTTCCTCTTCATCTCTTCCAAACCTATGATTTCTAATTTCTGATGTTTCTCTCATTCCTTAGAAGTGTTAGGGTTTGGGCAAGTTCATCTAAGAGATCTGGGATGCTCTGAAACTCATTTCCTGTTGTTGGAAGCCCTTTGACGATTCAAGTGAATCAGGAAGATAGGAGTTTCTCGCGGCGATTCGCCACTATAGCAATGATATCGTCACTCGGTCAAACACCCAAAATAATAATAAGAAATCTAGCGGGAGGACCTTTTCAGTGTGCATCGAACTATGGGGTCCTTTTTCGTGCATGGGCCATCTAAGAGGTTTTTTCCCGTAAAATCCTTTAGGAATAAATATTTGAGAAGCACTAGATCGGACTAGGAAAGGAGGGTGCAATTGGCTTTGAGCTGTGGATTTGGCTATACCCATTAGTCTGTGAGCTGGGTGCAATGTCTGATAATCCTCTGTCAACAAAAAGGCCCAAAACCAGGCCTGCATAGCCTGAAATTTTTCTACACATGCTTAGAACTTAGTTAATAAGTTTTTGTTTCACATAATTTTTTTGCAATTATATCCATATTACACATTTTAGTTGTGTTGGCATATTTAGTTCATTATTGCATCAGAAAATTTTGTTTTCAGCACCTATTTGAGGAAAGGAGGGATGGAGATTTTCTTAAAAAACCTGTTCATCAAATAATAATAATAATAATAATAACAACAACAATGATAATAATAATAAGAACATGCTGCTGATGTTGACTTGATTAAAGGAAAAAGGAAAAAAATTAATGCTACAGTCATTGCATAGCTTAGACATAAAATGGTGTCAGGAAGGTTTGATGCAAGCTAGCACAACATTCTCAAATTTACATGGCTGAATATGCACTTCGAAGGTCCCGGCTGCTGCTCAATTGGTCGGGGACATCGTGTAGTGTGCAATGTGTGCGTGAGTGTGAGTCTTGTAAAGTGAGGAAAAAAAACTTAAAAGCATTTTGCAATTCTTCTCTTCAACAATTTCTCATCATGGGAAATTCTAAAGGAACAGTCAACCAAGGGGTTTTCTCTAAGGATGTAAGTGGGGAAATATCACAAACATAATACTTTAAAAAAATACTGATTTTTCTTAAAATAGATGTCAGAATTTTTAGAATTTTTTTCCAACAACAATAATTTATAAGCAGAGTCTAAGTTCTAGACATTCTAGTTTAATGCTGCAAAAAACGCTTCATATTCTTAAATATTAACCATACTTTGGAAGTCAAAATCCAATTATTCTGGGATTTATTTTTTTTATACATTCTTGTGCAAGTGCCATAATATTTTTAAATCATCATTGATATCTGTGACACCAAGATAGTAACTAAATTGCCTAAAAGCATATGAAAGGGGAAAATAAATAAAAGGCACAGGAGAGCATACCATTCTCAATCCTGCAATGTAGTGTACCCCCATATCTAGAATGAAACCTCCCTGCAGAGTATATGCCATCTTTTAGCTAGCCTCTGGTTCACATTAACAATATATGCAGACTTGGCAAGTACCATAGGGACATTAGCATGTAATAACTCAATAAGGAAGGATTCATATTGCAATATTCTCCCAAATGTCTATAAAATTTATTAATGTAAGAATACCGATACCATATGTGCTAAATAGCAATGCCAGAAGCTTATAAATTTGAGCGTGATATGAGTGAAATTTCAAATATCATTATTTATGCAACCAAACCATAAAGACTTCTCCTATGCAACAAGGTCATTGATACACATATCATTATGGTGCTATTCTGCAACATGTAACAATATCAAATGTGACTACAATACCCAAGACGGTGACTTTTAGGCCCCGAACAGAAGATGCTCCAAAACTGATATCCAAATAACTCAAGAATATAACGTAATCACTAATGCAGGGCCATCTGGCCAATATAACTAGTCTTTATTGTTAAACAGGCCCCAGGCCCATAATTAGATCCAGTCCAGCATGATTGTCTTGCGTGCTTTGATTTGGTCAAAGATTACACAGTTGTACATATTATCTTAATTAGATTGGTTTCCTAACTTAGAACATAATTGATGTAATTAGATTGATTTCCTAACTTAGAGCCTTCATTAAGGCATGTAATACTCTATATATTGAGGCTTGTTCTCCAAAGGAAGACAAGCAATTATAATGCAAGTTCATAGCTTTATGCTATTTCAACTTCCATTCGTGAGTGGTCTTGAGTTTGTCATGGTATCAGAGCGAGTTTCAAGAACACCTAGTTTCTTCTCTTCCAAAGCATCAAGGCAGTAGGATAGAGAGGAATAAAACTCTCCCTCGTGCAGAATAACAGATCCAAGCATCTGTTCAAGGATTCCAGCGTCATTCACACTCTGCGACAGTTCCATCATATTGGTGGCCCACTTCTGATCATCACATCATCTTCAGCAAACTTTACAGACATGGTCGCCTGGTCTTCCTAAGAATATTGGAGATTTTTTCAAAATTTTTCAACACCTTCAGGTTGGTGGTTTGCTCATTCTCGAGATTTTCCAGTTTTCTTAAACTGTTTCCATCTAGACCGTCCAAAATCTTGGATCTATGGGGGAATTAGTTCATTCTTTTTTCAGTAGAAGCCAAATTACTGTGCTTCCTTAGATCAGTGATCTGATCATTGTCCAGATCCATCAGTGGGGCCCACGTAGAAGATCAGCAGCAAAAATCCAGGTCGCCTGGGGTGGTTTTCTTTTGTCTTTTCTGTTCTATGTTGATTTTTTCTCCTCGTCACCTTCATCTGGCTGCTGTTCGTCGCATCATTCGGTACCTTATTCGCACACCGACTCGCATGTTGTTTTTTCCATCAAACAATCATCTTTCTCTCATAGCTTATTCATATGCTGATTAGGCTGGTTGTCCGGATACTCGCAGATCAACTACAAGATGGTGCATGTTTTTGGGTAATAGTTTGATTTCTTGAAAATGCAAGAAACATGAAAAAGTTTCCAAATCTTCTACCGAGGCTGAGTACCGAGCTATGTCTGCTGCGTGCTCCGAAATCCTTTGGCTCCGAGGTCTGCTCTCTGACATTAGATTTCCAGCAGAAGGAGCTACCCCTCTCTATGCAGATAATACAAGTGCAATTCGGATTACTGAAAATCCGATTTTTCATGAACGCACTAAACACAATGCCGTTGATTGTCACTTTATCCATGATGAACTTAAACGTGATGTCATCAACCTACCGTATGTCTCCACTGAACTTCAAATTGCTGATATTCTCACCAAAGGTCTTCCACGACCACGCCATCAGTTCTTGTTTGACAAATTGATGCTTGTTGATTCTCCCGCATCAATTTGAGGGGAGGGGTGTTAAACAGGCCCCAGACCCATAATTAGATCCAGTCCAGCATGATTGTCTTGCGTGCTTTGATTTGGTCAAAGATTACACAGTTGTACATATTATCTTAATTAGATTGGTTTCCTAACTTAGAACATAATTGATGTAAGTAGATTGATTTCCTAACTTAGAGCCTTGATTAAGGCATGTAATACTCTATATATTGAGGCTCGTTCTCCAAAGGAAGACAAGCAATTATAATACAAGTTCATAGCTTTATGCTATTTCAACTTCCATTCGTGAGTTGTCTTGAGTTTGTCATTTATTCCATCCAAGAAGGGGCCTGTAATTCAAATGATGATGATGACAATGACAATGACCAACTTAAAAGCCGATGGACCTAAATATGATGATGATAGAACCAACCTAAATCCTACTAAATATTTTGGTCTGAGTCCGTCAATGGATTTGGACCCAACTATAATCTAGTTGGGTCCATGTCCAAACTCATTCTGACTCATTTACAATATATATTTCCATTCCCACAAATACCATCAACGATTGCTCCAATAAACTCTTTATGCTGCACAAAGTTTAAGGAACTAAAACTTCATTCTTAAGGCCCCTTTGGAATTTCTTTTATCCCTCCCTTTCTATATCCGCAGGCCAACACCTACTGGACTGCAGTATTTTTCAGTAAAGTTGACTTGAAATCTAGCTTTGAAAGGACCCACAGAGAAACTGTTCATAAGAGCCCGAGAAGAATATGGTGCCACCGGATCCAAGAAGAAAAAAAATCCCAGTAAGAATTGCTATGGATAAGCAGCAGATTTACAATGATGAAAATGGTGGTATACATTTTCATCAACTACCCAAATATGTTGATATGGAAAAGTGAAATTAGGAATGCCTCCTTTGTTTCATGGAAGCCACAATTAAAACTTAAGGTTGGTGTTTTAGGATGGATACAATGACATAATAGATACTTGAAATAGAGTGATTAGTTCGATTCAGAGGATTTATTAATAAACACATAAGCACAAGCATTGTCTCTGAAACGCACCAAAAATGAAAGAGTTTTGGGAAGTAGGTAAATGCAATCACATAATCCCGTCCCCACCACCACCGCCCCAATAGTCTTTATTTGTCTATAAATCATTATGTAGCATGTAATGGATAATGATAGTATACAATAGTGTTAGTGTAGATATAAAGTGGTGATGCTTCAAGATGTATGATGATCCTAAAGTACACATAAGGAAAAATGTTCCTTCTTGCCTTTATAAATCCACCCATATTGATGTTCCTATAATTCTTATATCATTTGTGCTAACTGAAAAAAGCACATCATAAGGGTATAAAATGCATAGCATAAAAACAATTTGGGACATCTAGCTATGTTATCCTACTTGTTCCAAAATCAGTTACCAATAACACTAGATCTTCTCTCCACATATACAAATTGAATTGGATGTTTGTACTTTGGGTGAAGCAAATAACTTCAGTTGATATGTAAAGTGATATTCAAGCTAGTAGCAACTCAACAGTTTAGGGATTTTGGGGGAGAAGGAAGTTGTGACCTTGTGAAAGGGTTCTCAAACACATACACTCACAATACATATCATGTGAGATCAAAAGTTCTAACAAAAAAGATGATTAATATTATATACAATAAGATTGTGTGTTGTGTGAAATCACACTTTTATATCATATCACACCTTCCTCTCATTCCACTCATATCAGATGCATCACATTGATTCTTAACAAAGATGATATTAAAAAAATGCTAAAAGAACTCTGCTTTGACACAGTACAGGGAGAAAGTTCTCCTATGAGCGGGCTGCATTTGCAGTCCAGCTCAATGGGGCCCACCTCTGAACGGGCGGCCCCTTTGATGCTTTTATCATCCTATGATCTAGTGTCAGGACCAATTCTACACTCACCGGACCTTCACTCACTGTTTGTAAGAAAATCTATGGTTAAGACACCATCAAAATTTAAGGCTGTTCAAACAAGGGCTAGGATAATTTGTAGGGCTCATTTTTGGCACCCCCTCCCAATAAACAAAACAATCCATAAGGAGACCTTTCCAGCTGTCCATCCATTGACGGACATGTTTTCATGTGGGGCCCATGGGATAGTATGCATATGCTCGTGGGAGAACATTGACCCATAGTACAGTAGATGACCATCTTACAAAAAAAAATAAAAAATAAAAAGAAAATAGTGAGGAGAAAAGCCAATGGCTGTTTTCAGCAAGGTCTATGCAGTGTATTTCATGATGCAGTAGTTTTGGTCCTTGGATAAAAGACCATGAAAGTGTTCGTTGTCAAATGCCTGTTCAATTAATTCTTTTAACAGATATTAAGGACCTTGGCATCAACAAGGCCCACAGGAAGAGTTTGGAGAGAAGAGAGGAGAGAGAGAGGCATTAGTTCCATCAAACATGTCACTTACAGTGAAACCCCGCCTCCATGAACTTGAAAAGTAAGGATTTGAACTGTTCATTGAACCCTCAACAATGACTTGGACGCTCATCATATCACCAATGTCATTTATCAATTTCCGGGACTGCAGGTATAAATGCTTAGTAATATCCATCAAAGCAAGGAAACTGACACAACCAACACAATGAAATACCATGAATTAATTAGGAACAGATTTAATGTTCTGCAAACATATACCTCCACAAAAGCAGGCTCAAAACGATAGTTTTCCGCAACTGCCCAAATCGGTTGACAAGGGACATTGGTACAAAGAGAGTTGTAGCATGACAATGCGGCTTCTGCTTCACTGACAGCTGTATGATCAAACCATAACAGTTTGACTTTTTTTCTGAACGGACTGTTTGGCTACTTAATCAACTATATAGCATTTATCTTGCAGGTCTAGGTTAGAAGCATGCTTTGGACTTTGGAACTGTCAATATTGGTAAAGAGAAGTTTTTTAACTTAAGATTCCAATGCATGCACCAAACTGTATATGATGGTCTATACTTTTTCCTCTCTTTATCGACAAAAGAAAATTTGTACTATAAAAAAATGCAATCATTTTTTTTTTTTGAAGGGTTACTTTCGTTAAAAGAAGCAAGCATAGTCATCAATGTCATTTATTTAGGCCACTGTGGCTGAACATTGTCTCAGACGGATGCAAACTGACACACTTACTAATCTTTGTTATAGTTTTCTGTTTGTTCTGGACAGAAAAGCACATTTCAGATGTGTCTTCTGTTTTATCATTTTCAACTTAGGCAATCAAAAGGCCTTAAAACATATGATGTTTAGGGAGAGACATTGAAATATGACTATTTGAAATTTTGAGTTTAATATTTGAGAGTTAAAGACTGAGATGCATGACAGTTACTTATTTGGCCGTAGGAAAAACAAGAGAAAATTGTTTTGAATTCTACAGAATGATGAAAATGTGTTTTTAACGCTAGCTTAGCTTCATACCAATTTTATAATTCTTAAATTTTTTACTTTTCCATCTCATCTTTTCCAAAAAGGGCATAAAGGAAAAAATATTTTATTCGAGAAGTAAGCCAAATGGGCCTCCGAAACGTTGTTGACATCTATGATCACAGTATCAATGTTTAAAAACAAAAGCTGAATTTTCCTTGCAATTTTAAATTTGTGTAATTCTACTCTTAGTAATATACTAAATCGCTATAATTCTCTCTTTAGAAACAAAAAAAAAAAAGTAAAATTGCTAAAGTTTCACAAGACATTAAGGAAATTCCTCCAATCTCAAAGCAAAAAGAGCCCAAAAGGCAGGTTAAGTTGTCTGCAGTGTAGTTCTTCAATCCTGCAAGTCATCAGCTAGGACCCAGCTGAGTCAAGTAGGCCTGATCAACTGCAATTCCATATATTTCTAACCTAGTTAAGCTGCCAGGTCAATTAAGAAATCATTAGGCTCGACCTGGTTGGACGAGTATCCAAGTCAAACTCCGGTAAGACTTTAGCAAGTTAAAATTGACCTATAAGGAACCTGACTCGATGAACAGAAAGTCTGTTCGGCCCGATTTTGGGGACCGGGCCAGCACCCGGTCCCCAAAATCGGGCCAAGTAGTCTGGCTCCTCGATGAAACCCTACCTTTACTTACGATGCAGCCCTAGTTCCATGATCGAAGTAGGCCAAATCCAAAGAGGGATTTGGTTGAATTTTTCAATAAACTCGAACACACAAAATGACCAAAGCCAAAGGAAAAACCACAATCTAAAGGAAAACTAAATGCAATTTTATTGAGAATGCTCAACAGTCTCTCTCCCCAAAAGAGGGTTATATATTTATAGGAAAGGGTTGGACTTCCCCTTTCCCACTAGGACTCTACTTGCTAATTATCAAAGAACTCCTAAATATTGAAGGAAAATAACAAATCAAAACAAATTACCTTAACCAAATTATGAGTCCTAATAAAATCAAAATTCCACAACAGTCAACTGATCCCATTCAGGCTATGGGCTGACCCAATGGGCTCAACTGACCCATAGGCCATGGGCTTGACCTGAGCCTGGCTTGTCCTGCACCAACTTACCTCTCTAGAACCATCCCACTGCACCTCTCTCCCTCTCTCCACCTTTTGCAAGCAACAGAAAACCAGAACATCCCGCACTTTTTATTTTCATTTTTTCTAGTTTTGTTTAATTGTTCCCTTTTCAAATTAATGCACTTAAGAAGATGCATTTCTTTTTTCTTTATTTTTTTCCCCTAGAAGAGAGCAATCATTAAATTAATTTTTGTGCTTTATGTTATTCTAAGGCACTTACAAATTGCAATTCTTATGATGCTTTTCTTTTGCACTTGTTCTCCAATTTTGTGCAAGCATCGAGAAGAATGTAGTAAATATTTTTGAAATTTGCAATTAACAAATGCTTTTATCTATAAAATATGATTTTGTATTTATGCAATTTACAATGCTTTATTTAAATATTGTTTTCCATTTGTTCTTCAATGCTTTTTGTAACTTTACTCTCAGAATTACCCGCAAATTATGTAAACCTAAATATGCATTAGATTATATGGAATTTGTTTAGATTTTTCTATGAGGATATAAATTGGTTTATGGAATTCTTTCTATTTTTATTTTTATAATCAAAAATATTTTTTTGAATGGTCAAAAAATAAAATTATATTACTGGCCAAATATGGTCGACCCATTGCTTGGAACTTGGAATACACAAGTTGGTAATCTTTGCAAGCCCCAAGAGTGGAGCATACAAAGCATACTACTCATGTGAAAATATAAATAGTAAAGAACCGAAATGCAAAAAAGACCAAACAGGATAAAATCAATGTCACTTACTGCTTGCAGCCGGTTTCTCTTCAAATCCATAGAATCAATCAGGCAATACAGAAGAAAACACAAGTACAAAGGCAGATTTATTAGTTGGTAATCATAGAAATATTTTTTTTAAAATTCAGCAACAGAAAGATTTTTTTTTTTTTTTTAAAAGTAGAAACAGAACAGCTTTTACAAAGATATGATCATTATCTTGAAAATTTAATTAATTAAGGAGGAATTTTAATATTCATAGTTTCCTCAAGATATGATTGTGAGTGAAGTACATTGCTTATGGTTAGACCAAGTTCTAAATATACCAGTAGGGATATTCCCACCATTTCTGTTCATGGAAGGACAGGATATGATGCTTAATAAAGAAATGCAGCAACAGCCCATGATTTACATGAAAAATGTGATACATTGAATCACTAAATTCTGGTAGTTTTTGAAACTTGGTCTACACAAGGATGGCCCACTAATCAGTGCCCATAATCAGCAAACCATGGGCCTCACGTACAAACTCGAACTCAAGGATACTGTTCATACAGCACCTCATTAATTAAATGCTATGCCAAATCTAAATGTTCAATGTTCTTAGCCGCCAAGACTTTCATTAGACTGCGCCATTTAACTAGGATTGCCTAACAGCAGAACTACAAGCATCACCTAGTGAGTTGACAGCAAAACTCCTTAAATTGAATTATCATAAGAATGTTATTTGATAGGCAGTTTTCCATGGTTGACAAAAAGCACTGAAAACTACAATCATTGCCTGGTGCCCGGTGATTTTAAAGCCAAACTCCCAGAAGTGTCATCAGAATGTTGTAGCATTTTTTTCTTGGGAGTTCAGAAAATTCCAACCACAACTATCTACTGCTGAAGTCTATGGAATGAACTTCTATGAAAAATGGAGAAAAAGAAAAGGAAATGAGTCTTTTCTATGTTGTTATTGTTACCTTGAAGGACATGCTTCCCAGCTTTCAGCATCTTCAGCGAGATATCAACCTGCATAGTTAAGTTGACACAACAGTGGAAACTGTGGATATCTTCCATTTGTATGATGAATATATGCAGGAAATAGGATGAGAAAAAAAACCAAACTGCATTAAAATATAAGGTAAAATTAACAGGGCAGCTAATAGAATATAAATTGTGTTGTGGAAAAGTTAGAGGGAGAGATCAGTTAACAAGATCTCTCAGGCATCTTCAAAAGAGGATGTTGAGATCCTATTAGCTGATATTGCTGGTAATCATTTGCATGTATTAGACATGGTTCATTAAAATAAATCATTTCCTATTTTATTAGCTACACTGATGATAGTTCTCTACCCGAATTTATGCAACCTTTAGCCATTCTCTGCTCCTATATGGAAAATATGATGAGTACCAAATTGAATATTCTATCTGCATTACTCAATTTCAATAGGTATTTCAGGCCTCAAGTTAATCTCACTTCTGTACTAGCAAAATATTCACCATGAAGGACAGGCAGCCTTCCATCCCATGCTATATTCTAGGAGGAATATCGAGGCGTAAGTCAGATGGTTTATCAATTGTATGCAATGTTCAAGTTCTGAATGAGATTTGACATAAAACAATACGAAAATCTATCAATGACCAAGAAGGTAAGAAAAAGGATAGTTTTGCTACAATTGGAGTGCATCATTAAGCATTTGAGTGAAAACAAAGGGAAACAGAGGTTGAGTATGATATACCTAAGAGATGAAGAAGAGGAAAATACTTCTGAGATTTTGCAGCATGGCAATTACCAATGACAAAGTAAATGTTTCTAAGTGAAGAAGTTCAAACCTGAGTTTGTCCTGCCAGCACGACTGCAACTCCATGTATCGAATTATCTTGAATAATGTCATCAAGACCTGCATCGCCCCACTTACATTCTATTTCCGGGGAAAAATCACACGCAAGTTCAGCGGCAGCTTTTGCAGATCCCTTGATACAGCGGTACACCAAAAAAGAATTTGAGGACTTTGCAATATAAACATGAATGAGAAAGACAGCAACAGATTCACATGATGCAAACAGAAAATTATTAACGCATAGTTTACAAGTAAATTTTATTTACCTAGAAGAAACTTTGACACTAACAGTAGCATGTAACCATCAATGACCTTTCAAAGGACCGAATTACCCATACCTACATATGCCGCATAAAGAGGGAAAGTAGGTAAGGAACAGCAGGAGTCTCTGGCTCCTTGAATTAACATCGTATAAGACAAGTATCTTGCTCCTACCATTTGAAGAAAATATTTGACAACCAATTTGTTTGAAGTACAGTCACATAATAACAATATTATCCTTTACTTTTTTATTGGTTGAAGAATAGTATCATCCAAACACCACCACCCCCCCCCCCCCCCCAACTCCCCGCGCACCACCCACCATTTTAAGTTTTATTTTATTACCAATATACCCTTGTGGTAAATTACCTGAAAGGACAATTAACAAACTCTCAACTCTCCCCAATTTCTTTCTACACCAACTAACAAACTCTCAAGTCTCCCTCCAATTCTCAAAAACCATTCTCCCTCTTCCTCTCATACAATCCGACTCACTCATTCTCAATATTCATCCCACACTTCTTCTCACTTTTCATCTCATTCATCCCTCACTCTTCATCGCATTCATCTCCCATACTCACTCATTTATCATTTTTGAGCAATGGACAAGCAAATCGTGGTTTGAGATCATTTTAGCAGTGAGGAGGTGCATTTAGGGAAGTTTTTTTTTCCATCACTTGGAAGCAATTGTGTCGCGATCTATTCAGCCCTGAGTTGCCGAACAGTTCTAAATCGTTTGGACACTCAGGGCCACGAAACAAAAAAAAAAAAAAAAAGGAGAGAGAGAGAGAGAGAGAGAGAAGGCCTCTCTCTGACTCCCTCAACCCCTTCAAACCCATTTTGAGGCCAACCAAACCACCATAGAAGGCCTCCAATAACCAAAAAAAAAAATTCTAAAAATCTACAGCAAAACATGAAAGAGAGATGGAGATGGAGAGAGAGCGTACCATGAGTGAGAAGAGAGTAAGGGGGAGGAAGGGGGTGTAGAGAGAAAAGACGGAGTCGAGGTTAGGGTAGTTTAGGTACTATGGGGGTTGTAGATAGTAGATTTTGTAATCTTTAAGTTTAGTGGTGGTGGGTGTTGAGAGAAAGAGGGTGAACAAAGAGAAATGGGGGTGCATTTTGAAGCTCCCTAATTAAGATTTCTTTAACATGGCAAGCAGCTTACATGGGCAACAAAGGGACAACAATAAGATAAATGTTTAAGATCCCTATACCAGGTTTGCTAATTCTTTTGGGTCCTTGTACTGGGCTTGGAAATTGTTCAAGGTTCCGATTAGGGGAAGCTGTATGTAGAAAGCCACTTTCTTGGCTGCAATCTAGGCCATTTGGAAAGAGGGAATCAAGAGGTGTTTTGAAGGTTCATCTTTTGTGGAGGCTTCCTTCTTGCAAGACGTCAAATTCCAGGCTGCTTCTTGGGCGTCCATCCTTCACGAGTTAAAGGAATCCCTTTCGACACTACGTCGTGCAGTTGGCAAGAGGTTGGCTAGAGGTTGTGTTCTTCCCTCATGGTCTCCTGCTCAACCAGCTTCGTTTAAGCTAAATTGATGGGAGTGCTATCTGGCATTGAAGTTATTATAAGAGATTGTGTGGTTGCTTTTATTCATTCATTCTCTAGGCCATCAAGTTTCCATTCGGTGAACGAGGCAGAGTTGCTTGTGTTGAGATTGGCCTCCGGCAAGCAGCCCGATTGGGTCTTTGTCTTTCTAACATCATTGTTGAGGGAGATTCCTTTTGCACTATTGGTTGGGCATGCTTCTTCATTGCCTCTTGGCATCTGGTGAACATTTCAGAGGAGATGGATCTGGCAATTAAGCCTAACACATCCTTTGTGCACATCAAGAGATCAGCTAATGAGGTTGCCAACGGCCTAGCGAAAGAGAGGGTTGGAAGGCCCGACATGGTCATTGAGATCTTTGCAGTTTACTTCTTAGTTGCCGCTGTTTTTTGTTTCGGGACTTACCTATATCTTCTTCTATTTTTTATTGGTTTCCTTTTCTTGCTTTTCAGTATATGTCTCTTATACTCATTAGCTTAATAAAATGCAGTTACCATTCAAAAAAATAAATAAACAAGATGAATGTGACTGAGGTGTGCATCTTAAGATGAATCCAAGAGTTACAATAAACTATGCAGGAAGGAATGTTTATGGAGGAGGAAATACATAGGGGGCTTCAATAGAAGACAAATCAAGGAAAGCCACTTGGTTGACAAGAAATGACAATAATGATGACACAAATGAAATAATTGAATAAAGGTTGCACAATAGAAATGGAAGATCGTGAAAACCATCATTTCTAAGACTACCACTTTCCCTTTTTTTTTTCCTTTTTTCTCGAATAAGGAATGCCAAGCTTCTAGAATAATTCAGATATTGAAAAATGCGAAAGAGAAAGAGATGAGAAAAACAAGGGATGCAAATGCGTCATGGTTGGCCAAGCTCGACCTCTTTTTTTTCTTTCTTTCTTTTTTTGGCTTCAAATGGCTCAAGCACATGCACTCTCACCCCTGAAAGTGGCTTTTGATGTCCAAGTATAAATTCCAACCCATTTAGCTATGTAGCCAAATAGGCTCAGATTTGGATCACGGGACTGAGTCTCATGTCTAAGCCCATCCCTTCAATAATCTAATAAGGTCCACTGTTGTTAGACAAGTCAGGCCACACAAAGCCATATAAATGGGCAATTTGGTGACATTGGCACAGACCTGGCATGTTTAGTGATTGCGCCAACTAGACTCAGCTCACAGAATAGTTATTGATTGTGTACCATTTCGGCCAAAATGGCCGAAATTTTTCGTTTCGATCAAGCGGCCAAAACAAAATTTCGCATAAAAATTTTCATTTTAAATTTTGGTCCATTTCGGCCGAAATGAAATTTTACATAATTAATTATTTTTTTATTTCTTAAATTTGTGTATATATATATATATATATTCTTTGTATTTCTTATGTTTGCCCAATATGTAATACCAAAAACTTTTACTAGAATGGATTAAATCCATGTCTTGTTTTATTTTTTATTTTTTTTATCTTTCTACAAATATTATTTTTTACATTTTTCCCAAAATGAAATTCCAACAAGTTTCGCCGAAGTTTCGAATCAGATGAAACTTTTCATTTTGGAGGCCAAACCGAAATGGGGTCCGAAACGATATTGATAACTATGGGCCTCACAGGCCTAATCACCTAGCCCAACTTAAAGCACACTTACAAGTTGCAACCATAGGAAAAAAAACAAGAATGGTCAACAACGTTGCACTCTCTCACCCAAAAGGATGATCAATTGATCGCTCAAGATACATCAATTACCACTAAAATAAATACTTCCCAGGTTTACAATTTAGTTTTATTTTTTAGCAAGAGAAAGCTAGTTCCATTTTTACAACAGATAGCATTTTTAAGACCTGACAGTTCTTCAGTCATGGAAACCCAATTTGCAAGGTATCATTTGATTATGTGTAGCACATGATTAGAAGAAACAACTTATTACTACCTCTCTAAGGACAATCATTGCTATTCAAAATTTTCAAAACAAATGCAACAATTGAATAAGTGCATAAGTTGCATCAAAATTTAATCAAACCTAAATAAACAGAATTCTACACCACACACCTCACTGCGACTCCAAATTGTCTTGAGAGCAACAATATCAGTTATCTCCCTTAGCCTAGGGATGTACTGTGTGCGGACAAAGATACCCCCACCGAGTATTGCAATCTGTGGGCGAGTCATCTCCGGAGCTGCCCTGTTAGAAAACCGGATATTTAAAGAATGTCGCTAATAGGTGAATAGAAACAAATTACTCCAATCCAAGAATAAAGAGGCCACAAGAACTAGCCCTTCCAAGAAGTAATCTAAATAATAAAGATCATTATCAACTGACAATTCAAAATTACAATAAAACATAATACAATTTCATCCAAGCCAAAGACCAATCTATAAATATTTTTTGTCTTTAACCAGGCCAAAAAGAACAGATCCTAGATTCATCTAACAACTAAATGCTCTTGGATTGCAATCAAACTTCTAAGTTCAGCACAATCATCAAACTCCCAGTATTAAAAAGCATAATTCAACTTTGACTCAACAATCGCAGCAACAGAACCCTGTTTCCTCAAAGGACAAAATAGATACCCAAGTAGAAAGAGATTAATGAAGCAATTAAAAGAAACCTGACAATCTTTTTTTAAGAAGTGATCTTATGAGGCCACCAGTATTGTGCTGAGGGCAGGGCAGATTTCTATCTGATAATAATCTGTGTGGGGGGCCATCGTTGTTTAATCAAACTTGCTTATATCATACGAGCCCCCATTTTACATAGGAACTGGCTTACTCCAAACAGAATGCCACACAAACTAATTGATCATTTGTCAAAAACATAACTTGGTATTTCACACATGATCAATCAAATGGTGCATATTGCTCCAATTGAATTGAAATCTGGAGTCTGGACCAGTGTATATGAGCAAATTGGACAATGGAAGGTGACCATGTGATAATTTCTTAACTGTTTTTGTTATCAATCGCAAGTCCCAATTGAATCACAGCGAAAGAGAGGACTCATTTTACCAAATGACACGGAGATTCGGGGAAACGAAGAGATTTCAAACAACAGATCAAAACCCTAAGGCCTAAGCTTTTATCAAGTCCATTAAAATTGAGTGATTTCAAGCTCTTTTGAGAGTTGTAAAGATCGAGTTTCAGTTCTACGTTCTGCAAATGCCGTATTTGCTCAATCGATTTACAATGCAAGAATAAGAATCGATGAGTAGAAGAAATAGATCTGTAAACTGTAGACTTTCATAAGAGTTCGAATCGAAATCATACCGTGGGCGCAGTTATTCCCAGATCTATGGAAAGGTTGAGACTTGAGAGAGAGTGGAGTATGAGAATAGGGAAATTCTGAAGAGTAAAACGACCTTTTAAAAAAAAAATGACAATAGAAAAACATAAAAGAGTGCTGCTATCTGCACACTGGGATTTACTCTTCACACACTGCAATAAATTGAGACTAAAATACCCACTTATAAATTGACCAAAATGAGTGAACTTCATTCCTCCCAGAGTCTACTTGAGAAGGGGTTCTACTGCTATCTATACACTGTGTTTTCCCTCCAAATGAAAATATGAGAAGGGTTCTATTTCGTGCATTCATCACTCCTCTCTACTTGGTCCCCTCCTCTTCAATTTAAATGGTGTGCCTTGCATCATGAAGACAAGGTTTCTACTTCCTGTATTCACTCCTCTCTACTTCCCCCCCTCTTTTATCTTCTCTCTCGGTTTAAAGCTCCACATCATTCTTTATTTGACTGCAACGATTTTAATGTTGATCTCATTCAAAGTTGATACCCACTTTGTTAGCATTCTTAAGCAATGAACGAGCGAAAGAACAAGCAGATGATGGCTCCCGATCATTCTAACAGTGTTGAGGTAAGCATATTCATTACGGTTTGTGTTATACTGTGAGACGAACCAATCGGCCCTGCATGTCCAACCGAATGTTTTTTGCGTGGCACTACGGTGCCGAGAAAAATAAAATTGTGCGGAAATTATTGACAAAAAATAAGGAAATTGTGCGGACATTCTTGACCGAAAATAAGGACACTGTGCGATGTTTTAGATCCAAACAATTTAATTATGCCCGGATATTCAGAGTCGTGCAGTTGTATCATTTACGTACTATAATAAAATTGGTTCCATAGCAGTTTCATGCGCTTACTGAATGTAGTAAGGTTGGCTCGGAATGTGTGGCCAACTATAGTAATGAGTTTATCACTCAAAAGGTGATTAATCTAGATAAATCATTCGATATTTAAATTGATGTAGTCACTTGGTTCAATATAATTTTGTTTTGTTATGTGCAGATATTCACAAGCTAAGAACCCCTAATTAATTGGGCTCGTGAGGTTGGGAGGAGAAGTGATTTTTATTGTTGTGATTAAGACATCAACAGTGCCAAACAAGAGAAATAAAAAACCAAAGTTGGCCCTTGGGTATGAAAGGAGTGGGTCTTATAGAGACACGAGAATATCTAAAGATGAGACTGTTGGGAAGAAATTGAAGCAGACTGGTTAGAAAAATGTGGATGTTCATTCACGTTACAAGGCAAAGTGATTGGCTCAAATGAGGAATGGATGTTGCATGTAGTGTGTGGTGTGCATAATCATCTAGTTGCGGACTTTCTAGAGGGGCACTCATTTGCAGGGAGAATAATAGAGGAGGACACTTCATTGCTGGTAGACATGTCAAAGAATATGGTTCGGCCAAAGGATATCTTGGTGACATTGAAACATAAAAATGAGTTAAATGTAAGCACAATGAAGACCATTTACAATGCACGTCAAATGCATAAAATTGCGGAGAGGGCTGGACGGAGTCAAGTGCAGCAACTATTAAAATTATTGGTGGAGCATGAGTACATTAAGTGGCATAGGAATTGTCATGCAACAACTATTGTCGTTGACTTGTTTCTCACACACCCTACCAGCCTAGACCTCTTATGTGCATTTCCTCATGTGTTGATAATGGACTGCACCTACAAAACCAATCGGTATCGAATGCCCTTATTGAAGATTGTTGGGGTTACATCCACATATAAGACTTTTTCGTTATGCATTATATATCTCCAGAATGAACGTGAATATTGCTACTCATGTCATATCTATTGTTTCCCCCAGTGCTAAACATCTTTTATGCAAAATAGCATATCAACACAAATATTTTAGCTAAATGCAAGAAGTTGTTTGGGACGAAGGAAAAGTGGGACTGGTTTATAATGAGTTGAAACATGTTGGTATCCTCATCCACATAAGAACATTACAATCCGCAATTCAACTTATTTTTAAAGGAGTTCATCACCTATCCGACAGCACTTCAGTATGTTAGAGCGTCTTAGTTAGATGAGTACAATGACAGATTTGTTGCTGCATGAACAGAAAAGATCATGCAACTTGGGAACACTACAACAAATAGGGTGGAGAGTTCACATGCACAATTGAAGCGACAACTTGGATCAAGCCAATGGACTTTTGAAGACTCTTATATGAAAATTCACAACCTATTGCTGCTGCAACATACAAATATAAAAACATCATTTGAAAAAAGTAAGACGGTTGTGCAACACAATTTCAAGCATTCCAAATTAAAGGAACTTCGTTGGAATATTTCTATAAGTGCATTAGAGAAAAGCTTTGCCGAGACGAAACGAGCCTCATCAGTTGGTATTGATAGAGATACTTGTGCTTGTGTACTTCGACACATGCTTGTGCTTTTCATTTATTCAAAGGTTCATAAGAATCTTTATAATAAGCTATAAGGACTTGAGTTTCAAATTTCAAAAGGAGTGAAGGTGAATGACATTAGTTGGAGTCGTGGAGACTTAGAGAATGGTTTGACTTAAGTAGGATTTTGTATTATAACTAAGGCTTGTTTGTTTGCATTAAAATACATAGAAAATATGAATTTATACTATTCATATCAGTAGCAGATAAAAATGAAAATTAAAGATTAATTTTAAATAATGATCATCAAATCATGCTACGTGATAGATGTATATTCACTGTTTCAATGTCCAGTTAACTCATTTTTCATTAAAGATTGATGTTTTTATGACCATTCGTGGAGCTCTGGCTTATAATTTATCAAAAATCAACTTTAAGAAATAGATATGACACCATGGGTGAATTGAAAGTGAAGTAGGTTGGAGTGAAGGTTAATGTGTTATTTTGTTGTATGTTTGGATGCTTCGTGTAAATTAAAAAGCCTAGGAAGGGCAGATGTAGGATTATACTCGAAACCATTATGCCCACCCCTTTTGGGCATTTTACCAAGCATATTGGTGGTTTTCGTATGGTTTGATGTTTTTATCATAACCATCACATGAAAAAATCCTACATATTTCACCAATATCGTATAAAAAGATTTGCATATCTTGCCACCAACGCGACATGTAACATTTATCACAATCCCACCCATTCCATTAGAAGTAAATCACAGAAGAAGAAAAGGGGAAAAAAAAGGAAGACGAAGAGTATAAGATTAAGTAATTGAATTATAGACGAAGAGAGATGTTTTTTTTCTTTTATTTGAGTCGTTGGAGGAAGGCGAAGAAGGAATGGAATAACAAACAAGATTTTACTCCACTAATCTATAGTGTTTTAAAAGTTTGTGGAGTGAAATCCTGAGCAAAGACACGTGGGCCGACATATTTACTTTTATTTGTTGATAAGGTTATATCCAATCACCGATTTGAGTAGAAATTTCGACCGTTTGAGATCAGATTACTCGACTTTACTTTATTTTTTGATTATCCAAACGGGCCCACACCAAGTGAAATGGAGAAAAAAAAAATGAAAAATCAGGCAAGAGGTACTCATATGATATAACAAATACTTTAGACTTTAGTTGTTCTTTCCTCTTTTATTTTTAATTATTGTTAAATCCTCTTGAATTTTAGCATACAAATAAGAAAAACAAAACTATTAATAAGAAAATTCAACACTTAAGTTCCGCTCACGATCGATCCCTAGGTGAGCAGGTAGGTATTCACACTCTCTCCTAGCCAATAGGTTACCTCAGCTGTATGAAAAAGAAAATCTAAAATGCTGATAAATTAAATCTTAAGCAAAAATTAAGTTGATCATTAGATATTCCAAATTTATAAAATCATAGAGCTGATCCATCAACCCAAATCCCATCCACTTGATGCAAAAATTGTGAATAAGATCAAATGAAGTGGGCCCCATAGAGGATGTTGGGACACACTCTCTGGTGGGTCCCTACCTGCTTCATCCAATAATATCTCTCTGGAAGTGGCTTCCCTCATGTTATCCCCCGTGTGTTCTATAAAACCAGATAAAAATCCACTTATCTTCTCCCTTCACCCCCCAGCATCATCTCTCCCACTCCTAAAACCCAAAAAACTTCTCTCCACAATACAAAACCCTAATCTTCTCTAAATCTTTTTTTTTTTTTTTTCTATCTATCCATCTCTCAATCTCTCATTCTTAGCAAAAATGGCAACAATCTCTTCTCTGCTACCTTCCACATTCCTCAAACAGCCTGCAAAAATCCACACCAAAGCACCCAATCCACCACTTCTGCATCTCAAACCAGCTTCTTTCCAAAGTTCCCATCTTTTTCACCTCTCTTTCTCTCTCCAAAACCCTAGAAAAACCCTTAGAATCTCTGCTCTGGCTCAAGAAGCTACAGCGACTGCAACGGCGACGGCAGACCCGTCCTCTGAAACAGCGAGGAGATTGTACGTAGGGAACATTCCTCGAGACGTGGACAATACGGAGCTGACCCGGATTTTCGAAGAACATGGTGCTGTTGAAAAAGCTGAGGTATTATTGATTATCAAGACTCTGTGTTGGTGTTGTGAAACTTGTTTTGATTATAAGAATCAAAGTTTGATTTAATTTTTGTTAGTGTAGTTATTCGTAGATGGAAGATGTTTGTTGAAGAGTTAGTGATTGTTTGGTGTTAGCTTACTGCAAATTCATTTGTATTGCATAAGATGGGATTGGTGTTTGGGGTATTGTGGGTTTAGTTGTTTCTGTATGTATGGGTTTGCTTGAGGGGTGTTTTTGGGTTTAGTGGTAGGTATGGGTTTCTTTGCTTTTTTCCTTTTAGCTGTTTTGCTGCTCACTGAAGTGAATTAAAGCTCCCTTTTTTCCCAAAAGGGGGAAAAAAAAGGAGAATTTTTTAGTGGCGTGTTGGCAGTGCTCCTCCAGCTTAGAGGAGAGGTTTAAAGTCCACTTATTATACTGGTTTCAGTCATATAAATCAAGAACAATTAATCCCCTAGATCCATTGGTTCAAAGCCCACTGGTTGTGCAGGTGCCAATTTTTGTATGTCGGTCAAATCAAGGTTCCAGCCAGCAACCACTGTACAAAGTCTGATTTTAAACTGTTTTACTCATATCCAATTAAATCAACCACTAATTCATCCATTTTGTTTATAGATTTTGAGTTTTATGGATCTGTGTGGCAAGGGTGTGGCTCCTCTGAGCTCCTAGTTGAAAGAGTTTTTGAAATTGGTCTTAAGGCTGAATTTTCAAAGCGAGGTCTGTGAAGGGGAATTGGGGGTGATGTTTTTTGTGGGAAAGAAACTGTTATCACGTACAGTACCCTATGGCTACAAGATTTGGGTCCTTCAGCAATGTGTTGGGCAGGAATCCTTCTTTAAGAAGAAATATAAATGCATGTGACCATAATCCTGTCATTGATTGTTTGAACACTTAAGAAATCAACTTGTCATGCGATTTTTTTCTTCTTCTCTTTAAAAGGCAATTGCCTGGAAAGTTTTGTTTTGATAAAAAAAAAATAGGACTTGAGCAATAAACCAGTATACGGCATCTATTGGGGAGAGTATAACTAGGAAAGACATAGTCATGTAGGGAAGGGATGGTCATTACAGGTTACATGAAAAACATTTCTTTGTGCAATAGAATGAGAATTGGGAAGCTATTCTCAATATTGTTGTGGGATAAAAAGGCTGAGATTAAGCCATTGGAATTGTCCTGAGTTTTAGTCAATTGTGGGATCAAATGGCTGGTTATATGATTATATCAAATAGGCTGTCAAAGATGAATTTGTCGAGTACAAAGGAAAAAGAGTTATACGCATTAAGAAACCTGGTGGTGGAATAAGATTGCTGAGGTGAACTCGAGAGAGGATAAATTAATGTTTAAAGCAAGATTACTGAGGTTAAGCCATTGGAATTGGCCTTTGAGTTTTAGTCAATTTTTGGCTGGTTATGTCAAACAGGTTGTCAAAGATGAATTTGGGGGAGTACAAAGGAAATAAGAGTTTTATGCATAAAGAAACTTGTGGGTGAAATACTGAAATGAGATTTCTTACCTAGAATATCATTCAATAATGATAGAGATCAAGAAGTACATATGACTTTAAAAGGTTTAAGTTGACCTTGACAGAAAGTGACTCTAAAAAGACCATAAGGTGTAATTTGAAGCCTATGACAAGTTGTATGATCAGTTGAGAATAAAGAGGGGGAAAAATGTTCTCTGTAATTATTGAAGATCAAATAAAGGAAACTAGATCTCAATCATATAAGTTACATCGAAGATGGAAAAACATCAGTCTTGGCAGGTGGATGTATTTTAAATTTTAAAGGCCTACTGAATGTGAAATATGAAAGCGATGTGACCAAAAAAAAAAAAAAATTAAAGTTAAGCGAATCATGATGTAGAGTTAACAAATCAAGGTGATCAATAAAATATCCAGAATAGTGCTAAAAGCATCAGTTAATATGAGGAAACACAGAGCATTAGAACTAGATGGTTATAGCCATAGAAATTTTGGTTTAATGGGTGAAAATTGAGTTGGTTGATTAAGAATATTGTTGAATAAAATTTCAAGTGCAAAAAAAGTCTGAAGAATGGAGAAAGAGCACCTTGGTCCATTTTTGTACAAGAATAAAGGAGATGCATAGATTTGCAAATACCATAAAGCAAATGCAATTGAGTCATACAAAGATACTTTTGGTGAGAGAATAGAGCAACAACAACAAGAATCACATCAGAGAACCAATTCAGGTTTTTGTCTAGTAAAAAAATTAAGAAAAATTTTCATGTAATGTTTATTGATTTAGAGAAAACCTAGGACAAAGTGTTAAGGCAATTAATTTGGCAGACAAATGAAGGGAAAAAGAACAAAGATGCATCCCTAGTGGTTACATCAGATTTGTATGAGACATGTATAAGGGTTAGGGACAGAGTATGAGCACTGTATGTGGGGAGGCAATTGAATTCTTAGTTGTAGTTGGATCGCACCAAGATCCTGGCTACCTGTTTATTTACTTCGGCTATTGACAACTTAACTGCAACTGTCTAAGCTAAAATTCCTCGGCGTATGTTGTTCATGGATGATTGGCCACGCAAAAAGGCAAGAACGTGATAAGCTAAAACTTTGGAGAGAAGATTTTCAAAATGAGTTGAAAATTAGCAAATCCAAGGCAGAGTATATAGAATGCAGGTTTAGTGGGTCGTAGTAGTGAAGATAAATTGGTTAGAACTAAAATTAACTTAATGCTTTAAGTATTATAATTTTGGTATCTACGAGCACCTGTAGACAAAATGGGGATTTGAGTTAGATATTTCTTCAATGCAAGGCACACAAAGCAGAAGAAGCTAGTAGAGTATTCTGTGAGTGTTGAGTGTTGACACTTAAATTAAAGGGGCATTTCATTTTTATTAGATGGTGGTTAGGCCTGATAGAGTTGAATGTTGGACAATGTAAAAACAATAGAACTATAGAAACTAAAGTTGATGTCGCTAAGATGGATGTGTGGAGTTGCAGAAATTTATAGGATTTATTTTTATTAGAGTACACCTACGGGCAGCTCCAAAAAAAGAGAAATATAAGAATGCCTTTTGAGATGGTCTGTGCACATAATAGAAGATTAGAAACAGCCCCCAGGCAAAGTGTTAAATTTCAACAAACTAGGGAAAGTGGATTGATACGTGATTAAGTACATATAGACAAGCATAAATACATACATACATACGACACAAACATAATCGCATGAGCACAGAAATTATCAGGGGAGGGAGATCAATAAAAGAATGCCATTTGAGATGGTCTGTGCACGTAATAGAAGATTAGAAACAGCCCCCTGGCAAAGTGTTAAATTCCAACAAACTAGGGAAAGTGGATCTATACATGCTTAAGTACATATAGACATGCATGAATACATACATATATACATACAACACAAACATATACTCGAATGTGCACAGAAATTATCAGGGGAGGGATATCAATAAAGACCTTGAATGAAATAATGAGGAAAGACAATATATATTTCCAAGTTATGGAGAATATGGACTTAAATAGAGTTGAGTGGATAAGTAAAACTCCGTAGCCAAGCCAAAATAGATTGTGATAAGGCCACTATACAATGCCGGTGGCAGCAATGATGATGATGGGATAATTTCATCAAGACTTCTTGTAGGATTGCTCTGTGAATGTTCTCATTAGGATACTGGTCTCACGTCTCACATTCTACATTTTACTGTTTCCTGCTTGCTGCACGTGGTGTTTCTAGGGACACTAATGTGACATCAGACATATTCTTGACTGTGATAGTGATTTTGCTGTCACAAATTAACCAAGTGTGTAACCAGATGGAAGTCTGTGCTCTATTGCTTAAAATGCCGTGGCCTTCTTTTTGAGGAATGATCTATGCTGTCAGCGAGTAAGATGGAGTTGATAACAGTTTGCAGATCTTTTTACTTTAATTAAGGTGTTTTCTTCCATACTTGGCTGACAGGTAATGTATGATAAATACTCGGGACGGAGCCGCCGTTTCGCATTTGTCACTATGAGAACAGTTGAGGATGCAAATGCTGCTATCGAAAAACTGAATGGCACGGTAAGATGTAATTGGTAACGCTGTTTGGCGCCCTTGCCTTATCATTGTTATTGTTTATTGGATTTGGGGTCATGAATCACGCTGCACATATATTTTTAAGGATTTGTATGAGCGTTCATATGCTCTTCAATTAAGCTTGAATATGCACATATTTAAATTTTGTATTTTGAATTGCAGGAAATAGGAGGCCGCGAAATCAAAGTAAATGTAACGGAGAAACCGTTGCGACCTGTGGATATATCCCTCTTCCAGTCTGAGGAATCGAAATTCATGGACAGCCCACACAAGGTTTATGTAGGGAACCTTGCCAAGACAGTAACCACCGAGTCACTTACCAAATTCTTCTCTGGGAGGGGAAAGGTTCTAGGTGCAAGAGTGTCACGGACGCCCGGGGCCTCAAATTCCAAAGGGTTTGGGTTTGTTTCATTCTCTTCAGAAGAGGATGTAGAAGCTGCTATTTTATCATGCAACAGTGCTGTAAGTTTCTTGCTCCACTGCTCTGTAAGTCAGATAAATTGATGGCGTCATTGTATCTATGGAAAAACAACTAAACGGAAAGGTGTGGTTTTGATGTGCCCCCATTTCTTTTTCCCACAGTAGGTCCACCTATGATGAATCCAAACCTCACCTTCCTCCGTGAATTGGCATGCATTCCAATGGGACACCAATCCAACTGTTTCTCATTGTTGGATTCAGTAAAAAGAAACTATTTATATTTGGGTCTTTTTAAATCTATGGTCATCATAATTTGAGTGGGATGATTCTTTGATCCACATCAAAGACCTCCCCACCCTTTCTATATGTGCAAGTTGCAGAGAGAAACCAAGCATGAAGAGAAGTATTCAATGGAGAAATTCTGGGAAAGCTGCTCGCATGCATTCACGCACCAATTTGACATATTTACTGTTTTCATCAATTCCAATTCTGTACCTATATTTATCCGAGTAAGGCTGGTACTGGGCCATTTTTAAAAATCTGGACACAGACCTTCCCACTTCTCTAATAGCTGAGAATCAGCATGCATCCATGTGGGCCCAGAAAGTGGTTCACATGTGTTTATTATAGCCACCACATGCATTTATACAATTGCATTCTTGCATAACCTTTGCTTATGATTGTTACAGAAGCCATATATGTACTTTTTTTTTTGCTAAGTTGGTGCAGTGGCCTGGAGAGGTAATTGGAAAACACCCTGATCCCTGGCAGGAGCTATGGGAGTGGGAGTTGCTATCCACAGCAACTTCCTGTGATTCCCAAAGGCATATTATTAGTTACTTGCACTTATCTTTAAGATGTTGCTAGCTGTGTGACTTGCCTCATTAGCTATCTTTGTTTCAGCTTAATGTAAGCACCAGGGTTCGGTGTTTTACGTTGTATGAATTTGGTTGCCATTACGTTGTATTAAAAAGCTCCCTGTACCATTCATTTGAATTGTGACCGTCTTTCATTTGCTCTGTCCGTAATCTTATTAATCTTTTTGTTGTTTCAGTTTCTGGATAGGCAACGGATACGTGTTAACAAAGCCTAGTGCTGCGGGTCTGGAACTGGAAAGCTCATGAAAATATTGTATGCCGTCGTTGAACCAAGAAATGTAATTGAATAATGGTTATGAGAGTCGACCTAATTTTTGAACGACGCTCTGATTATAACATTGAAGTTGTCTTGTCCAAAGCATATTGTCTTCATGGTAATTCAAGTACTCCTAAATCCCAAAAGTTAGGGGTCGTTTCTGTCAGTGGTCGATCCAGAACACCCAAACAGGCAATTGTGTTTTAGGATCAAACCCAGGAATTTCATGTGGGTTTTATGGGCGCTGGATTTTTATGTAAAATTTGGCAGTTGAGCCAGAATTTTCATTATAGTTTTAGAAGTGGACCGAAGTCCAAGCCCCGACTTGGATGTACTTGGGTCTGCTTTCTGTGCTAAGAATTTTTATGTAAATTTTGGAAGTTAAGCCAGATTTTTCATTATAGTTTTAGAAGTGGACCGAAGTCCAACGGTGCGTCTGCCCTGACTTGGATGTACTTGGGTCCACTTTCTGTGCTAAGAAAATATGCTTTCCTGTTGGAAGTGAATTCTCAGAGATGATGAAACTATTTATTTAGGGTAGAGGCAAGTGGGAAAAGAAAGTGATTTTATTTTTTCATTTGTCTCCAAATGACCAGAGGAGCATGTGTGACATTCCTGTTCACATGTCGGTATTGGGCTCTTCGAGAGCAGAAATCTCTTTTTTTTGTAGAAAATTGGTGAGCGATGTAATGATTCAATTATCACCATTGCATCTTCACTAACCCGTTCACATGTAATGCCTCCTCTTTCTGTGTAAAGAAAGACAACGATATTCCAAGGAGCCGTTTGGAAGAGACGAAAGTGAAAGTTAGGGGGCCATGTCAATTCGTGCGGAAAAAGATTTGATCAATCATCATTAGCATTTCTTTTTATCAAGCTTACTAGAGTAGCTATTATATATCTCGCCCAGGAACACTCTTAAAGAGTCTTGACTGAAAATTAAGAGAAACTTTGACTGCTGGTGGGGGGGTGGGGTGTGTGTCGAGAATGATAATTAGAGCAAAATGCTCAGCCATTCGAGGAAGAGGATCTAACCATTCCATGGGTGCAGCTTAGTTGGTACAGGTCGTGTTAATGTAAACCAAGCTTTAGTTCTAATTCCATGTGGCCAGGGCTTGAGCGTAAGCTTGGACAAAACTTAAATTACCCGACCAGAGCCACGCCTGATTGCAATTTGGTTCAACATATATGGTCGCGTACAAGTATATGAACTGCGTACTTTATCATCATCATCGCAGTCAAGTTTCTTATAGTCTGGTCATAAGCTTAGGAATTTGGTTAATTAAGTCCAAAGTCAGTGCCTTACCCACCAAAGACCACTACCCCTTACATCAAGCTCATTGTGGAGAAGTTTAGGTAGTCCGATCCATCAGCATGCATCAATTTAGATTCTGCCATTGTTGGGATCAATAAACGCTATAGACAAGTGCAGAAAAGGTGAATATGAAACTCACGAAAAATGAGGCCGAGTTCCACTGGCACTAAATTTTTGACAAACTTCAGACAGAAAATCAAATGTTCTCAAAATATTCCTTCTGCCTCTTGCATCATATTATTTAGGCTGGATTTAGTAGCTAGTCATATCATAAGAAATAGCCCTTAACAGCTAAAATTAAAAAAATAAACATTTGCCATGAAAACTGAATACCCAGCCTTTTGCATCAACAGCCTAGCCAATTCAGTTTTAAAGCCCAACTCAACCCATTAGTTTAATCCAAACGGGAAATGAGGCTATGACAGGGTTGACAGGTCACACTAGAATTGGTTGGGATCTCTCAACAGAGAACAGGATTCCAGCAATTCAAGCACAAAATCTTGCCAACACCAGTGAAAAAAAACCTCACCAATTCCAACTATGGCACATGTCCCTGAACTCACCAGTTTGAGAAGGAATAGAAATGCTCTAGTGCAATGTAGGCTGCAAGCAACCAAGTCCATGCAAGCCACCTATCTACTGGCTTTACATGCAAGCTAGCTGTTATCTTCAAAATAGGATTACAGTTTAAAACAAGTATGAATTGGAAATTCTCCACATGTTTGGACGAGTGCTCCCCAAATATTAAAAGGAAAAAAAAAAAAAAAAACCAATAACCTCCCTCTCTATTTTCACAACAAGGGTGAACAAGTACAAGAGAATTTGCTAACATATTCACATTGCTTTCCCTGCAACAATAGTGAATATCATAGGTGTATCAATCTGCCTTGATACACCTCTGCTACAGTACATTTTACCATCTGCCCCTTGCAGACTCGGTACAGAAAGCAGAGACATGCAAAAAGAGGGTGATGAAAAATCAAATTACAAAAAAGCTCAATTTACAACCCCATCAAGGAGTGGTTTAAAAGAGCAATCAGTCGCCTTGTAGACAGTAAAGCTGGCGGATATTCCCTGAAGCTGTCACAAGAAAAGGAAACAATTTCAGTTGATATGGTTTTTTACCATTCAAGTTAACAAGGCACATTAAAGTGCTGCATATTCTAGTAAAATACCTCCACAACATTTCTGCTGCAAACATGTACACCTTAATTTTATTTTATTTTTCAAATTTTATGAGATCAAACAGAGATTACAGGTTCACTAGATTTTCATTAGTCCATTTATCATAATATACCAGAGATCATGCCTCTTGGCCATAGACTGCCATTGCAGATGAAAATGTTCTATGCAAGAACTTCACAGAAGAGTGCATGATATACACAGGTACATGCCGGGCTGGGTCCCATCCCCAGGTGAGCCCCACAGGGACCAGTGCTCAGCAGAATGGGAAAATTATCCTATGCACAAGGTGTGCACTGCGCACACTCATTAGTGGGGCCTACCTGATTGACCGTCCGAGTGGACCATACAAACATCCCCAAGGTGGGCCCACAAGGACCAGTGCTCAGAAGAATGGGAAAATTATCCTACGCACGAGGTGTGCATTGCACACACTCATAGTGGGGCCTACCTGATGGTCCATCCGAGTGGATGATACACACCCCCCAAGTCCCATCCCGAAGTGGGCCCTACAGCGAGGGGCGCACTGGATCAGGACTCTCTCTGAGAGAGAGAGAGAGAGAGAGAGAGAGAGAATAAAACATGAGCTGTGAAATAACTAAGAAAATATTTTTGGTGCTCAAGTCGCTGACAAAAGACAAATGTGGAGAGCTTCTAGTAGCATGTCATTAGTTGCTAAAATAAACGTGCACCTTATATATAGTAATAATATAAAATAATAAAAAAAAGTTTCACAGAGATGCATGAAATGCCTGGATACGTATGGAGAAGAACCGTAGGTTGAAAAATGAACTAAAATTGGGAAAAGGGTGTTCTTACAATATAGCCAGTCTTTGAAGTGCACGTGAAGGGCACATGCTAATTCCCTCTTCCGATTCTCCTCAAGTTGCACTTCCCTCAACTCTTGTTTGACATCCTTCATAACCTGATGCTGAAAGAGAAATGATGGAATAAATAAAATAAAATAAAAAATGGACAGACTAAGTAATGAAATGCACATAAGTGTGATACAACAGCTAGAAAAACCACTACATAAAACACAAGGATACTGATAAAGATATAACAAAAGCAACAGATGACCTTTTCAAGTGAAACCTTAATAACAAAAGAACAATAAACAACAATAATCAAGCAGAAAAGAACACTGAAGAGACATCCAAAATCAGCATGATTTAGTCCACGTACTTTTTTCCTCTGGGATGCCATATATGCCTCAGGCAATGGAAATGGGTTGTGTTTTGTGGAGCCAGGTGAATCACCTGCAAACCAATCAGGAATCTGCAGGACAATGATAGAAGTAGAAGATATCAATAGAGAGAGAGAGTACACATGTCACCTCGAATACTGAGGGACAAAATATACTCACTTTTTGAGCACATTACACAGTTCAAGTAACAAGAGATACTTTACATTATCCCCAAGAGAAATTTGTTGAAACAAATAGATATGAGGATTGATTGTAGGCAAATCCATGCAATGAGTACCAATTAAGGTTAAAAAAGAATTGGCTTAACCTAATTCATGGCAAATAATGGCCTTAAAAGTAAAACATATATAGGAGAGATATTCACCAAGTGTGCCTTGGGCTGGGATCAACTCTATTGATTTAAGGTGTGGTTCAATCCAATAGTGAATAAAACTCTTCTATGGGTGATTTTTAATTCATCACAGATCATGTTAGCAGGTTGAAATCCAAGAACTTGCCATGGTTAAAAGGCCTCGTATACATGGAATTGACTCAACCTTATCATAAGGTCCAGTGTATCTAATCATTTTTCTAAAGATATACCCAAGAAAAAATGGACTGATCTGCAACAGCAATGCAGAAAGAATGTATTAATTATTTCCCACCCAAAGTGAGCATACCAAAAAATTCGTGAATTGATCAGGATCAAGGCTTGTTGAAGACTCAGATTGAACATCAGAGGCACCAGCTGGATGTGATAATGAATCATGAGGATCAACCATTCCCAGAACCAAAGGCTCGTCCCATCTATTGACAGTTGCATCGACACCAACTTGAGTCATATGCTGCTCTAGTTGTGAATAAAATGTATTATATGGAGCCACCTGATGAGAAAACATCAACAAACTCTCACTTTCTTTTCTAACACATTGGAGGTCAGTGTTGTTCCTTTTCTTTTATCAAATGCACAATCAATTAAAGAGTAATCTCTGCTCTAAACATTGTCTGTTTAGATGAATTGTACATGAACATGGGTGTTGTGTCCACTGCCCAGGATGAGAATGCATCCAATTCCAGTTTTGGGTATGTGTCAATTACATTGGTCATATTGGTCCCATTTTGCATCTTCCCATCCTCGACACTTTCTTATTGTGATTAAATAGTATATAAAGCTTACAAATTGGGCATGATGGATCACATTATTGACTGTATCAGTTATATTGGTCAACACTATCGGCTGTCATTGTTACTTTTTACTTTTGAGGCAGTCATGTCTGCATGTCACTCATGGTATCATATCAGCCCCAACCAATTTGCAAGAATTATTGGCTCATGCCTCATACAGTATCCCTTCCATAAGATGCCTGAACCAAGGCTGGATATAAGTGTGATGCAGGCCAGACCAATGGATCAGCCAGCCCAATGGGCCCAGTCCACAGGTTCAATAGGACCAGCCACTTAATTAGAGGTTTGCTTTAATTGGTGGCATTTAAATTAAGAATTAGTATTTATTTGGATTATCTTGCAAGATTTTAGGGATTTGATTTCTTTTATTAGAGAACATTTAGTTCCCTTTTAGACCTCACATCCTTTCCCTATAAATATGTAACCGTTCTATTGGTAGACACCTTTGAATATTAAATAAAGAATTTAGACTGATTGTATGTGGGTATTTGTATCGGTTTAAGAATGCTCACGTGTGCCAAGTCCTATTTGCAGCTTGATCTATTACACTGAATCCTACATCAATTTGGCCACATCCCATCGAGGTCCATTTTCTATTAGCAGATCCGGGGTTGGTATCAGAGCGAAGGATCCTAAACAGGATTGATCACGTAATCCTGTTGATTGTTTCCATCCATTCCATCAGTTGCTATTAGAGCGAAGGATCCTAAACAATTGATGTGGGATCCTAAAGGGAGGCTTTCGTAGGAAATGTCATTTTTTGCTGTAATCTGGGTTCTCTGGAAAGAAAAGAAATAGTCAATTCTGCAAAGGTCTAAAGATCTAGACAACCTATTGGCAAAGGTCAGGCTCTACGTCACAAAGTAGGTTTCTTTCTTACATTTATTCCATCATATTCCTGTTGACACTCTCCTCAAATATTGACATTAGGTCGCCTTCTACCCACATGCAATAGTCACAGCTTCAAGATGGACACCTACTCCAGCTGGTGATGGCAGTGGTTTAAGCAACCCGGGCCTGGCCGGAGTGTGAGGAATCATTAAGGATAGGTGCAATTGTAACCTCCTACTCGGATCCCACTGGCACTACTCAGGTCCCACTAGTAGCCAGACAGCAAATGAGGCAGAAATCAGAATAGATGGCTCTAAAGATTGGTCTGAAGGAAGTTGTTCAGCTTAATCTTCATCATATAATTGTAGAAGGTGGCTTCTCTTGTGAGCGGTCAAAACCCCTTTTCAGAGGTTAACTGATATAGATGAGGTGGTGACAGATTTGGCCCTAACTGTCCAGGCTTCATTTGCCCATGTCATGCGGAGCACCAATGAGGATACTAATAGATTGACCAAACGAGGAAGCGTGTGTCAGCACTTGGTTTTTTGGTGTTTGTGTCTTGGATACACCACAACAGGCTCATCTATCTCCTGTTTGTAAATTGTTCGTCTCTGTAGGGGGACCTATGTTTTTGTGGACTTCCCCTACTTTTTTGGTGTACAACTTTTCCCTATTAAAAAAAAAAATACCATTTAAAAAAGAAGAAAGATTCTATAAACGGGCCCTTTTTTGGAATGGTCCATACTGAGTGCTAGTAAATGAAACAATCTTACCTGTAGTTTATGGTTATCCCCAAGAATAAGTGGTCGTTGATTAACTCCCAGGAAAAACACGCATTCACGGCAATTAGCAATACATATGTGTTTTGCTGCTGTAATCACTTGTACTCTTTCACAGTGCTCCACTCTTACAGACTGCAAAGACACGGAATTCAAAGATGCTTCAGGTCCAAGTCCAACAAACAACTGAGAAAGGTAATTATGCATAAATAAAATAAAAAGTAAATAAAATTACATGCTTAAGCAAGTGTAGAATAAAGCAACCACTGCAACTTCTATACATCATAATGCTTAACAGATAACTAGCGCAAGAAAAAAAAAAACCATTCATCCATCAATCAATCTGTTTAAAGGGGAATAAAAACTTATGATAAACTTCTTGCCAGCCAGGGAAAAGGAAGATTTCACAAAGAATTGAAAGTAAGTCAACACTTATCTGCCTCGATGATGCAAGGCAGATGGGGAGATCAGCAAAGAATATGTGTTAGATCAGGCCAATAAACCATTTGACTTCATTCTTAACTAATTCTATATCAAAGCTGACAGAAGTGTGGCACAGTGGAAGGTGCTAAGTATTGCAACCTTGACAGTGTGGCTTCAAGTCATGCTACCAGTTTGAAAAAAAAAGTATTAAAGCATCCACCAACCAGGAGAAACTGAATGAGACTTCAGAAATTAACCAAGAAGGCTGTCAAAATATTCAGAATTAGATATCGAGAAGTACAGACATATACATACCTTACCAATGGCTCCGATAACAATGGTAGCATCAGAACACCCATATACAGTTGCATATTTTAAAGGGGTTAATATGTAAATCACTGAATCATGACAGTTTATAACCTGCAGCAAAACCAAATATTGTAGACAGTAAATGAAAGGAAGCGTTAGTTCAAATTCTAGAGGATGCAACTTCATGCTATACAATACCGAGATGGTTAAGCTGGTACTGGTAATAGAAATATAAAAAAAAAAAAACATGGGAAAATAATGTCTAATATGACGTGCTAGACATGACCATATAAATGGACCAACTAGACCATAAAAATAAGAATTAGAAATGTATCTATTTCAGGCATGGAGATCACAATTTTCAACGTGATATCCTCTTCCATGCAATTCTCAAGGGGGAAAAAAGAAAGAAATTTCTGAATTTTCCATCCTAAATATAGTTTCTTAAAACCATTAGAAAAAAAGAACTATAATTTCTTCAAATCATTAAGAAAATCAAAACATTAGTGAAGTAGTAGAAACTTTTTCAATTGGTCAAAACGTATGCCTATCTGATGAAGTAACACCCATGAGACTTATTAACACGGACTTAAGGCAACTTTTTACACTATTTTGAAAGCTCACCTAGAGAGAACAATTTCATGGAGACTAAGGTTCCCAAAAGGCTACTCACATCAATAACTTTGCTTTGGACCTTTACACAAAGGTAAAGTACTTGCTTCATCTATTTCATACACAAGGGAATTTATAGAAAAAAGAAAAGGTGGATGTTTGATTTCAAATATGAAACAAGGATACAGCATGTCAGCATCTTCAAGTCTGTTTCCTGTACAACATAATTAGTTGTATTGACAAGCTTGACATGAGTACTCGTATTGACAAGCTTGAGCACACATTTGGACACACATATAAAAACCATGACAATATCTATTCAGCAGCGCATCCTTCAAGGATCGGATGTGTAGCAGCTACGTTCTCATTACAAGTATTTTCAAGGAAAAATTAAAGTTTTACAATCAGCCAGAAAAAGGCGTTGCAATCGTTGTATCCTATACTTCTAAAAGAAATTGTTAAGGTACATTGGCAGTCCGAAAAGGGCTCACATAGATCTGATATAGAAATTTTGAGTCATATTGAATAGCAATCACAAATGACAGTATTGCACAATCATAAATTACAATATTTGTATTGTAGATTCACATTCCAAATAGGATGGGATATTAAATCTACATTGAGTGGATGATGATGCAGGACGTCAGTCTGAAGCCCACATGTACAGGAGGAGGCCCAAAGCCTCTTCATACGATTAAAAGGAATAAGGGCCCACTCAGTCTGCAGTTCATTGCATGTCAAAATGTGATGTGTTAGTTAAGTGACATAACACCCATCTGATTAATGTGGGATCCCTTTCGCTCAAATGTGCAATGTTGAGAAGAGGTCACTTTTTTCTTTTTCTTTTTTTTTTTTTTTATGACGAAGGGTGTCCCAGCCCTTTGGGCCAGACTAATCCCTACGGGCCCAGGAGCAGCCTGGTAAACCCTCCGTGGCCACAGTGTGGTAGCGCAATTTCAAACCCTCAAGTAAGAAAACTGTGGTCCTACGCCAATTGAGCTACCCCTCGGTGTTAAGAAGTCACTTTCATAACTAGTTGGCCCTTCAAACTCCAAAGTGCAGACTTAAAGATCTTATATAATTAGAAAGTGAATCTCTTGCTGTCCAATCTAGTCAGTATTCAACTTCCTTAAGTTCTAGTAGTACTTATAGGAGTCCTCATTTAGCTATGTTCTAGGAGAAAGCTCTTATGTGGCTTATTGTGCAAACCACTGATCCAGTGCACACAGTGTAGACGGTCCTTGCTGTGGGGCCCCACCTGGGAATGGAAAAGGGAGGATTGGAAGATTTGGGTGGGCCCTACCTGTGTACAAAATTGGGGGGCCCAGATGATCATCCTAATGCCTTGATCAACAGACAAGTTTCAATTGGTTTATATTAAAAAGAAAAAATTTTTATAGTCAATCCAACGGTCCCGTCCATTTGGATGGGCCCAAATTCTGGGATCCGGTGACTATAGGGGTGTCTCGGTTTCCTGGTCCACTTAGATCGATGATTAGGTGGAACCACTAGGTGGTGTGCGCCACAAGAACCGTTTACACCGTGTGCACTGGATCATCAATCTATATATGAATGAGTCATTCTCCTGATTTGCTGCCATGTTTATCTCCTGCAATAATTTTTAGGAAGAGAAGTTAAAGCATTTAAATGCCTAGTTCCTCTCTTGAAAAAGCAACATATCCTCTTTCCCTATTTTTTTCTCCTTTAACCATAAGATTTTAATGACACTTATCCTTCTAAATGGGGGCTGTGATATAATCCAACGGCAGTTAATGGTTGGTTTGGTATCAAATTGGGAATGACACCAATTCATGGGGTTGAGTGTGAAGGGATTAGACATATGGATTTATTGATTGATTTCATCACTTCATGGAAATTTAGAAATCCATAAGTGGTGCCCTCTTATATATATAATAAAATATATATATATATGGGAGGTGCTCTTGCGAGAGACACTCTCACCTTACTATGAGAGATAAGGTGGGGGCCTTCACATCCATATCCAATGTCAACAACTTAAATATGAGGGCCCCCACCTTTATCTCTCATAGTAAGGTGGGAGTGTCTCTTGCAAGAGCACCTCCCTATATATATATATATCGAAACCAGTCCTATAAGGACCGTCTTTACAACTTACGGTGCGGACCGCCTAGTGAGGCCCACCATGAAACCCCACTAGTCATGGGACAGAGGGGGACCAAAAAATCCAAGTGGGGCCAACCCACATATCAAATTTGAAGTTAATCTAATACCTCTAACCCCTCCATCCGTGGTCCACAAGTTTAACAACTTTATATCAAACAAGAAAAATTGACCATCAATCCAACGGTCTAGTTCATCCGAATCCATGCAAATTCATAGGATTTGGTGCCAATAAGGGGGGTTGTGAATGTGTGGCCAATTTGGATGGGTCATAAGGTGGGCCCCAGTGGGCATTCCGAATTGTGCGGACCGTAAGGACGGTCCTTATAGGACCGGTTCCATATATATATATATTGTTTTTAAATTCAATGACATGAACATCTAATGCTCGGATTGGTACCAAATTGGAAATAATGCGAATTCGTGGGGGTAGGTAATGTGAAATTTTTTGGATTTATCCAAACGTTGCTGTCAAACTACAAATAATACCAATTCATAGGGTAGGTGAATCATGAATTTGAAGAGGTTGGATTTATCAAAAAGTGTGCCCCATTATACAAAATAAAGAAGAGCAAAAAAGGCACAAGGAATCATATACCTGTCCAAAAGAATCTCTTTTTGTTTTTCAAATTCAAATCTCCCACTTCATGGCTTTATATAATGTACACGCCTTGTTTATCCTATTTTCTCTCCTACACATTCTCCTTATAAGGCGAGTCTCCTACACATTCTCCTAAATTTGTGAGTAAATAATAGAACAGTTTCTAATGTGGATGCTTACTTTCATCGGCCATTAGATAGGGGCAAAAAGCCTCCCTTAGAAATGGTGAAATGGGGCAGTTTTGAGAATTTCTATATGTATGTGTATGTCCGAGGATTTGGCTCGGGGTATATCAGACTCGAGAAACAATATTCATGTAGCCGACCCCAATATAGTTGGGACAAGGCTATCGTGATGATGATGATATGCTCTCTCTCTCTCTCTCTCTCTCTCTCTCTCTCTCTCACACACACACACACACACACGCATGCACACATTCACATTGCAATGGAATTACTTGACTTTATCTTCTATTTGGAGATTGAGTTTGGTCTTAAGCATGAAGTCTAGATGTATGAGTTGCTTATTCCTTTTAAGCTTTACATTTGAGAGTTGTCATTGGCTATAGAGTAGCCATCTATGATACCCAAATACTTCAAAGTTGGCAGCATATCGTGCCGAATCGTATTCAATGTTTCATTTTTTATGCATAAATTTTGAGTTCTTGCCATATCCATTGAGTGCCCCTACCATAACCACCCCGCATATGGCCATCATACTAACCTAGCCATTGGCCCATGACTTAACTTTTCTTTAGTCACATGTTTAATAAAGGCATTGTGGTCACGTTACATGCCCAGCCTTGTATTTAGGAAACTTTCAAGAGAGAATCAAGTTGATTGTAGCTTGCTTAAGTTATAAAGATGAGTAAGTCAAAATCCTTAGAATCCTTAATTAGAAATTACCAATCTCTAATTGAGAATCAACGATTACTGACCACTCTAATTTGAAGGGTAATCTCTAATTGAAAGCAAAGATTGTTGCCTTCTACTCTATATAGAGGTTCACTCTTCAAAGTTAAAAGAGAACGACGAATATTTTCCTCTCTTCCATTATTGAGTGGAACAAACTCTCTTAAACTTGTGTAAAGACACCTGGGCCACTCCAACGAGTGAAGAATCCATTCTACTGGGCTTCAAGATATGTGTGAAGACTCAACATCAATCCACCCTTCGCTAACGCCTTAGACTCTTACTAAAAGATGCCAAACTCAATTTTCAGTGATAAAGTACAGAAAATAGTGGTCCAAAAATCTCTCAAAAATAAAAGTTTGAAATCTACCGGGAAAAGTTTGTCCAAACATAGATGGGTAATGGGTTCTCGAATGCATATGCACAAGACAATTTTGTGATAAAAAATCAAAACATTAAAAGAAATAATAGCACTAACAACAAGATAGATTAAGTATACCAATTATAAACACAGTAGCAAAATGAACAGGTTGTGGAAAAAAATACCATGTGGGGTTACGATGAAATTTGATTTGTAGCTGCAATATAAATCCTTAGATGTGAATAAGGTCCCGGTAGGACCAAAGAGATCAAGTGACTGTAAAATGCTCTTCAACCTACCTAAAATCTATGGCATGGTATAATCAATCAATGTAAAGGTTCAACAGGTACCATTGATAAAACAGAGTTCAATACAATAATCTTCACCTTTACAGAGCATCCTTTAATATCAGATGGTTGCCTGACAACAAAAGTTTTAGAGAATCCCTCCACAAAAGCCGGACTTCTAGAATATAAAGCACTGCTTTGGATGGAAGTTGCACCCTGGCTTGTGCAGGCATCAGTCATAGAAACATCCAAATCAAAGGCATTGGCTGGGCCACTTTCTTTTGCTGAAGCCTTCTCAGCAGTATGTTCCAGGGCAGAAGTAATATGCTGTAGAAGCCAGTCATGAACCTGTGCAGCAGAAACGGGAACTGCAGGCATGTCTGGATCCGAGTTTGCGAAAAAGGGTGCAGCCTGGCTGAATGGAATTACTTCAGAGCCCTTGCCACTGAACTGTATGAGGAATCCAAGGTGCTCAAACCTTTCAAGGGTCAAAATCTACAAATGAGGCAAAGGTGTTATCAACCCAACAAACAATGGAGTAAACTACACAAATGCAACCACTGATGCATGTTAAAATATAAATTATTAACAGTAAAATGGGAACCCTTCAAAATACCAACCAGAGATTCATCATCCTCGCCTTCCACAGGCTCTGCCAAAAGAGCAAGTATATTAGCTATGTGTTTCTGTAAATAGGATAATTGGTGAGCCTCTTCATCAGCCTGTGATGGCATAAACCGGCGACTATTGCCACGAACAAACTGCAAATAAAAGAAATAAAAGATAAATTCACATTGACATCTGGAATACCACGAAAAAGGGACCTAAATCCCATCTTTAAAAATAAAGACAAATGTTGCAGTGCTCAGCTTCAAGAAAAAACTAAAATTTACAATCAGATTACACTGCCAAGATTGTGGTACAAGAAAAGAAAACCAAGCAGACCATTGTTAAAAAAAAAAAGAACAAACACATTTAAAACTTTTATTAACTGATGATGGTACTCATTAACCCATTTCAATTAATTCCCTTCTCAATAACACAACTATTTCAGACTTTCCAACCCAAGAGGAATCATATGGTGTATGATCGAGAGCAATGTTGTCACATTCAGGTAATGTAAGCTGTTCATCTGGTGGGTTTCACTCGAGTTGGTCCACATCTCCAATTTCCAGCATCAGGTGACCGTCAGCATCCAACAACTCACTCAGAAATAGCCAACAACTGCCTATGGGGCTAATCATGCAATCTTTTACATGAAATTTACAGCACTCCAATCAAAATTGTGCCCAACCACTAAATGTGGACCCCCACATGTACAGTTTCCAGTGCACCAAATGGTAAGATGAGATCCAAGCGCCACCCACCCCCACCCCCACACCACACTTAATTGAAAATTTTCCCTCTTTCTCCGTTCCCAAATTACCACATTCTCCATCCACAGCGCTGTCAAAATTCCATTAAGTACTAAAAAGTAGAAGAAGAAGCAATTGGCAATGCAATACTGATAAAAGAACAATCTTTCAACAGAGATTCAAAAAAAAAAAAAAAAAACACACAAACACAGATTTACATGGAGGGGAGAGAGCGCGGAGAGACATCCATCAAACGCAGAAGTCGAAGGCCAGACATCAGCGACCGAAACAGCATCCTTATGAGACCGCGGAACGAGCCGCTTGTACGACTGGATGTAGAGGAAGATGACGACGTCGTTGACGTCGGCGGCAGAGCCGGCGTCTTTCCCGTCGGCCGATGGGAGCACGGAGGCGAGGGTTTCGAGGACGAGGCGTGCGTGGTCGATCGAGATCTGTAGGGTTTCGGAGATGGATTCGGCGTCGATTCGAGAAGACGAAGCCGATCTTTGAATGAGCTTTCGCTTGAGAGGAACTAGGGTTTGGGTTCCATCGGGGAAGATGAGCTTCGAGATTGGGAGGAGACCGTACTCGAAGGGCTCTCTCCTTGTATGAAGGAGAAGGGTTTCTTTGGCAGTTGGAGATGATGATGATGATGTTATCGTTGATGCTTCGTTTTCGTCGCTCATTGTATTCGATTCTTGTCGAAGAAGATGGATGGGATTTGAATACCTACGGAGAATGCTGATGGAAAGTGGAGATGGGAAATGGAATCAGATGAGATGGGAATGGGAGAGAGAGGGAAGAGGAGAAATAGATCATGTGTAGGGGAAGTGGTGTGTATTAATGGTCAGTGGGGCTCATGTGGTGCAACGGCTTTGATGTTTTTGGCAGGATGAGTGGTCCACCATTTGAACGGTTGGGCTGGTCTGATGATGATGAGATTAAAATAGTTAGATAGTGAATCTGAATTTGAATTTCTATTTTTAGCCTGATGGGATAAGGTTGGAGTATACGTGAATTTGAAAGGGAATCCTATTATTAGCACAATGGCGTAGGTTGACCAATCACGACCTCAGCTAAAAACAGAACTAGTCTCCATTGTGTGTGAGGTCGGCCACTTAGCTCACTGGTGTGAGGTAATCACACCCAGCTCTTATCTCTTATCTGGCTGCCCTCGGTTTCAAGTGAGATATGTGATTTTTTTTTTTCCATTGGCGTGGGTCTTTTTTTTTTTTTTTTTTTCTGCGAGTTCCTTTTATTTATTTATTTATGTGGGTCTTTTCCTTACATATAAGGGTTGTCTTTTTATGTGCTGAAATTCATAAATTCTTGTTGAAAAATAAGGAATTTAGAAATTTCACGTTATGTCCCAAAACCCCAATCACTAAAATTTCTGTGAGGAATTCTAGTAAAGAAACGGGCATTGATTTATCACTTAGCCAATAACCATTAATTCAACTTGGGCCAAATGAAAAGAAAGGAGAGATTCAAAATGAAAACTCTATCAAAAAGACACTTTCATTTCCCATTGTTTTCTTGAACAAAAATAGGAAAAAGGGGGGAAACTGAGAAAGGAAAAAGAAAAGGGGGAACGAGAGAAGAAAAGAGAAGGAGATGATGAGGAATTATGAGAGGGAGAGGGAGGAGAATAATAAAAAAAGAGAAGAAGATGGAAAAGGAATAGCAACAAACAACGTTAGCTCCGTTAGAGCATGTTTGTGTACACACCCTTTCCATGGAAAGGGGAAATTGCCACGTCAGCAAAATCCATAGAAATAAAATCCTCATAAAAGGATTTCCGTAGAATTTAGAAATTCATGTTTGGTGCGATTTATTTTTCCTTGCGGAATTTGTGCTAATGTTGTTTGGTGCGGGTATGGATTCCTTGCTGAAAATCAAATTTCCTTGTTTGGTGCAACAATTTTCCGCGAAAAAATAACATAATCTGTTTATAATTAAATTATCCATTCAAATTAGGGTTCCTCTCTTATGAGGTTAAATTGCCTATCAATAGGATTCTCCCCTTGTATTTGTATATACATTAATGAGATAAATGAGATAAGAAAGGGTGGATGCCCATATGAGATTGTAATTAGAGTGTTCTTGGATGAGGAGGTTACTTCCTTTGTAGAAGAATCTGTCTCGTTCTTCCTATTCTTATCTTGAATCTGCGTAGAGTTTAAAATATATAAAGGTTTTAACCTTGTAACTGAGCTGTTCTACATTTTACACATGAAAACTTAGGTGTTGTACAGATCACTAATGAAAATATACTTCCAAACCAACATGATAATGTATCTCACATGTGTATATTTTACCCATTTTCACATCCAATATGCAAAAGCCAAACGACCCTAAGAACTTGGGTTTACTGGAGCTTGGTCCTGGGATTTATATTGTTTTCTGGGTTGGCCATGCTTGTGTGCAGCCACCCTTTTTTTTCTTTTTGGGTGCTCAAGTGGAGATTTATTAGATGAATTGCAGTCCCTTATCATGAACCTGGTCTGAATGATCAGAGAACTCCAAATTCCAGCTACTGCTTAATGGCTAAATCAAGTCCTGTGAGCAGGCCCTGGAGCTCACTGTGCATAGGTCCATCGGCTCCACTTGGAACTGTGCATGGCACAATAACAGTCCCCATGTCGCCCTGAAATTACATCCAAAGACAACATACTCTGTAAACAACATGCACACAAACTATGATGCATAAATACTTCAAAATGGGCAACATATCGTGTCGTATCCGAAATTTCACTTTTTATGTATAAAATTTGTGTCCCTGTTGTGTCTATAGCGTATTCTTATCGTATCCATCCATGCTGCGTCTGTGCATCATAGCACAGAGATAGTTAATGAGACAAGTTCCCACTGATGTATAAGGTTGACCACTTTGTTGAGGATTGTGAGGGAATGGAGCGGGTAGGATTCAAAGATGTAAAGAGTTAACCAGATTTCCATATTTGCCATGGGATGGTGGGGGGCATAGTGTGAGAATTTGGATGAGTGCCAAAACCAGTTGCCTAGTGGTAAAGGAGGCTGGGTTTGGGAATTACTAAAGCTAACCCTGGCTGTGTGAAGGTACATTGGAAGAATAAGTGGTGTGTTGTTTCACTACACTTTGGCTGCCTACAGAGAATGCAGGTCAGGGTGGCGTGTGCAGCAACTTTCTTCCGCATTCTGTAATGCAGTATGATTTCATTTTTCAAGATGACATTCACTCTTTGCGGTTTCATTTTTCATTTTCTGGAGCCGAATGCACAATTTGGGCAATAGATGCATTTTTCTAGCAATGACAACTACTTCCTGCAAAATCAATTTCATATTCATTTTCACGAAAAAATGTGACACACAAACATGCCTCCACCACAATATAGAAGTAAACAGCTAAAATGCTGCAGCAATTATCCCTTTCAGCATTTCTAACCAACCTATTCAAATGCTGCATTATTTTTCCCTTTCTGCATTTCAATTAAAAGCTGATTACAGCAGACTGGTTATGACTTGGAGCAGGTTAAATCAGCTTGTGAGGACTAGATTGAATAAATCAGCTTTTCCATACTTAAACAAATTCAAATGACAAGATTATGTAAAAAGTCTGCCCTGGAATGGCAACCAACTCCAAACCAAAGAAGCACAACCGCAATAAGATGCAAAAGAATACCACAATAAACTACCAGTCTTCAATTCAGTGAGGCTAAAGCATGTAAAAAATAACACAAACTAATTACATTAAATGCAACTAAATTAAAAAGAAGAGTACATTAGGATGTATCATCATGTCAAACTATCTGAAAATGTTTGTGGGGATATCTTAAAAGAATTAAAGAAAAGGCCTATCAAAAAGAAAATAAATAAGAAAGAGAAGCACTGTCACTAGTAGTAGTGACACTCTTCTTACCATCCATTTTCACAGGCAATTAACATGATTAAATCCACCAGAATATCCAGTATCACAATCACTTGCACACAGACCATGAGTCCCATTCCCCACAGAAGTCACTGAGAAAAGAGGAAAACAGCTATCAAGACCTCTCAAAAAGCTGTCTTCCTATGCAATATGGGATTTTCTTGATGCCTCTTCATATTCATTGAGTAGTCACACTCTTTGCAAGATTCCGAGGCTGGTCGACGTTGTATCCACGTAGCCATTACTGCTATCTGACTTGTATATGCCTGTCAATTACCGTGAGAACCATGTTAATTAAACAACAATGCTACAACATGCATATCAGACAATATATAGATAAAAAAATTACCTTGGTACTGGCCACATCAATCTCACACCCAGCATTTATGTGAACACCACAATGAGTATTCCTGGCTATTGCACTACCAACAGTATTTGTTATGCAAACACATAGTGCCCCCTTCTCTAAGGCATACTGTAATGCAAGCAAAGTGTCTGCAGTTTCTCTAGACTGGCTGACAAATACTGCTGTATCTTCTCTGTATATTGGACCCTGTCTGTCCAACAGATCACTTGCAATCTCCATGGTAACAGGCACGCCTACTTTCCAAATTGAACAATTAGTAAAAATAAAAGCAAAAGTTGCATCATTCATCAACTACTTTAGTTGATGTCTTGCATGATCCTAGGCCTAATGGTACATATGGTATCCTGTGGCCTGCACTTGCGTAACTGATAAGATGGTCCCCCTCTGTATTTTTTTTTTTTTTTTGTTGTTACCTCAATTGGAAAATCCTAGCCATCAAACATCAGGATTCAAGTTTGTTGAATGTTAAAACCACTTTTGTATTCTTCCCAATAACCATTTATCCTCAAGCCCACAAATGAAGGACTAAAAATAATTATATCAACTAGTAGACTCAAAACTGGAGGAAATCTGGAAGCTTCAGAAATGGGAAGACTCACAAGAAATAACAAAGGAGAATTCACCCAGCTTTCTGAAGTTCAACAGGATTTCTAGATTCTTATAAAGCAGAAGTTCTTGCATTAAAGAAGGTTTGAAGATTTAAAAATTATATTATCTGGGTCTCATAGTAGAAGAATGTGATAACATTGATGCAAAGATAGACTCATTTGGCACTATAGAACCCACAAATTCAGAAGAATAACAAGGAAGAACATCAGATTCAATCAAGATTCACACATGTAAGATCTATTGGGTCCAACTCCAATGGCAGTAATTCAAATCATCCAAGAACCCACAACTTTCCAAACCTAGAAAAATGAAAACATTGGCAAACACATCCAACATAAAATCATTGGCAAATACATATATTGTTCCATACTCACAAACTGAGCTATAATACCAGAAAAAGTGCATAAACTTCTTGAAAAAAGAAAAAAAAAACTAATTAAAGATCAATAATCATCCCACATTTGTTGAGCAATTGCATCTCGAAGTGCACATGCATAACGGGTGTTCACATCACTTGGCACGGATCCAACTTCCGTATCTTCCTCGACATTTATGTTTTCATCAACGTCCATCTCTAGCATCGAACCTTCTTCCAACTCATCATTATAATTCCACTGTTTGATATAGTTGTGCATGACACAACAAGCGACCACGATTTTCGCTTGTGTGTTAAGAGGATATCGTGGTGCTATTTTTAAGATTGGAAAGCATTGCTTCAATACGGCAAAAGTGCGCTCCACTACATTGCGTGCTTTCGAATGTCGTAGATTGAAAAGTTCCTGGGGTGTTTGTGGTGCTTGTGTCGTTGACCACTCTTTCAGATGATAGCGAATACCCCGATAAGGTGCAACAAATCCACGGGTGTTCGCATAACCCCCATCCACCAAGTAGAATTTGCCTATAAAAAAACATTTTCAAATTTAAATGGAAATTTGAGAATATTAATTAAATATAACATATAAGGTTTCACATTTACCCGTTGGAACTTGAAGCCTATTATATGGTCTTGACAACGCATCTTGCAAAACTTTTGAGTCAGACGCCGAGCCTTCCCAACCAGCGAATACATATTGAAATTTCATGTCAAAGGAGACAACAGCCATTACATTTTGTGATAGGAACCCCTTCCTGTTTCGGTAACGCACCTGGTCTTCTAAACGAACCCATGCCGGTATATGTGTGCAGTCAATTGCTCCGATACAATCCTAATGGTAAACAAGTTATATTTAAATTTATTATAACATCTCTAACAAAGTTTAATGAACAAAGTTATATAAATGATAATAAAGTTTACCTTCAAGTAAGGGTAGAATGTAGGATTCGTAGCAATTTCCAATGGAGTATCACTTCCTGCGGGCTTAATATAATGAGGAGAAAGGTGCAAAATTGCACTCAAAACTCTGTTGAAGTACCTGCTAATAGTCTCACCGGAGTGTTGGAATCTATTTTGCATCACTCGATTGCGCTCATTATGAGCTATGGTGAACAAAAATATCGCAACTTGTTCCTCCACCATAACATTTTGTGAGTCTGCTAGTAAACCTCTTTCTCTTAACTCATTGGATAGATTTATATAGCATCCTTTGCTCACCCGTAACAAATCAAAGCAACTACGTTCATGTCCAATTAGTAATTCATTAACAAAAGAATCACCACTTAGGATAGAGTCATGGACCCTATCCCTATAACCATATGAATAGTAGTATCCAAGGATGCAAATAAGAGCTAGAGACTGAGCACAGAAATAAAAGAATTCCATATCCTCATCCATTTTGAAACAAAGTAAGGATCTGCAACACCATAATTAAGTGAAATGATATAAAATTATGTTCATGAATAAAATATAAGCAACGACATCTCAAATGGAAAAGATTGCCAAATAATTAAAACACTGTGACATATCAAAGTTAAACTTTGTCATATTCATATAGCAACAATTACATTTCAGCTTCAAAACATTCTTTAAGGTCCATAAGTCAACTATGACAATTCCAAGAGTAAAGCTATTGTCAATTCTATATGTCAACTATAACTATTCAAAATTAGAGCTATTGACAATTTCAAAAGTCAAGCTATTGAAAATTCAAAATTAGAGCTATTGACAATTATATATGTCAACTATGACAATTAGAGCTTGTGTCAAAATAATTCAGACTACTCTGAATTTCAAAATATCTTCAAACCATTAGAAGTGTCCTTCAATACTCAAATCCAAGCTGATCCATTACCCAACCCTCACGATCCATTGGAGGCAATGCCACAAAAAATTCAGCCTTTCTTTCGTTCTCCAAAAGACGGAGTGCTTTGTAGTATAAACCACTTGGGAGTCCAAGCTCAGCTAGGTTGCTGATGCACTTATCAACAGATGGACGTTCTTTAGAACGTTTGTTAGCATATTCAGAAAATCCATTTGCGATAGTCTCAACTGCCCCAATTATAACCTGACCCGTATTGGCACGATTTTTTGCAGTATGACGAGAGGTCGATATAGAACTAAATTGTCGTTTCCTTGCATTGCCTACCGATACATCATTATCTTCTAGTCCATTTTCAAATACATTCTCCATTTCATCAGCTTGTGTCAACCCTATGTCATCATCCGCTTCTGCTTCCATTAGCTCAGGATCATTGCTTGCAAACCCATCCCTACCATCTGCCACACTATCCCCAAAGATGATGGCCAAGGATGCCCAGTCCGGCAAGCTCTTGCCCTTATATTGAATGGCTTTAGGGTGTGCCTGCAAATAATTATAAATCATTCATATTTTTAATAAGTTTTTGTATCACTATGTTAATAAATAAGCTTTTATTAGACTTATGGGATATGACTCACCGCCAAATATTGTTTCCAGGCTTCAGGTTCAACAGTGACCATTTTTCTAGTATCATCCCAACCGAATCCGCTAAGATCCAACATGGCTTTCATGCTTGCATATGTTTTCTTCAAAGTCTTAAATCTATTCTTAAGCTTATCCTTAGTAAATGATTCACCAAATTCATATTTCATGTTCCGTGTCAATATGTTCCATCCTTCGCATGTGAAACCTCCCTTAATACCACGACCCTCCCTGCATTGATCTACCATGACTTCGATGAGCTTCTCATCATGGGATGGGGTCCATTTCAAATTCTTTGCTAAGACACCAGAATTATCATTTAAGTTTTGATCTCCCATTCCTACAAATTAGCCGGACGATACATATTAGAATATATCAGTTAAATGGATATAGAGTTGCATTCATTGAATAACATCAAAAAAGGATTCAATAGGATCCACACATAATAATGGATTCAATTCCCAAAAACTGCAATTCAATTGGACTCATGGATTAACATCATCCCATTTGAAAACCCATAAAAAAAACTAATTAACATCATCCCATTTGAAACCCATAAAAAAATTAATTCACTCAAATTAGGTTCCAAATCAATATAGAACACCATATCTAATGGCTCCAAAATAAAGCAACACGAGCACCATAAATGAAGTGCTGATCTTAGGTAGATTACCACCCCATCGTCTGAATCATCTGCAATATGCAATTCATCAAATGGGGGCATAGCATCCGAGCCAGTAATAGGCTCTAATTTTTTATTCAGATCATTGAGTTCAACTTGAATAGTTGTCCTCTCTTCCTTAATCTCAATAAGTTCATGTTAGAGATTTCCAATTTCTTGGTGCAATTATGCACATTTATGCTGCATAAATTCCAACTCTTTAACATGATTTTCTTTGATAGGAAATAAATGGTCATACCAAGCAAAAGATCTACATTGTTGTTTGAAAAAATAATAATAATAGAAACAATAAGATGAGGGCAGAAGAAAGAAACAATGAAGAAACCTACTGCCTCTCAACAGGCTGGGCCTTGATGTATCGATTCAACTTATAAATTAAATCAATCCATCATGCTGAGAGCTCAACTAATTCAAATAAGAGGCGAATGTCTACTTCAAATCAGCCCCTTTTCATCTTTATGTGGGTTGAATCAGATATGGAAAATGTAGCTTCCAAACCTACTAAATGCATTGCAAATCTGTTTTAAGACAATAAGATGGTAGAAATAGACTTCACAAACTTAAATTAAATCAACCCATCATGCTGAGAGCTTAACTAGTTCAAATCAGAGGCCAATGTCTACTTCAAATCAGCCATTTTTTATCTTTATGTGGATTCACAAGCAGGCACTAACTTAATGCATTGAAGTGTTTCCTTTTTTTCCTACAAGTCTATTTCACCTTCGTTTTCATCTCCTTCCAAACCCATACTCAAAAACTCCCAAGTTACAACTTTCTAATCCTTTACTCAGAATCAAGACTTAGAAATATAAGGACTGATTTACATGTCAAATTAAGAAGGAAGAAAAAAAAAAAAGAAGCTTTCACAAAGGTTGGATGCTTAAATGCAAGCAGGGTAATGGCATAGAAAGGGTAATGTGATTAGTGAGATACGAAATTCCAATCCCAAGTCTTAAGATCCTAAATTGCAGCCTGCTTATTATAAATATTTACTTCTTTTCACATTTAATAAATATTCTCCAGACATAAAGTTGTCTAAGATCAGGAACAAAGGGCATGTTCCAGAAATAGGTGACTGTTCACAAAATCTATGGCCACATTTAAGAGTCAGTGAAGACGAGTGCTGGGGACCTTGGCATCCATAGCCTATGAGTTAATTAGTTGGAAAAAACCTGGACAAGTATTTTAAACTACATTTTGAAGAAATGGTAGGAGTTAAGAGAGACAGACAGACAGGGGAGGTGAGAGAGAGACAAACAGGGAGCTCACAGCAGGGGAGGTGAGAGAGAGACAGACAGGGAGAGAGAGGGGGGGGGGGGAGGGAAGGAGGGAGAGAGAAGAGCATACCTGGTGTAGATCGGCGACTCCAGACAAGTTTCTTGTGGACGATCTGCTCCAGGGAGTGAAGAACGAAAATAGGGTTTGATTGGGGTAGAGAAAACAGTGTGGAAATGATCTTAAATACTTATCATGAGTTTGATGTGGAAAAGCAATTCCTATACCCCCCCATGGGAAATTCATTTCCCCACTTTTCAAAGAAAATGCTGACTAGGATGGAAACTATTTCCATGGAATCTCTCTGCACCAAACATAAGAAAATTGGGTTTTCCACGGAAAATCACACACTTTTCCGCGGAAAAGCCTTACACAAACATGCCCTTAATGTATTGCGACCATGCACTTGCACGTAACAGCGTTAGCTCAGACAATGTATTCCTCCTCTCTCTTGTTGTTTTTTTTTTTTTCCCTCTGCTATAGTCCACTACATCGTTGGTTTTCTTCTTCTTCCTTTCTTTTATAATGGAATGCGATAGATACCCCATTTTGCATTTATGCTCTTTGTTTCCCTTCCTCCCCCCTCCTTTTCTTTTTTAAGTTTTTAGGCCAATAACAGTCGTGATGACCAATATTCTAAAGACTTTGGTTGAGAGAGTATAAATTTATCTGATACTCCAACGATATAGACCAAGACGAGATCAATGTCCCAACAAGATCTCTCAGTTTGGGCCGATCTTGGTTTATATATATATCAGCCGATATTTTATACCATGTTAATAAGATTGTTCGTGGTCATGCTAAGCTAAGATACATCCAGGCTCTCCCCACCTCACAGACCCATATCTAGCTCAAGGCCGGCACGAGCCTTAAGTGCCTAGTTTGAGACCGTCCACCTTCTCAATCAGGCCTAACCAATCTTTCTACCACTTTTTTAACCTTTTAGTTATTTATTTAGATAAATCTATCACTAATTACGTGGCAATCATTCAAGCCACGCCAGCCTTCCATCTTTCTATCACTAAATCAAAGCCAACACACCATATAATGTTTTAAAGTTTCTTATTTTATTACTCAAACGTTGTCTAGGGTTCAAGCCTACATCTTATTATTATTAATATTTTTTTTTTGTAAAAATTCAAGATTATTTGGTACCCATTCATGGATCTTACCCATTATTTATACAATTTTGGCCAAGTTTACAAACATATTCTTGAAATTCTTGAAAATTCTAACTATATTCAAACAAATGCACCTATTACAAGTAGCACTATTTTTTATTTTATTGAAAAAAAAAGAAAAAATGTTCGGCCCATTACACAATGCCGAGGGGTAGCTCAATTGTTCTAGGACCACGGTTTGTATTCGAATACTGTAAGTTCGAAATTATACTACTACAAGACTACATGGGAGTTTACCCGACTTCTTTCTGGCCCATGGAAATCCAGCCCAAAAAGTCGTAAACAGGAAAAGAAATAAGGAAAAAAAAAAGAAAAAATAACAAACTGACGATCACAAGTGCATGCAACTTTCTTTCTTCCTTTCTCATCATCTTCTCTGTTCCTCTTCTTCTTCTTCTGCCTCATCCTCTCCTTCAATCCAAGGTATTTTTGTCCATACTCTTTCAAACTTTGATTACCATCCTCTTCCTATGATGTTTTTTTATTTTGAATTTGGACTTTCTCCATGCCTTTTGAAATTGCTGGAGTTTTATTGTGTTAGGGTTTTCTTCTTCTTTTCAAATTGGAATTCAAATCTGTGACAATTTGGGGTTTTTCAGTTGAGGAATTGGGAGAAATTTTGAATTCAAATCTAGGGTTTTCGGAATCTTCCAATCTGTATCGCGAAGAGGGGCCCAATAGATTAATGGTCTGGAACTGGATCATCACATTGTGGCCCCAAATTACGGATTCAAGGGCCATGTTTCCTGTACAGAATCCATAGGTGGAGTGGAGGAGGTAGCTTTGGTTATGATAATACATTGATGATTCTTCTCCATTTCTCCATTCTTCCTTCTTTTGGGCTATTCTCAAATGATCTTCTAAGCCCTAATCACAAACCCTCTTTATCTTTCTCCCAACAATCATCTGAAATTCTCTCTCTATCCCTTTTTTCTTTATCGTTTGCGATTTCTCTTTCATCATTTAGGTTGTCTTCTCTTTGAAGAAAATGGTAGAGATTGAACAATGTTCCGATGCTGGCGAGGATAAAACCACGAGAAATCACACAAAAATCGAAGCTTTGGATGCTCAAACAGAAGAATTGGCCAGGGAAGAAGAAGGCTTTGAGACTGCCAGTGAAGGAGGAGGTGACTATGATGGTGAGGAACAAAAGGCTGACGCTTCCAAAAGCGACTCTTGTGAAGATGACAAGCCGACTGAGGAACAGGAACAGTTGCAGCAGGTTAGTCTGATCAAATGCACTTTCTTTTGGGTATTTATATGGATGGTTTTGATATCTCAAATTGTAAAAACCTTTCTTTGTTGAATTGAGGTGCTTTTGGATGTGAACATTAATTGATGATGAATCAGTTATTTTGGTGGAATCACACTGTGTAGGACTAACAGAGAGCATCCTTTAAGGGCGTGTTTGTTTGCATTAGAATGCATAGGAATACATAGGGTTCATACCATAAGTGATTAAAAATGAAGATCAAATGTAAATTTCCAAAGAATGGGCATCAAATAACCTTTCCTTATGGGGACATAGAGCCAAAGATGGGAAATGAATACCCAGCCGTACATATGAAAGCGAACAGCTTAACAGCTTATCTACATATCCACCTAATACCCTTCACTTCTCATCTCTTATCCTTCACCCATCACCTCTTATAATCTTCTGATAGAGTACATTTCACTATGAATACCTATATATATATAAATTCAATTCCTATGTATTTTAATGCAAACGAAGAGGCCCTTAATTGGTTTTCGAATATAACCCCTTTGTGTTGTTTTTGAATATTGAAAAAACTGTGGATATGTTAACAGGGGGTGTAAATTATTTATTAAGATTGTTTGGAGCTTTATAATTGTATGAATCAATTTTTATGGTAATGTATAGGATACAGAGCTTGACTTGAAATAGTACAGTTTTAGTTCGGGCAAGCATTCCATACAATGTTCTAGTCAATGATGCCCATAATCAGCAATACAGCTGCAATGCAGATTTTATGCATACAAATTATAGTATCAGATATGATACGATGTGGATTTGTATGTCTATTTTGAAGTATCAGGGTCTTGTAGATTTTGGTGGTCTGAACTGTTCATGTATGTGGTGGCTGCGCCTCCAGTTAATGAGTGATGATGCTAAAAACAGATTTGCAGTTGCAGACACTGTTATAATTTCAGTTTAGGATAAAATTCAGCGAGGCAACTGCTTACAATGAGGATGATAGCAGAAAGGTTTCTGAGAGAAATTAGGAAAATTAGGAATATATTATCTTTTTCGGTGTTATCTATCTGTTTTAGGATATATTATCTTTTTCGGTGTCATCTATCTGTTCTCTATCTGTTTTGGTGTTATCTATCTGAATTACCGAGTAATTCAGGATATGATCCATGAGTTGTGTGGCATGCACAGGTAGTTTATATCACAAGTAATTCAAGAATATGGGCCAGGTTCGCGTTGGGTCCATACTGTTCCTGAGCCTGAATTACTGATTAGGACCGGTACTTAAACCTGGATACCAAGCAGGTCCAGCTTACATAACCCTCACCCATACCCAAATTTAAATTAACGACCCACACCTGGACCTGGACTTAATGTAAAGGGCCTGATCCAGGACTAAGTCAACGCCCTCTTACTTGTATATTAATATACTTATATATGCTTAGTTTACATCTATACTTATATGATATATGGCTCTATGGCATCTGTGTCTGGGTTCTTGGGTATGAAATCCATGATCTGAAACCAGACCAGAACTCATCAAGGTGAGTGTATTGTTCCCGAATATGGACCTGTAAACATGGCTCCAGATATTGGAGCAATACCTTTTTTTAATTTGGGTCCTTGAGGTGGTATTCAGTTCAGGGACCTGTTTTCATCCCTAAAATTCTGCAAAAAACTGGAGAAGATTGTAACTATGTCACTACTGGTATGATTAATTCTGTTGAAACTAAATATTTTACTACAATTATGTTCACGATTGAACTTTCATTCCAGAGTTCATTGATATGGTCTTATGTCTTATTTCTTTTTTCCTTTGTTTTTGGGGAACAGAAGGCCTTAGATAAAGCCAATGATTTAAAAGCTGAAGGCAATAAATTGTTTGTGGATGGACAATATGAAGATGCATTGTCACAGTATGCACTTGCTTTACAAATTGCTCCTGAAATGCCAACATGCTCAGAATTCCGTTCCATGTGTCATGCAAATAGTGCGGCATGCTACTCAAAATTGGTAGGTCATTCTAACCATGTATTCTGTGCCAAAGAGATTTTTAACTTTGAATCCTGTATTTTTAAAGAGCCTTATTTGATATGGTTTTTGTGTTGTCTGAATGAGAAAGAATGACATGATTTGTGCCATGATCACATGATGCTGCATTGCATTTTAATGAATCTTTACATTGATAGCAAAGTAGAAATCATTGAATGAAATGAAATCAATGATAAAAGGAGGTACACAGACCCTACCAAATTTGTTGGTCATCTCATTAGCTTCTCCCTGACTATATTGAAAAGAAATATCGAATGCTATAGCAATATAAAATGTCATGGAGCTAGAGAGACAATCTAGGAAGACCAGTTTCTTGGTTGAAACGTACAAAACATTGCATTGAGCTATTCTCCAATGCAATAAGAGGGCAGACAAGCTTGTAGAGATAAGCTTCCTATATATGGAGCACTTATGTCATTACTTATAAAAAAAGGTCAATGGTAAAATGGCTTATGGCCTTGAAGCACTACTTTCCTCTTAAATCCTGGTTCTTCAACACCAGGTAGGCCTGGATAGGCCTGTTTAGGCTCATTGCTGTTAGTTCTAACTATACCACATGTACCACCGTCTTTATTTTTTATTTTTTGAAACCCATAACTATAGTTTTATTTTTTCATATAATATAAATTGCACATCATTTGTGAAAATTTTGCATTTGGATCATTTTGCTGAAGCTTATAAGATATCTTCCACAGGAGCTCTCTCCAATATCCTTTTTTTTTTTTTTAATAGATTTTTCTTATTGTGTAATTTTTTAAAGTTAATATTCCGTAAGGCATGTATGTACCAAAGAGGCTGTTAACTTGGGTTTCTGATTAAAACAGTTAGTACTCTTGGGCAATCATAAATTTCATAATCTTTAATGCTTGTTCTTATATTTTCTTTATTTTTTTATCATATGCCTGTGTTATTAGAGAAATTACAATTACCAAATGAATATTGTACAATTGACCGACACTAAATATTTGATAGGGAAGATATGATGATGCTATTAAGGAATGCACAAAAGCATTGGAGTTGAATCCTACCTATATGAAAGCACTGGTTAGAAGAGCAGAGGTTCATGAAAAACTTGAGCACTTTGAAGAGGCTATAGCAGGTATGTTTGTGTATATATTATATTATCTAGATTTAATTCACACTTTTTTCTATTGGTCGGTAACAATGAAAATATATTAATTTGTAAAGAAATTACAACCGACTTTAATCATAAAAAAACCTCACTTTGGGTGTACACCACAGAGGCACTTAAATTACATAAACAATCAAACCCTTGCTTAGCTAGTGAATCCGCTATTCCATTTGCCGATGTACTAATATGCTGAAAAGAAACCTGAGCCAAAGATGCTAGATGATGAATTTCATTAAAGTAGAATAACATTTTCCAAGGGCCCCTAAATGAACTCATCCATAAAATAGCATTGATGAATCACTCTCAACCATAAGGTTATGCTGACATGAGGTTCAATAGATACAAAGAGCTTCCAAAATAGCCAAAACTTTTGCTTCATTAGAATCTTTAATATGACATGCTAAGAAAATATGTACAATATTTCTCCTCTGTGATTTCTTAGTATAGCACTGATGCCAACCTACCCTGGTTTGCCTCATGCTGCTACATCCTCATTGAACTTTGAAACTCCAAGCATTGGAGGACGCCAACCGACCCCGGTTTGCCTCATGCTGCTTCATCCTCATTGAACTTTAAAACTCCAAGCGATGGAGGACACCAAGCAACTTTACTCTCTCTCTCTCTCTCATCGTCATTCCAGTGTTCGCCCACTTTCATCTAAAAAACTCTCTCATTCCTCTCTTTCTAAATTGACTAAAGAATGGAAAAGGGGATGATCCTTGACAAAATCTTGCTGCATCCAACGAAAGGAACCTCCCTCCATGGGAATTCACACTTTCTTTCTTTTTTTTTTTGAATGGTAAAGATAAAATTTTATCAAAGATTTAAGAGATACACATAACAAGCCACCAGTAGATGAGGGCTAGAGGAAGGGACATGATGGCATTCCCCACGCAAACACTGAAACAAGAACAGAACCCACACACCTCAATAAATGAAAAGGAACCAACCATTACATTACAGCAAATAACAAAATTATTGATTCATTAATGCCTATTTCGCAAGATGGTCTGCCATCTCATCAGCTCCTATTAGAACATGCACGAATGACACCTTAAGATCTTGAGTTTAGGTCCCTTAGTTCTTCCAACAGGCTCAGCACCGTCCATTGCAGTGCGCCTCTTTCCCCCAGAGCCCATCCTATGGCTGCATAGGGGTCATACTTAATTATAAGAGGATGCACCTGGCAAAGGACATCTTCACAAATGCCAGTGACCATCGCCATCAATTCAGCATGATTAATTACTTGGATACCCAGCTGACGGGAGAAGTAAAAAGTACAACTGCATTGTAGTCGCAATAACCCCACTAACTCGAGCTAGCCAAGAATTTCCTTAAGCGCTATCTTCAAAATTAAGCTTGTATGAGCCTGTCAGAGGAGGGTTCCATCTAGGGACTAGGATAAACTGTTGGGCATGGCTGTAATCATGTACCGACTCATTCCAACATTGATAGACTGAAGCAGCAGACTTGCCTTTGAAGTGCTAAGTCCAGGCCTACAACAAGGTCGTCCTATGGTGCACTAGAGAGATAAAGGGATGAGACTTCTTCCTTTTCTATTATTAAAACACCTGCATTCCTTTCCTTCCATGAAGATAAAACAACCATCACGAACACCATTGGCAATAGAACATTACATCTCACAGATCTTACTCCTATTTTTCTAGTTTGGAAATGAGCATTCAGATCAGGAATACCCATCTAACCCAAACCAAGAGCAGATTGCAAGCCACACCTGGCCATTTTCCACTAGTCAGCAATTAATGGTTTACGGACGCTGCATCCTCCAAACACATAAAGCATCCATTGATGACAATGGCTTCCTTATTCTGAAGGGCTAACACCCGCTTACTCAAAGGGCCTGAATTGAAAAAACTGGGTATGGTTCCAATATCTGGACCCATTTTTAATTCTAGTCCAGGTTCAGGTCCACCGCATAGACCCTGGATCTGGGTTCAGGTCAATGAATTTCATCTCCGGATGACACAAATATTTGATGCCTTCATCATCATTAGAGCCTTGTCCCATCTATGTTGGGTTCAATGAATTCTGTTTCTTCATTCTGGTCTATCCCAATATTAAAATATACATAATGCTCACTGTGTGCTGATTAACTACTTTATACCTCAAAATTGAGGTATCCAGTTTAACTCCTAATACAGTGGATCATTATGTAATGTTTTTCTATCAACGTAAAAGAAATGACAGGGCCTAGATCCAAGCCCTTTATCCAAATTTAGGACGGGATCGGTTCTTTAATTTAAATTCGGGTATGGATGTTGTGACCTAAACCCAGTCCAGGTCCTTGTTATAATTTGGTTTTGGATCTTGGAATAGTATGGACCCGACCTGAACCCAACCTGTTTCATCCTCACCTACGCGTGTCCGAATGACGTGTATGTAAGAAGTCAATGTGCTCTTTCCGTTTTCTTTATTATGTGATATTGCATTCGAAATGATGGTATAGCTCTTTTTTGCGCTTTGATTTGCATGATCGAATTTACTCTTACCAATAAAGAATGATTTCTTCTTTCTAGACATGAAAAAGATCTTAGAGTTGGATTCTACAAATGTTAAAGCCAGAGGAGGCATACAACGCTTGGAACCGCTGGCAGCCGAAAAGCGAGAAAAGATGAAGGAAGAGATGATTGGTATGCTGTGAGCATTATTCCTTTAACTTATTGTTTGTGTTATTGAAGATTATATGCATTTTCTCCTGCATCTCCAACTTCTTATTCTTCTTATTATTATTAAATAAAAATAAAATAATCTAATGTCCACAAAAACAAGGGTTAGGATAATGTTCAGAATAAAAATAAAGATAATCTAACCAAAGTGATATTTTGCCACATTCCCTATCCCCTACCCTCATGATTGTAACTTGGTGTACATTTGAACTCAACCCCTTTTTTGTTGGGAATAATTGGCCTTCACGTACATTGATCCCTAGTGTTAATAACTGGTAACACCAAAAGCTCGAGCTTTTGGTGTTACTGGTTATTAACATGGTATCAAAACTGTTTGTGAATGGTGAGCAATTTATATCAACAGCAGTACCAAAACTTGGCTTTGATATCATGTTAATAACCAGTAGCACCAAAAACTCGAGCTATTAGTGAATGGCATAATAATGTATATCAACATCCCATCCCTCCCCCTCCCCCTCCCCCCCCCCTGCGAGCGGGAGGCCGTTCGAGTTTAAAACCCATTAGATAGGCGGAACAGACAGTCCAGACAGATGGAGGTAACATGTCTCCCAGGGGTTTCAAACTCGTGACCTTTGGATCTAATACCATGTTAATGACCGAAAACACCAAAATCTCGAGCTTTTGGTGTTAATGGTTATTAACACCTAGACCCTCTCCCATATGGAAAGTGTGCCTTACTACCCTGTGCTACTGGTTGGTTTGGCAGACCCTGTTTCATATAAACATTCCTCATACATATTTACATATATATTTCTTTTTCTCTTTGAAACATTTGATTTTTGTCGTATACTCTCAATGATTTATGTCATGGTGTATAAGTTTGATAGCTTGCATAGTATCTTTTATATATATATATATATATATATAATTTTTAGAAAAAAAGGAGACATGCTTATTTTCCATTAACCAGGCATTCTTGTTGTACTGAAAGTTTTGTTGAATAATCCAGTTGACCAAATTTCACCAATCAAAACCCATGTTTCTATGGTATGGTATACCATTTGTTGCTAATTCACCATTCTTCATCATTGTAGCAAAGGTTTTCTTTACTAAGTTTCTGGATATTTTGTTGATCACTCCTTAGTTCCGTTCTACTTCAATTGCATATTCTGTATTTAACAGCTTTTAAAATACAACTGCCATGTATTCTTATCTGCACTGTGAATGCTTCATATTCTTTTTCACCGTCTAATTGCAGGGAAGCTGAAGGAGATGGGAAGTTCTTTGTTAGGGCGCTTTGGGATGAGCCTAGACAACTTCAAAGCTGTCAAGGACCCAAACACAGGATCCTATTCAATCTCTTTCCAGCAATAGTAAACTTCGTTACAGATTCATATTACTGGAACAGACCAAGAAGGGGAAGATTGTTTGCGATGATTTTACACCTTTCTTTTTTCTATATACTTAAAACAGGTGGATGAAGTCGTAAAATGATCAGATTCTATGTACATGGAACTGTATTGGGAAGTTCACAATCTGTCTTTGATGACTTCAAGCTTTTTTGCCGCTTGCATAATACATTTGTAGCTGCTATATATTTGTGTCAGCTCATGTTAGCTCCATTCTGCTATGAGTAGATATTTTGAGAAGTATATGATCCTTGGGACTAGAATGTTTGATATCATATAGCCTTGTGACATTGCAAGTGGGGGACCTATGGTTTAGTGATTCAGACCATCGAACTATTGGCCATTCTGTGGATGGGTGTGTCTGACTGCACATAACGTTAAGATCATGCTGTGGATGGGGTGGTTTTCACTCTCGTTGCCCGTTTAGAATGAAGTGAAGTAAAGCGTCAAATTAAGAAAGAATAAAATATAAGTGAGTTATGATGATATTTTATTTTTAGCTATTTGGTATGAAATCATTTTGACTTTTTGTATAAAAAGTGAGTGTTTTCTTCTCTTTTGGTGGAGAAATGAGGTTGCTTTTTGACTTTTTTTTTCTTTCAAATGAGTGAGAATTTTGAAGATGTGTACTGTTGATGTGACCTATTATTTGAAAAATGAAGGCTATATATTACTTTTACTTTCCTAGTAAATTACCAAACAGGCAAATTGGGATTGGGAGAACACTTTTATAGTAACCATATAATTGCTAGCTAGTTATCAAGATCATAATCTCAATTTTAAAATTCAAACCCTTCAAAATCATCATCCAGCTTGTTAAGAATTGCTCACTCAGATTAACCACATCCTAAATACATGATTTGACTAATTTTCTTTCACTTCTTCTTCACACTTTTTAGACATGATCAATTTGATAGTGAAAGGCAAAACAATCAAATATGATCTGATGGCTACGTGATAGTATTTGTAGAGCCTGCTCGACCTTCCATATATAAGATGGCTTTCAGGTCTGGCTATCTTCAAAGAAATGGATACTTGGAAAAGAAAGAATAAACTTTCTTTTTACCTCAAACCTTAAAATCCTAACGATCTTAAATAGGTATGGTTGTAAACCTTTTTTTTCTTACCAGTATGGTTGCCCAGGCACAACCACACGGGTGCAGCCACACTCATTAAACCACAGTGCGTTTCAAGAAATTTATTAAAAATCACCCTCAAAATCCACATGAAAATCCTCAATTTATCCGCTAAACTAAAGTAACTATTAAGACTCACACCCCTCCAATGAAAATTCTAGGTCCCCCACTGAGCAGATGCATTGATTGGAGTTGAAAGGAATCTTTACAGTTCCATTTTCATTTCAAAGGCTCATTTTCTCTTTTGTTTTATCAGTGCTTAAGATTGAAAGATGAAATAATAATATTCTGATCAAAATATAATACAATGGAGACTTTGTCCTTGACCAATGAGAGTAGGGCTCAAAACCCCTAATATAATGTTGGGTCTCTAAGTTCAGAACAGAACAATAATTAATGAATGAATGGTCCTATTATATGTGCTCATGTAGGCTCGAAAGCTTTCACGTAGGCAGCTTCTAATTTTGACTTTACCTGAAGCGAAAGCTCATATATTGCTTACCATTGATTTCACAGGCTCTTTTGTAAACCTTGTTTTCACAGGCTCTTTTGTAGACCTTGTGTAACGTCGTGGAAGAAGAAATACATATCTTTCTTTTACAGAAACACAAGTTTCATAGGGGGAGGTTTGACATGAAATTTTTATCTCATGTATAATAGATCCCAGAAAAATAGAAATTTGCACTTCACAACATAAAAGGGAACATGTAGAATATACCTTTTCATTTCCTTGAAACGAGCCCTGCACAAATGTGGCCTAAAGTACATCTAGGTAATAATCACATTAAGAGGTTTTTTTTTTTTTTTTTTTTTTTTTGCAATATTGCAAGCCTTTCAGCAATTCTATGAGTTCTGCCTCAAAAGCATGCATGATTTATTCCAACTTGGAATGCAAATGGTATATAAGAAAGGGAATACATTGATGATATCTAACAAGTTCTCCTATCATGAGATATGAGTCTTTTCTATTGTAAACTGTACCTTAAAATCAACTCGTTTTTTTAATATTTTTATATATAATACTAAGGTAGTAGAGTTGATGCATTGTTAGAAGCTGAATAATATGCTTATTTTAAGAAAAAAATAAAAAATAAAGAAAAACTAAAACCGATTTTGGAATTAAATTCCAATCCTCTAGATAGACTTGGCTCTAGAACTGAATTTGAATTTTTCTATTGGAACCGAGTTTGAAAACAACAAAATAGGATCCAAATTCGAAACCGTTATTTAGAAACGGGTCCGGGTCCGGGTCTAGTATGGTTTCAACTTGGAATCGTTTTGTTTGCAACCTTAATTACTTGGTTGTAGTGGGGCTCTCCCTCTTAATTAGCAACTTCAGCAGGAAGTTTTTTTTAGATTTCCAAGTCAATTATACTTAAGAAACAAGTAAAGAGGACGAGCCCATAAGATATGGTTGTCCAGGTGCTGGGGCCCATCTTGGGCATGCGATCATGTGACCACAAGACCCCACTTATTTCTAAAAAAAAATGATCCATCAAAATTTAATTTGAACTAATCTTCTGATGGTGGGATCAATCGATCTTTTGGGGTGAATCTTTTTGGGCAGTTAAATTTAACTTTGCTATATATTAACTTGATTTAGTATTTTTTAATTTATTATATATGTCCAAGGCCTAGGTGATAAAAACAGGTAACTACTCATATCCCATGCACTAAACTAGGCCATCCATATATCCTGATCAATGGTGAGATCCTGATTTTACTTTGGAACATTAATTTCCTATATATATAGTACTATTATGATGAAAAGGTCAACATTTGAAATATCTAGACAGTTTCTTAAGACATTAGTTCCTAGCTAGAGACTGATATGTGTGTGTAACAGCTGCTTATGATGACAATATCTGAATTTATGCGTGAGCCCCACTCTCAGCAATGGTATAATCATGCCTCATCTATGATCCATATGGATCATATGATTTAATCGAGGTAGGTTTTTTTTTTTTTTTTTTTGCTATTGGAGGGTTCCCAATCCTTTGGGCTGGACTAATCCCTCTGCTCCCAAAGGGAAGCCGGGTAAATACCCATATGACCCCAAGGTGGTAGCACTAGTGGACTCAACAATTGATTTTTGAAAAAGGGGGAACCGGGGGTCGATACCAAGATCTCTATCAAGGTTTGTTTATTTCATCATTAAATTGGTGGGCCAACCTTGATAGATAATTAGTACACCCTCATTTGTTTAGCCCAATTGTAATTTCACCACAAGATGGGTGGCACCCACCTTGCATGCATTTTGAAATAAATAAAATTTTGAATATATTTTAAAAAGGTCAATATTTGTGAAAATGATGGTCCTCCATTAAAGATGGTGTTGGTGCCATATTGCAGTCATGGAGAAAATTGCTAGCAGCTCAGATGAGACCATATGGAATTCCACATACACCATGGTAATCGGTGTGGGGTCACTTTCTGGGTGATGAGATCCTCTAACCTCATCACTTCTATCATATATATCATATGGTAGTGGTACCCTTCTGTCTCTCTCTCTCACACACACACAAAACCACAAAACAGTACACAGTTTCATTTTGAGTTCAAACTTCATAGGCACCTTTCTCTTTTGTTTTATAGGTGCTCAAACTGATTGAAAGATGAGATGATATTGATTAACCCCTTTCAGAACTGTTTTTTAGCCGTCGTTATGTCTAATTCTAAATATTTTTAAAAAAGGCTGGCTTTCCACTCAACCAATAAGAAAGGATAAAAATGCAAATAAAATGTTGGTCTCTAACTTCAAAACATAATAATAATCAATTAATAATCATATAGAGAACATCTTTTGTCTTACTTACATAAAGCCAACTTTATCTATGCCATTCAAATCACATATCCTTGATATGGAATTTGAAGTTATAAGGTTGAGGTGGATGAGATTCATCTTGAATGGTCTGGACGACCTCTTTATAAGCCCACTTCCAGAAAAGATGTGGCAGACGATCCGAACTGTGAGTACTTGTCGGGGCAAATTCCACTCTCTTATGACTTCAAAAAGTGAGTGAGTGACCATCATTAAGCTTTGTTTCAATTTTTTTTTTTTTTTTTTTTGGGTTGGCATTTTGTAGTTTTACTCAATCTTTTTCTTTTTGTAACTTCACAATCCATCGCTATGATGCAAGCAATATTCACTGAAAATCAATTGCCATCTGAATCTGATCTTCTGATAGGAGGAAGCTCTGTGATAATCAATAGAAATTATTTACCCAAAAAAAAGAAAAAACAAAACAAAATAGAATGGAACTATGATATAAATGCTTTGCATGCATATTATGTAGGTCCACATAGGGGAAGCAGGAATTCTTTGTATAAAGGTAACATAAATTTATTTGCATGACCCAGAGAAGTTACTGTCTTACAGACACTAGTCCTTGTATAAACGTGAGCTGTGGCCTTGATTATATATGAGTTTGAAACTTTCTATGGACCATGCAAAGATAAAACATAAGAAAAAGCTCCAGCTCCAAGGCTTGAAAAGAACCCATTTTTTTAATCTTTCCAGACAATAGTTTCCAGAGAATGATCTGGGGTGACAACTGCTAATGGCGACATCAGTATGGGTGAATGAAATGAACCCTATTCAGTCTAAACTATGATGTAATCATCATCCATCTTTTATGATTTAATCAAGGTGCACCCAATCCACATCTTTATGACTTAATCAACTTGGAGGGTGAGGCCTGCATGGTCATCATTTTTTAGGGAGAGGACACATCAATTTCATCATTATCTGGTGGGCCCATGCACTTAGATAGATCGTTAGCAACCCCATCAGTCTAAACTATGAATGTAATCATCCTCCATCTTTTATGATTTAATCAAGGTGCACCCAATCCACATCTTTATGACTTAATCAACTTGGAGGGTGAGGCCTGCATGGTCACATCATTTTTTAGGGAGAGGACACATCAATTTCATCATTATCTGGTTGGCCCATGCACTTTTGATAGATCGTTAGCAACCCCATCATTTCATAATTCCATGATAATATGTTGAGGTCCATTATCATTACATCATTTTTTTTTTTTTTTAACATCACCCAATATATAATATCATCATAATATTGCCATTTAGCTTTATGGCAATTTGGGGCCCACAGTCATTTTGAATAAGTCCCTCAATAGATGGTAGGGCCCACTTTGATCGAATCATCAGCGCCATCCAATCCACAGAGTTTAGTGGGCCATTATTGAAAATCCCTATTTCCATCCCTTACATACATCACAATTCACATGGGCAACAAACAAAATAAAAATCCAGATATTGGATGGCCCAATCTGGACTTTGTGGGACCCATCATGTAAGGCTTGCAAATGGGCCCCACATAGCAAAATTTCTCACTAAACTCAAAATTCAAGTGCGGTTCTCTCTCAGCATTTTCGCGGGAGATCTCAATGTCACAGCATCTGGTAATTTGAAATTCTGCAAGAGAAGAAATTTTCCAGCTGAAAGTGTTTTCTATTCATCGAATCGATTCAAATGCCAAGGAAAACAGATTCCAAGTAATTCAGGCTTCCTCTCTCTCTTCTTTGCCTTGATCGGTCGATCGATCCGTCATGGAGGAGCGAAGCTCTGGTATAATCTTAGCGATTTTCCGCGATGGATCGGCAGCTGGAATATCCCTCAATCGAGTCCGCACTGCTTCGATTTTCCCGGCATTTGGGGGATCAAAAGATCCTTGTCCGAGAGAAAAAAAGCATATCTTTGCTTGTAAAAAGCTAGGGTTTTGTCGTGTTGTCTTACGTAATCCCCCTTTCTGGATAATATATTGCCGGGAGATCACGTCTTTGCTCACAAAGTTGATGAAAAGACGGACTTTTCAATCCTAAATGGCGAATATCTGAAACCCCAGAAAGCTAAAATTCTCTGATTTGCCTAGAATTCATAAAACAATGAACGGTGGAATTTTGTCCTGTTTTTGTTGTAACCAAAGAGGATCTCTTCTATTTAAATTCGACCCTGAGATCAGCATCAGCATGCATGGTGAAACGGTCTTGACAACAGAGTCTTCTGTTATTTGCCATTTGGCGTCGATAGCAATTGAACAAACAACATATAAGGTCTGTTCTTTGAGACCCCTCTGTGTTTTTCGTTTATTTATTTCAAAAAGAAGAAGAACAATGTAAAGAAAAGATTCATGATGCATTGGTCGGTTTGGGTGTTTTGCAGAGACAGGGAGTCGGTTGGGGTTCTCAGTTTTCTGGGTCAAGTCCTTTCAAGGTATTTGTTTGGTTAATTATTCTTCGGGGTGTGCATGACTGTGGGTAAAACTAGTGGCAATGGAAGTTTGGGAGATTTGCATTTCTGATGTTTCTGTTGTTATTAAATTTGGGTTTGCAAAGGTCTTGTGTTTGAGATAACAAATGGGAAAAGGCAGAATGAAATGATGTTTGTTATTACTGAGTTTTTCTAAGATGAGAGTAGATTTTTAGGTGTGGTCCTTTTCCTTTGTCACTGTTTAGGATTTAATGTTTTTTTTTTTGGTAAATTTCATTGGTGCCGTTTCCTCTGTTGGAACACTTACTTGAAACCATTTCAACTTGGGAGAAGATTTGGTTTAAATAATATATGTAAATACATTCTTGATTGGTTGGTTTAAATGATATTATTGCCTTGCAATGTATTCATGCTGTGTTTAACCTTCTATATTATTATTATTATTATTATTATTTTTGAGTGAAGATTTGTATTTGGAGAAATTACAAATCTCAGTTTCTAGCCTTTATAATATGAAGGCTGAAAACTTTGTCATGAATGTGAGCCAATATGTATGGGATTCAATAGGATTCACATGCTTTGATGGGATAATGTGAGAATTCTGAAATTAGAGAGAGGAGATTTGAGTAGGCAGTTGGGCACTGATTTCTGTTGTTTGGTTAAAATAGGCTTTGCTGTTGAGGGACTTGATCTGCAAGAGATGGATACTGGAAAATCTCTGGATGACCAGTTCTCCAAGTTGCATCCATGCTTCCCTGTCGATGCAAGAATAGGAATAGTAGGTGCCGGTCCAAGTGGCTTGTCTGCTGCCTATGCACTAGCTCGACTTGGCTATAGCAATATAACTGTACTGGATAAGTATCAAACAGTTGGTGGAATGTGTGAATCAGTTGAAATCGAAGGTACGCAACGTGCATAACCCGATGTTCTTATCTGTTATTATTTTGGTTCCTCCGTAAATCTTCTAATTTCCTTGATGTTAATGTCCTTACAGGCAAAACTTATGATCTGGGCGGTCAAGTTCTTGCTGCAAACAGTGCCCCTGTTGTCTTTCACTTGGCCAAGGAATTAGGATGTGAACTTGAAGAAATGGACTCCCATAAATTTGCACTAATTGACGCTTCTACTGGAAAATATCAGGACATGGAAGTGGCAGATGATTACTTATCTGTCATCTCACTAACCTTAACGCTCCAGGTCAGTTTTAAGTTAAAAAATTAGCATCTGTCAATGGCGGCTGTTAATTTGAGAGTCTAGGACTTAATCTGGATATCTATTTCTCCATAGGATGAAGCGAAGGGCTCTGGTCGAATTGGAGTCCATGCCTTGAGTGCAGTTGCATCAGATCTAACCCCCGATTTCCTTAAGCTTCGTGGTTTTAAATCTGTTCCAAAGTCGGTGGCTTATGGATACACTGCTTCAGGTTATGGGTTTGTCCAAGACATGCCCTATGCATATATTCATGAATTCACCCGCACTTCCATGGCTGGAAAGATTCGGCGTTTTAAAGGAGGTTACATGAATGTCTGGGAGAAACTTGGCCAATTTCTGCCAGTAGAGGTCCTCTGCAACACTGAAGTTCTGGCAATCCAACGCAACTCTGGTGGCATTAGGATGAACATCATGAATTCCAATAAAGATACCGAGGTTCTTGAGTTTGACAAGATCATCATCTCAGGAGCTCTTCCCTTCAGGAATGGAAGAACGTACAGATCTTCTCTGTCTCCAGCTGGTGAGTTCAACATTTAAAGTCGTCCTCCTCCTCATCATCATCTTGAGTGGCCGGCCCTGGGCAAGGGCTGTAAGTGCCCTTGCCCCGGGCCCATTTTTTTAGGGGGCCCAAAATCCCCAAAATCCCTTCTACTTTTTTTTTTTTTTTTTTTTTTCAATCATTTGGTGAGGGCAGGGCTCATCCAATGGATTCCATCGTCCTGGGCATCAATAGACCCATCATCAAATCATCTGAAAGTGCTTATTGCATCACTTATTTGAGCATCCATCAAAGGGGCCCACCAATGATATTTTATATTTGATGGCTGAAATTCTGGGAGAATCTGGTCTACTGTTGGGATGATTTAGGGCTTTTTTTTTTACAAATAGATCATCAAGCCTTCAGCCCTACACCCGTTCTTCTCATTTGTTAGTGGGGCCCACCAATGATTTTTAATTCCCCATATATGATGCTTAAATTCTGGTCTGAGTTTTCTTTCTTCTCTTTTTTTTCAAATAGTTATACTTGGGCATCATCAACTCATTGCCAATTTTTCACATCAGTGGGACCCACCAATGATATTATCATATATGATGGCTGAAGAGGCCTAACTTTTACTCTTGCACTGGGCCCTGAAAAATTCAGGACCGGCCCTTACCCCATCAATCTGGGTGTGTTTTATGAGTTCTGCTAATTAGCTTGAAAGTAAGATATGACCAAATTTCTTTGTACTTTGGTGCATGAAAGTGAGGTTTCTCTGTTTTGAAGTTCTATAATGTTTTATTCTGTTTTCAAGCATTCTAAGTGGATACTTTTTTTGTTTGGCAGATGTAGAAAGTGAGTTGATGGATATGAGTGGGCTTGAGAAGGAATTATTCTCTAAAGTGCAGACAATTGATTATTATACTACTGTTCTTAAGATTAAAGGGCTTGAAAATATTCCGATGGGATTTTTCTACTTCAGGGAATTCATGGAGGATCCCGCTACCATTGGGCATCCAGTGGCAATGCAGAGGTTCTATGAAGACACGGATATTTTCCTTTTCTGGTCTTATGGCGACTCCAAAGATATTATGGGACAAACAGTGACCAAGCTTGTCACGGACGTGGTGAACAATATGGGAGGAGAAGTTGAGAAAGTGGTTTTACAACGCCGATTTAAGTACTTCCCTCATGTTAATAGCGAAGGTCTGCTATATCTTTTCTATCTGTTTGTTCCCTTAGTCCTTGCGATTTTGAGTTACTGATGTTCTACATTTTCAATACAGATATGAAGGATGGGTTCTATGAGAAGTTGGAGACAGAACTTCAGGGTTTGCAGAATACTTATTATGTGGGTGGGCTTATGGCATTTGAGCTCACAGAGAGAAATTCGTCTTATGCCATGGCTATGGTTTGCAGACACTTTGCAAATGATAATCCCCTGCCAGTGTTTCCGTATGTTAAGGTAAGTTTAGTTCATCTGTAAGTTTAAGCCTTAGTATATTTGGATTGTAAACAAGTAGCCAGACTATTATAGTTTTAAACACCATAAATTCAGATCCTATAGATCTATCATTGTACTTATTGCGCTCAATTGTTTCCGCAGAGGTTGTTCCCTTTGCACAATGATTGTGGTGCCCACACTCACAGAAAACTAGACGAATTACCTGGATTGGAGTTTCCAGATCTCTCCACCCTAGATGGATATTTGAAATTTTGGGGGACTCACAGAATCACAGAGAACACAGTCCTCTACACTTGGATCAATGATGAAGGTCAAGCTGTTAGCAAGAGGACTTATTCCGACCTTCATGCGAATGCATCTCAGATTGCTCGTATGCTCTTAACAAGCAGCAAACCTATTATCAAGCCTGGTGACAGAGTCCTTCTGGTTTATGTTCCTGGTTTGGATTTTATTGATGCCTTCTTTGGGTGTGTAAGAGCTAAAGTTTTGCCGGTTCCTGTCTTGCCTCCTGATCCATTGCAGAGAGGTGGACAAGCACTTCTCAAGATTGAGAACATCTCCAAATCATGCAATGCAGTAGCAATTCTTTCAACTTTGTCCTACCATACTGCTGTTAGGGCAGGCAATGTGAAGAATTTGTTATCATTGGCAAAGAAAAATGGAAAATGTTCAGCTTCCTGGCCTGACCTTCCGTGGCTACACACAGACTCATGGATCAAGAACTCCAGGGCAAATGCTTATGCAGAGAATTTTGCAGATAACTCAGAGCCTTCGCCAGATGACCTGTGTTTTCTTCAGTTCACTTCAGGATCGACGGGTGATGCAAAAGGGGTAATGATCACACACGGGGCACTCATTCACAATGTGAAATTGATGCGAAGTCGGTACAAGAGCAGCTCAAGGACTATATTGGTTAGCTGGCTTCCTCAGTACCATGATATGGGGCTAATTGGAGGCATTTTTACAGCTATGGTTAGTGGTGGTTCCGCAGTTCTCTTCTCTCCATTATCATTCATCAAGAATCCGCTCTTATGGCTTCAAACCATGACAGACTACCGGGCCACTCACAGTGCAGGACCCAACTTTGCTTTCGAGCTTGTTGTCAGAAGACTGGAGTCTAACAAGGATAAGGCTCGTAACTACGACCTTTCTCCCATGGTTTTTCTCATGGTTGCAGCAGAGCCGGTGAGGCAGAAGACATTGAAAAGGTTCGTTGAGCTCTCCCACACTTTTGGCCTTTCCCAGGAGGTGATGGCTCCAGGTTATGGTTTGGCTGAAAATTGTGTATTTGTAAGCTGTGCTTTTGGAGAAGGTAAACCGATTTTGATAGATTGGCAAGGTAGAGTCTGCTGTGGTTATGTAAACTCAAATGATTCAGATGTTGATATCAGAATTGTAGATCCAGAAACTGGGAAAGAACATGAAGAACATGGAAAAGAAGGGGAGGTCTGGATCAGCAGTCCAAGTGCTGGAGTTGGGTATTGGAGCCAGCATGAACTCAGCCAGAAGACATTTGGCAATGTTCTTTTGAACTGTCCAGGCAAGAAATTCACTAGGACGGGTGATCTTGGGAGGATTCTCGATGCTAAGCTATTTATAACTGGAAGAATAAAGGATCTTATTATTGTTGCTGGAAGGAACATATACTCTGCTGATGTAGAAAAGACGGTTGAGAACTCATGTGAACTACTACGCCCTGGTTGCTGTGCTGTTATAGGTGTCCCAGAGGAGATTCTGGCATCAAAAGGGATTTTAGTCCCGGACAGTTCTGATCAGGTTGGTCTTGTTGTCATTGCAGAAGTTAGAGAAGGCAAGCCTGTTGATGAAGAGATTGCCAATCAAATTCAAACCCGTGTTGCTGAAGAGCATGGAGTCTCTGTAGCTTCTGTGAAGCTGATCAAGCCCAAAACTATCTGTAAAACGACGTCTGGGAAGATAAGAAGATTTGAGTGCCTCAAACAATTTCAAGATGGGACACTGAGTTTGGCTATGGAGCATGGTCCTGCAAAGAGGTCCCTCCTCCGATCCTTTACTACAGGTACTTGTAAGGAGGGAAAGACACCTCGATCTCACTTGGTAAAAGCTCCTCTTCTTCCCTTGAATTCTAATAGGAGCAAGGAAGAAATTATAGAATTCTTGAAAGGAATTGTTTCAGAGCAAACAGGGATTTCACTAACAAAAATATCTTCCACTGAGAGCCTGGTATCATATGGTATTGATTCGATTGGTGTTGTAAGAGCTGCTCAGAAGCTCTCAGATTTCCTTGGGGTACCTGTTGGAGCAGTGGATATTTTCACAGCAACCTGCATTTCGGACCTGGCAAGCTTCTCAGAGAATCTGCTGCTGAAGTCTCAACCTATGGCAACTCAATCTCATCTTTCAGAATCCAAGGAGGAAGTTGTAAGATCAATTACTGAAGTTTCAGGATTCCGGATTTTCAGCATTGGGTTCCTCCAACTCGTTGCACTTGTTTATGTTGCTGCTATGCTTATTCTTCCTGTTTATATCTCAAGCTCTGTTTTTCTGAGCTTGCTCCATACTAGCCATTTCAGAACCCCATTCATAAAGTATCTGTTTCCTCCTCTTATTGCTCCTATAATCTGGATTCTTTCCATGGTCCTCACGTGCATTTCCATCCTCTTTTTTGGGAGCTCATTCCTACAACCAAATTATGCACTGAAACCGGAGATTCCCATATGGTCTGTAGACTTTGTGAAATGGTGGGCTCTATACAAGGCCCAAGAAGTCGCGGGGAAAGTTCTGGCAGTCCATCTTAGGGGAACAGTGTTCTTGAATTACTGGTTCGAGATGCTTGGTGCGAGGATTGGGTCATCAGTTTTGCTTGACACCATCAATATTACGGACCCACCTCTGGTTTCAATTAGTGATGGTGCCGTGATTGCAGAAGGGGCAATGATCCAGGGCCATGAGGTGAAGGATGGGTTCTTAAGTTTCTTGCCAGTGAGGATTGGTCAGAAGTCCTCGGTAGGTCCATATGCTGTGATTCAGAAAGGAAGTGTCTTGGGAGCGGAAGCTGATGTTCGGCCATTGCAGAAGACTGAAGGAGGAAAAAATGTCTTCAAAGCCCGGGAAGCCCCAAAAGTTCAAAAGGTATGTATGGATGAACTTGTTACAAATTTAATCCCAGTTAGTTCTGTTACTTTTCCTTGAACAATTTTGAACTTAAAAACTGAAGGTAAAACTCTTCCTACTGGACATGATGCCTAAGAAGGCCTGTTAATGAGCTGAGCTAGCTCGTGTGCTTTTGTGGCTTAGCTTAGCTCGAGGGCTATTGACATTAGTAAAGGTTTTCTCCATGAAGCTTATTTTCTTTTAGTAACTTGAGATTTATAGTTTAGAATGAGGTTGAAAATTTTCATTTTCATTTTTTTTTTTTTTTGGATAGATTTTTACATGAATTATGATTGTTATGGCTTGAATAGTATCCTTTGTATGCTAATTTATATGACAACACATGAGAAAAAAACTAAGTTGAGCTCTGGTCTTAAGTCAAGCTCAAGTTTGGGCTTGAGTTTGAGCTCATCTATATTCCAAGTAGGTATTGATTTTTTCAAATGAGATGAACTCAAGATAATCTCATCTGTGCTCGTATTCTATTTGAGTTGAGCTTGGGTCAGCTCAATGAATGCTTCTAAGCCGATCTTGAGCTCAGTCTGTAAAGCTTGAAACTAGCTTGGGCTTGACATTTGAGTGTGTGCTGAGCATGAGCGAAGTGAAGCTCAGCTTGTTGACAGCCCTATACCTAGAGGCCCTTTTGCCCTTGGTTTATATTTGATCCTGAATTAGGACCAGTGGAAGATCCATTTCCCATGTATTCTGATCCTTTCAATACCATTTCGAAAGGGGACAAGAAAAGTTGATCCCTGATTGAGCCCTGAAAGTCTGTCTCAAACTTCTTACGAACAGAAATTGTGTTTGCACAGGAGATTGCTTTTGTCTATTAAATTTAGTTAAGAACTGATGTATGACAGGATAACTGACCCTTCAGATGGTAGAAGCCCGACTCACTCAGGCGTATTCACATCCACATTATAAAATACTGGGCCCATTGGATAAGATACTTGATAACTTGACTAGCCATCTCACTGTACTACTTCTGTAATGCTTTACTCAGTTTGGATTCCAAAACTCGACCCAAAAGATGCTATGGTCCACCCATCACCCTCCCCACAATTTTTCACATAAGTTTAACCGTTGGATAAAGACCTGCATGGCCTGCTGAGAATCCACTCACTTGTTTTTTATCCAAAATATCTGGAGTTGACTGCCTACTATGGAGGATCGTTATCCTTCGTCTGACGTTAAGTCGCAGGAAACAGGCCTTAAATTTCCTTTATCTATTAACATTAAAAGTAAGCTCATCATCTACAATGGGAAATCTATGGACCGATAACCTTTTAATTCAAATTGCAGGGTGATATGCTGCCAGAGAAGTTCACTCCCATTTACCACTTCATGGGCATCTATGCAGTTGGCTTCCTCAGCTCGCTCTCTGCAGCTATCCTTTACTTCCTCTACATTCAGTTATCTCAGAACTCCCCCTCCCTTGAACACTTAGCATTCCTTTGCATTTCTGGAGCTTTCCACTGGTTTCCAGCTACTCTTATTGCATATGCCACGATATTCACTGCAGCTCCTTCTAATCCAGTAGTTTTTTCCATCTATGTAGCCATTGCATATGTAACCCATGGCGTTGTCCTCAGCCTCATCACCTGTGTCTCAACCAGATATCTTGGTAGTAAACAAAAGTCACAACAGAGTCACCTGACAGCATGGTTACGTCACCGAATAACCACCGCCTGCCACCTAAGATTTGCCAAGCTTCTCTCTGGGACAGAAGCATTCTGTGTGTATCTACGTCTTTTGGGAGTGAAGATTGGCCGTTATTGTTCCATTAGAGCCATCAATCCGGTCACGGACCCCTCAATGATATCAATTGGTGATGGAGTTCATCTGGGTGATTTCTGCCGAATAGTTGCTGGGTTCTATTCTGCTGGTGGCTTCCATTGCCAGGAAATAGAGGTTCAAGAGAACTCAGTTATTGGGAGCCAGGGCCTCATTCTCCCTGGTTCTATTATTCAAAAGGATGTCATTCTTGGAGCACTTTCAGTTGCTCCTACAAATTCAGTTCTCCAGAAGGGCGGTGTCTATGTTGGGTCTCAGACGCCGGTTATGGTGAAGAACATGTTGCATGCTTTGGATGAGAGGATTGAAGAGATGGATGGAAAGTACAAGAAAATTGTTGGGAATCTTGCTGGGAGCTTGGCCGTCACAACAATGAAGGTGAAATCAAGATATTTCCACCGGATTGGTGTTGGTGGTAGGGGCATTTTGAAAATGTTTGATAACCTGTCTGGGTTGCCAGAACACAAGTTTTTTTGCGCCAGCAAATGCTTCCCTGTCATAATCCGGCATAGTAATAGCTTGAGTGCTGATGATGATGCAAGAATTGATGCACGTGGTGCGGCAATGCGGATACTTTCAGATGGTGATAGTGAACTTTCACTTCTTGATCTGACATTGAAGACAGGCAAGGCATTTTATGCGCGGACAATAGCCGACTTTGCTACATGGCTCATATGCGGGCTTGCTGCGAGGGAAGCACAGGTGGAGCGGGCTCCTCACATCCGTGATGCTGTGTGGGGTTCTCTCCGGCAGGCCAACTCATACACTAAGCTACATTACTATTCAAATGCGTGCAGGCTCTTCCGCTTTGTGGATGGGCGCGAAATGTATGTCAAGTTCAAGTTGCGGCCGCTTGACAACCAGATTAATGAGGATTCTGGCTTAGTGCAACCAACTGGAATACTCCCGCCAGAAACTGGTGCAATCCCAAGGGATGAGAAAGATACTCGTCCCCTCCTCTTCCTTGCCGATGACTTTCAACGCCAGGTCAATTCTAAGAATGGTGTTCACTATATCTTCCAGCTGCAATTTCGACCAGTTCCATGCGATGAAGCGGAGTGTGAGACTGCTCTCGATTGCACCCGACCATGGGATGAGACTAAGTTCCCATTTGTTGATGTGGGTGAGATCACAATCAACCAGAGCCTCACTGCAGAAGAATCAGAAGGGCTAGAGTTCAACCCATTCCGTCGTTGCCGTGAGGTGGACATCATCCGGGCAACCTCATGCTCTCAGAGTGCATCAATTGATCACGGCCGTTCATTAGTTTACGAGATATGCCAACATCTGCGTAGTGGGATACCACTGCCGGATGCGTGGCGGACTTTCATGGACCAATCTGATGTGAAAGTTGACCTCTCTGGCTGCCCCATGGCAGCGGCTGCGACAAGGAAAGATGCCATAAACTTGACATTGGCAAGGAGGTGGTATCAAACATTATGGTTAACACTGGCGCAGCCTTTGCTACAAACGTTCCTGCCTTACTTTTTGTTGGGGTTGGCAGTTTTTGCACCATTGAATTGGGTTCTATACATGAAGGAAATGCAGAAGCTTCCATTGCATTACTTGTTACCTTTGCTCTGGGTCTCGTCAGGGATCTTGGCTGGATTGGTTTGTGTTGTGGCCAAGTGGGTTTTGGTTGGGAAGAAGAAGGAAGGAGATACGGTGCTGATTTGGAGCAAAGAGGTCTTCATGGACACAATATGGCAGGCTGCTATGACTTTAGCGGGTGACTTCTTCATGGAAATGACATGTGGGTCTGTATTGTTTGGGCTATGGCTGAGGCTCATGGGCTCAGACTTAAGGTGGGATCAAGGGGTTTATGTGGACAGCATGGGGGCAGCCTTGAACCCTGAGATGGTGGAGATTGAGGAGGGAGGGTGTGTGGGGAGGGAGGCTCTGCTGTTTGGGCATATCTATGAAGGGGAAGGTGGGAAGGTGAAGTATGGGAAGATTAGGGTGGGTGAAGGTGGGTTTGTGGGGAGCAGGGCAGTGGTCATGCCTGGGGTAAGAGTTGAGAGTGGGGGTTGCTTGAGTGCTCTTACACTTGCCATGAAGGAAGAGGTTATCAAGTCAAAGTAAAACAAAACAAACAAAAAAAAGAAGTCAAGGTAAAGAAGGTTGGCGGCTTATATACAATAAATTTACAGCATTCTGTTGTAACAAAAATAAAATAAAATAATAATAATGTACTAAATTTTGTTATTGAGATGAAGAAATTCTAAAGTAATATTTATTAGCTATGGAAGTGGTGCTCTCTCTCTCTCTCTCTCTCTCTATTTTGTTATTGAGATGAACTAATTCTAAAGTAATATTTATTAGCTATGGAAGTGGTGCTCTCTCTCTCTCTCTCACTCTCTCACACACACACACACGTTCATGCCACATCGATCATGTGAAAAATATATGATTTAAGGGGACTCACTGAAGACCACGAATTTGAGCAGGTTGACTCGAAAGGTGGGCTCCATGTATAATAATACTTAGGTCCGTCCTAATTGTAAGTTCATAAAAATGGACTTGCATTGTAATTCCCAATGTCGTCTTTCTTGCTCACAATCATAACAAGGTGGGTTCATATTTTAATTGAAAAATATTCCTACGCATCTATCCCTCGTCATAATATGATAATGAGGCCGACTTTATGTCCATCTAAACCATCCACACACATGAGACTCCCTGAATTACAATGAATCAATGGAGTTTTCACTGATCTGGATGACTTGGACCATTGGATTAAGGATGATTTTTTTTTAATATAAAGTTGTTAAATTTGTAGGCCAAAGATGAAGGGGTTAGCGACTTGAGATTGACTCCAAACTTGATATATGGGCTCATCCAAGATGACTCTTTCCATCTCCTCTAAGTCCTCAGTGCGGCTTCAGGCGGCCCTATCAAGTTTGTCCCTCACCTTATGGTGATGAATGGATGTACATTAATATCCTTCACTTTAATTTATACAATGGTGAGTTCCATATTGTAATTTCTAAAAAAAGGCTTCATGTACAACAATTCCTAAAGTTGGGCCCATGTTGCAATTCCTAAAGGTGGATACCATGTTCACAGTTACAAAAGGTAAGCCCTATGTTCTAAACTAAAAAGGTGGATTCCATGTAATTCTAAAGATGAGCTCCATGCATAATAATTTTTAAAGGTGGGCTCACCTTATAATTCCCAATGGTAGCCTCACACATTAATTCTTATAATGATTGGCACTAAGTTAACAATCACAAAAGGTGGGACTCATATTTCAATTCCTTGTGGTGAGCCTCATTTTATATTTTCTAAATGGTAAGCCCGAGAAGACTCCATTTGGCTTAGGACTACGATTTACTCTTGAGGGTAGAGGGCTCTAAGCTGGCCAACCCGGCAACCCTTGGGCTCTTAGGATTAGTTACCACGTTACTTGTGCACTTTTCCAATATAAAAAACAGCTTTCTGCGGCTGAATTATATTCACCATTGAATCAATGTAATTATGGGTTTTCAATGCCATCACTAGAAGTAAACCCCAGGCTGCATAGAGATTAGTACACAGAAGTCCGTAGTCAAATGAACAAACGGATGGATTATCAAAGGGGAGACGATGTCAATGAATAAGAGCTTAACACTTTCCTAGGAATTGAATTATTAACACTTTCCTAGGAATTTTTACTTGGGTTGAAAACACTCATCTCTACTGAAGGAGAGGTATTTGAATTCCCTTCTTCCGCATATATTTTTTTTTCCCTCTCCGTGTCCCTCTTTCCAAGACCTTCCAAATCATGAAGAACTGGCGAAGAAGATGAACACAGCACCATGGAAAAACGCCAAAGGCTTCCAAAATCTTTCAAAAAGAACTCCAACTCAATCATCAAATCTTCTTCTCACACTATGCAGTCTCGGCCGATTGAAGGAAGCCCTTCAAACGCTCACCTCCACCAAACCCATCTCATCCCTACACCCTTCTCTCTATTCATCTCTTCTCCAGCTCTGCATCGATTCAAATGCCGAAAAAGAGGGAAGATTCGTACACGACCATCTCCTCAGAAATGGGGTTGTTCCAAATTTGTGTTTAAACAACAAACTCATCAATTTCTATTCGAGAATTGGCGACGTCGTGGCCGCACGCGACCAGTTAGATGAAATGACCCAACCGAATGTCGTGTCTTGGACTGCTATGATCTCGGGTTATTCTCGAAATGGGTATCCGAAAGAGGCGTTGGAAGTGTTCTTGGAGATGCGTAGATCGGGTTTTAGGGGTAATCAGTTTACATTTGGGAGCGTTTTGCGGGTGTGTACGAGTATGATGTGCCTTGGACGGGGAAAACAGATTCAGGGGTGTGTGGAGAAGTCGAGATTTTGTGAGGATTTGTTTGTGCAGAGTGCTCTTGTTGATTTCCATTCCAAGTGCGGGAAGATTGAGGATGCTCGGAGCGTGTTTGAGAGAATGTCGAACAGGGATGTGGTTTCTTGGAATGTGGTGATTGGGGGATACGCAGTTCAAGGGCTAGGGGCTGATGCATTTGGCATGTTCCGTTTGATGCTGAGAGATGGTATTGGCTGAGTTCTCTGACCTGAATGTTATGAAATCATTTTCATGTTTGTTGGGTAATTTTAGTTTTCACTTCAATGACTAAATGCACTTCAATGCTGTCTAAGAATGGAGTTGCAATTAGGACTTTTAATGGGGCCAGGACTAGACTTTGGTGAACACCAACCATTTGAATGGGCCCGCTCTAACCAGTTCAAATTCCTAGCTTGAAGGAACTTAGTTGTGGCGTGCCCAAGTTGAAAAATGCATAGTCTGATCAGGGATATTATGTAAACTTTGGAGAGGTAACTTGTGTTAGTCTGATCAGGGATATTATGTAAACTTTGGACAGGTAACTTGTGTCTAAGACACTGTTGGTTAAGTGGTGTGGCATCTCCCTTTCAAAGGGATCCATCCCTAGGTTGTTAGGTTGTAGGCTTGTAGCCTCACTTCCCTGTCAGTGCTTCAAAGTAGAAGGAATAATAAACAAATAAATAAATAAATGAAAAAAAAAAAACTGAATTAAACTCGTGTCTAAGTTTAAGGATTTTTAGACATAATCCATCTGAAATCTGAAATACATTTGTTTTTCATAGGCCTTTCTTGATCCAGGGACATCCCTTTTAGTGTTGTTTTTGGAGAAGCCAACTCTTAACTAATTCTTTAGCCAAGTTGGTTTGTTGTGATTGGTATGGGCCATACCTCAGCTTGGCTAGCGGTGGCAGCCCCACTTTTTCCCCCCTTTTCTCCTTGGCTTGCAATATTTGTTGTTGTTGTCGATGTTATTATTATTTTTAAATAGAGTCCTTTTACTTATCAATCGAAAAATGTTTGACACTTGTATGTAATTATACTGACTATCCAGAAATGCTAGCATGATGACACATCTATGCTGCTCTTCACAATAGATACAAGATATCCTCCTTTGAAAATGTTCAGATATCGATTGAAAATGTACTTACTCTCTAATACTCCAATATCCACATCAACACTGAATCACCAATACAAGCCTTTTTCTTTTGAATCTTTTTTTCTATTGTTCTGGTTCTATAATCTTATGTTAGATGAATTATCGGTTTCTTTTGATCTTTTAGGTTCTAAATTGACAACAGTTTACAGGTATGATTCCTGATCATTTCACATTTGGAAGCATCTTGAGAGCATGTGGAGGAGTTAGATCATGTCGAAAGGTGAAGCAGATTCATGGATTCATTACCAAGTTAGGATTTGAGTCTGATAGCATTGTAACTGGAGCCCTGATTGATGCTTATTCTAAATGTAGTATCCTGACCAGTGCAAGGCTTTTATATGATTCTATGCGCGAAAAAGATATTGTTTCTTGTACTGCATTGATCACTGGGTATGCAAAAGAAGGAGGCTATTGTGGTGATGCTTTGGAGGTTTTCAGTGGAATAAATCGGATGAATATGGGAATGGATGATGTTATCATGTGCTCTATGCTGAACATTTGTGCCAATGATGCATCTTTAAGTGTGGGAAGACAAATACATGCATGCGCATTCAAGAATCAGCCCAAATATGACACAGCCACGGGCAATGCTCTTATCGATATGTATTCTAAGTCAGGAGAAATAAAAGATGCCCGTCGTGCTTTTGATGAGATGCAAGAGAAAAATGAGATCTCATGGACTTCATTGATTACAGGATATGGGAAGCATGGGTTTTTTGAAGAGGCGATTGCACTATTTGAGAAGATGGAAGATGATGGATTTAAGCCAAATGATGTTACATTCCTATCTATTCTCTTTGCTTGTAGCCATACTGGCAACATTAACAGCGGATGGCAATTCTTTAATTCCATGGTAAGCAAATATAACATCCATCCTAGGGCAGAACATTATTCTTGTGTCATTGATCTTCTTGCACGTGGAGGGCAGTTAAAAGAAGCATATGATTTGGCATGTAATATGAGTGTGAAACCCAGTACCTCAGTTTGGGGTGCTATGCTTGGGGCTTGTAGACTTTATGGTAATTCATCCCTTGGAACAATTGTAGCACGGCATCTTTTTGACTTGGATCCCCAAAACCCAGTAAATTATGTTGTTTTGGCAAACATTTATGCTGATGCTGGTTTGTGGGAATATGCATTGAAGACAAGGAAGTTGATGGAAGAGAAATGTACAAGGAAGGAGCCTGGTTATAGCTCCATCCAGTTCACCAAAGATAAAGGACCTCTTCTTCTTGAGACAAATTGAGTTCTTAGAACATGAAGATGTTTTTACAATAGTGGGTGTTTCTACTGCATATGAGAGCTGGCTCGGTCATGCTCTTAAATTTAGTTCTGGTTTGGAAGATGCATTTGTGGAGTATTGGTAGTTCGGACAGATGGTTCTCTTAGGATGTGTTTGCGGATTACATTCTCTGCTTAAAACTATTAAAATGGGCTACGCGTGCCGAGGATTTTGGAGTCTGTTGAGATGCCGTGAGCTCATTGAGCACAGACAACACGATCCTTTCTTCATTGTTTGTTGAATCATGTGTCGATGTTTCAACCAAAACATGCTTAACCTTCTTTGCACTGTGTTACTCCTTATATTTGAATGCTCTCCATTGCACTTAACCAGTCCATTAAAGTCTCCCCATACCCTAGGGGAAATGGCAATGAGGAAACAGGAGTCCACAAAAGAAATTCATTTCATCACACATGGACTGACCATAGATGGAAAGTTGGACAAAGATAAGTGGAAATGTACCCAGTAAAAGGTGGTGGCCTGTCAGTCATAGAACATTTTATTTGGATTGGATGTTGCTTGTTCTTTAGTGATGCTGATTGATGCTTTGATCTGGGTGAAGAACTAAATCAATGTGTTGAAGCATGAAGCGAGTACATCTTTAGCTTCAGAGAGCGGAGCAAGTAATTTTTTTTGAATTTTCAGGAGACGTCTTGTGTTTTTGTTTTATTTGTTCTCAATCAGAGCTGTTGCTGTTGATGTAATTTTTTTTTTATAGAACTATTTAATAATGATATAAAGCTTCAGATATTTACTTATTCAAATATGGGTACTTAATACGAGGGAAGATTATTAATATTTAGGTTTTGTCTGCGACCTTTTGGTTTACATTAATGGAACATTTTATAGGACAATGATTAGAAGGTTGGCCAATCAAGAATTAGTAATGCACAAAATGGACGCAGCAGAGAAGATAATATTAATGTGGATGTGTGGTAAAATAGGGAGGGATAAAATTAGAAATTAGCGCTTTCAAGAGCATTTAGGAGTAGCATTAATAGGAGGTAAAATTAGAGAGACATATTTTAGATTGTTTGGAAATAAGATAAGATATGTTATAATGTCATAAGTTGGTTCATTCTATAGATATTAAAAGTGAGAGCACATAGATATTAAAAGTGAGGGTTTGCACTCGGATGTTGAGGGTTTGAAACCCAGTACCACATTGGGGCCACAAGGGATTTACCGGACTGCCCCTGGGCCCGTGGGGATTATTTTGGCCCAAAGGTGAAAACCCTCCATTATCAAAAAAAAGAAAAACAAAAGAAAAAAAAGTGAGACCATGGGAAATCAAAATTAGTTCTCTACTTTGTAGTGATGTTTAGCCCCTTGGTTGTAATGAATCTGATGGGTCAATCTTGCTGTGAGCTTCAAGCTTACTAGGCAATCTACAATACAGAAAGTTGGTAAGAGTTCTTGAGTTACACTCGGATGCATTAGAACTTAGTTAATCATTCCATCCAATGCATAACCCAACAAGTTTCTATCTTAAGGGTTTTGGACAACAGGGTTGCATCCCTCGCTCTCTTCTGAAAACGAAAACACAGTACCACTTAAGTTTTTCCTTTTCACAATGACTCCCCCAATGCCTATATCCTAGTTTCGCCCATAATCATTTTTTTTTTCTTTGCTATCGGAGGGTTCCCAACCTTCGAGCCCAGAGGGAAGCTAAGTAAACTCCCCGTAGCCCTAGTTTGGTAGTGCAGTTTCGAACTTACAACATCCTAGTATAAACCGTGATTCTAAGCCAACTAAACTACCTTTTGAAGTTATTGGCCCGTGATGATAAGCCAATGCATCAAGTGGTACTAATTACACTTTTTATATTTTTATGGGACCTAACATGGATACATTAAAAATAAAAAGCCAGTGGACTACATAATTATAGAGAATTTGATAATTAACCTGCAAATGGATGGTCCAAGAATTTAGAGAGTTTCTTTCTTATGTGGCCCACATCTTGAAAAGGCCACCAGGAGAGGGCATTGTTAAGAATTTGTCTTGCTGGAACTTTAGATAAAAGACAAAAGAAGGATCGTTTGTGAATGCCAGTGGGGCCCAATCAAATGATTGGATTCCCCACCATTGGCCGCCTCAGTTTTGTGTGCGTCCGGCGGCCAGTGGTTTATAGTGTCCCCCGAGTCACAATAAAAGTGTGCTCTCTACCATCAATAGAAAGTAGAAAGTAGAAAGTAGAAAACCCCCACATATTTACACAAAAACTAGTTAGGACTTGTATTTGCTGCGTTGGATGTGAATACTTTAAAATGCATTGCAAATTATTATCATTAAGTCTGCATCAAATTCATTGTTAGTCTTTTACCAAATATTTATTATTATTATTATTATAGTATTTTGGGCCCTCTGGGTCTTGCGTGCGGACTTCGATCTGACCCCCTGGCTTGAAGGCTAGATCAATATATGATACTTTTTTGGACAAGGTCTAGTCGATTCTTGGGTCCATCCAAGTCATTAATCAAAATATTTTTTTTTTCAATATCTGGGACCCATTGGAAAGGACTATAGCTTATGACTGGTCAGAGACATAGCTAGGATGTAGGGCTGACAATTGGTCGGGTTGAGTTTAATTGGATTGAGCACTAAGATTTGAATCCTTTTGTTAATTAGGTTTAAAATGCCAATTGAAACTTAACCCAAAAGTTAGAATTAGAATAGTCTTTCTTAATTAATAGGTTCAAATTCATATTGCAATTAGTCCGGTAGCCTTGAATTCTAGGCTGATGGTTTGAGTAGCAAGAATTAACTTAACCTACACTCAACCCATTCATTAATTAAGTCAGATATATCAATTCTAACCCAAATAATATATAAAAGTAAGAATAATTTGAACCTTGAATCATCAGTTCTGTTTTGTTCAGATTAGTAGTTTGATAAAAAATATAATTTTTCAACTCTACTGGCAGTGGCGAATCCATGAATTTCAAGTGAACCGGGTGGACTTGAAATTTTGCGTGCGCTTTTGGAGGTGGACCCAAGATTTTGCATGCCAGCTTAGAAGGGAAGCCAAGTAGCCCCATGACCACATATCCTCTGCTTACGGCAGTTCAAAACCTGGACTGAGCGGTGATGAATCGGGTGCACATAATTTAGCGTGACCCGCGGGACATATCCTTGGCTTGAGCGTCCAATACAGCCAGGTATACGCCAGCTCTTTCGCACATGCGAACCTCTAATGGCCTGAAAAATGCCGTTTGAACCTCTCTCCTCCAAAACTAGTCCTCCAAAACCAGTCCCAAACACCATTACCTCTCTCTCTCTCTCTCTCTCTCTCTCTCTCTCTCTCTCTCTCTAATGGCGATTAAAACATTCTCCGTCTTCTGGGTTTTCACTTTCATTCTCATGTCACAGGCGTTTATTGCTCCTTGTACTCAAGCTTCTCGACCAAGTAAATATCCACTACACACTCTCTCTCTCTCTCTCTCCCTCTCCATCTCCTGTACATGTATGTTTTCTAATGTGTAAGCCTCTGTTCTAATCAATGCATTGCTTTTGTTTCTTTTCATGGTTTTCTTTTGTAGTGGGTGCACGAGGTGGAAACATGGTGTCCCATGATCCGAATTTACAGGTATAAATGCTCTATCCTCTCTACATATATAATATATATGTATGTTCTCTCTCTCTCTCTCTCTCTCTCTCTCTCTCTCTCTTGTTTTTGTTGCTTTGTTTCTCATTTCTCCAAGTGAAGAATTGGGTTTTCTTTCCTTTCATGTGAGTTTTTGCAGGTAAATGGTTTTCATCAAATGTTTCCAAGGTTTAAGAGCAAGAGCTTAGATGTTCCATTAACCTCAGCAAGGACAGTTCCAACAGGCCCTGACCCTCTTCACCATCACAACCACTCTCCTCTTGAGCCCTTTCCTTGAAACAAACATACATTAATACATATTCTAACAAACCCAAAATCCTGACTACTCATTTAGTGTCATAAATGAGGTTTTCCCTTTTGCTTTAGATGGACTAATCGAGAGCTGTTTATAGTACTCTTTCTTTGGGTTTCTTTACTCCTGTAGTTATTTGAAGTTAGTGTAAAAAAAATGTTTGCTAGTACAGATGGATCTGTAATTATTTATATTCTTTCTCTCAACATGTTAATTACAGTTCTTCATCTGTAGATCTTCTTTCATAGAAATGGCCTTGGTTATTAGTTTTACTACTATTCATTGTTTCTAATGGTTTATGAGGAAGTGTGGTGTTTTTGTTTTCATATCTGAAGTTATTATGATATTATGTGAAAGATATTGGGGTTTCTACAACTTTATTTCTGTGTATGCTAGAAAGGTGGTTTGGTGATGCAATCCGCACTAACGTGCGCCGTGGGGGTTCGATCAGGTCATGTATACTATGTACACTGAAACATTGAGGTGTATATGCTAATGCTACTGGTGTTTAGCTGCTGCAGCCTTCAAAAGGTGGTTATGACATGACCCACCACCAGAAACTGATTTGTATTGGAAGAATGTTCTTGGAATCCCATATCTCTCCACTAGCATTGGAATTCTATCAACCGGGCCCTGAACTTGACCCAACTTTTACTACGAAGAGTCTAATCTTTATCCGACTCAACCAGTTCAAGATTTGTTGGGATTTCATCCGCGGCACACTGCCGGGCACAATCTGGTATGGGCTCAATGTCAGTCGGGCCACACAGTTTTCCTAACATGTGTGTATCCCATTAATCACAGAACCTAACCAAGAGAAACAAATAGTATGAATAGTTTAGTGAATAGTATGAATTTGGGTTGCAACTTGCAATGAGTTTGGTTAGGTTAGGTTGAACACCAAGGGTGACATCTTTTTAGGCCTAAACTGAACACTTCCTATTTATTAGTTGGGATGAAAACGTCATGATCTTAAACCCAACTTAGAAAGTTGAAAGGGTCAATAGATATAGATATACATATATTATATTCTTTCAAAAGAGAGATGATAAGAAACCACCAAGAGGACGGCAACAAAACAACCAAAAAGAACAAATCACAAAACAACAATTCGAGGGGCCATGACTCCAAGAGCCAATACGAAAGTCAGAAGAATAAACAGTGCTTTGCCAAAAGATGCACTGCATCATTTTAGGTTCCTTAGAATAAGATCAAAAGAGACTTTGTCAAAACAACTAGAGGCTATAGAGATATATATATATATATATATATATATATATATATATATAGTGAGATAGAAGGAGCTATGTATCGCCCAATAGTCTTTTCCTTTGATATTCTGAATTACCTCTTTCTCATTGGCCAAAACTTGGACTCTAGAATTGCTCTCGCTTCGGTCTCTTTCGGAGAGAGAGCCTCGGATCCACTTGTTCCCCCTTGCAATAACAATAGTTTCTAAACCATAGAGCAATTCCAAAGGAGCCTTTGCCATCTGATCCCTAGGCATATTTGATAAACCCAACTACGGACAAAGTGAAGTGAAAGTCAATTCAAGAGAGAATAAAAGAATAAGGGGTCAAATAAAAAATATGTCAAATGACAAAAAGTCGTGGACGAGAGAGTAGCCATTTGAATTTTTTAATAAAAATGAGGAGGGCCTCTTGTCATTTACTGACATAAAAAAGTGACTATTCGACTTTTTTTTTGGTTAAAAGATGATGTAATTTTTGGAATTTAGTATCTTTAATTTGTCAAATTCTTCTTTTCTTGTATATTGAATGGACCCTTTACTTCACTCCGCTATACTAGTAATTTCTCCAAATTGGCTCAATGGGTGCAAGAAAACACATCATCTTTGTTAATCTTCATCCTAAAGCTTGGGTTCCCATCAATGATCTTTTCCTTCACTTCAAGTCTTCAATCACCTCAAGAGAAGAGAGGTAAATTTCTTTTCTCCTTTTTTTTTTTTCCCAAAGGTTTTCATTGGGTTCAAATAAGAATCCCTATATAGTTAAGATCGTTCCTTGCATCCCAAATTGCCTACCACAAGGAAAAAACCTAGGCTTTAAAGCTGGAATTATTAGTCAGAAGTACTGTTGGTTTGATCTGGTACTTCACAAAAGGCTTTCTACCATTCCATGATTCCATGATTAGGAACACTATGAGACAAATCCAAAATGTGACCTAAATCATCAGTTTAGCCCTACCAATGTCACAATGGAATTAAAGGGCATGCTAGCTGGATCGATTCTTCCAAACTATTAAAGATAGCAAAAAGGGCACTACAGTTGCTTGATTTGGAGCTGAGAAATGGTCATCTCAGCTAAACAACAGGATTCAATTCTTTGAAGGAGAGGAGGGAGTCTGCAAAACTCTTTCCTATTAATCATATCACCATTATATTATTAGAGATGATGGCTTTATAGGTGGATTTGGTGGTGAGGTGACCACTTTTAATAGAGAGGCCAAACTCTTTTGTCTTCATTCCCTTGGGACTTGGGAGGGAGTATAAATCTCAAGGATCTCTTCTACATCTTTGAGGTTACTAAAATGATTCATTCCATTTCTTACTAGGGTACCAGATCCTTAAAACAAATACGTAGGGTCAACAATGGCTGACAAGAGTTTTCTAAGACTCTTAGCACGATTGCAATTCCACACAAAGATTCTTTTCCCCCTCTCCAGCATATAGTTTCATTTTTGAAATCCACTGCCTCTTAAAAAAAAAAAAAACTTTACAAAACCACGAGTTGCCCTTTCTAAATTTAGCTTCCACAAAGTTGGATTGGGCTCAGATAAGTTTTAATCGGCAAGTTAGAGTTTAATCTCAACCCATTCATTAATTGAGTTACACACATAGTTGTCAATTCCGTTTTGTTTCGGCTAGAATGGCTAGAAATTTTCATTCCGGTCCTTTGACTGAAATGTATTGGTGTTAAAAGAGTTTTGATTTGAATTTCGGTCAATTCTAGTCATTTTGGTTGTCCATTTTGGTCAATTCCGGCCCGTTTAGGTTTGTAGCTCAATTTTCACTTTTTAAAAAAAGATTCTTTCAAGATTCATATCAAGGAACATGCATAATTTATATTCTTTTTTTTATTTTTCTATTATATATGTATATATATTTCTAATATTTTATTATTCCAAAAAGTTCCATCTTAAATGCTAGACGGAAACAGAATTAACAACTATAATTATACATGTCATCTCAAATGCAACACTAAAATAAAAGGGTCAATCCAAACCTTGAACTACGTCATATCAAAATTGCAGCTCTTGAATGCCCTGGATGTTAGTAAATGATCACAAATGATTATAGGGTGTGTTTTGGACTCACCAATATCCAGGTTGAGATCCAGAATCATGAACCAGACCCATTATGAACTCTAGCCCAATAATCAGATGGGCCTTGCCTATGCCTATCTCAACAGGGCCCACAACCTAATTCAGATTTCATCCTGGTTCAAAACATTTGTGCCTGTGAATGGGAAATGCGCCAAATCTGGGCCCGACCTCTTTGAAGCAGGTTGGATCTGGGCCAGAGTATTTTAGATGTAGTAAAAACCTTGCTCGGGCTGAACCAGACTAGATTGGTACTGGGCCTGTATCATTGTACTTCTGAAGACAATCAGATGGAGTTGAGTTGCATCTGCAATATAATTTTACATATAAGGTGGCATTCTCCTAGATTAAAAGGGATGGTTAGCGAATCATATCACTGCACATATGGGCCACTATAGTAAGCCCAAATGATGAATGGTGTTGATAATGCATGGAGTTGCTGAATAGTCAGCCTTCAGCCTTGTCACTCATCAACTCATCTGTAGTTTTGGCCCAAGTTTGATCCAGGAATAGAAAATAAACTATTTGATCCAACGATTTATCGGGTACTAGTCCCAAGCCCAACCCAGCTAAATTATATTTCAAATGATCGTTCACAATCTTAATTGGAATTAAATCATTTAAATTAATTAGAACGGACTAATGTTACCCCATAATTAAAATGAGATAAATGGGTCTGGGTCTAATAAGGCCAGACCTGTTTTCTTAACTGGATCAGGTTTTACAGTCAAGCCTAACCAGTATGAGAGGTGGAGTATGGACTGAACTGATCCTGAAAGCTGCTCGGGCCAAATGTCCCGGGTCGATGACCAAGTCGCCGGACCCATGCTACCAGCCCTACATGGACCCTAATTTGAAGTTTTAAGTTTTTTTTTTTTTTTTTTTTTTTTTTTTTTGGGGTTTTGATAATTTTGAATTTGGTTTTTGATTTAGGGTTTATGACCTCTGAATTGAAGAATTAGAAATTAAATTTAGGTTTCAGTTTTTTGGGTCTCTTGTTTTTATATTATCATTCTTTATTTAAGGTTGTGTTTCTTTTCCATTTTTTTGTCTTTTCAATTGAGGAATGTTGATAGTGGTTCTGGGCTGGGCTGTTCATGGCCAAGGTCCGGCGGGGTCGGGGCATATTAGACCAGCCCAACTATAGAAACATGCCAATTCCAAGCAAATCCCAGCATGGGTAGTAAGTGTTGGCCCAAGCCCGGACAAACATGTCAAGCCCAAGCTGGCCCCTTTAATCAACCAGGCCGGGCTTCCTATCACTTACATGGCAAATAAGATGCTAAACTACGAGTACTACTTCTTCAATCTGGGCCAAAATCTGGGCTTTTCACTTAATCCAAGCCCAGCTCAAATATTAAATTATCCAGGCCCGGCTGGAATACTAAAACCTAATGTACCAGCCCAAAAGTGGTCTGGGCCAAGGCCATGACCATAACTAGTTTTGGGTGTTTTGGGTTAACGAGCGGACCTACATAAATGATATTGGGGGCAGTCTACCCTTCCGACCTAGGTCCACTTCCAAAACCCATACTGAAAATTCTGGGTCCACTTCCAAATTCCACACAAAAATCCTAGGTTGACCCCAAAAACCCATATGAAAATACGAGTTTGGCCCCAAAACCCAACTACCTATTTGGGTCTACCCGCCTCAAATTAAAATCCGGGGCGCCCAATAACCATTGCCAAACTCAACTACTAGGACTTCTCCTTCTGGATTCTATATGTATTAAGAAATGGGGGCTGATTGACAACTCCTGTCTCCACTCTCAACATGACATAGTAACTCAGAATGGAAAACTGGGCCGGTACTATGAATGGGCCTTGGGCCAGAAAGCATCGCAAAGAATCGTTGACTTGGTCAAAACATCAACATCGCAGCTGAGACTTGCCCGACATGATACCAGTCCCTCAACAAACCCACAACAAACCCACAACAGATCAATGTAACACACTAACACAATTTTTTAACTCCATTCCCATGCACTGATTTTGGATGTTCATCTTAATCCCTCTGTTACTCAACAAGCAATTGGCCGTGCATTTTGACCGGGCCAATTGAAGAAAGTATTAATGTATAGGTTGGTAGTTAGGGTTGCAAACGAGTATCCGATTACTCGAAAGTTTCGACCAGCGAAAAACCGAGTTTGGAATCTATTTTAGATTTCATTCATAAACGGGTCCGGGTCCGGAACCTAATTTAGATTCCGATTGATAAACGGGTCCGGCTCTAGGTCCATATAGGTTCTGACCTGTGGATCCGGGGCCGGAACCTGGCATATGAGTCTTTGATATTATTATTTGTGCTTTAAAACCAATTTTTTTTGGGCATTCAATTGATTTGGAATTAGATTCGAGTCCTCTAGGTGGACTCGATTATGGAATCGGAGCTGAATTTTCTTATTGAAATCGGGTCCGAAACCAATAAAATATGCAAAACCGGATCCGGAACCGTTATTTTAAAACGGGTTTAGGTCTGGATCCACTATCATTTGATCTGGAACCGTCCTGTTTGCAACCCTATAGGTAGCCGCGGATTCCTTAGAGGAAAAAGAGCACTTTGCCTCTTTTGGTGGTTTTCAACATGTGATCACTCTCCCCAAATCCAAATCCACAAATTCACATTGTGGTAGCCAAAGTTATTGAACTGCTCATTTGAAAATACAAATGAGTAATAGAAGTCAATGAATCAGTTCAATATGGGGATATGGTCATATATCATGAACAGTGTTTTCAGTGGAAAAACATGATTTGGGTCAAGGAAAAGAAAGGTTGTTTTAATGGTGGTTCTACACGTAGTTGATGAATTGTGGATGCAGAGCCATTTCCTAATTGGGCACATAAGACATAAAAAACTACTTACAAAAATTGGTAGTATGGGTACGGAGTAGACATCGAAATGGTTGGGAGAGAATGGGCTCAGAGATGTAGAAAGTATACATATAAAAGATTCCAAAGCTTATCCAACCACTCTGTTCCAAATTTTCTAGGTCATACTTTACAGCAGTCCGAAATTGGGATCCTGGGTTGTGGTTTTCAGAGTGGTTTTGGTAACTTTCACCAATATAAATATTTTCTAAGGGTATGTTCGTACCATGAGAGTATCCCCGATAATTAGAAAAATTGTTCAGATTTTCTGTGTAACTTGTTTTTTTTTCATTTGGCATGACACATTTTCTTCGTGGGAAAGGAAAAAAAGAACTAAGTAAGAGGATTTTAATTTCCTATTAAAGGAGTAAAATGGGGTATTTCTCTCTTCTGTAAAATCACAAATAAAAAAGCTTGAAATCCTCTCGTTGTACAAATAATAAAAACCAATTTAACCTGAGACGCATAGGAGAGTGGATTCCCATAAATTGTGACCTATTTTCTTAAAGATAGTTGAAAGGGATTATTACTGAAGAAATTATAAAGAACCCCACTACTCAACTACTCATGATAAGGATTTGAATTTATACAAAAGAGAGTTAATTGCATGGGTGCAAATTTTTTATTTTTTTTGGCAGAATGGGTTGCAATGAATGAATGGAAAGATGATAGTCAACGTGTAAGGAACAGATCCCATCATTTGAGGTCGAAAAAGTTCTCAACAGACACCCTAAAAACACTTAAAAAAGGAAGAGACATGTACTATTCTTGGAAAATAGAAAAGGGTCCACGGTCCCATCTTTGATTGGATTGGTAGGTATGGAAGTGGAGAAGGCCCATGTTGCCCCCTCCCTAAAACATTAGCCCCATGTTGAGAATAACTTCTACTCCAAAGTCAGCAATTCCCATGTAGAGCAAATCCCCCCAACCCATCTTCCATGAACTTAAAATAATTCAACTACACATGTGATTCCTGCCCAATTTCCCCTATGTTACAAAACTTGGATCCCTCTTGACTTTAAATGAAGTTGGATTTATCCATTTAATGATCCACCTCCAGCCCTCCTTCCATCTTGTTCCCTTCTTTTTTAAGTGCTTGAAGATGAGAAAATTTTCCTTTTGAAGGCAAAAACAGCAAAAATTGCCTTAACATGTGATTTGATGATGACCCTTGATGTCACAGGTCTCTGATTTGGCAACTTGTCTCTTATGTGTGACGTGGTCAGCTAGGAAATTGAAAATCAGTGTCTACAACGGTTTTTGTGGGTGAGGTAAGGTTAGGCACACCACTGCACCTTCCACTCATTGATGGTTATAAAACAAACACAATTTCTATCACACCTACAATTGAGGAATGGTTTGTGCATGCTGGATTAGAGTAAGACTTCATTAGTAACTCTATTTAATGTTATATAGAGGGTGATGTTTAGGGCGTGTTTGTTCGTATGGGTTTAATGGGAATGGAACACACAAGAATTCATGGTCAAGGTGAGGTGTGTGTTTAGAGAGTGATAATGTTAGAAGAAAAGATATATAGGATTAGATTTAGTTTTTGTTATTAGAGATAAAAGAGTGTAGTTAGGGATTTTAGATTTGAGTTTAAATAGTCTTGATTTTTTATTATTACTTTGTATAAATCAAGATCCTATATATGCTCAAATGGAAGTCACTGTGATTTTAGATCAATGATTTTTTCTTTTAAGATGTCAACTTGTTGGTTTAATAGGGTGAAGTATGTGAGGTGACAGCTTAAGGACATATGAGGATGTGTTGATGAGACCCAAGTGATATTTTTGGTAGTTGGGAAATTCCCACATCCCACACGGCCTAAATAATGGGTTTGATAAGGCTTTATATATCTATTTGGACCTTGCACCTATAAGCCTAAGCCTTTTTTGCCTAAGTAATGGGTTGAGGGCTTTCCGCTTACCACAAAGTAGCTACTCGCATGTCTCGAACTACAGTATCACACATGACACCTACATACTTATAAGAGGACTAGAAGGAGGAACTGCATGTAGTCAAGATGCTTTTGTATTAATTAGGTATTTTTAGAGTTAACGAGAAAATAGAATTATGGTCAAGCACATAACAAGAAAACCCAAACTGAGTTTGACCATGAATGTAGAAGAAACAATGACATAAAAAATTGGAATGAATTGGCAAATTATGGAGTAACAAGCAAATGTTGTAAATAGCGATGAGCTTACAAAATTAGAATTCCCTAAACCAATCCTAGATGATCATGAGATAAGACTTAGATGCCCAAGAGGATTTCCCATTATGCTGCAAATACTTAAGATAAACCTTTTAGTAAGTCCTTGTGCCCAAGACCTAGCAACTATAAAATCCTGATCTCAATAGACTCAACCCATTTATCTGCTGCACCACCACCTGAAGATATTGGACAGTTGTTGTTGAGTGAACATGCATGAGGAATCATCCAATGCAAGTCACAAACACCAAATTAAGGTGTAACGTGTGGGAGTCAACATGCCTACAAGAGTGGTGTGCCACAACTGATCCACCACTTGTTAGGTTTATACACCAGAAAATGATAGTTTCATGTGTGACAATTTTGTAGCCATTGAGGTCCTAAACCAATTGACATATGGTCATGTCTTTCTGGGGAGAAAATTGAGTCTTTCTGTCCTCTCCTTCAATCTCTTGAAATAATAATATGAAGTCCCAACCCCCGCCGCCCCCCCCCACCCAATAGTTTGCCACAACAAGTGATTATGGCATGACCTAGTCCCTCTTATCTATTTCCGGTACACATAGCAGTTAGCACTGTGTGAGATCTTGCTGCCAATTATCTGGAAATTCAAGCTGGCCCAACAATTGTAAGAGCTTGATTTGATCACAAACAATGGGTCAATCCTTTTATTCTTATTTATCAAGATGCAATTGTTTTTTCTCTCGAGTCATATGTCAGGGCCGTTCGACTGAGAGCATTATTTCAACCAGTCCAAATCCATGAGGGGGCCACCTGTTCCAATAGATGGATCACAAACAAGTGCCACATGTACATTGAGTGAGATAATATATATATTACATTATATGTGTTGTACTTGTACTATTTTTAATAGAATGGTGAAGAGATTTGGTGGCCTAATTCTGGAGATGGTAACATGAGAATCTTGTAAATTTTAAATGGAAAATAGATTGAGATTTTAAAATTTTGATGTTTATATTAGTCAATACTGTTTAAAGAAAAGGACATTTGGTTAATATATAATACAAAGATGGTACTGTTTCATATCACCTTTCATATCAATGCTTTCTTAGATATGCTGGTACAATACCTCTAATTTGATAGAAAAGATAGAAATTTTGGATTTGTACAATAAAATCGAAGAAATATACAAGGCATATAGCGACATTCAATCTTTGTTATAAATTCCCTAAAATATTTGTGGAATAACTTAATACATGACTTGCAATTAATCTATTAGACTAGCTAATTTTCTTCAATGATCAAATATGATATAATCTCATACAATGCTTCTATATGAATCTCAAGATTATTACTTGTCCATGAAGTATCAAAATGTTCATATGAGAACCGAGCTACATGCTACAACACCACATTGGTGCCATATTTATTTGCTAAAGATACATTGTGTGCTTGTATATTGGTTCATAAGCCCATATTTTGAGCTAAAGTTTTTAATGCATATGAGAATTTATGTGCAATAACCGAAGAAGAAATTAGTGACATGGATTGATAATTTGGAGAGGGGGCGGAGGTTGTTTATTTTACACATTTCATGTCACTTTCAGTTAGGAAAAGGTGATAACTATGATTGAGAGGAGTGGGTGGGAAGCTTAGCTCTCTAGTCAGATGAATTAAAGGGGTCTTTAGTTCATAGTTTCTAGAGTTGTTATAAATTTTAGAGGTGTTCAGATATACCTAATCATGTCTATTTCTTATGTTACTTAATCCCCTTCTTTATGATAACACATTATCTTATATGGATATGGAGATGTATTGGACAAAGGGAAGTTGGGATAGTACAAATAATAACTATACAATGAAAATGATGAATACAACCTCTCAACATAGCGATTGTTTGTAACTTAAGTAACAAGGATAGTTTTCTTCTTCTCTTTTAATGAAACAAACAGTAGACATCTATGATGTTGACACTAGAATTTATAAAAAGGAAATGGGAAGGTTTGTGATGCATTTAAAATTCTCTTATTGGAGATGTTCTTTCTTTGTTATGTTTTATATTGCAAAATTCATTTGGTCAATGTTTAAATTAATTACCAGGTAGCTGCACATATATAATGGTTTTAATTTATACCAATGCTTAGAGACCTTTCATGGTACCAGTTGAGATGGGTCTCTTTTGCTTTTTTTTTTTCTGGTTTGTTTCTCTTGTTAGCAGTAACTAAAATTATATTGAATGAGAGTTTAAATGGTCAAAGATAGAGCAAGGCCATGGCGACAGGCAAAATGCAATTTGATTCTTCCATTATTGTTTCAAACATTAACAGTCTAATGTGTGATAAAACCGTTTATTATAACTTGAATGATTTATAGAATGGAATGTTATTGTGTAATGTGTATGGCTTGTTTGCTAAATGACAGTGTAAGGAACTTCCTGCACATAAGCCATTATTTCATCATGCTACATGCCCCTCAGTGGGCCACCCTATGAATAGGAAGCATTCCTAACTTCAACAGAATGATTATATCCTTTTGATTTGTGGGCCTTTTTGTGATTTAATGTTTGTTATTTATTTTGGCCTTCTAAAGTCAAGTATTTATGGGATGGATGGTTAAAGAAAGGATTTTTATAAATATATAGACTCCTACGGTTTCTGACAATTACAAACAACACTACTCCACTTTCTTGGTTTATGTAAACAATTTACACATTTTCCAGATATTTTCAGAAGGAACCCTTGACTGATCAGCAAATTCCGGTTTAGTCGTGCTATTATCCATGCATTTCTTATCTAATCTAATCAAAATGAACCAGCAGTGGAAAATGCATGTTTGGAGACCCAATATTGAATATTGGTTAAGGATCTTTTCATAAATGTCATAGCAATGTATGCATGTGTGTAACATTAAGCAAGCACACGCTTATTTACTCTCACTTATGTGTTACATGTTTAAATGAGATGTAAAAATGGTATATAAATGAGATCATTTACTTATAAAGTTTTTACACTTGAGTGATACGTAATTAACCACACATTCTTAATTAAAAAGGCACACCTAAAAAGGGTAACTATGTTAAAAAGAAAATTGTGGGGGAGCACTCTACATGCCCGCACCCACACCCCTAATGGCTCCGCCTCTAGCCGGTATCAATTCCCTTTGCCACCTTTTAGGTTTTACTACCCTTGTAAGCCCCGAGATTTTTAATTCCCCTTTCAATTTTTTTGTTGACATATATAATTCAAACCGTTTAGCATTTACTCACGAGAAAATGGTGCTTCCAAAATAAACTTGTCATTGTATTTTACATGTGTAAATTTTAGATATGTAAAAATCATGTGTAAATTTTCCATATATCTTACCTTCATATATATATATATTTATCCCACACTAAAAAAGGAAAACAATCAGGCGAGAACTGTGGGGCCCACCTATCACCCAATCCAAACCTTGCAATGGACATGGACTCCCTTGATAGTCACAAGCCCTAGAGTTTGGCATCAATGTGAATGAATTGGACCGTTGGATCGACTATATACCCATACAAATGGATTAGGCTTGTCGGCCATGGATGAATGGGTTAGAGGCATGAGATTGGGGTCAAACTTGATATTCGGGGTGGTCCTGATATAAATCTTTCAATGCCGACCAGTTCCATTCCAAAATGGGGCCCCTAATGGGCCCTACAAAAAAGTTCTCACGGTGACTCCGTGAGAACAATTCTCAGTGGATCACAGCCCACTAAAAAAACCCCTACCAATACTTTATATATATATGGGGGTATTCAAGTGAGAGATTCCCTCACCACTTGTGGTGAGAGACTCTCTTTTTGGGGAGGTTTCAAGTACAAAAGGGTGTACTCCCTTCAAGTATAAAAGCCCTTTTGTACTTGAAACCTCTTCAAAAAAGGGAGTCCCTCACCACACATAGTAAGGGAATCCCTCACTTGAATATTGCCCTATAAATATATATATATATATATATATATGGGGAAGTTTCAAGTGCATTTATCTCTCACTATAGGGTGATGGACACTTCTCTTTTTGCACATGAAGACAAGGAGGTGCAACTCACCCTATGTACTTGAAAAGTAACTTTTTTACTTGAATATTTTCAATTATGTAAGTGTCCCTTATCGTATGGTGAATGATAGATGCACTTGAAACTTCATATATATATATATATGAGCCTATTTGTGAAAAGCATTAATAAGAACAACATTTTGAAAACCCAACCAGCCATTGAATCCGCAAAAGCAAATGTTCTCCAACATGATTTAATCCTCTTTGTCGGTCGAACCATGACATCTTCATGATGTTGAAATAATATTAAATAAATAGAATAGAAAAATATAAAAACTTTTTTTAAAATTAATAAATCATACAGAAAACATAAACATTAAAAATAACAACAGCCATTATCAGCAATACAATAGCATGCCTCTCTATGACACTAGTTTCACTTTTATGGAATAAATTTTAGAGTGTGAGTCTTCAGAAAAAAATATTTCCAGAATGTAGTTGATTACTTTCAAACTAAGCAATTTCCATCAAGGTTGTATTTGGAAGTCCAGCAAAGATGTTCCAGCCCTGACCAAGAGGCTTATACAAAACCCCAAATCTAGCCCAACACTTTCTGGGCTTGGATCATATCACTCCCATATCACTCCAAGGGAGTGAGATTTTGGGTCGATCAGGCCTCCAGATGATAAAGTATGGAATGTGACATGAATTTGAATTATGTGTATGCAACATATATATTAGGCCAAATAAATAACTTTAACTGTTGGTTGTAGGTGCTCAAAAGGTTAACAACTGAACAACATGTGAACTTAATTATAATGATAATGATCTATTAATGTCGAGATGCGATCATTGCCTTAGATTGGTGTTAAATTAAGATTATTCTCAATTAAAAATAATTACGAATGTACGAACGGATTAAATTGATCATAGGTGAAGAATGCATGATTTTCTCCCGCGCGTGCAGTACACATCATACTTTTGTCACATACGACCCTGGTAAAATTCAGGGGGATCCCCAGAAAAATTTCCCATAGCCACTAAATCCTTGACAAAGAATTTCCCATAGGTAAATCCTTGACAAAGACTTATGTGGCCCTACAACTTGCAAAGAAAAGAAGTGGTCAAGACTCAAAGCCTTCTTAAAACTCTTTGCATGCTGTCATTGGGAAACCAATTCTTAATTTTTCAACTACAATTTGGGCACAGAATCAATTCTTCTCCCCTCTTATTCATCTTCCTTGTGTACCGTACAATGGCTGCTTATACCCCTTCTTTTTTTTTTTTATACCATTGATCATCAAAGGTGGACCCCACATGTGGAGAATTAAGAATTTGACCAAGGAAGCCCATTTTCCTTGTGCACGCTTGGCCTGGCCGAGGTAAAGTCCAAAAAGTAAGAGAGAGGAAAAGGTGAAGAATTTGAGGAGCCGGCGTGTTGGGCTCCATTCAACTTGTGACATTCTGGAAGCTGCCAATCAGGTTATGGGCTTTTTTGAGCCGCACTTAGTTGGGATCCTGTAATTATTAAAGGCGTAATTTTTTTTTATGGGTATGATCAGGGAACTCACTTATTAAAAATTGATATCATTCAAAAAATATAAGGTTTAATGGCCCTTAAATTTTCACAGATGGAGTTTGTATAAAGGGTGGTGCATGATTTTTTATCCCCTCCATTTGCAAAGTAGGACCTCCCCTGAGTTAAAGGCATTACCAAAACCATTTCTTTACTAATCACATCTAAAAACGCATGTATTTCTGACACTATCTTATTATTACTTTTATTTGTAATTAGTCTGAAGGCTAGGTCCAATACTTATCCTAGTAAAATATGGCCAAAAGCTACAACATAGATGGCCATTAAGCGAGTTTATATTTTTAATTAAGCGTGTTTAGCACCGATTCAAATGGATTTGGCCATTAAATCGACTGTGTGCTCATTTGGATGGTGGAAACCCGTGGGGCTTTGATCAAGTGGTTAGAATAATGATCCGGTCACCGCACATAGGTAGGTTGGAACCCAGTCACATCCTCAGGTGGGCCATTAAGGATTTGGATTGGCTAAGGCCAAGACACGTGTCACTTATGCTTCGGTGGCGTACACGACATGTCTATGTTTTCTTTGTTAGGAGCCGGTGTTTATTTAGTCCGACCAAAATATGAAAAGACATAAATACCCCTGTGACGTGGCAGAATACTCTACAAGTCAACGTAGCAGCTTTGGTTCATGTACGCATGCTGCATACAAGGATCGGGCGTCCACGTCGGCAGTTGTAAATGCCACGTGGCATCTTTGTGTGGCCCACTGACTTATTAAAACCATCTACAGGCATAAGCTAGTAATGAAAATATAGGCTTTGCCTGTCAAAATACAAGTAGGCTTTTGAGATTATTTAAAAATAAATTTTAGTAGATACATTAGTAGCATTTTATCTTCTTTGTTTTTTAGATTATTTGAGGAATTTTTTTGACTTGAATTTTTTTTTATTTCCTTTAAAAAAAGAAAGAAGTAATTTTCGGGATTTTGGACTCTTTGATAAGACTTCTCTTTTATTTTTTATCTCTTAAATGTGACCATTCACTTTTAATTCACTTTACAATAAAATTATCCAAATGGGCTGTTCAAGAAAATATTAATTTTAATCTTTTCTTCCAAAATAAAAATTTCTATTACATGAAGTTAAACATCCCCATCCTGTACGAAAAGAAATCAGAACATTTGACATCAAGACACCGAGAATAACTACTTTTAAGCACAAGATGGGCAGCCCCATTGAAAGATTATGGATGGAACTAGCTAATATTGGCATTGCCAAACTAATTAGAAGTTTCAGTGCTAACTTATACATTAATCAGTGCTAAATTTTACCCCAAATAAATTCTCATGTTAAAGTTAAGGGCTAGAGCTGCTTGATTGGACTGATGTTGAGGAGGCCAGCCACTAATCCGCTACTCACCTTTTCCCTTCTAATACATCTTAATTTGATTGTCTTGCTTCCAAGTACAACCCATCACAATTAGGCATTCCTCAAGGAAATTAGGATAGTATATATCTAGGGTAGTGTCTCAAGAGAAAAAGGCATAAAACCATACTATTTGGTTCCATATCTAGATCCACATTCATTTTATCTCCATGTTGAAAGACTATAATAAAATATAAATACCTAATTGGTACCTAGTTAAAAACGTCGTCTTATAATAGTGAAAGGACCAATATACAAATGGGACAAATAATTTCTGAAAAATTAAGATTCTAGAAATTCTCACAGGCTCATACACCAATCGAACATCACTAATTCTCGATATGTTTTGCTTTGTATCTTTTTATATATTTATAATAAGATATGGGCTTCGTATTGAAAGCATGGTAGAAAGTGAATGAGAGAGTTCCCTTTTTTATATATATACTTGGTGGAGTTCAAAATTTTCCATTAGAAGGTATCTACACCAGTTGATCCCATTTTACCTCACCTAATACGTTTTCTCTTTTCACCATGTCCAAACAGGTCAAAGATTTCAGTTGTTGCTAACTGTCACCAGAAAGTCTCAATCATTCACCTCCATTCCCACCGGCTCATTTCAACGATCAGCAAAATGCAAAACTTTTGCATCCAAGATATGAGCAAGCATCATAAACTAAACAAGAGGACAAGGAATTATTCAAAACCCTACTTAAATCCTATTTAATATTTAGGGCACGTTTGCATACATGCTTTTTCAAAGTAAGACATTCACACATTCTTTCTCCAATGAAAACAGAAATCCAAAACTAACAAGCCCTTAAATTTAGACCTAGCATCTCTAATAATAAACTTAATATTACTAATATGACTTTTCTAACTCACATATAATGCGAAGCTTCTCACCCTAATATATTTAGGGTTCGAACTCCGGATACACCACGGAAAAAAGAGTGTTATATCTTTGGAGATAGACTTTGTTACTGCAAGAGCAGATATTACATTCTACAGGGGATTATGGGATCGATCTCAATGGGCTGACTGCCTCCTTGGCTGGGTTAAAAAAAGGAAGCGTGGATTGTGGAATGTCTCATGAATGCATGAGATGATGCCTATGTCATGTATGGCATGCGTGCTCCGGCATTCATGGTAATTAAGGCACGTGTGGTAGGTAGTTGAAAGAGAGATACGAAGGGCAAAAAAGGGTTTTGACTGTCTTTGTAGAAACAAACGGGGGCAATATCGTAATTCCAAATAAAGAAATACCCTCTAATTTGAAAACCACACCTGGTTTCCACCTTCCCCTGTAGCGGTTTCTGTCGTGTGGATCGGTTAGATTTACCGGCCCGGCTCAGACACTGATTATCTAATATTTGGTTTCCTGAAGTCATCTGCTTTTAGAGACTCTTGAGAGAGAGAGAGGGGCAAAAGGGATAGTCTTTTTGTTTTGTTTTCTAGCATCAAATTCAATTCTTTCTGTTGCCTTTTCTTCTCTTGCCGCCGTTGATAAAACCGACCCGCTTTCCGCCCACGGCCGTTTTCACCTGATCTTCGATGTTACATATAACAGAAGGTAGTTTCACCATTAATGGAGTTATCTAAGGGAGAAGAAGAGAAGAAAAGAGGGAGCTCTTTAAAGTGCTTTCATGGCAAGTAAAGGAAACCAACAACAGACACAACAACAGCAACAAGGGCACCAGCATCAGATTTCATATGGTGGGATGATGCAGTCTACTTCTTCTTCGATGCCTGGAAACTACATGTAATAATAGACAAGAGAGAGAGAGAGAGATTGGGGAGGAAAACCCATGTCTTCAATTCCAGTTTTATTTCAAAAAGAGAGTAGAAAGACCCAACTTTGTGGTGCAAACACAGTTTTAAGATCTCTTTTTTGCTTCCTTTTAATTTCTTTTCCTCCCGTCTTTCATCTGTTTTTAGCAGAAGCAAAGAGAGTGGAGCTTATGACTTGGGGGAATTAGATCAGGCCCTATTTTTATATCTAGAAGGACAAGATCATGCGTCTGCACAGGATCAAAGACGTAAGTTTCCTTCTCTCGATCGCTTTGTTTAATCTTCTTTTTTTCTTTTTGTTTGGGATTCTTTAGATAGAGAGATATTATGGGAAATGGCCAGAAGGGAACTTGAAAGGGCAGTTGAAGGTTTCCTTCCAAAGGGCTCTAGGGTCATGACAAAAGTGTGCTCAACAGGTGTTTTGCACTGTATTTGACCAGGTATTTTTCAAAAAAAGCTCACAGATATATGAACATATTTGGGTGAGTTTTTAGACCGTGACTTGTAACCAACTGCTCATGAATTTCCTGCAAATTCAGTACTGCAAAAGGGTACGGTGGATTTCGGTTTCTTTGCTTTTCTCTCCATTCTTTCTTTTGGTTTTTGAGAGTGTGGGGGGGGGACGATTTGGAAGATCCTTCGATCATAGCTCATACATCTCATGCTTTGTGTCTCTTTCTCTTTTGGGTTCCTGTGTCATGATTGTGCCCGTGGAGAAATAATATATGCCTTTTCTTGTTCATGGGTCTGTTTGGTTATCATGTTTCTTCTGCAGATGTTTGAGTTACACTTTTTAGGATATTTAATGCGTGCATGAATTCTTGTCTGCAGAGAGCACTGGAGAAATCAGACCTACTTTGAATATTTTTCCTTCTCAACCCATGCATGTGGAGCCATCAACAAAGGTATGGGTACTGCAAAAAGAAGAACCCCTCCTATCTCTGAGTTCAAAAATAGAAGATGGATAGAGGAGAGGTTCTAACATTGGTGTTTTTCTGCTCAGGGAGCTATTGATTTAATTTCTCCAACAAGCAGTGGTAGCAAGAGACCATCAGAGGGATCAATGGAAGCAGCCCATCCTAGAAATGAACAAGCATCTGGGCCTCAACCAGGGAAAGATATCAAGGTAGTAGTTGAAAGAATAAAAAAGAAAAAAAAAAGAATTATGATGGTATTATCCCTCTTAAAAAAATTGAGATTATGTTTCTTTTCGTTGTCACCTCCTCATCTTTCTCTGCAAGCATGAGTCTTTGATCTTTACAAGACCAGAATTTGAGTTTCTCCGAAAGTAATGAAGCTGCATGTTTTTCCTTTAATTAGCAGCGCCCAGGAAACCGGAAGGGCCCAACAACATCCAGTTCAGAGCATGAAGGACCCAAAACACCAGATGCTAAGGTAAATGATCCTATATGCTCTTTCTATACAAAGATAACAAGTTAGAAGGAGTTCCATGACCATTGCTCGTGCAGACATTGAGAAGGCTTGCGCAGAATAGAGAGGCGGCGAGGAAAAGCAGGCTAAGGAAAAAGGTGGGTCTTCCTATTCATGGTCTTTCACTCTTTCCTAAAAAGTCGTCAACATCCATCATTTCCGAACCTGGGTAGTGTTCAAACACTTTGTAGTTGTTAACCCTTTTTTATTATTACTATTACAACAGGCTTACGTCCAGCAGCTAGAGTCTAGTAGGATTAAGCTAACACAGTTGGAGCAGGAGCTTCAGAGGGCAAGATCTCAGGTAAGATTCCTTTCCTTCTTTTTTTTTTTTTTTTTCAGGTAACGGAATGATAAGAGCATTGATCAGGTTTTATAATCTTCTATCACAACATTTTTCGGTGTATAGTCGATTATTATTATCAATATTATCCTGTCCAAGTGATGTGCCATACACCAAATCATGGTGTGCACTTCCGACACTTGAGAGCTGATATCATTCTATTCTTGAATCACAAACTTGATATTCTTTTACGGGTTTTGAAGATGTTTGAGTGATTGAATTTAGGGTTTGTTCTTTGGAGGAGGTGGCCTTCTTGGCGAGCAAGGTCTCCCTACTGGCATTGGCGGTTTGAGCTCAGGCAATCTCTAAAACTCAAAACTCACTTGTTTGTTCTTTCTTAAGTAATCTCTGCAATTTTTGTTGCTGTTTTTTTTTTATTCTTTCTCTTCTTCATCTTCGTGTTCGATACAGATGCTGCAGTGTTCGACATGGAGTATGCGAGGTGGCTAGAGGAGCACCATCGGATCATGTGCGAGCTCCGAGCGGCAGTGCAAGAACACTTGCCAGAAAATGAGCTGCGACTGTTCGTCGACAACTGTTTGGCACATTATGACGAGTTGATGAACGTGAAGAGCATGATCGTGAAATCCGACGTCTTCCACATCGTCTCCGGCATGTGGAAGACACCAGCTGAGAGATGCTTCATGTGGATGGGAGGATTTCGCCCATCGGATCTTCTCAAGGTGCAAAACCCATCTCCCTAAAACTCCTCATTTACTTGCATTTATGACAGAATCATCTTCTTCATCACCTCCTTCTCTTCCTTCACCTTCTTCTTCAGTTTCTTGCAAATATCTTATTCTAAAAAGAAGTAGGAGAAACACATGCAAGAACAATATTTCAAAACCAAAGGAATCTTTTGCATTTTACTCCTAATCCTAGACACTTTTTGAGTAAATAAAAGTTAGGGAAGAAAGAAAAAGATGAAAATGAGAAGAAAATGAAAGATTTTTCTTACACTTTGCTTCCTTTGCATGAAAACAACGTAGAAAGTAAATGCATTTGCACGCTCTTTATTGTACATGATGTTGCACAGTTCTTGCATTTGAAATTTCATTTCAGAAATGGAAAAAAGTCAATTTCATGATTTGGGTGCATGTGTGTGTAGATAATTTTGAACCACATAGAGCCATTGACAGAACAGCAGCTGTTGGGCATATGTAGTCTTCAGCAATCTACTCAAGAGGCGGAGGAAGCTCTCTCTCAAGGGTTAGAAGCTCTTCACCAGTCTCTCTCGGACACCATCACTTCAGATGCGTTGAGCTGCCCATCTAACATGGCCAACTACATGGGTCAGATGGCCGTAGCCATGAACAAGCTCTCCACACTTGAAGGTTTTGTCAGACAGGTATTTTGTACTTTATTACTGTGATTTACACTTCTTAAACTTCTTGCATGTTTATTGGATTGAACTTAGACCCGACAGCTATTGGGCCTAGGTCCAAGTCTAGACCCAACTAGTTTTCAGGTCATTGTCCGCACTTACCGACCCGAATATTCTAAATTGATGCAACTAACAACTTAGATCTGAATTATTGTAGTAGTGACAAGTTTAAATGTTAGGTAGGTTATATAGCCCATGGTCCAACCAGAACCTGAATCAGACCCATGCCATTAAGATCTTGGTACGACCAGTTACATCTACTGAAAAGTAATTCGCCTGACGGTTTTGGCTGGAATGATTAGCAGGGGTACTGGGGAATTCGAATCCTAGCCAAGTGAGCGATTGGGTGTTAAAAAATTTGTGCGTATCACCAAAAGTGTGCCCACTGGATTCTGAATGAAATCGAGTTTCACCCGAAAAGGATAGTATTGAACAGTATTTCTAATGTCTCTACTAATGACTTAAGATTTTGGTAAGAACGATTAGCTAAGAAAACTTAATAACATCCGGGCTATATATTATCACGTCTGTGTTGGATAGGTGCGAGCTGACCCATTTACCGATCAACCCGAATGGGATGATTGTAACACCCTAATTGGGAGCTTAAAATTACTACTTAAAAATCACGCAGTACCAATGCAAAAATAATTGTGAAACAATGAATGGCTAGATCTTGCAATGTCCTTGAGTTTTTGTGTTCTCCCAAACTATTATTGATCAGTCTACAGGGGCCCACAAGGTCGATATTGATGAATCAAAGAGTTGAACACTTCTTGAGGTTCTATACCATAAAGTGGGCCACCGGAGGGTCCACAGCTGCTGGGGAAGGGTGGGATAATTAATGGATTTATGGTTAAGGATGGTGAAGTTTCACCTCATACAACCGAAATACACAAATGTCGATATACTGTCTGAAATATATCAGTCGGCATTTGGTTAGTTGGGGTACTAAGTTCACCCACCAAAAGCCCTATACTTAATACATGAATTCATTATGCTGAACCCTAGGGCACCAACATTCAATAAATCAAAGGATAATTTTAACGGTTCTAGAAAATTCTACCTAATCCTTATACATAAAATGCCAAGTGTAATAGTTTTAAAGAGTTTGGTTAAAACATTTATTAGGAAGGAAGAATGATCAAATCAGAGAAGTAATAGGGTTTAAAATTTCTTTACTTTACTCCAATACTGATAAAGAAATAATATCTCTTATCTCTAAATAATGATAGAAATAATAAGTTTTGGACTTACTGTTTAAAAATAAAAGAAATGCTGAATTAAAAATAAAATTCTCACTTTTATTGTAACGTTGACAAAAAAATCGCTTCGATTAATGTAGTATTGGACTTATTGTTTAAAACTAAAATTAATGCTGAATTAAAAATAAAATTCTCACTTTTATTGTAACGTTGACAAAAAAATCGCTTCGATTAATATAGTATGTTCGTAAAACTATTAGTACAATGAATATAACATGATGTTTTTCTCATTTTCATTTTAAGACATTATGGTACTATATATCACAACATTTTAATCTACCAACAATATTTGTGACAATAATTAGCTGCATGATCATCATTATCACCATTGTCATTGTTTCTGTTGTAATGTTTATCACTTCCTTAATGTCTTCACTGTATAAGTTTATTAGTTTTTTTTCCCTGGCATTGTGCCGTTCTAAGTAATTACACTTTTCATCTTAAGTTTTTTGCAATTGCCAATCCACTGATGGATCAGTGGGGGCATCTCTCTTTCCACCCAAGGCTCAATTCTCATTTTTTGCTCCTTGTTAGGGACTTCTATAGATATAGTATAAAATCTAAGACATGAATCCTATAAAATCTAAGACATGAATCCCTTTTAAATTCTTAAAATGCCTAGGAAAGTGGTTCCCATCAAGAGTAGATGATCAAAGGTGGAGATCAGCTGCATGCCCTCCCAAAAAATAAAATTTAGAAACCTTTCACCCTTCTGTTCCATAAATGGGTTACTTATTACACTTCACCTTATAAATACAGTAGTAATGACGGTACCTTGTAAATCTTCACCTTCCACCCTTTTGAACTTTTATTTATTTGACTTATTGGTCAGAAAGTAAGAATCTACTACTAATTGTCAAGTATTTGATGATGATGATGATGATGAAATGTACATACCCACCCCCATACATTGAACTTCGTTTCATGGGCAATTAGACGTCCATGTTGTGGTTTATTTTTTAAATAAGATTCGAAAGACTCTATAATCAAGCATGTTTTTTATTTTATTTTATTAGTAGTGGAGTTGATTTAGTTGTTATTCCACTGTTTACAATTTCTTTCTCATTTCTGGGAGTGAGTTATATGTATCAAAGTTTAAGAACAGAAACAATAAAAGAAAAGATCACTCTACTGTGGGGGGGTAAAACACAAAAACGCCCATGGTCTTTTCACTTACATCAATGGGCGTAATTTTGGAAGATTTACACAAAACAGAAGCAACCTTTCAACTGTGTAGGGTCTCTTTTGACAACTCCCCCGAAATCACAGCCATTTTCCCATTACAAGTCAAGAAATTCTTGCCCCACTTTTCCCAAGACCCACCGTGTGGCCCATCATTTTTGACTGGCCATCACTCTTAAAATTACAAAAATACCCCTGATAACCCTTCCACCTGCATTTTTCTTCTTCTTCTTCTCACTATCCACAAAATCATGTCAGGATTTTCTTTTCTTGGGGTGTTGGGTTTCCCAAATCCTTCAAAACCCATTAAAGTTTTGGCATCATATTAATCATTATCTTCATAGACAAAGGTTTGAATCTTTATGTAGCACATGGTTTACATGCAAGAGTATGGTTTTAAGGTGAAAGTTGTCTTACAGGCAGATAATCTGAGGCATCAAACCCTTCACCGGCTTCACCAGATTCTCACCACACGCCAGGCTGCTCGCTGCTGTTTGGCCATAGCTGAGTACTTCCACAGGCTCCGAGCACTCAGTTCTCTCTGGCTGTCTCGCCCAAGACAAGAATAATCCAAGTCAAGAAGCCTGAGAGAGAGAGGGGGGAAAAAAAAAAGACCCATATACTTTAAAAAAAAAAAAAAAAGGAGAGATGAAGAGACCACCACTTTAACACGTCCATCTCTTCCTTCATTTGTTCGTATATTAAGGGCTCCTTAGTGATCCCTTGTCTCTTTCATAGAGAGTTGTATAATATAAGTAGATAAGAAAAATACATTGAATCACCAAAAATGGCCTCGATCTTAGGGTCTGCATCTTCTTCTCTTGTTAGAATTGCTTTATTGAGAGGAAGTGGTTCTTAAAATTCATTTAGCTTTGGTAGGTGAATACTGAGGACGGGTGTGATATACTGTCAATCGCCCATGTGGCTGCTGAGACAATGCATGCCTTTTGATTATCTGACAGACAGGCCTTTATATTAAGACAATCAAGTTTCAGTTTTGGTTTTGCTTTCTTTTTCCTTTTATTTTAGCCCATTTCATATTTTTTTAGGGTTTTGCTAATACTAATGAAGTTGTTGGAAAGGAGCATATGATATGTTTTTGTTGAGAAATCTGAATTGGGTAGATGTTGTTTCTAGTAGTTTGATTGCAAAATTATCAAAAGTCACCTTCTCTTGTAACAGTGGTAGTTATTTTTTAGGGTTGGTGGTGATGTTGTTGTTTATGTCCAGATTAGATTATTTTTCTTTTTCAAGATACTTTTCATTTGGACAGGAGGAATCATCCAATGAGAGTTGACTGCACCCAAATTCTATATACATCAATATGGCCACCTCTACAATATTTCTAATTAGATTTTAAACTGATGGGGACCCACCAGCTGTCTGGATAGGGCATTAGACCTGATTAGGTTGGAGCAGTTGTTGGGCCCCACTTCCGATCATTGTGGTGTTGATTCACACCGGAATTTGGTATGATGGGATTCACATTAGGTCATTACTTTTTTGAAATAATGTATTAACAAGTCAATCGATTGATTAAACAGAGTCACGGTTGAGACCCTAATGCTAAATAGAGTAGAACAATTTCTTCCTGACAGAGGGGGGGACTTACTGGATCTAGGACTTTTGAAAGATGCGTTGGATGCATTTGTCAAGGATCTGTTGGTAACTTTTTCTTTTGTTAAGCAATTCAAAAGTATTGAATTTGCAAAACATGGGTGTCATTAATTTCAAAGTGTGTACAGGACTAAAATAATGGGAATGGAGAAATTGTCAAGGAAAAGAAGGGAGATGAGAAGAAGAATAATCAATGAGCTCTTTGATCGTTTACGTTGAATGCAAATGATGTTGTTTGAAATCGCAAGAAATGTCATGGCATCCAATATATTACATTCTCCATTTTATTTTTTTTACAAATTTTGCTTTATTAGCGCCCAGTTGCCATGGAAACTAGACAAGAGTTCTCATCAATTTAAACAAGTGCTTGTAAAATGGTTAGTTTAGGAGAAGAGGGGCTGGGATTCAACTTGCTACTTGGAATATAGAAACTTTGATATGTAAGAGAATGAAATTATTGCTACCATGATTGAAAGAAATAAAGTGAAAACGGAATAAAGCTAAGGAGTTCACTGATAGATATTAAATTTTGTAACTCAGGAAAGAACAACTTTGGAAATGAAGTAGATGTAATAGCAGATATAGACTTAGAAAAAAATTGCGAGATAATGAGATAAGGTGATTTTATAGTAATTAAACTAGCGCGAGTGGAAGAAATAATAAATATTATTAGTACCTATCCGCCTCAAGAAGGATCGGATGAAATGTTAGGAGATAATTTTTATAGGAGATGGATGATTTAATATGAGAAATCTCAATTAATGAAAAGTTTTCTCTAGGAGATGACTTAATTGGGTAATGTAGGAAAAGAAAGTAGCGGGTGTGAGAGAGTGCACGGAGGATAACGATTCGGAAAAATGAATTGAGTTAAGAAGACATCATCTCGAAATTTACCTTTAAAAAAGCTATATTGAAAGTTATGTCAATTCTTGACTTCATAATAGCATGTTCTTATTTTAAAAAGAGAGAAGAGCATTTAATTATATGAATGAGAGTAGAAGTAATAGGAGTCAAATAGACTTTTTCTTATTTTAAGAACATGGCTCTAGCTTATAAAGCTAGCTAGTAAGGTTATTCCTAAAGAGAGCTTGACCACACAATATAATATACGAGTTTTAGATGTTTGGGTTTAGAAGAAGAAAGAGAAGGATAGTAATTTCATGTTTTTAAAATGCAAAGGAGAGGCATGAAAAATTCTTGTGTCTTATCTAAAACCATCTAACAGTTAGTGAAATATCTCAAACAAACTTTTTATTTTTGACTTTTTGCTTGCAACTACAATTCTGAAAAGGAATTAGATGGCATTTCCCAAAATCTCCAATTTATTGCTATTATTGCCCTAGCATATTGTATCCTACTTCTTAAAATATCCATACCTTTTTTTTTTATTAGTGGACTGCATGTGTTGATTACATAAGTACTTATGATCAAAATATTGCTGATACAATCAATCCATGATTGTGGTTTCTTAGGTCATCAAACTTATCATTGGTTCAGCATTATGATTGTGTAATTAGGGTTGGATGAGTGTGTCGCTTCCATAGCATTATCCGCTACAAGATAAAATGATGAGTAATAAAAAAAAGGCTTCCATCACAATCCAAAGTCAAACCCACCTGCAAAAGAGAGAGGTCTCAGTCTTCTTCTTTCCCCATTTGACCTTGTTGTGGCTCCTGCATTCTATACTCCCATTCCTGGTTCTTCATTCTTGTCTGTATATCATTCGTCACTGCATCAGTGCCCATAGCTCCTTCGTTGTGTTTCTTCTTCTGGGTCCTCGTTAGCTTTCTTCCCCACCCCAAAAAATGCTGAGATCCGCATCTGATCGAGGTTGGGTCATGGGGCCACTGATTTGAGGTATGAAGAGAAAGGAACAAACTTTAAAAAGTTCGGAATGGGAAGGGAATCGAAAGACTCGTATCTTTGTTGAAGAACACTCAGATGTGGTGGTTGCAATGTTATGGTCATGGGAACACTTTACCTCTCTGTGTCTATTCCGACTAAACATCTTCACCTACTACAGAGTTGACAGCAGTTTGGAATCTTTCTCATACGATACTCTTTGTTGTAGCTCCTTGAGTCCTTGGCCTTCTAGAGAAATGTCACATCCTGCATGATACTTCTAGTCATGCATTAGTCCCATATATAACATAACATGTATGTATAGTGCAATAAGGGATCTGTACCCCGCCATGCCTGGTTCGAATCCCGGGTACGTCACCTCTTTTCACTTGAGTGCGGGCTCCTCTTGGTACAAGAGGGTCTCCACGGTAATGTAGGTTACGTACCATTCATTTGAAGGACCCCAACGTGGATGGTTATATGCTTAAAATCTTGTTCATTGAGCAGCAAACCTCTTGGATTTGGGGCTACTAATAGATGGTTAAGAAAATTGTGATGCAGCCATGGTCCACATCCAAACCCAGAGGAGGAAGGCTGAAATCTTTCAATGGGCCGGGGAGATTTTGGGCAGGGGCGCAACTTGGGCCGGGTCAAGACCAGTGGCGGAACTGTGTAGAGGCCCGACCCCCAGCCTTTGAAAAAGTTTTTTTTTTTTTTTTTTTTTTAAAAAGTCTTTTAAAACACCAAAATGGCCCCCCCTCCCAAGGTTTTTGGATTTTTTTTCTAAGTTAAACCCCACCCCACCCCGGCCCCCACTCCTAACCCTTTTAACTTTCGAAAACCTCTCCAGACTCGAATCTTAAGCCCTAACCCTCTTCAGCTCTTCCTTCTTTATTTTGTTCGTCTCCTCTTTTTTTCCATTAATCTTTCATCTTCAGTGGTTAAAATTTTACACGCCGTCTTCTCTATGTCTAGCATTTTCAAGGAACAAAATCATGGTTGAACTTATAACTATGTCAAAAAAGAAACTTTAAAATATGATAGTTATAATAATTGGTGAAATAAAATTTTATTCAAGTTTTGCGCCCCCCCCCCCCCCCCCCCCCAAGATAAAATCCTGGCTCCGCCCCTGGTCAAGACTGAGCAAGCATGTCCTGTCCTGGATGAGAATGCCATATGGGCTGGGCTTGGTCGTGTTAAAAACTCTCAGACTTAGTTCTGAAGCCCCAGTTAAAGTCTAGATGGGCTCATACTTGGGCCTCAGTTCAGGTGTTCTCTTGCGCCCAGATTTAAGTGTCAATTGAGCTGGGGTTCAGATTCAAGCCTACCCATGTATATGCAATTTGATCCAGACTCAGGCTAGCTGAATAGCTAGCCCACCCAAATGTGTTGCAAATTGCAGCCTGATCTGAGGCATTTTCAATGCGTTTTGGAACTGATTAAATGAAAGACCTGGATTAGGCTCCATATATCTGTAGTGTCATAAGGCCTAAAGGTTATTAATTATAAGCATCCTGGTGACAAGGACTGGACAAATTCCATATGGGATGGGATGAGTCTAATTGAGATTCGATGACCTTGGCACCTGAGGGCGTTAGGTTGGCACTGTCATGCTGCTAGGCAGCAACTCCCAGCAAAATAATGGCCGACCAGGACAATAAAATTTAGGGGATTATATCAATAAGTCATAAAAAAAAAAATTACATTATTATATGGTTTTCTTCTTTTTTTTTATTGGGGTTGAGTTCTCATTAACAATTTAGTTGTAGGCTCACCAATGAAAGGGCACGTCAAGTATAATTTTAGTAGTCCCACTTCAAAGTACAAATCCAATTTTTTTTTTTTTTTTTGCTATCGGAGGGTTCCCAACCCTTTGGGTTTGACTAATCCCTCCGGGCCCAGAGGGAAACGGAGTAAACTCCCATGTAGCCCCAGTGTGGTAGTACAAATTCGAACCAAGTACAAATCCAAATTGGGGCTTTTCAAGCTGGGAAGTCTCAAAATTCTTGATTGGGAGAGGTGTAAATTCTCCAAATATTATTCTTAAGGGCCTGTTTCTTTAGCAGAATTCAGAGAATATTTATTTGGAGAATTTACAAATTCTACATATATTGTCCCTCATATGGATTTCTAAAACCATCATGGCCAGAGAAGTATTTCATTATGATGTTAAGGCGGTTGGAATTCAAAAAGTTAAAAAAGGATATTTGTGAAATTTCAAGTGGTTGAAATTCAAAATTCTAAAAAAGAAACATTGCATTAATTCTAAAGGCTAAAAAACCGGTACTATCAATGTAAGAGATTCCCAATGTCATATATTCAGGTTAGGAATTTTGTTAAAGAAACAGACCTTAAGTGGTTTTCAAAATGCTCAATTACATTTCAACATTCAAGAAGTTAGAATTTTGAGAATTTTAAAGGTCAAAACTGATTTCTCATGATGTTGATTTTCAAAAAGTCTTGCATTTAAATGAAAAAAATTCCAAATTCTCTTAAAAGATAATCAAACACTAAAGTAGAAGTTTTTGCCACTTGCAACTTTCCTTAGAAATACTTCCAAACAAACAGTCACGATATCAATTCTTCTCTTTTTCTTCATTTAATCTCTCTCCATCTGTCCATTTTCTACATAAACTAAGGGCTTGTTTTTTACTAAAATTCCTTATTGGAATTCTGATGACTAGAATTTCTGACTACAACGTATTACTATTCCCTTAGCATTTCCAAATGCAGTATTTCTTGAATTCCAACCTCCTTTGCATGTCTTAGAATTTCTGGATGCTCTACCTCATGGAGCGATCCAGGGATCCATCCCAAAGACAACTTTTGGAATTGATCACGTATAAGTTCCCTTAATTCTAATAAAGAAGCAGGGCCTAAAGTGTTTACCGCTCAAACAAGACCCAAGCTTAAAAAATTGGGTTTGGAAAGGTTTTCCATCAAAGGTCCGATATTCTTAGATCTGAAACACCTGATTTTCTGGAGCTGTGGTGGTCACAAAAGTCAAGTAGTGGATAAGAGTACTGTTGCAAAGGTTGCAGTGATCAATAAGGTTGTTTTATTTTAATGCAAACAGGGCTTAACCATAAGTCCACTCAGTCACAATCGTATAACCGGCCATGATAGAATTAGGGCTGACCGGAAATCCGGTCCGGCTTAAATGAGAGGACCGGACCGGACCACTTAAGTGGTCCGGACCGGTTTCATTTGTTTTTTTGTTTTCCTAAGTTTTTATTTATTTTTTTCATTTTCAGTCCATTTCCTACCTCTTTTTCCAGATGTAAGAAGCCAGATATTTTATTTTACTAGGGTATTTGACTTAGGAATTTTATATACTTAAAGTTTTATATTAAAAAAATTAATTTTTTTTTATTATTAATCCGGTCCGGTCCGGTCCAGACCGGTTTTTAAAAGGTCTGGACCGGACCGGACCGGATATAACTGGTTTTTCAAATCCGGTCCGGTCCGGTCCGGTTTTGCGGTCCGGTCCGGTCTGCGGTCCGGTTCTGTGCGGCCCTAGATAGAATGGTCAAGTGAGGACTGTACTGCAGGGTGGGAATGGGTTCGGTTTGAGTCAGGTTGATGAAGCAGTGGAGAGTGGCACATTATACATTTGTAAATGTTACATATGTGGGACGTGTAATTACAAGACATTTGTTTGAACTCTTATATGCATTACAAACCTAAATTTTGGTATCAGAATAGTAGGGGCTTTTACTAAAAAATCCCCTCAAACACTTAGTAGATCAAGAAGGACCCCTAAAAGGCCCATAGTATAGTCCCATGGGCCCTTTTTGGGTTTTTTTATGTTTTACTTTATTATGAGCAACCTCGCTGCCATGGGATAAAAACACATCCCACGCCCTGACCTCTAGTTTTCTTCCACTTCCTCATCTCTTCGCTTCCCATCTCCATCGATAGCGACGCTCCAACCTGTTGTGGGCCCAAGCTCCTTCAGATTACCCATCTATTGTATTTTTCTCGAACTTTTCTTTCCTCCCAGATTCACTTCGGTATTTTCGTCGTCTACTTTTTCCTCTTTGTGGCCCACGGGTGGATGACCCGAAAGGTATATATGAACTTTTTCCTATTGCTATTCATTAGTCACGTACCCATCCACTCCTATCACAACTTCACATTGAGGTAGACCACACATGACTAAGTTTCTATCTCTTGATTTTGATTTGTAAGATACATACATATGCACCTTCTCTCTGTTGAATGTGCTTGATTTTTAAGTCATAAATACGAAAGTGTGTGTCGTTGCATGGTTAGAGTTGTAATTTTGTGATTTTAGGACTTGATCTATGCACGTCATCCCTTGAATGTCGTCGTTTCCATATTTTTATACAAAGAAACTATGCATTCTAAGACCGTTAAACTCCAGGGCCATAGATCAAGGGCTGGTTGAAGTTGTAATTTTGTGACTTTAGGGCTGGTAATTAATGTCAAGTGTGGCCTTTGATCCACCCACCTATATTCTTGATTGAGGCTCGATTGCCTTCTTAGATTTCAAACTACTCACGCTAAGCTTATTATAGAGTACAAGGTAGAGAATGACTCTCCTCACTCAAGCGGTAAGGAGTGACAGTTCTCATATGGCTGCCTAGGACTTGAACTCCGGATACGCCACATTTTCCAGCGTGTGCGGGCTTCCTTCCTACTTGTGCGGGCTCCTTTCCCACGTGAGCGGGCTCGCTTCCCACTTGAGTGTGCTCTCTTCCCATGTGTGCGGGCTCTCTCTTGGTCCCAGTCTCCATGCTAGGGTACCCAAAAACAAGTACAAGATGGGGTTGTGTTTGTGCCAGCTCAATAGTTAATATTAGGCCCAACTGAGTCCGGATCCTTTTAAGGCTTTAGAGAAACATTAAGTTGAGGGGGTGGAACTTCATAGTGGAACACGCATATTGAAAATCCAAGACATTGAAATTGGAACATAAACGCCCTCCCAATGTATGGGATATATACAAATTTGACTCCAGTAAAAATTAGTACCACTATAAGATTGACCACTTGATAAAAAACCATTCTCCATCAAAAGGTCAATCTTAGGTGGGTCAACTCCCGTAGAACCAAAGTTTGTGTATATCCCATATTCCAGGAAGACTTTTATTTTGAGCAACTCAGATTTTCAATAACTCGGCTCCTCCAACTTAAGATTTCTAAGTCAAGCTTCGGACGATCGGGAATCGGCCCTACTTTGCCCGATTTGGGCCTGTCATGAATCCGTCTCAACCCTATCCTCTACATTTTCCGAAACGGTACACCCAAAACCCTGTCCGATTTAAATGCATATTAGGGTTTATGGATCTCCTTCCCTCTAGGGTTTCTGCTTGTTGAGATCCATCAACAGAGGCAGAGAAGGGAAGAGTTTAGGGAACACCTGCAGCAGAGAGTTGGATTTTGTCTTCAATCCTTGTTCTTTTATACTTTGGGAACTGATGAGAGGCTTCATTTGCATTGATGATTGATGATTAGAAATTGAAGATTGAAGATTGCTTGTGGTCCTTAGTGCCTTAAACTAGACAACATAGTTTGGAGTTGGGACTTGAATAGTTTGGAGTTGAGACTTGAACTCTTCAACATAGGGTTGACTCAATACTCTAATCAGTCTTGAGATGAGTTCACTTGGCCATGCCATGGGGGAGTCTGGGTTCAAGCCAAACTTGGCAGCTCTAGATAGAGCTTGAGCACAAGTTTGTTTACAAATCAAGCCAAGCTAAGGCCATTAGTGGCCCTGGTTTGACCATGTTTGACAAGGTGGAGCCTGACTCAAGTTCAATATTTTACCTAACATATGATATTATATGGTGTCTACATTAAAAATAAGATGATTCTCATCAGCTCAATATAAGCACCATATATGGACCACTTTGGGCCACCATCAGTCAAGTGGAAGCCAAGAATGAGAGAGAGCTCTTTAAGGTGGCCTAGATTGATTGAGATACGGCCATTTTGATGATCGGTCCAAATCTAAGATCTGAGTAGGGTTGTAAATGGGTCGGTTCCAGTCCGGGCCTATGGTGGAACCGAAACCAGAATCATCAAGGAGAAGGTGGAATCGGATTTGGACCCGGAACCGTTTCAGAACCGGTTTCTTGGCTTCAGATTTAGAACCAAAACCATATATGAGATGGGTTTGGATCCGGATCCGGGTCCGGGTCTAGGTAGAGAATGATATTAAAATAAAACATGGTTTTTAGGATAAATTTTCAAAAATTAAGGTAATATGTTGGGTCTCAGGTCCATGGGTCCAAACCAAGGTGAAACAAGAATAGACACATTTACTTATCGGGGTCTAAATAAGGACCCAGACCCCAATTTTTAACGGGTCGGAACCTCCGGATAATCAGAGAATCAGAGACCCATTTACATGAGCACTCTGGCATTCTACTTGATTGTGCATAAGAATATATGGTATTAGATAGGAATTTTTGTTCCTCTCTCACATAATATAAATCATTGTGTTCACAAAAACAGTGGAAACATTCATAAGAGTGAAGAGTACTATTCGCCGTTCAAATCGAGATTGATACTTGTGGCAATCTATCATTCATGGAGTTATCATCAATCCTGCATTATTGAAGAACTCAAATTCGTAGGATTGGAAACCACATGTGTCGTTACTGGGTTCTGTAACTGCCTTTTGGGCATGTTTGGATTACCCATACGGTTTCACTACTTCAGGAATCCTGAAATCATAAATTTATGCTGTTTGGATAGCAAAGAAGATGAGATTCCTATAGTCAAAAGTGGAAAGTGGAGAATTTATCTGATTGTCATCACTTGTCGAATTGAGTAACAACTCCATAGAGGGAAGAAGACAGAAATCCCAAAAAACAAAAGATAAACAAGCACCTGACTCCAAAGATTTCAGTTGAGAATTCCATGGATCCAAACGCCCCTCATTAACTATTGGTCCTTGAGGCTTGAGCATTTAGATGATACTTGAAAAGTAAAGAAAGAAAGTACACCAAACTAGCAACCTCACAACCTACAACATTTGCGTTGAACCGACAAAGAATCACAAAAAGAAGCAATAATAATATTGATGAGATGGTGAAGTTCACCAAGTGACAATAGCTAATCCTCAATAAACAAATCAGCCAACCTTCATCAACCCAATTCAAAATGAGCTTCTTGCCTTGCGCTCAATTTACCTGCAAAATCTAATTACCTGTGACTATTCACCGTAATTGGTTTTATACTTCCATATGATTCAGGTTATTCAAATGCATGAATCTCTCATTTGCGTGAAAACCAAATTACTTGGACTCAGTTTACAAGGATTCAACCAGGGCCCTATAATCTCCACTTCTCAACATTGGTCACACAACAAAGATAAAACACATTTCTGATTCCAATTGAGACTGCTCAGGAAGAATATCATGATAGTTGGGTTGGTCAGCCTAATAAGGAAACAAGGCAATGGCATGGAGTGATGGAGATGATTTGTTAGGCTACCTGCATAGAACTTTGCATCTCAGCACCTTATCATCAATGTAGAAACCGGGCATTACCATGATCTTAACCCTTGCTGCAGCCCGCGACCTTGTTTTCTCTGATAGAATATCTTCCATGTACAGCGGATCGAAGCTTCGGTTCTCATCGACCCGTAAGATTACCAATGGTGGATGGAATGAGAAAGCCAACAGATGGAGCAGCCAAATGCATTTTGCAGCAACAAAGAAGGATTGTAGGAGTTGTTCGGGCCATGGTCGCAACCAATTCAATGTAGAAACAATGCAACCCATTTTCTGGTCACAAAACCTGCTGAACTCTTCACTGTAGTATTTTGTTCCCTTTCTCAAGACCTCATTCCAGCTCAGATTTCTCAGAGAGACAAACGCCGAGAACATTTCCTGCCTGGCTTCTACAGGATCTAGGCTCTTTTGTGGACCGTTCTTCTGGAAGATGCAGTTCTCAAAGTCCTGGTGGAGGGACTGGTTTATGAGAGACTCCAAATGATAAAAGACCCCTTTTGAGTTTTTGGAGTACATATGAAGGTTGTGAGGATGGAGAGTAGAATTCAATTTTTCCATCAAGCTGTCATCTGTTTCTTCCATCTGGGCAATGAGAGCCTTGCAGAAATGTTTAACTGATAGCCTTGCTTCAGATACTATCTGCAAGAAGCCCTCTACCATTGCCTCATGGTTGACAGGCATGGAAGTACTGTCTCTTGGTATATCTAATGATTTTCCTCTCCTTGATAGATTAGGCCTTTCAACAACTTGGATTTTTCTTCCTTGCACTGCTTGCTTTAGAGCCTTGTTCAGTTCATCACAGTACATCTCCAAATGAAGTAGCTTCTGTTCCAGCTCAGCCATGGAAGACTTCATTTCAGCGGCCTCTGTAAGTGCTGCGTCTCTGTTCTCATTGGCTTCAAGCAGCTGTCTTTTCAATGTTTCAATTGAAACCCATTCTCTAAGAACGTGAGAAGCATTTTCAGACTCTACTTTGTTTGGCGACATTTCTGCCTTGGGCGCCTTCTTCTTCGATCTAGGAAAGAACCATGAGAAAGTTGGTCCTTTGTTCTTTGGGTGTGAATGAGGCAATGCATGAGAATCAGTTGCTGGCACTCTACGGTTAGAATTCTTGCTGCTCTTACTATCAATGTCGATTTCCCTACTGATAACTGCTGGTTTGCAGGTATTGCAGGTTGAGACGGTTTTGAATTCCCCCAACCCAAATCTCCTGCTCGACTTTGAAATCTCTGTGCCAGGGGATGTTTGCAGAACGTTAATGTGGTTCACACATGAAGTTGTGTTTAATTTGTGATTTTCCTCTGTCCACATGTTCTGCTCTCTACCAATCAAACCAAAAGACGAGCTCTTTCTCCAAGCTGTACTCGACTTTCTATTATCAGAGAGATCTGCTTCATCATCTTCTCCTCCTGTTTCTAGCCCAATCCCATCCGAAGTTTCCGATATTCTTCGGTTTTCAGATTGAATTTGATGAAACCCGGATAGCAATTCATCTTCATAACTCTGCCAAACAGCATTTATTTGCACAATTATTTAACGGATCTCATGATTCTATCAATAAGAATGAATTGATGACATTTTCAGTTAAAGTGACACACTTCACCACAAAGTGTCAAACAGTGTGGAAAAGGACTGTTTATCAGAGGGATGGGATTATACATTGCATTGTAATACTAAATGACATTTTTTTTTTCAAGACTTATTAAACATGGTTTTTTCATTTCCTTTTTCTCTTATGAAGAATCAGTAGAAATTCATGGACAAAGTCATTTCTCAGATAGCACATTATTACATAATTCAAAACCACAGCTAGAGAAGGATTCAGGTTTCTCATTAGAACCAACCCATGAAGAACATTTTTGGAAAGCAGATGTGGTTTATGAGAAAAGAAGAAAAAGAATACCCACTAAATGCAATCCATGTAAAATAAGACAGAAACAGAAGATCCCAGAAAAGAGTGTCATATTTACCGGCATAAAAACGGGGTAGTCTTGAGCAGAGTACAGATTTGAAGAACAAGGAATGGATGGGGAAGCAGAGGTTGGAAACCTCATACTTGCAGGGCTGTTCCCATGCAGCAAAGTAGCATGAAGAGTTCTCATCTCCACAGCTTTGGCAAGGGCGGTCTGGATTTCTTGCTTACTGATTTCATGGTTGTTTTGAAAAATATGAGCTGCCATTGAAGAAATGGTAAGAACCCAGAAGGAGAAGAAGCTGAATTTCAAGGAATTCAGGGGAAGAAGAGAGGAAGAGAAGGTGAGTATGAGTATTCAAGGTTAGATTGAGACCATATCCAAATGAGAATATAGGAGCTAGAAATATGTTGTGTTTGGGATTCTAAAACGCAAAGATGACAACAGTTTGTGTCTAGTGAACTTTTTTTTTCATTTCACTGTTGTCCTTGTTCTTCGTAGAGAGAGAGAGAGAGAGAGAGAGAGAGAGAGAGGGAGAGAGATTAGGCTCAATCCTACTCAATAGGCACACCATGGAAAGCTGTAACTAACAGCTGTTTGGATGTGGTGAAAAGATGGAGAAAATGTAGGTGGAGAGAAATATCAACTCGGATGAGGTGGGAAAATGGATGTGCTTTTCTTCTTATCCAAACAAACTGGAGGGATTCATGCCCCTGAATCCTGATGAGGTAAAGTGCCCATCAGTATAGAACTTCCAATCAAGACTGTTAAATTGGTCTACCACATCTACTTGAAAGCCTGATCTATAGTGGGGGCCTTAACCAAATCCAAAATCCATCATATCCGTTGGATATGATGGTTTTGGCCGGGCCCATTTACGTGGGCCTCTCCTTAGACGCTTTTAAGGGATTCAGTCCAAACACAACCTATAACAACTCTAATTTGGATTTTGGATGGAAAGTGTAATGCTTTTGTTGATGAATTCAGGAAAATCTTGGGGTGATAACAACTAGACCAACCCATTGGATTCAAGTTCTCAGTTCCGACCCAGTTAAATGGGCTAGGTATTTATGGAATCCATACATGCTATTCAACTAGCCAAACTGAATCAACCCATTGGGTTGTACCTGACTTAGGAACACAACACAACCCAAATACAGCCCAGCCAAAACCCCACATAGGCATTTGTAGAAACAATGAAGGGTATTTAAGCCAAGGAGCTCCTGTTTAGATATTGGTGAAAGGCAGGGAAGGCACATAGAAGTATCCAATAGCTTCTGAACACAGAAATATGTGGGGACCAAAAGCCAATAGAGGCTCCAGAGAAATAAAATTACCGAAGGACCCCCAACCTTACAGTGCAGGCACAGGAGATTATAAGTACTGAGATGATGATAAATAAGGAAAATAACTGAGAGATGGGTGCAGTATTGGTAAATGTGTTCTGTGCTCTTGAAGAGATGTCTGCTTTATGTCATCCTATGTTGGAATGGAATTCCATTTTCAAGATTTTGTATTACCTACCGACAGCCTTTTTGTGTTTTTCTATTGATTACAATGGGATTTACAAACCAACCACTCCTAAACCAGGTCATGTTTGTCAGCCTTCACTTGCTGAAATGACCCCAGCTTTTTCCTAGAGTGGTTGGTGATAATCTACTTCTTTTGTTGATTTTAGCCTAATATCTGGAGAGTGGAAACATGGCTTAGGTATGGTTTCCCAAGAACCTGTTTTGATGGGGAAAAAGTGGAAGGAGAAATTTTATTTTCCGTAGAAAACTTTTTGCACTTTTGCTTGAATTTTTCAGAATAGAAAAGCAATTCTCTTTTGAAAAGAAAAGAGCTTTCTGTATAAAGTAAACTAGGAGAAAAGTCATTATCTACAATGAACCTGAAGTTTTTATTACTATTAACAATGATATTGAACTGTCTAATTTTTTTTTCCGCTTCTCCTCCAAGTTTCTCCATTCAAATCAAGCTAAATGGAGAACTACTACTTGAGAAAAGTAATTAATTTTTTCAAGTGGATTTTCCACCGAAAACCAAGATATCTCTTAGATGACACTATTTCTTTTTCTCACACAGTATAAACCCCAGAAACAAATAGTACAGGAGCACTATTTTTATTACACAAATGACCCAAATCAGATGGTTTAAGTGTCCCCCACTGCTTACCTTAGTTGGTTAAGGCATATCCACACATGGATGGACCATATGAGTCCCTGTCATGAAGGACCCACTGGTGGGGCAGGTTAAAATAAGAATAATACCTTGCATTTAGCATTATGTAGAGGTCACATGAAGGTTGCTACAGTGTTGCATATGACATGGAATCAAATGTCAGAAGCATATGGAACGTGGCTTTCCAATGTACAGTCTCTTTCATTCCATGGTTCTTGTCTCTGAAGAAAACAGAGGAGATGGCATGGTTCTTATCTCAGGTAGAAAATGACAAGAGCCCCATAGAAAAGACATTGAGAGGAGAAAGGGATGGGATGGCAAGGCTCCTTTTGGTTTAGCGAAAGGAATCTGCTGCAGGTGAGACAAATGGCATCTTGATTGTTAACTGGTGCATAGGCGTGGAGCTGAGGGCTGTAACAAAAATCAATCTTCTTGGATACTTAAGAGTGATGAAATAAATGGACAGTAAATTATGAGTTTTTTCATGATTAACTCAGATAAGATGGCTAGATTTGTCTAAATACAACTCATGTAACTATTTAAAAGGAGGCAAAAGACTATTACAAGTTGGTCAAAAAAGAAAAAAAAAAGTAAGAAAACATAATGCAGCCTTTGATGACTCTTCACTCATCTTCTTTGGTCTTTAGACAAATTTTAAGAACAAACCCACCAAGTACAAAAAAATAAAAATAAAAAACTGCTTGGGAATCACATAGCAACTCCGGCTCTGATAGCCCCCGCAGGAAGGAATCATCCCCAGTAAGGTGGTTTTCACTTTCCTCTCTTTTACCACTGGGCTAACTCAGTGAAAAAAAAAAAAAAAAATCTTCTTGATCGCTAGCCATTCCATCCAATGTGATGAATGATGATTGTCAGCCTTTACTTCTGAAGATTAATTTAAAAACTTCATATCAGTTCGCTAGGAATGCCCAACTGGTTGAATTATTATTATTTTTTTCTATTTTTTTAACAGATGGCTTAATCCATAACTCCTATTATTTGGTGATTTTTTTTTAGGTACCCCAACCAAAGGGGCTGGAACCCAAGAGAGCACACATATGTGGGAAGAGGAAGTCTACACCAATGGAGGGAGAGCTCACACAAATGGAAAGACCGAAGAGAAAGCCCACAAATTGGGAAGGATAGCCCGCACATTTGGGAAGAGAAGCCCACACACGTGGCAAGAGTGGCACACCCGAGGACCGGGTGATGTTGAGTTGCCAACCAATTGGGCAACACCTCTTATCTGGTGAGTACCATTTTTTTTCTTGGGTACCTCAGCCAAGGGGGCTGGGACCTAAGAGAGAGCCCACATACACACGGAAAAGTAGTCCACTCAAGTGGGAAGGAAGCCCACACAAGCGGAAGAAAAAGCCCACACAAGTGGGAAAGGAGCCCGCACAATCGGGAATGGGTGACATATCAAACCCCGGGCAGCCAGGTAAAAACTGAGTTGGTGAGTTGGTGCAAGGGATATATACAAGAAATAAATACCCATAGGACATACAATATTTGGATCCATTTTCACTTGGGATTCAGGTTTGGTTCCATGGTTTTAATACTAAAACACTTGAATATCCAATGTTATAAATATATATTAGGTATGAAATTTAATTTTACATAAAGTATAATTCAGATTAGTATCAAATTAAGGTAAGTGGTAACTCATATGGGGTTATAGAATGTGGAGTTTTGAATTTGTCATAAAGAGCCCCATGTGGTGGTCAAAAAATTACCTCTCACAATTGCTTAAGAGGTATCTCTTAGCAGAACACAACCAGTATAATATTTAAGTATGGTGTCTCAATTTGGTCCAGGTAAGGCTTTTTATTTGAGCCTGGGTCTGAGTTAAGGTAATAATGGGTATTGTAGCTTGGACCCAAGTCAGGTAAAGGACTGGGTAAGGTTTTTTTTTTTTTTTTTTGGTAAAAGGGCCCGGGTAGATTAAAAACTACTCTAAGACCTCACCTGTTTTCATCCCTACTAGCTGGGAGGCCTACTAAGAAACCAAGTGCATGTTGAGTGAGGAATTAGGATTGATTTTACATTCAAAATAAAAGATCTGGCTTAGTTTGTAACCCAGACAATAAGCCTAGCATGTCCTATTCAAGTGGCATGTGCCATGTTGCATCTTTGTGGGGTACTCTGGAAAATCTACAAATTTGCAGTTGGACATGGGCCGAGCCAATGCTACTATAAGCTCAAATAATGTGTTTCATATCCAGCCCATTTACATTAAAACCAATCCTAGCAGATCAACGAAATGCAGGGTCAATTTGTGTTGAATTTGACAAGCTAGGCTGCGCTGGGTCAGGCTTATACAAACGGGTATGCCAAGGTCCTAGCACGCACATCGTTTTATTTGGCTGAAAATTCAGGTGTGGAGTAGGAGTCCATATCACCCATAGCAGTTGTAACACCTTCACGGTTAGTAGATCAATTACAATCCGCAATATCATCCAAAAATTCATGTGATTTTGAAGTTGGAAGAAGTTTGAATCGGATGAGAGATATGCACATTAATTTTCTAGATGATGTGGCGGACCGTGACTAGTCCACTCATAATAAAAGTGTTACAACTACAATAAGTGATCCAGACTCTGTGGACTAAGCCTGCAAATCTATCCCAACACACTCATGGATGAGTGGTGTTGTCGCCTTAGTATTACACACATGCCCGATGAAAAATTCTTGAGTCTTCGGATTGATAGTATCGATAGTATCATACTTGGTCAGTAGGGCAAACTAGCTAAAGTGGTACTCTATAGTTGACAATTTAAATAACCACCTGCTGCCTATAGAAGGATGAAAATTTTCCAAGACTCAACCTAATTTAGAATCAATTGAAGGTGCTAATCCTAATACATTGACTCTAAGCTTGCCAGTTCATGAAATTGAGTTCTTAGGTACTCTAAGACTTCGTAGTTCTGTAAGTGGTTAAAAATGAAGGATTAAAGATGAATAACCAAAACGACCATTAGATAACCTTTTCTTCATTGCAATTGAATCATGGAAAAACTGGAAATGAATACCTAGCTAATTCAAATTTTAAGAATTCCCAAGGTCTCATCTAGTGGCATAGAAGAAGCACAAGAAGAAGATCAAGGAAGAAGATCATCGTCTTCAACCCAATATCAACACCTTGAATCCATAATGAGGAGATAGGAGAAACCCATGAAGAAACTGCAATTCATATTGTCCCTTGAATGGAAGCATTACATCACTTTTATAGAGTTTCAAAACCCTAAATTACCCGAAATAACAAACTTACAAAAAATAGTGAAAAAATAAAAAATTACATCAAAGTCCCTTGACAATCCCTAAATAAATTCCTAAGACTTTCTATAAATACTCAAACTTATATAGACTCAAAAACCCCTAAAATATGTAAAAGGGAAACTATAAGTAGCAAGTTTTGCACAAAAAACTACATCTTAACTATCAAAACAGCCTAATTTGGCCTTCGACAATTGCAACCACCTTTGCCACTTGTCCAAAGCATAGAGCATGTCGATATCTTTGAAACACATTGTTATGGGCCTCATGACGATACCCAAATTGAAAGTTATATATGACCGTTATAAGTGCATGACAATATGGATTTAACCTTTCCGACTTTACTTATTGCGATCTTCTTGTTCTAGAAATTCTTCTATGACTCATTCTACATCATCTAGATAGCTACCTATCTTATATCTTTCACTTCTCACTTCTTTAATAATTCTTTGGAATACATTTGACTATGAATTTATATTTATTTAATTCATATGTACTCTATGCAAACATACAACCCCTTTTTTTAAGGTTCATTCCATGTTATCACCCTAAATCTCAAGATGCCATAAATGAGAGTTTTTTTTTAGGACAAAATAAAGTGAGTTTTGTTGGTCAAGTGATAATTGATCGTGACTAGCCGCCAAGGTAGTTAAATGAGTATTTTTGACTAATAAAGGTGGTTATTTGTAAATAAAATAAAACAAAATAAAGGACAAGTGGTTGTTTGTAGTTGTTAAAAAACAGAGGTGGTTGCATTTAAATTTTTCCGTTTTTTTTTCCCTTCATTTTAGTCTCTCTCATTTAACGCAATTAATCTAACAGTTGGCCCAACTCCACTTCCAATGAAAACCGATCCTCCACGGTTACAGAATGAGACTGATTTTTAGTACTCTACTTTGTGGTGGGCGGACCCACTTATAGATTAATAGGGCCTGGATACCATGAAGATATTAATGTTATCAATTGCTTAATAACCGTCAAAAAAGGAAAATATTTGTAAGTGTAGAAAATATACTCACAAGATTAGGGGTGCCTTCGAGGACTTATCCAAAGGACCGGAAGAAGAGCTGATCAAACTGGGGACCTGAAAGGGGAGAAGAAATAGTCAGAGGACCCTGGCTGTGTGCAGCACAAGGCTCTCTGATGCCTTAGTTAGTGCAGGAAAGCTGATCGGAGAAGAGAGAGTTGTGGAAGGTTTTATGCATGTAAAAGTATGTGTCTGGTTTTGGGCGGTAGATTACCTTATATGAGAGGGCTCCTCGATGCCTGTGAGTGGGCCTGATGATTTGACTGCTAGGGTCTCATCAGCTCATAGAGTAATTAATGAGGGTTCATCGTAGCCCACATTGCATTTAATGAGGGTCCGATCAGCCCATACTGCATTGAATGCCAGTCACATTGGGCCTGATCTCTCCCTGATCTGTTAGCGGCTGAGGTCTCATCGGATCCTTTCTTGAACCCTGTCTTGATATGGCTGCAGCCATTGGATGTGGCTTTGTCAGGGATTTGATGAGGATGGACGGCCGGGATGATGTATCTGTCCCATCAGCGCGTGCCTGCATCCTGCCACGCGTCCCTAAGTGGGGCATGACTGTCAGGCCCCGCCTCGGTTGGTTGGTTCGTGGCGCAGCTACAGGCGCACAACTGAGACCGAAATGGGCATGCTATCAGTATAGCCGAAGTGAGACCAGCTGGTTCTTACCGATACCAGCAAAAAGAGAGGCCGAAGCCGAAGTGGTGCAGGAACGAGCACGTCGGTCGATCTGTGTCCGTGGCCGAGACCCCGGTTGGTGTCCTTGCCGAAATCAGGCTAGACATTTGAGGATTCTGGGGACGTCCCCACACAATATTATAGCCACTTTTTATCTCCAGCAACTCAATACTGGGTCAAACTCACTGAGTTGCTCCACTCAGTGACCTTTCAGTGGAGTAGAGTTTCTAGAATTTCTAAACACTGATCAAAACACAGACCTCATTAGATGTGAATTGGAAAACGGTTATGTGCAATGTGTTCCTAGTGCATGTTCTCTGTACACAAAATCAGCTGACCAGTATAACTTGCATGAGCATGGTTAGGAAAGAGGTGCATATTGGCATGAGCTCTCTCTCTCTCTCTTATATAATATAACTAACTAGCTATAAACTTCACAATAGAGAACTGCCAAGCTGACTGCACCATAGGAGGTGATAGAAAACTTCTTCTGTTCTGACTCCAAGAGTCATGAAGGTTATTGAGGCTACAAGAGTGGGACTGTGGTTGGTGTTGCTGGTCTTTATGGCCAGCATGGTGGAGCATGGAGTGGGACAGGGGTGCACCAGGACCTTCTTCAGTGTTGTTCTTCAGCTAATGCCATGCAGGCCAGCAGTGGCACCATTCAGCCTAATACCACCCAGTGAGGGTTGCTGCAGTGCTCTCAGAGACCTTGGGCAGCCTTGCCTGTGTGTGATCTTGAATGGCCCACCCTTATCCGGGGTGGACCACACTTCAACCTTGCAGCTCCCCGCAAAATGTGCCATCAATTATGCACCTTGTAATCCCTCTTTTCTCTGGTCTGATTATATATATGCCTACTTGGATTCAATTGGGTCTGATTGAGGCCAGTGGCTGGATCAATGGGCCATAATTTTTCATAACATTTAAATTTCATAAAAGCATACTGATCTATACTGTAATAACTTCCAATGGCTGGATCAATGGGTTAGAGTTTTAAAACGTCTAAATATATATTATTATAAAAAAAAGCCTATAATACACACATTACTATTATACTATTTTAGTCTGAGTTGGGTCCAAAATCAAAAGTATTTAGATCTGTCAGGTATTTGGGCTTTGGGCTGACCCAAACAAATGGGTCCAGTATAGGACGGCCTGGATCTGATAGCTTTTCTAGTTGCATCTCATCACGAGATGCACAATGCTACTCAAGCTAATCTATGTTTTAAATCTAAATAGAAACTGACGAGACTTTTTTTTTTCTTTTTGCTTTCTTTCTTCCTTTTTTTTTGGTTTGCCTTTTCAATCATGCAGGTGATGGAGGAATATGAGCTGCACTGATGCTTGGAGTTAGCCGGAATAAAGTGTCCTGAGACTTATAGATTTAGTTGAGTTTTTGATGTAATATGTCCATAGATGCTGTAGAAATTTATCTTTCAAAAAAAAAAAAAAACAAGAAGAAGAAGAAGAAGTTGTAGAAATAAATGGATAATAGCTCCATCAAAGTGGCTCAAGCATTTCGGCTTCTAATTAGCTTCATATTTCTAACTACTTACTAGATATGAGAAATATGATTTGATAATGTGAATTACATTAATGACAACCATCTTATCATTGCATATAGCCATGGATGAATTTTAGTGCTAATTAATACTAGTGGGTCTTTTTTTTTTTTCTGTCGTGTTATCTAATCATCCAGATGATCATACCACTATCAATGCTAATCTTCTGAGTATGACTTACATTGAGTCTCATCTTTTTGGGATATAGGGTCATTTGGAATGCAGTACAACACTGGTGATTCTCTAAAAATTTCTCAATTCAACGTTCGAGCTAGCGCTTGAATCTGTGGCCAGTAATTAAATGGAGAATGGAAGATACACCTAAGTATTGAGGAGTGGGCTCCACCCAAGAAAAAATACTTTTCAACATGCTAATATTTAATAAGAAGTTGTTCACTATGTGCATCACTAGAATCTTTCAGTCTTTAGTTCTTTCATTATAATCTGTCAATGATGGAACACACCTTTTTTATTCTGCTAAAATGATGGAACTCACATGATCAACACATTGTGTCAATGAGTCATGGGCCCTGCCTAGACAGGCTCGCAATCCTAACAAATTAAATATGCTATTTACTGGGAGTTGGGAGTTGAGAGGGGAAAATCAGTTTGTTTTATGTTGAGAGTTTGATTTAATATACTAAAAAAGAACTTATTCTGTTTGGATTTGCATGCAAATCTACCTCTATTTCGTCAATGTACTTCTTTATTCTCATAGCAGCAAACCTTCAATAAAAAGACAAGTAGCCAAATGAAGGCCATCCTCATACATGGACTTTTGTTTTCCTTGAAATTTTTTGACTATTGAGAAAATTGGAAGAACATTTCGACCTCTAATCAATAGACAAAAGAGAATTATAAAGATGTTTGGAATGCACTTTATGCACATGAGGGTCATCATCCAAACAATAGAAAGAATTATTTATCTCTTAGAAAGTGGTATATTGTCTATGACTCTATCACTGTTATTTTAAAGATAAGTTAGTGATACATAAATAAGAAATAACTATCCATATACTCAACAAAAGCATTTAAGAGCTATCCTCCAATGGGGTATACCCCATTATCTACATAATGAAAGCCCAAAAAATATATACCCACAGCCCGGGTCAAGCAAATCAACCATTAGATCATAGCAAAAGCATAGAATCAAAGAATTGATTGAAGCTCAACTGAAGATAAACGAGCCCGCGGGACTTATGTTGGTTCTTAATCTTCTTACTAAATCACATTGAGCTGAAAAATGCACTATTTGAATTCTTCAAAGCTGCTTAACCATTTTCCTAGCATGAAATTGATCCCTTAAGTTGATTGAGTAGGATGCTAAGAATTTTAAGAAGACTACTATCCGCTTCAATGATAGATTATTAATAAATAATGACAAAAATAAGAGCTCCAAATCATGGTTGAATTCTACCTGCACAAAACACTAGTAAGATTTTTACGGTGCTATGGTAGAATCTAAAATTCATTCTCATTGGAAATGGTCATCAATCATATGTGCATTTGTTCGATGAGAAGATTATGCAATGAGAGAAAATTTGTTCTTATTTTCCGTGCAGTTCACTGTTTTATTATTTGTAACACATTTTTTAAATAAAATAATTAAAAAAAAGTTGAATTAATTCCCCTTGACAGAGAGAATTTCAACCAATAAAAAGTGCAAAATGCATGATTTCTCTCTTGCGGAACTAGAAATCCGCATAAAGTTGAATCCTCTCATGGCACAAAGTCCACATGATTACCTCGGCTATAAAGTTTGCAGCTCTTGTCAAACGGCTGGGGATTTTCGATGCTGGTGATTTTGGAATCCTCCTAATTTACAATATATTTATTTATTTAGGACTTATTTCTTTCGGAGAATTTTTTACACGAATTTATGATATTGGGGGTTTTTGGACAATGATGTGATAGTTATATCCTTTAGCATTTTCAAATCTCATGATCTTTGGTAGAATTCTAAAACCCAACCACTTGAAAAGTCACTTTTATCTTTTGGAGCTCTCAAATTTCTTAAGCATTTATTGATTTTCCAACCAAAAGGAGGATTTAGAAATTCCACCCATTGGATAACTTTTGGAGAATTTATAAATTTTCCCGTCATGAATACCTTGAAAGAAATACGCTTTTAGTCAATGCCAGTAAACCTGATCAAATGCTACCTTCCTATTGACAATTGGTTTAACTAGTAAACAAAGCATGAGCACATGGCACATGAATTCTGAATTCCCTGCTCGGTCCCTCGGCCATTTTTGGAGATTTTAGGGACTCTTCCCATAAAAACTCTGAAAGAAGAAGAATAGTGGAAACCAAAAACACAAAATGCAAAAGTTGCCTAGTTTTTTTTTTTTTTTTTTTCGGTATTCTAGTTAAGGGGTTGGGTTAGAGACTTGCACATGTGAGGTAATATGAACTCAAGGGGCGGATAACTCACACATACGAGGTAATAAGAATTCACACAGGCAAGGATGACTAACTCGCACATGCAAGATAAAAGGAACTCGCACATGCAGGGGGGCCCAACGGGTGAGAACTGCCGCATCTTACCACTAAGGTAAGACGCCATTCTTACAAAAGCTGCCGAGTTGTTACATTTAGACAAAGATTAAGGAGGACATCAAGCCATAGTAGTCAAATTTCATTTCATTTATGCCGGAATGGTCTAGATTTTTTGTTCCGGTACTATGGCCGAAATAGAATGGGGTTAAAAAAAATCCAATTTGAATTCCGGTCCATTCCAGTTGCCCATTCCGGTCTGTTTCAATTTGTAGCACAATTTTCACTAATTTTTTATTTTTATTTTTCTCCCAATATCCATATTAAGAAACATGCATAATTTATTTTTTATTTTTTATTTTTCTATTTTTTACATATTTATATATATATATTTTATTTCGAAAAGTTTTGCTGAAATCCCAAAATACCGAGATATTTCATCTCAAAGGCTAGACCAAAATAACAACCCAAAGGAAATTGACAACTATGCATCAAGCACTCCCGGATAAACCATGGCTCGAAGCAGGGTTGTTCACGACCCAGCCGTTCGTGTATTACATTATGCTAGGGCTAGGCCCTAGCATGCCCATGTCATACATATATGTTACTTTATGAAATGCACTTTTTCTAAAGCAAGACATTAAAAATGTATATTCAATTTAGGGAGGTGCTCTTATGAGAGACACTCTCACCTTACGATGAGAAATAAATATGAGAGCCCTCACATTTAAGTTATTGACATTGGATATGGATGTGAGGACTTCCCCTTTATCTCTCATTAATAAGGTGAGACTGTCTCTCACAAAGGCACCTCCCCTCAATTTATATTGCACGTAAAAATGGAATTTTGTTCTAGCACAATCTTTCAAGGACTGATTTATTTTGACAATTCAGGAGTTCAAGTCAAAGTTGGACTCTTCATTCAAAGCCAAATTCTCAAATTTTTAATACCCAAATCATTTAACATGCAGTTAACATAATTAGCACAAATTCTGGTCTCAAGAAAATCATGTCGGTTTCATAATTTGATAATACAAGCTACATCCGAATACAAGTGAGTCTTACACCACAAAATGGTTTTTTAAGTTTCAGCTCCAGACTCATTTACCCCAATCCTGATCCATTGCACCATGGATTATTTTCACCCAAAACAGACCATTTTCATTCTCAAATATTTTCAAATCTAGCTAAGCTTATCATCTTAACAATCAATAGAAGACAAACATGCTGATTGGACTATCCTAACCATCCATTTTGAGAATTATAAACAACATATAATTAGCAATTCATGTATATCCTCTCTCTGTTTTTTTTCCCTTTTTCTTGTTCGAGAAAAAAAAAATCACATCCAAAGTGGGGCCTAGAGTTTGGATGGTCTGGATTAACTTCTTTTAATGCCCAATATGATATGTGGGGTAGGCTTTAGCCTTTAGGGCGTGTTTGACACTTAACCAAGTTAAAGTGAAATGAAGTGAATTCAGACAAGAATTGACAAGGGTCATATCAAAAGTACACTATTTTGACATTCCCTTCATCTTTAAAAAAAAAAGTAAAAAAAAAAACCCTCATTTATCTACTAAAAGACAAAAAAACTCCACTTTTCTATATAAAAAGTCAAAAAGATTATATATCAAACAACTAAAAACAAAACATCATAATAACCCCTTATATTTTATTCTCTTTTGATTTGATGCTTCACTTCACCATACTTCAATTCACCATACATCCAAACAGGCCCTAAAGGCACCTTAATTGTAGAGTCAAGTAAGGTGAAGCCTCATTCTCAAGAAAAAAATTCCACCAAAAGCACTTTACATTAAATTTCCCACCATATTTTTTTCAGAAAAGTCAAAAAATAACATCATTTACTCACTAAAAGACAATAAAACTCCACTTTCCAATAAAAAAGTCAACTAAAAATAAAATACCATCATTATCCACTTATATTTTATTATTTCTTCAAAATAACCTTTATTCCACTCAACTCTACAAGTAAAGCCCCCAAACAGGCCCTTAAGGCTGTGTGGTGGATGAATCATGAATGCCACAAAATTCCATTTTAGTTTCTTGCGTGGTAGCAGACTCACAAAAGAGAGCTAAAACCCCACAACAGTAATCCCGCCCATCCTTAAATTTGAAATCTCGAAACTGCATTTCCAAATCTCTCCTTCTCTTTCGTCTCTCCACAACTGAAGAAGAAGAAGAAGAAGAAGAACTGAGAGACCCGAAGGTGCGAAGAGAAGCCCTTTTTCTTCTTCTCTTCTCTTCTTTCCCTTTTTCTCTGCTCTTCTGATGAGTTTCTTACTATTTCAGTGAAATGGGTTACATTTCCGACCAATTTCAAACAAACCCTTTGGTTTTTTTTTTCCGCATCTAACGACATTGATTGCTCAGGTGGAATCATGCCGGAAGCAAGAGATCGACTGGGGAGAGTGGGAGATGCAGATCTAGCTCTGGGATTCTTCATTGGCTCGCGGCCGAGGGTTCTGTATCCGTTTGACAACAAGGAGAATGTGTCGCCGGAGTTTCGGAGTTCGAGGCGGCGGAGGACCAGCCGGAGGAAGAGCCAGTTGCCGTCATGGTACCCGCGTACGCCGCTTCGAGACATCACAGCTGTCGTCAATGTAAGTCTCCTCCCCCCCATTAGATCCTTTTCTTTCAGTCCCTTTTCAATCTCAATTGATGTTTTTGGCAACTTTCCAAGAAAAGGAATGATGGGTTTTTCTTGGATCTATTGATGGTGGCCTCTTTTCGTTTATTCATTTGTATCTCTGCTTTGTTTATAAGTTTTCTTGGCTTGTTCATCTTCCCCAGATCCATATTCGTGGAGAAATTGATGGTTTCTAATTTGGGTTTTTCCTGTTTCATTTCTATTGTATTGAAGATGGCATGGATGAATTAGCAATTCTGCAAGAAAAGGGATAATGGGTTTTTCTTGGATATTTAATTGGCGGCCTCTCTTGTTTGTTGTTTTCTTGCTTTGTTTATCTTTTCTAGATCCATTTTTTGTGTTGCAATTGATGGGTTTTTAATTGGGTGTCTTTGATTCTTCATCATCATCATCATCTTAGCATCGTCCAATTTGGGCATCTTTGATTGCATTTCTAATTTTTAATTGTTTTGATGTAGCCCAAATCATGTTTGTCTTTCTGTGCTAAGGGTTGGAGGTGGCTTAGAAAATTAGAACTGAATTGTGTTGATTGTAATCTTTCCTTTTTTTTTTTGTTCCAAGATTGATATTGATTACGTTTTTAGCTTGTACTTTGAAATGTATTTGATGTTGATGAGCGGAATTATTTTTTGCTTCAAGATTGATATTGATAGCATCCTTATTGGATATGCTATCCGTTTTTGTGTCTCCCTTCTCAAATAGGGTAAATGTTCCTAATTTTATTATGTGATCTCTTTGGATACAACCCCATATTAATATGTTATGTTGATTTCCTCAAGGTTGCATTCTTTTTGGAGTGTCTTTCTGTTTTTACCCCATATCAATAGTGATGTTGATTCTCTGTGTTTCTTCACTCTCATGGGAGTTGTGTCCCCTGTGTTAATGTCTTGACTCAGATTCTTCTAAAACAGGTTAAACTTTCCAAAACTTTTAGATCTCTATGGAAACAACAGTATTTTGAATGTCACATTAATTTGTTGCATTTCTGCATTCATATTGGAGTTTGTAGTCTAAAATGGAGGGAATGTTTGGATGTGTCTCTGTTTGGCTACATCCCCACATCAGTACTGATTTAGTGATTCAAGGTGGACAAATGATTATATGTTTCCTACTATTTCGTGGCAGCATGAGAAAATGCAAACCGCTTTATAGAAGCATGTCTTATCATCATTCCTTCTCCTGCATTAAGTTTATTTTTGAGTAATTTCAGGACAGACCAGAAACAATTTGGAGTAGAAAGAATACTATGAATTTGACAAATGTCCCTGCATGTTGGCATTTGTGTTGAGGTTTATTTCTGTGTTATGTTCTTTAGTTAATGGAATAATTGGTTTTGAACTTTCTAAACTTTCAGGCAATGCAAAGGAGACGAGATCGACTAAGAGAAGCTGCTGAGCTTAGAAGGAGAAACCAAGAGGTTGCAAATTCCTCTCCCTCCCCTTCACCCACAAGCCCTTTGGCACATGAACTGAGTGATTCTGAAGAGGCACCACCTCCCACTCAAGATCAGGAGCTTCCGACTGTTGTCTCTGATTTGTCCCCAGATCCACTGGCTTTGACGACAACTTCTCTGCAGCCTATTGACAAGAAATCGGTTGCTGCTGACAGGAAATTCTCTGATTCAATTGATGATATCTGTGTTGCTGCTGACAATAATTCTGATTCAATTGGTGGAGTCTGTGTTGTTGCTGACAAGGATTTCTCTGATTCAGTTGAGAAAATCGAAAGGATTGTGAAGGAAAACATTCAGAGGATTTCAAAGAAGACCACGAAGAAGTCGGAGAGGAGCACTTTGTTGTCGATGCGATGATTGAAACAATTCGTTTCTGGCATCAATGAAATAGAATGAGAAAGATGAGAGTTACATGTATCAATCAAATTGAAGGAGAATGACTGATGAGAGTTTTTGGTTTCAACGAAATTGAAGGAGAATGACTGATGACTGAGGTTCATCTTCTGATGATCCATTTTCAAGCTGAAGCTGGTGATAGAGATTGGAATTTCCTGCTCTATTTCCCCTAGCAAAATCATTTGGCTGATACTGTACTGTTGTTTTCTTTTGTAGTTTCCTCTGTTAATATCATCTCGGGGTAGTCTCAGGTTTGTTGACTGTTAGCCCTGTACATATGGACAATTCCTTGTGTGTTACTTGAGGATCTCCCTTTCGCACACCTTTCTGCCATAATGCAATGAAGCAGTGGTTTTCATCTCTCTATATTCAGTAGCAAGCATCTATGAGTTTTGTTTATTGTGTATCATGTTCTCTGTTTCTTGTGTGCATCCATTTCATATGCTTCATACTTTTATCAGTTTTTAAATATTATGCCAGTGAAGCATTTTGAGATGGGTTCTTGATCATATGTATTTCCTCAGTTTTGATGCATTGCTGGATGATATTTTAGCACTGTATGATCATAATGGATGTTTTACCTTAATCTCTCTGATGAAAGGTTCTCTCAATAGGAGATTTGAATAGTTTGATCTTTCCAAATCAACATAATTTCAACTCAATTTTTTCTTTTTTGAATTGTAGATTGGGCCCCATCAGTCGATGTCATGGATTCTTAGGTTTTAAGACTTTTTCGAATTTTTTATTACACTTCTATGGTTCTGCAAGGTGCTTTCCCTCTTGTGTATAGGAATCTCTTTAACTATTGACATCTTGCAGTAGTTTCAGGCCCAATCTATTCTAGTCTTCCATGTTCATATGCAATTCCCTCTAGTGTTCTTGTCCATTACACTTATGCAGCCACAGTGATGGTAAGAGATACATATTGTTCAACTCATCGCTCCATGTTTAACCTTTAAAATCATTGTAGTTGATGTATTTCAGTGAACCGTAAGTCACTATCTGTTTGTATATTTTGCCAGATCAAGGAATTTTTTTTCTTTTTCATTGAGCTTCATATCTCAAATTGCTATCAGGGTCAGTGTTAGGTGGTGACTGAATTAGACTCGTCAAAACATGAGTTTGATTGTGCAATGCATACAGATATTATTCATTAGGCCCATAACTGATACCAGTTGGTTATAAACTCAGTCCAAAACCCATCTACTTCCTTACCACCTTTGTGTTCTACATTTTATTAAACATCTAGAGTGCTCAATGAAAAGAATTTCTCTTCATTAGATAGCTTTTCTAGCTGCCTATAAAGCCAGAAACCAAGACAAGTAGTCAACCTTTCCATTTCTCACTCATATTTTGTCTACATCAGCTTTTATGTTATATGAAATGTCTTTCTTGTTCAGTATTGAGACTTTTTTTTTGCTTTTTTTTTGCTTTTTTTTTGCTTTTATTTCCAGAACATTTTTAACAAGTGTTCTTTTTAAGGAAAAATGGTTCAAATGGAATTGAGATATCAGTCCAGGACCAAATATCAGCTGATGTGTTAAAGTTCTGGCTATGCACAATAAACATTCAGCAAAAAGAAAACGAGAGAGAGAGAGAGAGAGAGAGAGAGAGAGAGAGAGAGAGAGAAGTGATCCACCAACTGTCCTGGAAAGTACATTAGTGTAGTAGCATTATCATCCTTTTCCAGAAAGCTGAAAAGCCATTCCCATTCGAGGCTTGTTGCATTTTCAGTTGGGAAAAAAGCAAAAGGCTGATAACATTAGAAATGCAGAATCTAAGGTGAAGAGCATTGCCCTCAATCAACTGAGCCAGATGGGTTTGTATGGAATCTTTAACTTACGTGTATGAAAAATTGGTGGTCCTGCAAATAATGACATTAATGCAGGGCAGGACCCATAATTCCTCAAATTTTAAAAATACCAGCAAGCATGTATGTCCTACTGTTTAACACCATTTTTACTGCAATGCCTATTTCAGTACTAGTAAGAGAAGAGAAGTTGGAAATTCAGTTCAGGCACTGACCTAGTCAAATTGCTTGCAATAAAAGAGTACAAAGTAACATGTTGCTACTTTAATGGCAACTTTCAAACCAACAAAAGAATCCTCCTTTTTCACAATTTATGTGAAACTCACTGCAAGTTTTTCTTAACAAAGGTTCTGTGTGGTGTCACTATGTTACACCACAGGCTTTCATTAACATACATCAAACCCAAAAGTGTCCCAATGACAGAATGAAGGCAATGTGTAAATGAAAATGGTTTTCATGCATGCCTATGAGGATGAGCAGCAGGTGGCGTTATTCCCACCTGAATTTTGATCTTGCCCAGGGACATTGATCTTGGTTCCCTTTAGAAGTGCCGATTTTCCTGCAGCTTCCTCTTCACTTGCAGTCAAGGCCTTCTTACTTACAATTCGGTAGATGTCTGTCAATACAGTGAGAAAGGCAGTTTCAACATTGGTGGCTTCAAGGGCAGATGTCTCCATGAAGAAGAGGCTCTCCCTTTGTGCAAACTCCTTGGCATCTTCTGTGGGAACTGCTCTTAACGTCTTCAAGTCAGATTTATTGCCAACAAGCATGATGACAATGTTCTTGTCAGCATGCCCACGAAGTTCCTCAAGCCACCTTGCCACATGGTCAAAAGAAGGCCGTTTGGTCATGTCGTAGACCAGCATAGCCCCAACTGCTCCTCTATAATAAGCACTGGTCACTGCCCTGTACCTGTGGCCACTCTCAGGCAAGCAGGCAGGCGGCAAATTAGTGATGAAGACTACAGATTAAAAGCTTAAACTACTAGCTCTGACCAATGGAAAGGTCACTGTAAAATTAGTAACAAGATGTCATGAACAACAATATATTCTGGAGCAAATAGAATGGTTAGATTTCACAATATGAGCTTAGAATGCTTCAGATATCAAGAGCCCTGCTAAAATAGAGTCCACCAAAGTCCATATACCATCTGCCATCTCACCTGTAGAACCCAAATTTATTTAAAAAACAATGTTGTTCTCTTCACACATGTCATGACTAAGTAGTTAGTAGGCACCCTGCAGTTAGTCTTACACAAGGCTTGGGATCAACAGCATGGATGATAAGATATTTCATCTATTTGTTTATGATTGAATGTAATTTAGGAGAATTTCTGTACAGCTTTCAGATAACTCAAGAGGCTAGACTCATGTATTACTGATGACACGTGTTTGTAGAGAAGTTTTGAAGGAGTTTTATAATCAAAATATCGAACATGATTGTTGAAGTCTAAAGATAGAAGGGCTCCTTCAAATTCAACAGGAACACAGGCTTCAAAAAGATCTTCCATTTTTAACAATTGAGTCAATTTTGAATTTTGATTCATTGAGGGTCAGGAGCACTTTCAAATGTTAATATCAACAATGATTTTTTTTTTCCATTCTTCTCCTGTTCTCCATCTAATAATGGATTAGTGCAATCAGTGGCGGAACTGTGTTGAGGCCCGCCTTTGAAAAAGTCCTTTTTTTTTTTTTTAAAAGTCTTTTAAAACACCAAAATGCCCCCCCCCCCCCCCCCCCCCCCTCCCCCAAGGTTTTTGGATTTTTTTTCTAAGTTAAACCCCACCCCACCCCGGCCCCCACTCCCAACCCTTTTAACTTTCGAAAACCTCTCCAGACTCCAGTCTTAAGCCCTAACCCTCTTCAGCTCTTCCTTCTTTGTTTTGTTCGTCTCCTCTTTTTTTCCATTAATCTCTCATCTTCAATGGTTAAAATTTTGCACGCCGTCTTCTCTATGTCCAGCATTTTCAAGAAACAAAATCATGGTTGAACTTATAACTATGTCAAAAAGGAAACTTTAAAATATGATAGTTATAATAATTGGTGAAATAAAATTTTATTCAAGTTTTGGCCCCCCCAAGATGAAATCCCGGCTCCGCCCCTGAGTGCAATGAAGAACTCATGCATGGATGGAAGTATGACAACAAAAAAATGAACTTAGTTTAAAGCTAATGGTCTCAGGAGCTGAAATCATTTTAACTCTTACAATTTGTAGTATAGAAAAGGTTCAGTAATCTAGTCTATGGAAAAGGGCCTTCTTTTCTAATACGTGGTCCCAAGTGCATAAATAGTAGTAGTACGAGCCCAATAGTGGTAAAGTGGTCCTCTTGCTAAAAAAAAAACAAATAAATCTGAAGGACATCATTTTGATCACATGCCACTGTGGACATGCTTCAACAATGTTGGTAGTAGCATTATTACAAGACGCCCATCTTTAACAGAGTTCAGAAGACACTAAAAAGGAATTTCTTATCTCATGAAGCAATGGAAAACTGAAAAGACGCAAAAAAGATTCTAGCTGGAGGCAAGTCTCTCTGGTGTAGTAGCTATGGTTGATCCTCCCTCATATGGAAGTCGCAAACTCCATGCTCTATAAGTTGACAGACAAATGAATATGTTGGAAAAACTCTACATCTAAGAAGGCATTCAGCACAAATTTCCATCTAATGTTGAGAAGTTAAACATCCAATGTTGGCAGAAGCAACACCAAGAAGAGAGATCTGCAGAAATCATAGAGCAGAAAAATGGCAACAAACACAGGCGCCCCACTTGAGAACTCATGCAAACAAAGGAAAAAAAATGTGCACAGGAAGCCTTTTTTTTTTTTTTGGTAAAGACAAGAAGCTTATTGTAATCTCAACCTAAAACATTGGAATGGCTTTGGTCATTTGGTGTTTGGATGTAACTAACATGATAATATTAAAATGTTGCAATATTGAAACTACACAAAGTATTTGTAAGTTTTACTAGTCATGTCCAAGTGCACTCACTATGCACCCTAAGCTTCAATTCAAGAAAATCTTTTTGACTCATTTTCCAATTAATCTCAACACCCAAATCCTATGATGCCCCGATATGGATATGGATACGGACACTAATACGGGGATCGGGGATACAACTCCTCCCTTTTGAAAATGTAGGATATAGATACTGACACGGATGTCCTAATTTTTTCTTCAGATAACTTCTGAATCAATGAAATTATTATTGTTTTCGTCTCTTTCTACTATTTTTTATGGTGAAAAGTAAAACATTAAAAGAACTATATAAAATAAAGGACTTTATAAGTAGGAAATGCTAAACTTGTTCCCTACAATTATTGATGCAATATCAAGTACCAATACAAGTGTCGTATCGATCCAATACGAATACATTCGGCTTGTACAAATATCCGGGTATCATGGCCCAAATCCCAAAAGCCAAATCCACAGACAACAAAGCAAGCTTGCCAACATGAACCTACGGTTAAGGAGCAGAAAATTTAAATTTCATCTCATGAAAACATAGTGCAAAATGTGATTTCGGCTTTAGATCTCTGAGATCTCCTTTTAATCATAGATATTCAATCCAATCCATAAGTAAAAAAAAAGAAAAAGAAAAAGCAGCCAGCTTTGAACATAAAAAACATTCACAGATTAAAATATCATAGCAACATCAATGATTTGTATATATCATTTAAAGATGAAGGGAGAGAAACAGAGAGAATTGGAATCATACCTTTCCTGTCCAGCAGTATCCCATATCTGCGCCTTGACAGTCTTGTTGTCGATAGTAAGAGTTCTTGTCTGGAACTCGACTCCAATGGTGGCTTTGGAATCCAAGCAAAACTCATTCCTAGAGAACCTGGCCAGAAGCTGGGATTTTCCAACCGCTGAGTCCCCAATCAAGACAATCTTGAATACGTAGTCAATCTTCTGATTGAATTCTCCATATGGTTTAGACATTTCTACGATAAAACGCCAACCCAATTGCCTATTCCTCCTCCTCTACTCTACCTCCCTCTTGAACCCCAGATTCAAATTACAGAGAAAGAGAGAAACCCAATTAAGATCAGACAACAATTAGGACAAAAAAACTGGGATCAAGTGAAAGAACATGATCTAAAAGCTCATATTTTTTCTAATGAAATGGGGTGAAAGGAGAGTGAAAGATGTGGAGAATTCCAATCAAGTTTTGTGTTTTCATCTTCTTCTTTGGATCATAAGCACAAAGTCAGGTTACAGATTTCCTCTCTTTCCTGTTTCTTTTGGAGAAAGAAGGAATCCAAGGTCAGAGAGAGAGAGAGAGAGAGAGAGAGAGAGAGTTTTTGACATGGTTTTTTTGGAAGGGTAGTCGACAGGAGCCGGGAGGAAGCCACGTCTGCAGAAGACCAACGGCTTCTGCGGGGCCTCTAACGGTCTTTGTGGAGTGTTAGCCCCGAATATGATGCGGACGATTGTCTGATAGAGGGCAGCCGTTGATTGAATGTGGCCTCCTATCATCATGATTAGATGATCCTGGCCATGGTGGCAGACTAGGGCATGGCCCCGGCTCGCCTGGATCGTGTTAAGGAATGCATGTAATTTAATTTAATAAGTCTATACAATTGATCAAGTGCCCCCACGAAAGTAACAAAAAACCCGGTTCCGCGCAGGCGGGTAGGGGCCTAACTTTTACGACCAGTGTCGGATTTGGGTTGGGTCAGACTGGCCGTGAACACCCCTATTGGCAAACCTAGAATTTTCTTTTGTGGGGGAGATCCAAACGGGTAGCTAAGTTTTGTAGGGAAACAATGTTCATCTTGGGGGCAGACCCAAAGTTTTTATGTGGGTTTTGAAGATGGACCCAAGTATGACCAAAGGGTGACTGCCCCCATAACCCTATATGTGGGTACGCCCATGCTGAGCACTTCATCATTCAATGTTTGATCATAAGGAGCCTAGTTATTCCATTAGTGGGTCCCAACCAGGAGTGTGCATGTTGCATTCATAAGGATCTCAGTGGATTAGGTTTCATTCAGATCCATGATCTTTCTCTATCTGAATGACTCCTTGAAGGGCAAGATCAATCCAACCTGACATGGGCTCAATATATGTTGAATATTGGGGTAAGCCATAAACAGATAGGATCTCTTTAGTTTAGTTTTATTTTATTTTATTCCCCTTTATTCTTTTGGAATGATAAAGTGGTTGTATTCCAAAATGGAAAAAGGTTCCTAAATCCATGTAGACTTTATGGCACGTTTGTACAGCCACTTTTTTATGAAAAAAATGTGGAAAGTGTAAAAGTTTTTCTACGGCGTTTAAAATCTAATATTAACGCAACTGCTTTTACTCGAGGAAATCAAGGAAAAAAAAAACGAACTAACTTTTCTGCAATGGTTTTTCATGGGGAAGGTCGGAAAAGGTTTTCGGTGAAAAATTAAAGAATTTTCCTTGGAACTGGCTTTCCACAGCCCCACACAAGCATGACCTTAGTATCATATCACAACACATCCCACTGGGATTTGGGACTCCTTTCCACTCTCCAGACTTTCACTTTGTTTTGATGCTCTTGGCCCGTTCCTCAGTGTCAAGATACAATATGGCTTATGTTAGATTTTTCACATGAAAAAGACAAAACACAGCTTTAGGTCGAGCCAAACCCATCTCATTTTAGGGCTGAATGGGGGTCAGGTTAAGGCCCATAAGGATTAGATCTTTGGTTAAAATCCTGGCTCAATGGCTTGGAAAGCTGGGCCTGGACCTGTTTAACTGTACTCACTGCCCATGCCTATGAGTTGGACGAACACCAATAGTACTACTATCAATCCATGATCATCTTGCTCTGACTAGTGTTAAATTCACAAGGCTCCTTTGTGGAAAAACCGTATCACTCGCAACCAATGACTCTTTTCCTGTGGCCTTTTGCCAAATTTTACCTTCAATAGGAGTTGGTCTCACTATAATTTATTACTATAAACTTGAGCTTCATGTAATGTTTTTATTTATTTGTGTATTTTATAAGGCAGGAGGCCCAACTCCTAATGAAATGAGATTTAGTGGAAGCCATTCAAAAGAGAGGCATTTTCTGGTTTCAGAGTCATTTAGATGTGTCATTAGTGGGCCTAGACTCTCAAGCTTCTCGTTTTAGAGGTTGACAGGATCCCTAGTGGAAGAATTCAAAGCTATGGCATGGAATCCATTTTAAAATATCATGGCAGAGTTTTTTTTTTTTTTTTGCTAACGGAGGGTTCCCAATTCTTTGGACTGGACTAATCCCTTCGAGCCCAGAGAAAAGCCGGGTAAAACCCCTATGGCCCCTAGGTGTGGCCCTAAGGTGGTAACACAAGTGGGACTCAACCTTCAGTTCCTAAAGAGGGGGAAACCGGGAGTCGATACCAGGACCTCTAGCTACAGAAGAGGGAGGAACCGTGGTCATGACCACTCGGCCAACCCCTTGGAGTTATCTCATGGCAGAGTTCATTTCCAAGTATTTTAAGGTAGAATTCCACATACGAATGAACCTTTTTTAACTACCTATAGTTAACTAATTGGTTCAGAGTACACTCGCATAATGAATTGAAGGTAGAGTTGCATGATTAGATTGTTCAACTACTGATTTTGACAGTCATAAATAAAACTAATAAGATATGAAAATTAGTTAAAATGGGTCAAAACAACCATTTCATACCCATTCGATTTTGACCATTTTTAACAGGATGGGCGGTCTAGGTTTGACTGAATAACTGCTAAAAAAAAGAAAAAAAAAGAAGGGTTCTACTGAATAACCAGCATTAGATTAATCCATGTTGAAGCAGGTGGTCTGTCTATGTTTTAAGAACATTGCTACAAATCCAAATGTAAGAATTATTATATTATACATGAAAGAGACTGATTTCAAATTGAAATCAGGTGCAATTGATTTTGACCATCCCCTACAATTTTCAATTCTCTTTTGATATTATTTAATCTAATTCAATTCAATAAAATTTCATTTATTACTCACTCCCCACCTTTCTCTCTTTCCAAACGACTCTTTTCTTTTTAATGGCACTCAAATATCTCTCTCTTACACCCCTTGCCGTCGCTTAGGAACACCTTTCTATTTCTCTTTGTTCGGTCCCCGTTCAAGCTTGTTCTCTCTCATCACTATTTTTTTTTTCCCTTTCTTTGTTGTCATGAGTTTTAGATAAAGGTGTGTGATCACAATAATTTAATCAATAGGTAGGCAAGTCAAACAATCCAAAATCTGAGCTTGTCTTAAATCCGGCTCGGGTTAAAGTCTAAAACCTTTATACCTATCCTGATCCAGCCAATTCACTACCAAACCTGTCTCTAATCGGAAAATCTCATATTTTAAATTTCTTATAATTCTTTCCATCTCAATATTTTATATTTTATGTTTCTACTAGAACTTTTACGTTTCTATAATTATTAATTTATTTAAATTTTCAACTGTGTGGTTTCTAAGAAAGTCTATAATTTATTATGTGTGAGAAAAACTTCTATTTTAGATTTTATAAAATTTAAACATATGAAATCAAAATTAAATCTTTTTTTTATATCATAAAATTAAATGATATTATTTGTATGACTTCAAACACCCGTCGTGCACGGAGGCATTTTGCTAGTTACTAATTAAGAGAAAAACCAAATATAAGAACTACCTAGACTGTCTATGCTCAAAAAGGAGAAAAGGGTAGTCCAGGGGCTCAGCTGACTGGCCTGATTCACAGGGTTGCTACCAGGTGGACATTTCCTCTTTTATACAGCATTCAGGGTGATCCCTAGGATTTTCTTTTATTGCCAAGCCAGTGATTCTAGAACCCATTTTTGTTCTTTGATTCCGCTGCCAAACTGGGCCATAAAAAGAAACTGACAAGCGTTGCCAATCAATGGATATGGGGATCAATTTTTAACTACTTGATGAAGTGTAAATGCCCATTCGGATTCTTATACGTTGGTTATGTACTGTATCCAATTACCTAAAATCCAGTGCTTGTAGCAAGAAGCCCAACACCTGCGCACAGTGATGTTTTTGTATATTCTTAGGCTGCGTTTGGTCACAACAACTATTAATAGCGATTGAGGTTACGTAGATGCTGTTGCTGATGTTGTTGCTGTTGTTGATGCTAAAAGCTGGGGGGACCGAGATTATCAAATATCAGCAATTTGAGGCTTTAGAAGCTCTCGCTGTAGCTTGTCGTTGTCTTGTTTGCGTTTGGCGGGCCCCCCAGTGATTTAGCCAATCACTGTACCAATCGCTAGGAAGTTGCTACAGCCAAATGCAACGTTATAAAACTGATCGTGGAGAGTTCACATTTTATCTATTTGAGTTTCTTGCTTTTGGGGGTATTAGAGTAACAATAAGCCAATAACCCAATCGCCTGCGATCATTTACAAAGATCCAACAAGGCTCTAAAACTTTATGGTGAGGACCCTAAATTTAAAGAGATGATCTGTTTTAAATCCTATCAATCTCTACTAAACTGGTATCCTCACACGGTATTCAGACTCACATATGACACATCCACGTAAACTACACTTGTTCTTAACCAGCTGAGCAAAAATTGGGTGTTAGGACCCTTTGATATATATTATTCTATTGTTCAATAACAGCTCGAGTTTTTAGTGCTTTTGGTTACAAACATGGTATCAAAGCCGAGGTCGTGTATTTGAATTCCTAGGCACATGTTTCTGTCCATGTATGGTCATTTAGCATATTTTTGTTCTATTGTTCACTTACAGCTCCACCTTCTGGTGTTTCTGGTTTGGGAACTCCAAAAGGTGATATTATTTGAAACCCTGATGTTCATAGTTGCCAAAATAAGCACCTTTCAACCATGCAAGGGCTTTTAGACTCGAATGCTTATAGGTTGTTCTAATAGTTTATTGATGCACACCACAGAGATCATTGACAAAAATATTCCTAATGGAAAAATCAAACCACTACTACCTAGGCCTGCAAACATACTGAAGTATGAAACCGAGTACTGGTTCAAGTACAAGTACAATCCAGTGCATATGTAAAAGGAACCCCTCTCTCTCTCTCTCTCTCTCTACGAGATCAACTGCAACTACACAAGTTACATACAAAGGAGGTATGATTTGGACATGTACTATACAGTATTCTGCTTAGTAGTCTACGTTCTATTGGCCTTCTGGATCCAGCAGCAGCAGATTCTGACTGCCTATTATACACTAGTTTCCTTTCCTGCACCACCTTTTCTTTGTTAACTCAGTTAAAAGCCTCATGACATTCAGCTTTTAAAAGAGAAACAGCTGCTCTTCTCCTCTCCTCCTCTTCTTTATAATTATATTTTCTTTATCATACAGCAAAGTTACACTGCAGGATTTGGGTTTGGCTGTTGCTTGCTTGAACAGGCACATCTTGCTTGACTATCCTTGAGGGTCTGCAAGAAAAGCATGCTTATGATAATATGGAACAGAAAAGGTAAATAAGGACTAATTGTATAAGGTATTTGGGGTTTTGTTTCAATACCTTCGCCTCGCTTTGGAGTTTTTTAATGTACTCTACAGCCAAATCTAACATGTCTGCTGTGTTCGTTTGCTGCCAAAGAGAGAGTTTTGAGTTACGATGAATGTTTGGGCTGTTCAGTGCAAAAACCAGCAAAGAGAATATTTTTGTGAATAAAAACCACTTAAAAGGTTAAAAAATCTCATGTCGTGATCTTAAAAGTAGGAGATTCTGAAAGGATATTCCTGTTTTGAAGCATAGTGGTTTGTCCTTTTAAGGAAAAAATTTTGAAAGGACGAGAGCAGGAAGAAAGGGAGGGAGGTTGTGATGTTTCTACAAATTAGCAAAACAGAATCCTGATAAATTTTATCACTACCTTATCCATGTTAGGAACAAGCTCTTGCAATTTTCTCATTCGTTCACTGATTCGAGTTCTCCTCACCTGATTCAACAAATTATATAGGAAAAGAAAGCTCAGTAATTGCACCTCATGCTCTAGTGGCTTGTAAATAAGATAAAAACACTGGAGACCCACCAAAATAGTATAGGAAGAAGGCAAATAAGTTGAAACACAGTAATGAGATAGTATATAATTAATCATATGTTCCACAACCATTTGATGCTCATTTTTTAAAAATTAACCTCAGATATTAATTTTTAAGTACTAATGGTATGAATCTTAAGTATTCAAATCCTATGTATTTTAATGCAAAAAAAAACAGGCCCTTTGTGAATTTCAAATTGAATAAGGCTTAGGTTTTTGAAATGCAAAGAGAAATGGCATCAATATCATGTGTTAAAATTAAAGAATCTTAATTAGATTATTCTCACTACAATCGCAAAAATACATTTCCCCACTATGGAATTCATTGAGTTTGGGTGTGGTATTACTAGTTATGGAGGTTCTAGTAAATTTTGTGATATGCAGAGGAGTTAGGTGAATTTTTTAACTTAAGATTTTGGTGTTTGAATTTCAGAACTTGAATGGTGAGTAGTTATTCTGTAGAGTAACTACAACCATATGTATGTGAGAAAGTTTGTAATTTATTTAATATAAATCAAAATTGGTGAATCTCTATTCTAGCTCCATACAAGTTTGTAGTTTTGATCTTCTTGTATTTCTGGTTGCGTCTAGAGAATTGAGATACAAAGGACTTCAGCATAACTATTGAAGAAGCAAGTTTTTGCGGATGTTGGAAATTCACCATTCTCTTAAAGATATGACGATATTAACAAAAAAATAATATATTCCATGCTAACTTTGAAATGACATGGGTTTAGGTAAGTGAAATGATGGAGAGCATTTAGGCACTGAGTGGCTAGCTTACCCTCTCCGCAATGCTTCTTGGGTGAGTGGCACAACCCCTTTTGGCTCGTATCTTGCAAGGAACTGAGTCCTGAAACTGAAGGATCTGTTCCATGGCATCCATTTCTAATGATGACATCGGAAAACTTAACTGATGACTCAGACCAGTAGTGCGATATCCCAGCTCTCCATTCTGGCAAACAAGATTTCCAAGAAGGTCAGACAAACAGAAGACAGAAGAGAAATCAAGATGATCTGTTTCAAGCATTACCGATGTGTCTGATCGATTGAGACTGGAAGTCATCTTACTATTGTCGTCCCTGAGCCTCTTTAAGCCTGTCAAGTTATCCCCCAGTGGCATATCATCCCAAGAGGAAATGGGGTAGCCAGGGACATAACCCCTGCTGCCACCATTATTAGCATTTACCAAGCTCCCATCCTCGGCAATTCTAGATGCAATATTTTCGGCTCCCATTACAGAAATCTTAGACAACAGCCCCGAGGAAGAAGTTTGCCTTGATATGAAGTTTGTCTGATCCCTTAACCTGCTAGTTGAAGCAGCTTCAGCATTAGAAACATTTCCAGCTCTGACATTGCCCATGCCCCTCATTACAACATTGCCTGATAAGACCGAAACCATTCTGAGGGACTAACATTGCTATTGCAGCAATAATAAACCCAGTTGACAAGAAGATAATAGAAATTATAATGTGGTTAGTTCCTTTAATACAGAATCAAAGGTTTCAGTGACATGCTCCAATGGTCTCAGTACAACATTTTACTCAAATCAATTTTTGTATAGTTGAATGAGAACTCATCTACCCTTTTGGGCAGCTGAGATCAATCTTTTCAACAGGAACCACAGCTACTAAGCCAGTTTTCAATACTAATGGTTTCCACACGCAGGAAGGTAAATTTCATTGGCTTTGTTCATTTGATAGATATTAATCAAAACAATAAGATCTAACATAAGTTCTCATATAGCATAAGGTTAACTTTAGCTCTTTTTCTTCCTGTTACCAAAACAAGATTTTCCAGCAACTTGGATAAGATATTTGATTGCTACATAAAGGCCATTTGAAGTGATTCAGCTGTAGTTTCAGTAACCTAACAATCAGCTACAGTTTAAAATCAAATTTCTACAGAGAAAATCAAATCAGCAAATAGAACCCATACCATTCTCAACATTAAGGTTGGAGAAAAGCCCAGCTGGAGAGCTGCTATGCCTGATAAGATTAGCACAATTGCTCCCACTCTTCACTTGCTGTGAATCTATTGCCATTGAATTCATCACTCTAAAGGAGCTATCAACTGCAGCCCCATTCCGCGAGCTGCGATTAGGCAGCTGCTCCATCTGTAAATCCAATGGCCAAGCCGAAGAAAATCTGTCGTGCCGCGGAACAACGACCTCCTCATGCTCAATTGCCCTCAATTGAGGGCTTCTTTGGCTCACCATCCCTTTATCATCAATCTCACGGATATTAGGAGACACAGAATCTTGAGGGAAATTAAACCCAGAGAACATGGTCTCCGCTTCAGGGTTCGAAGATTGAGGGAGAAAACCATCACTTCCTTCGCCCCCATCGATGAAATTCTCAAGCAGCGAGCTTGGGGCAGAGCGAAACCTCATGAGGCCACAATTCATCTGCTGCTGCTGCTGCTGCTTTTGGATATTTGAATTCATAGCTTCTCTGTTCTCCTGCAATTCCTCTTTTGCTGGCTTGTAAGTGGTAGAAAACGTATGATTTAAGCCATTTGGCAGTGCCTGGGAATCATGCATAGCAGAATTTCCACTAAAATTGCAGAGATCTTTCCTTTTGAGAGATTTCTGTTCATAAAAATCCGATCTTTTCAGTACAGAAGGCAGAGAAGCAGAAAGGTAGAGAACCGGTAGAAGAATACAAAGAAAAGTACCAAAATTCCGTTGATTTCTACTACATCCTTTCTCCAAAGTTGCTTCTTTTACTGGTCTAACTGAGATTTCAAAAAACCGATCGATTCAAGGCTCTTCTTCTTCTTCTTCTTCCAATCGCTTTTTTCTTGCTTTAATTTGATCAGAGCTACAGTAATCAGTAAACGAATTCAATCGTTCTTCTTTCTTGTCCTCCTTTTTTTTTTTTCTACAATTGCAGCTCGTTCGCTGGATCCAAAGCCAGAAACTTCTTCGAAATCGTTTTCACGAGATCCTCTTCGATTGAAGCTCGTTCTATGGTTTCAAATCGATCAAAACCTACACTAATCAGTAAAAACCACCAAAAACTATCAGAAACCTTGATTCTACTGCTGAGAATTCCCGTTTCTGCCTTTTCTCCATGAAATCAGCTCCCAGAATCCGAGAATTTCGCTTCTTTTAAAGGTGAATCTCCAGTTTCAAGCCCTAATTCAAGGATCTTCAAGCTCGAGAGTGTGAGATATTGGTATTGATCGAAATGAAATGATGAAGGACTCGCTCTTGGTCTTATTTACATGAGTGGGCACTTCAGAGAAGAAGACAAATCCCCAAGAAAATCGGGGCCCCTTCATGCACATCTTTTTCTTTGTTTTATTGTTTCCGAAGAGGGACCCACTTAATGATCAAACCTGACCCACCCATTCTATATATCTAAATAAACATGTGAATTGATAATTAAAGAATAATTAAACTACACTACCACACTGGGCCACAAGAGAATTTTATCCGACTTTCTCTTTTGACCTATAGGGATTATACTGACTCAAAGAACTGAAAACCTGCATTATAAAATAATAATAATAATAATTAAAGAATAGTTATCCAATGCTTGTAGAAAGAATATTATCAAATTCAAGTCATTTAAAAAGATGGAAAATCTTCAACTCCAGATTGAGAATTATGGGGCCCACTTGAATGCATTTTTCATATAGAATTTAGCTTTGTGCTGAATCTTTGGAGAGAGTGAGAGGAGCTTTTAATAATCAAAAGGTGGGTCAAGTGAACCCACATAAAAGCTGAATAAGTAAATGTTGTTAGCTTGTTCTTGTTATTTTATGGAAAGAAGTATGATTTATACAAATCAGATGAGTAAAAAATGCAGTAAGTATCAAATCATCCAGAAGATTAAAGAGGAAGGAGTTAAAAGTAAAAGGGCATCACATGACAAAATTTTGTTTTACTGTACTTTATTAGGTTTGGAAGATCCAATGATAATCAGCTTGTCAATAGTGATATTTTCAACGTAAAGATCCAATGATCGATCCCGGGGCATATGTGTGAAACCAATGCCAACACCAATCAGCCATAAGTGTGTTGGCTATAATTTTAATTTTAGCATTTTTACTTATGAGTGCATGATTATAATTAAAAAATCAAATTAAATAATTTTCTAAACCATAATATGGGGTTAACTTTTATAAAAAAAATCTTGATCTTTGACCCACTATTTTGAGCTCAAATCCTTCTAAAACTTTAAGAAAATCACTAACTTCGATGAAACATTTGTCCAGATTTTAAATTAAAACATTATAAATTCCAATTTTGATAATAAATGAAACGAGCTGATTATGAATCTCAAACTTTGAGAGAAGTGGGATTCTATGCTCAATAATGGGCAAGAAAAAGAAAAAAAAATAAAAGCAGAAAAATCATAGCATAATACATATCTTATTGGTGATTTGATGAGTTATATTTTTTATGAAAGTAAAAGACCAAAATCCCTTTATGTGTTTTAAAAGTTCTATTCTTTATTAAGAGAAAAAAAATTATTGAGGGGAAAATAAGAGAAAAAGAAAATTTAAGGACAGGCAAAAGGATAAGATTAAAATCTATTATTGGATATGCTTTCTCCTATTTATAGGGAAGGAAAAGTTGAGGGGGCAATTGACCCCTCTAAACCCTATGTGGTTCTGTCCCCAGTCACGGGCTACATTGACCATGGACAAGGGCTTGGTCGTTTCACCAATGAGGGAAAGTAGTACAAGTTATCCAAGTGAACAAGTCGAGGAGATTGTATTCAAGGGTCGTGTCTTGTCTTATTGGAGCGTAGCCAAAGGGGGACACATGAGAGATACAATCGAGATAACACCTGCTCACATAGAGAGAGAAACTTATACAACAAAATTGTACGTAGGTACAAATACCTTCTTAGAATTGTATTCAAGAGTCATCATTGGAAGCTATTGGTAGATTTGGGCATTGGGTTTCAAATACAATTGTCTTGGAAGATCATTGGGTTTCAAGAATCTCACCTTGGTGGTGTCGTTATTTCACATGGAGGGACACGAACCCAACACCTCAAGGTTGCAGCGTAGAGTGCCTTCCGCTATGCTGCAAGCTCTTGTCCATGTACGTTGAGAATTATATATAGAGATTTTAAAGGATACCTTTTTTTTTAAAGTTCATAATGTCTAGAGATATTATGACAATGTAGCTTTTAAAAATTATACATAAATAGCAATATGTATTCTAGTTCTTTGTTGAGATTGTGTTTGTGCAGGAAATTTGATATTGGGGTTCTCATGAGTGCACAGGCAAGCTGTCATGGGGAGATTGCAAGTTTACATGTGGAGAAGCTTTGGTTGATCATTGCTAATGACAAGATTAATGAAACGCAGTGAAATTTAATGATACATATAGAAAATATAGTAAATGGTTTGCAGTCAACATATTTATTTCGATGAGTAGCAACATCTAATACTATTATTTCTCTATATACACAGTTGAACTAATAACCCACGCACAATACCACTTGTCTCACGTAAAACTTGACATTCCTGTCATATTGTGGCATGTCATCACAATACCACTTGTCTTATGTAAAACTTGACATTCCTATCATGTTGTGACATGTCATTATGTTAGTGGCCATCATCATCATTGAAGTCTTATTTCAATTATGTTCAGGCTAGCAGAATGAAGTATATTTACCAAGGCTGCGTTTGGTCACATCAACTATTGATAGCGATTGAGGTTATGTAGATGTTGTTGCTATTGCTGATGCTGATGCTAAAAGCTGGGGGGGCCGAGATTATCAAATATCAGCGATTTGAGGCTCTAGAAGCTGTTGTTGTTGCTGTAACTTGTCGTTGTCTTATATTTGCATTTGGTGGGCCCCCCAGCAATTTAGTCAATCGATGTACCAATCGCTAAGAAGTTGCTACAGCCAAACGCAGTGTTAGTATACATTTGTTGTAGGGTCATGCATGTGTCCAAGGGAATAGCTCTATCCAGCATAAATTTCTATCACTATTCTAACATGTCATGTCACAACTCTAGCATGTCACAACTCACAACTCTACTAGGTGGGTGCCAAAAAGCTCTCTCTCACGGATTTATCTTTTATGTATACACACATTAAGGAATACGGATACTTGTTTGGACCAATGAGGGGATCCGAACTCCACATTAAGATTGTCAAATGCATTATATTATTGGTTTTTTTTTTCTCTCGTTTACTCAAGTTGGATAGCATCCCCCAAAGTTATGAGCATTAAGGACAATAGGTTTAATAATGAATAGCCTTTGAGCTTAAGCTACTAACTTTCTTTAAATCTTAAGTTAATCAAACATTTATATCTTTTAGTGTGTAATTTGTCGATAAGAGGAAAGTCAACTGATGAATTTTTTTTTTTTTTTTTTTTAATAACATGGGAACCCGCCGACCCCCCTTTGGGAGATCATTGGTAAACCCACGGATACATAGAACCACCCACAAGCCATATGTATCGGGTAAAACCTTAAGGATTCGAAGGCAGGACCTCCAGGTTAAAACTGGACTTCCTAACCACACGAACATTTTAAATGTGGGTAAACATTTTAAGTGTAGGTGAAAATTTTAAGTGTGGGTAACATTTTAAGTGTGGTCAAGTGAAGATTTTGTTGAATGTTGGAGTCATTTGTGGGAAGTTAGGGTTCTAGAGAGTAGAGAAATGAAGGCCACATGCGATGCTTTTCTATTTTCGACTAGTGAATTGGAATGCTCGTAGACTTTATTTTGAGGGTCAACTTTGTTTACTTGGGCTCAGCTCATGTGAGAGACATCTTAGCCCATCTTCATGGGGCTATTAACTACATGTGCTTGGCTAAGATGAGGCCCCCTGATCAATGGCTCAGATCTCGCGCACATAGGTAAACCACAGGGCACGTGTGGTTTTACATGTCAATTGTGATAAGAAAGGTGGTTATTTGTAAATGTCCAAAAGGTGTGGTGGTTATATGTCAATTTTCTAAAAAATGTGGTTATATGTCAATTTATGACAGAGCTATATGAGAGATAAAAACTGTTTTAAGTAAATAATATCTGAGTGGTTGGAATAGTACTAAGAGAAGGGTGTCTTCCCTTTGATCTTTAATTAATTAAGGTTAAGGTTTTACTAAGAGAAGAGATTCCTAAATGGGCTGTTTTTTCTTTTCTTTTCTTTTTTTCTTTTTTTTTTTTGTCAACAAAGAACAGCAGCATTTGCATCCTCTAAAATTTACAGGAGAGTTTTCAAAATGTTTGAGGGGGGCTTTTAGGCTCATCAGAAACAGAAGGATTGCTCTTGATGATTGACCATATAAACAAAAATCAAATTTATAGCAAGCAATGCTAAGGTGCTAACCGTTCAAGGTTAAAACTATGAAATTGGGTTTCTCCCTAAAAGGAGAATGTCAAATACAATTTTTTTTTATAGATAACTAATTTAGATAAGAAGTAAATAGACTATGGACTTATATTTGTACATCAATTCATGAAATGCAAAAGCTTTAAAAGGACATGTTTGGCCTGTTTGTTTGCATGGAAAAATGAATTATCCAAAATTGGTGATAAAATGAGTTCTAAAAAAGGATCATTATAGAGTTTTTTTGTGACGAATATAAGGTGGAGATATAAATGAAACTTTGCCTTTTCTAGGATTTGAATTACTAGGGTGATGGGTGTGTATTCATTCACAAGTAAGAAAAAAACTATTTATGAAAATTCACCTTTATTTCTTTGATTTTTGTAGCTTTTAGGCATAAATTTCTTAAAATTCCTCGGAGTTCAGTTACAACAAACAAACCACCCTTAAATTGTAGCTCATTGTAGTTTTTCAAATTATTCTAAAATCTAGGACAAATGACTCTAGCATGATATTGCTCACCTTCAAATGGATGTAGAACAAGGAGTTGCCCAGTTGGATGGAAATCCCTCCACCTACTTGGAGGACCAAGAATCTATCATTAGGTCTGTCCCTCCTCACATGTGCGACTTTTTCCTCCCCAAGTATGCGGGACTCCTACCAAGAACCTATCCTTAGGTCTGCCCCTCCTCACATGCGTGGTTCCTTAGGTCTGTCCCTCCTCACATGCGTGGCTCTTCCCTCCCCCACATGCGTGGGTATCCTATCCTCCCATGTGAAAGTGCTCCCTCCAAATATGTACAAGTCTCTTCTCCTTGCTTGTGCGAGGGTTCTCTCCCTGCCTGAGCAGGTGCTCTCATGTGTCCAATCCCCTTGGCTGCGAAACCAAGAAAAAAAAGGCAAGCAATCTTTGCATCTGAGAGGTTGAACAACTTTCTTCTCTAGTTTCATATTCGCCCATTCCCCCAAACTCATATTGATTGAGAGCCAATTTGTTTTATGCATTTGAAATACTAGGAATTCTAGGGATATTTTTAGTAGTTGAAAACGGTTGCCCCACTGATAGCTCAATGGTGAGGCACCCGCTCTCCATGAAAACAACTATTGGACCAGGGATATGATTTATAGAAAACAAGTTGAAAATGACAAAAACAAAGGTAAATATCAAAAAATGACCATCAAATTAATTGCTATGCATTCAATTCTCATGCAAACAAATAAATGGGCTCCAGATGGTATTGCAAGAAAACCTAGAAGAAAAAAAATATGCCTCAAAAGGAAACAAAGGCTAGGCTCTCTCGGGAGGATTATGTTTATTTTATATTTTAGGGGTTTTACCGTAGAATTTGTAATAGATCTCTTGAGACGTGAGTGGTGTCACTGTCACACTGACACCTTTTGCTTGGATTTACTGTAGGACATAAGACCTCTCCATTTCGAATTAGGTATCTCGATGAGAGAGAGAGAGAGAGAGAGAGAGAGAGAGTAACTTGCAAGTCCTCTTCAAAGCTTCAAAGCATAATGGTCATACAATTACAGAAAACGGCAGACCGTTGCATGCAGCTAAGGACAGAGTACCATATAAGAAGCATTCCCACCCCATGGCATTACAGAAATAACTTCACTACAAATCCCAATGTCTACTACACTGTCTGCAGAGTGTTGAGCACACAAAGAATGAACTAATCAAACTCTAGTAATAGCAAATTGCAGAACCATCACAACAGCAGGCTCCCAAGTGACATCAATTTCTTCACACGAACCTTCTTTCGATATCAACCTTCAACAGAATCTTTTTCTGGAAAGTCAGCATTACTAATTAGGGAAGATGCATTACATGCATGGGTCACTCGGATATATGATTTTCTTGTGGAGGGATTCAATAATATGCTTTTCTTGGATTGTTCTGCCAAAAGGGGGAAAATAAGAAGAGTTAACCAGTCATTCAAGGAAATAAGCATTGGAGCTTTCAAAAGGAAAAACAAAGACCCAGAATAAAACGTAGATTGCATTTCATTAATCAGATGGTAATAAGACTTGATGCATGCATGTGTGGGCCCGTGGGATGGGCCTCACCTGACACCACCTTCTCATATCACATCCTAGATTCCTAACATATCCAGAATGATGAAAATGTAGTCTAACACCCTCGCCCTATAAGAATGAAGACAATACGAAGGAATGATAACACACCAGAGGGTTTGGTCTGTATCGGTAACCAAGCATCATCCGTTTCTTGTACTGCTCGTAGATGTCATCGTCAGGTGTAACCTCACCAGGTTGCTCTGCTCCAATCCCTAAATTGTTTAACTTCACATTTCCTGCCATCACCGGATCTGCACGACCACTTCTCGAACTGCCAAGACCCTCACCTGCATTGATTCAAATGGTTAATGACATAGCACTGTATGGTTTCTCCTCCTGTTGTACATTATGAGAGAAGCTGCTATATTTTTACTGCAAAGAGGGGAAGTGAAAACAGGCTTTTTATCAAATAGCATGACAAAAAATGCAAAGACCGCGGATTAAAACTTCTCGGTGCATATGCTTATGCCCATCCATGCTATCATCTGGTGCATGTGTACCCATTTAACAGTCAAGAGAGTAATGGTTTGCAGTCACACTCAATCATTATAACACAATTTGAGAGTACTACGAATACCCCGCTGCAGTAACTCACGACTCTGCTTACAATAGGGGGTTCCTGCGCCTTGCCTGGTCCCTAGATGAGGCCCCATTTTTAGGTGCCTGTTGCACCTAGTTACAGGTGCCACACACCTTAAGATTTTCAGCCACCTTTTACATGTTTTATATGCATCGGACAATAAGTATAGATAATTTCTCCCTCTCTCTTTTGTTGCTAGGGGATTTAGAAACTTTTGAGAAAGAGAACAGAGAAACCAAAGAGAGGAGAAAATCTGAGAAAGGCGTACTTTTGAAGTTGTCATATAGTAAAACTCTAAAAGTTAATACAAGCAAATTTGTCACAAGTAGTACAAGGAAACTTGTCATATTATAAAAGTTATATGGGCAAACTTATAAAAAAAACAAAAAAAACAAAAAAACAAAAACAAAAAGAGACAAATTGCTTTGAACATTCATGTCTATTTGAAAAAGTTACCTTCTTTTTACCTTTAGAAAAAGAGGAAAAATGTCTTAAAGCTGATTGAATCAGACATCCATATACATTTTGTCAATCGGTCAAAAGCACTCAAATGTCTATTTGAATAAGTTTTTAAGTCAAACATACACAAAAAGTATACTTGAAAAACAACACCCTTGTTCTTCCTCCAATCTCCTCTTTCCAGACCTTGCTACACCCGTCTGTAACAGTTTGGTTGACTGTAACATTCTAGTCAACAGTTACACTTGGCTGTAGTAGTGAAGGGGAAGGGGAAGGAGGGGAGGAGAAAGGGAGGACTGATTAAGGTCCCATTTGGAGTTTACTTTTCGGGCCTGTTTTATAAACGGATTCAAATAGATATCCTAGTGTTTTACTAGTTTGGCAAAGTTCATATAAATGTTTGATTCAATCAGCTTTAAGACCTTTTGCCTCTTTTTTAAAAAGTAGCCAAAAAGTAACATTTTCAAATAGACATGAATGTCCAAAGCAATCACACTTTTCGCGCTTTCCTTTTTTATTCTTTTTTTTTTTCTGACAAGTTTACCCATAAAACTTTTATAATACACCAAGTTTCCCTATACTACTTTTACTTTGACAGGGTTGTCAGTACTAATTTTACTATGTGACAACTTTGCCCATAACTTCTATGGTATGACAAATTTGCTTTTTTTTAATTGAATGAGACATACAAGGGTTTATTTGTAAAAAAAGTCTAATCCAAACGGATCTAATTGAATCAGCTCTATTTCAAACAGAACTAATTGATTCAGCTCTATGTCAATCAGATCAGAAAAAAAGAAAAAGAAAAAAAAAACCTCTATACAACTGATTGTAATAGTCCGAACACGGACAGTTATAGTCCATATTTGGTTTCAGCAGTGAAGGAGGGAAAACAAAAATGAGAAGTAACAAAAAAGAAAAGAAAAAAGAGCAGGCATTTCCAAATGTTGGCCATTTTTTCTTTTCTTTTCCTTTCTTTTCTTTTTTTTCGGTGGGGAGTGTGGTTGTGAGGTGGGGTGGTTCCTATTCATCTCCTTTTCCATTTATTCTTCTTTGATATTATCATTGTATGATTTTCTTAATGCTCAATTATCACTTCTCACTCTCATTTAAGGACCAATTCAATTTTTCATTGTAACTCTTTGGATTCTACTTTTGTTGGTTCCCAATGGAAGTTGAAACTTTTTATTACTTACTAGAACTCTTTAAATATTACTTTCTTTCTCATTTTATTATACACTATATTTGTATTTTGGATCAGAATGATACAAAAAACAAAAAATACAAAATAGGCCAAACGATTCTTATTTAAATAATAATGAAGAGGCATGATCGGAGTTAAAAAAGAACATGTGTGTTTATTTAAATAATAATGAAGAGGCGTGCGTGCGTGCGTGCGTGCGTGCGTGTGTGTTTTCTTATTTTCTTTTGGAGGTGCATCAGCATACTTGAGTTCACACTCTGTGTGTGTGTGTGTGTGTTTTCTTATTTTCTTTTGGAGGTACATCCGCATAATTGAGTTCACACCTAGACAATAGGCATGCACCCGTGCATCAGCATACTTGAGTTCACACCTAGACAATAGGCATGCACCTTGCACATTAGGCTCCTAAAGGAGCTAGGCGCCTTAGACCTTGACCACATTGATATATAAGCATATTAGTTCAAACCTGAATAAATAGATTGCCAGTTAAGAAAATTAAAATCTTAATCTACTCTATCACTATGCTTCCAGCCATTTTAGGCACGTGGCTTCTAGTGTTTGTGTGAGAAGAAAAGGTGGTGATGGTGTAGGCATGACAGAAATTACCTTCCTTCCAACCCATTTTGGACAGAAGCTTATGCCCAACATTGTCAGCTTGAATTTTTGCCTTTTCCGCAGCCTCTTTAGCAGCTTTCTGTGCAGCAGCATCATTACAGTTAGCCAAGAACTTCTCAAGCTCCTCCTGGGGAATATAATCACCCATGTGATGCCCCTTCTTTACTGGAGCTGAAAGGGCAATACAAAATACATGAGCCAACGTAAGGCTTTAATATACAATGATACTACTGGAATTGGAGAATGTACAGATATAAGAATTAAGAAATATCGACAACAGCTTGTAATGATAGAATAATTGCCCAGGGATCACCTTTTCCAATGTCAGTGTGCAGACAACAGCTTGTAAGGACAATACAAAATACATGAGCCAACGAAAGGCTTCAAAATATGAGATGATCCTACTGGTGTAGGAGAATGTACAAATATAAGAATAAGAAATATCGACAACAGCTTGTAATGAGAAATGGTTGCCCAGGGATCCCCTTTTTCTAATGTCAGTGTGCAGACAACTTATTTCTGTCTGCCTAACCAGCTGTTACATTAATCACAATACAGATAAAAATAAGAAATAGACCGCATACCTTGTAGAGAAGCAGGTGGTGGCATTTCATCTTTAGATTGTTTAGGCCCTCTCATCCGCTCTTCTTGTGCAGCTTTTTTCATGTAGAATTCCATCATCGCTATAGGATCGGAAGCTATAGGCCCACTCATTTCACCTTTGGGGAAAAAGAAAAAGAAAAAAAAATCATATTACAGCTAAACTTTATGATCCATGTTTAAGTCAAGTTTATACACTTTATTTACAGCCCAAAATTCACTTCATTCATGAAAGTTTAATATCATAGTGCAAACCTTCTGATCTTCACAGAGAGAAGAGCTTCCCCACTACAGAGTAAAGACTATTCAAGTATTCATCCTTTTTTCTATTTTTCTATTTATTTATTTTTAGCAATGACGGTTGGTAGGTTGGGAGGGGGTGGGAGGAAGAGGGTAGCACTGAAGGCTTCCTTTCATCAATACTTAACAAAATGTATAAATTTTAAAAGAAAAGGGAGCAAAACTGCAGCTTGCCCTCTCCACTATAAATATATACTATAACAAAACTACTTTTGCAATTAATCAATGCCCCAGAGAGGTGTATAAATTATACTAATGCTGGTTTCAAATCTCTGTTTTGGTTATAAAATTAATATATATATATATATTCTAATACAAGTCCATGGAAATTAGTATCAGACGCTAAAAGAAAAGGAGCACTAGAATTATACCACAATTTGCCACAGATGCTACTTGAGTTGAATTTATGGAAGGCTTGGAGTCCTCATTAGCCTCATATAGCGCTGAAGCCGGAATTTGATAATTTGAAAGCCGCTGAGCTTCCCTCCTTCGTGAGCTGCTTGAAGTTCTTGAAGGCAGACTACTAGTGCTTGCTGAATGATTTGAAACGAGGGCTGAGAGTTAACACTATTAAGTCAAGTAAGAAAAGCACCACCATGTAAAAAAAATTTCCTAATGAACAATAATGAGCAATAAAAAGAATATGTTGGCTAAACAAGAAATCCAGACACTATGAACTCCTGTTAAATCGTCACCATATTCCATGACTAAAACTATTAAAAAAAATTCATCAATGACCGAATAGATGATCAGAAGATTGATTATCGTTTATTGAGAGAAATATAGAAAATAAAGTAGTTTAACTGCTCAAACATTGCAAGTCACCAAAAGATGAAACCTAAATAGATGCAGTTGGCAACATCATCTCAGATATACCACCAACTCGGCAGAAGAAATATGCCTATGACTGCATCCAAAAGCACTATCACATATTGTTGGTATACAGATACCATAATGGATGAACATGACTTGTACTCAGGAAAGAGAGGCGGTTAAAGGATCATATCATATTTAAGGAACCAACAGGTGTGGGTCCTGTGGGATAGACTACGAACCAGTACGAGATGCTTGAGGCTCCTTTGCATGTGCAAGCAACTTTTCCTCTTCAGTAAGCTGATGCTCATAGTATTTATAATCTGCACAACCTACATCAAACAGAAACCTGCAAAAAATATGATCCAGCGGCTAAGTAAACACAAGAAAATTGATGACTAACCCAAAAAATCTGGTCTGTTAGAGCAGGAAACAATAAATTTACAACAGCAAAAGTTCGTGAATGATTGATTACAAGCAAATAGAGGTGACGAATAATAGTGAAGGCCATCTTTGATGGGGGTAAACATGTTATTTGCAAACTAAGAACCCAGAACCAAAACCATTCCTATCATTCAAATGAGTTTTGAAGTAAATGTAAGCAGTTCCCCGCACTAGATTATGGTTTTCAAGAGCCATCCAGACATCAAAACCCATAGCAGCTGTAGTTTCACGGACTGCAGGAGCATAATTTTTTAGAAGGAAAGCAAAAAATCAGAAGTTGAATAGCTAAATTCTCACTTCAGAGTCAGCAGCTACATATAACTAGAAATGGTAAGAATTAAATGCGGTAATCATTGGTTTTTCCATTATTATCCATGAACAAAAACTAAACAATAAATATTTGATGGCAAATCCTATCAAACCAAAGAAAAAGCATGCAATACAAGCAAAGAGTCCACGACTATGATAATGGATATAGTACACAAATGCCATTGATAGGGCAGGGAAACAGATTTTTCTCATAAAAAATGAAGTAGAAGATACAATGAGCTACAGATACTTTTGCTTAATTTGAAGGATCTCATATTATAGGTCCAGGTCACAATACAGGTCATGTTCTCAGGGGGGTTACAGAGCGGTCTTGTTCATGCCATCCTAAGGAGGACGTGTTCTTCCATAACCACAAGAGGGTGACCTCTACCAGGTTGGTTGTGAGTTGCAAACAAACATCAAACTTTTCATATGGAAATTATTGCATAAAAAAAATACATACTTAAAAGGTGTATCACCAGGATTTCTTTGGCGTGTAATGTGCTCGAACTGTCTTCCATTTTTTGCCACAAAACTTGCTAATTCGTCAGCAACTTTCTTTACTGTAGGATCGGTCGGGGGAGACGGTGCTGCATGCACTTAAAGAACTGATTAATATCGAGAGCATGAACAAGTGAATGAAATTACTGTTGTAGCAGGCGTGCCACATTTTTTGAATTCTTTCAATCAACATCTCTTTCCACCAAGGTCGGTAGAGACTTAACACATAAGCTGCATTGATGAGACAAAAAACTTTCAAGAATGGTTTGTTCAGATCATTCCCATGCTGAGAATCAAAAAGAGGAAAATCCCAATAAAATAAATCCCTAACTATCACGACTATAGAAAAATTTCAGCTTCTAAAGCACTTCTGAGAGTTGCAGCATGATGATAAATAATAAAGTTGTTCAAATAAGAACACTTATGGAATTCACCACTCTTCTACTTTCAATGTAAACAAATTCTATAAGTAAGCTCAAGACAAATAGCCCAACATTAAATGGGATGTAGAGTAGTGGCAACAAAATAACATGAAGCTTGAACTCATGTTGCTCATTTGTATGGGAAAAAAGGATCTGCTAGGATGTGACTCTCAAATTAGATACTTTATGCAAGAACTTAAGACTTCTGATTAGCATTCATTTGTGTCTTGAGAAATATATACTCAACTTTGCAATCTAAAAAGAATATATAGTTAGTTATTACAACTCAAGATTTTTGTCTGAACGGTACAATAAAGAATATATAAATATAAAAAACTAAAGATTTTTGCTTAAACGCTACAATAACAAGATATATTCTTAGTTATATTTACTATAAAATATGCAAAAGTTCAACAGCATAAAAGTTTAACTCGTTATTAAACCAGAAAATAAAAGATGGAAAGCCCAGAGAGAAAGAGAGAGGCACTTTCACCTACGTACTGCTGAAACCTAAACCATAAAAATTTTGATCAAGCGATAGACCTTGCAGAAAAGTGAGCTCCACATGAAGCTCACAGATGTAAGAGTTTATGAGTGATCATTTCTATATGAATGAGAGACAATAATGCAATCAAAGCGCAGACAACTACAAATGTGACAATCAACTGCTGAGAACAGTTTCTCAAGAGACTGAAACTCAGCAGTTATAAATATCAGTGTTCACAAACTGGATGGCTGTATGGGTTAGAGAGTCCGAACTTCGCCTTAGTATTTTTTGAATGGCGAGCAATTGTTGGTTGCTTTCTTTCATTATACTTAATTTCAGGACTTCCATCTTTGTTATTCTACTGCGGCTTGCAATTTATCTTTTGGATCTATCCGTCAAACATAATTGAGATTCTGAACTATTATCAACTTAATGTCCCGATAGTACATGATACATTGAATAAAAAACAGTCGCAATTCACAAATCACAACAAACAGTTAGCACCAAAGATACCAATAATACTAAATAAATCACAATGCAATGAGAGTCGGAGAATTGTTGTGTTTGACCAAACTATAAGTGGAAAAAAAAAATCCATTGTGGATATTGACCAACCAAATAAAGAGTCATTATCCGGAAAGGCCTGCCTAAGTGCAAAATATCGGACCATGGAATCATGGGAAGGTACTATTTTGCAGGCCTCAAGGTTTACCAAATTCTAACATTTAAATAAAGTCAGCGTGTCAAATTTCGCATGATCAATATGTTGGTGTTGTGTTGTGTGCTGCTTTTTTTTTTGTTTGGTTTGGGGTGGGGTGGGGTTGGGGGGAGTAATATTTGGGCTTGTGGCATTCACACGGGCCCAGATGACAGGTGGGGCCATTCCTTGCTTGTGGACGTCCTGGCTGTCCCTAATAATTTCTCACTATATAGATATGCAAAGAAATATAGAGGAAAGAGTCTATATACTTACATAATAAGAAGAGAACCAAAACCATCACAAACCAATTCATAACACATTTTAAATTATAAGAAAGGAAAATAGAAGAGTTCAAGAAAGGCAGCCCAAATACAGCACCAGTCAAAAGAGATTTATATAAGCAGGAATTACCAACATCTCCCTTTTCTGATAATGGCTCAGAGGTATCAGGGTGACCAAGCTTCTGCCGTTTTGCTGGTCCTTCACTAAGACCTTTCTCTGTATCGACTTCATCCTCATCCTCATCTGCACCTAACTTAACGGGCACTATGGCAAGCTTTGACTTCTGCTTCAAGCTGAATGCAAGTTTTCCATTTGAAGTCGAAGAGTTAGACTTCCGAGCATCACTTGTTTTAGAATCAGACACTATCTTACTAATTGCAGCATTGGGCCTTAAAACTATGGATGAATTGCCAGATTTAGATTCCTCTGCAGCTCCTGCTTGTGTTGGTTCCTTCTCTCTCTGAAGCTGCTTAAACTTTTCCATGAATGAACCATCATTAACAAAGAGGCTGGAACCCACTCCTTTTTCCATGGATAGAAAATCAATTAGAAGCTTTTGCTGACTTGTACTTGTATGAAAATCAAGCCTTTACAACTTTGAAAGATCAAATAGAATGCTTATAAGATAAACTCCACGATCATGGCAATGACTCTATCGCTTCAGCTATGAAACAGAGAAAAGGAAACCTACAATAAGCATATTGAAAATGATAAAGCTCATTCATTTGAGTCAAGGAAGACAAGAGCCCAAAATGGGACACAATCAGGCAGAGGGGATTAATTAGCAACTACATCTAGAAAGAAATAATGACTAGGAAACAAGGTACAATTCATATAAAATGTAAAAAGGCTGTGAGAGAGAGAGAGAGAGATAGACATAGAGAGGAAGAGAGAGGAGATAACAGAATTCATTCTTTGGATTCGGCTGCAAAAATAAATATTACCACTGCTTCCAAGTTCCAATACATAAATCATCTAGGCACGGAGCGTCAGAAGTTAATTATCTTTGTAAATTGCATGCTTAAATATGCTCATGAAAATCACCAGCAACTAACACGGAACCTTGCAATCCCGATTGTTTTCTTCTCAGATACGAAAAAATTTAAAACATACATATAACTATTCAACTTCAAAAATGTATTCTTCAACAGAAATCATGAGACACTTATCAAAAAGAGTTCCTTTTTTTGTATTATTATTATTATTTCAGATGCATCAGTCTCCATATTCCTCTGAAAGACACAATATGAGAGAAGTTTGAATATCGAGACATTCTCCTTCCTTTTCAATTCTTTCTTCTTCTTTTTCCTCTTGAAGAGTTACCCAGAAGAACCCATATGGGTGCAACTCAAAGATACACTTTTCTCTACCCAAATTGCATTCATGGCATGCAATGTAAGCATTGGATTGGTTTGGGAAGGAATTCAAGTGACCAAGTTAGCATCAACCACAGTCAGTCTTCTACACATGAGAATTATGAGTTTCAATCACAGAGCAATTTGGATGCAGTTAACATGACGAATGATGTTATACAGCCTGTACAGATATCCGTTTCAACAGATTCATCATCTGCTTCCATGATTCTCAGCTAATATTCTCCCATCTGATTCAGAAAGAAGTTCCTTAGCTATCAGAACCAATGAAACAGAAGATAACAACTTAAATCTAGGTCTGATAAAAACTGTTCCCATGCACCACCAATCACAAGAATAAGGAGTAATGAATTGTTCTGGAGGGCCTTTTGTCCTGAAAAATATGTGCTTTACTGGAAACATCTTCCCGAGAGACATGGTAGAAGGCTGGACTGATGCTTCTCGTCATGTCAGCCCTTCTCTTAAGAAGGTTATACTACCAAATTCAATAGGGCTTTGGGATCAAATCCGCTACGAAAAAATTCGGTTCCTCCATGAAATCAAGAGCAACCAAAGCAGAGAAGGCTTGGTTTCGAGGAGGAGAAGAAAACCCATACCCCCCAAACGCAATCCATCCACCCCATGGTATCAGATCGACCAACAATTCCCGTACGACCAAACGCAACCTAGGATTAGGATTAACCCAGTACGAGCAATATGGAAAGAGAAACAAAACAAACACGATCAAAGATCGATCGTTTTTATCAGTTCTTATAGGGAAATCTCGCGACATGAATCGATGAATAGTGTGTGAAACCCTAGGCATCGATCTACATGGAAACCCTAGTTTGTAAGCCCTAATTCGACATAAAAGAAAGAGATTTGAAGAAAAGGATCTGCAATTCAAGAAAGAAGAGAGGTTTCACATACCGGATCTGGAATGCTCGGTGAGAAAGCGATACGGAAGAGGAGAGAATTGCAGAGGATTTCGATTTCGATTTCGATTTCGGACAAGTGTTTGGGTCGCACATCCGAGAAATAATGACCATTACCATCTGAGGCCGGATCCTGAGGCCCGTAGTAGCCACAGAAACTAGAAGCTTATTATGCCCAAGGGGCCCATCATTTTTATGGTTTTTTTTTCCCTATTCCAAACCTGTTAGAGTTAACCTAGCTAATTAACCCTATCATATTTTTCTCCGCTGAAATTAATAAGGTAAATATAGGACAAATGACCTATTGGATTTAATATAATCCAATCACATATAATGGATTATATGTTATTTAGGGCAGTTTGATGGCAGAACAACTCTTATTTTTTAGGGCTATCGATCAGATCCTTTAATGTGGCTCGAGCCGATCAAAGCCTCTAAAGACAAAGGGCCTTTGGGTCTATTTATTTATTAGAGCTCCTTACGGGGATTTAACATATCAAGGATTTTTTGACATGATGGGACATCTGATCTTCTCCTTTGTCATTTGCAACGGTTATGTTTTTTTACAAGCATGCTAGAAATCTCAGCTATATAAAAGGTCTCACATGACCTTTGAAATTCATAAATCTCAACTCCTTTTTGCCTTTTGTTGGAATTTTTTGATGCTCAAATTAAAGGAAGCACTCAAAAATTCCACCATATCTAGAAATTCATAAATTCTCCGGACACGAATTCCTTAAATTCTAACAAAGAAACTGGGCTTTTCTTTTTTTGCTAGAGCCTAATTTTAAAAAAGCCCACGACCTTGAAGGTCCTGGGTGAGCTCTTGAATTAAGGGGCAATTTCCAAGGCATATCTTGCATGCATGGTAGTCACAGTTATTAATTTCGTACCATTCTGATTGAAATATCACATTAAACTTTTCAATTTAAATTTCAGTCAATTTCAGCGGAATTCTTGGATTTTGGCCAAATTCGGTCACATTTCGGCCGAGAAGAAAATTTACAAAATTAATTATTTTTTATTTTAAAAATATTGATACATATTTTTCTTTGTATTTCTTATATTTTTCCCAAAATGTAATTCCAAAAGGTTTTACTAAAATGGATTAAATCCATATTTCTTGCTTTATTTCTTTATTTTTTTATTTTTCTATATATATAAATATATTATTTTTATATTTACCTAAAATAAAATTTTCGAAAAATCTCGTCGAAATTCCGAATCAAACGAAACTTTTCATTTTGGAGGACTGACCGAAATGGAATCCGAAACAATATTGACAACTATGATGGTAGTCCAAATCATTGGACCAAGAGGATGAAAAGATGCATGAGTTTTTTGCATGACGCATATGCATAACAAAAAGTCTATATGGACAAACTATGTGGACCGACTCTGGGACCGATCCGACGTGGCCAGGCATGTGGCGCTGACGTGGAATGAACAGTGAATTCAACTTTTGGGCAGAGCGGGAGAAAGGAAAAGAAAAGAGGAAACGGGGTAGAATGCCCAAATCGTTTCTTCGTTTCTTCTCCATGTTCCAACGATCTTTGACGACAACCTTCATCTCCGCCGACGACAACCAGATCATCTCCGCCCCACTCCTCCTCCTTCCCAAACGGTTTCTGCTTCTTCTCCATCTTCTCTCGCTCGAAGGCAGGGCTCTCTCTCTCTCTCTCTCTCTCTCTCTCTCTCTCTCTCTCTCTCGGTGACGGAAGAGGAGCAGCGGTGTCTCTTTATTTTTTCACTCTGTCTCTTTATTGCGGTGACGGAAGAGGAGCAGCGGTGACAGAAGAGGAGCAGCGCATCTTTGATATGGTTTCTCACTTTGTATTTTTATCGCGGCTACGGAAGAGGAGCAGCGGTGACATTTGAGGAGCAGCGCATCTTTGATCTGGTTTCTCACTCTGTCTCTTTATTGCAATGACGGAAGAGGAGCAACGGTGACAGAAGAGGAGCAACGCATCTTTGATCTGGTCCTCTATCTTCTCGCTCTGTCTCTTTGTTTTCTCTTTATTGTTGTTGTGTTTGTTTTATAAGAGGCTTTTGGTTTTTGTTCATCTCAGCTGTTTGTTTATGCTCCTTTTTATTGTTATCTGCGATGGATATTTCTTCTTTCAGGTTTGGTTTCTGTTTGGTGTTTGGCTGTTTGTGAGATTTGGGGGTTTTTGGCATCTGCATGCAGTTCTTAAATGCTATTTGAGATGGGTTTTTTTTTTTTTTCCTCTCCAGAGGTAGTATCTTTATGGATAGGGTTTGGTGGTAATCTGGTTTTCTTCTTCACTAGTTGCATTATTGCAATGTTCCAAAAACTATGATCTAATTTGAGACGAAAAATGGGGTGTAAACAAATAAATTTTTACTTGTTATCATAAAAAAAGTATATTTATCAGAATAGAATAAGGGAGAACTAATTTGTCTAGACTTTAAATTAGTCATTCTCCATTGTGTTTTTTTTTTTAGTATGAGTGGGGTTTTTCTGTCAATCTCTTGGCAGACTATATATTTTACTCCAGGTCATGTTGTTGGCTATCCAAGCTCTGATCTTTCCATAAGATTTAAGAATAAAGGAATGATAACCTTAATCCATCTGTCTTCCAGTACTTATCTTGCTTCTTTTGTTATTCAACAGCTAAAAGCATTGTGGTCATCTGTCATTTCTGGCATGAATTGGCCAAACTACTTGCTCTTCTATTCATAGGGCTGATGATGGAATTCCACTCATGATATTGGTTGCTAACATGCTATTAGCCAATATATATTCTGTTTTATGTAAGAGGCATTGTATGAGGCTTGACCTCATTTTCAACAAGAAGAAGGAAAAATGAGCCTTGACCAGGTAGAGTGTAACATGCAAAGTGTACGGTTTTGTATTTGATGGACTAATGTTATCCTTGTGATTGTTAAGTCAATATATTTCTGATTATATGTGTTCTAAAGTCTTCATCTGCCAATCCTTTCTTTTGTTTTTTGAAGATCTTAAAGTAAATGGCTTCGTATGCCTCTTCTAGAAATTCGAATTGGCCTCAACGTTTATGTCGATGTGGTGTTGGCAACTGTGTAGTCAAGGTTTCACGATCATCAAATAATTATGGTAGACATTATTATTCATGTCCACGACCATCGGTAAGAATGCAATAAACTTTGGTCATTTCCTTATTTTCTATTCTTATTTATTTTCGCATATAGACAAATATGTACCAACTAACGACATATATTTGTCATTATTTGCGAGAGGAAATAACAAGCTTACAACAACTTCATTGGCTGGTGTGATGAATATGTGAGATCGACGGTCAATCACCCATACCCTTACCAGAGTACTCCACACTATGCCCCCCTGAAGCTAAGAGCCGTGTGGCAAATGTTGTTACAAGATTTGAGAAGTTTGGGCAAATTTGTCGAGTCTCCACGGTTGTTATGATTGTTTATGGTGTCCTGCTTGTGATATTATTGTGTCGAATGTAGCATCCAAGCGTTACTCTTCCAGATTGGAAGCTACTATTATGTAAGGGGTTAGTTGATAGGTGAAACGATAGACTCCAAATGCTTTTTGTTTTTTGTTTTTTTTGTTTTTTTAACTTTGATTAATGGAAGTTGTTGTTGTATAAATCAATTGTATATGGGGTGAATGAATGAAGAACTTATTTTTGTATCTGTATATTCTCATTTTATCGTCTCATTTTTTGAGCACCTGATAGAGTTTAATTTGGCATATTGAATCTTGTGAGACTTTGTCGAAAGAGGCCCAAGAGGCAAGTATTCTCGTCGATTCCATTTGAAAAGAAAATTAAAAATAGAACTATTAGAAAGTGATCGATAAATCTAGAATGTTAGCAAATATGAAAAATCACAATGTGAATGGAATTTCGAAAGTTGGGTACCCCTGTTTGGCACACTTTTTAGCCCACTTCCCGAGGGATTTTTTTTCTGATATTTTTGGATTGCAAAGACCATACTATGGACCTAAAATCTGTTAATTTTCGCTTAATTAGAAGCACGTTTGCATGTGTTTGAAATCGCGCTCTTTTGCAACTCGGCTGAGAAAATCTGCATGAACCAAGTTGGGTACCCCTGTTTGGCACACTTTTTAGCCCACCTCCCGACGGATTTTTTTCTGAGATTTGAGCATTGTAAACGCAATACTATGAACCTAAAATCTGCTAATTTTCGCTTAATTAGAAGCACGTTTGCCTACGTTTCAAACCGCGTACTTTTGCAATTCGGCTGAGAAAATTTGCAGGAACCAAGCTGGGTACCCCTGTCTGGCACACTTTTTAGCCCACTTCCCGAGGGATTTTTTTGCTGAGATTTTTGGATTACAAAGACCATACTATGGACCTAAAATCTGTTAATTTTTGCTTAATTAGAAGCACGTTTGCCTACGTTTCAAACCGTGCACTTTAGCAACTCGACTGAGAAAATATGTAGGAACCAAGTTGGGTACCCCTGTTTGGCACACTTTTTCGCCCACTTCCCCATGGATTTTTTTGCTGAGAATTGGGGATTGCAAAGACCATATTATGAACCTAATATCTGCTAGTTTTCACTTAATTAGAAGCACGTTTGCCTGCCTTTCAAACCGCGCACTTTTGCAACTCGGTTAAGGAAAATCTACAGGAACCACAAGCTGGGTACCCTTATTTGGCACACTTTTTCGCCCACTTCCCGAAGGTTTTTTTTTTTTTTTTTTTTGAGATTTGGGGATTGCAAAGACCATATTATGAACCTAATATCTGCTAGTTTTCGCTTAATTAGAAGCACATTTGCTTACGTTTCAAACTGCGCACTTTTGCAACTCGGCTGAGAAAATCTACAGGAACCACAAGCTGGGTACCCCTATTTGGCACACTTTTTCGCCCACTGCCAGAGGGATTTTTTGCTGAGATTTGGAGATTGCAAAGACCATATTATGAACCTAATATCTGCTAGTTTTCACTTAATTAGAAGTACGTTTGCCTGCCTTTCAAAGTATGCACTTTTGCAACTCGATTAAGGAAAATTTGTAGATTTTCACAAAATCTGGGTACCATATTATGAAACTAAGCTGCTGATTTTCACAAACTCTGTCAACCACAGCAGAGGCATGATCCACTGCACCTGGAGGACAAAACCAATGTAGTCCACATTTCTTGACATTTCTAACCACAGCAGAGGCATGATCCACTGCACCTGGAGGACAAAAACAATGTAGCCCACATTTCTTGACATTTCTAACCACATATATAGTGCATGTGGACAAGATCCAAACCATCTATCCCATCTCTAATAAAACAACAATCAATGATCATTCAATGGACTTCTTATTGCATGGAGGTGACACATTGTTAATCTAGAACAAATGTGTACAAGATTAATTAGAATGTAACACCATTACAGCATTCCATCGAAAATTTGCAACACCAGTACACCACACTCAAGTTTAATACAAGATATAGTTAATGGAATCTAAAACAAATGTGTACAAGATTAATTAGAATCAACATCCACTTGTGATGCATCAAAAGTTAAATTCAAACAAAATTGCCAACAGTGAACATAAAGATACCATACTTGAAATTCAAAACCTCTGATTAAATTCGAATACCACAAAAACATATGCCAACCCATTAATATCCACGTTCGAATGCCACAGATAAAATTCCATATCCATGTTCTTAAAGGTTCAATTCAAGATCTACCGCCGAAACTTGCACATGTAATAAAATTATATGAGGCCATATGTGATAAAGTTAAGCACGGCATATAGTAAAGTAGGAGGCATTCTTACGGTTAAATTCACAGTCTCTTGTGTGATGATTTTGTCTCCATGATCAACCACCGTCGTACCCTGCACATGCACGAAGTTAATATCAATTAGATTGTTAATAATTGAAAGCTGTGTTTTTTTTATTTCAAAAATAAAACTATTAGACTAAGCTTCTTTGTCATCTTTTGTTTGTCTTCCGACACTTCCTAATAATTGTCTCAATCTTAGACTGTCTTCTTTTTTCTGGCGGTCGATCCTTTTGGCGGCGTTTCATTGGATCACATACGCGGTTATTGCTCTCTTGCCAAGAAAGACTATCATCATGACATGACGTTGAAGCTTTATGTACACCTACAGACATAGGTCTATTGCATACCTCAACCTCTTTAAAAACATCTAGCTTAGCTTCCACTTCTAGCAACGAGGACATTACCATCTGACTCTTTTCATCGAAATCCATGGCCTTATTGCTGACCCGATTGAAAATAGTCAACATTTTGGCGTAACGACACCCCTTAGGCTTCCTCTCCCAAATGTCATACTTGATCTTGATTTTTGTGTGGCTTCTTTTCACATTTTTACTCCACCTTTCTAAAATGTATTTCCCCGGTATTTGATAAACCTTCTTCTTCAAATAAACAACGATGATATGCTTGCAGAGAATACCTCTAAACTCAAACAACCGGCAATTATAATTAGCTTCTCTTGATATCTCATTAAAATGAACATAGAAAGTAAAATGTCTGATATTGTTTTCTCCTACTACCACGTCTTCCTCCACGTCAAATTAAGAAAACTCAGCTCCAATCTTAACTAAGGAAATATTGTAACGGATCTTACCGGCTATTTCATTCTGAAACTCCTCATTCTTGAAATTGCCTCTCAAACTTGTAAGGGGTCACACATGGAATGTACACATTGAAACAACGATCGTCTTTCTCAGCTTCTAATTGCACCTTTTTAGACAAAGCATTATCTTATTGCTCAACAAACTGCTTCAAAGTGGTCTTAGAATTGATGTAGCCATCAAAAAAGGCATGCATGCTCTCACTAGCTGGGATATTGACATCCCTGCTAAAAAAATATCCTTCACAAAAGCTGGCACCCATCGGTACCTTTCATCATACAATCCCGCTACCCAATCGTTGTCCTCTAGATGATATGTTCTAACAAACTTGGCCCAATTCTCTTCAAACTCCTCTTTTTTCATAGAATCATAGACAACATTAAGAAGATGAAATTTAATTGAATCATAGTCATTATACCCTCTCAAATTTTCAGGCACCTTTTTCAAGATATGCCACAAACACCACCGATGTCGTGCTTTAGGAAATACTATTCCTATCGCATTTTGCATAGCCTTATCTTAATCAGTGATTATGGCATTAGGAGGACACTCGAACATGCAATCAAGCCGCGACTGAAACAACCAAACAAATTTATCTGTGTCCTCTCATGATATCAATCCACAACCTAAGAGTACCGACTGTCCATAGTGATTCACATCGACAAAATGAGCAAAAGGCATGTCATATTTGTTAATCAAGTAAGTGGTGTCAAACTTGACCACATCACCAAATTCAGCGAATGTTGCTCTACTTCTCGCGTTAGGCCAACAGATGTCCCGTACTCAATGCTTTATATCAAGATCCATGACATAAAAAAAGGATCCGTTGTCTTGCTACATTTTTTTGAAATAGTTTAGCATTGCTTCGGCATCCCCTTCTTGAGTTCTAAGCATCTGAGTTTATCCATGTAATTCCGTGCATCCTTTGCTAACCATGTTAGATTCTCATGCCCCCCGACCTCTACCACACATGAGCTAATAGTCTTATTCAATCTAATACCCGCTTTGTCATGCAATTCCAGCTGCCTCTTCACATGTGGTGGAATTTTTCGATTACTCTTGTGATATCGAGCTTTGTTCGGACTCATATCATTGTTATGCTCAAGCACAAATGAGTTCAAAAGCCACTTCCCATCGAATTGCAAAGAAAGACACAACGCTACTTTGCAATTTGTTCTTGATTGTGGACGGGGTTTAACTTGGTTGCTTGCACTTGGGTTTGGCTTTTTACCCTTAGTGCAAGCAATTGTAATAGACCTCTTCTTTCCATTCGATCATTTTTTTGAGGTCTTTGGGCGACAGCAAACCCAATTCGACTGGCATATCTTGCATAATATTCATGTACTTCTTTAATTGAACCAAATGTTATTCCCCTCTGAGGTTCCATTACTACATCTTCTAAGTTTTCACCTTCCTCCAAGGTCATCTCCATCTCATTGCTTTTTAATTCATGCCCAACCGTCCCCATTTCAATTTCATTGTCATGTCCATCAAATTCACATGATAATCCATATTCTTCCATGCTTTTAAAAAATAAATAAAGCATTCACTTAATTAGAATAACTCGATAAAAGTAATGCAGGTGTTGAGATAAATGAAGCATCATTTTGTAAATCTAAGCTATAGCATTCACTTTTAATTCTTTTTCATTAGCAACATAACTTGAGCCTACATATTATTCATACCAACCACCAACCACCAACGCACATGTACGCACACAGTGAGTATGTGTAAGAGAGAGCCAATAAACTCGTCAAAAAAATTTAAGAAAACATCATTTTATTTCATTTCCAACAACATAAGTAAACGTGATAATGTGGAAAAGAAATGGAATAACATGTAAGGGTATTCACAAATTCATCGGGGAAAAGAAAAGCCCAAGAACATGAATTTTTAGTAAAAATATATAATAAAGGAAATTGATTGTGTTTTAATAAAGGGAATTGATTGTGGTTTAATTCTAACTTATGCTTGATGTACAGTTGCCTAGTCAGCTTTGGGCTAATCTTTTTTTTTTTTTTTGGGCTAATCCTATCTATTTTGAAAAATCATATTGGGGTTGTGAGGTTCTTAATTTGGGAAAAGGGATAGAACAGAAAAAGAAGAGAAGATGGTAGCTCCCCTGTCAGCTTGGCCTTGGGACAACTTGGGTAGCTTCAAGGCATGGATAGTTCATATCACAGCCAATACTTTCTCTTTCCATTTCATGTTTCTTATATTGTCTTTATTGAGTTATGTTCTTTTTTTCTAATGAGCTCTAGTTCTCTTGAGCAGTTTGTATTACATATATGGCCCTCTTGTTGCAAAGAATTTCCACTCATTCGTGTATGAAGATGGCCAAAAAGATTTCATGTGAATGCTCATTCTCATCCTATGTGGTCTCAGAGACCTCATTTATCAAATGTGAAGTTCATTTTCCAACATGCTATTCCTTACCTGAAACCAAAGAGTTCTTAAGCAAATAGACAAAAAATGGGACTGGTAATACCAGTTGGATCCAACTCTCTTGGTTTTTCATTCAATCAAATACTATTTTGAAATGGGTTAGTTGTATTTGTATTGATGGTTTTGGAATTGTGTCTGTATTCTATCTTGCATTGGGCAGGGATAATTTCATAATACTTCATGGTTTCATGCAGTAATGGTCTATTAAAGGAGAAAGCAGACAAAGAAAAGAAAAGTGCCCCTAGCCATTGGTTTATTAGTTGCAATACAAGACATTCTCTTCTCTTCATGGTTTGATAGCAGCAATGGCATGTTACACTTTGCCATTCTTCACCATCCTTCTGCTGCTCCAGAAAATCCTCACTGAACAGGGTGCTTTCTAAAACAAAGCCTTTGTGCTTTCTAAGGAGGCAGACCAATAGGGAGAGAGAAAAGGAGAAAGCAGACAAATAAAAGAAAAGTGCCCCAAATCTATGGAAGGAGAACAACAACATAGATTACTAAATATCATTTGCACGATTTAAAAAAAAAATACCTGGGCGTATCAAACCAGCGGGCTGCTCCTCTTCGTTTTGGTCGGGCAGAGACCTATTGGCTGTGATATAAACCAGACGCAGTGATTTCCCTCCGTTTTTCTCTAGGACGAAAGAGAGAGATGAGATCCAGGGAGGTGGGCAGCAATCATTTGGGAGGGAGAAGAAGTAGACGCAGCGGGCGAGAGAGAGAGAGATGCGATCTAGGGAGGCTGCCTTTCAATCGTTTGGGAGGGAGAAGAAGAAGACACGACCGATTTCCCTTCGTTTGTGACAGAACGAGAGAAAGATCCCTTCGTTTGTAACAGAATGAGAGAAGAAGAAGAAGGTTCAGATGCAGATGGCGATAAAGAAGAGAGACCTGATTTGGGAAATCGAAGGAAGAGAGACTTGATTTGGGAAATCGATGGAAGAGGGGGATGACGCAGATACCGTTTGGGAGGGAGGAGGAGTGGGGCGGAGATCGATCTGGTTGTTGTCGGCGGAAATGGAGGTTGTTGTCGGAGACCGTTGGAACAGGGAGAAGAAACAATTTGGACATTCTACCCCGTTTCCCCTTTTCTTTTCCTTTCTCCCGTTCTGCCCAAAAGTTGGATTCACTGTTCATTCCACGTCAGCGCCACATGCCTGGCCACGTCGGATCAGTCCCACAGTCGGTCCATATAGACTTTTTTATATAAACATATGTTTCAAACATGCATCCCAGTGATAAAAAAGCATTCCTTAAGCCGGACCGGACATTGTGCATAGTTAAACATCTTCCCATGTTAATGGCAGGGGACATTGCCAACTTAATTAAGCAAGAAAAATGGACAAGGAAAGATTTTTGTGATGTCGACGAGGGTGTCCGGCCCAAACACATGAAGTCCTTGCCTCTCCACGCACTGAAAGAGTCAGGCTCTTTGCCCTATAATAAGGCTCTAATTCTAATAGATGAGTTGGGCCGGATCCCCTATTAAACCGGACCATAGGTCCAGTCCGGCTTACTGTCATCCCTAAAAAATTTCCTTATCCAGTGACCAAACCAGGTTTAACTTGGTCCTGGAGCCAAGTGAAGGAAGAGAAGAAAAGAGGAGAAGATGGAGCCAAGCACCTACGGATTGCGAAGCCTAAATCTGGCTCTGGCGTGGCCCATCCGCATCCGATTCTGTTCTTGTTATGGCTTTCGAATCCAATCCAATCTCTTGTTCCCACATTTCCGCAGAAAATCAGAATCCCCTCTCAATCTCAGTCTCAGTCTCAGTCTCAGTCTCATCAGACCCTCCTCTTTTTTCAACTACAACTTAAACTTGAAGACACCCACAATTTCTACATCAGCTACTCATTCCTCTTCAAGTAATATTTCCACCTCTTACTTATGATTTAAAGATCCTATGCAATTTTCTATTGTAAGAATTATATGTAGCTTTTGGGTTGTTATTGGGCAGATGAAAGAGGTGATGGTGTGAGTTCATGGTCCAATAATTCTCTTAGTCTTAGCCATGTTCCTCAAGATAAAGTTCTACAAGTAGTTTTGTTTTCTCCTCAGGTATATATATATGTATGTCCTTGATTAATGTTAGCCCATTTTAATTTTTTGTTGTTTCTGTTTACCATGTGTAGTGACTAGCATGCCTTCATTTCTTAAATCATACAATGGGCCCACCATTCATGTATCAAACCTCACAATCATCAATGAGCACGTGACAAAATCTCTCTCCTATTGGAGAGTGGATGCACATGAGAAGGGATGGCATTTAAAAGTTTGGGTAAGCATGAGAAGGGGTAGCATTTGGGTCCTTATTCTCCTTGGGCTGATTGCTTTGGCTGATGAAGCTGAATGAATAGAATTATCTCCATTCTCAGGATTTGGAATAAGTAAAAAGAAGACAGAAATTGAAGGTAAACGGCACAACAATAGTTTTATGATAAGGATGAGGGCTCGCTACGATTATATAACCGCTCAAGAGTGGGGGTGGACGTTGACCTCAACAATCCCTCTCTCAACGGCACACCCGTCGCAACTCCTGCTGCGAACTCACACAACGCGTGTCCCGTGATTTGAACACCCGACCTACCAGGCTCTGATACCACTTGTAGGATTTTACACCCCATTGAGTTACCACTTATCCCAAAACCAATTGGTGATAGGAAACGGCACAACAATAGTTTTATGATAGAACAAGGGCTTGCCACGATTATGACCGCTCAGGAGTAAGGGTGGACGTTGACCTCAACATTCTTTTGATCAGTAATGACTGTTGTAACCAGTTAAATCTGTAGCCTTTGAGCTGGAACCTAATGCCCTGGGTTTCAAGTAATACTGTGATGTCATAAAAGGACTTGCACTTCTGTTTGTTGGAATCATTGGACTTCACTGTTGTAACAACTGTGGGTTGGGTCTTCTTCCAGTTTATGTATTGTAGCTGTAATATTTGAAAATAGCCCGTTACTCAGTTGGAGGTGCTCATTGTCACTATCATAAAGGTTGCAAATTCAAGTCGATTTACCTATCCCAAGAAAGAAAAGAAGTGTAGATTAAGTAGTCCAATAGAGTAATCTCTCAAAATCCTTGGTAGGGTTGTGCTGCAGCATATCTTTTACTTGTATGCAAGTATATCGTGGTTTAAAATTTCTGTTGTTGGATTTCAGGCAACCTGAATAAATGGTGGGCCGGCACTGAGATTTCTGTTGTCCTTGGCAGATTCCTGGAAATACAGGATGTATTGCACGAACATGTGCAGCGTCAGCTGTTGGCCTGCATCTTATTGAGGTATGGAAAGTCCTAGTTACATTGGCTTATTATTTTTGAACTTCAGGCTAAAGATTGATGTCCTGTCTTTTCCAATCCCAATTGCACTTATTTTGTCTCTACAAATAGATTTGGTCACCTTGCTCTGCTAATGTTCATGTCTTGCTACTCAGCCATTAGGATTTCAAATCGATGATAATAAGCTAAAGCGTGCTGGACTGGATTATTGGCCGTATCCTTCTTGCATTCTGTCTTCTCTACTCTTCATATTTGTTCATTTATATGTAGGTGTGTATGGGTTATATTAATTCATTACTGGGTTTTAAGAGCACTGCCAAACTATGATGCCCATGTACAACATGGAAATGGCAAGGGCTTGAAATTTACATACAAAATAGGAGTATCTGATACTTGCCTATTTCAAAGCAAGCAGGTATTGTAGCTTCCAACATAGGAATTGTTCACAAGAACTTCTGGCTTGGGTCATATTTCCATTCTCTGCTACATATTACCTTCTCTGTTTTTAATTTATATTTGCTGGTATGAGAATACATTCCTGTTCTGGCAATGCCTTATTTCCGAGCTCTCTTCATTGCTATTTTGAACCAACAAACTCAACTTTCTACTTGCACTCTTGCTTGGTGCCTTTACATCATCTGACTTGGTTGAATGTCTTATAGATTAAAACCTACTTCACAGTTTCATTTTGGATTAGAACCAGTTCCATGCAGCATTTGTAGACAACAAAAATAAGTATAGCAAACATCAACCTTGCATTGCTTACAGCTAGTCTGGTTAAATGTCTATTGTCTATTTGTTTCATGCACAATTTCCAATAAAAATTCCTTTTTCATTTATTTAACCATTAACAAAGAAACCTGCCGCATGCTTTCAGCTGCGTATTTTTGGGTTAGTCAATTCTGACACATGACATATGGTTAGTGTTAGGTTTGAATAGTTAAAGAAATTTGGTGATGCTTATCTCAACATCTGCATCTGATCTTTGCCAAATATCATGGATTATTTATTTGTTTATTTTTCAGTATGATTCATTTTGTTGAATTAATAGGTCATTTGGGCAGTGCTATTTTTCCCTGTGGTTGTGCTTCTGTTCAAGTTATTTTATTCAATTCATGTCAATTAAGGAATTGCAGTGTTGGAATTTGTTTTATGGTATTAACCAACTAAATTAGATATGTAGTTGTTAGGGTTCATGGCTCTTGGGCAGAATTCAAAGACTATTTCAGACAACAGGTATTCTAACTTCACAGCTTTTGCTCTGCAATGGTAGATGTATTTCCCACTTCCTTTTGTGACTCTTGACCTTTTATCATTTTACTGCAGGCTGGTGAAAAAAGGTTGCTGGCATTTACCAAGAGAGGAACAGCAATTCATTCAGTGAGTTCTCATCCTTTGTTTTGTTCTCCTGCTGTTTGAGTTTTTAACCATATTCTGATATCAAAAAAAAAAAAAAAAAAATTGTTGAACAGTGAGAGAATATGCTATTCAGCTGACCTTTTTCTTTTGTTTAAAATGTTAACTCACGAATTAAATAAGGGGTTGTTTGTTTGTCAACTCACATTTGTTTTGCACTCATTTAAGCATGTGATGCATAAACTAGGTATGAAAATAGTGTGTATCATTTTCAGCCTCTCATTTACATGTCTGAGGAGATGGTAAATGGTTACATATATAACTGTAGCTAAGCGGCGGTACAAGTTTCGACGCCTGGACAGGTTGCCGGTTTGAACCCCTTCTACCATCCCTTTTTTTTTGTGTGTGTGTGTGTAGTTTTTGGGCCTCAAATTCATGATCTGAGCCGTCCATCTTCTTTATTGATCTAATAAACCTAAGACATTAAATTTTCTATCTTAGGTCGTCATAGATTTTGAGACATTTATGAAAAACACCCAAAAGACCCCAACCAATAGGTTTAATTTTCTTCACTTTTGTGGGCTCCCAATTCATTATCTCATATTAATGATAAGCATTGAGAGGTTTAGTTTCATATCTTAAGTCTCCCATGCATAAAAGGGAAAATAGAATAGCCCACACCGTGTCAATCCTTTATAATGTGACTATAGTTTGGAGCTGGGCATAAGTGTAGAAGAGATGTGGTCTTCTGTGGAAAGCAATGTAGGAAAACATGACCCAGTAGTCAAGAATGAAATAAGTCAAAGAAATGCAACTGCTTGGAAACCATGCGATACCTGTTGTGCTGCCTTGTGCCAGCAGGCTATGAAACCCAAATGCCTTAAAATTGTGAACCTGCCCCATCATGTAATATCCAAACCGATTGTGTCCATGATGTGTACTTCCCATGTCTGGGCAGCACGAATGTGCATCAGTCCCAGCAACTGGGAATCATTGGGAGGCTTTTGTGTTCTATTGTGGCATCTTTACTGAGGAGTGAACACAGTAAAGAAGTGTGATCATGAAGGCTTTTGTGATAATTTGGAGAGCATCATTGGATGGCGATAGGCTGGTGAAGGGAAGAAAATGGTGATTCATATGGCTATATCTGGTCCAGGGAAGGAAGCAAGAGACATCACAGAAAGAAGGATCCATTTAGGGACGAGTCAGTACAACCTTTTATAAGGGCCATCGAGATAAAGGGAATGAAATTTTGAAAAAAAGGAAAAAGGAAAATAGCCTTACTCAAAGATGGTGAAAGTGGGAGGTTTGAGGTGAAGATTCTTGAGAATGTGAGATGCAAGCAGCCCACACTAACCACCAGGTGGATACTTGCATATGGATTTAATTGATGGAAGAAGAAAAAAATCTTGTGATTGTTGAATAAATCAATTTAAAATACAAAAATAAATCTTCATTTCAGGAAGAAGAATGGCCTTTGCCAAATGGTTTGGACCATTGTATTTGAGATATAATTAGATTTTAGCATACAAAATGGTACTAGAAATTATATGAATGCAAAATAGTACTATTGTCAGTGTCTGTCGTAATAGCTTCCCCTATTTTCTCCTTATAGGAGGGATTTTTTATTATGTTCAGTAGCTATTACAAGCTTAGGTTTGCAACTTGGAAATACTTGAGTGCCTACTAAATGAATTTTTTGCCAAGAAACCTGAGTTGTAGTTGCTAGACTGGTAACTAGGGTTTAAACTACTTTTTCAGGAGGCTTGTGAGTACAAGCTAGAAACATTAGGGGCCGTTTGGTAACTCTAAAAATAATCTCTTATTTTGTAATCTATAGGTTATTTAGATATTAGAGCATTTGATAAACCTCTAATTGTATTTTCTAACTTTAGTGCTTATTTACAAATTAGAGCTTTTGCCTCTAAAAAACACTTTTTTAGAGCTTTTTTGGCTAAAGCGAATGAAGGTGGACAATGCAAAATTTGTGTGTTTTGGATGAAAACAGCCTCTTATAAAATTTTCAAAATGACGCGAGTGGGAGGTTCTACAATGTATTTTTAAAAGGTGAGCCCCAATTACCACAATTCCCAAAGATGGACCCCAATTACCTCATGAGAAGAGCCTTTTTTTTTATATATATTTTATCAGACACACTAATTGTAAATTAGAAGTTAAAAATTAGAGCTTTTATTTAAGACATTAATCTAATTAGCTCTTATTAATTAGATTAGAGTTTCCAAATGGCCCCCAGCTTGGCAGAATTGGCAACCACGTAATGTAGGCCTCTTCCCATGATACATTTGGTCAAACTGAAAACTTTTCCAGTATCAATTTAGGCAGAAAGGAGCCCAACCGCTCAAATAGGTAGTAACTTCCAATTAGCAAACAAGATCATAAGCATGGCTATAATTGAAGTCCATGAGAATGTACAAGGTGGATTCACTCCCACAGCTTTTCATGACGATCTTTGTACTGTATGGTCGAGATTACAGATTATATTCCAGTAGTGGAAGCTGATGCCATATTTCTGTTACTGCAGGATTTCTCATACAAGCGAGGTGATTGGCTCGTTTTTGGTTCTGAAACTTGTGGGCTGCCTCCTGAAGTTCTGCTTGACTGCAGCAGTGAGAGCTTAGGTGGTGGAACCATCAAAATTCCAATGGTTGAAACTTATGTTCGATGCCTAAACCTCTCCGTGAGTGTTGGCATAGCTCTCTATGAAGCATCCAGGCAGCTAAACTATGAACAACTTCAATACCTGCCTGAGGCCTGTGCTGATAACCCAAATTCGTTTGTTTCTGAAGATATATTTGCCTAATTTATAAATCCTGCCTCTCTGCAGTTTTGCTTGGAGGGGCATTTTGTGATTGTTTTTTCTTGTTTCTCAATTTTTATCCAATTGATGTGGGCAGCTCATATTGGGTTGAAATTTTGCAATATAATGAGAGCTACATTGAGAGTGACTTGTTTAACTCGGCTATGTAATAGTTTGCAGCATTTTGGGAATAAATCTTCAGGAAAAGAAGGCAGCAGTTTTTTTTTGGTACCCTAGCTAAGGAGGCTGGGACCCCATCGAGCCCTCTGGTGAGGTTAGGGGAAACACCTTTTGGATGAGAAAAGTGGGAGAACTTTTCTTGAAACGTCTTGTCCTGTTTGGATTTCATTGAGAGTTCCTTTTTTTTTTTTCCCTTGAATTCTTTTGAGGATTCTTTTGAATGTGGATAAACCAGGTGAAATAGACAATCAGAGAAAACCGTTTTTCTGCAAAAATCAGGAGAAGATTGTTTTCTCCTAAAAGTGGAAAAGAGAACACACCCCTTTGTTTACTGGAAAATGAGCCTTTTAAAAACAGAGAAATGATCATAGCGGCCTCTATTGTGTGGACAGCATATCATTATTGAACCCATGTGTGTCTCACCTTTCATTGATCAAATTTCCTCTTAGCACATGAGCACCATCCCAGGTATATTGGACTGAAATTTGCTTGTACTCAAGTGATATCCACTCTTGGCTTGATCATCCTACAAGATACAGTTATTTATTGCAAACATGATCAACTATCAACCCAATAATGATTACACACTGCTTTAAGTGAAATTACATTAACTAGTCATTGGGAGGCATGTAATATGAATGACCAATAACAAAATTGCTTTGGCGGATTAAATGGAACTACCAGCCTCATTAACGCATAATCATGATCAAAAGCATCGATTTCTGACCATTCTTTGCCTTTCATATCTATCGTTCAGTTTCTCATTGACCCAGGTAGCTAGTAACACTCAAGAAGGCTAATCTTTCTATAGAAAGCACCTTTTTTTAATATACGTTTGTTTGGCTAGCTTATAGTAATGGAAACCTAAAATTATCAAAGTGAAAAGCATCCATCAATGGTGGAAATGTAAAATGGACCGCTAAAATATCCCTATAATGATGAGAGTGATCGGCCACCATTCAACCTTTTGAAACTTTCAGGAATTTCATGCTTCTCTCTAGTAATCTCCTCTTGGCCCCTTCATTTTTTTTCCTACTACATTGCTTAGATAAAAGCACATTTCTTGGGTAATCCTGGATACTAATTACATACTTTTCTAGGAAGAGTGCCAGATAAAATAACAGTAGATGGACTGGGAACGTTAAACTTAACCACTAGTTGTAGCAAATAGGGGAAAAAGCAAACATCACAAAACAAAATATGGAGAGAAACAGTAAGGACAATTGTGGCGCACAGGAAACCTTCCAGAACAGTTTCATCCATTGCCAAAAAGGTTTTATGTGCATAAAACTCTGTCAATTGGTAGGGAGTATAACCTCAATAACAGTGTAACTCCTCGAAATTTTAAACTAGTGTTTCAGTATTAATTTGGTATAAAAGGAACCCCAGAAACACCCAGAGGAAAATCTAACAGAGTTACAGAGCAGGCCGGGTGCAGCAGTCTACAAAATCTTAAGAAGCACCATCTTTTATACAAGAACAGGTTCAAGGAACATATCAAGAGCTGAGAGTTTTATCTTAGAAGGCGAACCTAGAAACTTCTTCATCTTCACCTTCACCTTCACCTTCACCTTCCTCCTCCTCATCATCCTCTGAAAACAGCTTAATATCCTCGTCATCTTCTTCTTCTTCATCTTCTTCCTCATCCATCACGTTTTTACCAGTTACTTTGTCCATTGAACCTTTGCTCAACACTGCAGTTTCTCGGCCAGATATCTCCATGTCCTTCATAAGCTTATCCATGTTCTCCCGTCTCCGCTCCTCTTCTAAGCGTTCCTTCTCTGCCCGTCTCTTGTCAAGATCAGCCCTGCAATCAAACATCAATAAGAATATAATATAAATACTGAAGTACAAACTCCCAAATCCATATGAAAGAAAGAAAGAATGACAAAAATGATGTTAATACTTGTAGTTGTCCATGTACTCATTAGCGCTTGCTTCTATAGCACTAAAGAAAGCTTCCATTCCAGCACCAGAAACAGCGGAGACTCCAACAGAGCGGAGATTCTTATAGAACTCATCGAGAACAAGCGAAAGGCTTCTTGTTAGGGTTGAGGTGTGCGACGAGTCAGATTCAACTGCTTTCTGAAATACCTCAAAATCTTCCATCCACTGTTTGCATAAATAACAGCACATTACAAGGATGAAGAAAAAAGTTTAAACACTTGATAATCAAAATTAATACAAAAGAATATTGGGAGTAACAAAACCACAAATTATCCCGGCTGCTGCTCAGCAGGTTAGGGACAGTGCAGCGTGCATGGATGTGTACGTTCAAGTTTCTTGTAAAGCAAATATATAAAAATAAAAAAAGAAAAGAAAGGAAATGGAAAAAACACAACAAATGTGGGAAAGAACAATATGAATAACCATAATCCACAGTTTCAAAATAAAAGTTATAACTGTCTATTGCATGTGGCCTTTCACCATATCATAAAAATAGCATCACTTTTCAGAACATAGGAACTTGGCAACATGAAAGAAAGGCTGGATGTGTTTAATACAGTGGAACAGAAACAGGTAATTTGTGATTAAAACTTCTGTATTAGGAATTTAGGCCAGACTGCTGCTGTTAAAAATTCTAGACTTCAACAGGGATTGTCTTGGGCAGTCCATTTTTATGAGAGGTTTTATCAGTTCCAACTTATTGCATCAAAATAGAAAGGTTTATTTGTCCAATGCTCCACAATCTGCATTTCGAAAAATGTACATGTTGGGAACATGAGGGTGGAAGCAACACTGAATAGGACCAGATGTGGCAATGACAATTTGGGTAAAAGGTCTTGGCAAGCATTAAAGCAACTAGTTTCAAAATGCAATTTACTATAATGCCCCAGAAGCACCCTAGAGCATGTAAAAATGATTTTTTTTTCCTTCATGATCTCATAAAGAGTTGGATTTTTTACATTACCCAGATTCTTAATTTTAAATATTACACATACAAGGGAACTGATCAATGAAAAATGGTTAAGAAGATAAAGAAACTAAACTAATGGAGAAGGTGGGGAGGGTCATAATGAAAGGGATAGTGGCAGAGGAGTTTTAAAGAAGACTAGTGTGTCTGCCATGCTTATAGACACAAAGGCCATGTTAACAGTACCAGAAACAACTGGCCATTCTGAAGAGAAAGGTTTCCCTTAATAATTCAGTAGTATTTTGAAAGGTAACTGTCCCACAGTTACAAAATAATGAGAATGAAAAGCAAGGAAAAAAAACCCTAATGAATCAACTTCCAAAAGAATTTTTTAATGCTCCAAATGAAAAAGAAAAGTAATGGAATCAAAGTTCTAAAAAAGAGAAGCAGACTGTTTTCAGATCATTCTATAACTGGTTCCCACTATACTGAATCCAGTGCAAGTACAAGCCTCCAAGACTTGAACCCAAGAATGGGATGTGCCTAACCAGCAAAAGCTGCTCACAGCATTGCCCCCACCAAAAAAAAAAAGTAGAGCTTATCAAAACGTTCTTTACTTTCTTTTCCATTCGTACAGTGTACAACACAAGAAGTCTACAAACTGCAGGACTTGAATTTAAGATGTCAAGTGAAGAAGACTGTGTTAAATGATAGCTATGACCTAATAGACCTATAGTTGTAGATTTTTTCTAGTATTTCTTATCTTACCATAAGTGATATTTTTATTACTTTGTACTTCATTGATATACAAGCAAAAGGTAACATCTTCTCATGGTATTAGTATAGCAGGCTCTCTTCCAGACCTAAAAACAGTCCCCTCCCTGTCATGGATTCACATCCTCTTTTCTTCTTTGTTTGGGTAATACTTCTTCTCTAAATCATTTATTTTACTATACATCTCTTAAAAAGTATGAAGATGGGAAGAGGTGGTGACCGAATATTGTGAAGACTTACTCTCTTTGGCACGGCCCATATGAAAAGAAAGAAATGAATGCATTTTTAATTCCCTAGAAAGCTTAATCAATACGGTAATTTACTCTACCAAGCTTAAGATGGCCAACAGGCCAAGTGGGAAATGGCCAGGAAGGAGTTTTTTTTCTTTTTAATTTCAAGATCTCAAATTAATTCTCCGGTTGGCAAGCTTGCATGTGTAGTGGGAAAGGAAGACTCGGAAAAAAAGGTGTCTTGTGGAATCCTCCACCAGGGTGGTTCAAGTTCAACGTAGATGGATCCACAAGAGGGGAAGTCTGGGCTTGGTAGGGTCTTGTACAAATCTGAATGGAAGGTCTTGATGGTTCCTTCTGCATCAATTGGCACGAAGGAGTCTAACGAGGTGGTCTTAGTCCTTGATATTACGTCCTACATTCTTTGCTAGAGATAGTATTTTGTCAAACCATCAAGGAAGCTAATGAGGTGCTGATGATCTAGCCAAGAAAGCAATAGAAAGGATCTTTGCTTTTCCAGGGCCTTTGATGGATCGGTTTCATCTGTTTGTACTGTTTCGTTAGTTGTAGCTTTTGTAGGAACATCTTTATTATACAACTTCAGTGCCGGTCATGTGTTCTAAAATATAAGCACAATATAAAGAATTAATATATATATATATATATATGCAAGAGAAAAAAATGGTGATAGAATTTTATGAATATATATTTGCTCTTTTATTGCTACAACTAAAGCTTAGGCAGAAAAACAAAATTGTGAGCAACCCATTCAAAACAAGTACAAAAGATTACAACAATTTCCAAAAAAAAAAAACAAGAAGTAATGCCTATTTTATAGCTATTTGTACCTCTAAAGCAAACTGATGCTGTGCCACATCTGTCTTGTTAAATACCAAAACCAAGGGCAAACGTGTCTTGTAGAGAATACTGCACGCATAGAGCATATTACTCATGAAAGTTACTGGATTTGTTGAACGAGGCGTATCAACTACATACGCAATCACAGTGGGAAAAGTTGAAGCAAAAGCTTCTGTAATTATTGCTCCAGAAGCCGACCAAGTGAAAATTTCAATTTGACCTGGGGTATCCACAAGAACATAATCAAGCTCATCTGCTCGCTTCTCAATTACTGATACTACCTGAAATCAGACGCCACCAACAGTTACATCTTGCAACCAAACAACCTTTTTTGAATAGTATTAACCAACACTGTTGTAAATATTTCAACCAGAAGAAGTCATCTTAAGAGTCTACCTCATCAAACTTAGTTGAAAAGAGGTTAAGTGAGGTGAGAATCCCTCCATTTGGGCCAAGATTGAACTCTTTCATGACTTCCTTGTACCTAACTGTGTCTCTTATATCAATATTTGCACCAAATGGAAGGGTCATGACTGCTGGGTCCAGGTTCAGCACGTATCCCCGAATATTCGATGCTTGTGTATGACAAACCAAACGGTGAAGAAATGTTGTTTTTCCACTCCCTAAAATATTTTTAAAAAAAAGAAAAAAAAAAAGAGAAAATGATGACTATCATATATACAGTAAAGAAAGGAGTAAGGCACAGAAGTTTATCTCTAGATTACATGCCTGCCATTCCTACAACAATAATAATAACTGGTTTTCTCTTAAAGTTAATAGATGAAGACCCCACTCCGGCAGATGATGATTCCTCTACGTGCAGTTTCCCCATCGACTTAGAAAGCTCCTCCTTTTCATCGTTCTTGGACCATACGAAGAAAGCAGAAAGAAATTAACATAAAAGCTAATAAAAGAAGAAAAAACAGGAAAGAATTTTACTTAAAATATAAATGACAAAGTACATACTCTGTTTCCCTCAGGTTTCTCTAGATCCATTTCCATCGGCACACCTTCTTATGCAGATTTCCGCTTTACACTGTGGGAATCCAAATCAATACCCATTATTTTCCATTTAAAATTCTCAATGACTCCCTATCTGAAAAATAAGATGAAATAAATAAGTACAACTTGACAGAAAAGGAGTAAAGCAGGGGCTTTTCTCCGAACACAATATTTAGATACTATGAATAAGCTTGCACTATTTTTCTTTTGAAATGGTAGCTTTATTGAATATAGCAAATCAGCATAAGAGACATATACAAGAGCACTCTGGAGCACAAAAAATTTAAAGAAATATAAAATAAAAAATGGCACCTGCTCAAAGAAAAGACACAGCAAAAAATCACTAAGACAAGGAAACATTATGAGATATGGTTAGAGAATTGCTCCTAGCACTGTCCTTTGCCAAGAAATCCACCGCCGAGTTCACAATCTGTTTTATTTGAGTAAAGGATAAACACTAGTCACTAAATAAGGTGATAGGACTTTTTTCTTTATCAGTATAAGGCGAAATGGGTCAACAGACATTTAACCTTAACTGACAACAAGAGGAATTATTCTACAAACCAAGTGGAACTTATTGACTCTCATATCCCATTAATTGACACACCCATATACTCCAAAAAGATGCATAAATAAATCACTGCAGTAATTCCTATAAACCAACACAGAAAGTTTTAATAAACATTGACTCCTAACGACAACTGAATAACATTATAAAATCAGGTTAGTGAAACACCCTAATCAGATATATGGAAGCCCCATTCTCTTTCATGGGTTTTGACAAGAAAGCAAAGCACTGCATAACCTATAGGGGCATTTTGGAGTTAGAAGCTAATGGAATGCTATTTCATTGAAGAGTGGAATCTAAACAAAAAGACTATATGAGTAAAAAAAAAAATGCAAGTCTGAACTAGAACCGGAACAAAGTCAAGTAAGAGAAACCCTTATGGTGGAGTGGCATAAGGCATGGGTTTGCTCCCGACATCTTGTGTTCTAAACCCGCACCAAGATTTGCCCGGTGTGCATTTGTGTGGGTTTAGCAAGCGCCACAAGAGTAGTAGTCCAGTTGGGTCAAAGACGTAGGGATACCCACGTCATCAAATTAAAAAAAGAAGCAAGAGAAATGACCAAATGGGTAATCTTCTTTTCATCCCAACAGGCCATGTTTCTCTTTTAGAGTTTCGGACAAGAATTTGCGATGTTGGGGTTTGTGTTTTCGGAATCTTGTCCCCAATGGCAGACCTACATGAATTGACCTGGGGGCTTCAGCCCGCACCATACCTGAGAAAAGCCCATAAGGGCTATATATCCCATTTGGCCCAGCCCCCATTTAATAACCCATTGAAGCCCCCTCCCTCTCCAACTCCAAAATATCCCTGGCAATCAATCCCTTTCTTTCTCTTGGTCTCTCTCTCTCTCTCAAAGTCCCCAAGTCGAAAATCCTCTAATCAATATCCGGCTCTGGCATTGGCATTGGCATCGCATGGTGCACATTACAGTCTACCTCTTCTCCTAGCATTCCTATTTGGCTCTCCCTCTCTCTCTCTCTCTCTCAAGTGGTGTGGAGCCCTGAGTTTGTGTGTAATTTTTTCAAAATTGTTAACTAAATCATAGGTGGAATCTTTTTATTCTTTAATCTTTTTTGTCATTTCATGGATTTGTTACATTATATGAAATAGTCTGTGTTAAAAGAGTATGTAAAGTCTCTATTCATTTATTCAAAAAATTATGTGGAAAGAGTGCATCGTATAAAAATTCCCATTCCAAGGTTGATTACTTCAATTCATTGGAAATTTCTCATTTTAGACAAGCCTAACTTCAACTTTTATATTTCAGGCTCACTAAGTCTTGCTACTTTTTTTTACATTATAGACTGTTATTTGTAATAATAAGTACGATCAATCATCAATTTTCTCTTGTTCTCCTTTATTGTATATTTCAGTATATATTGGAGGGTGTATTTCTAGAAATATCAGAGTTGAGTAGGACATTAATGCATTGCATAATATTCTCAACTATTCTCGAGTCCAGAAAAGACTCATTCCAAATTATTAATATAAAGAAAGTATATAAAAATAATGACTGAAATTTTCAATTGACGATTGGCAGCCCCCCTCAAACAAAAATCCTGAGTCCGCCACTGCTTGTCTCTGGCATTTACAAATGCTATGTTTCTCCAAAGGCATTTCAAAATTCCAGACACCTAGTTTGTATATTTTTGCTCGAGATTCATTCGAGAAGATAATCTACAACAGAAAACCATGGTGAACGTATGATCCTAGCACTATATAGTAATCTAAAACTGGAAGTCAACTGAACAGTTAACCAGTATTCATAGCAACCAAATCGAAAGCCCCAAAACCCAGATATAAAAAAACCCAAATCAAGAGATGAGATTAATTTAAATAAAATTAAAACCACCCATCATTCAATCTCATGCTCTCATAACAAAAAAGAAAGACAATGAAGATAATCCATGGAAGAGACAGAGAGAGAGAGAGAGAGAGAGAGAGAGGGGTTTTTTCATGGGGAAACTCCAGATTCTATGGCATGGGAGGCAAATGTGTCGACCATACCTGTGTTCTGGCCTGGTTGACGCCGAAAGACCGTCGGAGAAGAAGATGATTGGCGGGAGTATTGGTTCGCTGGAGAGATGGAATGGAAGAGGGAAGTACAATAGGGTTTTGCAGGGTATGGAAGAGGGAAGTACAATAGGGTTTTGCTGGGTTTTTATGTTTGTTCTTTGTGCTTTTTTTTCTTATTTTCTTCCCTTTAATGGAATTCTTAATCTGGTCCTTAAAAAGGGCACGTTTATGTACACACCCTTTCTGTGAAAAGAGAAAATTGTCACGTCAGCAAATTCCATAGAAATGAAAACCTCGGAAAAGGATTTCCATAGAATTTAGAAATTCATGTTTGGTGCAAAAAGAGTTTCCTCATTGAATTGGTGCAGATGTTGTTTGGTGCGGCTGTGGATTCCTTATAGAAAATCAAAATTTCTTATTTAGTGATATAATTTTTTGAAGAAAAATAACATAACATGTATATTATTTATTTAACATTAAATAATAATTTATATAAAGAAATAAAAAATGAAAGAGTTATAGGGTTTTTGGGTTGAAATTGACAAGAGTGAAGAAAAGAAGGAGAAGTTTTCCGAGGAAAACCATTTCCCATACCCCCCATGGGAAACCCATTTCCACAATTATCAAGGAAAATGCTGACGAGGCAGGAAAGCATTTCCGCGTAATTGTTCGGCACCAAACACTAGAAAAATACGTTTTCCGTGAAAAATCGTCAACTTTTCCGTGGAAAAGTGTTACACAAACATGCCCTAAATCTTGGCCTAATGTCAAAAAAGGGCTTCATAATGAAAAGATTCTGAAATTTTTTTCTCTTTTTTATTGCTTTAGAATCTTCTCCCTTGAGTGGACTGGCTCTAGTGGCCCACCTGGGGTTACCTTTGATCAGTACAATGCCTTTAAATCATTCTACTTTTCATTAATGATCTGTTACTAGGTTCAATTTTGCACTCACCGAACCTTCTTTCACCATTACATTGAATTTCGAAAAAAAATCTACGCTTAGAATGCTATTTAATTTTAGAGTAATTATTAAATTAAAGACTAAGATAATTTAATGGGGCTATTTTTTTGGATGATCGTTAATAAAGTGAGCTTTCCATCTACTTCTCTTCCACCAATAGTCGTGTTGAAAGTGGGCCCCATGAGTTGGACTGTATTTTAATGGTAAAAGTTTTCCTTCTTCTCAATGGGTCCTCACCATTAAGTTACTCTGTTAAAAAACAAGTTATTAGGACATGGATGAGTGCTAGTTTAATTAAAGATCATAAGAAGGTGGGACGCACCTTATAGGCCCATGTATTGTGAAACAAAGGGCGCATCTAGAGGACATAAATCTTGGACTGTGAATACGAAAACCTTTTGGTTTGTGAATACAAAAACCTCTTAGGATAATTCTGTGCAGGGAATTTTCCAAACAAGTTTGTTCTTCAGTGCAGTTCAAAACTTATGGGAATTAGTCTTCAAATGATTTTTCCTCACAGGATAATAGAGCTGAGTCCCCCTCCCCCTTTGAAAACTATTTTCCTTCAAAAAGTCTACCTAGACAAACTTTTTTCCCAGAATTTTGGACAACCCCTATGATATCCCTTGAATATTCTGTCCAAAAAATTTGTCCAGGTAGCACTACTATTTTTCCTTAGCCTTTTTTCTCCTGCAGCATTCCACAAACAATTAAGAAAACCATCTTCACAGCACAGCTGCAACTCACCCAAACTAGGATGGTCATCTGATACAATCTTGGAAACCGTAGTCTCCATGGCCAGCAGCAACCAACAGTAGTTGGACTTGGACACCTCCATCATAACATCACAGTCTTCTATCATTGGAATATAAAACATAGTCCCACTATCATGACGACGAGTGTGGAGGAGCAACAAACTGGTCAGTTAATGTAACAAAATATGGCCAAGGCAGGTTCCCCATTGGAGAGATTAGCTACAAAAGAAACTGAGGGAGAGGGGCTACAAGCACAGTAAGTACGGAAAATCTACAGTCTGGGTTAGTACATTAATTTTAAGACTTCATTACCATGACAATTAAAAAGCAGAAACTCAAACTCTGGGAAGAAATTAAAGACAATTATTTTCAATGAAAAACCTTATATAGATAATTTCATATGAACCATATCGTTAATTTGGTTTTAGGTTTCAATATTTTTTGAGCCATCCATATCACAGAACATTTGATCAAATGATAGGTTTAAATACATACGCATGAACTCTAGATTAATGGCAATCTAAGATGGGTCAATGGTGTGAAGATTGCAGAACAATGGTTGAACCGTTTATGTTACAAAATTACACAATGGGAGGTTGAAACTGCATTCTTTCTAATGCCATTTTCCTCTCACAAAAAGACACTCCAAAATCATAAATTTTACATCCATCCTAGTCCAACCAAATCCATCCCCATCTTAGTCCTCTCCAGTTCAAACAACCCAACCAATGCAGCTTACTCTTAACAAAAAAAGAACAAGACTACATGAAGTAGTCAATCTATCCAATTCGATCTAGATTGTCTGAAACAGTTCTCATCCGAGGTCTCATTTCTGGATCCATTTCTGTGCACCCCAGTGCAACATGAAACACTGCAAGAACTTGTTTCTTGGCATGAACCTCATGCAGCAGCAATGGGTCTACCACCTCTGATAGCGGTCGCTCCTTGCGAAAGGCGTCCCTCACAAAGCTCTCCAGTCCAGGCTCCGGAAATCGACCGGTCAGGATCTCCAAGAGCACAATCCCAAAGGAGTAGACATCGCATTTCTGAGTCAGTTTACTGCTTGAGGAGGCTCTGGCCTCTGGAGCCAGGTAGCTGGGACATGGTTTGGTGGGGACTTTTGACCCCTGCAGGTCAGAACCAGAAGCTGTCAATTGGAGAGCAGCTGCTGCTGTGGAGGATTTGTTGTTGTAGGTTGCTGAGGCGAGGCGGTTGAGGCCAAACCCAGAAATGTATGCAGTGAAATCGTCGTCGAGAAGGATTTTGAAGGATTTTATGTTGCCATGGACATATTTCCTAGGGCTGCATTCGTGAATGTGGGCTAGACCACTTGCAGAGGCTTGAGCAATCTTCAACCTTGCTGCCCATGACAAAGGGGACGATGAACTCAATGGCCCACCTGCAATCCTCAAAAGAAATAAAGAACTCACAATATCATCATCAACATAATAATTATAGTAATGGCTTTCTCTAATCTCTATTGAGGTCTGTTTGCTTGCATTAAAATACATATGAATTGAATACATGAAATTCATATTATTGGTGGTTAAAAATGAGGATTTAAAGTGACTCTTCAAAAACGAGCATTAAAAAACCTTTCGTTTTAGAGAAATAGAATTAAAAGAAAGTGGGAAATGAACTGCTAAGTGATGGCTGGTTTATTCATTTCTCATATTTTTTTATTCTATTTCTCGAGAGGAGAAGGTTATTTTATGCTCATTTTTAGGGTATGAATTCTATGTATTCAATTTCTATATATTATAATGTAAACAAACGAGTCCTCGATGCCAACGCCTTGCGTTCCACCCAAGTAAAAGGAATTGGTAAAAAGTAAAGAAATAAGCTAAAAGATCAAATATCTAACATAAATATAAGAGACTTCTACATCTCTGAAGCTAAGACCCGATCCAGTGGTAGCTCCAGGAATTCGAGTCAGTGGGGTCAACAAAAGGCTTATCTTCCGCAAATCGAACAAATTTACTTTCCCCTTCATCAACATTTGTAATCTACTTTCGATAATCCAACAAATATAATATAAAATTCTCAAATAATCTATTTCCGATAATCAGAAAAAGATAATATTGAATTCTAAAAAAAAATAAAAAATTTTAATACATTGTTACTAATAGTTCTTAATCCAAAAAGAAAATCAAAATACATAAACTCCTACAGTTGCCCTCAACAGGTTTTCATATATTGAAATCGTTGCATAATAGCTTCATTATCAACACTAGCAACCACATATTTTTCAATATATGTGATCAAACAGTCATTCATCCATTAATCTCCCATTTAATTATACAACCTATTATTTACGTACTTCATTGCTAAAAAAGTTCTTTCTACCGTCGCAATCGCTACTGGTAAAATCAACGCTAATTTTAGATGCAAATAAACCAATTGATATACATGTCCTTCATTGACTCCACTAATTTTCTAGCAATGTCATCAATTCCTTTTAGTTCTAAAAACTCATTGTTAAAGTGCATGTCAGCAATGTGGACCTATTAATTTTTTATTTATTTTGGTAGACAGTTGGCCCATTAACTTAGGTAGTGAGTATTTTATTGTGACTTTTGTTCACTATCACATTAACATAAAAAAGGTGAAAAGTTAGCTAATGTGGGGGTGAAACTCTTAAATTGAGTGGGGTCAAAAGCTTCCTATAAGTTCAATTCATGACATAAAATATATATATATATATATATATATTTAAAATATTTTTTTAGATCTCAATGGGCTCCGACCCCACTGAGATCAATGTGGAGCCGCCCATGACCCAATCATTAATAATTTGTGTACTACATGCGCAGCAGTGGACCCAGGATTTTCATTTTGGGGAAGACTCAAAACAACTAGTTGGGTTTTGAGGCAAACTCAGAATTCTCATGTGGGCTGACTCAGAATTCTCAAGGGAAGTTTTCATGCCGGTTTTGGATGTGGACCAAAAACTTTCAAGTGAATTTAGGGAGCGGACGAGTCCAATGGGGGCAACTGCTCCAAGACTATTTATGTGGGTCCACCCCTGTCAACATATGAAAAAAATCAGACAAAACCCCACCTGAAGGATATTTTCCCAAAACATGAAATCTAAGTAGTTGAGGCACCACTTGCCAACACTAGCATGAAAATCAGTCTCATGATGCAGGAGTCCACACACACACAGAGATTTGATCTGCCCAAGCCCCACAACCTCCACTCAGGTGAACCCAACTTCAACTATGTAGGCCCGAACTTGGCTCATGGACTCGTCTGTGATGGAGACCAACCCACTTAAATACAAGACTACCCACCAATTTTCCCACAGAAATGTGGAAATATCCAACGAATCCAGATATTCGTACAGGTACAGTACAGGTAAAAGGAAAATGGAAATTTTCAAATATGGCCTTAAGTTTTTGCCTTATTTCAAAAAAAGACACAATGAGTTTTGAAACTTTTCAAATTAGTTCCTAAGCTTTCCAGTAAATTCTCAATTAAGGACATACGGCCATTTAAAAGTATTTTCTGGTGCCTTCTTCCCTCGGTATTTTAAAAATACTCAAATTACCTTTCATTTAAAGTCATGACATGGTTTCAGCAGCCACTACATGCAGCCAATCGCTGTAGGAATATTGGGTGTCTTTGATCACTGTGAGGACATCGACGAGGGAAACGAGGAGAATATAGAGGAAGTGAATGAGAGTTATATTACAATGATGGGTAATTTGGGTATTTAAAAAGATAGAAAAAAAGTTACCGAAAAATAACTTTAAATAGATAGATGTCCTTAATTGAAAATTTCCTTAAAAACTTAGGACCTAATTTGAAAAGTTTTGAAACCTGTGTCTTTTTTTAAAATAAGGCCGAAACTAAAGGACTTTTTTGAAATTCTCCCAAAAGGAAAGTTGACAGATACAGAGTTCACGAGATGACTCATATAACGACAAACTCTCTGATTCAAATCACTGAAATGGAACAACTGGCCCAGAATCCTCTCCTTCCCTACAAATCCATGTAAAATCTTCAACTCCCTTCACCCTTCTACAAGCTGTGTCAAACTTTACCCAAATTGGACAGAGTTTGCTTCTATGATTAGCTATCTTTTTATCATTAGTGTCATCAAAGTTACCAACTCAATCAAAGACAATTAAAGAAATCCTTGATCAGGCCGGCCACAAACAATGTCCAAAACAACTTTATTTTCTAATCAAAAGCAAAGCAAGTGATCTCCACCTTCTACCACTTTCATTTCCTTTGATCTGATTAGGCTTCTCATACACAGAAAACAAGAACCCAACAATTAGTTGGGCGACCACTGGAGCAGCTTTGGCCCACCAGTCAATGATCCAAGACTTTCATTTGATAGGCCCCACCTTGGATAACTACTGATACTGTAACAATTTCCTAGATCAAAAGGTCCCAAATTCACATCATGTGCCATCAAATGTTGTCCCCAACGAGAACAAGGCCGAAACGTTACGAGAGAGGGAGAGTATAATGTATATGGAAGATAACGTAAGGTAACGTACCATGCAGGGCAGCATGCAAGCTGCCGTTGGAGATGAAATCCGACACGAGAAGCTTCTCGTCCGTAGCGTAGTAATACGCCCTCAGCCGCACGACATTCCGGTGCCGGACCCTCGTAATGGCCTCCACCTCGGCCTCGAACTCCTTAAACTTCCACAAACCCCCCTCCCCCAACCGCCTCACCGCCACCGATACGCCCTTTCCAACCACCACCTTATAAACGATACCGTTACGGCTCTTCCCCACCACATAAGCCGACGCCCTCAGCAGCTCTTCCAGCTCCAACCCAAAACCCCCCTCTTCATCCACCACATAAAAATCCCCCTTCTGCCCCTCCACGTCATCATCCTCAGCCTTCCCTTTCCCCATTTTGCCCTTCTCCGCCACACATCTCCTCCTCTTCACGATCCACACCGAAACCGTTACGACACCGACGCTAAAAGCCAACCCAGAAAGCACCAGAACCGGAATCCCAGTTCCGGACCCCTTCCTCGCCCGGGGCGCCGAAATCGAGAAGATGGGGCTCGGACTCGACTTGGGGTTCTGCGGGATTCCAGCGATTTCGGGGCTTTCTGCATCTGGGCACGGGCTCCGTAACGGAAATCCGCAGAGGCTGGGATTTCCGGCGAACGCCGTAGGGCCTTGATTCAACAGCGATCCTTTCTGCGGAATGGGTCCGCTCAGATTGTTGTGGCGGAGATCCAAGCTCAAATAGACGGGGAATCTGCCGAAAGAATCGGGCACGGAGCCGGAGAAGAGATTGTAGGAGAGGTTGAGCGTGCCGGAGAGATTGGATAGGTCGGAGAGAGAAGAGGGGAGAGACCCATTGAGGAGATTGAAGGAGAGATCGAGATGGGTGAGGTTCTTGAGGGATTTGATCTGGGGTGGTATGGGTCCGATGAGGGAGTTGTGGGAGAGGTCGAGGGAAACTAGAGAGGAGGCGCTGAAGAGGTGGGAAGGAATGGGGTTGGAGAAGTTGTTGTGGGGGAGGGAGAGGTGGGTGAGGCCGCGGAGGAAGCCGATTTCGGACGGGATGTAGCCGGAGAGGCGTCTGTTTGGGAGAGAGATGGCGGAGACGCGATTGGAGACGCAGGTGATTCCGACCCAGTTGCAGGGAGTTGGGTCGGAGTCTTTCCAGGCGGAGAGGACGAGGGTTGGGTCGGAGGAGATGGCGGATTTGAGGGCCAGGAGAGAGAGGCCGTCGGGGGTTAATGAGGTGGCGTTGGGGAGGAGAAGGAGAAAGATGGTGGCGGAGAATACAAGAAGAAGCAGAAGAAGAGGAGGAGTTCTCATCTTGGGGTGTTTGTTTGGCTGTTTTGGATTGTGTTCTTGTGCTTTTTTGGTATTTGGTTTTTGACTATGCGACTGCCATCTCTGCAGCAGGAGTTGCAGAAGAGAGAGAGAGAGAGAGAGAGCGCGTGTTAAAAAAAGGCTGTAGCTTTGGACTTTGGAGTGTGGAGAGATGACAAAGGAAGTGAGATTTTAAGCGGGTTTTTGAAGAGAGAGAGAGAGAGAGAGAGAGAGAGAGTGCGTGTTAAAAAAAGGCTGTAGCTTTGGAGTTTGGAGTGTGGATAGATGACAAAGGGAGTGAGATTTTAAGCGGGTTTTTGAAGAGAGTGAAGGATTTCAAAAAACAGTAGTAGCTTGGCTGCACGCTAGACTGCTAGTTAATGTAGAAATTGACCTCAATAGCCTCATCACTCATAGTTTAATAAGTTTGTTAGGGTTTGAGCAGTTAGCAAAAGTAACCCAAATTGTTTTAAAAAAAAAAACCCAAAATGAAAAGCTTTCATATGATGGAATCCAACATGTGGGTAGTTTTTGCAGATTCATGGTTTCTCATTTGATTAGGTTGACGCGGTGAGAGTTTTGAAAAGTCACTCTTATTAGACAGCTGAATCCTATATAATGTTGGAATTCAAAACACTCTTTTTGCCATGAGTATTGTCTATTGTGGGACAATATTTGAAATTCCTTATATGCTCTGCACCATATATCCACAAATGCATTCAACCAAATAGGCTTCATTTAGGGCTGGTTATTTATTGGAATTCTAAGAATCTATTTTTAGAGGAATTTAAAATTTTTCAAAAGCAGTGTCCTTAGGTGAAATTTCAAATCCCTCTTTTTTGTTGGAGCATTTGAGATTTCAACCAAATGAATAAAGAATGAAATTTCAAAAGGTCTTTTAAAACCTTTTAGATAGGGTTGTAAACGGGTCGGTTCCGATCCGGGTCCATGGTGGATCCGGAACCAAAACCGATAAAGAAAATGTGGAACCAGATCCAGAGTCATTGCGGAACCGGTTTCTTGGCTCCAGAACCAAAACAAGAACCATATATGGGACGAGTCCGGGTCTAGGTACAGAATAATATTAAAAATATATATGATTTTTAAGAGAAAATTTTTAAAATTGAGGTAATATGTCGGGTCTAGAGTTCGAACCAAGGTTGAACTTGACTCATCCCATTTACTTATCGCGCCTAAATAAGTATCCAGACCCGGTTTTTAACGGGTTGAAACCTCTGAGTAATTAAAGAATCGGAGACCCATTTACATCCCTATTTTTAAGTAACTGAAATTTGGAATTCCAATGAAAGAAGTATAAAATTTTAAATGCCAGTAGACAAGATGTCACATCATTCCAAAAAAAACCGTAACATAGTAAATTCTTGTCAGGAATTCTAATAAAAAAATAGCCTGGATGCCATTTCTTCCAAATTCTTGGCAGGGTATGATATTTTATGTCAAAAATCCAAATCTTTGCTCGTAGGGATAAAGAGATATTCAATGATAAAATCTCTTCACATCAAACATTGTAACGATTGATGAGCTAGGAAAACCAATGCTCATGGCATTTGAGTTATACAAATGTGTCCTTACGGAGGCAAGGATAATATATAATTTCACAATATTCAAATATAAAATACAAACTCAGATTTTATAAGCTTAATTTTGATTTCAAACAAGATGATGGTGAATATACAGCAATAACAATTGTGAATACAGTTACCATCTAACAAGAGAGCTTGATGATGGCAAATGCAATAGGTTAGATGTCGGTCAAATTGTTTAGCTTAACGAGCATAGGCTCATTAGGGACCTTGTTCACTTGTTAATTGGGTCTAAAGTATTTACTCAACCAAATTCAGAAGTTGAAATTGGGTTGACAGGTTGAATAGCAACAGTTGACTTGGATGAAATCAGCCTAAGTATTAATTGAGTTAAAGACGAGGTTAGGTTGGGGGATCAGGTTTGGATTTGCAAACCCCAATTCTTTTTCAAGGCAAAAGGAGTGAGATTTGAAACGCTGTTCTATTTTATTATATGAAGATTCTCAAAAACACTATTTTAACTTCGTACATATATTCAAGTCCGGCGAGCACCTATCTAAAGAGAGAGAGGACGAGGTAAACTCTGGATTTATAGTGCATAAGTCCCACTTCGGAAACATCCAACTTTTGACCCTAAACACATATGTATGACCTGGCCTTTAACTTCGAAAGACACAATTTAAAGATACAAGCCGACACATGTGGATAGTGAACTCGGGTCAACCTGAGTCTTGATGATAAAGGTGCAAAATAATCCACACATGGAGAACATAAACATCCAATTTTCGCCTCCTACAGAAGTTGAAGGACCATTTCCATTTCCAGCTTATATCCCCACCCATACTCTTTTATAATCCATTCCTGGGACTCACTTGCCAATGAATTGAAATATATTTAATTTTATGCAGACAAACAACCCTGTGGCTGTGAGTGATGGGTCTAAAATCTGGGGCCAACCATTAATATTTTAGTTCATCAATCAGCCAATCCATTTAAGATACAGGGATACTTTTGTAATTCAACTGCAGATATTAAGCAGTAATAAGTGGTTGAACATTGAGAGTGAGAGAGATACTTTTGTAATTCAACTGCAGATATTAAGCTGTAATAAGTGGTTGAACATTGAGAGTGAGTGAGAGAGAGAGAGAGAGAGAGAGAGAGGATGCACCAGAAGTAACTTGTTTAGCTTTTCAGTGGTTTGCTGTAGATGCACAGAGAGCACTGGGAGGCATTCATAATAGCCTGTCAATTGCACCACAGCTTTTCTCTCCCTTTTGAAATGGTGGTGATGATTCCAACAAGGAATCAAATTCCCCACAGTAATTCTAAAACTACAAAAAAACCAGTAGGATCATACATCTTCACTAATGAACAAGACATGATTGTTACAATATCTTCTTGTTATACCAATTATTAATGATTCCTAGGAAGAAAAACTTATGAACCTATGAAGCATGAGTTCACTGAAATTTTGAAACATTTATGCCATGGGCTCCCTCTGATGTTTTTCACAGCTCTAAATGTGCATGGTACTTCAGGTTCAGGGCCTACGTCCTTGGCTTTGCTTTCTTTACTATCCACTGCTTTTTCCAATCTTAGCTAATCATCTTCTAGATCTGACTCTATTGCTTGAAGAAATTCTTCACTAACATACCAACCCATGTCAGACTGGGTTTAATTTGAGACACTTATAAAAGCATTGTTGGAGACTCTTGAAATTAAAATCTGACTCTACCAACAAGGCATGAAAATTAAAACAGTAGTTAGAAACTGCCCCAACGCTAAAAATTTATTATGGCCATTGTAACTGGACCATATATAGGGGGCCAAAGGCAGTGGTATCTCTTTACTATTATTGGTAGTGGTCTATTTCATTCTTAATACATTTGTTGGACTAGAATCTGGCTACAAATAAAATTGACTTCAGTCATTGCTATTTGCTAAAGCCTTTATGTATCAGATGATTTGGCTATGTTCTTTCAAGTTTCCAATTTCTTCCCCTTCATGTTGGTTGATATGTAAATATTGTTATACAGATCCTAACAATCTGGTTTTATTGATGAATCTGGACCATCGACCATAATTGTGTGCATATGTGTCAGACTGTCACCCATGGTAGATGATTAAAAACATTAATTGGGACTGGCCCTTGATATCTATAATTGCTTCTGTGGGCTTTTGCTTTTATCTTTTTTTTTTTATTTGTTTTACTTTTACCTTGGAAAGATTCTTCAAGGTTATTTTGTTACACTTATGAGCTACCAATATTTTAAATGTTTCTAAAATTCTAGTAGTCTTACCACCATACAGACAAAGTCATGTCCAGAGAATTTACTTTGAGAGAATGAAGTTTTATCAGCTCATGTATGAAACGATTTTGACCATCACCCACACCCATCATAGCATGGGAAATTTACATATAATCACCTACAGTTCATTTTATTTCGCTAAATAATGACCTCTATTAACCTAAATATCTTGATCGACACCTTGAATGTGAGATGCTTGAACTTATTAAAACTTGTATTTCCTCCAGTTTTATTATATTTATGAGGTTTCATTGACATCTAGACCACATTTAATAATTAAGTTTTCAACTACTGAGAAAAGGAAAAAGAAAAAAAAAAAAGAGAGAGAGGAGAAAACTCCCAATTTTCTTAGCTTTTAAACCTATCTACCCTTTTTCTTATGGAAAATTCTCAAATATGGTCGTAAGTTTTTACCTTATTTCAAAAAAGGACACAAGTTTTGAAACTTTTCAAATTAGCCCCTAAGCCTTCCAGTAAATTTTCAATTAAGGACATATGGCCATTTAAAAGTATTTTCTAGTGACTTTTTCCCTCAATATTTTGAAAATACCCAAATTACCCTTCATTTAAAGTCATGACATGGTTTCGGCAGCCACTAGGTGTCCTTGATCACCGTGAAGACACCGGCGATGAAAATGAGAAGAATATAAAGGAAGTGAATGAAAGTTTTATTACAATGAAAGGTAATTTGGATATTTTATAAAAATAATTAAAAAAAATTGTCGAAAAATAACTTTAAATAGATGGAAGTCCTAAATTGAAAACTTCCTGAAAAACTTATGGACTAATTTGAAAAGTTTTGAAACTTATGTCCTTTTTTGAAGTAAGGCCAAAACTTAAGAACTTTTTTGAAGTTCTCCCCTTTTTTTTTATAGAAAAAAGGGCAACATTCTTTTCCATAAGCCAATATGTAAGAGTGATCATTCAACATGTCAACTTAAATACTTGGGCTCTATGGAAAGCCAGGAATAATTTTATTTTTAGGGGGAAGTAGTTAACCCTTCCCAAATTCTAAACGCAGCCAAAAGCATAATGTTGAAGTAGTTCCCAAAAGAGCGGTTACTCACCCATTAACTTCTCCCTTGGACTTCGAGAGCTAATGTAGATCATTCTAATGATTATGTTTTGGTCTTCTCAGATTTGGTTTTTAGAGAAGCCTATGGAATGGAAACTCTAATTGCTATATGGGTGGATGGCTTTTTGTTTGTGTAGTAGGGGTGTTCTCCTTGTTCAAAGGAAAATGCACAGCCACAACCTCACCAAAGTTCACCTCTTCTCTGATGCTTTGGAGATCATTAAAAAGGTATCAATGGAAGATGAGATTTAGCTCCATTATTTTGGATACTATTGCTTTGTCTAGACTGTTTGCCTCTATCAAGTATTCTTATATTCCTAGAAACTTCAATGGAGTGGCTCTTTTTGGGGTTAAGCTTTAGCTTCTCTTTGAATAGAGTTGTGGTGCCCGTTGTATTTCTTTCTTCTTTTTTTTCAATGAACACTTGTCTTTCTAAAAATAAAAAAAAGCTAAAAATGTTTGGGACATACTAATGAATATCCGGCAGATCTGACCTAAATGGGATTCATCATAAGCAACCCAATTACCCAACCTATTCTGTCTCCATATATATGTACCCATCACATCCAAACTATTCACATTTCAATAAAACCCATTGTTCACGTGTTTCACCAATGGATTCGCAAGTGAATAAATTAGTTGGATCCAATGGGTGTCATGTGGGTCCACTATCATTTAAGAGAGACGCTATCGCTACACTATTTACGACATTCCATAATGATTACTTTACTTAGGTGGCCCACCTTAATATTTGATTTGATTTTCAGTCAAAGGACATTTTGGCATTTTAGGAGTCATTTTCTCATACCAATAGATTTAAACTTAAAATATACTTTAAAAGGTTCAAACTTAAAAATATTTAACTCAATGTATAAGTAGTTTAAGTTGGAAGAATCACAACCTAATTTTACTTACAGATATTGCTGAAGCTAGATCATCTATCTAACCTTCTGATTGTTGTCATTAGATGGGCGGGTAAACTAAAATCACAGTTGTTTCAAAAGGGCGAAATCCAGCAAGAAGAAAGAAATTGTCCATTAACTGGATGGATAGGACCATTAACTGGATGGATAGGACCTCTTTCAAATTCAATCATTCGGGTTCCAATCAACAACTGTAAGGTGGGCCTGTGCCACTACATGGGGTTTAGAGTCAGTGTCAGGGCGTGGATCGATCACAGTGGGCCCCACCAAAAGATTACACCTAGTGTTAGGTCACCAGTTGCTGACTGGTAATCCTAGAGGTTAAAACATGAGTATGGGAAAAGATCAAGAAAGCATCTGATCTTTATTTTTTGTACAGCCTATGTTTCATTACTTGGTGACACATTTTCCGGGATAATTTTTTTTTTTTTTTTTTCTCAATAGAGAGGATTTCAATTTCCTACAATATAGGATTTCTTTATCCAATAGAAAGAGAAATCCACCATCATTTGATTTTCCGTGCAGCCCACTATCCCATTGCTTGGTGCAACACATTTCCTTGATTTAAAAAAAAAAAGGTGACATGATGTTCCATGATGGAGAGGATTTCTACTTCCTTCCGGAGGAGGGATTTAGTATTCCTCTCTCCGGCGGCGGAAATAGAAATCCAGTGTGAAATCCTTTCATTGCACAAGCAAGTTCTTAGTTTGGAACTACTGTGCACACATCCAGCAAGGCTTTGCAAAATAAATTTATGAAGTAAGAATTCAAAGGTGACATGCTTCTTTCAGAGTATCAATTTGATGAAGGGTGAGAAGTTGGATACCACAAACTGAGATGTGGATTGATTCATGTCCTGTCCAAGCTATAGCAAGTTAAGATGACTAGATTCATTATATCATGGCATATTATACAGGTGGAATGAAATAGATGTCTCCAGGGACCAGATGGTCAGGAGAGAATGCAAACTTACTAGAATTAGTCTGATGCATATCAGTTCATGGTTCTGTTTCATGTTAATTTGAATATTGCCTTGGATATTGTTTGCTCGCACATGGACCATCCCCGGGCCACTTATGGTGGCTAACACATGTAGGCATCCACCACAGACTTGGCATACAATATCCAAGCCCTGTCACATCATCATGATGCACTCAAATGAACTTTGTTGGAATTTCTGGATGCTCCAGTACAAAGGAGCATTCAGGAATTCCACCATGCAAAATTTTCCAGAGAGACATTCCTTGAATTCCAGTAAAAAAACAGGAAGAATTACCTGAAAGTGTGGCTCCGAGTTATGACAAGTCATTCACAAAGTTGCAAAAGGGCACATAAAAAATAAAGTTGTTGCAAGGTGGGGCCTGAATAGAACCTTGTAACTTTGGCAGACAGAGGGTTCCATCCTCTTGAATTAAATTGTGGGCCAGTTTTCATGGCCTCTGCTCAGACAGCCAGGATCATCCAGATTTTCTCCGGTCCAAGATAATGCCCCATCCTTGATACGAAACGTCATTTTAAAGATCATAACTAGTTTGAAAGAAAAGACAAGTTTGTTTCAGATTCAATTTAGTGCTTCAGTCAATTAAAACATTGCACTGTGCCACGAGCACACTAAGTTGGATTCAATCTAGCTCACCAACATAATAGTTAATAAAAAGAATAAAATATAATTGTCTACTTTCAGATTAGTGTGTAGCTTACAATTCATTTATGTGCCCAATCGGGCGTTCAATTTTCGCAGGGCAGTGCTTTCTCTTATCAAGCTCAATGTCCGTCAGTCTACACCCTTAAAGAGAGCGCATGACTTTCCCACTGTGTTGCTGCTACACTAGAATGATCCACCTCTGAATTCTGAAATGATGCAACTCTTGTAGTTTTACTTTTTATAGCCTTGCATGAAGTCTAGCTCTGCAATGCCTGTGGGCATTGAAACCTGGCCAAAGAACATTAAAAAAAGGAGCATTACTACACAGTAGATTTCGACCCACACATTGCTGAGTCAGCTGATCACTGATCACATAATATATGCCACCCAGATGAGAAATAATCAAAGTGTGAGCAACTAAAACAGTATTCAGTGTATTGTTCACCATACCATACCATACAAACTGATCTAAAAAAGAGTAAGCTTCCATGAGATGTTAGCATGGTATCTCGAGGAATCAGAGGACATGGATGCTTGACCATCCGCCAGATAGTGATGTGTATGAAGTTTATATGCCATAAGTTGTCCTGAATACGAATAAGAATTACAGCATTACCATTCCCTTATGGAGAGGTTACAAGACACTGGTACACCTCAGGGAAAGGTTACAAGTATAGCATCGATATCAACACACTTTGCAACGGTAGTCATGCATTCCACTCTTCTCACTTTCTCATTTCAAGAAAAATCTTCCGTAGCTTTCAAAATAGTGGGGTTTTCTCAAGATAATCAGGGAAATGTAACTTTACAAAGATTCCAGGCAAATATCACAAAAAAAAAAAAAAAAAAAACATTGCCAGATAATAATCATGATGACAATATTTGTGAAAATACTGTGTTAACTTGATTTTTCATGGAGCAAAAATCTTGAGATCTCTAATCCCATAGGTTGGGTACTTGTTATCAGTGAGTTTTTCCCCTCTCAATGGTAGTCAGTCTCTGATTAATCACCTTGTATCCTTTTTTGTTGATAAATGTCCTTGTACACATTGTCACAGATATTGTTCTCAGGAAATTATTCTCAGGGTATTTGCAAATATGAAGTTCCTCTCATGATAATGTTGGGAAAATGAAGCAAATAGTAAATTAATTCTCAAAGAATTAGAATACAAGATAAATATAAAATATAGTTAAAAATTATCCTCATAGATCTTTCCAATGTTCTCTGATTTTATTGTTCATCCATAAAAGGTTGGACTGGTCCAAAACAGGTAAAAACCGAAAGTTGAAGTTGTTGGACCGATAATTATTCTAAATATAATTTTTTGAGGCCCAACATAGTTGGGACAAGGCTTTGATGATGATGACGACGACGATAATTTCTTGAGGCAGAACCAAATGGTCAAATAGGGTTGGACCAGATGGACCACTTCACTGATTTGGCCATCAGTCCAGTTTTTTAAACATTGATAAATTAATACGGTTCTGTTCAAGGGACCCAAGTTTAAGCATAAATAGCAACCAACTTCCTTTTTAGTATTCACAGTGGTTTTGTTCTTCTGTTCTTCCATGAATTTAGTTGTGCCTCCTGTAAGTCACACTGTCAAGCCTTTTGCTAATTATAACGTGCAAACTAAAGTCATTTTCCTACATTTATGTTGAAGGGCAATATTCCTTTCAAGAGCATGGTAAGTACTTCTGAAAATATGATCGCAGTAACCTGGAAGGAATATTTCATGAACTATATGTTGTACATCATGATCATATGATGAAACCAATGTTTCAACCATAGTTAATATAATCCTACAATTCGTATCTTGAATTCCGATTCGTATCCCATCCCGAATATTAAAGAAAACGATTCGTATCTATGTAATGAATCTCACTTACAAATGAATCTTAGGATTCAGGTGTGAATCCTACGATTCGATTCTCGTTTCATCGAATCTTACGATTCAAGCGATTCGGCTAAGTGAGAATGGCTACATCCAAAAAGTTAATATTAATAATCTTTTACCTTCTTTTCTTTCTTCATTCTCTCTTTCTTTTATCACTTGTGTTTTTAAAAGGTTATTTAGTAGTTAACAAAACTTCATAAGAATTTTTTTGCAGCTTCGATAAGGTTTTAAAGATGAATAAAGAACAAACATTTAACTAAAGCATTCGACTATACATATAGTGCTTGTCTATATCTTCTTCTTTTTTAATCTATTTTTTTTTTTCATAAACACTTTCTTAACTGTAAGAGATATCCTACTCTATACTGTAAGAGATATCCTACTCTATAAGATTGATGGTTTAGATTTTATTTTATTTTTATATTTTAATTTAAAGATAATAAAATCTATTTATATGTATATATGAGATATGCTCCTATGAGAGCATCTCTCACCTTACTATGAGAGATAAGGTGGGGGCCCTCACATCCATATCCAATGCCAACAACTTAAATGTGAGGGCCCCCACATTTATCTCTCATAGTAAGGTGAGAGATGCTCTCATAGGAGCATCTCCCTATATATATATACTGATACTTTAAACTTATTTAACTATTTATACAACATTTATTTCATATATATTAACATATGTCATGATGTTCTTGATATAATTGTATGATAGACTTACTTGTTATTGTATTTATACTACTATAAATGGAAAAATGGATGGTTAAGAATAATTACTTTTTTCCTTTTCTTTTAATTTTTAATCATTTTTCATTTATATTAGAAAAATAAAAAATCCTACGCGATACAATTCACGATTCGATTCAATTCATGGGTATGAATGATTTGCGATACGATTCCGATTTTGAAAACTATGGTTTCAGCCATAATTTCCTCACAATATAACCTTTGAACCAACACTTTCCCTTCTAAAATTCTTATTAAGAGATTCCGGTACTCCTACGCCCATTTGCAGTTACAACAAAAATCAGAGTTGCTGTTTGTCATTGAATTGAAGATGTGGTTTTCACAAATTAGCTTTCCTCTTCCGGTTATGATAAAAAAAAAATGAGACTGCATGTTTATTCACCTCAATTGAAAGTAATCATCAAAAGTCACATAAAGCAATTTCATGGTTGCCAACAGAAGATGAATCTTCTATTGCCTCCTTTTGAAATCTGATCAATCAAAATTTCATTTTAGGAATTTCGGGATTTTACTAGTTCTTCTATAGGTGGAAGTAATGAGATATAGAACCCTCTAGCTCTTGACAGTATCATGAGAAATTTTTGGCTAATTTCACATTCACAATTTTTTTTTTTTTTTCCAGATAGGAAAAGAAAAGCAAGTTTCATCCTTTTTTTCAATAAGATTAATATTTAAGTTGAATAATACCTGAAAAATTCACGATTCATTAAAAAATTGAAAAATAAAGGTAAAACACTAAAAACAATTTAAAAAAATTCAGTTTCTTTTGTCCTTTTCCTTGAACGAATTCTTCATTCTTCCTTTCCCAAAATTTCTTTTTTTGTCAAAAATAGCTGTGCCATTTAGACTTAGTGCAACGATGATTCCTAAATCACCAATTTATTACAGGCATAGATATACATCTGCAAAGCTTAAGGGTTAAATGGTTTCCTCTTTTAAGATTTGATGCTGTAAAATAATGGCAAGCTTGGATGTGACAGGAAATGCAAGCATGAGTTATCAATTATCATTAAGGGTTAGTCATTACAACAATAAAAATGGTTGAATTACGCTAGTAAGAGAGAATAGAATATCACAAATTGATTAAATACAGAGTTAAGATCTGTAACCAACCAACAGTCATGCATGTAGGATAAGAGTGAAAAGATGGTTAATACCAAAACAAATATATTTGCTCACAGTTGTCTATTCATGTGTCTTGTATGCTAGAGTCTTCATTTAGCACTCTTCTTTCCCAGAATATGCAGTGCGTCATAATGGCCAGAGCCATGATAAAGAACTCTGATTGGATTTTCCTTTCCATATTCTTGACCATACTCCGCAATTGTGATTAGCCCACCAGAATCATCATCATGCATATAAACTGTCATTGGCATTCTGCAAATATCAAAGTACATAGAACTTCCTTACTTTCTATAAATTTTCTAATATATATTGCAAAATTATATAAATAGAAAAATGAAGCTCCTTGATCTCATAGTAAATTCAAACAAATGCCCTGAAAGTAGAAGGGGAGAATATTGTTCAGAACTACAAGTAAATTGGATCACCAATCAAGGTAGCAAAAGTGTTGTTATGAACTACAAGCAACATGGCACTCGGTCTAACCCGATCAAATGGTAGTACCTAAGTTTTCCATGTACAACATATTTTCAATAAAACAGAAATAAATTAACTAATTAAGGGCCTGTTTGTTTGCACAAGGGGAGGAGTAGAAGAGGAATAAAATGTCACATTAGAATAAAGTTAAAGAGGAGTTGGTCTAAGCCAATCATCTCTCCCGACTCACACATCACCATCATAGCCTTCACCAGCATCCACCCACCTGCAACATAATCTAAACAGAGACAACCAACCCAGCCACCTGCAACATATCCAAGTCCAACCAACACAAAACACCATGGGCCAAAGTAGAGGCAGGGTGGGACTTGGGAAAGCAAGGGGTTGGAGGAGAGGCAGGGGTGCAGTGAGTGGGTCCTTAGCAGCACCGTGGGCGAGGAGGCTGGTGCAGTAGGCAAGGAGGGAGGTACTGTCGGTGCAGTAGGCAAGGGGTGCTGCAGGCAAGGATCCGGGATCTCTTTTGTTCTTCGTTTCTGACTTGAGAAGGAAGAAGAGAAGACTGAGTCCGGTTTCTCCCCCACTCTATTACGGTTCCATCAAGTAAAAGAAAAGGGAACGAAGTGGACTAAGAGGACTCCCACATCAGCCCACAGATTTACTTCACTTGTCTGCTGAGGCTGATCCCAAAAAAAAAAAAAACTACCATTGGAAGCCTTGTGACTCTTTCATTTTACTTTGGTGCAAACAAACAGGCCCTAAGGTACATTGGATGCACCCTGAATCAATATCCATGTCAATGCTTTGACTGAAGAATTTGTTATCCAAAGAATTACGAATGGGAATTGGGAAGTGCAATTATATCCACATGAAGCATGACATTGTTTTTCTGCATCTCAGGTTACAAGCTGAATTGTAGAGGGGCTGAAGAGCATCCCACCCACCCTGCTTTGCAAAATACATCCAAACATTACCCTTACACTACGGTTGGGCCTACATTCCATGGTGGACATTGCACAACAAATAAATGTAGAATTGAACCAGTAAAAGCTATGAAGTTATTGTAGTAGAAGAAACTAGAGAGTGAAATGATGCTAAAGCTATGAAATTATTGTAGTAGAAGAAGCTAGAGAGTGAAATGATGCTAACTGTAGAACATGTGACGCCATGAGCAACTCTGGTTCGCCTCCCCATACATCAGGCTGCCTAATTTCTGAGATGTGAGTATCGAAATCACCTTCCACAAACCTGTAGAAAAGCATAGCTCAAACGGCTGAAAGCTATACACAACTTTAAAAGAAAACATGGAAGTTTAATTTAGAAGTCACCCAGTTCAGTTTCTTTGCATGGCCTGACTTCAAGGCACTCGATACTTGCTTTTCAGAAGAAACAAAGTCTGGAAAGGATACACTCACCATTCTGTTTCTTCACGCCTCTTAACAAATTCATCAGCAACCTGTTAGCTCAGCAGGGGCACACAGTAAGTTAAAAGATTAATGTCATAGAAAATGCTTTATCCGTATAAATTAACAGTAAAAGGGTAAATGGGGCTATAAACAGAATGACATAATCAAACCTTTGCACTCGACAACTATGAAATTTAATGTTGAACTGAAAAAACAGAGATAAAAAAGGAACATTCATTGCAATACGAAAAGTGGAGGTGCATACTCTGGACCGCAGTTCATCAGCTAATTCTTTCTGAAGGTTCTCATCTGGTGATGGTTTCCCAGATCTTAAGCAAGCCCCATGAACCACAGAGCGAAACAAACACCTCCCATCTCCCGGTATGCCTGCAAGAAATAGTGCACCTGTCTATAGTAAAAGAAGTACACAAGAAAATCGCTAGGGGAAACACATTCATAAATACATATATAGAAGCTTTAATTACTTCAAATAAGGGATATGTAAAAGTAAATTGTTCTTCACAAACCAGAAAAGAAACACACAAGACATAAGCATGAAGAGCGAAGAGTACAAGACCATGATCACTACAAACAAGATATTGCATAGATGGCATTCCTCACCAATTACAGAATAATCGGTGTAAACTTTCTTTCCATGCGAAGTGCTAGCAGATGATGAATCATCCCCGTCCTCATCTACATCATCATCCATCATCTCAGTCCTCTTGGCTATTTCAGCTTTCACTGGTTCAGAATATGCAAAGCAAACAAACAACCCAAATATCAGACCCGTTGAAGCACTTCCTTTTCGACGGTTTGCAGGTTTCATACTCCAACTGATTTGAGAAACCCTTTCTTGGCTTGGCACTGAAAGCTTCAAACTCATGTTTCGACCCCTTGATGAGAGTCCAAGACGTGCTGTCTGGTCTCCTGTAGAGCTTACAGAATTCCTCGTCATTAATGGAGGTGAGTTTCTCCTTGGTTTGGAAAAACCAGACACAAGAAATCTTCCTTCAAATTGTGACCCAATAGATGAACAGATGGTCACAGCTGAACATCTCCGCTGCGACTGGCCATAATGGAAAAAAGAGCAGCATAAATTGGACGGTGATTGTGACACTGTACAGATGCTGCCTAACATTTTGTTCCCAATATTTCCACCCACATAAACTGCGCGTCTTGAGCATGTAGTGATGGGAGAAATAGTCATCTTAACAAAACCTCTTGAACAAGCGTAGCTCTCAGCACCTGTGCACATCAAGTTAGAAACAAATCAAGAACTCTCACAAGCCCAGGATTCATAATTACCCTCAGTTTCACACACAACATGTGAACTGATCAAGATACACCACTTACATTGAGGCAGGTAAAAATAAATAAATAAAACAGTATCAACTCAAATGAAAATCATGATTTGGCTTGAGTCCAGTTTGGCAAAAGATGCCCTGAGTTGTGTGATCCACTAAAACAGAGTTCTGCATGGTTCAAAGCCGATAACTTTGTCTTGTACACAGAAAGGTGATTTAAATAGAGTTAATTGCAGGTTGAATGTTTAGGTTGGCTTCTTAGTTTGTTCCCAGTTCTGGCCAGCTGAAATCATTATATCACAGGTAATTCAGCACCACGACGGTTCATTACCAATGAGAAAATGTTAAAGGAAATTAGAGATTGGTGAAAAGTCAGCGCTCAATGTTAGTAACATCACGGTTGGTAGCGAGAGTGTTGTCTCATAGTGATATTCATAAACTCATGATTCTAGACATTATAAGTTCTTCAATAAAGAGCAAAATGAGAAAACTAACTAGACCATAACATATACCTTCTGTATTCCGGCTATTGGACTCCTAAAAGGTTCATGTAAATATGTTTGCTAAAAAGATCTAACTAATGATATCCAAAAATGTAGTTAGAATATCATGTAAATTAAAATTAGATACCATAATTCTTTATGACAAGCATGATCCTGTGTATTATTCAATCACTGAAACAGACCCTGACACACCCGTATAACCTAACATTGCAGAAGTTGGACTCTAGAAGGCCCAAATCACACAATTAATAGGTAAGATTTTGTGAAGACTGAACCGGGACCGAATGGATGGTAATAGATTCCACATTGAGCTATTATATGTACTTTAAGCATATAATCAATCAATGCTCTTATGTTATCTGCATCAAAATGTCATTAACATCATCAACTTTCACTTTGCACAAAATATAATTAGAGGGTAAAAAATAAAAGCACACCTCCTTACAAGCCTAGCTGGGCATTAGTTAGTGCTCATCAATGGCATAAACTGGGAGACTGAACAACTGATTATGTGGGCTCATCAACGTCCGCTAACCCCAGTAGCCCCGCAAACAAGTAAGCGAGACTAGAATCTCTCACAGGAAGTTGAGATGTTGGGGTTTTTTGGACATGATGCGACGTATTATCCCCTCAAATGTCATGATTCTTCACCACCCTTTCAGAATTCTTGGTGGAATTTCTGGATGCTCAAGTAAAAGGGAGCATTCAGGAATTCCACCAACTCAAAATTCTCCAGACAGGAACTCGATGTAAAGAAACAGGCGCTGAGTATAAACAGCCAAATTGATATGGTAAATAGAAATGAGTCAAAAAGTTAGTTCAGGCCAGTGATTTCGTGCAAGTGGGACCCATACATAGGAACGAGAGGTCCAACAAAATGGGGATTTGAGATCAGAACAATCAAGAGTACAAGTTAGCATTCCCCAAATTCAGTTGCTATTTTCAAATGAAGTCGCGAGCACCCAAAAGAAATGATGAAGAAAGTGGAAGAAATTAAAGAGCAGATGTAAGTAGGCAGAATACCCAATCATCATCCAGGGAAGAAAATGCAATCCCAAGAGCTGTAGAAAAGAATAGAATACTCACCACCAAAAGCTTCCCTTTTTAAGGAAAGGATATCTGTAACGGTGGCTGCATGATTTGATTTCTTCTGTTGAAACTGGAATCTCAAAGGAAGCGAGTAGGGGGAAAGTGAGAAATCTGGAAATCCGAGGGAGAAAGCAAACTGTTTTTTTTTTTGTTTGTTTGTTTGTTTGATGATGAGCCGAGGTCGATCGATCGATCGAGGCGAGAGTGAGGTGGTGTATTGTATTTGTATCTACTCCAAACGGACAGCTTCTACACGATTGAACTCTCTGGTAGCTGCTCACTGCTCATCCACCATACACGTGTTGCAGAAGCAGGGGTGGACCATGGTCGGAGGACAGGACTCCCCAGTGGGTCCCACATTGGAAAGATCCACTTGACCCCCGAGTGTAGGATGTATTAGTCCTCAAACCCGGGTTTTAAATGGGTATCCGATTACCCGATTATCCGAAAGTTTTGACCCGCAAAAAATTGGACTGAAACATATTTTAGATTTTGATTCATAAACAGGTCCGAATCCGGAACCTAATTTATGTTTCAATTGATAAACGGGTTTGGTCCTGAGTACATATAGGTTTCGACTTGAAATCGGGCATATGAGTTTTTGATATTGCAATTTGTACTTTAAAATCAATTCTTTTTTACAATCTTATGTATAATATTGGATATTGTAGACTTGATGTACTGTCATAAACTGAATGATATGTTTATTTAAAAAAAAATAGAAACAAAGAGAAAATAAAATTGATTTTGAAAGTAGATTCGAGTTCTCTAGGTGGACCTAGTTTCAGAATCGGATCTAAATTTTCTTACATCAAAAGCGAGTACGGAACTAAGAAAATAGGTCAGATTTAAAATCGGATCCAAACCGGAACCGTTATTTAAAAATACGTCCGGATTCACTATGGTTTTGATCCAGAACCATCTTGTTTGCAACTCTACTTTAACCACGATAAAGAAATCTTGTGTTAAAAGCCTTGCAGTAGTGGAACTCTCCGGTGGGGCCCGCTAAGGAAATCTGGACCGTTCAAATTGAACACCCTAAGAAAAGGAAATCCTGCGTTTATTTTGAACGGGCCGAATTTCAATGGGTGTGATCTACTTTGAAGTTCACAACTTTAACTCTGGATTTCTCTAGCTTAAAGCAGGATCGGGATTCACTCGAAATCATATTGGTGGTCAAGCTAAAGTGTCTAATGTATAAAGCACTGGCTTGGCCCCTTTAAGTATGAGGCAAGAGAGTTAGGTCTTCATTCCATGGGCCTTACACGCAGACCAAGTCCAGCTAATGCTGGCCAGGCTTGGGTCACACTCAGATCAAACTGGCCTATGAGCACCCAATTTAGTATTTATTTGGATAGGATGGGCAAACTATAGGTGGGAGAGGGAGTGTAGATCAAAAGACACATTTTGTTATAAAGTTTACTATACCACACTTTATCATATTTTTTACGGTAAAAAAAAAGGGGCTTGCGAAGAAGTAAAGATAAGTGGTGGCACATCAAAAAGTTTATTTTTCTTATCCACTTTTTATTTACCCAAATATGGGGAAGCAAGAAAATATGATAGTATGCTTACTTTTTTATTTTTACTAACGGATGAGGGTTCTCAACCCTTTGGGCTAAACTAATTCCTCTCCTCCTCCAAAAGTCCAAGTGAACAGTGTCACATTACTGTACACATGGTAAGAGACTGGTGGCATTGCAACAAGTGCATATCCATGTAAAAGACTGGGGAGACAAGAACGTTTCGTCCAACGTGGGCATGGCACATATAAGGCAATTGAGAGATATGTCTGGGATCATTCAAATGTGGCGTTACCTGTAAAGTTGCAGACCCAAGAGGAAAAAAAACAAGAAAGAAGCATGACTACCATTTGACCTAATTAAGCAATGTATACGATAAATGGTAGAGCCATCTGATACAGTTGGCTAAGTATCAATAGATGGGGTTGTTGTAGAGAAACTATCGTATTCATTACAGGCCACTAGTGTGTCTTCCCACTATGCCAGGTAAAAGGGCTGGAAAGGATGAGGTTGGGATGGTTTGATTACCACCCAAAATGAGGAGAGGACACAAAATTAGGATAGAAGTTACTCCCATTCGATCTCAGAGACATCAATGGATTTTTTTTTTAATCCCACTTTATGGGTCTCTTTTTATTTCCCAATCTCTTGATGGTGGTCTCCAAGTAGACTGCATCCCCACCGTTAGACTGGATGCGGGTCAGGTGGGAGTCTTCCATGTAGGCGAGATGGAGAAATAAGAGGAGGAGAGGAAGAAGAAGACATTAGGAGATGTTCTAACGAGCGACACTAGCATTGCCCATGGTGAGGCTATTGTCACTAAAAAAAAATATAAAAAAATTGGCGAGAGGACTAGTGCTACATAATTTGCGAGAACCTTTCGTGATAAATGACAGAATTTTGGGATTTTTCGAATAAAATCCTCTATATATACTTGCTTAAACTCACATGGATGCTTAAACTCTACTTCTATAAACTCATTTCTTCATGCGGCCCATGCAACTTATGTGTAGAATCTTGAAGGTTCCATGCATTACAGAGTGTTGTGAGTACGCGGATTTTGGGTCTAATGTTGTCTAGGTGCTGAATTTGATTTACTTTTAATTCAAAAATTTATAATAATGTCAAGATGTTTGGCATGAGACCTTATTTAGTTGATAAATGTTCCCAATAATTAAGCTCATCCTTAGACATGATTTTCCAGAGTATTTTTTGAGCATCGAAGGGTAGTTCTGTTGTTTCAACTGTGCAGCTACTACTATTCTAATTTCAGGCCTTATTAGGAAATGGGCCACACCTCCTCTTGGGCCAAGTTTTGACTATGACAAAAACTTCTTGAGCCAGCATGCAGGCCAGCTCATTTGTGACCACTATTCTATTTCCGGGCTTGGGTCTATATTGCTAAAGAAGCATGCTCTATCCTAGCCAGGGGTGTCTATTAATAGGATTGGAGAGATCAACACAAAATCTAAATTCATGTGTGAGGTTAGGGAAATATACTAAGTATGCCCTAAACCCAAACCCAACTCATTTATTTACTGGGTGGAAAATTTCCATCCAAAGCTGAGTTTACCAGGTTGGGTCAACTAGAGTCATTGAATTGACTCTCTCCAATTCTATATTTTAGAGGGATCCGGATCACCTGTTTGAACCAATCAAGGGATGACACATTTTTTTTCGTAAATGTTTTATACTTTAAAGACGGTGCTGTCTTTTAAATATAGTATCATTTTTTGAACTCAGTAAGCTCATATGTCATGCTCTTCTTCGTCCAAATAGGGTTTCTCAGTTTGAATCAAACAGGGATCCGGTTCCATTTTAGAGTTGTGTTAATTGAGCCCGAGTCCAATTCTTAAGGTTTGCTGGGTCAAACAGTTTCTCATAAAGTAAAGCTTTCGTTTAGTGCTGATACCTGTTGAAGATCCTCTCCCATCCTTCCTTTTGTTTTTTTGTGTGTGTCCCACCTAATGAATACATCCACCTGATTTCTTTTGTCATTAGCTGTTCATGATAGGGACATTTTCATGCCTGATTCAAAACATTGCTTTCAAACGAGTTTTATGAAATCCTAAGTTTAACATATACACAGATACAATAATTCCATGTTATGAGCGCTGTTTATTTGACATAATGACATATGACTGACGGGTCTTTAATCATGGATTCCTGTGTGGCCCCACTAAATTGTAGTTTGATGGTCGATGCCCTGAATCTCATACTGTCATTTAATATGATAAAGATGAGGTAGAAGAAATAAGGATTAATCTTAATCATCAAGTAAAAGAAGGGGCCTATTCTCATTATCAGTATTATTGGCGTCGTCAAATATGTACCTAGAGCCTTGTTGACATTGACCAGAGAAAACGAAACCATTTCAGGCTCAAATGTGTGTATTATCATCATAGATCGAATGGCTGAACATGCTAGAGAAGAATTTATATGCTAAACAATGAAAATGTATAAGGGTTTTAACGGGAAAAACCCTCATACATGGGCATTTCATAAATTTAGACCCAATAAATCCTGACATACAGAAGTGGTCCCATGGGCCACTTCCGTTTTTTTTAAGCTTTTTTTTGTAATAGTCGATATCGACTATCCAGTCGTTATACAAAAGGGTAAAAAACCCCTTTTTCTCACTGTCTTCTTCACCTTTTCCTTTTCTCACTCTGTCTTCATCACCTTTTCCCTTTCATCCCCTCGACGGCGGTCCCAGTCGGTGGTCCCAGAAAAAGATTCGTGCCAACTATTCAAACATTCTCCATAGTTTGATGCACATGGAGGTATTTTGTTTTTCTTCTTGTTTTCATGCCCTGAATTTAGAAGGGAGTTAGCGTTTTTTTATGGTTTTGTTCGTTCAGAATGGAAAGACCTGCAATCTTCTTTACACTTTCTAGTTTACCCATTTAGAAGGGATTATTCATCTATGAGCACTGCCGTTTGCGGAAGTTATTGTATCATCTTGTTTATGACATTAACCAAGTTACATGTTCATGGCAAACGTACTGGGTTTTCTGAAATCATAGTAAATTGGTTTTGAAGTATGGTAATAATTTCATGAAATTACCGTCAAGATCCCTAACAACAAACTAGAAGTGGATCCCCTCTCTTTGGTCTGAGGATGAAATTTTGCTTGTTTGATTCATAGGATGAATGCTTTTTATTTTCAGTGATTTATCCTCTTTTAAGAAGCAAATGTAGCAAGTGCAGTTTACTCATCTAAAGAAACTGCTAATTGGACACAATCACAATCATCTAAACCACATATCACTTCTCTTAAGATGCAGTGGATATATGTTTTGGTGGTTTATTATTTGTCACTAATGTTCTGTGCCCAAACAAGCTAGTTACATACTTTTGTTCAATTGTTGTCTTTATTTGCTTTTGTGTATGTGAGCACTCCAGTTAGATGTGGTGGCTTGTTAATGATCACTCCATAGAGACTGATGTAACGTGGTATTATAATATGTTGGCACTCCAGAGAAAGTAATATGTGGGCATTCTAGAGAGAGTATTATATTGTGGTATGGGAAGGGAAAGGAGAGCATCTTTCCAATAGTTGTCCCTAAATTAAAAAAGAGGTAGACATCTTCACAAGCCTCCAAAGATCCCGAACCCTTTTGGATAATTCCAATCCAACGTAAATAGTAAACACCTGTAGCTTTCGTCTTCCCATGAACATCTCAAGGTTTGATAATCTTTCAAATACAAAGAGGAAGTCACCCAAGGGCAAACAAACTTGCATTGGCTAGAAGATATAGATGTGTAGTCCACTGTTTGGTGATACAAACAGTTGATGAAATGTGGCCCCACATGGACATGCTATCATTCGAAACTACTAGTGATTTGGTGGTTTTATTGTAAGGAATTATTGATCACACAAAAGATAATGTGAAGCAGGAAATTCTAAACATTTTGGATGAATGACTTCTTTTATTCAATAACTGAACTCAGCTTAAATAGCCTTTACAAAGTAATAGAAGAGAGGAAAAACAGCCCACTAATGCATGACTATAGCATCGTGGTACAAGTAATAAAGAAATTGTCAAACCTATGCATCTAACACCCTAAGGAATAGGGATTTATTCTAACAAATAGTTCTACTGTAACTGAATAACTCAAGCAATAACTTATCATTCCCTCCCTTAAACTAAATAGTTTCAAGTATTTAGTTTATCTGACACTTCACATACTCCCAGCATCTGTCGCAATCTCAAAAAATCTTCCAGCTTCAGTGGCTTAGTCATTACATCAGCTACCTGATCCTTTGTGCCACAAAAGTTAAACTTGATAACACCATCTTTAACCAAATCTCGAAGAAAATGGAACTGCACATCTATATGCTTGCTTCTGCCATTCATGACAGGATTCTTAGAGAGTTTAATGGCTGAGCTTCTGTCACACATGATTGTAGTGCTTCCTTCCTGCTTATGCCCTATCTTCTCTAGTATTCTCCTCATCCATACAACCTGACAAGCACAGGCTGCAGCTGCCACAAATTCAGCCTCGGTGGTTGATAATGTGACAAGTGGTTGCTTCCTTGAAGACCATGAAACAACTCTTGAATTCATCAAAAATACATATCCAGAGGTGCTTTTCCTGTCCTCAACATCACCGGCGTAATCACTGTCAGTGAATGCAAGAAGTTCTTCAGCTTCACCCCTTTTGTAAAGTATCCCATAGTTTACCATCCCTTTTAAGTACCTGAGAGTTCTTTTGGCTGCTTGCAAATGTAGCTCTGTAGGCTTAGACATGTAACGACTAATTAAACTCACAATGAACATTATATCAGGTCTAGTGGTGGTGAGATACATGAGACTTCCAACTATTTGCTTAAAATATGTTTCGTTAACTTTGACTCCTCCTTCATCATTGTGTTATTTTGAACCTGGTACAATGGGACTACACACAACAATGCTATCCTCCATTCCAAAACGTTTCAGAACATCCAGTGCATACCTTTTTTGACAGATATGTATACCATTAGCATTTTACAAAACCTCTATGTCAAGGAAAAACCTCATACCCCCCAAATCAGACATGTCAAATTTCCTTAACGTAGACTCTTTAAATTCACTCATCAAAACTTCATCATCACCAGTATATATCAAGTCATCCACATAAACACTCACAATAATAATCTTACCTTTGCTGCTGGTTTTAACGAACAATGTTTGTTCACTGTGACACCTCTGAAATCCTTCACTTACAAAGTGTGCTTCAATTCTACTAAACCAAGCTCGAGGAGCTTGTTTTAGTCCGTACAAGGCCTTTTGCAATTTATACACTTTATGCTCATGGAAGCGACAACAGCCTGCATAGTCATTATGATTCAATATAATCTCACCAACAACTGTAAATCCATATTGTGCACACACACTGCCATGAAAATCGAGTTTATTCTCACCTAGTGAAATCAGTGATCTTCAATGCTACCAAGTCCTAATTAATTATCTAAAAAACTCGTTGATATTTTACAGGTCAATGAAGAGAAACCCGTTGAAACTCCAAACATACTCCTCTTTAACCAAAACAATCATATCTCGGAGGGTATCGGTCACGGAGAGGTATACCAAAAACAGAATTCAATTTTGTATTTACCATAAGAATTCCTTAGTTTTGTTCTATTGTTCATGGGGTCACCTCAATAGTTGTTGTTTTTACAAGGAATTCGGACGGATGAGATGCATCCCAACAAACCCCGATAAAGATATATGGGTGCTTATAGATGTTCAAAAGCAATATGTACGGCAAACAGGTCTACACCACTTGACCGACATAGATCGTATGGTCATAGACCATGCCTTAATAACAGCTTTGGTTGAGAGGTGGCGCCCAGAAACAAATTCATTCCATTTTCCATCCGGGGAAGCAACTATAACACTCGAAGACGTTGCTTATATCTATGGCTTGCCAGTCGATGGCCCGGTGATAACCAGACGAACTTTCTCCAGTAGATTTGTAGAACCGGTTTGTCATGAGTTGCTTGGGATCACGCCACAGAAGAAACTAGACTATGTTGGCATAATAATAAAATTTAAGTGGCTTGAAGACAACTTCAAACCTTCCGCCTAGCAAGATAAGAAAAAGAAGAAAACCAAAGATGTCGAGATAAGAGCCACCCGAGCATATTTGTTCTTTTTGGTGGCCGGACAGATCTTCACATAGACATCTGGTGCGAGGGGGCCTGCTTATCTACTTGAATTGTTTAAAGATTTCAAGCCTTATGCATGGGCCCCCGCATGCCTTGCAAATCTTTATAGAATGTTGGCAAAGGCAACTTGGTGGGGCCATGAGACGAAGGAGGCTGAAGGAAAGGGGAAAAATCAACATATAAATGACAGCAAGTCCTGCAGGACACCCACAGGGCCTTTGCAGTTGCTACAGGTGGATAATTCTCAAACTTAACATTTTTTGGTGCATTATTTAATTGCTAACTAACAGTTGCATTTTTTATGTTTTCCATCACAGATATGGGCTTACTCGAGAATGTCTCTTGGACGGATCCCTCGGCAAGATCCTAGTTGGAAAAAGGACATACAATTTTCACTTTTCAAGACATGGCATAAGAGGTTGGTGGATCACCCCCTAGCCCTCGCAACGGTGAAGGAAGTCAGGCACCAACTAAACATCTTGTCGGCTGATGGGGTAAATACACATGTGTCATCCAAGTAAATTTTAGGATGTTTTTACTTAGGTTACTCGATGCATATATTTTAATGTCTTCTTATATGTGCATATATACAGTTTACTTGGCAGTCGTATTCTGGCTATGGTAAAAAATTCAAGATGAGCGTACCCAAAGGGGATCGCAGTCTGTTTTCCTCATCAACCGTCCTAGTGTGGTACTGGATTGTTGAGCGGCATAATACATGGCGAGTCATGAAACAGTTTGGGCTCAAGCAATTGGTCCCGCCGCCTTTCAATATGCCATACTTCCGTGGAGAACGTATAGAGAGGATGGTGATTGATTGCAGCTCGCGTATGGATGAAGAGGTAACAGCACTGTGGGCTGCAAAAAAGTAGCTGGGTTTACGCGGAGAGAAGTGCACCTAGCCGGTTCATTCAGAAGAGTACCTGCTATGGTATGGTGCCAACACAGTCCGACACATTGGCAGGGTTGAGCACGTGGAGAGGCTCGAGGCAGAAGCCCCCGCTCAGCAAGCTGAGCCATCTGTCCCACAGAAATATGTAAGTATTGAATGCTAATTAGTCTGGAATTTCATTTATATTTCTATCTATCGTAGTAACGTTACTTATTCTGGTTAATTGCTTGTCCGTTGTTTTCAGGTTGATGAACTTGTTGCTCGCTTAGAGCGGTCGTGTGATCGGGCAGACAGGAGGAATAAAAATGTGTCCAAACTTGCGGAGTCGATTCGGAAAAAACTGAAGACATTTAAGGCAGCTATTGGGACAGCATTTGTGCACTTTTCTATGGAAGACTGCAATAGCTCACAATCCGATGAGGATGCAGAAAAGGTAAACCGTCCCACCCTCCATTAAATTTTATCTTGTGCAATCTAATTCTGTCATCCGTTAAATTTTATAATGTGCAATCTGACTGTGTCCTTTCTGTTTTCCATCAGACAAGCAGTGTTCCCTCTCAAACTGGTCCATCTCACACTGTTTTCCATAAGACAATCAGTGTTCCCTCTCAGCCTGGTCCATCTCACACTGTTTTCCGTCAGACAAGCAGCCTCGTTGGACTCTCTCACACGAGAGTAAAGAAAGCCGCTATTAAAAGTCCAAGGTCAAAAAGGTTAAAAAAGGCGGGATCAGTACGTCCCGATCATTCACCAAGCAATGAGCGTAAAGCAGGCCTACTCCCAACCGAAGAAGTGCTCTCAACCCCCCCAATAGCCAGGACACTGTTTGACACTCCTGTGACAGTTACTAGTGGTTCCGCAACTGTTGCTGCAGCACCTATGACTACCATAGTCTCTTTGATTTGGAGAATCAAGCGCTTGCCCCGTATGCTAAAGTGCCCGTAAAGTTCTCTGATTATTCTCATTCTATGGTGCATTCGGGCTATGTATTAAATGATCAGGAGCAATTCTTTCTTAGGGGTTTCAAGGAATACTATGAGACAAAGTAAGCACAATAATATTTCCCCCATTACTTTCAATTTGTACCCATCTTCATTAATATCTTGTGCTGAAGTGTTTTTTATTAACAAACATCTATTCCATGTAGAGAGGATGAACTAGCCAGTATTTGTACCATGATATCCAGCAACGATTTAAAGAAAGCACTGGACGAGGGAACTTGGCTGGACACCAATCTAATGTATTATTACTTTGAGATCATGAGAAAAGGATGTCCAACCGCTTTCATCGCCGACCCAAGCATATGTGTAAGTCTACGCTAAAGTGTCCTATCTTAGTTACCATAGGCTTATGAGTCATCTTTATTCGTTAACCATTTCTATTGTGGTGACATTACTATTCGCAGAGTTGGTGGCAGGATGGATCTGATGCCAGTGTTGAAGTTGCCTTCGGTAAGCACGGCCACAGAGTCTGGGAAGCAAGGGAGGCACATACACATGTGTTTGTCGTCCACTACAGGAACCATTTCATGCTCGTTGTGGGATACGTTGATGAAAAAAGGTGGGAGTTCTATAACAGTTTGGCTGGTGATCGTTTGACACAGAATAAAGCGAAACAGTTTGTAAGTATGGTTTGGGATCCTATATTACAATCCGAGTACATTGTTTGAGACATCACTTATGATAACAGCTGCCCCCCTTGTGCAATTTTTCATTTTTTGCAGATCAGCTGGTTAAACAAGATGTATATGCATTTTGGGTGGACGGATCCATTTTTATGGACTATCATGTTCAAGGAAGACATTCGTTATCAAAACAATGGTAATGACTGCGGAGTCTTCACTGTGGCATTCGCAGAGCATTGTGTTCATCGTCGTCCTATCACATTTACCCAAAACGATATCCCTTATTTCCGTAGCAAAATTGTCATTGAGTTATTCAAGAGAAGTTGGCAAGTGAATGCTAATAGGTTGAATCTTCCTGAGTTGTTGAATCTTCTTGAGTTGTTGATTCTACCGGTTTGATGTCATTTTATTAGTTTAATAGAAGTTTTGGGAAGGTATTGGGCAGTAGACAGAGATGCCAAACATAGACAAATACTTTTTGTATGAATTTGTAGAACTTGTAAGAAGCACTGGTTGTGGAACTCATATGGTTCTTCTTGTATGCTTTTGACTTTATATTGTGGACCTCCATTTCACATTATTTGAAATTGAATGGGTATGGAACATGTATTTATTGAATGTGGTTGTGATATTATAATGTGGTTTGTGCAGAATGTGTGCTTGAATGATTACCAATGTAAAATTTATAGTAATAAAAGGCAACACAGGCATAGTCGATATCGACCATTTAACTGAAACATAAAAAACACAGTTATAGTCGATATCGACTATTACTATAATCGATATCGACCATTTAACTGAAACATAAAAAACACAGGCAAGTAATAGTCAATATCGGCCATTTAACTAAAACATAAAAAACACAGTCATAGTCGATATCAACTATTACTATAGTCGATATCGACCATTTAACTGAAACATAAAAAACACAGGCATAGTCGATATTGACTATTACTATAGTCGATATCGACCATTTAACTGAAACATAAAAAACACAAGCATAGTCGATATCGACCATCTGAACTTAAAAAACAGTCATATTTAAAATGAAACAAAACAACTATGTTTTTTTGGCGCTTTAAATTTTTTAGCCAATAATATCTCAATAAGGCTGGAAAAATTAAACCATTTGCATCCCTAAGAAATTAATAGAGTTTTCAACATATATTAACCCCAAAAAGGAGTTCGTCCTTACAAAAAAAAAAAAAGACATGGGCACTATACAACACAATTATGCCATTCCAAAAAATGCTTCAACAAAATGTACAAGCCCCATCACGGCAACATCTTCTATCACATTTATACAAAATACTAACACCAACCAAAAAGGAGTTCACGTTGACTATTGCATTCCCCTTCCAAAAAATGCTTCAGTAGACTATACACTGTCCAAATTGCTGTTATACAAAATACCAACACCAACCAAAAAGGAGTTCACGTTGACTCTTGCATTCCCCTTATACAAAATGCTTCAGTAGACTATACACTGTCCAGATTGCTGTTATACAAAATACCAACACCAACAAAAAAGGAGTTCACGTTGACTCTTGCATTCCCCTTATACAAAATGCTTCAGTAGACTATACACTGTACAGATTGTTGTTATACAAAATACCAACACCAACAAAAAAAGAGTTCACGTTGACTCTTGCATTCCCCTTCCAAAAAATGCTTCAGTATACTATACACTGTCCAGATTGTTGTTATACAAAATACCAACACCAACCAAAAAGGAGTTCACGTTGACTCTTGCATTCCCTTTCCATCTAAAAATTTGCGCCGGTGGATTGCGGCAACTTTGTCAATTATGCCCCCTCTCCTTACAGTTACCACAGGTGACTACCCTCCGTTGGCAGCCACAATCCTCGGTCTGAATCCTATTCTTCTTTGGCCGCCCTGGCTGTTTAGTAACTCGTGGTGGCAAAACTCGTTCATCAATGTGTGCTCCCATTGTTTACTGTCTCGGGTAGCATGCAACACTTCACTATATGTCGTACGATATACATTTGATAGGTACCAATGTTCGCAAAATTCATATAGATCATAGTTTCTAACTCTCATTGAAGCCAATGCATGAGAACACGGGATCCCCAAAATCTCCCATTTTCGACATGTGCAAGTCTTGCGTTCAAGATCGACGACGTTCACGTACTCCGCAGATTGTACCTAAAACTCAACTAGACCAGCCACACGAACATGCAATCGTCGAGCTTCTTCACTTTCTTTTTCCAAAACTTTCTCCGCATAAGGTGTTAGACGGCTTGTAATTGCTTCCGATTCAAGATGACGCTTCTGGTAAAATTCCATTAGCTTGGCCCGTATTTCCTCGACCTGTTTTGTAATAGGAAGGACCCTTGTGTCCTTTAAGAGGCCATTTGTGCATTCTACAGCGTTACTAGTGAGCATGTCATACCGCCGTCCTTCTACATGTGCATCAACCCAACGTTGCCTTCCAATTGAGTCAATGTAAGTGAATGCCTCTTGGCTGACTGCCCGAATATCGGTCATATAAGCATCATACTCAAACGGTCTGTTTGCTTTGGCAGCACGCCAAAATTTCATAACAATTGCCGCATCACTGAAAGCTATCATAATATTCTCGGCAATGTGACGGCAACAATAACAATGCCTTGCGGAGGGTATGGTGTTCAAGAGCGTCAGAATAAGACCCTTTTAACGGTCCGACACAATAGTCAAATTATTAGGCTCACTCAGCGCTATATGTAGGTTTGCAAGGAACTACTCCCAACTATCACGTCGTTCGGCTTCCGTAAAGGCAAAAGCGATGGGGAGGAGCTTATGATTGACATCGTATGTAACGGAAACGAGCAAGCCACCTGGATACTTCCCTCGGAGATGTGTCCCATCTATAGCAATCATTGGTCTGCACGTACTAACGAAAGACCTTAGACAAACTCCAAATGCCCAAAAAAATCTTCTGAAACGGTCCTCAAATGTGGTGTCTATGTTTGTTATTGTGCCTGGATTGGTCTTCTGCAGTTCAATACAGTAGCTAAGTAGCATTTGAAATGACTCTTCGTAAGAGCCTCGCACTGCACACAAGGCTATCTCCTTTGCTACATGTGCCTTCCTATAACTAATAGTTGTCCCATATTCCATTTGGTAGTCGTTCATGATCTCTTTTAGTTTCAAATTGACATTTTGTCGGACTTTATCCATGATGAACTCCGAAATTAGCAATGCTGACGCCTGTTTATGTGTCATTCCCATCATTGGCTTCGAGCATCTATGGACAGGATTATACGTACGCACTTTGAATTGTGGTCCTGATTCCATGATAGAGGCATGAATGCGCCAAGGGCAATTCTAATCATTACAGCATGCTGTCACTTTGTACATGTTTGTCTTCAAGTGCTTCAGAGTAAAATTTCCATAAATTGTGAACTTAGCCACAGTCTTCCGAAATGTGTCACGATCAGGGAATTCACGGCCAACCCACATTTCACATGCTGAATTGTTTCCAATGTCTACATTCGATTCTTCAGGTACCATGTTGTCGATGAAATTAACACCTGAATGTTCACTTGAAGGACATGCATTGTTGATTGGATTAGCCCCGGCAACATTGCTTTTGTCCGAGCCCATCACAATCACTGGAATTTGTTCGATGAAATTAATTTCATCAAAATAATTCTCATCACTATACTCTGCCCCATCCTCTATATTATCAACATCAATTTCTTGACCTAAGGTATGATGCGGACTTGTAATGTTTCGAACAGTCAAAAAATGCATGTCATTATCTTCTTGGAGATCAACTGTAGGAAGCTCTGGAACGACTGTCCTATCTTTCACTTCTTTTCCCTTGCAATTTATCAATACACTCATCAATTTTTGAAGTAAACATCGATGCTTGTCATTCCTCTGAGACCTACAGTGCATCAACATATAACAAAATGCAAGTAAGGGATTGGGATTAATATTTGATAAAGTATAATTTATAATACAACAAATTGACAAAGTATAATTTAGAATACAACAAATTGACATACCCATATTGTTCTCTTCCTTTACATTGTCCATTGTTCCAACTCTTAGAAATATATAAGTAGATCCCATTTGTATCCTGACCCGATGCTTTGATCATTCTGTTCACATCATTATCATCTTCAATGCTAGCCAGTGAAAATGCACGTCTATTGTGATTAAGGTATTGTATGCTTAAACTTTTAGTAGATGAATCCCAATTAGATGCTTCAATTGCTTCGGCAACCAATGACCCATATGTTATGTCGGCTGATAAATACCTCATCTTCTGCTTTCCTCCGTTATAGACGGGACGCATAATATTAAATTCAAAGTTTTCATCGTAGTGGAATATGATTAGAACCTCGCAATCTGACATGTTGTTTATAAATATAACATTAGTTTATAATAGTGATAGGAATAAAAGGTAAATATGTATACATAAACAGTGCCCATGGAAGGCCAAATGTATGTTTAAAGTAAATGCATTGTGATATTCTAAGGGTGTACTAATTGTATTGTTAAACAATGTCATACAGAGACTATGCGCATTTTAAACCCTCAACCAAAAAGGGATTATGAAAACTAAATAAGATAGTGTAACTGTAGGAGCATATCCACCTTTTATAATAATTTCATGGGACAAGGCAAATGTGCTGTTAAAATTTCTAAATCTTGTAAAATGAAATAGATGAAAATGAATTAACATGGGGCATGAATGTTGTGTTTTAGTTTTGGTTAGGATAAATAATACAGTGAAGAAGAGAAGTGATTTCTTTATTGTCAAATACATGTAAATTTAAAACTCTAAACCCAAAAACGTATGTGCAAATTAAAGATGGTAGTGTCACTTTAGGAGCAAATATCCACCGTTCAAAACTCTAGATGCACTTGGGTGCCATTTTCTGGGATAGTAAAAAAATTGCACATTTAAAACCCTAAACCCAAAAATGTATGGAAAATCAAAGATGGATGTATTTTTTTCGGAGCAAATATCCACCGTTCACAACTTTAGATGCACTTGGGTGCCATCTTCTTGGACAGAGCAAGGTCGTTCATTACTTGTCTAGGGCTGGTAACAAATAAAATGAAGAATATGAATCAACAAGTTCGGTGAATGAAAAGTTTTGGGGAAACTATCAAAACTAATAATAAAGATTCAAGTGTGTACCTACCTCTTAAAGGAGTGCAACCACCACCCTTAATGGAGTGAATAAAGAGCTGCAACTCTTGTTCGTCGCCAGGCAGTGTTGTAGACGTGAGACGAACAATGAAAAGGGAAAAAGAAGATGCGAAACTGGGTATGTAACATATAAATGAGCGTCGATATCGACTATAGCGCTAAAAGAAAAAAAAAAAAGAGAAACGTAACTTTAGGGTCACTTCTGTCTGTCAGGTTTTATTGGGTCTAAATTCATTAATAGCATGTTTAAAGGGGTTTTTCCCGTTAAATCCCCAAATGTATATGACATGAAAAATCAGGACAATATTACTCTATATCATAAAATCCACTGGACAAACAAAACTATATATTTCACTGTTGTTGATGAGTCCTGAAAAGTGCACATTTTCATACACATTTTGGACCATTTTAAGAGCTTATTGATATTAAAGAGCTTTATTTAGTGACAAATCATGTTTTTATGCATTTAGGGTCCATTGCAGTGCATTCATGCATAATTCGCTAAAAAATCACACTTTTTGTATAAATTCATGAAACCTGTTATTTTTGGAGACTTATTGTTGGAAAGTCGATTATTTTGGGTGCATCAAGTAGGGTCTCATGCATTGTCCATTTAAATTCCTTACATAAAATTATTCTTGAATCCATTTGTTTTAATTTGTGTAGGAGAAATCAAGAATGGGACCTACATTGGTGAAATTTGAGAGAGATCAAGGGTAGGACATCTTTCAAGGTGGACCCACATATCTTGGTATTTTTGGCGAGTTTGAAAAGTCAACAATGGAAAGTTAGATTTGTGATTTCAAGATCAAGAAAGGAAACTTCAAATTTGGTAAGATCTAATTCTTACTAAGTTTGAAAACTCAAAAATCAATAAAGAAATTCAAGAAAGGAAAGTGTGCTAAAAGAGATTGACTAGTCAATCAAAGAAGTTTGAAGCAAACCAAAGATGGAGGGAGAGTCAAGAAATAAGGAAAGAAATATGTCAAGATCCCTTTGGACGTCCACATGGGTCCCACACGCGCCATTGCACAACTATCATTCCATATGTGCACAATTATTTTCGGATTTTTCAGAGGCAGCAAGATTAAAATGGTCATAACTCTTAATCCAGCCGTCGGATTGGTGCAATACATACACCGTTGGAAAGCTATTTTCGAGTAGATATCTTTGGAATCCAAGATTATGCCAATCGGAGCTAAAACGAAGAAGATACGACCTCTGGAAGTTGGTGCTATAATTTCTACTCGGGATTGCAATTTTGCACATGGAAAGCACCAAAAATCTCTCACTCACCTTGCTATTTCTTTGAAGACTTGTTGGCCAAGGAAGGGACTTGCCATAAAAAGAAGATTGCATGCTACAAACTTGAAAAAAAGAAAGAAAGAAAGAGAACAAAAATCTATAAATTGAAGGCATAAGCATCCCTCTCTTTTTCATGAAAGAAAAGACTCTCTCACTAGTGTAATTCCTCCACCATTTTACCCATCTCCTTTCTCTACCATAGCTCATCTCTCTTCAAGAAGGCTTATCCCAACTTGAAGCTTCAACTAGAGAGGTTTCTTTCATCCTAGTATGTAGTTGTTTTTTTTGAAATTTTATTTCTCCATCTTTTATGTAGAAACATTGCATATTAGTAAAAGTGTGATTTTTTTTATTCTTTTTCTTAGGTGATTAATGCTTGAATTGTGTTTTCCTTATTGCTGTTCTTGGATTGACAACCCAAGATCCTAATGACATGAAATAAGTACTTATGAACCCGATTTGAGAATAAAAAAAGAAGAGCACACTTATCACACATTTATTTTTATTGCAATTCCCACACATTTACATTTGTTGAAAAATCCACACATTTAATTTCTTGTCAATGCCACACATTTAATTTTATTGCAATCCACACATTTAATGTTTTTGCACTACATACATTTAAATTCAAACACTTGTTGTTTTCTTTTCTTCTTATGCTTCTTATGCAATTATGTGACTTTTATGCATAGTTTAGGGTTGGGATTAGAGTTCATTGCATATATCTTCATATCATATGGCTAGTGCATGCTTAAGTGGCTGGAAATTGAAGCTTTCAGATCTTTAAGACAGAGATTAAAAATCAGTTTTGGACAACCAAACAGCCCACCTTTTGCACAATTTCAGGAAAACTGCAGAAACAATTTTTTTGCAAAAAGTTTGAAGTGGGTAGACTAGTCAAACCATGATACTTTTCTGTGAAATTTGGAGAAATTAAAGTTCAGCATGTGGTCTATCACATCCCAAAATTTCAGATTCAAATGATTTCAGGAGGTTTGTGAACCAATGACTTGAACATGGCATGTTAGGCTGTCTGCGTGCAGAATTTCTATACAGTTTTAGTTTTTAAGGTCATATTTACGCATTCATATCTTCTTTGTTTTAAAACATTTTTCACTTCCGTTTTTTTTAGTTGATTCATGCATCATTGTAGTTCAAAATCCAGCCATTAAACTCAGTTTTAGGTTGCATTAGATTAGGAAAAATCATGTATAAAAACAGCCCCGCATACTAGTTTTTTAAGACTTAGAATTTTTAGCATCTCATGGCATACATTGCATTACTAACTTTCTAACTTAGGTTTCTTTTGTTTCCAGTTTAGTTTCTTTTTTTTCTTTTTTTGTACTTTTTATTCTTGATGTTCTAACTTGTGTTTTCTTTTGTAGCAATTTTAGTTTTTTATTTTAGGATTTTTAGATCTAGGAAGTTTTTGGTTTGTAATTAATTTAATATTTGGAAAGTAGGAATGATGAATGTATTTTTCTAGATTTTAGGCTAGAATTAGATTTTATTTAGGGCAGGTATAAGTTGAGAAGAAATCTTAGTTTACATTGCTCCCTGTGGATCGACCTGGTCTCACCAGTTTATTACTACATCGCGGCTCTACACTTGGAGATCACAATCAGTTGTAATCCAACAACACTTAGGAAACAATATGTTCTTCATTTTACACATCTCAAATTAGATGATGTTTAAGTTAAACCTATTACAACTCAATAATGGTAACGTTTTCCTCTTATTATTAGATGAGACTACCGAAAAAAAATCTCCTTAGATGTCCCATGCACCAAAAAGTTCTTCATAATTCCTTTGTAACAGTAAAGACCCTCCCACCAATTTTCAGTACTTCTGTTGAGTGACTATTTCTTTGCTCATCGTTCTTCTTCCTTTTCTTTCTTCCATGTCTCCCTCTTCTTTCTCCATCTCGATCCCCTACTTCATTTCTCACCCAACCCTCCGCCTCTGAGATATATAAATATATATATATATATATCTCATCCCCTCAACGGTCTTCCATCTTCCTTCCATTATCAAAAACCCACACCAAGCCTCCACACCTATCAAAATCAGTATTATCGGTGTCGTCAAATATTTATCTAGAACCCATATGACATTGACCAGAGAAAAGGAAACCATCTCAGGATCAAATGTGTATGATAGTATCTTAGATCGAATGACTGAATATACATCATAAGTATGTACACACCAAAGAATGAGAAAGTGCATGTATAACATCTAAAGAAGAGGACAGCCTTCTAAGACTGTTGAGAATGTTATTTTTTTGACCAGGCTTAGGGCCTTTTGTGGGTTCTCTTAGGCTTCTGGTCTTGGTTGTTTTCTTTATTGCTTGCTTCCTTGTTGTTCTTCTCGTTTTTTTAGGATGTGTTTAGCAATTAACTAGTTAAGTTAAAAGTAAAGTGAATTAAGACAAGAAATGATAAGGGGTCATCTCGGAAGTTTACAATTTCAAAATTCCCTCCGAACTTTTTAAAAAAAAAGTGAAAAAGGTAACCTCCTTTCTCAAAAAATAAAAAAAAATAAAAAAAACTACATTATTTATAAAAAAAAAAAAGTAAAAAAGATTTCATATCAAACAACTAAAAATGAAACACCATCATTTATAACCCCTTATATTTTATTCTCTATTGATTTGATGCTTCACTTCATCATACATCCAAACAGGCCCTTAATAAAATACTCCTTTTAGGTATAAAAAAAAATACAATCTTTCTCTGTATCGTAAAACCCACCTAACCAAACAAAACTATTACACTGTTGTAATCCAAAAACACTATCCAAACAAAAAAAAAATTCATTTTACACATCTCAATTTAGATGATATTTAAGTAAAACCTGCTACGACGCAATAATGGTAACATTAACCTGTTCAAACCCTGAAAAGGAGAGACCAAAGGTGATGGAGCTAACCCGCAGTAGCTAGAAACTAATCCTCTTCTTAGTGGTAATATTGGTGAAATAAGTTGAAGTAAGTGGTAACTGTTGAAATAAGTTGCAAGTAATATTGGTGTGCAATCACCAAAACTATTAATAACCATGATCTGATTGGAAAAAAGTAGGAATCAATGAATGTGGCCTTGAATAAATGCCAGGACAGTTGTGATTGGGCTCCATGTAACCACTACTCCAGCGCACTCAATGCAAGGCTGTACCTGTCTGCCAATGGGCTAGACTCACAGACTTTCCACTTCGGGGTCATGGCCCTTCCACCGATCCAACCCCAGCTGCTGTCCCTTTAGAAAACTGAAAACAACTTCCTATGCTACTATTTGATAAGTTGGCTTTCCTTGAAGAGAATGCAATTTCCATTTCAACCAGCTGAATCCGAAAAACTTCTGGGTCTGCCAGTCCAATTTGATTTCTAATAATATCTACACTAAATTGCATCTCCTTAACCAATTGAGCATGGATGAACTTTAAGTTTATTTAATGTACATTTTAGTATAATTAGAGCATCGAGCATGTAACGTAAAACAAGTTATGAGTCACAGTGTTTTAGAACTTGTTCGGGTCGCTGTGCAAGGGACTCAACTAAAGGAAGATTGAGGGGCCTGAAAAGATCGTTGGGCTAGATCAAAGATATGGAGTATAGCATTTAAAAGCGTTTATATTGTCTCGAGATTTTGGTTGAAATGATTAGAGGACACGGATGCTTGACCATCCGCCAGATAGTGATGTGTATGAAGTTTATATGCAATAAGTTGTCCTGAATACGAATAAGAATTACAGCATTACCATTCCCTTATGGAGAGGTTACAAGACACTGCTACACCTCAGGGAAAGGTTACAAGTATAGCATCGATATCAACACACTTTGCAACAGTAGTCATGCATTCCACTCTTCTCACTTTCTCATTTCAAGAAAAATCTTCCGTAGCTTTCAAAATACTGGGGTTTTCTCAAGATAATCAGGGAAATGTAACTTTACAAAGATTCCAGGCAAATATCACAAAAAAAAAAAAAAAAAAAACATTGCCAGATAATAATCATGATGACAATATTTGTGAAAATACTGTGTTAACTTGATTTTTCATGGAGCAAAAATCTTGAGATCTCTAATCCCATAGGTTAGGTACTTGTTATTAGTGAGTTTTTCCTCTCTCAATGGTAGTCAGTCTCTGATTAATCACCTTGTATCCTTTTTTGTTGATAAATGTCCTTGTACACATTGTCACAGATATTGTTCTCAGGAAATTATTCTCAGGGTATTTTCAAATATGAAGTACCTCTCATGATAATGTTGGGAAAATGAAGCAAATAGTAAATTAATTCTCAAAGAATTAGAATACAAGATAAATATAAAATATAGTTAAAAATTATCCTCATAGATCTTTCCAATGTTCTCTGATTTTATTGTTCATCCATAAAAGGTTGGACTGGTCCAAAACAGATAAAAACCGGAAGTTGAAGTTGTTGGACCGATAATTATTCTAAATATAATTTTTTGAGGCCCAACATAGTTGGGACAATGCTTTGATGATGATGACGATGACGACGATAATTTCTTGAGGCAAAACCAAGTGGTCAAATAGGGTTGGACCAGATGGTCCACTTCACTGATTTGGCCATCAGTCCAGTTTTTTAAACATTGATAAATTACTACGGTTCTGTTCAAGGGACCCAAGTTTAAGAATAAATAGCAACCAACTTCCTTTTTATTATTCACAGTGGTTTTGTTCTTCTGTTCTTCCATGAATTTAGTTGTGCCTCCTGTAAGTCACACTGTCAAGCCTTTTGCTAATTATAACGTGCAAACTAAAGTCATTTCCCTACATTTATGTTGAAGGGCAATATTCCTTTCAAGAGCATGGTAAATACTTTTGAAAATATGATCGCAGTAACCTGGAAGGAATATTTCATGAACTATATGTTGTACATCATGATCATATGATGAAACCAATGTTTCAACCATAGTTATCAGAATCCTACAATTCGTATCTTGAATTCCGATTCGTATCCCATTCCGAATATTAAAAAAAACGATTTGTATCTATGTAATGAATCTCACTTACAAATGAATCTTAGGATTCAAGTGTGAATCCTACAATTCGATTATCGTTTCATCGAATCTTACGATTCAAGCGATTCGGCTAAGTGAGAATGGCTACATCCAAAAAGTTAATCTTAATAATCTTTTACCTTTTTTTTTTTTTCTTTATTCTCTCTTTCTTTTATCACTTGTGTTTTTAAAAGGTTATTTAGTAGTTAACAAAACTTCATAAGAATTTTTTTGCGGCTTCGATAAGGTTTTAAAGATGAATAAAGAACGAGCATTTAACTAAAGCATTCGACTATACATATGGTGCTTGTCTATATCTTCTTCTTTTTTAATCTGTTTTGTTTTTTTCATAAACATTTTCTTAACTGTAAGAGATATCCTACTCTATAAGATTGATGGTTTGGATTTTATTTTATTTTTATATTTTAATTTAAAGATAATAAAATCTATTTATATATATATGAGATATGCTCCTATGAGAGCATCTCTCACCGTACTATGAGAGATAAGGTGGGAGCCCTCACATCCATATCCAATGCCAACAACTTAAATGTGAGGGCCCCCACATTTATCTCTCATAGTAAGGTGAGATATGCTCTCATAGGAGCATCTCCCTATACATATTGATATTTTAAAGTTATTTAACTATTTATACAACATTTATTTCATATATATTAACATATGTCATGATGTTCTTGATATAATTGTATGATAGACTTACTTGTTATTATATTTATACTACTATAAATGGAAAAATTGATGTATAAGAATAATTACTTTTTTCCTTTTCTTTTAATTTTTAATCATTTTTCATTTATATTAGAAAAATAAAAAATCCTACGCGATACAATTCACGATTCGATTCGATTCGATTCATGTATGAACGATTTGCGATACGATTCCGATTTTAAAAACTATGGTTTCAGCCATAATTTCCTCACAATATAACCTTTGAACCAGCACTTTCCCTTCTAAAATTCTTATTAAGAGATTCCGGTACTCCTACGCCCATTTGCAGTTACAACAAAAATCAGAGTTGCTGTTTGTCATTGAATTGAAGATGTGGTTTTCACAAATTAGCTTTCCTCTTCCAGTTATGATAAAAAAAAAAATGAGACTGCATGTTTATTCACCTCAATTGAAAGTAATCATCAAAAGTCACATAAAGCAATTTCATGGTTGCCAACAGAAGATGAATCTTCTATTGCCTCCTTTTGAAATCTGATCAATCAAAATCTCATTTTAGGAATTTCGGGATTTTACTAGTTCTTCTATAGGTGGAAGTAATGAGATATAGAACCCTCTAGCTCTTGACAGTATCATGAGAAATCTTTGGCTAATTTCACATTCACAGTTTTTTTTTTCCAGATAGGAAAAGAAAAGCAAGTTTCATCCTTTTTTCAATAAGATTAATATTTAAGTTGAATAATACCTGAAAAATTCACGATTCATTAAAAATTTGAAAAATAAAGGTAAAACACTAAAAACAATTAAAAAAAATTCAGTTTCTTTTGTCCTTTTCCTTGAACGAATTCTTCATTCTTCCTTTCCCAAAATTTCCTTTTTTGTCAAAAATAACTGTGCCATTTAGACTTAGTGCAACGATGATTCCTAAATCACCAATTTATTACAGGGATAGATATACATCTGCAAAGCTTAAGGGTTAAATGGTTTCCTCTTTTAAGATTTGATGCTGTAAAATAATGGCAAGCTTGGATGTGACAGGAAATGCAAGCATGAGTTATCAATTATCATTAAGGGTTAGTCATTACAACAATAAAAATGGTTGAATTACGCTAGTAAGAGAGAATAGAATATCACAAATTGATTAAATACAGAGTTAAGATCCGTAACCAACCAACAGTCATGCATATAGGATAAGAGTGAAAAGATGGTTAATACCAAAACAAATATATTTACTCACAGTTGTCTATTCATGTGTCTTGTATGCTAGAGTCTTGATTTAGCACTCTTCTTTCCCAGAATATGCAGTGCGTCATAATGGCCATAGCCATGATAAAGAACTCTGATTGGATTTTCCTTTCCATATTCTTGACCATACTCCGCAATTGTGATTAGCCCACCAGAATCATCATCATGCATATAAACTGTTATTGGCATTCTGCAAATATCAAAGTACGTAGAACTTCCTTATTTTCTATAAATTTTCTAATATATATTGCAAAATTATATAAATAGAAAAATGAAGCTCCTTGATCTCATAGTAAATTCAAACAAATGCCCTGAAAGTAGATGGGGAGAATATTGTTCAGAACTACAAGTAAATTGGATCACCAATCAAGGTAGCAAAAGTGTTGTCATGAACTACAAGCAACATGGCACTCGGTCTAAGCCAATCAAATGGTAGTACCTAAGTTTTCCATGTACAACATATTTTCAATAAAACAGAAATAAATTAACTTATTAAGGGCCTGTTTGTTTGCACAAGGGGAGGAGTAGAAGAGGAATAAAATGTCACATTAGAATAAAGTTAAAGAGGAGTTGGTCTAAGCCAATCATCTCTCCCGACTCACACATCACCATCATAGCCTTCACCAGCATCCACCCACCTGCAACATAATCTAAACAAAGACAACCAACCCAGCCCCTGCAACGTATCCAAGTCCAACCAACACAAAACACCATGAGCCAAAGTAGGGGCAGGGTGGAACTTGGGAAAGCAAGGGGTTGGAGGAGAGGCAGGGGTGCAGTGAGTGGGTACTTAGCAGCACCGTGGGTGAGGAGGCTGGTGCAGTAGGCAAGGAGGGAGGTACTGTCGGTGCAGTAGGCAAGGGGTGCTGCAGGCAAGGATCCGGGATCTCTTTTGTTCTTCGTTTCTGACTTGAGAAGGAAGAAGAGAAGACTGAGTTCGGTTTCTCACCCACTCTATTACGGTTTCATCAAGTAAAAGAAAAGGGAACGAAGTAGAGTAAGAGGACTCCCACATCAGCCCACAGATTTACTTCACTTGTCTGCTGAGGCTGATCCCCAAAAAAAAAAAAAACTACCATTGGAAGCCCTGTGACTCTTTCATTTTACTTTGGTGCAAACAAACGGGCCCTAAGGTACATCGGATGCACCCTAAATCAATATCCATGTCAATGCTTTGACTGAAGAATTTGTTATCCAAAGAATTACGCATGGGAATTGGGAAGTGCAATTATATCCACATGAAGCATGACATTGTTTTTCTGCATCTGAGGTTACAAGCTGAATTGTAGAGGGGCTGAAGAGCATCCTGCCCACCCTGCTTTGCAAAATACATCCGAACATTACCTTACATTACGGTCGGGCCTACATTTCATGCTGGACATTGCACAACAAATAAATGTAGAATTGAACCAGTAAAAGCTATGAAGTTATTGTAGTAGAAGAAACTAGAGAGTGAAATGATGCTAAAGCTATGAAGTTATTGTAGTAGAAGAAGCTAGAGAGTGAAATGATGCTAACTGTAGAACATGTGATGCCATGAGCAACTCTGGTTCGCCTCCCCATACATGAGGCTGCCTAATTTCTGAGATGTGAGTATCGAAATCACCTTCCACAAACCTGCAGAAAAGCATAGCTCAAACGGCTGAAAGCTATACACAACTTCAAAAGAAAACATGAAAGTTTAATTTAGATGTCACCCAGTTCAGTTTCTTTGCATGGCCTGACTTCAAGGCACACGATATTTGCTTTTCAGAAGAAACAAAGTCTGGAAAGGATACACTCACCATTCTGTTTCTTCGCGCCTCTTAACAAATTCATCAGCAACCTGTTAGCTCAGCAGGTGCACACAGTAAGTTAAAAGAATAATGTCATAGAAAATGCTTTATCCGTATAAATTAACAGTAAAAGGGTAAATGGGGCTATAAACAGAATGACATAATCAAACCTTTGCACTCGACAACTATGAAATTTAATGTTGAACTGAAAAAACAGAGATAAAAAAGGAACATTCATTGCAATACGAAAAGTGGAGGTGCATACTCTGGACCGCAGTTCATCAGCTAATTCTTTCTGAAGGCTCTCATCTGGTGATGGTTTCCCAGATCGTAAGCAAGCCCCATGAACCACAGAGCGAAACAAACACCTCCCATCTCCCGGTATGCCTGCAAGATATAGTGCACCTGTCTATAGTAAAAGAAGTACACGAGAAAATCGCTATGGGAAACACACTCATAAATACATATATAGAAGCTTTAATGACTTCAAATAAGGGACATGTAAAAGTAAATTGTTCTTCACAAACCAGAAAAGAAACACACAAGACATAAGCATGAAGAGCGAAGAGTACAAGACCATGATCACTACAAACAAGATATTGCATAGATGGCATTCCTCACCAGTTACAGAATAATCGGTGTAAACTTTCTTTCCATGCGAAGTGCTAGCAGATGATGAATCATCCTCGTCCTCATCTACCTCATCATCCATCATCTTAGTCCTCTTGGCTATTTCAGCTTTCACTGGTTCAGAATATGCAAAGCAAACAAACAACCCAACAATCAGACCCGTTGAAGCACTTCCTTTTCGACGGTTTGCAGGTTTCATACTCCAACTGATTTGAGAAACCCTTTCTTGGCTTGGCACTGAAAGCTTCAAACTCATGTTTCGACCCCTTGATGAGAGTCCAAGACGTGCTGTCTGGTCTCCTGTAGAGCTTACAGAATTCCTCGTCATTAATGGAGGTGAGTTTCTCCTTGGTTTGGAAAAACCAGACACAAGAAATCTTCCTTCAAATTGTGACCCAATAGATGAACAGATGGTCACAGCTGAACATCTCCGCTGCGACTGGCCATAATGGAAAAAAGAGCAGCATAAATTGGACGGTGATTGTGACACTGTACAGATGCTGCCTAACATTTTGTTCCCAATATTTCCACCCACATAAACTGCGCGTCTTGAGCATGTAGTGATGGGATAAATAGTCATCTTAACAAAACCTCTTGAACAAGCGTAGCTCTCAGCACCTGTGCACATCAAGTTAGAAACAAATCAAGAACTCTCACAAGCCCAGGATTCATAATTACCCTCAGTTTCACACACAACATGTGAACTGATCAAGATACACCACTTACATTGAGGCAGGTAAAAATAAATAAATAAAACAGTATCAACTCAAATGAAAATCATGATTTGGCTTGAGTCCAGTTTGGCAAAAGATGCCCTGAGTTGTGTGATCCACTAAAACAGAGTTCTGCATGGTTCAAAGCCGATAACTTTGTCTTGTACACAGAAAGGTGATTTAAATAGAGTTAATTGCAGGTTGAATGTTTAGGTTGGCTTCTTAGTTTGTTCCCAGTTCTGGCCAGCTGAAATCATTATATCACAGGTAATTCAGCACCACGACGGTTCATTACCAATGAGAAAATGTTAAAGGAAATTAGAGATTGGTGAAAAGTCAGCGCTCAATGTTAGTAACATCACGGTTGGTAGCGAGAGTGTTGTCTCATAGTGATATTCATAAACTCATGATTCTAGACATTATAAGTTCTTCAATAAAGAGCAAAATGAGAAAACTAACTAGACCATAACATATACCTTCTGTATTCCTGCTATTGGACTCCTAAAAGGTTCATGTAAATATGTTTGCTAAAAAGATCTAACTAATGATGTCCAAAAATGTAGTTAGAATATCATGTAAATTAAAATTAGAAACCATAATTCTTTATGACAAGCATGATCCTGTGTATTATTCAATCACTGAAACAGACCATGACGCACCCGTATAACCTAACATTGCAGAAGTTGGACTCTAGAAGGCCCAAATCACACAATTAATAGGTAAGATTTTGTGAAGACTGAACCGGGACCGAATGGATGGTAATAGATTCCACATTGAGCTATTATATGTACTTTAAGCATATAATCAATCAATGTTCTTATGTTATCTGCATCAAAATGTCATTAACATCATCAACTTTCACTTTGCACAAAATATAATTAGAGGGTAAAAAATAAAAGCACCTCTCCTTACAAGCCTAGCTGGGCATTAGTGCTCATCAATGGCATAAACTGGGAGACTGAACAACTGATTATGTGGGCTCATCAACGTCCGCTAACCCCAGTAGTCCCGCAAACAAGTAAGAGAGACTAGAATCTCTCACAGGAAGTTGAGATGTTGGGGTTTTTTAGACATGATGCGTCTTATCCCCTCAAATGTCATGATTCTTCACCACCCTTTCAGAATTCTTGGTGGAATTTCTGGATGCTCAAGTAAAAGGCAGCATTCATGAATTCCACCAACTCAAAATTCCCCAGACAGGAACTCCATGTAAAGAAACAGGCGCTGAGTATAAACATCCAAATTGATATGGTAAATAGAAATGAGTCAAAAAGATAGTTCAGGCCAATAATTTCGTGCAAGTGGGACCCATACATAGGAACGAGAGGTCCAACAAAATGGGGATTTGAGATCAGAACAATCACGAGTACAAGTTAGCATTCCCCAAATTCAGTTGCTATTTTCAAATGAAGTCGCGAGCACCCAAAAGAAATGATGAAGAAAGTGGAAGAAATTAAAGAGCAGATGTAAGTAGGCAGAATACCCAATCATCATCCAGGGAAGAAAATGCAATCCCAAGAGCTGTAGAAAAGAATAGAATACTCACCACCAAAAGCTTCCCTTTTTAAGGAAAGGATATCTGTAACTGTGGCTGCACGATTTGATTTCTTCTGTTGAAACTGGAATCTCAAAGGAAGCGAGTAAGGGGAAAGTGAGAAATCTGGAAATCCGAGGGAGAAAGCAAACTGTTTTTTTTGTTTTTTTGTGTTTGTTTGTTTGATGATGAGCCGAGGTCGATCGATCGATCGAGGCGAGAGTGAGGTGGTGTATTGTATTTGTATCTACTCCAAACGGACAGCTTCTACACGATCGAACTCTCTGGTAGCTGCCCACTGCTCATCCACCATACACGTGTTGCAGATGCAGGGGTGGACCATGGTCGGAGGACCGGACTCCCCAGTGGGTCCCACAATGGAAAGATCCACTTGACCCCCGAGTGTAGGATGTATTAGTCCTTTAACCTCGGGTTTCAAACGAGTCTCCGATTATCTGATTACTCGGAAGTTTTGGTCCGCAAAAAATTGGACTGGAACCTATTTTAGGTTTCGATTCATAAAGAGGTCCGAGTCCGGAACCTAATTTAGGTTTCAATTGATAAATGGGTTCGGTTCTGAGTACATAATGGTTTCGACCTAAAACCGAGCATGTGAGTCTTTAATATTGCAATTTATACTTTAAAATCAATTCTTTTTTCACAATCTTATATATAATATTGGATATTGTAGACTTGATATAATGTCATAAACTGAATGATATGTTTATTTTAAGAAAAAATAAAAACAAAGAGAAAATAAAATTGATTTTGAAACTAGATTCGAGTTCTCTAGGTGGACTTGGTTTCATAACCGGATCCAAGTTTTTTATTTTTTATTATCAAAAGCAAGTACGGAACCAAGAAAATAGGCCAGATTCAAAATCGGATCCGAACCGGAATCGTTATTTAAAAACGGGTCCGGGTCCGTTATGGTTTTGATCCAAAACAATCCCTTTTGCAAACCCTACTTTAACCACTATAAAGAAATCTTCTCTTAAAAGCCTTGCAGTAGTGGAACTCTCCGGTGGGGCCCGCTAAGAAAATTTGGACCGTTCAAATTGAACACCTTAGGGTCCGTTTGGATGTCTACAGAATAAAATATTTACATATTTAAATATTGTAAGAATAAAATAGTATAGAATACAATAATGCAATATTATAATAGTATAATTTTTTTACTGTTTGGCAATTTTTTAAGAATATTACAGATTTTAAATTGAAATGTTTGGAAAGTGCTATGATTAAAGTAAATTACTTTATAAGAATTTTTTTATTAAATATTTTAATTTATATGTAATTTACCACGTCAGGATAAAAAAAGTAATGTGGTAAAGTAAAGTTTAACTTTCATGTTTTTATCATAAGTTACTTTTCTTTTATCACATAAAATCATGGTAAAGGATAGTAAAGTAAAGTAAATGAAAAAACAACTACTTTATAGATTTCTCTCTCACTTTACTTTACCACATACTTCATCTGACCTTACTTTACCTCATCTTTTACCATGATATGACATCGATCTTTATTTTACTTTACCACACCTATAAACAAGTCACTTTTTATTTACTATATAAAACTACGATAAAATGTTTAAGTAAAAAAAAAAAACTACTTTACCATTCATTCTCACTTTACTTCACCATGTACTTTATCCCACCTTTACTTTACCCCACCTTTATCATCCTGTGAGATTTACTTTTACTTTACTTTTCCATATATGTAAACATACACATTATGATGGATTTGTTGAACCAATGTCTTTACTTTACTCTACCACTTTGTAATCGTCATTTTGAAAGATTTTCATCTTGTAGAAAGTTTTCTACAGGGGGGAGCTGTAGGAGAGAATATTGAGCTTTTTGAAAAAAAAGAATCTTTTCTTCAAATTTTTCTTGAGTTACCAAACGCACAAGATTTTCTTCTTTAAAAAATGAAAGATTATATTCTAAAAATTATTATTTTCTTGTACTTTCTTGTGCATCCAAACAGGCCCAAGAAAAGGAAATCCAGCGTTTATTTTGAACGGGCCGAATATCAATGGATGTGATCTACTTTGAAGTTCCACAACTATAACTCTGGATTTCTCTAGCTTAAAGCCGGATAGGGATTCCCTCGAAATCATATTGGTGGTCAAGCTAAAGTGTCTAATGTATAAAGCACTGGCTTGGCCCATTTAAGTATGAGGCAAGAGAGTTAGGCCTTCATTCCATGGGCCTTACACGGAGCAGACCAAGTCCAGCTAAAGCTGGCCAGGCTTGGGTCACACTCAGATCAAACTGGCCTATGAGCACCCAATTTAATTAGTATTTGTTTGGATAGGATGGGCAAACTATAGGTGGGAGAGGGAGTGTAGATCAAAAGACACATTTTGTTATAAAGTTTACTATACCACACTTTATCATATTTTTTACGGTAAAAAAAAGGGGCTTGTGAAAAAGTAAAGGTAAGTAGTGGCACATCAAAAAGTTTATTTTTCAGCTCCACTTTTTATTTACCCAAATATGGTGAAGCAAGAAAATATGATAGTATGCTTACTTTTTTATTTTTACTAACGGATGAGGGTTCTCAGCCCTTTGGGCTAAACTAATTCCTCTGAGCCCAGAGAATTTACCCCACGGCCCTCGGATGGTAGTACTAGTGGACTCAACCTTCAGTTCCTGATGAGGGGGAATCGGGGATTGATACTGAAACCTCTAGCTTTGGAAGAAAGAGGAACCGTGGTCCAAACCACTCGGCCAACTCCTTGGGGTTATCGTATGCTTACTTTAACTCTATCTTCACTATTCTATGTCACTACACAAATGTAACTTTTAGCGGCGAAAAAATTCGCTTTCAACTTTCAACGGTGGAAAGAAAAAAAAATCGCCACTAAAATTCAGCCATTTATCGCATAAGGTTTTCGCAAATTGTGGGTCACTAACAAGGTCTTCTCGCCAATTTCATATATTTTTTATATTTTTTTCCTGAGCGACGATAACATCACTCGTCAGAGCATCTCTTAATGTCTTCTTCTTCCTCTCCTCCACCAATTTCTCCATGGTGTTGGCTGCAAACCACCTTCAAAAGTCCAAGTGAACAGTGTCACATTACTGTACACATGGTAAGACTAAGGGACTGGTGGCATTGCAACAAGTGCATATCCATGGAAAAGACTGGGGAGACAAGAACGTTTCGTCCAACGTGGGCATGGCACATATAAGGCAATTGAGAGATATGTCTGGGATCATTCAAATGTGGCGTTACCTGTAAAGTTGCAGACCCAAGAGGAAAAAACAAAAGAAAGAAGCATGACTACCATTTGACCTAATTAAGCAATGTATACGATAAATGGTAGAGCCATCTGATACAGTTGGCTAAGTATCAATAGATGGGGTTGTTGTAGAGAAACTATCGTATTCATTACAGGCCACTAGTGTGTCTTCCCACTATGCCAGGTAAAAGGGCTGGAAAGGATGAGGTTGGGATGGTTTGATTACCACCCAAAATGAGGAGAGGACACAAAATTAGGATAGAAGTTACTCCCATTCGATCTCAGAGACATCAATGGATTTTTTTTTTAATCCCACTTTATGGGTCTCTTTTTATTTCCCAATCTCTTGATGGTGGTCTCCAAGTAGACTGCATCCCCACCGTTAGACTGGATGCGGGTCAGGTGGGAGTCTTCCATGTAGGCGAGATGGAGAAATAAGAGGAGGAGAGGAAGAAGAAGACATTAGGAGATGTTCTAACGAGCGACACTAGCATTGCCCATGGTGAGGCTATTGTCACTAAAAAAAAATATAAAAAAATTGGCGAGAGGACTAGTGCTACATAATTTGCGAGAACCTTTCGTGATAAATGACAGAATTTTGGGATTTTTCGAATAAAATCCTCTATATATACTTGCTTAAACTCACATGGATGCTTAAACTCTACTTCTATAAACTCATTTCTTCATGCGGCCCATGCAACTTATGTGTAGAATCTTGAAGGTTCCATGCATTACAGAGTGTTGTGAGTACGCGGATTTTGGGTCTAATGTTGTCTAGGTGCTGAATTTGATTTACTTTTAATTCAAAAATTTATAATAATGTCAAGATGTTTGGCATGAGACCTTATTTAGTTGATAAATGTTCCCAATAATTAAGCTCATCCTTAGACATGATTTTCCAGAGTATTTTTTGAGCATCGAAGGGTAGTTCTGTTGTTTCAACTGTGCAGCTACTACTATTCTAATTTCAGGCCTTATTAGGAAATGGGCCACACCTCCTCTTGGGCCAAGTTTTGACTATGACAAAAACTTCTTGAGCCAGCATGCAGGCCAGCTCATTTGTGACCACTATTCTATTTCCGGGCTTGGGTCTATATTGCTAAAGAAGCATGCTCTATCCTAGCCAGGGGTGTCTATTAATAGGATTGGAGAGATCAACACAAAATCTAAATTCATGTGTGAGGTTAGGGAAATATACTAAGTATGCCCTAAACCCAAACCCAACTCATTTATTTACTGGGTGGAAAATTTCCATCCAAAGCTGAGTTTACCAGGTTGGGTCAACTAGAGTCATTGAATTGACTCTCTCCAATTCTATATTTTAGAGGGATCCGGATCACCTGTTTGAACCAATCAAGGGATGACACATTTTTTTTCGTAAATGTTTTATACTTTAAAGACGGTGCTGTCTTTTAAATATAGTATCATTTTTTGAACTCAGTAAGCTCATATGTCATGCTCTTCTTCGTCCAAATAGGGTTTCTCAGTTTGAATCAAACAGGGATCCGGTTCCATTTTAGAGTTGTGTTAATTGAGCCCGAGTCCAATTCTTAAGGTTTGCTGGGTCAAACAGTTTCTCATAAAGTAAAGCTTTCGTTTAGTGCTGATACCTGTTGAAGATCCTCTCCCATCCTTCCTTTTGTTTTTTTGTGTGTGTCCCACCTAATGAATACATCCACCTGATTTCTTTTGTCATTAGCTGTTCATGATAGGGACATTTTCATGCCTGATTCAAAACATTGCTTTCAAACGAGTTTTATGAAATCCTAAGTTTAACATATACACAGATACAATAATTCCATGTTATGAGCGCTGTTTATTTGACATAATGACATATGACTGACGGGTCTTTAATCATGGATTCCTGTGTGGCCCCACTAAATTGTAGTTTGATGGTCGATGCCCTGAATCTCATACTGTCATTTAATATGATAAAGATGAGGTAGAAGAAATAAGGATTAATGTCACATCCCGGTCCCGAAATCACCCTGGACTAGGGTAATTCCCGAGGTGTGCCACACGTACTCCCGCATGTTGTACCTGTCTCGAGCCAAACACAACACACGAAGGAGAGAAAACCGACTATTTCACATGTGAGAACACATAACTTTTCCAATAGCGGAAGTCGTAATTCATTTAGATAAGGTATCAAATTCCATCAAGGTCAATTAAACATTTAAGTTTAATACAAAGAAGTAAACAAATATATACATTAAGTTTTACAAAAAAAGTGGATCACTGAAAGAGTCCCTGAACAACCATTGAAAGAACCTATACATTCACTACCAAAATTATATTCAAAAGAATTTCGTATGACCATATGAAAGGATAGTCACACGAACTATGATATTTACTAATGTAGTCTGCACTCCGCGGAGATCAATCTAGGTTGGCCCTGGTTCTGGCCACTCCTCTAATCCTGCTGGTACCTCCTGGGTACCCTCCTCTCCCTCCTGGGCCTCTTCAAGGCCGGGAGCTGTATCTGCGTCTGTGACACCAAATGTAGTATCTCAATACGACGATTTTTAGCAAGTATAAGCACAATAAGAAATTACATAATGTTGCAACTTTGAATTTCAATACGAGCAATTTAGTAGATGGCAATGATAGTATCACTATGCAAATTGTGTCTGAATTAAATATGCTGAGGAATCAATAATTAAGAAACCATACAAATGTGGCTACTACTTAAAGCTCATCCTCTCAAAGAGAGCAAAATCTTGTTGGGATGTCACCAGCGGCCCGGCCAAAGGCTAACTGGCTACCCGGTTCTAGAGTTCCGGTGCTCCAGGCGACTTACTGCAGTAGTCTCTCAAATACGAACCCAAGTGCTGGCCCCGTCGGGCGTCACATGGTCGAAGCTAGGTAGTGCCGACTCAATCGAATCAACAGATCGAATAATAAGTGGACTCGAGTGAGTTTGTATTCCAAATCATTTCTAAACAAATCAACTCAATTCATATATCATCGTATCATATACTCACTCAATCCACCTTTCTCATGATTTCTGAACCGATATACCATATATAGCAAATGGTGGAGGAAATAAAGTTATTAAACTTTAAGGAATCTGGGAATGCAATAACTTATTTATTTATAATGATTGATCTGTCAAATGAAGATATACTCCAATATGAAATGCAATAAGTCAAGGAATCAATTAATTTTACTAACCATTTCTAACTAATTCTTTTAGTCTCTCACCGTCCAATACAAGGTAAGTTTAGCAACTCAATGTATTACTACATTTCCCGGTGTCACCATTTATGAGAGATACGTTAAGTTCCTAAACTAACCCTCAGGGCATAATGTTAGACTCATAAACATCCATTAGGCCAATTAATAAGGTTAACGATTCCATTTTAAGGCCATAAAGTCTCCCAATTCTTGATTTCCTAAGGGAATAAGGGTAGGCACCTTAAGTATCCCGCTAGAACATTTAAGGTGGGTTAAAATAAGTTAGGGATGATAATTCACCCAAAGATTGGGGTCAAAAGAGGTCCAGTGCATAGCACTAGGTTCGCTCGAGCGGACCCCTTTCCAGAGGGTTGAGGGTTCGAGCGCACTTTATTCGTTCGCTCGAACGGTTGGTTCGCTCGAGCGAAGTGTCCAGTTCGCTCGAGCGAACTGTCCAGAACCCTGTTCCGGATTTCCTTTCCATTCCATTTCTCCTTCCCTTTCATTCTTCCTCCCACTACTAAATCTGCAAAGGAATGGAGCCTTCATGCTCCCATTCATCATACAACACTAATAATTCTTAACTCAATCCCATTACTTAAAATCATTCCCAATCATTTATTTATTGAAAGCTAAGAGCATTGAATAAGGGCATCATTTAATCAAGGAAATATAACAAGAATGTAAGTCCATATTATGCATATACTTGCCTCTATTTATGCTTTCCAAACTCTTTTATACTCTCTTGGTAATCAAGACCCTAGAATCCCCAAATGACTCAAACCCTAGACACAATATCCATCAAAACACAATCAAAGTCTAAACATGTGTATGAGAGACTCCTTTGACTCTCATGCAACTCAAAAATAACCAACAAGAAGAGTTTGAAACCTACCTCTTATGATAATTCCGAATTTGAAGTTGGGGGAAGAAGTAGTTTCTCAAAACAAGAGGTGGAGATGAACAAGAAGAAGGAGATGAAGAGGAAGATGATCTCCACACTTACTTTCACTTGCACACTTGCTAGGGTGATTGAAGAAGAAAAGGAATTTGAAAGGAAAAGGGAGAAGAAGCTTTCTCTCCACAACCAACATGAAGAATGGAAGGAATGAAGTTGGTTTAAGTGATAAGGATGGGCATTTTGCAGGAAAGCCCATTAGTTGGTTTTATTTCCAGTTTGAGTCAAACGATGGTCCATTTCTTCAACGAGTGGTCAAATGAAGTAAGGTTAAATACGAAAATCGACGTGCTCAACGAGATACACGCGATGACGCCAAAATGACGTAAAAACGATGAAAAACGAGAAAATCTATAATTACGGAAAAGTCCTTGACTCAATCCACTTGAGTCAATTCAGCTCTACTCAATTAATCAAAACTCAAGACTCGAGTTGACTCGGTCTAAGAGACTAAATTAATGATTTATAACTAAACACGATTAATTAAACTAAATCCCCATTAATTAGCATTAATGAAGATTTAATTGGGTTGGGGTGTAACAATTAATCTTAATCATCAAGTAAAAGAAGGGGCCTATTCTCATTATCAGTATTATTGGCGTCGTCAAATATGTACCTAGAGCCTTGTTGACATTGACCAGAGAAAACGAAACCATTTCAGGCTCAAATGTGTGTATTATCATCATAGATCGAATGGCTGAATATGCTAGAGAAGAATTTATATGCTAAACAATGAAAATGTATAAGGGTTTTAACGGGAAAAACCCTCATACATGGGCATTTCATAAATTTAGACCCAATAAATCCTGACATACAGAAGTGGTCCCATGGGCCACTTCCGTTTTTTTTAAGCTTTTTTTTGTAATAGTCGATATCGACTATCCAGTCGTTATACAAAAGGGTAAAAAACCCCTTTTTCTCACTGTCTTCTTCACCTTTTCCTTTTCTCACTCTGTCTTCATCACCTTTTCCCTTTCATCCCCTCGACGGCGGTCCCAGTCGATGGTCCCAGAAAAAGATTCGTGCCAACTATTCAAACATTCTCCATAGTTTGATGCACATGGAGGTATTTTGTTTTTCTTCTTGTTTTCATGCCCTGAATTTAGAAGGGAGTTAGCGTTTTTTTATGGTTTTGTTCGTTCAGAATGGAAAGACCTGCAATCTTCTTTACACTTTCTAGTTTACCCATTTAGAAGGGATTATTCATCTATGAGCACTGCCGTTTGCGGAAGTTATTGTATCATCTTGTTTATGACATTAACCAAGTTACATGTTCATGGCAAACGTACTGGGTTTTCTGAAATCATAGTAAATTGGTTTTGAAGTATGGTAATAATTTCATGAAATTACCGTAAAGATCCCTAACAACAAACTAGAAGTGGATCCCCTCTCTTTGGTCTGAGGATGAAATTTTGCTTGTTTGATTCATAGGATGAATGCTTTTTATTTTCAGTGATTTATCCTCTTTTAAGAAGCAAATGTAGCAAGTGCAGTTTACTCATCTAAAGAAACTGCTAATTGGACACAATCACAATCATCTAAACCACATATCACTTCTCTTAAGATGCAGTGGATATATGTTTTGGTGGTTTATTATTTGTCACTAATGTTCTGTGCCCAAACAAGCTAGTTACATACTTTTGTTCAATTGTTGTCTTTATTTGCTTTTGTGTATGTGAGCACTCCAGTTAGATGTGGTGGCTTGTTAATGATCACTCCATAGAGACTGATGTAACGTGGTATTATAATATGTTGGCACTCCAGAGAAAGTAATATGTGGGCATTCTAGAGAGAGTATTATATTGTGGTATGGGAAGGGAAAGGAGAGCATCTTTCCAATAGTTGTCCCTAAATTAAAAAAGAGGTAGACATCTTCACAAGCCTCCAAAGATCCCGAACCCTTTTGGATAATTCCAATCCAACGTAAATAGTAAACACCTGTAGCTTTCTTCTTCCCATGAACATCTCAAGGTTTGATAATCTTTCAAATACAAAGAGGAAGTCACCCAAGGGCAAACAAACTTGCATTGGCTGGAAGATATAGATGTGTAGTCCATTGTTTGGTGATACAAACAGTTGATGAAATGTGGCCCCACATGGACATGCTATCATTCGAAACTACTAGTGATTTGGTGGTTTTATTGTAAGGAATTATTGATCACACAAAAGATAATGTGAAGCAGAAAATTCTAAACATTTTGGATGAATGACTTCTTTTATTCAATAACTGAACTCAGCTTAAATAGCCTTTACAAAGTAATAGAAGAGAGGAAAAACAGCCCACTAATGCATGACTATAGCATCGTGGTACAAGTAATAAAGAAATTGTCAAACCTATGCATCTAACACCCTAAGGAATAGGGATTTATTCTAACAAATAGTTCTACTGTAACTGAATAACTCAAGCAATAACTTATCATTCCCTCCCTTAAACTAAATAGTTTCAAGTATTTAGTTTATCTGACACTTCACATACTCCCAGCATCTGTCGCAATCTCAAAAAATCTTCCAGCTTCAGTGGCTTAGTCATTACATCAGCTACCTGATCCTTTGTGCCACAAAAGTTAAACTTGATAACACCATCTTTAACCAAATCTCGAAGAAAATGGAACTGCACATCTATATGCTTGCTTCTGCCATTCATGACAGGATTCTTAGAGAGTTTAATGGCTGAACTTCTGTCACACATGATTGTAGTGCTTCCTTCCTGCTTATGCCCTATCTTCTCTAGTATTCTCCTCATCCATACAACCTGACAAGCACAGGCTGCAGCTGCCACAAATTCAGCCTCGGTGGTTGATAATGTGACCAATGGTTGCTTCCTTGAAGACCATGAAACAACTCTTGAATTCATCAAAAATACATATCCAGAGGTGCTTTTCATGTCCTCAACATCACCGGCGTAATCACTGTCAGTGAATGCAAGAAGTTCTTCAGCTTCACCCCTTTTGTAAAGTATCCCATAGTTTACCATCCCTTTTAAGTACCTGAGAGTTCTTTTGGCTGCTTGCAAATGTAGCTCTGTAGGCTTAGACATGTAACGACTAATTAAACTCACAATGAACATTATATCAGGTCTAGTGGTGGTGAGATACATGAGACTTCCAACTATTTGCTTAAAATATGTTTCGTTAACTTTGACTCCTCCTTCATCATTGTGTAATTTTGAACCTGGTACAATGGGACTACACACAACAATGCTATCCTCCATTCCAAAACGTTTCAGAACATCCAGTGCATACCTTTTTTGACAGATATGTATACCATTAGCATTTTGCAAAACCTCTATGTCAAGGAAAAACCTCATACCCCCCAAATCAGACATGTCAAATTTCCTTAACATAGACTCTTTAAATTCACTCATCAAAACTTCATCATCACCAGTATATATCAAGTCATCCACATAAACACTCACAATAATAATCTTACCTTTGCTGCTGGTTTTAACGAACAATGTTTGTTCACTGTGACGCCTCTGAAATCCTTCACTTACAAAGTGTGCTTCAATTCTACTAAACCAAGCTCGAGGAGCTTGTTTTAGTCCGTACAAGGCCTTTTGCAATTTATACACTTTATGCTCACGGAAGCGACAACAGCCTGCATAGTCATTATGATTCAATATAATCTCACCAACAACTGTAAATCCATATTGTGCACACACACTGCCATGAAAATCGAGTTTATTCTCACATAGTGAAATCAGTAATCTTCAATGCTACCAAGTCCTAATTAATTATCTAAAAAACTCGTTGATATTTTACAGGTCAATGAAGAGAAACCCGTTGAAACTCCAAACATACTCCTCTTTAACCAAAACAATCATATCTCGGAGGGTATCGGTCACGGAGAGGTATACCAAAAACAGAATTCAATTTTGTATTTACCATAAGAATTCCTTAGTTTTGTTCTATTGTAAATGGGGTCACCTCAATAGTTGTTGTTTTTACAAGGAATTCGGACGGATGAGATGCATCCCAACAAACCCCGATAAAGATATATGGGTGTTTATAGATGTTCAAAAGCAATATGTACGGCAAACAGGTCTACACCACTTGACCGACATAGATCGTATGGTCATAGACCATGCCTTAATAACAGCTTTGGTTGAGAGGTGGCGCCCAGAAACAAATTCATTCCATTTTCCATCCGGGGAAGCAACTATAACACTCGAAGACGTTGCTTATATCTATGGCTTGCCAGTCGATGGCCCGGTGATAACCGAACGAACTTTCTCCAGTAGATTTGTAGAACCGGTTTGTCATGAGTTGCTTGGGATCACGCCACAGAAGAAACTAGACTATGTTGGCATAATAATAAAATTTAAGTGGCTTGAAGACAACTTCAAACCTTCCGCCTAGCAGGATAAGAAAAAGAAGAAAACCAAAGATGTCGAGATAAGAGCCACCCGAGCATATTTGTTCTTTTTGGTGGCCGGACAGATCTTCACACAGACATCTGGTGCGAGGGGGCCTGCTTATCTACTTGAATTGTTTAAAGATTTCAAGCCTTATGCATGGGCCCCCGCATGCCTTGCAAATCTTTATAGAATGTTGGCAAAGGCAACTTGGTGGGGCCATGAGACGAAGGAGGCTGAAGGAAAGGGGAAAAATCAACATATAAATGACAGCAAGTCCTGCAGGACACCCACAGGGCCTTTGCAGTTGCTACAGGTGGATAATTCTCAAACTTAACATTTTTGGGTGCATTATTTAATTGCTAACTAACAGTTGCATTTTTTATGTTTTCCATCACAGATATGGGCTTACTCGAGAATGTCTCTTGGACGGATCCCTCGGCAAGATCCTAGTTGGAAAAAGGACATACAATTTTCACTTTTCAAGACATGGCATAAGAGGTTGGTGGATCACCCCCTAGCCCTCGCAACGGTGAAGGAAGTCAGGCACCAACTAAACATCTTGTCGGCTGATGGGGTAAATACACATGTGTCATCCAAGTAAATTTTAGGATGTTTTTACTTAGGTTACTCGATGCATATATTTTAATGTCTTCTTATATGTGCATATATACAGTTTACTTGGCAGTCGTATTCTGGCTATAGTAAAAAATTCAAGATGAGCGTACCCAAAGGGGATCGCAGTCTGTTTTCCCCATCAACCGTCCTAGTGTGGTACTGGATTGTTGAGCGGCATAATACATGGCGAGTCATGAAACAGTTTGGGCTCAAGCAATTGGTCCCGCCGCCTTTCAATATGCCATACTTCCGTGGAGAACGTATAGAGAGGATGGTGATTGATTGCAGCTCGCGTATGGATGAAGAGGTAATAGCACTGTGGGCTGCAAAAAAGCAGCTGGGTTTACGCAGAGAGAAGTGCACCCAGCCGGTTCATTCAGAAGAGTACCTGTTATGGTATGGTGCCAACACAGTCCGACACATTGGCAGGGTTGAGCACGTGGAGAGGCCCGAGGCAGAAGCCCCCGCTCAGCAAGCTGAGCCATCTGTCCCACAGAAATATGTAAGTATTGAATGCTAATTAGTCTGGAATTTCATTTATATTTCTATCTATCGTAGTAACGTTACTTATTCTGGTTAATTGCTTGTTCGTTGTTTTCAGGTTGATGAACTTGTTGCTCGCTTAGAGCGGTCGTGTGATCGGGCAGACAGGAGGAATAAAAATGTGTCCAAACTTGCGGAGTCGATTCGGAAAAAACTGAAGACATTTAAGGCAGCTATTGGGACAGCATTTGTGCACTTTTCTATGGAAGACTGCAATAGCTCACAATCCGATGAGGATGCAGAAAAGGTAAACCGTCCCACCCTCCATTAAATTTTATCTTGTGCAATCTAATTCTGTCATCCGTTAAATTTTATAATGTGCAATCTGACTGTGTCCTTTCTGTTTTCCATCAGACAAGCAGTGTTCCCTCTCAAACTGGTCCATCTCACACTGTTTTCCATAAGACAATCAGTGTTCCCTCTCAACCTGGTCCATCTCACACTGTTTTCCGTCAGACAAGCAGCCTCGTTGGACTCTCTCACACGAGAGTAAAGAAAGCCGCTATTAAAAGTCCAAGGTCAAAAAGGTTAAAAAAGGCGGGATCAGTACGTCCCGATCATTCACCAAGCAATGAGCGTAAAGCAGGCCTACTACCAACCGAAGAAGTGCTCTCAACCCCCCCAATAGCCAGGACACTGTTTGACACTCCTGTGACAGTTACTAGTGGTTCCGCAACTGTTGCTGCAGCACCTATGACTACCATAGTCTCTTTGATTTGGAGAATCAAGCGCTTGCCCCGTATGCGTAAAGTGCCCGTAAAGTTCTCTGATTATTCTCATTCTATGGTGCATTCGGGCTATGTATTAAATGATCAGGAGCAATTCTTTCTTAGGGGTTTCAAGGAATACTATGAGACAAAGTAAGCACAATAATATTTCCCCCATTACTTTCAATTTGTACCCATCTTCATTAATATCTTGTGCTGAAGTGTTTTTTATTAACAAACATCTATTCCATGTAGAGAGGATGAACTAGCCAGTATTTGTACCATGATATCCAGCAACGATTTAAAGAAAGCACTGGACGAGGGAACTTGGCTGGACACCAATCTAATGTATTATTACTTTGAGATCATGAGAAAAGGATGTCCAACCGCTTTCATCGCCGACCCAAGCATATGTGTAAGTCTACGCTAAAGTGTCCTATCTTAGTTACCATAGGCTTATGAGTCATCTTTATTCGTTAACCATTTCTATTGTGGTGACATTACTATTCGCAGAGTTGGTGGCAGGATGGATCTGATGCCAGTGTTGAAGTTGCCTTCGGTAAGCACGGCCACAGAGTCTGGGAAGCAAGGGAGGCACATACACTTGTGTTTGTCGTCCACTACAGGAACCATTTCACGCTCGTTGTGGGATACGTTGATGAAAAAAGGTGGGAGTTCTATAACAGTTTGGCTGGTGATCGTTTGACACAGAATAAAGCGAAACAGTTTGTAAGTATGGTTTGGGATCCTATATTACAATCCGAGTACATTGTTTGAGACATCACTTATGATAACAGCTGCCCCCCTTGTGCATTTTTTCATTTTTTGCAGATCAGCTGGTTAAACAAGATGTATATGCATTTTTGGTGGACGGATCCATTTTTATGGACTATCATGTTCAAGGAAGACATTCGTTATCAAAACAATGGTAATGACTGCGGAGTCTTCACTGTGGCATTCGCAGAGCATTGTGTTCATCGTCGTCCTATCACATTTACCCAAAACGATATCCCTTATTTCCGTAGCAAAATTGTCATTGAGTTATTCAAGAGAAGTTGGCAAGTGAATGCTAATAGGTTGAATCTTCCTGAGTTGTTGAATCTTCTTGAGTTGTTGATTCTACCGGTTTGATGTCATTTTATTAGTTTAATAGAAGTTTTGGGAAGGTATTGGGCAGTAGACAGAGATGCCAAACATAGACAAATACTTTTTGTATGAATTTGTAGAACTTGTAAGAAGCACTGGTTGTGGAACTCATATGGTTCTTCTTGTATGCTTTTGACTTTATATTGTGGACCTCCATTTCACATTATTTGAAATTGAATGGGTATGGAACATGTATTTATTGAATGTGGTTGTGATATTATAATGTGGTTTGTGCAGAATGTGTGCTTGAATGATTACCAATGTAAAATTTATAGTAATAAAAGGCAACACAGGCATAGTCGATATCGACTATAGTAATAGTCGATATCGACCATTTAACTGAAACATAAAAAACACAGTCATAGTCGATATCGACTATTACTATAGTCGATATCGACCATTTAACTGAAACATAAAAAACACAGGCAAGTAATAGTCGATATCGGCCATTTAACTAAAACATAAAAAACACAGTCATAGTCGATATCGACTATTACTATAGTCGATATCGACCATTTAACTGAAACATAAAAAACACAGGCATAGTCGATATTGACTATTACTATAGTCGATATCGACCATTTAACTGAAACATAAAAAACACAAGCATAGTCGATATCGACCATCTGAACTTAAAAAACAGTCATATTTAAAATGAAACAAAACAACTATGTTTTTTTGGCGCTTTAAATTTTTTAGCCAATAATACCTCAATAAGGCTGGAAAAATTAAACCATTTGCATCCCCAAGAAATTAATAAAGTTTTCAACATATATTAATCCCAAAAAGGAGTTCGTCCTTACAAAAAAAAAAGACATGGGCAATATACAACACAATTATGCCATTCCAAAAAATGCTTCAACAAAATGTACAAGCCCCATCACGGCAACATCTTCTATCACATTTATACAAAATACTAACACCAACCAAAAAGGAGTTTACGTTGACTATTGCATTCCCCTTCCAAAAAATGCTTCAGTAGACTATACACTGTCCAAATTGCTGTTATACAAAATACCAACACCAACCAAAAAGGAGTTCACGTTGACTCTTGCATTCCCCTTATACAAAATGCTTCAGTAGACTATACACTGTCCAGATTGCTGTTATACAAAATACCAACACCAACAAAAAAGGAGTTCACGTTGACTCTTGCATTCCCCTTATACAAAATGCTTCAGTAGACTATACACTGTACAGATTGTTGTTATACAAAATACCAACACCAACAAAAAAAGAGTTCACGTTGACTCTTGCATTCCCCTTCCAAAAAATGCTTCAGTAGACTATACACTGTCCAGATTGTTGTTATACAAAATACCAACACCAACCAAAAAGGAGTTCACGTTGACTCTTGCATTCCCTTTCCATCTAAAAATTTGCGCCGGTGGATTGCGGCAACTTTGTCAATTATGCCCCCTCTCCTTACAGTTACCACAGGTGACTACCCTCCGTTGGCAGCCACAATCCTCGGTCTGAATCCTATTCTTCTTTGGCCGCCCTGGCTGTTTAGTAACTCGTGGTGGCAAAACTCGTTCATCAATGTGTGCTCCCATTGTTTACTGTCTCGGGTAGCATGCAACACTTCACTATATGTCGTACGATATACATTTGATAGGTACCAATGTTCGCAGAATTCATATAGATCATAGTTTCTAACTCTCATTGAAGCCAATGCATGAGAACACGGGATCCCCAAAATCTCCCATTTTCGACATGTGCAAGTCTTGCGTTCAAGATCGACGACGTCCACGTACTCCGCAGATTGTACCTAAAACTCAACTAGACCAGCCACACGAACATGCAATCGTCGAGCTTCTTCACTTTCTTTTTCCAAAACTTTCTCCGCATAAGGTGTTAGACGGCTTGTAATTGCTTCCGATTCAAGATGGCGCTTCTGGTAAAATTCCATTAGCTTGGCCCGTATTTCCTCGACCTGTTTTGTAATAGGAAGGACCCTTGTGTCCTTTAAGAGGCCATTTGTGCATTCTGCAGCGTTACTAGTGAGCATGTCATACCGTCGTCCTTCTACATGTGCATCAGCCCAACGTTGCCTTCCAATTGAATCAATGTAAGTGAATGCCTCTTGGCTGACTGCCCGAATATTGGTCATATAAGCATCATACTCAAACGGCCTGTTTGCTTTGGCAGCACGCCAAAATTTCATAACAATTGCGGCATCACTGAAAGCTATCATAATATTCTCGGCAATGTGACAGCAACAATAACAATGCCTTGCGGAGGGTATGGTGTTCAAGAGCGCCAGAATAAGACCCTTTTAACGGTCCGACACAATAGTCAAATTATTAGGCTCACTCAGCGCTATATGTAGGTTTGCAAGGAACTACTCCCAACTATCACGTCGTTCGGCTTCCGTAAAGGCAAAAGCGATGGGGAGGAGCTTATGATTGGCTTCGTATGTAACGGAAACGAGCAAGACACCTGGATACTTCCCTTGGAGATGTGTCCCATCTATAGCAATCATTGGTCTGCACGTACTAACGAAAGACCTTAGACAAACTCCAAATGCCCAAAAAAATCTTCTGAAACGGTCCTCAGATGTGGTGTCTATGTTTGTTATTGTGCCTGGATTGGTCCTCTGCAGTTCAATACAGTAACTAAGCAGCATTTGAAATGACTCTTCGTAAGAGCCTCGCACTGCACGCAAGGCTATCTCCTTTGCTACATGTGCCTTCCTGTAACTAATAGTTGTCCTATATTCCATTTGGTAGTCGTTCATGATCTCTTTTAGTTTCAAATTGACATTTTGTCGGACTCTATCCATGATGAACTCCGAAATTAGCAATGCTGACGCCTGTTTATGTGCCATTCCCATCATTGGCTTCGAGCATCTATGGACAGGATTATACGTACGCACTTTGAATTGTGGTCCTGATTCCATGATAGAGGCATGAATGCGCCAAGGGAAATTCTGATCATTACAGCATGCTGTCACTTTGTACATGTTTGTCTTCAAGTGCTTCAGAGTAAAATTTCCATAAATTGTGAACTTAGCCACAGTCTTCCAAAATGTGTCACGATCAGGGAATTCACGGCCAACCCACATTTCACGTGCTGAATTGTTTCCAATGTCTACATTCGATTCTTCAGGTACCATGTTGTCGATGAAATTAACACCTGAATGTTCACTTGAAGGACATGCATTGTTGATTGGATTAGCCCCGGCAACGTTGCTTTTGTCCGAGCCCATCACAATCACTGGAATTTGTTCGATGAAATTAATCTCATCAAAATAATTCTCATCACCATACTCTGCCCCATCCTCTATATTATCAACATCAATTTCTTGACCTAAGGTATGATGCGGACTTGTAATGTTTCGAACAGTCGAAAAATGCATGTCATTATCTTCTTGGAGATCAACTGTAGGAAGCTCTGGAACGACTGTCCTATCTTTCACTTCTTTTCCCTTGCAATTTATCAATACACTCATCGATTTTTGAAGTAAACATCGATGCTTGTCATTCCTCTGAAACCTACAGTGCATCAACATATAACAAAATGCAAGTAAGGGATTGGGATTAATATTTGATAAAGTATAATTTATAATACAATAAATGGACAAAGTATAATTTAGAATACAACAAATTGACATACCCATATTGTTCTCTTCCTTTACATTGTCCATTGTTCCAACTCTTAGAAATATATAAGTAGATCCCATTTGTATCCTGACCCGATGCTTTGATCATTCTGTTCACATCATTATCATCTTCAATGCTAGCCAGTGAAAATGCACGTCCATTGTGATTAAGGTATTGTATGCTTAAACTTTTAGTAGATGAATCCCAATTAGATGCTTCAATTGCTTCGGCAACCAATGACCCATATGTTATTGTGAGGTCCCACCCTTGGTGGGCCCTCTAAGGGCTATTTTATAGACTAATTAACTCTAATTTATGTTAATTATTGTTTAATTATGTTAATCTTTGCTAATCCTTGTTAATCTTTGCTAATCCTTGTTAATCTTCGCTAATCTTCGCTAATTATGGCTAATCATTGTTTATTACTGTTTTATTTGGGCTAATTAGGGGCTAATTAGATTTTCTAGTTAGATTTCCTAAGTTAGTTAGATTAACTTAGTGGGTTAGTGTTTTTAATTAAGTTGGGTGTTGTGTTAATCTTAGGCTTAGTTAGTAGAGTCTAATTAATTAAGTTAATTAAGTGAGTTTAGTGCTAAGGTGCCTCTCTTCTAAAAACTTCCTAACCAAATGACCCAACCACCCTTAAACCCTAACCCTAATCTCACTAAACCCTAAGGGTGTTATAGTCTTTAATCACTTCCCCCTAGCCCTATATAATATCTCTTAATCCCATTTGCAATAAACCCTAAACCTAATCTCAGCCCTCTTCCCAAGAAAACTGCCCCAGCCCAACTGCCTCCTTCCCATTACAACTCACTTCTCCTCCTTCATCTCTCCATCCACTCTACGTTGAAGCTGAGAAGTTGCAATAGCTCTCTGCTGGAATTTTCCCTTGAGTGCTACTGTTACCATCACTTCTTCTTCCTTCATTGCTGTAATTGCTGGAACCCATTGGAGCTACTGCTGTCCTTCATTTCTCCCTTCATTTTCCTTGCTGGATTTGTGCTGGGATTTGTGTGAAGCTGCTGCTACACCCACTCTGCTGCTGTCTTCTTCACTTCAGCTGGAGCAGCCACCCTTTCCTTCTTCCTTCTCTACTATTACTCTGCTGAGATTTCCTCTGGAGCTGCTGCATCACCTTCCTCTTCTCCTTACTGTGTGCTGGGACCCCTTCATCCAGCCCTGTTACTCTGCTGGAATTTTTCCAGCAGCTACTACCCCACCTTCCTCCTCCATTTCTCCCTTTACCCCTCACTTCCAGCCCCTGTGATTGTGCTGGAATTGCTACTGCTGTCTTCTTCTTCATCTTCATATCACCAGAGAAGCTCCTGTTGCTGGGATTTTTCAATCAAGAGCTGCTGTTACATCCCTTCCTCATCTTCTTCTCTCCATTTCCCCACCTGGGAGGTCCTCCTGCTGCTGGAAATTTCACTAGGAGCTGCTGCTACACTCTGCTACAGCAGCTGGGATTTATTACTCTTCTTCTTCACTGCTGGGTTGGGCTTTCTCTTCACAAACCTCTCCCTATCTCAAGCAAAGAGGCAAGTGCATCAAACTACTAACTTAGGATGTGTGTTTTATTCTGTGATTCCCTTTGTTTTCAGTTATTAATATGTTCAGTTTAGTCTAGTTACCATATGAGCTCTGTTGTGTTTGTTTGGATGGAAAGGTCACTGATGGATGGGGGTTTTCACCCCCCATTTGGAAGATCAGTGGGCCATAAGGTGATGGATGGATGGTTTTTGTGTTGTTAATTGATTAGAAGTGTTTGGGTGAAGTTTGGAAGAGATTGGAAGTAGTTTGGGTGGAAATGGAGCCAAAACAGAGTGACTGCAGAAACTGGGTTTTGTCCCAGTTTCGTGTACCCGGTTAACCGGTTGGTTAACCGGCAGTGTAGCCGGTTAACCGGGCTTTGACCGGCCACACTGAAATTGCAGAAATGGGAAAAATCAAAGCTCCCAGTTATTCTTCTGCAGGGACATGCTGCAGGTCAGCCGGTTAACCGGACTATGCAGGCCGGTTAACCGGCCACACTGAGATTTCTTGGAAAACTGGCCCTTAGCCATTTCTTGCACAAATTTCATTTCAAATAGTCGGGTTGACCTGGTCTCGCACCGGTTGACCCGATTCACGCTGTTTGTGCAGGAAGTGACTGAAAGTTGGTTCTTCAATCAAAACTCAGACTCCTTACACCCAAATGGACTTGATACTTAGGATTTTACTTTAGGTGATGTTTAAAGCGGGAACATCAATCGTTCTAAGGTTTTCAGAGTATGCGGTCAATCACCTAGGCCTGGTTGTTTGACCGGACACGCTGTAAGCCTTTAGAAACGATATAAGTTGTCCAGGAAGCCTGATTCAGATTAGTTAGTGCACTCGGTTGATCTTCCCGGCCAGGAAATCAACCGAGCTCGCAACACATCAGGTTCACCTGGAAATCCCTGATTGTTCCAGTTTTCAACACTTAGGAGATATGATCAGTTGTGGGGCCCATTGACCATCCAAATGAGTATTTATCAGTGTCCTAAGCCCGAGTCAACGGTGTGGCTCAACCTTGACTCGCGGGGACCACTGTTTAGAGTTTTGGTTGATAATCTAAGATGATTCGACCTCCAAGAGTTGTCATAGATGCCATTAACTAACTAAGCACCAAATACAATATTTTACGGCATTAATGACATCGTTTAGAGATCGAATTACCGGAGATAGACCCGAACCTAAAGTGACCCATTACCTAGGATTGGACCGTTGGATTTCCCGTTGATTCTCTGATTGAAGTTTATACTTCACTGTTATCATTTATTGTCATTCTTAGATCTTTAGAATAACTGTTTACCATTAATTGAACATAAATGGAAGACCTGAACCTAGGGTATCTAGAGGTGACCCGATGATGTGACTTCGGAGATCATTGACCCGTGTCTGTGTCTAGGCGGGCCCTTATTGGGCCTAAGTGTGGTGATGTGAACCCTTTAGCTTGAAGAGATAGTTTCTATTGGACTGTTAAGTTGTATGGATTATAATGGAACTGTTTGTCAGTAGTAGATGGATTGGTTGCCTCGTTTGGACGGTTTTAGACCAGGCCATGTACTGATGGGCCTTGGTATGGATCCAACGGGTGGGCCTGGACCTTGAATGAGATCCAGAGACTGTGTTGAGATGTTTGGACCTCTTAGGGATATTGTTAGGACCTTGTTCACGCAAGGCAAAGCCTAGACAGACACAGACCGTAGAGTTATTCTCGAGTCGGCATGGACATTCACTCGGTTGATTTAAGCTCAGCCGGTGGACTGATCATCCCCGGTAGGAGCTAGTTGACTGTTGTGGAGCTATCATGATGAGCTGTGTGGTTAAGACGGCAAGGTGTCATGCCGTGCCGATCTGGAGTGATGAGATGATGAGTTGATGAGTGATATTCGGGATTAGTTATTCCCTGGTGAGATTCCCCACCGCGACTGTGTTCAGTATGGGAGGGCCGCGGCATAATATCTCGCGGTATTCCAGCTCGTGTGAATGTGCCACCCTGTTTGTAGTAGTTTAGATGTTTTCTATTTATACTGATTCCTTATGATTTAAATGCACAACTGCCTAGTTCTTTTCCCTTGTTATTCATTTAACTTATGTACCCGTCTTTAATTCCTTTGATATATATATGCTATGTTAGTAGTATGCTGTATCTTGCCAGATCGTTTAGATCTGACCCATTCTATGGTGCTTAGGCCTTGATCCCGAGATCCCAGATGACACACTAGCTGTAGTGGAGGCACCCGTTGCAGGAGAGTACGCATGGGGCCCGGCCGACACGGATGTCGAGCCGGAGGGCGAGGAGTTCATTCCAGGGTTTTGAGGGACTTTGTTATTTTGGGTTTGAGTGGAAATTTTGTAGTGAGAAGGGTAGAATGAAAATGTATAACTTTGATTAACATTGAATCATTTTAATTAGACATATGTTCTGCTCATACTTTATATATTTATCGATACCTATTGCTTCCGCTTTGTTTAAATCGTTATGCTTCCGAAATATTAAATGTTATAACTATGTTGGTCAAAAAGTTTTAAATTGGACCTCACTGCGGCCTACGATCTTGGAAGTTCTCGGATTTTCCGGGAAGTAGCGCGCCAATTTCGGGTAGTCGAACGAGTATATCGGTATCCGGAATTGGGGCGTTACATTATGTCGGTTGATAAATACCTCATCTTCTGCTTTCCTCCGTTATAGACGGGACGCATAATATCAAATTCAAAGTTTTCATCGTAGTGGAATATGATTAGAACCTCGCAATCTGACATGTTGTTTATAAATATAACATTAGTTTATAATAGTGATAGGAATAAAAGGTAAATATGTATACATAAACAGTGCCCATGGTGAAAGGCCAAATGTATGTTTAAAGTAAATGCATTGTGATATTCTAAGGGTGTACTAATTGTATTGTTAAACAATGCCATACAGAGACTATGCGCATTTTAAACCCTTAACCAAAAAGGGATTATGAAAACTAAATAAGATAGTGTAACTGTAGGAGCATATCCACCTTTTATAATAATTTCATGGGACAAGGCAAATGTGCTGTTAAAATTTCTAAATCTTGTAAAAGGAAATAGATGAAAATGAATTAACATGGGGCATGAATGTTGTGTTTTAGTTTTGGTTAGGATAAATAATACAGTGAAGAAGAGAAGTGATTTCTTTATTGTCAAATACATGTAAATTTAAAACTCTAAACCCAAAAACGTATGTGCAAATTAAAGATGGTAGTGTCACTTTAGGAGCAAATATCCACCATTCAAAACTCTAGATGCACTTGGGTGCCATTTTCTGGGATAGTAAAAAAATTGCACATTTAAAACCCTAAACCCAAAAATGTATGGAAAATCAAAGATGGATGTATTTTTTTCGGAGCAAATATCCACCGTTCACAACTTTAGATGCACTTGGGTGCCATCTTCTTGGACAGAGCAAGGTCGTTCATTACTTGTCTAGGGCTGGTAACAAATAAAATGAAGAATATGAATCAACAAGTTCGGTGAATGAAAAGTTTTGGGGAAACTATCAAAACTAATAATAAAGATTCAAGTGTGTACCTACCTCTTAAAGGAGTGCAACCACCACCCTTAATGGAGTGAATAAAGAGCTGCAACTCTTGTTCGTCGCCAGGCAGTGTTGTAGACGTGAGACGAACGATGAAAAGGGAAAAAGAAGATGCGAAACTGGGTATGTAACATATAAATGAGCGTCGATATCAACTATAGCGCTAAAAGAAAAAAAAAAAAAGAGAAACGTAACTTTAGGGTCACTTCTGTCTGTCAGGTTTTATTGGGTCTAAATTCATTAATAGCATGTTTAAAGGGGTTTTTCCCGTTAAATCCCCAAATGTATATGACATGAAAAATCAGGACAATATTACACTATATCATAAAATCCACTGGACAAACAAAACTATATATTTCACTGTTGTTGATGAGTCCTGAAAAGTGCACATTTTCATACACATTTTGGACCATTTTAAGAGCTTATTGATATTAAAGAGCTTTATTTAGTGACAAATCATGTTTTTATGCATTTAGGGTCCATTGCAGTGCATTCATGCATAATTCGCTAAAAAATCACACTTTTTGCATAAATTCATGAAACCTGTTATTTTTGGAGACTTATTGTTGGAAAGTCGATTATTTTGGGTGTATCAAGTAGGGTCTCATGCATTGTCCATTTAAATTCCTTACATAAAATTATTCTTGAATCCATTTGTTTTAATTTGTGTAGGAGAAATCAAGAATGGGACCTACATTGGTGAAATTTGAGAGAGATCAAGGGTAGGACATCTTTCAAGGTGGACCCACATATCTTGGTATTTTTGGCGAGTTTGAAAAGTCAACAATGGAAAGCTAGATTTGTGATTTCAAGATCAAGAAAGGAAACTTCAAATTTGGTAAGATCTAATTCTTACTAAGTTTGAAAACTCAAAAATCAATAAAGAAATTCAAGAAAGGAAAGTGTGCTAAAAGAGATTGACTAGTCAATCAAAGAAGTTTGAAGCAAACCAAAGATGGAGGGAGAGTCAAGAAATAAGGAAAGAAATATGTCAAGATCCCTTTGGACGTCCACATGGGTCCCACACGCGCCATTGCACAACTATCATTCCATATGTGCACAATTATTTTCGGATTTTTCAGAGGCAGCAAGATTAAAATGGTCATAACTCTTAATCCAGCCGTCGGATTGGTGCAATACATACACCGTTGGAAAGCTCTTTTCGAGTAGATATCTTTAGAATCCAAGATTATGCCAATCGGAGCTAAAACGAAGAAGATACGACCTCTGGAAGTTGGTGCTATAATTTCTACTCGGGATTGAAATTTTGCACATGGAAAGCACCAAAAATCTCTCACTCACCTTGCTATTTCTTTGAAGACTTGTTGGCCAAGGAAGGGACTTGCCATAAAAAGAAGATTGCATGCTACAAACTTGAAAAAAAGAAAGAAAGAAAGAGAACAAAAATCTATAAATTGAAGGCATAAGCATCCCTCTCTTTTTCATGAAAGAAAAGACTCCCTCACTAGTGTAATTCCTCCACCATTTTACCCATCTCCTTTCTCTACCATAGCTCATCTCTCTTCAAGAAGGCTTATCCCAACTTGAAGCTTCAACTAGAGAGGTTTCTTTCATCCTAGTATGTAGTTGTTTTTTTTGAAATTTTATTTCTCCATCTTTTATGTAGAAACATTGCATATTAGTAAAAGTGTGATTTTTTTTATTCTTTTTCTCAGGTGATTAATGCTTGAATTGTGTTTTCCTTATTGCTGTTCTTGGATTGATAACCCAAGATCCTAATGACATGAAATAAGTACTTATGAACCCGATTTGAGAATAAAAAAAGAAGAGCACACTTATCACACATTTATTTTTATTGCAATTCCCACACATTTACATTTGTTGAAAAATCCACACATTTAATTTCTTGTCAATGCCACACATTTAATTTTATTGCAATCCACACATTTAATGTTTTTGCACTACATACATTTAAATTCAAACACTTGTTGTTTTCTTTTCTTCTTATGCTTCTTATGCAATTATGTGACTTTTATGCATAGTTTAGGGTTGGGATTAGAGTTCATTGCATATATCTTCATATCATATGGCTAGTGCATGCTTAAGTGGCTGGAAATTGAAGCTTTCAGATCTTTAAGACAGAGATTAAAAATCAGTTTTGGACAACCAAACAGCCCACCTTTTGCACAATTTCAGGAAAACTGCAGAAACAATTTTTTTGCAAAAAGTTTGAAGTAGGTAGACTAGTCAAACCATGATACTTTTCTGTGAAATTTGGAGAAATTAAAGTTCAACATGTGGTCTATCACATCCCAAAATTTCAGATTCAAATGATTTCAGGAGGTTTGTGAACCAATGGCTTGAACATGGCATGTTAGGCTGTCTGCGTGCAGAATTTCTACACAGTTTTAGTTTTTAAGGTCATATTTACGCATTCATATCTTCTTTGTTTTAAAACATTTTTCACTTCCGTTTTTTTTAGTTGATTCATGCATCATTGTAGTTCAAAATCCACCCATTAAACTCAGTTTTAGGTTGCATTAGATTAGGAAAAATCATGTATAAAAACAGCCCTGCAAACTAGTTTTTTAAGACTTAGAATTTTTAGCATCTCATGGCATACATTGCATTACTAACTTTCTAACTTAGGTTTCTTTTGTTTCCAGTTTAGTTTCTTTTTTTTCTTTTTTTGTACTTTTTATTCTTGATGTTCTAACTTGTTTTTTCTTTTGTAGCAATTTTAATTTTTTATTTTAGGATTTTTAGATCTAGGAAGTTTTTGGTTTGTAATTAATTTAATTTTTGGAAAGTAGGAATGATGAATGTATTTTTCTAGATTTTAGGCTAGAATTAGATTTTATTTAGGGCAGGTATAAGTTGAGAAGAAATCTTAGTTTACATTGCTCCCTGTGGATCGACCTGGTCTCACCAGTTTATTACTACATCGCGGCTCTACACTTGGAGATCACGATCAGTTGTAATCCAACAACACTTAGGAAACAATATGTTCTTCATTCTACACATCTCAAATTAGATGATGTTTAAGTTAAACCTATTACAACTCAATAATGGTAACGTTTTCCTCTTATTATTAGATGAGACTACCGAAAAAAAATCTCCTTAGATGTCCCATGCACCAAAAAGTTCTTCATAATTCCTTTGTAACAGTAAAGACCCTCCCACCAATTTTCAGTACTTCTGTTGAGTGACTATTTCTTTGCTCATCGTTCTTCTTCCTTTTCTTTCTTCCATGTCTCCCTCTTCTTTCTCCATCTCGAACCCCTACTTCATTTCTCACCCAACCCTCCGCCTCTGAGATATATAAATATATATATATATATATATCTCATCCCCTCAACGGTCTTCCATCTTCCTTCCATTATAAAAAACCCACACCAAGCCTCCACACCTATCAAAATCAGTATTATCGGTGTCGTCAAATATTTATCTAGAACCCATATGACATTGACCAGAGAAAAGGAAACCATCTCAGGATCAAATGTGTATGATAGTATCTTAGATCGAATGACTGAATATACATCATAAGTATGTACACACCAAAGAATGAGAAAGTGCATGTATAACATCTAAAGAAGAGGACAGCCTTCTAAGACTGTTGAGAATGTTATTTTTTTGACCAGGCTTAGGGCCTTTTGTGGGTTCTCTTAGGCTTCTGGTCTTGGTTGTTTTCTTTATTGCTTGCTTCCTTGTTGTTCTTCTCGTTTTTTTAGGATGTGTTTAGCAATTAACTAGTTAAGTTAAAAGTAAAGTGAATTAAGACAAGAAATGATAAGGGGTCATCTCGGAAGTTTACAATTTCAAAATTCCCTCCGAACTTTTAAAAAAAAAAGTGAAAAAGGTAACCTCCTTTCTCAAAAAATAAAAAAAAATAAAAAAAACTACATTATTTATAAAAAAAAATAAAATAAAAAAGATTCCATATCAAACAACTAAAAATGAAACACCATCATTTATAACCCCGTATATTTTATTCTCTATTGATTTGATGCTTCACTTCATCATACATCCAAACAGGCCCTTAATAAAATACTCCTTTTAGGTATAAAAAAAAATACAATCTTTCTCTGTATCGTAAAACCCACCTAACCAAACAAAACTATTACACTGTTGTAATCCAAAAACACTATCCAAACAAAAATGTTTTTCATTTTACACATCTCAATTTAGATGATATTTAAGTAAAACCTGCTACGACGCAATAATGGTAACATTAACCTGTTCAAACCCTGAAAAGGAGAGACCAAAGGTGATGGAGCTAACCCGCAGTAGCTAGAAACTAATCCTCTTCTTAGTGGTAATATTGGTGAAATAAGTTGAAGTAAGTGGTAACTGTTGAAATAAGTTGCAAGTAATATTGGTGTGCAATCACCAAAACTATTAATAACCATGATCTGATTGGAAAAAAGTAGGAATCAATGAATGTGGCCTTGAATAAATGCCAGGACAGTTGTGATTGGGCTCCATGTAACCACTACTCCAGCGCACTCAATGCAAGGCTGTACCTGTCTGCCAATGGGCTAGACTCACAGACTTTCCACTTCGGGGTCATGGCCCTTCCACCGATCCAACCCCAGCTGCTGTCCCTTTAGAAAACTGAAAACAACTTCCTATGCTACTATTTGATAAGTTGGCTTTCCTTGAAGACAATGCAATTTCCATTTCAAACAGCTGAATCCGAAAAACTTCTGGGTCTGCCAGTCCAATTTGATTTCTAATAATATCTACACTAAATTGCATCTCCTTAACCAATTGAGCATGGATGAGCTTTAAGTTTATTTAATGTACATTTTAGTATAACTAGAGCATCGAGCATGTAATGTAAAACAAGTTATTAGTCACAGTGTTTTAGAACTTGTTCGGGTCGCTGTGCAAGGGACTCAACTAAAGGAAGATTGAGGGGCCTGAAAAGATCGTTGGGCTAGATCAAAGATATGGAGTATAGCATTTAAAAGCATTTATATTGTCTCGAGATTTTGGTTGAAATGATTAGAGGACACGGATGCTTGACCATCCGCCAGATAGTGATGTGTATGAAGTTTATATGCCATAAGTTGTCCTGAATACGAATAAGAATTACAGCATTACCATTCCCTTATGGAGAGGTTACAAGACACTGCTACACCTCAGGGAAAGGTTACAAGTATAGCATCGATATCAACACACTTTGCAACAGTAGTCATGCATTCCACTCTTCTCACTTTCTCATTTCAAGAAAAATCTTCCGTAGCTTTCAAAATACTGGGGTTTTCTCAAGATAATCAGGGAAATGTAACTTTACAAAGATTCCAGGCAAATATCACAAAAAAAAAAAAAAAAAAAACATTGCCAGATAATAATCATGATGACAATATTTGTGAAAATACTGTGTTAACTTGATTTTTCATGGAGCAAAAATCTTGAGATCTCTAATCCCATAGGTTAGGTACTTGTTATTAGTGAGTTTTTCCTCTCTCAATGGTAGTCAGTCTCAGATTAATCACCTTGTATCCTTTTTTGTTGATAAATGTCCTTGTACACATTGTCACAGATATTGTTCTCAGGAAATTATTCTCAGGGTATTTTCAAATATGAAGTACCTCTCATGATAATGTTGGGAAAATGAAGCAAATAGTAAATTAATTCTCAAAGAATTAGAATACAAGATAAATATAAAATATAGTTAAAAATTATCCTCATAGATCTTTCCAATGTTCTCTGATTTTATTGTTCATCCATAAAAGGTTGGACTGGTCCAAAACAGATAAAAACCGGAAGTTGAAGTTGTTGGACCGATAATTATTCTAAATATAATTTTTTGAGGCCCAACATAGTTGGGACAAGGCTTTGATGATGATGACGACGATAATAATTTCTTGAGGCAGAACCAAGTGGTCAAATAGGGTTGGACCAGATGGTCCACTTCACTGATTTGGCCATCAGTCCAGTTTTTTAAACATTGATAAATTAATACGGTTCTGTTCAAGGGACCCAAGTTTAAGAATAAATAGCAACCAACTTCCTTTTTATTATTCACAGTGGTTTTGTTCTTCTGTTCTTCCATGAATTTAGTTGTGCCTCCTGTAAGTCACACTGTCAAGCCTTTTGCTAATTATAACGTGCAAACTAAAGTCATTTCCCTACATTTATGTTGAAGGGCAATATTCCTTTCAAGAGCATGGTAAATACTTTTGAAAATATGATCGCAGTAACCTGGAAGGAATATTTCATGAACTATATGTTGTACATCATGATCATATGATGAAACCAATGTTTCAACCATAGTTATCAAAATCCTACAATTTGTATCTTGAATTCCGATTCGTATCCCATTCCGAATATTAAAAAAAAACGATTTGTATCTATGTAATGAATCTCACTTATAAATGAATCTTAGGATTCAAGTGTGAATCCTACGATTCGATTATCGTTTCATCGAATCTTACGATTCAAGCGATTCGGCTAAGTGAGAATGGCTACATCCAAAAAGTTAATATTAATAATCTTTTACCTTTTTTTTTTTCTTTATTCTCTCTTTCTTTTATCACTTGTGTTTTTAAAAGGTTATTTAATAGTTAACAAAACTTCATAAGAATTTTTTTGCGGCTTCGATAAGGTTTTAAAGATGAATAAAGAACGAGCATTTAACTAAAGCATTCGACTATACATATGGTGCTTGTCTATATCTTCTTCTTTTTTAATCTGTTTTGTTTTTTTCATAAACATTTTCTTAACTGTAAGAGATATCCTACTCTATAAGATTGATGGTTTAGATTTTATTTTATTTTTATATTTTAATTTAAAGATAATAAAATCTATTTATATATATATATGAGATATGCTCCTATGAGAGCATCTCTCACCGTACTATAAGAGATAAGGTGGGAGCCCTCACATCCATATCTAATGCCAACAACTTAAATGTGAGGGCCTCCACATTTATCTCTCATAGTAAGGTGAGATATGCTTTCATAGGAGCATCTCCCTATATAAATTGATATCTTAAACTTATTTAACTATTTATACAACATTTATTTCATATATATTAACATATGTCATGATGTTCTTGATATAATTGTATGATAGACTTACTTGTTATTATATTTATACTACTATAAATGGAAAAATTGATGTTTAAGAATAATTATTTTTTTCCTTTTCTTTTAATTTTTAATCATTTTTCATTTATATTAGAAAAATAAAAAATCCTACGCGATACAATTCACGATTCGATTCAATTCATATATGAACGATTTGCGATACGATTCCGATTTTAAAAACTATGATCGATTTGCGATACGATTCCGATTTTAAAAACTATGATTTCAGCCATAATTTCCTCACAATATAACCTTTGAACCAGCACTTTCCCTTCTAAAATTCTTATTAAGAGATTCCGGTACTCCTACGCCCATTTGCAGTTACAACAAAAATCAGAGTTGCTGTTTGTCATTGAATTGAAGATGTGGTTTTCACAAATTAGCTTTCCTCTTCCAGTTATGATAAAAAAAAAATGAGACAGCATGTTTATTCACCTCAATTGAAAGTAATCATCAAAAGTCACATAAAGCAATTTCATGGTTGCCAACAGAAGATGAATCTTCTATTGCCTCCTTTTGAAATCTGATCAATCAAAATCTCATTTTAGGAATTTCGGGATTTTACTAGTTCTTCTATAGGTGGAAGTAATGAGATATAGAACCCTCTAGCTCTTGACAGTATCATGAGAAATCTTTGGCTAATTTCACATTCACAATTATTTTTTTCCAGATAGGAAAAGAAAAGCAAGTTTCATCCTTTTTTCAATAAGATTAATATTTAAGTTGAATAATACCTGAAAAATTAACGATTCATTAAAAAATTGAAAAATAAAGGTAAAACACTAAAAACAATTAAAAAAATTCAGTTTCTTTTGTCCTTTTCCTTGAACGAATTCTTCATTCTTCCTTTCCCAAAATTTCCTTTTTTGTCAAAAATAACTGTGCCATTTAGACTTAGTGCAACGATGATTCCTAAATCACCAATTTATTACAGGGATAGATATACATCTGCAAAGCTTAAGGGTTAAATGGTTTCCTCTTTTAAGATTTGATGCTGTAAAATAATGGCAAGCTTGGATGTGACAGGAAATGCAAGCATGAGTTATCAATTATCATTAAGGGTTAGTCATTACAACAATAAAAATGGTTGAATTACGCTAGTAAGAGAGAATAGAATATCACAAATTGATTAAATACAGAGTTAAGATCTGTAACCAACCAACAGTCATGCATGTAGGATAAGAGTGAAAAGATGGTTAATACCAAAACAAATATATTTGCTCACAGTTGTCTATTCATGTGTCTTGTATGCTAGAGTCTTGATTTAGCACTCTTCTTTCCCAGAATATGCAGTGCGTCATAATGGCCATAGCCATGATAAAGAACTCTGATTGGATTTTCCTTTCCATATTCTTGACCATACTCCGCAATTGTGATTAGCCCACCAGAATCATCATCATGCATATAAACTGTTATTGGCATTCTGCAAATATCAAAGTACGTAGAACTTCCTTACTTTCTATAAATTTTCTAATATATATTGCAAAATTATATAAATAGAAAAATGAAGCTCCTTGATCTCATAGTAAATTCAAACAAATGCCCTGAAAGTAGATGGGGAGAATATTGTTCAGAACTACAAGTAAATTGGATCACCAATCAAGGTAGCAATAGTGTTGTCATGAACTACAAGCAACATGGCACTCGGTCTAAGCCAATCAAATGGTAGTACCTAAGTTTTCCATGTACAACATATTTTCAATAAAACAGAAATAAATTAACTTATTAAGGGCCTGTTTGTTTGCACAAGGGGAGGAGTAGAAGAGGAATAAAATGTCACATTAGAATAAACTTAAAGAGGAGTTGGTCTAAGCCAATCATCTCTCCCGACTCACACATCACCATCATAGCCTTCACCAGCATCCACCCACCTGCAACATAATCTAAACAAAGACAACCAACCCAGCCCCTGCAACGTATCCAAGTCCAACCAACACAAAACACCATGGGCCAAAGTAGGGGCAGGGTGGAACTTGGGAAAGCAAGGGGTTGGAGGAGAGGCAGGGGTGCAGTGAGTGGGTACTTAGCAGCACCGTGGGTGAGGAGGCTGGTGCAGTAGGCAAGGAGGGAGGTACTGTCGGTGCAGTAGGCAAGGGGTGCTGCAGGCAAGGATCCGGGATCTCTTTTGTTCTTCGTTTCTGACTTGAGAAGGAAGAAGAGAAGACTGAGTTCGGTTTCTCCCCCACTCTATTACGGTTTCATCAAGTAAAAGAAAAGGGAACGAAGTAGAGTAAGAGGACTCCCACATCAGCCCACAGATTTACTTCACTTGTCTGCTGAGGCTGATCCCAAAAAAAAAAAAAAAACTACCATTGGAAGCCCTGTGACTCTTTCATTTTACTTTGGTGCAAACAAACGGGCCCTAAGGTACATCGGATGCACCCTAAATCAATATCCATGTCAATGCTTTGACTGAAGAATTTGTTATCCAAAGAATTACGCATGGGAATTGGGAAGTGCAATTATATCCACATGAAGCATGACATTGTTTTTCTGCATCTGAGGTTACAAGCTGAATTGTAGAGGGGCTGAAGAGCATCCTGCCCACCCTGCTTTGCAAAATACATCCGAACATTACCTTACATTACGGTCGGGCCTACATTTCATGCTGGACATTGCACAACAAATAAATGTAGAATTGAACCAGTAAAAGCTATGAAGTTATTGTAGTAGAAGAAACTAGAGAGTGAAATGATGCTAAAGCTATGAAGTTATTGTAGTAGAAGAAGCTAGAGAGTGAAATGATGCTAACTGTAGAACATGTGATGCCATGAGCAACTCTGGTTCGCCTCCCCATACATGAGGCTGCCTAATTTCTGAGATGTGAGTATCGAAATCACCTTCCACAAACCTGCAGAAAAGCATAGCTCAAATGGCTGAAAGCTATACACAACTTCAAAAGAAAACATGAAAGTTTAATTTAGAAGTCACCCAGTTCAGTTTCTTTGCATGGCCTGACTTCAAGGCACACGATATTTGCTTTTCAGAAGAAACAAAGTCTGGAAAGGATACACTCACCATTCTGTTTCTTCGCGCCTCTTAACAAATTCATCAGCAACCTGTTAGCTCAGCAGGTGCACACAGTAAGTTAAAAGAATAATGTCATAGAAAATGCTTTATCCGTATAAATTAACAGTAAAAGGGTAAATGGGGCTATAAACAGAATGACATAATCAAACCTTTGCACTCGACAACTATGAAATTTAATGTTGAACTGAAAAAACAGAGATAAAAAAGGAACATTCATTGCAATACGAAAAGTGGAGGTGCATACTCTGGACCGCAGTTCATCAGCTAATTCTTTCTGAAGGCTCTCATCTGGTGATGGTTTCCCAGATCGTAAGCAAGCCCCATGAACCACAGAGCGAAACAAACACCTCCCATCTCCCGGTATGCCTGCAAGATATAGTGCACCTGTCTATAGTAAAAGAAGTACACGAGAAAATCGCTATGGGAAACACACTCATAAATACATATATAGAAGCTTTAATGACTTCAAATAAGGGACATGTAAAAGTAAATTGTTCTTCACAAACCAGAAAAGAAACACACAAGACATAAGCATGAAGAGCGAAGAGTACAAGACCATGATCACTACAAACAAGATATTGCATAGATGGCATTCCTCACCAGTTACAGAATAATCGGTGTAAACTTTCTTTCCATGCGAAGTGCTAGCAGATGATGAATCATCCTCGTCCTCATCTACCTCATCATCCATCATCTTAGTCCTCTTGGCTATTTCAGCTTTCACTGGTTCAGAATATGCAAAGCAAACAAACAACCCAACAATCAGACCCGTTGAAGCACTTCCTTTTCGACGGTTTGCAGGTTTCATACTCCAACTGATTTGAGAAACCCTTTCTTGGCTTGGCACTGAAAGCTTCAAACTCATATTTCGACCCCTTGATGAGAGTCCAAGACGTGCTGTCTGGTCTCCTGTAGAGCTTACAGAATTCCTCGTCATTAATGGAGGTGAGTTTCTCCTTGGTTTGGAAAAACCAGACACAAGAAATCTTCCTTCAAATTGTGACCCAATAGATGAACAGATGGTCACAGCTGAACATCTCCGCTGCGGCTGGCCATAATGGAAAAAAGAGCAGCATAAATTGGACGGTGATTGTGACACTGTACAGATGCTGCCTAACATTTTGTTCCCAATATTTCCACCCACATAAACTGCGCGTCTTGAGCATGTAGTGATGGGAGAAATAGTCATCTTAACAAAACCTCTTGAACAAGCGTAGCTCTCAGCACCTGTGCACATCAAGTTAGAAACAAATCAAGAACTCTCACAAGCCCAGGATTCATAATTACCCTCAGTTTCACACACAACATGTGAACTGATCAAGATACACCACTTACATTGAGGCAGGTAAAAATAAATAAATAAAACAGTATCAACTCAAATGAAAATCATGATTTGGCTTGAGTCCAGTTTGGCAAAAGATGCCCTGAGTTGTGTGATCCACTAAAACAGAGTTCTGCATGGTTCAAAGCCGATAACTTTGTCTTGTACACAGAAAGGTGATTTAAATAGAGTTAATTGCGGGTTGAATGTTTAGGTTGGCTTCTTAGTTTGTTCCCAGTTCTGGCCAGCTGAAATCATTATATCACAGGTAATTCAGCACCACGACGGTTCATTACCAATGAGAAAATGTTAAAGGAAATTAGAGATTGGTGAAAAGTCAGCGCTCAATGTTAGTAACATCACGGTTGGTAGCGAGAGTGTTGTCTCATAGTGATATTCATAAACTCATGATTCTAGACATTATAAGTTCTTCAATAAAGAGCAAAATGAGAAAACTAACTAGACCATAACATATACCTTCTGTATTCCGGCTATTGGACTCCTAAAAGGTTCATGTAAATATGTTTGCTAAAAAGATCTAACTAATGATATCCAAAAATGTAGTTAGAATATCATGTAAATTAAAATTAGATACCATAATTCTTTATGACAAGCATGATCCTGTGTATTATTCAATCACTGAAACAGACCATGACACACCCGTATAACCTAACATTGCAGAAGTTGGACTCTAGAAGGCCCAAATCACACAATTAATAGGTAAGATTTTGTGAAGACTGAACCAGGACCGAATGGATGGTAATAGATTCCACATTGAGCTATTATATGTACTTTAAGCATATAATCAATCAATGTTCTTATGTTATCTGCATCAAAATGTCATTAACATCATCAACTTTCACTTTGCACAAAATATAATTAGAGGGTAAAAAATAAAAGCACACCTCCTTACAAGCCTAGCTGGGCATTAGTTAGTGCTCATCAATGGCATAAACTGGGAGACTGAACAACTGATTATGTGGGCTCATCAATGGATGTGATCTACTTTGAAGTTCCACAACTATAACTCTGGATTTCTCTAGCTTAAAGCCGGATAGGGATTCCCTCGAAATCATATTGGTGGTCAAGCTAAAGTGTCTAATGTATAAAGCACTGGCTTGGCCCATTTAAGTATGAGGCAAGAGAGTTAGGCCTTCATTCCATGGGCCTTACACGCAGACCAAGTCCAGCTAATGCTGGCCAGGCTTGGGTCACACTCAGATCAAACTGGCCTATGAGCACCCAATTTAGTATTTGTTTGGATAGGATGGGCAAACTATAGGTGGGAGAGGGAGTGTAGATCAAAAGACACATTTTGTTATAAAGTTTACTATACCACACTTTATCATATTTTTTACGGTAAAAAAAAAGGGGCTTGTGAAGAAGTAAAGGTAAGTGGTGGCACATCAAAAAGTTTATTTTTCCGCTCCACTTTTTATTTACCCAAATATGGTGAAGCAAGAAAATATGATAGTATGCTTACTTTTTTATTTTTACTAATGGATGAGGGTTCTCAGCCCTTTGGGCTAAACTAATTCCTCTGAGTCCAGAGAATTTACCCCACGGCCCTCGGATGGTAGCACTAGTGGACTCAACTTTCAGTTCCTGATGAGGGGGAACCGGGGATTGATACTGAGACCTTTAGCTTTGGAAGAAAGAGGAATCATGGTCCTGACCACTCGGCCAACTCCTTGGGGTTATCGTATGCTTACTTTAACTCTATCTTCACTATTCTATGTCACTACACAAATGTAACTTTTAGCGGCGAAAAAATTCGCTTTCAACTTTCAACGGTGGAAAGAAAAAAAAATCGCCACTAAAATTCAGCCATTTATCGCATAAGGTTTTCGCAAATTGTGGGTCACTAACAAGGTCTTCTCTCCAATTTCATATATTTTTTATACTTTTTTCTGAGCGACGATAACATCACTCGTCAGAGCATCTCTTAATGTCTTCTTCTTCCTCTCCTCCACCAATTTCTCCATGGTGTTGGCTGCAAACCACCTTCAAAAGTCCAAGTGAACAGTGTCACATTACTGTACACATGGTAAGACTAAGGGACTGGTGGCATTGCAACAAGTGCATATCCATGGAAAAGACTGGGGAGACAAGAACGTTTCGTCCAACGTGGGCATGGCACATATAAGGCAATTGAGAGATATGTCTGGGATCATTCAAATGTGGCGTTACCTGTAAAGTTGCAGACCCAAGAGGAAAAAAAACAAGAAAGAAGCATGACTACCATTTGACCTAATTAAGCAATGTATACGATAAATGGTAGAGCCATCTGATACAGTTGGCTAAGTATCAATAGATGGGGTTGTTGTAGAGAAACTATCGTATTCATTACAGGCCACTAGTGTGTCTTCCCACTATGCCAGGTAAAAGGGCTGGAAAGGATGAGGTTGGGATGGTTTGATTACCACCCAAAATGAGGAGAGGACACAAAATTAGGATAGAAGTTACTCCCATTCGATCTCAGAGACATCAATGGATTTTTTTTTTAATCCCACTTTATGGGTCTCTTTTTATTTCCCAATCTCTTGATGGTGGTCTCCAAGTAGACTCCATCCCCACCGTTAGACTGGATGCGGGTCAGGTGGGAGTCTTCCATGTAGGCGAGATGGAGAAATAAGAGGACGAGAGGAAGAAGAAGACATTAGGAGATGTTCTAACGAGCGACACTAGCGTTACCCATGGTGAGGCTATTGTCACTAAAAAAAAATATAAAAAAATTGGCGAGAGGACTAGTGCTACATAATTTGCGAGAACCTTTCGTGATAAATGACAGAATTTTGGGATTTTTCGAATAAAATCCTCTATATATACTTGCTTAAACTCACATGGATGCTTAAACTCTACTTCTATAAACTCATTTCTTCATGCGGCCCATGCAACTTATGTGTAGAATCTTGAAGGTTCCATGCATTACAGAGTGTTGTGAGTACGCGGATTTTGGGTCTAATGTTGTCTAGGTGCTGAATTTGATTTACTTTTAATTCAAAAATTTATAATAATGTCAAGATGTTTGGCATGAGACCTTATTTAGTTGATAAATGTTCCCAATAAGCTCATCCTTAGACATGATTTTCCAGAGTATTTTTTGAGCATCGAAGGGTAGTTCTGTTGTTTCAACTGTGCAGCTACTACTATTCTAATTTCAGGCCTTATTAGGAAATGGGCCACACCTCCTCTTGGGCCAAGTTTTGACTATGACAAAAACTTCTTGAGCCAGCATGCAGGCCAGCTCATTTGTGACCACTATTCTATTTCCGGGCTTGGGTCTATATTGCTAAAGAAGCATGCTCTATCCTATCCAGGGGTGTCTATTAATAGGATTGGAGAGATCAACACAAAATCTAAATTCATGTGTCAGGTTAGGGAAATATACTAAGTATGCCCTAAACCCAAACCCAACCCATTTATTTACTGGGTGGAAAATTTCCATCCAAAGCTGAGTTTACCAGGTTGGGTCAAGTAGAGTCATTGAATTGACTCTCTCCAATTCTATATTTTAGAGGGATCCGGATCACCTGTTTGGACCAATCAAGGGATGACACATTTTTTTTCGTAAATGTTTTATACTTTAAAGACGGTGCTGTCTTTTAAATATAGTATCATTTTTTGAACTCAGTAAGCTCATATGTCATGCTATTCTTCGTCCAAATAGGGTTTCCTTGTTTGAATCAAACAGGGATCCGGTTCCAATTTAAAGTAGTGCTAATTGAGCCCGAGCCATGAGTTTTCCAACCTTATTCTTAAGGTTTGCTGGGTCAAACAGTTTCTTATAAAGTAAAGCTTTCGTTTAGTGCTGATACCTGTTGAAGATCCTCTCCCATCCTTCCTTTTGTTTTTTTGTGTGTGTCCCACCTAATGAATACATCCACCTGATTTCTTTTGTCATTAGCTGTTCATGATAGTGACATTTTCATGCCTGATTCAAAACATTGCTTTCAAACGAGTTTTATGAAATCCTAAGTTTAACATATACACAGATACAATAATTCCATGTTATGAGCGCTGTTTATTTGACATAATGACATATGACTGACGGGTCTTTAATCATGGATTCCTGTGGGCCCCACTAAACTGTAGTATGATGGTCGATGCCCAGAATCTCATACTGTCAATCAATATGATAAAGATGAGATAGAAGAAATAAGGATTAATCTTAATCATCAAGTAAAAGAAGGGGCCTATTTTCATTAATCAGTATTATTGGCGTCGTCAAATATGTACCTAGAGCCTTGTTGACATTGACCAGAGAAAACGAAACCATTTCAGGCTCAAATGTGCGTACTATCATCATAAATCGAATGGAATTTATGCTTAGAGAAGAATTTATACGCTAAAAAATGAAAACGTGCATGACATGAAAAATCAGGACAGTATTACTCTATATCATAAAATCCTCTCGACAAAACAAAACTATTACACTGTTGTAATCCAACAACACTTAGGAAACAATATGTTCTTCATTCTACACATCTCAAATTAGATGATGTTTAAGTTAAACCTATTACAACTTAATAACGGTAATGTTTTTCTCTTATTATTAGATGAGACTACCGAAAAAATTCTCCTTAGATGTCCCATGCACCAAAAAGTTCTTCATAGTTCATTTGTAACAGTAAAGACCCTCCCACCAATTTTCAGTACTTCTATTGAGTGACGATTTCTTTGCTCATCGTTCTTCTTCCTTTTCTTTCTTCCATGTCTTCCTCCTCTTTCTCCATCTCCCCTACTTCATTTCTCGCCCAACCCTCCGCCTCTGAGATATATATATATATATCTCTCTCATCCCCTCAACGGTCTTCCATCTTCCTTTCATTATCAGAAACCCACACTAGGCCTCCACACCCATCAAAATCAGTATTATTGGTGTCGTCAAATATTTATCTATGACATTGACCAGAGAAAAGGAAACCATCCCAGGTTCCAATGTGTATGTTAGTATCTTAGATCGAATGACTGAATATACTTCATAAGTATTTATCACACCAAACAATGAGAAGGCGCATGTATAACATTTAAAGATGAGGACAGCCTTCTAAGACCGTTGAGAATGTTATTTTTTGACCAGGCTTAGGGCCTTTTGTGGGTTCTCTTTGGCTTTTGTGTCTTGGTTGTTTAATTTAAAAGTAAAGTGAATCCAGACAAGAAATGATAAAGGGTCATATCAGAAGTACACAATTTCATAATTCCATCCGATCTTAAAAAAAAAAAGGTAAAAAAACAACCTCCTTTTTCCACTAAAAGACACAAAAAAAAATCCACTTATCCATACAAAAAGTAAAAAAGATTCAATATCAAACAACTAAAAATAAAACACCATCATCTATAACCCCTTATATTTTATTCTTTCTTGATTTGATGATTCACTACACCATACATCCAAACAGATCATTAATAAAATACTCCTTTTAGGTATTAAAAAAATATACACTCTTTCGCTGTATCGTAAAACCCACATATCCAAACAAAACTATTACACTCTTGTAATCCAAAAACACTATCCAAACAAAAATGTTTTTCATTTTACACATCTCAATTTAGATGATATTTAAGTAAAACCTGCTACGACCCAATAATGGTAACATTACCCTGTTCAACTTCAAACCCTGAAAAGGAGAGACCCAAGGCGATGGAGCAAACCCGCAGAAGCTAGAAACTAATCCTCTTCTTAGTGGTAATATTGGTGAAATAAGTTGAAGTAAGTGGTAACTGTTGAAATAAGTTGCAAGTAATATTGGTGTGCAATCACCAAAACTATTAATAACCATGACCTGATTGGAAAAAGTAGGAACCAATGAATGTGGCCTTGAATAAAAGCCAGGACAGTTGTGATTGGGCTCCATGTAACCACTACTCCAGCGCACTCAATGCAAGGCTGTACCTGTCTGCCAATGGGCTAGACTCACAGACTTTCCACTCTGGGGTCATGGCCCTTCCACCAATCCAACCCCAGCTGCTGCCCCTTTAGAAAACTGAAAACAACTTCCAATGCTACTATTTGATAAGTTGGCTTTCCTTGAATACAATTTCCATTTCAACCAGCTGAATCCGAAAAACTTCTGGGGCCTGCCAGTCTAATTTGATTTCTAATAATATCTACACTAAATTACATGTCCTTAACCAATTGAGCATAGATGAGCTTTAAGTTTATTTAATGTACATTTTAGTATAATTAGAGCATCGCGCATGTAATGTAAAACAAGTTATGAGTCACAGTATTTTAGAACTTGTTCAAGTCGCTGTGCAAGGGACTCAACTAAAGGAAGATTGAGGGGTCTGAAAAGATCGTTGGGCTAGATCAAAGATATGGAGTATAGCATTTAAAAGCATTTATATTGTCTCGAGATTTTGGTAGTAATGATTAGTTAAGGAAATTTAATATAGTATGAGAGCAAACCGGTTATAAGTTAAAATCCTATGATAAACAACTTTGCGTGAAAAAAAAATGCGTATCGCTAAAAGTGCACCACTTGGATTCGACTAGGGAAAAATATTGAAAAGCATTTTTACTGCCTCAAGCTTTTGATGGATTGGTTAGCTAATAAAATTTAATATTCAACATCAACGATTATTATCCCTACAATTAGGACAATTGACATGAGAAATTGAAGTGCAAATATCAGTGAGGCAGAATTATAGTGAAAAATCCATGAAAATTCAGAACTTCTAACAGAATTTAAGCCTTTCACAATTGTCGGTTGCAGTGGTTGCATTCGGAAACTAATGTGCATTCATTCATTTGAAGACTGCTGTTTTTCTTTTTCACAAATGGGATCAACATCTCATCTGATTGCCGACCCTTTCAATGACTTCTTGTGTACAGCTAATAAACACAGATCTGATCAAATGATTAGTATCTTATAAAATCATTCCAATCTTTTTGGGCTTTTCAAACTTTCAATTATAGAACCTTTTCACCGGCCTGCTTGTATTTGTTTGCCATGGGTGACCATTATAGTCCTGTAATTATGGTGTGCTTGCCCCACCATACACCACATTTGTCACATATGATGCCTGAAATCTCTTCTTTTCAAAGCCAAATCTCATCATGAAATTCAATATCTTATATTAAAAATCACATGAAAAACAGTGAAGAAGTTGCAATCTCTCTTTGTTTTTCCATAACAACAACAACTATAAGTCTTAATTACTAAAATCTGAACTATAAACCCTCGAAGTTCAACTCACCCAACTTGATTGTATCCCACAGGAGCTAGTCATTTGCAATACAAATTGTGATGATGATAATCATTAGTTTTTAAAATAGATTTAATATTTTTAGGTGAATAACAAGAGAAAACCCACCATGGTTTAGTAATCTGTTTTTTGAAAATACCAATCCCTGCAAATAGAAAGAGAGTAGAAGCTGCATATCCCAAAGTTTTAATGAGTTTCATGTGGAAGGTGGAAAGATGTTTCTGTCCACTGGAAGAAGCCATGTTCCTGGATTGAAAGATGTCGGATGTTGGACTATCATGACCTCTATATTATAGCCACGTGGAAGTGCTAACCATGTGCTGGGCTAGGCATGTCCATGCACATCCTCCCACTCAAAGTTTTTTATTTTTTATTTATTTTTGGGTTAGACTAATCCTTCCGGTCCAGAGTGAAGTCGAATAAATTTTCCTGTAGCCCAATGTGATAGTGCAGTTTCGAACCTACAATCTCCGAGTGCAAACCGTGGTCTTAAGCCAACAGAGCTACCCTTTGGGGTTAGACCCCACTCAAAGTTTAATAACTCCAAAAGAGTGATATTTATTGTTAAACTCAACGGTGGATGAGAATTGATAAATTATTAAACTTGGGCAAGTGCAAATCAATGATAAAACTAGTATAAAGCTTGTGTGATCCATGAGTTAATTCTTATGGGAATTGAAGAATAAATTAAAATTAAAATCCAAATTAAACATTGATCAATAACAATTACATGAATTGATTAAATGATTAATCCATTTATCTAATCATCAAAATAAAAATTCATAAAATAAAATAAATAATTAAAAAGATTAATTTATAACACTTCAAATGTATGAGTAAATGTTTATATAAGTTTCCTTTCTAAAGCATTTTTATTTAAGTTTAGGTTAAGATAAGGTTGGCATGATATTCATTTTGTAGATCCTGAACGCTGATGTTGAGATTGTGGAGAATAACTTTGTGTTGATGTGGCCTTTAATTGGGAGAAAAGCTACAGCCCCAGGAAGTTTAAATTTATGGCATAAGAATGATGTCAAAAGGGAACATGATAACCATAAGTGGAAGTGGAACTCATTTATAAAACTTGCTACAAAGAAGATTTAAAGCTAGAAGAGTTCATGAAAGATTATATTTTACTTATAAATGCCATCATTATAATTTTCTTTATTTTTTTGTTTAAATGATCACCTTTAAAGATCACCTAACCAGGCAACAAAACTGGAAAGTGACCAAACAATATATAGAGGTTTGAGAAAGACAAAAATGACATACAGAGGTTCCAATTTTATTTAAGTGGTGCTTTCACAAGATACATGAGTACTTTGTCTATCAGCCACAGTCTATTCATGGCTGATATTAACATGAGTTAGTCCCCCCCTGTTTTCCTCCATTGTTTGATGCTAAGAGCGAGAATATCTAAAATATCCTTGGGACATGTCACATGTGTATCAAAAAGTGGGGCCCATGATCCGTGCATTATAAAATGCTGACATCTAGATGCCTTTCGGTTGACCCATGTGGTGGGGTTTGGAACTTGGGTCTTAGGGCCATGGATGTGGAATCTTATTAATAACTTACCCTCTTAAATGGAGGGAAGAAAACTAAAAAAACCATATCCAGACACAAATCCATCAATCCAGAGAATTTAGTTGCAAGGCAGACCTGATCTGGTTGTCAGCGAAACTGCACTATCATATTTAGTTTACAGGGGATTTTACCAAGCGGACTTGGAAGGATGAGTCCACTTCAAAAGATTGAGACCCTACAATAGCAAAAAAACAAAAAAGGTGGACTGGGGTCCAAGATGATATGGACTCTAATACCGGGCCAGATCCTATGATAGACCAAATGAGTCAGATCCAAGTCCAAGTCATAGGGCTGGTGGATGCTAGTATATAGTGTATGGAACCGAATCCCCTGTTTGGACCAATGGGGGCTGGGGGAGATGAATTTTTTTTATGGAAACGAATCCCTTGTTTGGACCAATGAGGGGGTGCCATATTGGGGGAGAGATGTCACATCCCATCCCTCCATGAATTAAAAAAAAAATAAAAAATCCTCTCCTCCGTGTGGCACCCCCGGATTGGTCCAAACAGGGGATCCGGATCTCCTTTTTTTTCATTGGAAGAGATGGGATTTGACATCTCCTCCATGTGTCACCCCGGATTGGTCCAAATAGGGATCCCTTTCCATAGTGTATATATGCATGCTAAAATCAAAAAGTGATGATGAGGAAGATGATCACCGTCATCCTCATCACAGCATATCTAGGCTGTCAAACAAAAAGCATGAGATCATCATCACAGTCTCACTTCCTCACCCTTTCTTTCATATGGATAGAGACAAGATAAGCTGAATCCACATGCCTCGTCTGTTCCATGTTCCCCCTCACGTGGTCGCCACTACTTGGCATTTTCAAGTTGCCTGAGCCAATACGGACTTCTCCCACAGGACCAGTTTCCCCCAAAAAAAAATTACAAAATTGACTGGAGGAAAGGACTGTGGTTCAGGACCAAAATAATAAAATCCTTTTGCAACTTCTACAGGCATTTTCTGCCTTATTTTAAAACACAGATTAGATGCATATCTAGCTAACAAACACAATTTAACCTTTCAAATCTATAAGTGGGTTTGTGATTTTAACCACTTAAAAAATAGGTATTTTGTATGATAGAAGGTTAGAGAGTTTCTATTTTGACAGCTCATTTGATGAAATAACAAAAGAAATCTAATACACATTATTTTCATTTTACTTATTAAATCCCAAAACCCCCATGATATTATAGTAGGTCAGCTATGCCAACCAAATCCTTAATATAAAAAAGATTTGCGAAAAATCTACATTTGCCAATTATAAATCCATGCAGATTCATTTTTAATGAATTTCACTTCCACCACCTTCATAGAATTTGAAAATCTTCACTTTCACCGATTTCTATAATAAAGTTAAAATTTACGCACTATATATCCCAACAACAAATAATATTAATAAAAAATCATTAACTATACAAATTCTCATCCTAGAAGTCCCTATATGTAACGTAGGACAAGTTACCATTAGAGGACATGTGGTCCTTTTAAAATGGCAAGAGAGAGACGGTGGCAGCTGTATATGCTGTAGAGTGCACTGACAAGTGTCAAAAGCATGAAATCACGAGAGTGAGTGAAACAAGTGAAGACTACAAACAACTTTACTTTCCCATCTCATCCAATTTTACTCTACGCCCTCTCAGGCTATTTCGTAACTTCCCATTCTCCACAGTGGTAATCTCGTCTGTATAAAACCGACGCCGTTCCTCCTGAAACTCTTTCATTCTCAAACTCCAACGCGTAAGAAGCCAAAGTTGGAGACCTCAAAAACTCTGCGCACTAGCAGCAAAAAGGCGCGCGAGCCATGGAATTCGGTGCACTCCCTCTCATTCTCGTGCTCCTCGTTACCATCTTCACCCTACCCTCCGTCAACTCCTGCCCGCCGTCAGACCGGGCAGCTCTCATGGCCTTCAAATCCTCCCTCTCCGAACCCTACCTGGGCATCTTCAACACCTGGTCAGGCACCGACTGCTGCCACAATTGGTACGGCGTCAGCTGCGACCCCACCAATTCCCGTGTCGCAGACATCAACCTCCGCGGCGAGTCCGAGGACCCAATCTTCGAGCGCGCTCACCGCACCGGCCTAATGTCCGGCAAGATCTCCCCGGAAATCTGCAAACTCGACCGCCTCACCACTCTCGTCGTCGCCGACTGGAAGAGCATCTCCGGCCCCATCCCCGCCTGCATCACCTCCCTCTCCGCCCTCCGCATCCTCGACCTCGTCGGAAACCGCCTCTCCGGCCCTATCCCCGCCGACATCGGCAAGCTGTCCCGTCTCACCGTCCTCAATGTCGCCGACAACCAGATCTCCGGCGTGATCCCCGCCTCCCTCCCCGATCTCTCCTCTCTCATGCATCTCGACCTCAGCGGCAACCGGATCTCCGGCCAGCTCCCTAAAAACTTCGGAAAACTCCAAATGCTCAGTCGAGCGCTCCTCGCCCGGAACCAACTCTCCGGCGAGATCCCGAGCTCGATCTCTACGATCTACCGGCTCGCCGATCTGGACCTGTCGGGGAACAGGATCTCCGGCTCGATCCCGGCGGCGATCGGCGGAATGGCGGTTCTGTCGTCGCTGTACCTGGACGGGAACCAGATCTCCGGCGGGATCCCGGCGAGCTTGCTGCAGAGCAAGGGGCTGAACATACTGAACCTGAGCCGGAACGCGATCGACGGCCAGATTCCGGACGTGTTTGTTCCGACATCGTATTTCATGGAGATGGATTTGGCGTATAACAGGTTGAGCGGGCCGATACCGAAATCGCTGACGTCAGCGGCTTATATCGGGCACTTGGATCTGAGCCACAACCATCTCTGCGGCGAGATCCCGACCGGATCGCCCTTCGATCATCTCGAAGCTTCGTCTTTCGTTAGCAACGACTGCCTCTGCGGAGTGCCGCTCCGAATCTGCTGATCTCTCTCTAACACGCGTTTCGGTGTCCGATAAGGTGCGTTTCGGGTCCGACACGTTCGAGTTTCTGTTTGTACTATTATTTATGTAGTAAAGTAAAGTAAAGTAAAACCTATGGGTGTTCTTATTTTCATTTTGTAATTTGTGATTTGTGTTGTATTTATTGTAATGCATGTGACTCTGCCTGCAGGAGGACTGAAATGGTAAGATGACAGACATGCTTATTTTATTGTTTTTGATTTTTTTTTCTTAATTTATATAATATCAAGAAGAAGAATTTTTTTAAGAATATTGGTTTCTACATCATGACATCATCTAATAGTGGTCATTATTTTGACTATCTTGATCAAAAGTAATGTGAGAGTTCTAATTTAACATAGGTGAGGTTGGAAGCTTAGAAAAAGGAATGTTGTTGGATTAATTACGACTTGTAAGTTGACTTGAAGATCTGGTCATCCTTTTATTTGTTGAGAAAGTAGAATTAAAAGAAGCAAAAACATTCATTTTTGGTGTAGAGGAACATGGGATGGATGATGAAAAGATGGGTTCTCCTTTACTTACTCAGCTTTGATTAAAGCTGCAGTTATTAGGCTATTACACATGGTCAACTTTGACTAAAGCGATGTCCTCTTGGGTGGGATTTCAAATCTCTCCTCTTGATAGAGCAATTGAAATTTTGACAAAATACATAAAGAACTGTTGAATTCTAAAAATTTCAAAAGGTCATTTGAAACCTTTTACGTGATAAAAACTTGAAATTCTGATGAGAAAAATGTGGCATATCAAATGTGAGTCAACAATCTTCGGTTGAGCAAAACTTACTCTCATCTTTATTTTTCTCAGGGTGAGGAGGCTGTTCTTGTAATCTAACTTGTTAGGTTATATAAGTGGGAAGGCTACAGTAAAGGCAGTAGTTAGTGCAGTTTCTGTCGGCAAGAGGTTCATAAGACCACTATTTAAGCAATAATTCATAGGCATGTGGATTCACTTTTCATGTAAATGTAGGTAATCATTTAACCATCTTAATCCTACCCAGCTTAACCAAAGTGCGAGGATGTTTGATCACTTTCTCCTTCTCGCGTGCTGGATGTCTATATGGAATGTAGTGTTATTTGGTGGCTCTATCTTGGTTTTGAGTTCTATTTTTGTTTCATGTGTCCCTTTTGATTGCGTTTTAAGATATTTTAATAATATGGGAGCAGATTTGTTTCCATCCCTTCTCGTGACCCCTTTTATTGGGCCCGGGTTAAAAAGATATGCATCATGAATGCCAGATTCTTTGATCTTTAGTCTTATTGTTAATATGTTTGGATCTTGGGGTTAATAATCATAAACCAAACATCAAAATAGAGAAGGGACCAATCAACTATATTCCATTCGAGTTCGGATCACCCATCTCAATCGTTAGACTTTCAACGTGAGTGGATCAATAGCAGTCCGCCACGTCATCCAAAAGTTTAAATCAGATGAAAGGAAATCACCTAAATTTTTGGATGTCATGGCGGACTGCTATTGGTCCACTCACGGTGAGAGTATAACAACTACGATACGATAGATTATCCGGACTCCATTCATAAAAAAGCCTTAAGAATTAAACATTCTAAAAATAGTTATGACATACTTAAGTACAAAGAGTTATCATTTGTGTTACATTAAGTAAACATCTCTAAAGAATTTGGATCCTCCGGGGGATTTCGACCTAAAGTGACCATGACTAGACCAATCACAGTCCATCATGTTACCGTAGGATAGCCCCTGCCATGGATGGGGCAGCAACCCCACGTGAATGACAAGTTGCTCCATGAAAAAGTAGCAAATCGTGACAGTTCCACTCATGGTCACCGTGGGGTAAACCCTCACAAAATCCGGACTCCTCTCTAAATGGTCCAATTGATTAGTATCACTTCAAATGGAGACCCGTGGAAGTAGGGGAGCAAGGCGTGGCCATGGTCCCTACAAAAAATTCACAACCCTGCCTCAAGAGAAAAAAAAAAAAAAAAAAATTAACACGATGGCCTTTCCAAGGGAAATTTTCTGTGCTTGAGTTTAATCATTTGATGTTTCAATCAAGGGTGGGAAACTCATGACTCATACTCAACTCAATCAACGCTTAAGTATGACTTGGAGAGAGTCAATGCGACGACTCGGTGGAGTCATCTTTTAAAGATCAAATACTTTTTAATTTTAGATTCACATGTATTAATAATAATAAAACTCAAATTACTAAATTCATATATGAATGAAAATATTATAATATGAAATCAAAACGACAAAAAGTTGATTTTATGTCCTGAGAAGATCAAATATAAGTCTTGAATATACTTCAATAAATTATATTTAAACTGCTAATTCTAAAATATATATTAATTACTTAAAAATAATTATCAATTGTTTAAAATCAAATCTATTTATTAAATGGTACAAAATGCATACAATTTACCAAAATAAGATGAATTAGCTGAATTCTTCCTATATTTGACTCGATCTTCCATCAAAACAAGGCGACTCGGGCCAGGCCAAAAGTCAACAGGCCTAATTTTCTAACCATGGTTTCTAATTGTAAGCAGGGGACATTTGTTTGTCGATTGGGATGGGGCTCACCTGACAACTCAAACCATCCATGATCCATCCATGTTCTTAAAAATAAATAAAAATCAAAGCATCAGGTCCAATTCCAGAACCAAAAATGGTATTATTTGGACAAATTATCACTAAATCACAAGCACTCCTTATTCGGCCTTGGCCTGGGCTTTCTATCACTTATCCAATCCTGGCCCAAATATTAATGGGCCAGATTATAGATCCAGGCCCGGACCCATAGCGGGCTAGGCCAAGCCCAATCAGCTGTTTAGAGACACCAACACCCAGTTATAAAGAGGCGAGGGTGCATCAAGTAATGGAAGAAAGGATGTCAATTTATAAGATATGAGACTGTTAGATCAAACTAGTTATCTAATTTGCTCACAAGGCTTTCAAATTACAAATAGTTCATTTTGGACAATTCAAACTTAAATTCGTAAATTATATTAGTGACTAATCTCATGTAGTTCTCTAAGTTGAGTCTGATAAATCCCTCAATGGTGCCTACCTTGAAGTCCAAGGCACTGAAAAGCAACGCACCTCGGTGTATTTGTTCTAATTAACATCTAACTCCGATTAGGGTTGGCCTCACATTAAGATTGGTCCTGGGTAAAATATAGAATTTTACTTCGGTATTTATTTTAGCTATGTGTTTACATATAATCAATCTTATTGCGAGACCAACTTTAGTTGAAGTAAAATCTCACCTCACCAAGGGTAAATGCAAAGAAGAAAGAGTGGTTTCCATTTTGGATGTGAGCCCTAGTGATGGACTTTTACCATGGGCATAGATGAATTAGTTTATCAAACTTGTTGAACTGTAATTGCGAATTAGATGAATTGAGAAGTGAACATATTCCACTGAACTTTCTGATCAAGCTAAGTCTCAAATTACGACTTGCGAAATTGAATGGGAATTAATCGAGCTGCAAACTATGATCTGATGCAGGACAGAAAGCTCTATTGCTAAATCTGATGTTAGAAGGATTAAGCTCTCTATCACTAAGTTTTTCTGCAAATCTTACTTAGTTCAAGAGCTAAACCAAAACTTACCTGATCAGTTGGTTGCTTCAAGAACTAAATTATAATTTCTGAACTAGCAACTTAGTAATTGCAAGTTTGAGCTTAAAACATGATTCTATGAAGAAAAGTTGCTAATGCCTTTAACCTTTCAGTATAAGAGTAGACAAAACTCCAAAATTACTTATAATCTTATTCTAATCTACCTTTCGAATTATTCTTTACTTCTATTTATAAGTAAAATAACAAAATCATAGTGGGTCATAGCTTTGGTCATTTGGTAGAGTCATAGGCCCATGTAAATTCCATGTATAAGGCTACATCTTGTACTGTTTGGCCAACATTTCAACCCTTTTGAACCAATGAAACAGGGTGATGGGCCTATGGCCTTTGCAATAAAGCAACAATCCAGACCCAGCGGCCCAGACCTGGCCCAATAATTTTGTGTGAAGTGCTGAATGTTTAACGCATGTTTTTGTTTCAAACACTTCTTTCTAACTAATACATTGTACAGAATCATAAATAAGTCTGATTTTAGGTAGCCGTTTCTGTACATTAGCTAGGTTTAAGTACTACTCTTATGGGCTTAAAGGGCAGTCCAAGCCCATCATGAATTGGGCCAGGCCGAAAGTCTAATTTACATTGCATCAACAGTACTCTTAGCAAAATGTGCATCTTTATTTTTCAATTCATACTTTCCAACTGTCTGAACCACTGCTGCAACTTCATGGTTGAGACAGTGAGCAGGGAGAACCTTCCATCTATGCTTTGGGCCCATCACATGAGAATTCCTGTATTTCATTTTTTTTTTCCTCTTTTTTGTAAACCACAGATAGAGATTCTGTCATGAATTGCAGTTTAAATTTAGTGAAAGCTGGCCACCGTTTTTCTCCAACTCGCTTCCTTTGGCCTAGAGATGCTTGTGTAAAGATTTATTTTGAGAGCTTTTTGTAGTATAAGTTTTCATTCTTGCACTTGGTTTACTAAAGCCATCATTTTTAACATACCTTGTGGATCTCGAGAGACTTGAGAAAAACTTTCAACCATTGATATAAAAAAGTATAGTCTATTTAATATAGATCATTACATTACCAAACACTTCTTTTGATTCTAACATCTTTTCTTTGTAACTCTATTTTTAAATAGCTCTATTTTAATGAGTCTTTCCAAAAAAGAGTAGAGATACCAATGAAGGCCTAATGCTCCAAAGCGCCCCTTCTTTTTTGGCATGAGGCCTATCTTGAGTCAATATAGTCTTCTAAAACACATACAACATCCCACCCACCCCAAATGAATAGTCACAACTCTGAATTTGACACTCATTCAAACATTTCCTCCCCATTGGATTGAATTTGTAAGAAAATGATATCTCTAAAACCATTAGACTTTAGGGCCATAGATCAAAGGGTTAAGATGATCTCATGGAGTATAATTTTTGTTCATATATACATCTCATATGAATTTTCTCATTCAACCGACTTTCATGATCATCATGTATTCGGGTGGGTCTTACTAGGAGGGGCATTTTTCTCCTAAAAAGTACCACAATGTTTACTAATGTCGCCCAAAAAATAACACTAGATATGTGGAGATCTGAAACTAGAAGGATAGAAACATAAATTAGCGTCGTCGAGAGCATTTAGGGGAGGTAATAATTGAGGGGATAAAATTAGATAAACCAGTTTGAGATGGTTTGGGCTCGTTCAACATAGGCTAGTAACGGCGCCGGTAAATAAGAATTTGGCCATAAAGGTTGATGGCCCACCAAAGAAAAAGGGTAAGCTAAATAGGACGTTGATGGAGGTAGTAAAAATAAATATGAAGAAATGTGACTTATCTGAGGATTTGGCTAGAGATAGATAGGAATGAAGAAATAAAATTCGTGTAGCCGACCCAACATAGTTGGAACAAGGACTTGATGATGATGATTTGGATATTTGAGACCCTCAAAGCAGCATAATACAAAAGACCCTCAAAATGTTGGTTTTTTGGGTAGAAAACTGTTTACAAGTGTTATAAGAGGTATTGCCAAACGCCGTGAAGCCTCTTCTCATCATCATAGGCATGCTGCCTCCAGCTGTATACAGATTTCTTGTCAATAAGCCTCCTAGATATGCACAGGAAAAGAATCGAAGAACACAATCTCATATGGTGGCTAGTTTTGTTAGCTGATCTACGGTAGAGAATCACCTTCCATTGATTGATTTTCTTCATAATCTTACCAATCTACTTTCCAACTTATCATCAACTACCAAGAGAGACAAAAGCAATTATTTTCTTGGATGCTTTAGGAGAATGCCATTAAAGGCTCAAGATAGTGAAACATGGATGACTGGTTATTTTGGAGAAAGCTAAAGACTTCGATTGAATCAGTTTTTATTATATTGCAAGGTGTTTTAATTTCACTTCTCACTTGGTGATTAAATTTGGTTTTAAGGGCAGGGCTAAATCTTGGTTGTATCAATTTTCGCCATTATTATTGTTTTGTAGTACTCTTTTTGGGGGGTTTTTAATGCCATTCTTCTTTCCACCAAAAGAGAAAAAAAAGAAAAAGAAAATGTCCTTATTGCAATAAAAAAATAAACAAAAGATTTCTTTCATCTATGTATTTGTTTGTAGAATAGAAAGTGTGACTATTATGAGGATGTATTTGTGTAATGAAAGGATCTCGTATTCCATATATAGTTTTTTTCCATAGGAGATCGGAGATTCATGCATTCCTATGACCCTCATAGGAAATTAAAATCTTCTACACTACACCAAAAATCGAAAATTGGAACGGAAAAGCGTTCCTAATCCTCCCGTTCCTAATTCGTTAAACCGTTCCAATTTCCGTTCCAATTTGGTACCAACCGTTCCTAATCCAAATTGGAACGGAAATTGGAACGGTTTAACGGATTAGGAACGGGAGGATTAGGAACGCTTTTCCGTTCCAATTTCCGATTTTTGGTGTAGTGTCTAGCTATCAAGAAAAATCAATTCTTTTTTGTTCTTTTTCCTTTCCCACATTGAAAAGGTGTTACCCTGAATACCGGAAGAGTGAGTTCCACAAAAAAGTTAGAATTTTTTGCAATATTGTAGACTTCTCTTGTGACGCAAACACGCCTTGAGGACATATTTATGCAAAAAAGTGGTTTCAACCTCCATTGTAGGAAAGGGTTTTGCATGAGTCAAGGAAAAATGCTTTGATTTTTTTTTCTTGTATCTAGGTAAAATAGATATTGCACCAAAATGCAAAAAAGTGAAAAAAGTGTGTTGGTTTGCAAGAATTCGTAATAGGACTTTACACGCTATTGAACATTTTTTACAGCATTCCCGTGACTATCTCCCAATATTTGTAATTGTTCTCCGTCTTGTGAGTTTCTAAAAATTCAAATTTCCAAATTTACTTGTATAGCTTGAGAATTTTTAATTTTTCATATATTTAAATTCCAAAATCAAAATATCTAATAATAAATTGAATGACAACATTTAAAGAATTTAGAATCTAAATAAACATGCCATTGGAAAGTAGAGAGCCCCGTTACAAGTTTTTTCTTGTACAAACTAATGTGGGGCCAGCATTTCAATTTCCATGGGACAATTTACTGATTATGGCTCTTCACTTACGCAAGGATGACTCGAACCTTTTTCATTCTTCTGTTTTCTTCCTGCTAACATTATCTGCAAGTTGGCAATTGGTCCACAAGGTGATGTTGATGTACCATCTCACACAGTGGGTGTACGTTGGGTGATAAACTTACACGACTTGTCACAAAACCATGATGGAGTGTGACAGAAAAACATCACTCTCCCCACAGGTTTTCTTGTTTATTCCATTGTGCTAATGTGATAATTTTCAACCCCAATAATTTAGTTGGCTTAGGACGCGGTTTGTATTGAAAAGTTGTATGTTTGAAACTGAACTATCACACTAGGTCTATGGGGAGTTTATCAGACTTTCCTCTGGACCAAGAGAGATTAGTCCAACTCAAAAGAATGGAAATCCTTTGATAGCGCAAGAAAAAAGAAAAGGAAGTTTGTAATAGGAAAGAATTAAAAAGTATTGTCTTAGAAGAGATAAGTTTTGCCATTGAGGACAAATCCAAAGCTCTGTGATTTTGGTGACAGTAGGATTAGTTGCTTTCCATTAGTCTAGTAGGTTTGCACTTATAAGGCCACTTCACATTAAGCCAAGATAAAGCTTAAATAAGATTTGGTTTACATCAATTAAAATAAGAGCATGTTTGGTAACAGGTGAGAAATCAATTTCTAACTATGCTTGGAAAAGAAATTCTTCATTGAAGATTTCACATAGTTATTAGTACGTATCCATGCAAATGGATAGCTGAGAAAAGGTGGTTTTGGTGTGTAGGTCTAAGAAAGTGAGAATTTTCATATCCTACATGCAATCCAAATCTTCAAGAATTTACAATTAGCAAAAGCAGGACATTGTCGAAAATAGAAATATTTTCCCTGAGAATTTATCTGTCAAACGTGACATAAAGCTCATTACTAATCACTGCAGAATCTACAAAATCAGTATGATAACAAATCAGTATTTAATAAATTCCCTCCACGACTAGTTCTAAAGTTTTACTAAATCATCTCTTTGTTACTTTTAAAGTTTGATTTTTAGGTTTTTGGTGTGAGGGTTAAATTTTATAAATTGAATTTGAGCTAATGGTGGAGATTTGAAAAAAAAATTGAGGAAATACTTTCACCTCCAATCACAGGAAATGTTAACACAAACTAACAAAAATCCCAGATGTGGATGCCTATATCTATTGTGTTAGAACTCCCTAGACCTGAAGAATAAAGACCCGTGAGACGAGGAATTCGTGGATAATTGTGAGGAGAATTATTATGATTTTCTTTGCAACTCCCTTTTCAATTGTTTGGTGTGACACATCTTCCTGTTGGAAAATAAAATTTGAATCGATTTTCCTCGATGGAGAGGATTTTATATTTAATGTGAGGTGTAAGAATGCAACACCCCACCCCCAATCGGGAATATAAATCCATGGAGAGTGGAATCCTCTAGTTGAAAAAATGCACCCTAAGAAGTCATTTATGCAGTGTCCACGGAAACAGGCGGGGACACGGCGCTAGGTTTTTCGGCGCTTTCCCACCAACGTTTGGGTTTAACAACAATCGGGGCAGGAAATTTGGCATTTTAGCCTCAGAATCAGCATTAGAAGGGATTTGGAAATCCAACCTATCCATGTTGAGTTTGAGGTGCCACTGAAGAGGAAACGAATCGTGACCGTTACCAAATGCACCCTATGGGCATATTTGTATACATGTTGCGGAAAACCAATTTCGCATAAATTCCAACCACTATCCCCATAGGAATTTATTGATGTGATAAAAATCAATCATAAAATATTGCAAGTGTATGGGTGCCTTTTTTCGAGATAGTGGCAAGTGTGGGTTGAACCCACAGAGAGCGAATCAAGAAGAATATTCCAATTAAGAAAAATAATGTAAAAAGTGAGTATCAGAGCATAAAAATAACAAAAGCAAACAAATAATGAGATAAAAACAACTAATAGTGATAAAATTGATTAAGGCATTGGAATCCACTCGGTAATTAAAAATCCCTTTTTTCATCAAAAATTGATTAAGGCATAGGATGTTCAGGTCTTTACTTCATATCAAGACCTAATCAAGGATCTAGATTTGGATGATATAACATTAAAACCCAATTTCACTCTGCAGAGAGAGCCAATTTTTTCTACAAAAATATGCAAAAACCCAAGACCTCCTTCCCTTCATTGAACTATGAGAATCATCTAAGCATCACCCATCAAACATAAGTATAACCCATTAAAGAAAACATAGTCCTAAGCATGGCCCATCATACGTAAGCTTGAATGATAGAAGACATATTCTAACAATAAGAACTAAGGGCCTATTTGGATGTCTACAAAATAAAATATTTAAAAATTTAAATATTGCAAGAATAAAATAGTATAGAATACAATAATGTAATATTATAATAGTATAATTTTTTTACTGTTTGGCAATTTTTTAATAATATTACAAATTTTAAATTTAGATGTTTGGAAGGTGTTATGATTAAAGTAAATTACATTATAAGAAAATTCTTTATTAAATATTTTAATTTATATGTAATTTACCACGTCTGGAGAAAAAAGTAACATGGTAAAGTAAAGTTTAACTTTCATGTTTTAACCAAAAGTTATTTTTTTTATCACATAAAACCATGGTAAAGTATAGTAAAGTAAAGTCAATGAAAAAACAACTACTTTATGACTCTCTCACTCTCACTTTACTTTACCACATACTTCATCTAACCTCACTTTACCTCACATTTTACCATGATATGACATCAATCTTTATTTTACTTTACCACACCAGTAAACAAGTCACTTTTATTTACCATATAAAACTATGATAATATGTGATAAAGTAAAGTAAAAAAAAACTACTTTACCATTCATTCCCACTTTCCTTCATCATGTACTTTATCCCACATTTACCGTCCTGTGAGATTTACTTTTACTTTACTTTACCACATATGTAAACATACACATGATAGATTTGTTGAACTAAAATCTTTACTTTATTCTACCACTTTATAATCGTCATTTTGAAATATTCTTATATTGTAGAAAGTTTTCTACAGGGGGAGCTGTAGGAGAGAATATTGAATTCTTTGAAAGAAAAGAATCTTTTCTTCAAATTTTTCTTGAGTTACCAAACGCATAAGATTTTCTTTTTTAAAAAATGAAAGATTATATTCTAAAAAATATTATTTTCTTGTGTTTTTTTGTACATCCAAAGAAGCCCTAAGCATGGATGGTACCGACGGGTATAAAGACTAGTCTATTATTCAATAAATCAGTAAATCAGTAACATGAGCAAGCAAGTATAATCAACAAAAGAGAGAAATTAAGAAAGCTTAGCTTCATCCCACGCCTCAATCACCACTAACCAACCATTGCATAAAAGAAAATTGAGTTTTCATTAATAGCATATCTTCAATACAAAGCTTTAGCTTCTCCTAGATCTAAGTTCTGCTTGGACAAGGCCCATAACTACCTTTAATATATAAACAATTATAAGTGGAGAAATATAACTAGAAGAGAAAGGAGAAATGAAGAGGGGAGAGAGGGGAATGGTGGACGTCCCACCCTAAATTTAGTAGAGCATGAAAGTCCCCTGTAGGGGAATCCTCTTTTTATAGTTTCTTTTTCCCTTTTGTGGCTTGAGTTTATCTCTATCTTAGACTCCTATGACTTGGCTTGCATTCCAAGCAACTTTTGTAAGTTCCAGATTGAATAATGATCTACTGCTCAATTTGAACTCTTTGTTGTGCAACAACTCTCAGTAGTGGGTGCCTTAAAAAATCTTCTCAAGTAGTGTAGAGATGAATAATCAATAGTGTGGATTTATTTGCAATTCCGCCTAAAATATATATGAGAAAAACGGAATTGGCTTTTGAGTTTTGATTTGGAATAGACTCTTATCTCGTTGGCCGAGTCAAATCTCTCTTGGAGGGCTTTTCAACAAAGACTCTATGTCTAATTTCATCTACAAATCGATCTCCTTCCTTAATTTGAAATTAGAGTCTTGGTAAGAGTGGAAGGAGGTTTTTAATTCTTGAAAATTAGAGAGAGAATTATCTCAATATGCAGCAGCAATTGTGGGACCCACCCCATCATAGGGTGTGCATGGGGATCCGGTGGGTGTGGTTCCCTCTTTTTCTTTCTTTCTTCTTTTATTCTTTTTTCAAATTATCTCTCAATGTGGGCCCCCCTTGCATGACAGTTTCCTACAAGAATGAAACAACTAAATTACTAACAATGAATTAAATAAAGTGCATGCATGCTATGCATATGACCTACTCAATTGAATTCTGTGCCTAATGACTTTTTGCAATTGTGCCAGTGTTCAGAAATAAAAAGTCTAATTAGTGGGACCTAGGGTGATGTAGACTATCAATTTCACAAATTCATGTGAGATTGGTGATTTTTAACTTATTTTGACTGAAACTCCAATTTAATGCTCATATGCATAAAATCTTCAAGTTCTAATGCAATTGACCCTAATTAAGTTTACAAATGTACATGAAATAATGACTTTATTACTCAATTTTTGGACTTATCATTCATCTTTCGAGAAATCACAAAAAAATTTGCTCATTTCTCTACTTTTTCACATAGAAAAAGCGGCTGCACCAAACATGAATTTTACTCGAAGTACAAAAAGTCATTTCCTCAATCCTCACTTTATTTTTATTTTTTTGAAAAACCAATATGCATCATAACCAAAACTTTTATCTAGTGTCACTACAAGAAAATATGCCTTTAGCGGGGGTCAACGACCGCCGCTAAAACATGGATTGGCCCCCGCTAAAACATATAGCGGCGGCCAGCTTGGCCCCCGCAAGTCGACGCTATAGGAAGTGTGGGTATATGTTTTAGCGGCGACTGTTGGCCCCCGCTATTAGGTCTTTAGTGGGGGTCATTAGCCGCCGGTAAAAAGTTTTGTCGGTTGATTAAATGACGAAAAAAACTTTTAGTGGGGGTCATTGACCGCTGGTAAAAGTAAGATAAAGTTGTCGCTATAAATGGGAAAAAAGAACAAATGTTTTAGCGGCGGTCTAATGGCCCCCACTAAAAGTGGTAATTTTTTTTTTAAAAAAAAACTGAATAATACATAAATCTGTTCATATCAATTGCATTTCATGTACATAAACCTGTTTATATCAATCCAGACAAAGTATACCAGCAATTAAAAACAAAACTACTTTTTTATACAATTTAAATTGTACATTTTACATCATGTATTAAAACCAAATTGAATAAGACTCATCTCCAATTTCTCGTAGTCTACTTGAATGATGTTTAATGTTATTACACAATATAGTCCTTTGAACAACCAGCACCCTGCATGAAACATTTTCACACAATTTCATGCTATACAATTGTGGTAACGGATCCCTCTAAAACAATCATCACCATCTTAACTCTTCAGTTTCATTTCAAATGGCCTTCACTCTTTTTTTAGTCACCATCTCTTAGCAATCTTCAAGACAACATCCAAACATCTGCAAAAAGGGTTGTTAGAATTGAGTTAGCTAACACATTTTTGGTCATCAACTTAATTAAAGACACATTTCAATGTTACTTACTCTAAAGATCTGGCAATTCCATGGGATATCCGAATGCATTAATTCCAAGTTATTTTAGTTTCTTGTTTATAGTTCATCACCTAATTGAAACACAACATCAAGATTTCCATTACTACAGTATTTATAGATGATTAATCGTAGCCATGCTCCACGCAACTGATCAAAATATGATAATAATACTAATAAATAACGCTCTTAAAATAGCAAATAATAAAGAACAGAGAAAATAAAGAAGATAAATATAAGTAGGAACATGTACCATAAATGCAGTCTTACAAGTAAGATATTCAAGATCTCACATCATTTACAGAAACTTTATTACACCTTCTAGCACCTCGTGCAATCTGCAAAATAACAAAAAAAAAATATTCAAACACTTTTGTTGCTCATATATAAAAAAATAAAAACGTAATCACAATTTGAGTGGCATCTAATAAGGATATATATTCTCAAGCACGAAGAAATCATATAAAGACTAACCTCGCGTCTCTCCTTCCACAAGCAATCTCCAAGATGAATAATTACAAGCTCATAATCATTTGATCCGTCCGTAGCAATGATGGTCAAATTCTTTTCAAATTTATTTAGCAAACAATTGGCACAAAAGACTAGTCCATATAAATCACTACATAATGTTGTAAGCATATATAAGAGAAAAAAAACACTCAAGAATTTTAAAATCTGTTATCCAACATTATAAACAAACTATACACAAACGGCCAAACAATCAATTGAAACAAAAATTGAATATTAGTCCACTAGAAATCAAACTTGTCCCTGCATCATCACAATCACCACACTATACTAAATGTATGGATCAAGTTTGTACCTAAATTTCAAGCAATACCCAATAAGAAATATAAATTTAATCACAACCATGAGTGTCCAAAAGATCAAGTGTTCCATCAAAACTAAATATTTTAGACTAATATTGTATCGGTAGAATCATATTTACTGCTACCATGAAAGAAAGTTTTAAGATTAATAATGCAAATTATATCATTCAATTGGTCCGCGATCATTTCTATCTGCTCCCTGCAAAAAAATAAAAAAATAAAAGGTAAACATTTGGAATACCATCTTACAAACCACATATGTACAAGAAAAAGGCGGACTTACCCCTTCAAAGGAATCCTGTTGTTGGCCAACAAGCTGCCGCATCATATCTGCCATAGCGACTTGCATCCTCTATTGTTCCCTCTGCATCTCTTCCATATATGCGCTTTTTTCTTCATCACGCTTTATCAATTCCTCCATTCGATTTTGCACGGAATTAAGTTCTGCACGAATTTCCTCGACGTTATTCCCTGACTGGCCAGACGTGGAGCCAAAGACTGATCTAGGAGTTGGACCCAACCCATAACCGCGTACACGACCGTGACGCTCTGCTCCCATCACCTGGGTATAGATGTCATCGCCTATGGAGTCAGAGGGTCCTCCCTCCTGTGTTTCATTCAACTCTCTAAATTTTCTCTGCATTAAAAATAAAATAATTAATTGCATCATGTTCTGATTAAATTTAATGCATAAAATCGACATGTTGCGTACTATAATTTCAGCTGATCTGCTATCAACGGGATTCCCATCCTTCCGTGTATGAGTTCGAATGAATAGATCCGCTCGAGAAGGTATAATATCATCGGTCTTAGCTCGAGCCTGCCATTGTTAAAATTTAAGTTCATCACAAAGTTATATTTCAAGTAATTTCAAAATTTACAAATAATATAATAATCTTATATACCTCTTCATCTCTATAACAAGCAAAACTCTTTGTTCCCCCAGTATGCTTAATAACTTGTTGACTTCGATTAGCCTTATTTTTCTCGGATATAGCCTATATATTCAATGACAATAGAATATGTCAACAATATAAGCAAAAAGGTCATTCTCTGGGAGAATTTTTTAACAATAACTTCATACCTTGACCTCAGCACTGCCCCAGTATTGCACAAGCCAAGCCCAATCCTCACACGAGATGTCAGGTGGTGGGTGTTGAAGTCGTTCCTCATTTGTGTTCAATGTAGAATAGTATTTATCTTTTAAGTCCTTTCTATAGTCTCTATATTTCTTCGCTAAACTCTGAAGAACCCACTTCTTCCTTTCCTCATCAATGACAGCAAACTCCTGATAGGTAGAAAAATCAAGAACATGTCATATTCTTAATTAAAATATGAGATAATAGAATAATATTTACTACCATTTACCTGAATGGTTTTCAACAACTTATCTTTGGCTTGTTGTGGAATTTCAGCCCATTTTTTCACCTGCAATGGTACAATGCCAGGAGTCCTCACAACTATTCCACATAACGTGGAAAGATCTCTAGCATTCTTTCCTATTGGCTGGCCATCTGTATTGAAGTCCACAACTAGTTTATCATCAGAATTTCTGTTGAGTAATTTAATGCCTCGCGTGGGTCCTCGAGTCCTCTTCTTCCCACTACAAGAATCTGTTTTGAAAGATTGAAATACAAAATACAAAGGAAAAAAGATGTTAGCAAGTACATAAGAATCCTAACCTCGTTAAGACATATCATGAATCACATATAAATTAGTTTAAGAATATAAGACATCTTACTAGAGCTGTTGGCAGACCCCCCGACTTCTATAGGGGAAGGTTGACTTTGAGTGTCAACTGCCTCCGCTTGTGGCTGCACAGAAGAATTAGGACCAGCTACACGAATTCGTCGACGCAACATGACTATCCAATTAACTTTCTGAATAATATAAACAAATGTGTCATAAACAATATAGATTTGAATTCTACAATAGTCAGCGTATGAATATTAAATAAAAAAAGACATTCAATACAGTGGAAAAAATTAGAGCATACAGAGTATTTATATATAGTTAATATGATATCAAAAATCCAAACTCAATTACATTACTGCTACCAATCTTGATCACCATCATCAATAGTTGTATTATCTCCATCACCGTCATCAATAAAGTTATCATCTCCATCGTATTCTTGGCTTGGATTAGAAAGTACCAAATTTGCATCAACAACCACCCCTTCGATATCAGGTCTATTCCAACTAATAACATCACCATTTGTGTCTATTGTGTCTGTCAAGTCACTGTGCATCTCGATCTCAATTTGTTCGCACGGGTCCATTTCCGACTCCATATTGTAAAAGTCTCGGGGTTGTATCTTTATTACGACACGCCAATTGGAGTCAATAGTATCTTGGACATAAAAAACTTGTTGTGCCTGACTTGCAAGAATAAAAGGTTCATTGGTATATAAGGTTCGTGTGATATTCACACAGGTGAACCCATATTCATCCTGCTTTATTCCCCGACCACCATGATTTGTTACATCCCACCAATCACATTTGAATAATATGATTCGATTTCCGCCTATATATTTTAACTCCATAACATCCTTCAAGACGCCATAGTAGCCGATGTTTCCAGTCATTGGGTTCTGGTCTCTGGCACTTGCAAAGCTTGATGTCTCTGCAGTTACAAAAACTCCACTATTTTGAGTCTTCCTTTGAATCTCGCGATCTTTTGTGTGAAATCTAAAACCATTTACAATGCATCCCTTAAAACACCTCACAGCTTGAAGGGGACCCATAGCTAATGATTGGAGACTTTCATTTACTTGCTCACCATTTACTTGCATCTGTGAAACCTATTTTAGAATGGAGAAAGTAATTAACACATATGCCTCAATGACACAAAAATATGACTAAAATTAAATTGAAAAAGAGTAAATTATATTTAACACTTACATGTTGTTCAAACCAATTACCAAATTCCTTAACATGAGTGCGGTCTACATCCCTGGCACTTATGCGCCCACGGTGAGCATCCTTAATCATTTGCTTATGTGTCCTGCACAATAACTCATTTAATTGTAATCTAAAAAAGAGGAAAACATCAAGTTTACCATCTTTTTACCATTTAAGTATGTTTGAATGAGTAGTCTTACTGAACATATGGGGTGACTTCATCACAATTGCTCAACACGTATAGACGAGCCTGTTCCCACTCATATGTACTTAGTGTGCGCGAGGTTGCCTTCCCTAAGGTACGGCTAGTCCTTACGAAAATGGAAAACTTTTCATTTGATTCGGGATCAACACCATCGTAATTTCGAACTGGCCGGTTGAACTTTGTCTCAACCTCATGTAAGTATCTCGAGCAAAAGGTTGAGCATTCTTCTGAAAGATACCCTTCTGCTATTGAACCCTCCGGACGACTTCTATTACGCACATACGACTTCAGTCTGTGTAAGTACCTATGAGAATACAAGTGTCGAAGTTAATGACAATATCAAATGCAACAAATAAATTAATATTGTATATATACACTGACCTCTCAATCGGATACATCCACCGATATTGTACTGGTCCTGCGCATCTGGCCTCATCAGCCAAATGAATAGGCAAGTGCACCATAATATCAAAAAAAGAAGGTGGAAAGATCATTTCTAATTTGCAAAGTGTTAGGGCAATTCGAGATTGCAGCAGCTCTAGTTCTGAGACCCTCAACACTTTCGAACACAACTGCTTGAAGAAATTGGACAATTGAATCAAAACTGAACACACATCCTTAGGTAAGAGTCCACGTATTGCAAGCGGAAGCAGTTGCTGTATAAGAACATGACAATCATGACTCTTCAGCCCCGATATCTTGCACTGTTTCACTTGAACACATCGTGAGATGTTTGATGAATAGTTATCTGGAACCTTCACCTCCTTCAAGCATTGAAGGAACTTTCTTTTCTCATCCAAAGACATTGAGTAGCATGCAGGGGGTAGTAACAGTCTATTTCCTACCTGTTTTGGGTGAAGTCGTTCCCTAATGCCCATTAATTTCATATCAAGACGAGCTTTCAAGTCATCCTTTGTTTTCTCCGCCATATTCAATAGTGTCCCAACCACACTGTCACACACATTCTTTTCAATATGCATAACATCCAGATTGTGTCGCAGTAGGAGATCTTTCCAATAAGGTAATTGAAAGAAAATACTCTTCTTTTTCCAATTCTTTGGCAATTTGCAATCATCCCTTTTCCTTTTTCTTCCAGTCTTATCCTTATCCGCCTTACCAAATGTGATTTGCTCGTAATCACGTAACTGATCTAGTACATCATCACCGGTTAATGCATTTGGTGGACAACTCAATTCCTTAGAGCCATTAAAAGATCTCTTGTTGTGTCGGAGTCTATGATCAGGTGGTAGAAATCGACGACTCCCCAAGTAACAAAACTTATGTCCATTCTTCAATCTGACGGAGTGGGTCTCCTTGTTGCAACAGGGACAAGCCTTTTCCCCTTTAGTGCTCCATCCAGACAAGTTTGCATATGCGGGAAAGTCACTAATAGTCCATAAGATTGCCGCATGCATTTGGAAATTTTTTTTTGAAGAGGCATCGTATGTCTCAACTCCATCTATCCACAATTCTTTCAACTCCTCTACCAGCGGCTGTAGGTACACATCAATGTCGTTCCCAGGAGACTTAGGGCCAGGTATAAGCAACGACAACATGAAATATGTTTGCTTCATACACATCCATGGTGGCAAGTTGTATGGGATGAGAATGACAGGCCATGTACTATGAACAATACTCATGGTATTAAAAGGATTAAAGCCGTCGCTTGCTAATCCAAGTCTGACATTACGAGGTTCAAGACCAAAAGATGGGTATACCTCATCCAAAGCTTCCCAAGCCTCAGAATCTGCTGGATGCCTTAACACTCCATCCTTTGTGCGACCCTCGTCATGCCATCTCATGTGCTCGGCTGTTTTCGAAGACATAAATAATCTTTGAAGCCTTGGTTTCAATGGGAAATAACGTAAAATCTTTGCAGCCAACTTACTGTCCTTTTTAGATGGTGTTAACGCTTCTTCAGTAGAGTGGCCCGTCACCGATTTCCACCTCGATTCACCACATACGATACATTCATTCATATTCTCGTAATCCTTCCAATATAACATGCAATCATTCGGGCACGAATCTATCTTCTTGTAGTGCAAGCCAAGATCTCGAAGTATCTTTTTTGATTCATAATTATTCTTGGGCAGCATTTCACCAGTAGGAAATGCCTCTTTTAACAGCTCAAGTAACATGTCGAATGATTTATTACTCCAACCGTTAAGACACTTTAAGTGGAATAACCGTACAATGAAAGATAGTTTCGAAAATTTAGTGCAACCTGGGTATAGTTCACTCTCAGCATCCTTCAACAGTTCGTAAAATCTTTGTGCTTCCTTGTTAGGATCTTCCGGAGTGTTCTCTTCTGGAGATGTATTATCATCCCCATCATTCAAGTTTGCCATCCCGAATGCATCCTGTAACAATCCATGCATATCATCGCCCTCGGTGGACTCATCGCTAATATCTTCCCGTGCATATATATCCTCCCCATGACTCGTCCAATGGATATATCTTTTCATTATTCCATTCCATAATAAGTCACCATGAACATCTTCTTTATTTTTATAGTACCTGTTGCAACATTTTGTACAAGGACATAGGATCTTATCCCCATTCGTTGAACGGTCAAATGCAAAATTTAGGAATTCCTTAACACCATTTATATACTCAGGGCTCACTCTTGGCATTTGCATCCAACTCTTATCCATCACAATATCCTGTTTTAGCTGATGTCACCTATATATCAACCAAATGCACATGGTTACACAAGCCATTGGATTTTTACTCCGTATTGTTTCCAATAATTTTTACTCTAACTATTTTTGTTTACTGGCATTCAAATTTCATGTCAACTATGATTTTTTCATTTAACTTCAATAAAGTCTCTCATAGATGGAGATAAAAATCACATAACATTATATTAACTAGACACAATAAATGCTGAACACATAAACTAAGTCGAGTCAAGAAAAAGATGTATAATAATTGTAAAAAAGATGTGAATATATTCAAATTCTAAAAAAGTTAATGTCTCATCTATATTACCCTTTTATATCATTTACCCCTCACAACATATTAGAGATGTCAATATATAGTATCGTGTCGTGCCAGCAATGATGACAAGGGAGCTCGGCCCGACAAGAATTCAGACCACACAAATACCATAATACAATTTAATTAAAAAAAAAAGAGGAAAAGGTGCTGTTTTTCTTCATAATAAAATGCATAAGTTCAACCCAAGTAAAACCCACACAGCCCATTCTAACCCATCCCAAAAACAGATAAACCCAAATCTAGTTTCAAAAAAAAAAAAAAAAAAAGTGGAGTTGGGCGGAGGTGGAGGGCTGGGCTGGTGTGACAGGGGAGGTGGAGGGCTGGGCTGGTGGGACAGGGCATGTTTTCAAACTGTAACAGAGGTGGAAGGCTGGGCTGGTGTGACAGGGGCGGTGGAGGGCTGGGCTGCTGTGACAGGGAAGGTGGAGGGCTGGGCTGCTGTGACAGGGAAGGTGGAGGGCTGGGCTGGGCTACTGTGACAGGGAAGGTGGAGGGCTGGGCTAGGCTGCTGTGACAGGGAAGGTGGAGGGCTGGGCTGGATTGGACGGCCAGGGTGGGTGGGAGAAGGTGGGCTGTGTTGGGTTGGATTGGGCGGCCAGGGTCGGTGGGAGAAGGTAGAGGGCTGGGCTGGGTTGGGTGGGTGGGAGAAGGTAGAGGGCTGGGCTGCATTGGGAGGCCAGGGCGGGTGGGAGAAGATAGAGGGCTAGGCTGCATTGGGGAGAAAGAAATATACAGAGAGAGGGGGGGCAGTACCTGTTTGCAAAGAGGGAGATGACACGAGGAGGTTGAGCGCTGCAGAGGATGTTGTTTGGAGGAGGTTGAGCGCTGCAGAGCAGGGAGATGGCGATGCAGAGCAGGGAGATGGCGATGCAGAGGCTGTTTGCAAGAGGGAGATGAAGATGCAAATGGAGATGCTGTTTGCAAGAGGGAGACGACGCTGCAGATGGAGATGACCCGAGGAGGCTGTCTGCAAGAGAGGGAGATGGTGCTGCAGAGGTCTGATGACACGAGGAAACTGTCCGCAGGATGGAGATGGCGTTGCAGAGTTTGATGAAGATCTCTTTGCTTAATGATCGAGATGGCGCTGCAGAGGGAGATGACACGAGGATGATGTTTGTAAGAGGGAGATGGCGCTGCAGAGCATGGAGATGGCGCTGCAAAGCAGGGAGATGGCGCTGCAGGGCTGTTTGAAAGATGGAGACGGCGCTGCAGAGGAAGAGATGCTGTTTGCAAGAGGGAGAAGACGATCCAGAGGGAGATGACACGAGGAGGCTGTCTGCATGCAGGAGAAGGAGATGGTGCTGCAGATCTCTGATGACACGAGGAGCCTGTCGCAGGAGGGGAGATGGCGCTGCAGAGGCTTGATGAAGATCTTTTACTTAATCATCGATTGTATTTAGTTAATAAGGGTTTTTAGTATTCATTAAGGACTGAAATTCTACAACCTTTAGCGGGGGCTCCAATGACCTCCACTAAAATTAATTTTTACCGTCACCCCATTTAGGGACCCCCACTAAATATATATTTTTACCCTCGATTATATCGGCCGCCGCTAAAATTAGGACGCTAAAGGCTTAAAACTTTCCCGCCAAACTTTGGCACCATTAAATGGGGTTTATAGTGGCGGCCACTGCTACGATCGCCACTACAAGTTAATTAAAATTGGCTTTTGACGGGGGCCATCATTGGCCCCCGCTATAAGTGATCTATAGCGACGCTTTTTGCTGGCCCCCGCTAAAGGTTGGCCGCTAAAGGCATATTTTCTTGTAGTGTGTGTGATACAACTCAGTTCAGGCGAGGTCATAAAACCACGCTTTTATAATTTCATGTAAGGCTTTTTTTTTTATAGTTATTATTAGGAAAACACTTCATACAATACTACTTCCTCTTAAATTGGTTCCATGTTATTTCCAAAAGCCTCTCCATTAGAGAGAACTTTGATCATGTGTCCCTCTTGCAAGAAATTCTTTTGCTAGCCTCTCTAAAATTGATATATGTAGTAGTGACCACTTGTTCTCCTTTTGATATCTGATTAATGAAATGAAATTCACCAACCATCCACCCATGGTTTGGAGAGATGTATTGCATAGTCCACATTGGTGGGTCCAATGGCACATTTTATGGATATGGGCATGGGCATGTATACTGTATATAGGCCAAATATATATATATATATATTTTTCCTTCTAACTATATTTAAGGCAAGAGGAACAGAAAATCAGTTGTATGAAAAGGACTAAAGGCTGCTTTGGTGCAGTCGTGCTCCAGTCTCCACTCTCCAACCAGGAGTGACATATAGCTCAATGTTTTATTCATGTGGCCCTTATTCCTCCCCACAGGCTTGTGGGCCTTATTGGCCTGATTATTCTGGGAAAAGATTGGGAAAAGCCTGAACCCCAGACTATTCCCAAATTGACTCGAACCGGTCTGGTCCAAATCCAACCATAGAAATCTTATGGTTGATGCTGAATTGGTTAACCTTTTTGGTAGTAGTTCATCACCCGATCGAACTGACATTTGAACCGACTTGGACCAAACCAGCCAGTCTCGCAGTTATCCAAACGAACTTGGATCAAAGTAGGGTTGTAAACGGGTCGGTTAAAGAGAAAGTAGAACTGGATCCCTGACCCAGAACTATTTCAAAACTGATTTTTGACATTCGAACTGACTTGGACCAAACCAGCCAGTCTCGTAGTTATCCAAATGAACTTGGATCAAAGTAGGGCTGTAAACAGGTCAGTTCTGGTCTGGGTCTATGGTGGACCCGGAACTGAAACCATTAAGGAGAATGTAGAACTGGATCTGGACCCAGAACCGTTTCAGAACTGATTTCTTAGCTCCGAAACCGAAACCAAAACCATATATGAAACGGGTTTGGATCCGGGTCGGGGTCTAGGTAGAGAATGATATTTAAAAAAAAAAACATGATTTTTAGGAGAGATTTTTGAAAATTGAGTTAATATGTTGGGTCTCGGGCCCACGGGTCCGAACTAAGGCAGACCCGAACCCGAACCCGAACCTATTTACTTATCGGGATTTAAATAAGGACCCAGACCTGATTTTGAACGGATCAAAATCTTCGAGTAATCGGATAATTGGAAACCCATTTGCATCGCTAGATCAAACCAGACAATCTTGTAGCTCCGTCTTCTTTTGATATACCATAATTTTGATACCCAATTGGCCTGAATGACTCAAAAGGCATTGAGTCCAGTAATTTGAGTGGACTCAGTCTGACACAATTCTACTCATGAACATTTAAGTGGACTCGGTGGTATTAAAAGTGCAAGTTTTCACTTCAGTAACAAGTAACAACTATTTTACTTTTTTCCCACTTGTATGAACTTTTTTATCGTCTCTTGAATCCCGTACCCTTGACCTTGATGGGGTAAAAGAAAAACCAGTGAAAAAATTATATACCGCTTTGCGAGGCACGGTATCTTGATGTGAAACGAGCAATTTCCTTGTTTCTTCTCCCATAGTAATTGCAAAAGTAGCAGGAGGTTTTAGAAAGGTTTATATTAATAGACAGACAAGTGGGGTAGTCATCAATTTCATTTTCCATCTTTACAACATGAACAAAAAGTGACAAGTCGATGTGGACAGGCATGCTTCTGATCAGTTAAATCATCTGGGGTACAATGTTTTGTGCTTAAATAGATGATTGCATTGATGGCATCAAATTGAGTATCTAATTATAGTGTGGTTTCTATAAAATGGAGAGTTTAACTTGTAAGGAAGCTGGCAGTCCTTGTCACTAGGAATAAGACTGTTAGGATCTTCCAACGACTTGACTGTATTTACTTGGATACCTCATTTCGAGCTCAAGAAAAAAAAATTAAAATCCCACCCAATGGTGATTGATACTTTTAACTGATTCATAGCCCACGAAATTCCATTTTCCAAAATATTTGGTGGGCAAGTTGTTAATAATCTTAACCAAGGTTTTAAAAATTATCCAAATCTATGCCACGTCAAAATCTATGGCAAGACCTTTGTATTAGAGGAAGCCTTAAGGTGGAGTCCACCAGTGAGAGTTCTAAAGCTTAATGTAGATGGAGTTGTGTGCCTGTGTTTGAGAAGGATCCAGAAGGCGGGTGTGGGTGCGGGTGCGGGTGCGGGTGCTTAGAAATGAGAGGGGTGAGGTGGTGATGGCTACGAGTAAGATAGAAAATAGAGTTGAGGATATTGAAGCTTTGGTAGCCTTGAGAGGTCTTCAGATGATTTATCATATTGGGGTAAGTGATATTATTCTCGAAAGTGATTCTTTACGTACGGCACGGTAGATGCTTTGAAGAAATCTTCTCCTAATTCTATCTAGACAGGGCCCTCTGATTGATGAGATTAAATATTTGCTGGCTTCTTTTAAAAGTTTTAAAGTTCTTCATTTGGGTAGGAATGGCATTGCAGTGACTCATTTGCTAGCTAGGCATGCTCAGTTTGTAGAAGAGATGTCGGTCTAGTGGTTTTCTTTCCCATATCTGATCAAACAACGTGCAACCATTGATTCCATGTTGATTTCCCCTCATTAATATAAAAAGTCTTCCAATGAAAAAAAAAATCTATTTGCCTTATGATGCAACCTGCCAAGTCATTTTAGACTAAGATGCAACCAAATCATTTTTTTTAGTTTTATAAAGCTATGATTTCAGTAAGCAAAGCTAGGACTTTTTCCCCTGATAGAAAAGCAAAGCCGAACTTCTATATATATTTATTTTTTTTACTCCAGCAAAGGGGTTGGGACCATAAGAGCCCATACAAGTGAAAAAGAGAACTCACATATGTGGGAAGATTAGTATACCTAGAAATTGATCCATGGCAACTAAATAGGGTGTGGGTTGTCAACCAAATAAGCAATCCCATGTTTTTTCAAAATCTAGACTCTTGGTAAGCTTTAGTGCAATGTTTGTGTAACATTGCTAGTGGAAAAGGCGACATAGAAGGAATTGTTTTTCAGTCCTCGTCTCTTTTTTTTTTTTTTTTACGATTTAGGCATTCAAATTTACAAAATAAATAAAAAATATAATTAATTCCTGTGACACCAATCAAAATCATTGTGGTGGGCCCATGAGAGCACCCACAAATGTAAGAAAGCACTCACACAAGCAAGGAGAAGACACTCATACATGCGGGGAATGAACACTCACACATGAGGCGAGACACTAACACACACGTGGAAGAAATGTTGGAATATGCCATGAGAGAAGATTTGAACATATAAGGAGGGAGCAACCTAGGGACCGATGCGACCTAGGGACCGATGCCTGGTCCTCCAAGTTAGAGATGGGGCTACAATCTATTGGGCAACCCCTCCTAATATGAGAGAGAGAGAGAGAGAGAGAGAGAGAGAGAGATGTTTTTCCTCTGAAAAAAAGAAAGCAAAAGTTTGTAAAATTGCTTCACTGCAACATTACTATGCTGGGGTAACCAAAAAATAAAAAGGAAAAAAAAATAGCCTGTCTGATCCTACTTTTTATTGATCCCCTTGTACGAGTTAAGGTGTTACATCAATCACAAAGGATATGGCATAAGGGTGCAACTTGGATCATACCAAACTTGAGCCGCATAACTAGACCCAACCATATGTGAAACCTTTTTTTTTTTTTGGAAACCCAGCTATATGTGAAATGTGGAAGAGGTTGCTTGCATATATTATATACAAACATGAATCCATAGACCACATTATATAATATATAATAGAAAAATATTCAAGTGAACTATTATATGATAACTTTTTTTCGGAGCCCAACTAGCAATTCATCCAAACCTAACAACCAATAGGGAACCCCCTAATGGCCACTCTAAGGATGGACACACATTCAAATAGACTGAACCGATAGATTGAGGGTTGAATATTTTATTTAATATGAAGCTCTTAAACATGTGGGCCACGGATGAAGGGTTTTTTTTTTATTATATATAAAAGGGTAATTATATTAAGAGAAAGAGGAAGAAGAATACAAAGAATAGGCCTCAGATGAGGAGAACCAAAAAAGAGAAACAGGAAGTAACAGAGCCTGAGCAGCATCAAGCTGCCAAAAAAGAATTTAAAGACTGGAACCTGAAATGTTCATAGATTTTAGGAGGGAGCTGAGTTGCCTGCTAACAAAAGGTTTGGAGATCTTCCTTAGAGAGTTGCTGAGATCTTCTTGCAGATTGCCTAGGATCTGAATAAGAGGAGAGTGGTGGTTGTTGAAGATGGCTGCATTCCTGGCCTACCAAAGGGAGAAGAGGGCAGACAGGAAAGTTGACGCCATGAAGGACCTTCCAACTGAGTCATTTCCACTAGAGAGAGAGTGTCAGAGAGAAGAGGCAGAGCAGGAAGGAGGAAGCTGGGCACTTGCAGAATGGAGAGTCCATCTCTAGAGGGACTGAGCTATGGTGCATGAGAAGAAAATGTGACAAACAACATCAGAACCGTTGAAGCAGAGATTGCATCATGAGGCTAGGGAGTACCCGAGGTGCTGAAGATAAGATTCTGTAGGCGTGCGGTTGAGCATCATACGCCAGCCAAAACAGCTGACTCTGGGGAGGGAAATTCCATTCCAGATTAAGGGAGGCCACTGAAGGGTGATGCCTCTAGATCTGATTGCATTCCAAGCGCTGCTTTGGGAGAGCTGACCATTGGTGGAAGCCTTCCAGGTGAGGAGGTCTCTGTCAGAAGAGCTGGGAGAGAGAAGAAAAGTAGCAGAGGAGAGCAAATCTAGAATGTCAGGAGGCAAATTCGGAGGGAAATGCCAAGAGCCTGAGCGTAAGTGGAAGAAGGCAGCAAGACGTTGTACCTGGGGGAATTGCAGGTTAGGGAAGACTGCAGAGAGGGGTCTGTCCCCAAACCAGATGTCATGCCAAATATTGATATCCTTACCATTACCGAAGACCCAGGCACTACCTTGGTGGATGAAGAGGGCAAGGCGGTGAATTCTTTTCCAGATGCAGGAACCATAGGAGGTGTTTGCAGCATCCCAAATGTTCTTGTCCTTCAAGTAACGCAGCTTGAACCAAGAAGACCATAAAGAGTTCATAGTGGAGGCTTGCCAACCCAGCTTAATGAGAGAAGCATTGTTGACTTTCAGAAATGCGTCTGATGCCGAGACCACCTTCCAGCTTGGGGAGAGTGACTTGAGACCAATTCACATAGTTAATTTTGGAGGAAGAGGCATTACCAGACCAGAGAAAATGACGAAGGAGGCGTTCTATGTCTTTGCAAATGGAAATATGGATGAAGGGGTTAGGGGCATGGGTTTTGGGTTTTGGGTCAAACTTTATGCTTGGGTTTAGGGGCATGGGTTTAGGGTCAAACTTTATACTTGGGGTGGTGTTTCATAGATCTTTCCATCCCCCTGGTCCCATCCCCAAATGGGGCCCACAATTGGGCTCCACAAAAAAGTTCTCATATAATATATAAGAACAGTTCCCACCTGAATATTAACCTATTAATACGTATATATGCTACAGTATGGAGAATGAAAAGTGTGAGAGATAACATAAGTTAACCTAAGTTAACAAAAATAATAATAATAATAAGTTTAACCTTATGGATAACATCAACTGAATCAAACTAAATGTATGCATATGAGGCTATTTTTAAAGATATTAACCATAATAAGGAAAACCAAGCGAAAAATTCAAAATCATTAAAGTAGGCCCCTACTATAATGAGGAAGAAACAACCCCATTTCTGCTCCAATGGATTCAAGATCTGATTTCATCATAGGCGGAATATTCACAGCTAAATGGGGATGCACTTGATAATAAATTATTATTTTTAATAAATTAATTTTGACTTTTCATATTAGAGTGATCCAAACCTTTCATTTGATGTATAACTAGTTCATTATCACAAATGAAGTTTTGGTTGGATTTGAGTGTATTCATTGTTGGATTGGATAATCACTCTTTGGTGGTTGCTGCTTTTTTACATGTTTCCATTGTACTTGTTAATTTCTTCCAAGCTCACTTTGAGCTAATCTAGTCATTTCAGATAAACTACCCCTTTAGAATTAGTATAAATCCCATGTTTCATGTCACTCATTCGGCTTTACTCGTCATTGACTTGAAATCACAAAAAAGTGATGCCTCTAAAATCATTAAACTGTAGGGGCATGGATCAGAGGTTTAGGATAATCTAATGGAGATAAAAAAAAAAAAAAATTCACATAGATAGATCCTATCTAGATTATTTCATCCAGCGGCATTTCATCGTTGTCATACACCATAGTAGACCCAATTATTATGAGTGACATTTTTTGTAAAAAAAAAAAAAAAAAAAAAAAAACATTCCTAGGAGTTTTCTAGCGCTCATCCTGTATTAGCCTTTGTCAAACTGAGTATAAGAGTTTAAATGAATGGTTTAAGATGTGCACAAGATTGTACCCCATTGTGTAAAAGATACAAATCTTTCAAGTTCTTGAAGTTAAAATCCTGAAAATCAACCTTTTGAAAAGTCAGTTGTGTTTTTGAAATTCTCAACATTTCAACTTTTCAAAAGTTGAACTGTATTTGAGCATTCTCATAAATCCTCCAAGTTAATGGTTATTTAAGTTTGAAGCTTTTCTATTAGTAAATCCAACAGCCAATTAATAATGTCAGGATCAGCTTTGAACTGTGGCAAGAGCTAATCAAGTTGGTTAGGTGTGTGTCTGAACTCTGATGTGAAGTGGCCTCTTTATAGGCAAACACATTTAAGGACGCAAGTATAATTTCAAAGACTATAAGATCAAAATCCAATCGGGACGATGCTAGTACGGCGTGCCTGTTGCAAGATCATGTATTAATTAAAGGTGGGCCATCTTTACCAAACCGAACACATTTAAAATTCGCCACTAATACAACTTGCAAATAAATAAACTGACCAATCCTGATCTGGATACTTGGAGAAATCCTGTGTTGAAAGATTGGAACGGTGAAAGTGAAGAGCTCTATTACGGGGATATCGGTAGGCTTGCGAACGGAAGGATTTTGGATCATAACTATAGTGGATTCAGACCCATTTTTAATTAACAGTTTTGGATCCGGGTTTGATTTTGACTTAGAACCTATTTTGTTGGTTTCAGACCCGATTTCAATAGGCAAATTCAGATTCAGTTTTGAAACCGGGTCCACGTAGAGAACTGGAATTTAGTTCAAAACGATTCTAATTTCTCTTTATTCTTTATTTTTCTTAAAATAAGTATATTATTCAGCTTATAATGGTGCATCAAGTCTACTACTTCTAATATTATATATAAAAGTGTAAAAAAAAATTAATTTTAAAGTATAATTTGCAATATCAAAGGCTCATATGTCAGGTATCAGGTCCACGGGTCGGAACCTATATGGATTCGGATTCTGACCTATTTATGAATCGGAACCTAAAATAGGTTACAGACCCGATGTTTTACTGGTCAGAACTTCTGAGTAATTGAAGAATTCAATAACCATTTGCAACCCTAGACACAGGACACCTACCGAAAACAATCTCACGTGTCCAAACTTTGCACTGGTTAAAATTGGTCCCACTGTAAGATGTTTCATTTGAGAAAAAAAATAATGTATTAACACAATTTTTTTGCTATCAAATGGTCAGTTTTTTCTATGGTGACTGAAGACATTGATTAAGGTAAGATTTGGGGATACATGTACACCCAGGAGCCTCATTGGTAGAGTCTCAAGTCAATGCCTCAGAGGTTCCGAACATTACCTAATTATAAAAGCTACTTAGATGATCCAATGTGGCATCTGATGTGGGGCCTGCATTTTTTGATCGGACACCACTGGCGGTGATCCCGCGTCCGTCTGTCTGACAGCTGGAACGTAACGTCGCGAACATCAGCCGTTTAAAGCTAGAGTGGGACCCACCAAAGGGGGATGTGGGGGCAGGGTCAGGGCCTGCCGGTCAGGCACTAAATGATGCCCGACTACAAATTCTGACCGCGGGGAACATGTTTTCTACGGGTATAAATATGGAAACTGGAGTCCGCCTGCCGACCGTATGTCGGGTAGGGCAGGGGTCAGTTCACAGATGTGGCCCACTTGCCCGGCGGTGGCCACTGTTACAATACAATATTGTTCTTTTTGAGAGAGATCAGGTGTATGTGTATCCACTATCCACCGTCCACCAGAAAAAGGGGAATAAACCGTGCTTTTAGAAAGTTCGTGTTTTGGCAAAATCCAAAGCCAAAAGTTAACTAGAATTTCACTAATTAACAAGATAATCGCAAATGATCCATAGACTCCCAAATACATGTTCCATTCCATCATAAATTCTGCAATCTCACTCGGGTCTCTATGTTTTTATGTAGCTAAAGGACTAGGGACCATGGAACGCATGCCGGCAATCTATCTAGCTAAAGGACTAGGGACCATGGAACGCTTGCCTGACAACCAACAACAAAACAATTCAAACAAGCAAATAAATCAAACTACTCAAACACAAAAGAAAACAAAAGGTTTATGTGGTTTGGTGGTTTCACACCTACATCACAGGATAAAATTCGTCTTCTTTTTCTCCACTAAATAGAGTTTCTTTTCCCACCATTAGGTTACAACAACAAGAGATAATATGTAGCTTTGACAAAGATGAAATTATCCAATTTATCATGATCGTGTGTGCGGAAGCATGCGATCAACAAGCAAACAATTCAAGCAGTACAAGATTTATGTGGTTTGGTGATTTCACACCCACGTCCATGGATAAAGTTCGTTTTCTTCTCCACTAAACAAATTTTTTTCCCACCATTAGGGTTACAATAAAAAAAGATAATATGTAGTTTCAACAAAGATGAAATTACCCCTTAACTCTATTACAAATGGGTTGGGCCTGTAAACAAGCCAAAACCTAAAACTTATATATGCGACAGAGCCCTCTGGTTAAGGAAGAAGACCTCGGATAAAATAAGGAGCCCTCCTTCAGGGGAGGCAAGGAGCCTACGATGCGAGGGAAAGTAACTCAGGCAACCATTTCTTACCTCCTTTCCTCACTCGAGGTTGTGATATCTCATCAAAAGTTTACTTTCCTCACCAAAGGGCCCCCCACCTCACCCGAGGTTTATTCCTCTCAGCTGAGGGCCTAGTGATTCAGACATTACAGTCCTTTCAAAAAAAAAAACCAATGGCGTCTTCACAATCTTCACTGCTACTCTCTCTAAACTCTCTTCACCATCTGATTAGTATCATATCAGTGAAGTTAATTTCTTCAAATTAACTCATTTGGAAGGCTCAAATCCTTCCATTAATTCAAAGCCTTGGAGTTGAAGGTCATCTCAAACATGCTCCGCCAGTTGAAGTCATACTCAATGATAAAGATGAGACGGTGCCAAATTCAGCCTTCACATCATGGAAAGATCGCGATCTTCTTCTCAGAAGCTGGATGACAGGTACTTGTCTGAAGAAGCTTTATATTATGTAGTTGGCTGTAATATAGCCCGAGATATCTGGAATGCACTTGAAGAAAATCTTCTCCAAGTCACAAAGGACCGAGAAGTACAGTTGAAACAGCAATTGCAAGACATGAGACTTGGTTCTCAGTCTTTATGTGAATATTTAAAAACTTTCAAGAAGGTGGTTGATGGCTTGGCTGCAATTCACAAACCCATACCTGATGATGACAAAGTAATATACTTGTATCGTGGGCTTGGGGAGAAGTATAATGTTCTAGTCACTTCTATGCTGTCAAAACCTCCCTTCCCATCCTATTCTCAGTTTGTTATAGCAGTCCAAAGTTATGATTTGCGTGTGCAAAGTATGAATTTTGCACCTCAGCATATTGACACAAATATGGCCTTCTACGCGAATCGCCCAAATGGAGGATGTGGACGTGGCCGAGGCAGAGGAAATTCTAGCAATGGGTTTAACTCTAAGGGTTGTGGGTTTGTTCCAGCCAGCCAAAACAGTGGCTTCAACATATCTAATAGTCAAAATGGGTTCACACCTAGTAATTACAATGGGCAGCAAAGTCCTTCAAACCCCACCTACCGTGCTTTTGGTCAAAATCAGAAGCCCAACTGAGCTCAGAATTCCACTGCTTATGTTCCAAAAAGTTCAGCAACTGTGACTCAGAATTCTACTGTTGCTCCAACTGGGTTCACCAACACAAGAGCCCCATTCATTTGTCAAATATGTGACCGTCGAGGTCATTCTGCTACTAAGTGTTGGTATAGGTGGGATTATGCTTATCAAGCCCATGATGATATACCACAAGCATTGGCCGTTGAGGATGTTGACCCCACACTCTTCATGGACACGAGAGCAAGTGCACATATAACTAATGATCCAGGTAATCTAACTAATTTAGTGCCTTATGCTGGATCTAACAAAATTATGGTGGGGGATGGATCTTGTTTAAATATCTCTCATATTGGGGATTGTGTGCAATATAGAAATATCAAACTCAATGATGTTCTTGTAGTTCCAATGACGAAAAACCTTGTTTCTGTTTCACAATTGGCAAAAGATAATGCATGCACATGTGAATTCACAGACTCGGATTTTGTGATCAAGGACAAAGCAACGGGCACGACTCTGGCCTCAGGGCATAAACATGGGAACCTATATGCATTGAATAAAGCTGCTGAGATAGCTCTTTCAGCAGTCAGATCGGGTAAAGCTGAGAAAGACATATGGCATCAGAGGTTGAGTCATCCCAACTCAAGGTTCTTGAAGATTCTGAATTCTCAACATGTGATAGATGTAACTAAATGAGAAAAAAATTCCAACATTCTGTAGTAGTTGCCAATTGGGCTGCAAGTTGTCTTTTACTTTGCGAAATAAAATAGAAACTAAACCACTTGCTACGATCCATAGTGAACTGTGGGGGCTGGCACCAGTTTCCTCTTTCCAAGGGATGAAGTACTATGTTGTCTTTGTGGATGATTTCAGTAGATTTTCCTGGCTATACCCACTTAAGAAGAAGTCTGAATTTTTTCCTATTTTTCTAAAATTTCAAAATTTGGTGGAAAATCAATTCTCAATGAAAATAAAAATCTTCCAAAGTGATGGAGGGGGCGAGTTTCAATCTGCTAAATTCATTGAGCACTTAGAACAATGTGGAATCCAAAGACAAGTATCCTGTCCTAGTACACCAGAAGAAAACGGTGTTGCCGAGAGGAAGCATTGACACATAGTAGAAACGGGTCTCACAATGTTGTTTCATGCTAAACTGCCTAGATTTCTATGGGTTGAAGCCTTCCTAACTGCAGTATTTCTTATAAATTGACTCCCCTCACAAGCAATTCAAATGGAAAGTCCTTTTCATAGGCTATTCAAGAAGCATCCATATTATTTTGTTCTCAAAGTTCGGGTGTAGATGTTTTCCATATCTAAGAGATCGGGCATCATCCAAGTTTGAACCAAAACCCTACCCTTGTGTATTCATTGGTTATAACACAATTCACAAAGGATTTAGGTGTTATCATCTCCCATCCAGGAAAGTGTTTTTATCTAGGCATGTTGTATTTGATGAGCATGTTTTCCCTTATGCTGATCCTGGCTCTCTGTTTAGTACTTCGCAAGGGAACAATGTTGTAACCACATATGAGGAGTTTGATCAGTGGCAAAATCCAGAGAAAATTGACTCACCGTCTATTCAAGGGGAACATGTCAATACTCACCGTCTATCAATATGAGGTCCGTTTCACCCAGCTGTCCCGTTTTGCAGAGGCGCTGCTTACGTCAGAGACCGAGAGGATCCGGCGGTTCGTTGATGGATTGAGAGAAGAGATCCAGATAGCTATGAGTTGCATCGAGCTACTTACCTACGAGGAGGCCTTGAGGAGAGCTTTTTGGGCAGAGGAGCATCTTCAACGGCTGGAGTCCATTCGCCAGCAAAAACGACTTCGGATCGCCCCGATCAGGCAGCAGCCCATGGTTCCTCAGCGACAGCCTTTCCTGAGACAGAGGTCGGCAGGTCAGGTGGGGCGGTATCATCAGCATCAGCAGCAGCAGCGTGGGCCCAGAGTGTGCTATGACTGCGGAGAGACCGGGCACATCTCCAGATTTTGCCTACTCCGAGGAGAGCAACCCCCGATGCTTCAGCTGCCAACACCACCTAGAGCTCCAGCTCCCGCTCCACCTGTTCAGCATATTGCTCTGGCACCTTAGCCACCTCAGCAGCAGTACCGTGCTCAGCAGCAGGTACGGGGACCCTAGCAGCCTAGAGGGTAGCACTTCCAGCAAGGGCGACATCAGAGGCATCAGGGCCAGCAGCAGAGACCCCAGGCGGTGGGTCGAGCTTTCGCGCTCACACACGAAGAGGCCGAAGCTGCAGGGAACGTCATCGAAGGTACTCTTCCTATCAGTGATCATCTTGCTAGAGTGTTGCTTGATCCGGGAGCGACACATTCGTATGTGTCATCAGCTTTTGCTTTAGTCCTCGGTGGGATAGGAAAGGCTATGCCTTGTACGCTAGTTGTGTCCACCCCTATGAGTAGGAGTGTGGTGTGTCAGACTTACCACCCCAGATGCTGAGTGCAGATTGGGGAGTGCATTTTGCTTGCAGATCTGATCGTGCTACCCATGCATGACTTCGACATCATTTTGGGGATGGATTGGTTGGCTAGATACCGAGCGGTGATGGATTGCTTCGAGAAGATACTCCGACTCACTATTGACGGTTCAGATGACACGATCGAGTTTGTTGGTGAGAGGAGATCACCTAGCACTCAGATGATTTCGGAACTGAAGGCCGAGAGACTGATGAAGTCAGGTTGCGAAGGCTACATCGCGTTCATCTCGGAGGATAAGCCGACCAAGGGAGTAGAGGAGATCCCAGTGGTCTGCGAGTTCCCCGATGTTTTTCCAGACGAGATCCCGGGATTACCACCAGTTCGAGAGATCGACTTCACCATTGAGCTTGCACCTGGCACAGCACCGATTTTCAGAGCTCCTTATCGCATGGCTCCGGCAGAGCTACGAGAGTTGAAGACCCAGTTGGAGGAGTTGCTAGACAAAGGCTTCATCAGGCCGAGCGTGTCACCATGGGGCGTACCAGTACTCTTCGTGAAGAAGAAGGATGGATCGATGAGGATGTGCATCGACTATCGACAGCTGAACCAGGCAACAGTGAAGAACAAGCATCCTCTTCCCCAGATCGACGAGCTCTTCAACCAGCTTCAGGGTGCGCAGTTCTTTTCAAAGATAGATTTGAGATCGGGATACCGTCAGTTGCGAGTCGGAGAGCAGGATGTGCAGAAGACAGCGTTCCGTTCACGCTATGGCCACTACGAGTTCCTTGTGATGCCGTTTGGATTGACGAATGCACCAGCAGTGTTCATGTCTCTGATGAACAAGATCTTCGCACCATTCCTCAACAGCTTCACAGTGGTGTTCATCGACGATGTTTTGGTCTACTCCAAGACCAGAGAGGAGCACGAGCAGCATTTGAGGACATCTCTACAGTTGTTACGCGACAACCAGTTGTACGCGAAGCTTAGCAAGTGCGAGTTTTGGTTGGACCAAGTAGTTTTCCTCGGACATATCATCTCCAAGGACGGACTAGCAGTGGACCTAGCGAAGATAGAAGCAGTGACGAACTGGGCTCGACCAAAGAATGTCATGGAGATTCGGAGTTTTCTCGGATTAGCAGGCTACTATCGCAGATTCGTCATGAGTTTCTCCACGATCTCAGCCTCGTTGACCAAGCTGACACGGAAGGATATACCGTTCGTATGGTCCGATGCTTGTGAGAACAGCTTCCAAGAGCTGAAGGAGAGATTGACGACAACATCGATCTTGTCTTTGCCTACGGGTAATGGTGGATTCGTAGTCTTCACCGACGCTTCAGGGATCGGTCTTGGTTGTGTCTTGATGCAGGAGGGCAAAGTCATTGCCTATGGATCGCGCCAGTTGAAAGAGCACGAGAAGAAGTACGCAACGCACGAGTTGGAGCTAGCAGCAGTCGTTTTTGCGTTGATGTTGTGGCGGCACTATCTCTATGGGGAGAGATTTGAAGTGCATTCAAATCATCGCAGTTTGTAGTACCCGTTCACTCAGAATGACCTCAACAATCGGCAGAGGAGATGGATGGAGTATGTCAATGATTACGACTTCCCTATCAAATACCACCCGGGTATGGCGAATGTCGTAGCAGACGCTTTGAGCAGGAAGACTGCCCTCGTCAGTTTTCTAGCAGTAAAGGGTGTGTGGACCGACATCTTCAGCAGCTTAGATGTTCAGTTTCAGCCGCTCAGCGAAAGAGTCTTGCTTGCTACCATGTCCGCATGGGAACCAGAGTTGTTAGGAAAGGTCAAGGACAGTCAACGCAACGATCTCAAGCTTGTCAGAGTGATCGAGCAAATTGACCAGAGGCCAGAGTTCAAACTGATTGGCGGAGTGCTCTACTATCAGGACCGATTGTGCGTGCAGGATATTCAGGAGCTGAAGGATGAGATCTTAGCGGATGCACACCATAGCAGATACTCGATTCACCCCGGCAGCACCAAGATGTACCAGAACCTGATGAGCTACTACTGGTGGAATAACATGAAGAACAAGATAACTCGCTATGTCTCTAGGTGTTTGACGTGTCAGCAGATCAAGGTCGAACATCAGAAGCCGCCAGGACTACTTCATCAGCTCGAGATACCCCAGTGGAAGTGGGAGCACATCACCATGGACTTCATTGCAGGACTTCCAGCTACCAGGAGACGCCACGGCGGCATTTGGGTGATTGTGGATCGACTGACTAAGTCGGCTCACTTCTTGCCAGTTTCGATGAAGGCAGGACTCGACGTCCTTGCTAAGTTGTACGTGGACATGATTGTTTCATTGCACGGAGTTCCAGCTTCGATTGTTTCGGACAGAGACCCCCGATTTACTTCTCATTTCTGGGAGAGTCTACAGCAGGCCTTAGGGACTAAGTTGAGTTTCAGCACAGCTTATCATCCACAGATAGACGGACAGACCGAGCGTACCAACCAGACACTGGAGGACATGTTGAGAGCTTGTGTCTTGGACTACAAAGAGAACTGGGAGGATTCATTGCCGCTTTGCGAGTTCGCCTACAACAACAGCTACCATGCGAGCATCAAGATGACACCGTTCGAGGCTCTATACGGAAGGAGATGCAAAACCCCAATCTGTTGGGAAGAAGTTGGTGTCAGGAGTTTCCATGGACCTTCCATAGTCAGTGACACCAGCGAGAAGGTTCGGCAAATAGTCGAGAACCTGAAGGTCAGCCGCAGCCGATAGAAGAGCTATGCAGACAACCGGCGCAGACCTCTCGAGTTTCAGAAGGGAGACAAAGTATTCTTGAAGGTCTCCCCAGCCAGAGGTACCCTTAGGTTTGGCGAGAAGGGTAAGCTAGCGCGAAGATACGTCAGACCGTTCGAGATCAGATCGAGGATCGGAGACGTTGCTTACAAGCATCAACTACCGCCAGAGCTTTCAGGAGTGCACGATGTGTTTCACGTCTCTATGCTGAAGAAGTACGTGGAGAACCCTACGCACATTCTCTATCACCAGCCACTCAATATCCAGCCAGACGCTTCGTACGTCGCCAGGCCAGTTGCGATCATCAACACCAAGGAGCAGGTGCTCCGGACCCGAACCATTCATTGGGTGAAGGTTCAGTGGGAGCATCACACTCCGGAAGATGCTACATGGGAGCTACGCGACCAAGTGAAGAAGGACTATCCACATCTTCTACCTCAGGTATGATCTAACTTTGTTTTTACATTTGGGGACCAAATGTTTTAAAAGGAGGGAATGATGTGAGGCCCCACCCCTTTGTGGGCCCTCTAATTGTATTTTTAAATACTAATTAATACTAATTACTAGCTAATTGTGCTAATTAGTGGGTTAGTGAGGGTAATTAGATAGATTTTCCCTAAGTTGTAGTTAGACTAGCTTGGTTGAGTTAATAATTGAGCTAGTAGGGAGTTTTGTGTAATTCTAGGGTTAGTAGTGTGTTGGAGGCCCTTACTAGGGTTTTGAGTGAACTATAGGGAGGTGTCTGTAAAAAATTCCATTCTAGAACCTTCCCCCACCTAAAGACCTATTTGCCCCTAACCCTAACCCTAACCCTAACCCTATACAACCCCAAGGGTCATTCTAGTCTTTAACCACTCCCCAAATCCTATAAATATAACACTAGTCCCAAGGCAAACCCTACTACTATTCCTCTTTCATTTCCCTCTTCTTCCTCTCTCTCATTTCTTCCCTAAGAGTTGAGCTACTGTTGTGCTGGAGAAATATACCTAGGAGCTGCCATTAACTTCTTCTTCTTGCATTGGACTTGGGATTTATCTTCTTCTCTATCTCTCTCTACAAAACCTTCTCTTCCAAGCAAAGGCAAGTGCACTATACTTTTAGCATAGAATGTATGTGGTTTGTTTCCTTGATTCTGTGTTTCAATTTAGTCGTTAACTTGTGCTAGTTTCACTTTGAGCTTAGTTGTTTTGGATGGTTGGACATTGATGGATGGGTTTTCACCCTATTTGGAAGATCAATGAGCCTATTTCTTGATGGATGGTTGGGCATTGTAGTGTTTTTATAATTTTATTTGATTATTTGATGAATGGAGGTGTTGTAGAATCTATTTGATTAGAAATGGGATGAAGAGGGTGGCTGTAACAGTCACTGTTAGTGAAACAGTGAGATTTTGGTTTTTTGGCATTGAGATCGAAACCCAGGTGGTCCACCCGATGGCTGATCCGACCCGTGGATTTGATAGAGGACCCACGGGCGACCCTAGAGGGGCTGGTCCCATGGTGTGTGGACACCCCCTTGGCCACTATCTAGCGTCTGATCAGAGGGAGAGAAAACTGTTTTAAAAAGAAAACCCAGTTTTAGCTTGAACTGTTGCGGGACCCACGGACTGATCTGATCACAGATCTAGTCCATCCATCAGGCCTGATTTGGTGGGGTGACCATAGGGGTGAAATCTGATCCGGATTTGATAAGAGGTAGGACCCTAATCCAAGCGTTGGACACTAACCTATTAAACCCAAAACATGAGTAGTTTTCTTTCCGTTTTTGTAAACGGTGGGGCCCAGGTGGGCCACCTTTGGAGATCCGAACCACACATCATGTAGGGACACCTTGGGCGAGCTTGATGATGAGGGCTGATCGTGTGCCCTTGATAAGTGGGGCCACAATTTCTGTAGCATTCCATGCGCCAGGCGAGACCTGTTTTCTGCTGGCAACGTTCTGCAGTGTTCTGTTGCAGAACATGTGATGTGTTGAGTGAAGAAGAGATAAGTGGGAAAGGGAGGTCCATAGGAGCATGAGAAAAGAGGTGATGCGAAGGAGTATGGGAAAGTGTGGTCCACTGAAATTGTGGGGCCCAGGTGGGTCTCTAATTTCAGATCAGGTCCGGACATCGGATCCGAGGCTGCTTAGTGACCATGATGATGAGGACTGGTCTAGGACTGGGCCCAGTGGGGCCCACTGATCCAATAACCCACTAGTTGTATTATAATTAAAATTAATCCTTTAGTTTTTAATGTATACAATTAGCACCATTAATTTTCATAAATTGGAAATAAAGACCCCTTAGTTTTTAATGAACCAAATTGGAGCCGGGACCAGTGGGGCCCACTAATCCATAACCCATTAGTTTTATTAATTAAAATAAAACATTTAGTTTCTAATGTGTACAACTAGACCCATTAGTTTTAGAAAATTAGGAAAGTAGGACCCTTAGCGTTTATGGAACCCAATTAGAATAAATTAACTTGTTACCTTTAAAATAATATTTCTTGACCTCTTTAATTTTAGAAATTAGAAATTATAGATCCCTTAGTCTTTATTTAACCTAAATTGAGTTTGGACCCTTTAGATTTATACTTTTAGAAATTACATTAGATTTTTATAATTTGATTATGCCCTGAGTATTTTATGAACCCAATTAGAATAGTTTGTGTATGATCTGGATTTTTCCATCAGACCCAGACTGGAGTGCAGAAGTTGAGATTTGGCATGGAATCTGTTGATTCAGGTACACCTGTGTACCAGATCGACTAGTTGGCCACCTGGTCGATCGGGTACACTGGAAATTCCAGAATCCAAACCAAGTCCCAACTTTGATTCCCGTAGAGCAGATCGACCTGACCCTTGCCAGGTCGACCTGCCACACTGTGAGCACTAAGATGTGAGTTTAGCCTTTGTTTTATGATTGATCGATTGTGGGGCCCATTGACCATCCAAATGAACTTCCATCAATGTGCCAAGCACGAGTGAATGGCGTGACTCGACCTTGACTCGTGGGGACCATCGATTAGGGTTTTGGTCATGTAATCTAAGATGATTCGACCCCTAAACGTCGTCAATGATGCCCGTAACCTCAGGAGCACCAAACACAGTATCATATGGCATCTGAGACTTCATTTAGAGATCAAATTACCGGAGATGGACCTGAACCTGAACGTGGTCCATTACCTAGGGTTGGACTGTTGTTATTTCCCGTTGATTCTCTTACTGAAGTTCATACTTCACCTTTCCTATTTATTGTTGCTTTTATATCCTTAGTGTAGCAATTAACTGTTAATTAAATGGAAATTGAGGACCTGAACCTAGGATATCTTAGAGGAGACTCGATGGTGTGAATGGGAAAACATTGACCCGTGTCTGTGTCTAGGCGGGCCCTTGTTGGGCCTAAGTATGGATATGTGTACCCTTAGATGGAAGTGGTAGTTTATATTGGGATTACAACTCATAATGGATTAGAAGGAGCTATTTATCAGTAGTAATGGATACGATGCCTCGTTTGGACTGATTTAGACCAGGCCATGTGTTGATGGGCCTTGGTATGGATCCAACGAGTGGGCCTGGATTTGAATTGTAATCCATTGATTAATTGATTTATAGACCTCTTAGAGACTTGGTTAGGACCTTGTTTACGCAAGGCAAAGCCTAGACAGACACAGACCCTTAGAGTTTCTCGAGTCGGCATAAACATTCACTCGGTTGATTTAAGCTCAGCTTGTGGACTAATCATCCCCGGTAGGAGGTATTATGAGTGTTGTAGTGAGCTATCATGATGAGTTGTTGTTAGACGGACGGTGTGATACCGGGTCCGGTCTTGAGTGGTGAGTGTGATGAGATTGATGAGTAATTTACGGGATTAGTAATTCCCAGCACTGGTGAGATTCCCCGTCGCAACTGTGTTCAGTATGGGAGAGCCGCGGCATAATATCCCACGGTATTCCAGCTCGTGTGAATGTGCCATTTTGTAGTAGATTAGATGTGTATTTATCCTGATTCCTTATGCTTATCTTGCTCAACTGCCTAGTTCATTTACCTTGTTATTCTTTAAATTATATACATGTCTCTACTCTTTTGATATATATGTCCTATGTTACTTGTATACTGTGACTTGCCAGATCTTTTAGATCTGACCCATCTTTGGTGCTTAGGCCTTGACCTAGAGTTCGCGGACGACGCGCTCGCGCTCGTAGAGGCGCCCGTCACAGGAGACTTCGTTTGGGGCCCGACCGACCCGGAAGTCGAGTCGGAGGGTGGAGAGCCGTTACCAGGGCTGTGAGAGTTTATTTGTTTGGGTTTTTGGAGCGAATTTTGTAGTGAGTTGGGTAGCTATCAAAGATGTAATTAACTTTTGATCCTAACAACTGATACTTTTAAACTAGACTGTAGTTCTGCTCACACTTGATATATTATGATACCCGTTACTTCCGTTCCACTTTTGAGCTTCCGCAGATTTAACCGTTGTTATTATATTATTCAAAAAGTTTTAAATTGGACCTCACTGCGGACCTACGATCTTGGAAGTTCTCGAATTTTTCGGGAAGTAGTGCGCCAACTTCGGGTATTCCGACGACTTTCTCGGTATCCGGAATTGGGGCGTTACAACAACCACTTGTCCAAATGGGTCACACAATGACCACACGATCTCAGGATGGCACTCTAAAGCCTAACTCCAAATATTTCTCCTCGGACTATACGTGCTTTGCCAATGCCACCCCACCTGAGCCCAAGCCTATTAAGTCTGCTCAGCAACATTCAAGTTTGCCAGTCACACCTAAGGACTTTGCTGAACCAATCTCAGTCCGGCAAGCTTTAACTCGTCCAAATTGGGTGCTTGCAATGCGAGAAGAGATTGATGCTCTGACTCGAAATCAAACTTGGGTCCTCGTACCCCGCACTCATAATATGAATGTTGTGGGCTCAAAATGAGTGTTTACAACAAAGTTGAAATCAGATGGGTCTCTTGATCGGTTTAAGGCTCGCTTGGTGGCAAAAGGGTACAACCAAAAGGAAGGGATTGACTATGATGAGACATTTAGTCCGGTTGTGAAACCCACTACCATTCGAATTGTTTTAAGTCTTGCTGTGGTTAAAGGTTGGCATATTCGTCAACTAGACGTGAAAAATGCATTTCTGCATGGTTTTCTTAAGGAATCCGTTTATATGGAGCAGCCTCCTGGGTTTGTTAACACCACATATCCTTCACATGTTTGTCTTCTCAAAAAGGCTATATATGGGTTAAAACAAGCACCAACGGCCTGGTTTAACATGTTCAATTTTTACTTGCTTCAGATTGGGTTCTTCTGCAGTCAGGCTGACCCATCTTTATTTGTCCAGCATTGTGACCAAGGCACCATACTTTTACTTCTCTACATCGATGATATCATCATCACTAGTGATAATCAATCCCTTCTCTCCCAGTTAATTACGACTCTGGCCATGGAATTTGCAATGAAGGATCTTGGTCTACTTCACTATTTTCTTGGTATTGAGGTCATTCCTTATGATGGTGGAATTTTCCTTACTCAAGCTAAATATGCCCTTGAAATTTTGATAAAAACAAAAATGCTTCAGTCTAAGCATGTTAACACTCCATTAGCTGTTAACCATAATCTTCATCTCACCAAGACCTCAGAAATTGATGGGACCTCCTATCGCAGTGTAGTTGGGGCTTTGCAGTACTTGACCCTCACAAGACTGGAGTTAATGCGTGCCGTCAACTTAGTCTATCAGTTCATGGCTACACCAAATGAGGGTCATTATGAAGCTGTGAAAAGAATTCTGCGTTATATCAAAGGGACCATAAATTATGGACTTCGAATTATTGCTCAATCTTCTCTACATCTCTATGGTTTTTCGTATGCTGACTGGGCCGGTTCCCCGTTGACTCGGCGCTCCACTACAGGTTACAGCATCTATCTTGGTGCTAATTGCATCTCTTAGGCAGCCAAGAAACAACCAACTGTGGCTAGGCCCAGCACTGAAGCAGAATATAGAGCTCTTGCCACCACTACCGCAGAGTTGACTTGGATTTGCTACATATTAAGGGATATAGGCCTCTCTCTCAAGCGACCTCCTATACTTTTCTGTGATAATATGAGTGCACTCTATCTCACAGTTAATCCGGTGATACATGCTCGGACAAAGCATATTGAGATCGACTACCATTTTATTCGTGAAAAAGTCGCGATTGGTGCACTTGTGACACGCTTTGTTTCTTCTGTCGACCAACTTGCTGATGTATTCACAAAACCACTCACCAAAGATGTGTTTTATCGTCTCAGGGACAAGCTAAATGTTGGACCTTCTCCACCCTTTAGCTTGAGGGGGAGTGATAAAGGTAATGGGTCAAAACAAACCCAAGTCAGAACCAACACAGACCCAGGTCAGAATCAACTAGATAATGCTCAGTCAAATAAGTGCTCAGTCAAATGGAAACAGTTGGAACAACCTCCCTGATATTCTATGCCACCTATACTCTATTGTTGAGCATAAAATGGGAGCAGTTGCATTTGTATCAATCCATCTTTCATACTAAAACCAGTCTATAAAAGATAAGTCTACCAGCATTCAATTCACTGAAGAAGAAAGTGAATGCCTGGTTTCATATTTTCTGCATCTTCTGTAACGTCTGATTCTTCTAAATCTTGTTCATTTTAAGAGTTAGGGCCAATTTGTTTGCAGGGAGTTGAATTGCCAATAGTTAGTTATAAGAATTGTATTCCTAGATGTGACTACTATATAAAGAAAGGTGAACATATATGAATGACCATCTAATAATATCCTTTGATAGAAAATTGATTCCAAGGGAGATGGAAAATGAATACCCAACATCGCCTTTGCAAATCAAACCTAAGAAAGTCAATTGCATCTACATCATTATATCATATCATGATATAGAACAACTTTCTCTTGCCCTCCTTCATTGTCCATTTAGGCGGTGGTCGTCACAGGAGGCTCATGAACTTTAGGGAGATCTTGCCTTGGGAGCGGTCTGGATGAGCACTCCCACAGAGTGCTGTACATTGGAGAAGATATCATAGGATCTTATCTTTCATCCTTCACCTGTTCAGTAATATTTTATTAGAACCCATTTTATCATGAGCTGTTGGGAATTCAGTTCATGCGAACAAAATGGCCAAATGTTCACTGCAAGTGGCTTGTCATCAAAGACCACACTGATAGTAAATAGCTAACTATTTTTATGTCTACTTTATTCTTTCCGTTTTCTCCACCCTTCCTCCATGATGGTGCCACATTATTGATGGTCCAAGGCCCATTTTGTTGTGTGGAAGGGCATTCTAAGAACTATATTCATGCCATAAGCGACTAAAATTGAGGAAACAAAAGGCTGAAGATCTACAAATGATAATTAACTTATTTCTCCTTTAGTAGAAAATGACTACCAAGCCGTTGCTGGAGTAAATCAACTGCTGTTAGGATTTATTTGTGTTAGCTAATCCATGGGTTGGACAAAACTCTGGGTCCATCGAGTTGTATTTTCTATTTTATTTTAGAATGGACTGTGGTTGTATCGCTGGAAGAGCTGAAGCGAAGAAAGAGAAGAAAAAAGAAAAAATCCGGGAGAACCACACTAATCGATCGAATCATCTATCTGATCGATCGGATGGCGGGAATGTTCCAGAATGTTGCAAGGACTTTGTTTCCTTTTGACACTGGGTTTCCCTCTTTGAGTCCTAATGGTGTTCTATTACAAGGCACAAATTTGAGGCTATATACAGGGTGTTCCTCTCAACCCTAAATAAGACAAGAAGTTAATTCTCTCTCTTGATTTGATGTTAGAATACCTTAAGAGAGATTTTCTTGTTTTTCTAAAGCCATCGATAGATTGTTCTGAAATGCTACTTTAGAAGGTTTGAAGCGTTTATTTCTTTGTAGAAGATTGTGCATCTTGGTCTTAAGGTGTTGAAGGAGGATCAAACGCAAGGAACAATGCATGGTAGGATAGTCATGGCAACATGAGTAGTTGCGTAAGAACAACTACAATCCTTAGGTCGACGTACCGACTGAGCTAAAAGAGCTGTAAGTATATCTTGAACTGTTCAATAATGATTGATTTTTCTCCCAAAAAGAGTTTTCACTTTAAATTTGTATTTGCCTTCTTGTGGTGATTGCTTGGTAGATAATTATTGCTTGGTCTATCTTATTTATTTGGTTACATCTGCTGTATTTGATATATTGGACTATCTTACTCGTCCCATTCTAAATAACTAAAGACTTTCAACTACTAAAAAATTAGGGTCTTATTTATATCTCTTGCTTAAATCCTTGAACCTCTTCCTCTTTAATACTCATTTGTAGGTCACCCATTTTACAATAAATACCTTGGAATTCTATTTCTTGCAAACAAACAGGCCGGACAAGGTAGCCCAATCTACAAAATTTATTATGGTTTTCATCACAATTCCTGTTGCCACATGCGCATGAGAACTACACACATGAGATTGCAGGCATTTAGATAAGGTTTGAAATGCGTGTAGTTCTCTTTTTTTTTTTCCTCCTATCAATTTCTTTTCCTATAAACTTTCAGGTGGTGTCTGTATTTAGTCAAAAGGAAATTAAAGAATCGCTGTTGTTCTAAGAGAAAAAGGAGAAAAGCTGGAGGAGAAAAAAATGAAGGGAACTTTTCTGCGTTTGGAAATTACTTGAAAAATGGGCATCCAGAAAGAACTTTCCAAAAAGAGTTCCACCTCTAAAAACAAAATATGAATCAAAGGCCATGTGAAAGGTTGTATCAGATCATTTTAGCATTGGAAGCCTTTCTTGAGATCCTTGTGCTCTTGAAATAAATGTGGAAGTTGACTCATATGCAATCCATGGAAATGACCATCTTGTAGCATTAAGTAGACCCTTCCGTGCAACTATACTTCACCAATCTGACTAGAGATGCGTGGAGGAAAATACAGTGAAGATACAAAGAAACACGACATTGTTTTGTCCAACATTTTACTCATCTTTCTTTTATTACTGTAGCATTTGTGGTGTAATAATTGATAGTTATTTAAAAAAAAAAGTAATAATAATGAAAAACTAACACTATCTTTCAGTATTTTATTTTGACTAGACAACCTCTCACTCATGTGTGGTCGGTCCTCTTATTTAGTGGTTTGGAGTGTAACGGTTCAGTTAATCATTATTTTGGGAGAATCGTTAACCGAATCGTGAATTACAATTTTCAGTTTTAAAAACCATAATCGCAACCATATTAAAAAAAACCGTTAAAAACCATAACCGAGCTTTATTCGGAAAAACTGTTAAAAATTATTTTGTCAAGTGTATACTTAAGTTAAGAATTATATACATATTTCATTTAGGCCATTTATTTATTTTTATTAGTATCATGGTATGGTTAACCGTATGCCAGTTAACCGAACTGTATTTTACGGCTTGGTTCAGTTAATAATCGTGAGTCAATACTGAAAATCATAACCAAACCATGAAGTACGGTTTTCTGATTTTAATAACTATAACCATAACCGAACTGTGAAATACGGTTATTAACCGCGGTTCGTGTGAGGCCCCACCCTTTGTGGGCCCTCTAATTACTATTTTAAATACTAATTACTTGCTAATTAATGCTAATTACTAGCTAATTATGCTAATTAGGGGTAATCAAGGTAGTTATGTGTTAATCTCCTAAGTTAGTGTTAGACTAGTTAGTTGTATTAGTATTAGGATTTTTGTGTAGTCTTTTGTAATTTTAGGCTAGTTAGTGTAGAGATGCCTTAGTATGGTTTTTAATTAATTAGAAGGGGGTCATTGCAAAAAGTGCTTCTCTAGAACCTTCTAACCTAAAGACTAAAAAGCCCCTAACCCTAACCCTAATTCTATGAAAACCTAAAGGCTAATTCAGTCCTTAACCCCTCCCCCAAAGTTATAAAACCAGCCCCTTTCCCAAGAAATCCCAGCAACTGTTCATCTCAATTTCCTCTCTTCTTCCTCCCTCATTCCTCTCTTTCCAAGCTACTGCTACTATTACTGTGCTGGGATTTCCTCTTAGTAGCTGCTGCTACTACTTCTTCTTCTTCACCATTGAGCTGGGACTGTTACTGTGCTGGGATTTTCTCTAGGAGCTGCAGCTGCTGTATCTTCTTCTTCTTCTCCTTTGGGCTGGGATTCTCTCTTTTATTGCTCTCCCTCTCTACAAAACCTTCTCTCCTTTACTAAAGGCAAGTGCACTTACTCATAACTTAGAATATATGTTTGACTATGTGATTTCGAGATTTCAGTTCATGTATGCTATTAATTAAGTCCTAGATGTTTACCTGAGCTTAGTTGTATGTGATTGGATGGATTGGCCATTGATGGATGGGGGTTTCACCCCCCATTTGGAAGATCAATGGGTCCAAAGGATGTTGGATTGATGAGCATTTTAGTAGATTTGTGTTTGGTTTTGCTTGGATGGAGTTTGGTAGTAATTGGAAATGATTCGGAGGAAGAATGGATCAAAAAGATAAAATCTGCAGAAACTGTGTTTTCCTAGTTTTCGTGCAGGGACATCGACCTGGGAGTCCACCTGCAGTGTAGCAGGTCGACCCGCCTGAAGAGGGAGGTCGACCTACTACACTAGGTTTGGAAAAAATTGCAGTCCCAGTTAAAATGTTCTGCAGACTGAGTTTCCAGTTAGACAGGTCGACCTATCCCTGCAGGTAGGTCGACCCGGAACACTGCAATTGTGAAAAACTGGCCCTCAGTTAGATTTTCTGCAGAGACCCATTTCAGTTAGCCAGGTCAACCTCTCCCTGCAGGTAGGTCGACCTGGTATACACTGTTTTTGCAGGATTTAACTGAAAGTTGGTTTTTCACCTGAAACTCAGACTCTTTATGTTCAGATCGACCTGATACTTAGGATTTGTATTAGAAAATGTTTAAAGCTGGGACATCAATCTTTCTAGGGTTTTTGGTGTATGCGGTCAATCACCCAGGCCAGGGAGTTGACTGGACATGCTGGGAACCTTTAGAAACGAAATAAGTTTTCCAGGAAGCCTGATTCAGATTATTCAGTGCACTCAGTTGATCCACCAGGCCAGGAGGTCAACCGAGCACACTACACCTCAGGTCCACCTGGGAAACCCTGATTTTTCAGTTTTCAACATTTAGGAGTTGTGATCAGTTGTGGGGCCCATTGACCATCCAAATGAACGTTTATCGATGTTCTAAGCCCGAGTCAACGGTTTGGCTCAACCTTGACTCACGGGGACCACTGATAAGGGTTTTGGTTGTTATTCTAAGATGATTTGACCTCTAAGAGTTGTCAATGATGCCCGTAACCACCTAAGCACCAAACACAATATCATATGGCATCAATGACTTCGTTTGGAGATCAAATTACCGGAGATGGACCCGAACCTAACGTGGCCCATTACCTAGGATTGGACCGTTGTATTTCCCTATTGATTCTCATGTTGAAGTTCACACTTCACCTTGTTTAATGCTGTCATTCTTAGATCTTTAGTGTAGCTGGTAACTATTAATTAAACATAAATGGAGGACCTGAACCTAGGATATCTTAGAGGTGACCTGTTAGTATGATTTGGAGATCACTGACCCGTGTCTGTGTCAAGGCGGGCCCTTATTGGGCCTAAGTGTGGGATGTGTACCCTTAGTTGGAAGAGGTAGTTTATATTGGGATTCTAAGTTATAATGGATTAGAATGAACTGTTTATCCATAGTGAATGGATTTGTTGCCTCGTTTGGACAGATTTAGACTAGGCCATATGTTGATGGGCCTTGGCATGGATCCAACGAGTGGGCTTCGACCTTGAATATAATCTATAGACTAATTTGATGTACAGACCTCTTAGAGACTTGTTTAGGACCTTGTTCACGCAAGGCAGAGCCTAGACAAACACAGACCCTTAGAGTATTCTTGAGTCGGCATAGACATTCACTCGGTTGATTTAAGCTCAGCCTGTGGACTGATCATCCCCGGTAGGAGCTAGTTTGAGTGTTGAGGAGCTATCATGATGAGCTGTGTGGTTAAGACGGACGGTGTGATACCGTGTTCGGTCTTGAGTGATGAGTGTGATGAGATGATGAGTGAATTGCGGGATTAGTAATTCCCAGCACTGGTAAGATTTTCCCCGCCGCAACTGTATTCAGTTTGGGAGGGCCGCGGCATAATATCCCGCGGTATTCCAGCTCGTGTGAATGTGCCATTTTGTAGTAGATTAGATATTTTATATTATCCTGATTCCTTATGCTTTTATTGCTCAACTGCCTAGTTCATTACCTTGTTATTCTTTAATTTATTCTACCTGTCTCTATTCATTTGATATATATGTTATATGTTAGTAGTATGCTGTGACTTGCCAGATCTTTTAGATCTGACCCATCTTTGGTGCTTAGGCCTTGATCCCGAGATCCCAGAGGATGCACTAGCGCTTGTAGAGGCGCCGATTGCTGGAGAGTTCCCGTGGGGCCCGGCCGACACGGATGTCGAGTTGGAGGGTGGAGATGATCTACATGGGTTTTGAGAGTTCTCTTTATTTTGAGTTCGAGAGAAATTTTGTATGTGAGCCGGGTAACTAACAAATATGTATAACTTTTGATTAACAACTGAATACTTTTAACTAGGCTATAGTTCTGCTCACACTTTACTTATATATCGATACCTATTGCTTCCGCTTAATTATTGTGCTTCCGCAATTTAACTATTATTATCATATGGTTCAAAAAGTTTTAAATTGGACCTCACTGCGGGCCTACGATCTTGGAAGTTCTCGGATTTTCCGGGAAGTAGCGCGCCAACTTCGGGTATTCGAATGACTTTATCGGTATCCGGAATTGGGGCGTTACAGTTCGGCTCTGTTCAGTTTGGTTAGATGGTTTTCCGATTTTTTTTACACCCCTACTAGTGGCTACCATTTTATTTGGATAGGGTAGATTTAGTGTAGCCTCACGAATGTATGGTAAAAGGGGTTAGGTTGAGCTTGGCTCGTCTTGATTGTTGATGAGCTCATCTCAACAGATGTATTGCTCAGTCCAGCTTGGCTAGCTTGGACTTTGCACAGCTTGATCTTAAGGTTGAGCTCAACTTTATAGTGGATTCTGTTAGAGATTATGATTATCTGTTAAAGAAGATTGTTAGGGTGTTAGTGTTGTTAAGATTATCCTTATCCTCTCGATATGGTTAGTTCATATTTTCTTATAAATGTAATATTTTCACTCAATAAAACTTATGGTGAAATTACGGGAACATAGTGATTTTTGAAAGTTTATATGGTATTAGAGCTTGGGCCTGGTGAACCAAAGGTTCTTTTCCATGCTCACAATCATAGATAATTTCTTTGAAAGTATCATGAGATTGAGAGGAATGTTAGAGATTATGATTATCTGTTAAAGAAGATTATTAGGATGTTAATGTTGTTAGGATTATCCTTACCCTCTGGATATAGTTAGTTCATATTTTCTTATAAATGTATGGGAGGCGAGCCGTCTGGTGATCGCTCAGACTGCGATGAGAATTCTGAAATGAGTTTGTTTTGGGCACTTTTTGGCGCTCAATCACTTCCACTCCATTCTAGAGATTCTCCACCTCTAAAACCTGCATAACTGAACCTCTTTACTCCCATTTACATATATGTAATTCTATTCAACCATTTCTACTTCAAAGAAACACAATTAAATAGAGAACCCATTTGCAAATATTCTACATGTTGGGTTAAAGAGGCTATAAACAGCTTTGAACGAAATTTTCATTCTAGAATCTATATAAAAACAACATGCATTGACAAGAATTGTTTATACTTGCATCAATTCAAGCTTTTACACACCCTATCTCCTTCTTGAGCCTAAACAGTAAAAAAAACCAAATTCACAAACCCTATTAAGAATGTAATGCCAAAATGAACTATTAGAATGCATGCATGAAAGATAAATGAATCCCTTGACATCGGTTATCAACTAAAATTGAAGAAATAATAGATTCCTCACATGTTTTGGCAATTTGAAGAGAAAGAGAGGAAGTTCTTCTAGGGTTATGGAGATAAAAAGGTCTAGAATGTGATGAGAAACCCAATTCTTGTTGTCAATCACACATGCAAAGCTCTACTCCCAGAGATTGAGAAGGAAGAAGGAAATGAGAGGAATGAAGATGACCGTTCTCTGCCCAGCCAAATGGAATGATCGAATGAAATGGGTTCAGTTGGTTAAAAGTCCAATTTCTATTCTATTTTTATATTTTGAGTCAAATGAAGGCCTACATGGTTAGTTTGAGGATATCCAATATGAAAGATGATATGCTCGACGAGGTACACGCGATGATATCAAGATGATGTACATATGATGTAAAAGTAAGAAAATCTGAATTTATGAAAAAGTCCCTAGCTCTACCTAAAGGAGCCAATCTGTTTCAAACTACCTATCCAAGACTCAAGCTCTAACTCAAAAGCTATAATAAGACTAATTTACACTAACATAACTTAATTAGTATCTAAGTATATTTAATTTACATAAAACATAATTATTTAAGGTTAAACGTGATTACATTGGATTGGGGTGTAACACCTCCCCCCTTGTCCATTTAAGCCATTGAATCTATCAGTATCCAAATTGAGAGGATATGTTTTTGTGTGATATTAGCCGATGGATGCTAAACATGCTAAAAGACAGGATTTTATATTTTGACCGTATCTTTTTTTTAAAGCACTCTTTAATAAAGAAAATAACAAGAGAGAGAAATAAATTACACCATAGAACTTTGGCGCGACTAACTCATGATGGGTGCCTTACTAAACTTTCTAGGAATATAACTTGATGATGCCAAAAAATGACTTTCGGGCACCACCGGTCAAGTGATATGCAATTAATGTAGAAATTAATGAAGAGAGAGAAGGTTTATAGTGGTTCGGTCAGTATGACCTACGTCCACTTTAAATGATCACTTTACTGCTCTGAGGAGGAGATTACAAAGTAGTCAGATACAATAATGATGTGAAGAATTCGAGGGGGCCCGTTCCTTTGATAGGACTCCTCCTTTTTATACTCTTTCTCCAACGGGTGGGGAGATTCTCCAGGGATCTCCAATGATGTACGCTCCAGTCTGGTGAAGTCTTCCGAACTCTCCTCAACAGAGGAGCAGATAAGATTTCCTCCGCGGGAATTAGTAAAAGCAGGTATGTGAAACGACACGATGACTTTGTTATTCTGTGGATTCGGATCCGGCCTCAATGGGTAGATCAAGACCTTGGCTCATCATGGACTAAGGTCAGTTCGACCTGACCCGTCATCGTGGACCGAGCCTCTTGGGCCTAACCTGTTATTGCGGACCGAGTCATTTGGGCCTGGCCCATCATTTGCCCCTCAATGATCTCTAGATTCCTCAACACTATTCAAATAAAAAGAATTAATAGACCATTCTTATGGTTCATATTAATAGCCTTAATCACTTTGTTTGCATATGACAAGACATGAATTTTGAAGTATATAGTATTTGTATTTAGGTTTCATTATCGCGAGAGCAAGATTGCTCACTTCCACTTTGGAAGAAAAAAGCTTTGGCCTTTTAAAGCTCCTAAACGAAAAGAAAGTGTACGTCATTAATCATTATAATAAGTTAAAAAGCGGACTTGCCATAAAAACCTCTCAAAACCTCATGACATTAATTGGGGCATCGAAAATACTTTTCAATATTCCTCCTTGGGTGGAACCCACTCGTCAACACTAGAAGTGTCCAGAAATATGGTAGAAACATCATTTTGCAAGAGGGTTAGGAACGACCACTTTGCCATGCTTCTTGGATCCCTTGTGCCATTTCTCATCCAAGTGCCTATAAATATCCCATTTCTATTCAGTTTTGGGATCCTTCTAGCACTAGAAGCCCTTTTGAGCAAGAGAGCATGGGGTAAGGTACAAGGCTTCTACCTCAGTTTTCAATTACCTTTGGACATGGAGCAAGGCGAGGCCCAAGAAAAGGAATTATGATTTATAGGATTCTTGATATCCTATGAAGTAAAGTGCCATTTTCTAAAATGGTTAGTATGATCGGGACCATATCGTCAACCCAAAAAACCAACGGTTCCTTGTTTAAGAAAATCCACGGGGCAAGTAATCATATTGGGAGATTTTTCTTTCAGACCATATACACATGCACATTGTCCAATCACATAAATCATTTAGGTCTTGAATGCATGTTCTTAAATTTGCAATCACAAACAAAATCAAATTTTCCCAAAATCTTTCAATTACAAACATGTGTGATGAAATCAGGAAACGCTCTACCTTCGGCAATATCTCTCTCTATATATATATAAATATTGGAATATTGGCATTTCTCTCTCTACACTCTTGAATGGGTTGCTTTCGTGCTTAATGAGTCTTTGTGTAATGTGCTAGATCTGCAGCTTGTTAGATTTTGTTTTGGTTTGCTAGTTCAATTAGTTAACAGGTTTCCTTTTCAATTGGGTTCACGTAAGCTCACAGGTTACTAGAATGGATGCTAGTTCCAATTAACCAAACCAATGCATAGTAGATGTAAACAACCAAACAAGATAGAACTAGCTTATCAATCTACCAATCACACACCACAAAAAGCCAGACAATATTTTTAACGTAGAAACCCTATCCGGAGAGAAAAATCACGTCCCAAAAATCAAGAACTAATGAATAGTTACAAGATATACTCACAACTCTTTTACTTCAGTTAGTACATCGACCTAAGGACTGTAGTTGTTCTTGCACAACTTCTGCTACCATGACTTCTCCACTGTGCACCGTTCCCTTTATTTGATCTCCTCACACATTGTCAACCAAAATGAACTATCTTTTAGAAGAGAGTAGAAGCAACAAAAAACCTTTTAGAGCTTTCTCTTTAGCACAACCTATCAATAACTCTAGAGAATCAAAGAATCTCTCCTACGGTATTCTCACCTCAGGTCAATGAGAGAATTAATTGATGTCTTGTGTATTAGGGTTGAGAGCAACACCATATATATAAACCCAAATTCGTGCCTTGGAATAGAATACAAATATGACTCAAAGTGGGAAACCTAGACTAAAAAAGAAACAATTTGCGCAGCCCTGGTCCAGAAAATTCTTGAGGATCGATCGATCGAGTACCCCACATCCGATCAATTCGGTCATCAAGTTCGATCGATTGAGTCTCATGGATGGTGTCTTCCGAAAATCTTCTATTTCTTCTCGTTTTTTCACTTTAACTATTCCAATGACACAACCACAATCCAATCTAAAATATATTAAAAAATTCAATTCATTAGACTCAGAGTTTTGTCCGCCCCATAAATTATCTAACACAAACAGTTTAGCTAGTTGCTTGTCTCTATTGATTATTTTTCTTTTAATTACTTGGGTGGATATGTAGAAAAGTCAAATGCGGATGGCTAAAACTCAATGATAACATGAAGGAAGCTCGAGGGTCCAAAACTTCATCTAAATCTTATAATCCTAGAATAAATATTGTAGTTCTTATTGTGCTTTAAAAAAGGAGGAGGGTCCAATGGATGGAAAAATGATTCAGAAAGTTGGTTCTCAAAAAGCGGTTTTATGGTTGGGTGCCCCATTCCAAGAGTCTGACATTCAAGGAATTGAGAGAATTGCGAATAATAGTTGGGGACTTGGGGTAGCTTTGCTTTGCCTAGTATAATGGTATTAGCCAATTAATGACCGGATGTGTTTTGATTCACCTTGCAAGATGAAATCGATGGAATCTAAAGATTAAAGGGACATGGCTATTTGAAAGAGTGATTTTGGGACTCAAGCAAGTGTTGTGGCATCAAGCTTTTGATAAGGTGAAGGTTGATTCCCTTTTATTATAGATCTAAGTCCACCACAACCCTAGCTTTATTCCTTCAAAGAATCAACAGTGAGAAAATTAGGAAAGCGAGTTGGAGTAGTACCAAAAATAAATGTGGACATCATTAAGGTAGGAGTTATTTTTTGAATGTCTAGAGATTCTTCATCCCAACTATCTGTTAGGAAAATTGTGTAGCCCGACTGCCATTGGGCACACGCCAGATCGAGTCCTACGGTGTGCCATGGATGAATTCCCAATAAGTCTTGATCTGGTCGGGTCAGATAAGGATCAAACTCTTTGTGGTAGAGTTTGAATCAGGTTCAAACTCCCGGTTGACAGAATTCCCACAATGGTCAGGAATGTGAGATTTCAGGAGGGGTAGAATCCATAGCAGTCGTGACTCTTAGGGATTGCTCTATATAAGGGAGATGAGAACCTTTGCTTGATTATCCAGTAAGTTTGAGAGCATTCGCAGCGAGTTCGTAAGTTTACCTCACAGGAATGCACAAGGTTCTCGGTGAGTTCGATTCCGACACCCATTTGGGACCAGCAAATTCTATCACTATCAAGTTTAGAAGCGAAAATAGGTTGATTTTTATCAACTATAAGAAATCACCAATGATTTGTAAGTTCTATGCGCTTGATTAAGCTCTAGGTTTGCAGATCAAGATTTAGAATGGAAAATGGCAGGATGTAAAAATGTTAAGTAACAATTGCTGCACTACTTTTTGGGTGGTCATCTTTGGTGTCAAATCTTGCATTTTTCAAATTTGCAATTATTTTATTTAGAGCAATGATAGAATGAGAGAGAGAGTATACAAACAAAAAGTCACAAGTCATGTTCATTTCTCCTCCACCCTCAAAATTCTAAAATTGGTAGATCTTTCTTTTGAAGACTTAATTATAAAAGGTTTTTGCATCATATATTGAATTAGCAAATATTCACTAAAAGTTCTTACTTTATTCGTAAAAATATTGTTAAAAAAGATAATTTTCTATAAATCACATTTTTATTGTTTCTTACAGAGAGAGGGACACAATTGTAAGAGCCTAGATACTTTTATGGTGGGTCCTTCTAGTGAAAATCTAAAGTACTAAAATACAATATCCTGTCGTATGGTGGGATTCTCCAAATCTTATTTTAATAGAATTTGGTCTCATAATAAGATTGAGGTTATGATAATAGCATGTTTAGTGCATATAGTTAAAAATACATAAGATTATGTTAATCATATGATCAATCTTAAGCGCAACTCCTATTACAGTAAAACTAGAAGATATCCCACAGTAGGAATGGAAAGCGATTTTGGATTTCATGTAGGTAAGCCCTAACATTGAGTTCCACTCATTGACTCATGAAAAATGTGAGTGAGACACGCCAAGCCGATCTCAATTGCTGTCCCATGTCGCTGTAATTGTGTAGCTTTAATCTCAATCCCTTTGCTTTTCTATTCCGCCATGCAACAAATACCCATTTTTACAAACTTAGATGGGGCAACTGTTTAGTTCAACACACACAATGCAACTTCACCCGAAAAAAAGCAAAAAGAATAGAGTTCTCACAAAATATATTTCTCCATAGAGTAAAATTTTAGTAGGATAAGAGTATGTCCCCTCCTTGCTACATTAAACTAGAACATAAAATACCTTTTCTTTCATATAATTGATTTCTTAGAATTCTAAGACTTGAAAATCAAAGGTGAGTATCAATGCCAAATGATGAACTTAGTAATCCAAATTCTCAGAAAGCGCAGGTCCCATCTCCATCAGTGCTACAGCCAATTATATCGAAAAAATTCCTATCTATTCAATGTAAACAAAGCTACTCTTATGTTAAATAAATAAAGGGCAACAAAAAAAAAAAAACAGCTGTGTGCCCCTTCATGTTTTACCCATGCTTGATATAAAAGTCGCAATAGAAGCGAAATTTCGCAATGGCAGAATGCGAAATTTGCTGCTAAGAGTGAAAAGAGATTAAATCAGGACGTAGGGGCTTTCTCGTCTTTTCCCACCATCCCAGTTTCTTCAGGAAAGAAAGATTCTTTTTCTTAAATGCAAGAAAACGACGCGACTTCCCGCGTTTAAACGATACAGTGTTCGGTCAAAAAAACCCACTCCCTCTCCCTCGACTCATGGAAACTGTAGAATACCAAGAAATACGTACACACATACTCGTAGTATAATACACTATATATATAACTGTCACAAACACAGATACAGGTATGTAAAAGGCAGACATACGGCCCGCTTTGTCCGCGCCCTCGAAAACACGCATTTAATGCCCTCACCAGAGATCTTTCCACTCTCCTTCTCTTCTTCCACGCTCTCTCTCTCTCTACCCTTTCATCTCTCAGAACCAAAACGAGCCATCGATTATGGTAAAAAAACGTACGAGTAGAGAAAGCGACTGCCATGGAAACATAATATAGAGCTCTCCTTCTCCCATGATTCTCCACCTCAAATGCATGCCTCCGGATTTCTGCTGCTGCTTGTTCTCTCTAGATTTCGTGGTCTTGTTTGGCTATCCAGATTTTGATTTGATTTGATTTGATTTTCCAAGAAGAGATAGCTTCTACTGGAGTTGTTTCGAACTGAAATAGCGAAGAATCGAAGTCTGTTTTCGGGATTTTAGGAAGGATTTGTGGAGAATTTAGTCGTTGATGGAGTTGCCAAGAAGGTCCGAGTCAGGATCTGGAAATTGTGGCGATTTCGTGCCGGAAATGGCGGAGACTCTCCAATTCAGAGAAGAGATCCGGAGCTTGATGGCGGAGACTGACCTGCAGCAGCAGAGCTTCGACTCGCCGCCGGAGAACGGCAGCTCTTTCACGGCTCTGCTCGAGCTTCCGACGAATCAGGCGATAGAACTGTTGCACGAGCCGGGAACCGTCAACTGTCCTGCGATCGGCTCGGCCGGATCGTGGAGAGATCCGCCAGCGGATCGGAAACAGGTAGCGTTTTCTTCCTTCAATTGTTCGCCGTCGTTCCCTTCCAACGCGGCTCTGGTGGATCGAGCGGCGAGGTTCTCCGTCTTCGCTGCCGAGGAGTCGGCGGCGGCGCAAACGAGCTCAGATCCGTCGAATGGCAGCGAGATTTCGTCGGTGAAGCTGAAGGCCGAGCCGGCGGACTCCGATCCTTGTCTGAATTCATCGCCGAACTTTGCTTCCACGGCGGCGAAGCAGAGATCGGGAAAGAGGAAAGGTGTGGAGAATAGCAAGGTATGGAAGGATTTCCATTTATGATATGTAGTTTTGGGGGTTTGGGTTGCAGAAGAGATAAAACATTCCTTTTCTGGTAGTTTAGGTTAAAGCGCCTGCAAAAAGGAGCAAAAACGTGGAGGATGGGAGTTCGAAAACCGGTGAAAAGCTTCCTTACGTTCACGTCCGAGCTCGCCGAGGCCAAGCCACTGACAGTCACAGCTTAGCTGAAAGAGTAATCTCTGATTAGATATACTGATTACAATGTCATTAACATAATCACTTATCCGTTTGTTTTTAATCAATACCTTTCTTTTCTGTGGCTTTGTCTTTTACAGGCCAGGAGAGAGAAAATAAATGCCCGGATGAAGCTGCTTCAAGAACTGGTCCCCGGCTGCAACAAGGTGAGTGGGTCCATCTTTCTTTTAAAAATCTATATCTAATCTAATGGCAGTTTGTATGTTTATTTGCTTAGTTTTTGTCAGAAGGTGGATTAATCCAAAAGTTAAGTAGAAAAATATAAGAAAGAGGAAAGAGAAATGAAAGATGATGACTTTGTTGTTATGAAGAATCATCACATGGTTAGGGTGTTTCCATTAGTCTATTTGCTAATTGGGTTTCAATTCTCTAAACAGCTTGTGGAGTGTTTAATTATGCAGGCCTTGTCCTTTTCACCTTTTGTAAAACTTATAGTACTCTGGTAGGTTGGAAAATAGTTGAGAGTTGGAGAGAGGATGGCATCTGGTGGGGCCCACTAATCTCCTCCAATAGAAAGAGTAATTGGTGGATTTGGTCTTTCTGAAAAGTCTGGATAGCCATTAAAAGACAGTTAATTTAAAGCGTTCAATATTTTCATATTTACCATCCATCTTCAGCCACCTAATTAATTTGGTGGTTATTAACATTTTTAGATTCAACATCTTGTTTTAAATTTGTCATCACACAAATTCACATGACTAGTTTTTCAAGTCTTTGGGGGTAAAGTACTTGGGTCTAGGCTGATGAGTGTTTGTCACGCTGGTATTGTCCTGTGATTATCACGCTGGTATTGTCGTTTTCACCTTTTCAAAATTTACAACTGTTTGGTGGGCCGTCGGAAAGGGTAATGCCCTTTGGATTTTGCCTCGAAAGGTTGTGGCATTGTTGCAAATTCTGCAAGAAGTAAATGCATTTCTTTTTCACTTTAAGAAACCTTGGACTTTGTTTTCGGAACAATATAGAGTAAAAGTATTTGCAATTTGCAGTATTCGTTACAGTTTGACACTATTCACTTTTTTGACATCTTACTTTTTTTCACCTTCTGCACTCCACGCTTACTATTTGCCAATGTCCCATTGTCGTTTTCCCTTTCTGCATCACTAAAAATCTCACAAAACAAAAGGTGGAGCATTCTAATACTGGAAGTAGTAGAGGGGTGAATGCGGTAACTTTTGAAGGGAATGCAAGTTTCTCCAATCGGCACCACTGTACTCTGCTTCCAATAGGTAAAAAAGAACAAAAAGATCTATTTCACATAATAAAAAGACTAATGAGCCCAAGAGTCCATGCAGGTACACTAACCCAGACCTGACCCCATCTTTGGATGGGTTGGTGTCTGAATCAAGTTTCTGTGGACCCTACTCCACCTGTGGGTGGTTGGAGCTCGATATAAGTTTGATAATAATAATAAAAAAAAACTGTTGCTCTGATATAAGGTTCAGAGAAAAGAAATCAGCAACTCAGGTCAATTCGGATTCAAGATGCCATATTTCATGTGTTAGGATTCTCTAATCCATGTGATTTGTTGGACTACTGTCTATCCAGAATTAGAATAATCTAGGTCAGCAAGTATTTTTCAATGCAATCCCTGTTGAGTGCTATTGGTATGGTCGTCCTGTGATCAATGGCAACATGAGAGCAGTGATAATAGAGAGCCACTGTTCACAGAAACAAAACTTTGGAAGGCAAATTTTTTCTTGAATTGGCATGTGTTCAAATTTTCTCCTTTATCAAAGTTACATTCATTCTCAGATTGGACATGAGAAATATACAACTAAATCATATGAGTTGATCATTTTTATTTCCTATTATGTTATATTCATTGGTAAAGCAACGTTTGTCAAAGTGATAATGATGGAATAGTTTGGTTAGTAGGTTCGAATTAATGAAAGAAAGGTGTACATAATTTTATGTGAAAAGAAGTAAGGGACGTAAATGGGTCCTCGATTCTCAAATTACCCAGAGGTTTTGACTTGTTAAAAACCGGGTTTGGGTCCTTATTTAGTCCCCGATTAGTAAACATGTCAGGGCCCGGGTCCCTCTTTTTTTTTTCCTTTTTGGATCCGTGACTTAAACGGGTCCGGTTCTACCTTGGTTCTGACCCGTGGGATCGAGACCCGACGTATTATCTCAATTTTTGAGAATCCCTCTTAAAAACTAGGTTTTCTTTCCATATCAATTTCTTCTTAGGCCCGGACTTGGACCCGTCCCATATATCTTCTCATTAATGGTTCCGGTTTCGGAACCAAGAAATCGGTTCCGGTTCCACCTCCTCATTAACAGTTCTGGTTCCGGGTCCACCATGAACCTAGACCGGAACCAACCCGTTTACATCCCTAGAAGAAGTGGAGGCAGATGATGAAAAGTAGACCCGTGAGATAGGACTCTAATCCATCTTTATTTATGTTAGAAATGATCTTATGCTGCTGCCAGTGCAGTAATGATAACAACTAACCACCATATTTAGCATGGGAAGCCCACCTTTTCTCATTCCAACTATCCAATATTACAAATGCTCAAAACTTTACCCCAACCAAGGCGATGTGAACCATTATCATGTGTAGGAAACTGATTCTCTGATAGCATATTTCAGACACGTGAATCCCATTGTGTAGATCAAATCAAAATGTAGTTTGGGTCAGTGTCCACAAAGTGAGGTCAGTGATTTGTGTGGGGTAAACCACACAAAGGTGTCCCTACATAGGTTAACCAGGTGTTTAGCTGCCCTTAGCATGTTACTGATGACAGTACAAGTACTTCTTAGAGAAACAAGATGAAAAATCTTAAGGCTCTGTTTGGATGAAGAATAAAGGCGGAGAAAATGATGGAGAACACAGTCCATAGATTAAATTTGGAGAACAAGTCCATAGATCAAATGTGTTCTTTGGGCTGTTTCTCTACATCTAAGGACCTCTTTTAAGTGTAGCAACTCCTTGATTGAAATGAGGTCATTGACCTTAATATCTGGGATTTTTTTTAATACTTTAAACTCGTTTCCATGGCATTTGGGCTCATGTATGTGGTGCAGGGTAGAATTTGAAAGCACAGTTTGCTGACTTGTGACTTGGATTTTACTCACCAGGCTAAGGAGTGGAGTCAATTGGGAAAGTCATGTCAATTTCTATTGCTAAAAAAAATAAATAGATAAAATGAAATAACTAAACAATGTAGTGGATGAATACATAAATTTTAATTATAAAAAAGGTTATATTATCCAGCACTGGACCCATACTTTATTATTTTCAAATTGATAGTTTATACATGATCCATGATTTATTGAACCGGACCATCCACTTGCTAGGCACTGATGGATAAATATTTGTATAAATGTAAATGGTTGAAAAATCATGACATTTTTGTGGCGAACAAAAATTGTAGTAATTTGATTCTTGACTTTATTTCTTTGAGATATATAATACAACTCCATTTTGAACTATTAATAGTTTTTCAAAACACATGAGCTGACCGTAATAAATTTTTCTTTTTTGAACCAGACAACCTTCCCTTTTTGGCCTTCAAACTACTGTATTAAACTCTGAAGATGACTTGGCAAATGAATTGTCTGAGGGTTACGGGTTTGATGATGTGGCAAAACAGCTTGGGCTGAGTTTAGGTCTATATGAGATAAAATGCTCAGATGAGCAAGCTGCTGAGTTAGTTAACTCAGAAAACTCACTCAGTTAACTTTCCAAATTGGCAAACTAAGTTTGAAAGATATTCCCAATGATCTTTAATATCTTAAAGCTATAGTACTTACTGTATTTTGTAGTATTTTCATATTATAATAAACATTGTATTGTATTAGAATACTTTCTATTGTTTTTGTACCTCTTATGTCGGCCCATTCCATTGTCGGGTGATGTAATTCCCTTTGCCTTTTGTATGGGGATGGTAGATGTCAGGTTAGTACGTGGTTTGAAAAAACTATCAAATAAAACTTGGTCTACTTTAATATAGAGATAGTATTTCTGTCTACCACGCATTGTCGGGAATTGGTGATTAGAAATGATGATGATATTGTCTTTTGCAAAATAGGTACAGTCTAATGCAGGTACTATCTAGTGCAACTGTGAAAGCCTAAGGGTGCAGTGTGTTCATCTCCTGGATGATTAAAAAAGGCCATTCCACCAAGGTTGGCTGCCAATTTCATTGAATAGGAACCGCTGCAAAGTTTTATTTCTTGGTATATACTTTTTGTGGCACACCTGGTGTGCAAATCAGCCTATATTTCTTTTTTCTAGGGCTTGTTGACAGTGGATGCCACCTTATTAATGGCCTGGATCTATAGTAATCGTGGCAACTGGCTTGTATACTACAAATAAACACTTGTATGCTCAGTTTCTTTTTGGATAAACACTTAAGTGCTGCAAGTAAACTCTGAGGATTATCATCCTCATTTCACTTCCCTCTAGATAGAAACCCACGTCATATCTGTAGCGACAAGATTCTTCCTCATTTCATTTCAAATTCAACTTCATTGCATAGTTGTTACTTTTGTCAGCATCTTAGAAAGATTTAGAATGCCATCTGCAATTCTCCATGCATTAATGCCCTATTTGAAGAAAATGTATTTGCCCATGTAAATCCTTTAATGAAATTCTACTGAATTACATCCAACTTGTTATATTTTGATGAGGTTTGAACTGTTCATATTGTACAAGGTCAATAAAGCTTGACAGCACAATTCAGGATTTTAAAAATGTCCTTAAGGCTTGACAGCACAACTCAGAGATGTTAATGTGAGCGTTCTAGCCTTCAGTAGGAGCATTATATGATAGCAGTAGGAGCATTATATGATAAAATCTGCATAAATTGTTTCGGTCATTATTTTTTTAATGAGTCTCTCCTCAAAAGTACTCCAATGATACAGTTAGGATTTTCCAAATCATAGGATTTAAGGCACATTCAAGCATATGTTCCCCTGAATGAAACACTAGTATAATAATGCACATGAATATTTTGTAATATCTAAGAAAATTGAAGATAACAAGGAGATACTTCCTAATAAAAATCATTCTCCCTTTGATATATGTGGATGATGTATGAAAATTATTGCGACTTTAATTTCTTAGCTGAAGTACTAAAATAAATTTGCTATTGCCCAAGTGGTACTCAATATTACCAGGGTTTTAGTTTTCATACTTCTGTTACGGAGCATATATATATATTTTTTTGGTTGCATTTTCTTCTTACATGCTGACCTATAAAATTTTGACTATTTTCTATTAATTTGCAGATTTCTGGCACGGCATTGGTGTTGGATGAGATCATTAACCATGTGCAGTCCCTTCAACAACAAGTGGAGGTCAGAAACCTGCTCATTATTTAAACCGAAATTATTAAAATGATGCCTAAAATGACAGCATCAATTGAGACACTGGATCCTCTCCAACTAACTCTTGATAGACTTCTATTTGTTAATTGAGAAGGAGAACACATGGCATTTCTGGGACCCAGTGGCCTTTCAACATATGTGTGGGGTTTGTGAATTAGTTATCTACAAAAATCAGATCCAATGGATGTTAATAGCCATCTGACTAAGCCCATAAAGTGGACATTCAAAGTAGAAAATTTTATAAAGACATTCCATAGTATGGCTTCACTTCAGATAACTAACAACGTTTGAGGAATCTAAGTTTCTGTAGATTAGCAATTGACGAACCCTTATTTTAATATGAAGTGAGTTCCACATGTATGCCACGACGTATTCTTAAAGAAGTGTTCTATTGTTTCTTGGAAATTTAAGATGTTAAGTCTTGATATAATAATCACATGACATGTGGGATGGGTTTTTTGGCCTGATCTGATGAACTACCGAAGGAGTTTGGATACCAGCCATCTATAAAAGATCAGCTCTATGATGCACAGATACGACATGGGTACAACAAGGACACGCCATAGACACGGTAGGGACACGGATTTAACACATAAAAAGTGAAGTATCGGATACAATACGACACGATACATTGTCCATTTTGAAGTATCTGTGCATCATAGGATCAGCTCCAACGAACATTCTTAGCCATCTAAGCCATGGCTTTGACTTATCTGTATTGAGGGAGTGGGCTCCGCCTCCACCAGAGGGAGTATTGAAAAGTATATATGCAGCCTCTGCTAATGCCTCAAAGTTTTGTTAGGAATGGTTAGCTAAAGCAATTTAAGATAGTATCGGAGCCAACCGGTCGCAAGTTCGAATCCTATGAGGAACGACTCAATCTCATGAGGAACGACTCGGCGCGAAAAACATGTGCCACCAAAAGTGCGCCAAATGGGTTCCACCTGACTGGGGAGTGTTGAGGGGGTGGGCTCCACCCTAGGGGAGTATTGAAAAGTATTTATGCAGCCTCTGCTGGCACCTCGAGGTTTTGTTAGGAATGGTTAACTAAAGAGAGATAAGAATATGGTCATCGTAAAATTATTGAATTGTTCACAGTCTGTAGCCGTCCCTGTCGATTTTTGGAAGATTCCAATACACAAACCCCCTTATATTTCATGTATCCTGCATGCCACACATCATTCATTTAGGTCAAATATAACTTTGAATGTTCATTTTTAAGTCTGTTGGAGAAAACTGCCCATTCAAATGTATACAACTCCATCTATAAGAGCAGTAAAGCTTTGCAGTTGCATCATTTTATTTCTCTTGTGCTCTTGTCTAATGTGGTTTCTCTGACCATTGTTTCAGTTTCTGTCGATGAGACTTGCTGCTGTTAATCCAAGAATCGACTTCAGCTGCCTCAATTCTTTCTTTACTACAGATGTATGCACACCTTGTTGCTGAAGTCCACTTTTGCTTCCTAATTGATGTGTGGGGTTTAGAATCAAATGCTAGTCCATAAACAAATAACAAACTGCACTAACCTTATAAACCATGAATACCATAGAAGGAAAAAAATAAACTTTTAGAAATTTTATGTTCAGTTGATACTTGGAGAACAGAACTTTACAAATAACCACCTGTGTTTTTATATGATAACATACAACCACTTGTCTTTTTCATGTTTACCAATGAACACCTCTGTTATTTGACATTCTCCGTCAGCCCCTTTGACCCACTGTCAGAAGCTAATTTTTCTCCATATTTTACTGTGAAAGGATAAAAATCCCCTTAGATTTAACCTGGTTGGATGAAATCTGGGGTGTTTGTTAATTCTGGTTAAATATACTCGAATTCAATGGTCTTTTCTTGCTAAAGCCCTGGGTTTAATTGGAACTAGGTTATATCTATGAGATTCTTCTTCCCTTTATGAAATAATATGTTGGAACTCATCAACTGGTCGAGTGACTTCTGTTCACAGTACGTGATACAAGAATGTCAGAATAATGTAGGTGATTATTTGCAACTGTGAAAAAAAAATCATAGTGGTTATCTGTAAAATATCTCTTTTTAGTAAATTCCTTTCTCTAGCAATGGATCCAGCATCATCTTTTTGAAATAGAATGAGGAAAAGTTTAGTAGTAAGGGGACTAGCAGTGCCTTGATTCCAAAAACTTGGAAAGCTGTTGGACCCACATCTCTAGTGTTGGGATGGGCCACCAAGTGTTTAAAATGCTAGAGATAAACTATCACTATGATATAATTTATTGTTCTTTCTATTATCTACATCATAAACTATTGCTATGATATAATTGCAGAATGGCGATTTAGCTACTGGTGATCTTGCTAGTATGGTTGCAATGGATCCATTGCTATGGTCTCAACTCCTTGTTAATGGAGCAGGTCGGCATCAGCAGCAGTTTTGGCACTCTGATCTCCTCTCGTCATGGCAAAGAGATGATAACAATGCTTTTATCACCCCTGAGTCCACGCTTCTAGATTACAATTCCACAAACTCAGGCAAGGAAAGTATGGATTTCTTCAACATATCTATTATAATTCATAAGTTATGCATATTAATCCCGTCTTCATTTATTTATAAATAAGTCTTTACTTGCTATATGATCCTACTCACCTGGGAGTTGGTAAGGTTTGCTCCCCATCTAAACCTGCCCCAAATTTACCCGGTGTGTGTTTTTGTGTGTTTAGCAGGCGCCACCGGGGGGAATAGTCCTGGTGGGCCTTTGACCTCAGGGATATCCAGGTCATTACGAAAATCAACCAAGAAAAAAAAAACCCTATGCTATTTGTTTCTTGACAACGGAGATCTTCTGGGGCCTGAATATTGTTGGTCTTGACCATTAATCTTCCTTTTGAAATGAATACGTCAAAGACCTCTTTTACTTGAAATGTGATAGCTATTGTTAACATTGTCACAATGGGACCCAACAATGGCACAATTGGAGGGGCCTCGGCCCACATCAGATGAAAAATTGTGTTTTGGAAATGCTAAAAGAAAAGTCCCCTTCAATCTGATGGTTCGAGTGATGGTGATTGAAAACCAGTTATGCGACCATCCTTTTCATCATCAAAGTCTCTGGTTTGGATTCAGAATAATTACCAGCAGGGACTCATTTTTGAACATATGCGTAATCGACATATAGCACTGTATGTCACTGGGCATTTATTCAACTGACATGTTAATTGTCAGAAACTCTTGTTGATTGTTTGTTTGTTAAACTTGGCACAGTTCTAGATGACGGGAACATAGTCACACTCATGCCCCCTAGTTTGGAAACCAAAATGTTTATTTATGAGCAGGTGTTTAACTACTGATCTCCTGATCTTCTTCACACATAATTAGTTTGCTTTTGGTACTCTTCAACAGAATTTTTTTTTGGCATCTCATCCACCACAGGTTTAGGAATGAAGTATGGCCCAACAGTGAAATAATCCAATAGGAACTGTTTTAGCAGTTTTGTTTGAGAATTGTGTTTGAACTGTTAATAAGTTTCTTCTATAAACCATGTGGTTTGAAAATTGTCTGATCTGCATAATGTTTGGGCTATGCCTATACCTGATCCACTAACGATATAGCCCAACAGTGAAATAATCCAATAGGAACTGTTTTAACTGTTTTGTTTGAGAATTGTGTTTGAAACGTTAATAAGTTTCTTCTATAAACCATATGGTTTGAAAATTGTCTGATCTGCATAATGTTTGGGCTACACCTGATCCACTAACGGTTTGAGCTTATACAGTCCTACATATGGAAATTGATACAACACTTCCAAGCTTTAAAAGGCATTTGCATTGTGTGGTGGGCCACTAATAAAATCTTGGATGAGCTCAATGTGGATGATGCGCTGGACCCTTCCTATCATCTTTATCAGATGATAGAGCCTTCTAAACAAGACCCTGCGATGTGATTTTATACAATGTAGTACTAGAAACAAATATTTTGCAGGATCTTGATGGAAAGCTAGGATTACCTTATCAAGTGATAGATGGTAGGCTTGAGATGATAGCAAGAACTTAATATTCGAGAAACCATGTTCAGATTTATAGGTCTACTGTCCACCATAGGGACCTTTGTTGCTTTTCCATTGATTTTTCAGTTTTTCTAATTTAAATTTCTTCTCTTTTTTCCTCTATTTATTAATTTTTTTGACTTGGCACAGTTGCTCAGCACTCTAACCAGTTGAAAATGGAACTCTGAAGGTGGTGGGTGAATCAGGGCTTGCTTGGTATTTTAGAGTGTAGTGTACATACATATCCTAGAAGTTGTCAGCAGCTTAGTTGGGAAGATCTCTCAACATTCTTTATTAGGGTTGCCATTGGCCCTACCGTAATTAGCAGAATCGCAGAAAACCCTAACTTTAAGTTGAAGGGAACTAGGATAGATTCTGTATTCTTATTATGTATCTAATCACTAACTCTGTTGTCCCATTCTATCTTATCTAATCTATATGCTCCATCATTGAGGCAAGCAGTTGGCCCTCTTTTTTTTTTTCCTTCTTAAATTGTCAGTAATGAACATCTTATTTATGCCTAATATTATCCATATCAGTGGCATCACTGCTACAGGGTGTGTTCCAGAACATGTAGGTGTGCCTTCTTTTAAAATTTTCAATAATTGGCATTTTATTTGCACCTTGGTCCTTGGTCCTTGGTTGCCTCTTTTTATTTCCTTGTTGTAAATCATGTAAATTTTATGTCTTATTTTACTTGTGATTGTTTTTGTTTCCTATATTTGTGAACTTCGCACCACAAGATCTACTTTAGGCAACCTTATCACACCGTCTTCTTTCCATCTATTTATAGACGTGGGCATTGTTGGATCTTCTTTTTCCTTTTTTTGGTCTTTTTGTGCAGTTGCTTGATACCTTGTCGGTAAAACGCATCAATTGGAGCTCACATTTGCCTTCTAAGGTCCAACCTCAATTGGACGACAGTAGTGGAAACCTTCTCCATCAATGTCTTCACTATTGAAAAGTAATTCTGCTGTCTCTACTAATGTCTCCATGGTTTTGGCATGAATGCACAACAGAGAAAATTTAATATGGTATTAAAACCAATTGGCCTTTAATTTATATCTCAAGAGGAATGATCGGGTTCTACATGAGGGGTAGTGTTGAAAAGTGGATTTCACATGGGGAGTATTAAAAGGTATTTATGCCATATAGAGGTTTGAGTATGAATGGTTAGCTAAAGAATTTAACATTCAGCGCATTAAATATTCTTGTCATCTTATCATTTGGGTCACTTTAGATCTTAGATTGAGGCTACAACAAAGGGCTTCCCAATTGAACTATTGCAGTGAGCTCGCTGGTGGATGGTTCAAGGAGAAAACGACCTCACTATTCAACCGAGATTTATTAAACCGTTCAGAGAGAGAGAGAGATAGGTCATACAAAAGCACAATCCAGTGAGATCCTTTTGATAGGATTGTGTTTTATCCAGTCAATATCTTTTATGAGACACAACAGGATTGTGTTTTGTCATGTCCAAAGTGAGATGTAGATTCTGTAGTATTGTGCAATGTTTCATATCTCAAAAGAAATGCCTCACGCTCTTTTTTGTTTACTCCATGAGTGCCAGTAATACGTGTTCTTTCTTCTAAATACTGTTCCTCTTCAAAATTAGCTGCCACTTTTACTTCTTTCCTCTCCTATTTTCTTCTCTAATTTTTATCTTCTTCGCCACTTTTAACTCCTCTTCGAGAAGAAAGCTAAAGTTCCCTGTCATGAACTTTGGAATTTTTAAGACCCAGCATATGTTTTGCTTTGATCATTGAGCCAGATTTTTATTTTTTGTTTTTTCGAGATGGATGTGGTTTGGCTGAGAACTTTTGTCCTTTGGTTATCCCAGCCAATGTGGCTGGGACCCATGAGAGCACCCCCTTGTTTTCCACAAGTGAGGAGAAGACGAAGACGCCCATGCATGCATGCATGGAGAGGGTGCTCGTGCATGCGAGGAAAGGACACCCGCACACATGGGAAAGGAAGACTTACACATGCGAGAAAAAAAAGACTTGCACATGTAAGGAGGGAGAGACCTAGCTATTGATCCCTGGTGGCTTGGTTGAGAAATTATATTTGCTTATCTACATTAAGGCTCAATTGGACAATTTTAATAAGTTAGAACAAAAAATGTAGGAGCAGAAATGAGACGTATAGAACAAGAACCAGTGGAAGCTCCTTAAAACGGCAATGGTTTCAGCAAAATAGGAATAGATCAAGAAATGCGAGGAAAAGTGATGATCACTAGATCACAAAAGCTTCTTATCTAATGTGTTTTCTTTTCCATTAAACGAAAGTGAAAGCACCTTGAAGCAGCAAAACAACATATTAATCTAACAGGATGCATGGATGATACAAGCGCTGAAAAATCTATTAAACCCCAGATCATGAAACACAGATTTTAGCAAAACCATATGTGGACAGACTTAATTTGTCTACCTCAACTCGGACGTAATTGCTGGTGGAACTTTTTTGGAGAGAATATCAGGCATCCAAGATTTTCTACAACCTTGGGGGACCATTTCAAATCACAAGTTAGAACATGCAGCTCCACCTGCAATAACCTAAGAGAATAATTTGGATCTTTGGATACTTGTCAGTATCTACAGCTCAATAATCCATTTGTCTTTTTGCTTAGTTGGATCCGAGCTTGATCATATTTAACCCAGAAAACATTGGTCTAGGTCCATGTTAGAAATGATGGATCATGTTTGGGTCTAGAGCCCAACTCATACAGACCCAAATACTATGATGTGGGCCTTTTTCACACCCAAATATAACATTACAACACAGCATATTTTTATTGCAGTTTTATGAAATTCAGGTTACCTCACATTAGCCCGACCCACACACGGCCTAATTATACATGTGCATAAATCATAACATTGATATTTGATACTTAACTTCAATCCCAACATGGGCTCATCGTCTCAGTTAAATGTCCAGGTCTTGCTGGATCCAACCCATACCAGGTCATTCATGTGGATCAATCAAACATGGGTCTCTTTTGTGTGTTGTAGCTTGTTTGTTTGTTGGGAAATTCTATATGCACCCCTTATATGTGCTGAGCACACCCACATTCATTGTGAACAATGGATGTGGGTGTGCTCAGCATAAGGGGAGGGAATTTCCCTTGTTTGTTGGCTTTTTTTTTTTTTTTTAAATGAAAACACCCTTTCTTTTATATATATATATATATATAAATCAAGAGGATTTAACCGGAAAAATCACTTTATTCGCACGTGTTACGCAATCAAACACTTTATCAAGTGGTGCACCAATTAGATCAATTTGGCCCAATCTTCATTTTTTTTTACCTATTTGGCACATCATCGGCACCAACCTTATTTACACTGCATAAGGTTGGCGCCGACCGTAGTTACATTGCATAAGGTCGGTGCCGACCATGTCTGCGAATCTTATTAGGGCTCGAAACACTATTTCTTTTCATTATTTTATTCTCTCTCCCAAACTACCGCCAAGACCGACATTGGACGAGTGTTCTTGCGTAGTTGCTGCCATTTCCACTTGCACTAGGTTTCAAACTTCCTCCTCAATTGCATCTCTTTACTTCCTATCGGTTTTCCATCATCTATTTTTCCTATCTTGACTGCAGATGTATCTATCTCTTTCCATTTTTTTAGTCTTTCTTTATGTTTTTGTATTTTCCTTCCTTATGGCTCTCCTGCCATCCCGCATACGATATCGAAGTGTATGGTACATGGGCTTCAACGTTGTTGTGAGATTTATAGATTATTCGTTTAAATGGACTAGGGTTTGTAGGATTCTGAATTTGGGGTTTTCAGAGTTGAGAATGACGATGGTTCCGGAGCAGTTACCGTCTTTGACAGTTAGAATGAATTTGTTCTCCTTGCTCATTTTTCTTGTTTTGTGAAATGGATTGAGTTGATTTTTGTCCCAAAGCTTTAAGATAATAAATTCATTTTGTTTTTTGGTGTTCAGCTGGATCTGTAATTAAATTAAGATTATGGTTTGATTAGTTTCCTTTTATTTGATTGGTCTTTTTGTCTGTTGCCAAAACCTGCCTCATTGATGTAGCCCAAATGCATGAGATCCATATGGAAAACATGTCTTAGTCAAGTGACAAAAAACTAGGTCATTTCGTGTTCCAAAAATGGTCACTAGTTTCTTTATGAAACCACATTTTAGTTGAACCACGTTTGAAACTGTTAGGGAACCACCATGCATGGAAACAATAATGAAACTCTTTTTAATCAAACTATTTATCAAATGAATGGTTCATATACAAAGATAAAGGTTATAAAATAAAAATGTTAGGGTAATTTAACTAGAATGTTATTGATCTCATACTTTACTAGCAAAGAGAAATCCGTGCTGAGCACGGGTAAACAACCAACTAAATTTGTAATACGAAAATTGTAAAAAGAGTAAAAATTGGATATGCACCAATTTTTTAGTGCATATTTTTTTTATACAATGCAATTAATAAGTAATATTAATAATATTAACAAATGTAGTTGGTTGCAAATAACCGATAATACATCATATACTTCCTTGCAAAGTCAATTATTCACCCTACATGAACTTTAACTACTGTGGTGTTAGACAAAAATGTTTATCTCTTACTTCAAGTGGGCGCAATCTATTTCTAATATTGGATTGTTATGAAATGTACATTTTTAGTGTTCACTATTCCATATAAGCATGAAAATTTTTAGTGTTCATTATTTTCGTCTTGTGAACATTTTTTATGTATGCTTGCCTTTATTACATTCAATGCTATCATGTATAATTTGGATGTACATAGATGTCTAAAGAGAATACAAACAAGAACGAATTACCCCGCAACGAGGCTAGTACCTTAAATACACAACCAACCCAACTTTTGTGCGAGCAAGAGCATCACATTTCCGTCGCTATCGAACGTGGTTTGGTATACTCTTTTCCACACAACCACTGATCAATTGAATTTCCTTTCGATCTATGACTAACATTATTCAAACTGTTATTTTTCGCGGGAGTGGTTATGTTTGAGTGTTTTATCTTAACCTCCCTCTACTCTCGGTCTTACCTCCTGGCTTACAATGAACCTCCCCCTACATTTATTTTGCTATATGTGTTCTTGGATATTGATCATAATGTAACTTATAATTGAAGTATGATTATGTTGTGGATGTTGTCAATTTGTAACTTGAAACTTAGGAGATGTGCAGGCAATTTAAGTAAATGTATATGGGATGTTGATGGATTGATTGAATGTCAATTGAATGCATAAAATATTTTTGTTTGTATTTAAGATGTTGTATTTGAAGCACATAGGGGCCTTTTGATGTAAATGTATTGGTCCCCTTCCTTATGATTTTTTTCTTTCCAAATTTATATAGCGTCATCACCGATGCTGTATCATTTATTTTAAACTGCTATGGTCATCACCGACCTTGACTTGGAATTTTTTCCAGAGAATGCCTGAAAAAAGTTACAACTTTTGGCAAAAAAAAAAAAAAGAAACATGTGTCGGTGATGACCTTATTTTACATTGCTAAGGTCATCACCGACCCTGACTTAGATTTTTTTTTCCGAAAATACTTAAAAAAAGTTACAACTTTTGGCCAAAGAAATAGGAAACCTACGTCGGTGATGATTTTATTTTACACTGCTAAGGTCATTACCAACCTTGACTTAGAATTTTTTTTCCAAAAATGCCTAAAAAAGGTTACAACTTTTGGTAAAAAAAAAATAGAAAAACTGCGTCGATGATGACCTTATTTTACACTGCTAAGGTCATCACCGACTCTCTAATTTAGAATTTTTTTCCAACTTTTAGTATAAATAAGGTCGGCGCCGACCTTATGCAGTGTAAATAAGGTCGGCGCCTATGATGTGCCAAATAGGTAAAAAAAGAAAAAGAAAATTGAGTTCAATTGCTTTAATTGGTGTACCACTTGTTAAAGTGTTTGATTGCGTAACACTTACGGATAAAGTGATTTTTTCAGTTAAAACCTCAAAAACCAAACATGGGTGGCTACCAAATGAGTACGGCCAGATGACCTTGTAGCTAAAGGAAATTGTAGCATACTGGTGGTGCATATTGGTCACTAAAATGCAGTGGGCTAGAAAGCCTAGAACTAGAGATGATATTTTTAACCCGACCCGCCTCAACCCGGAGTGCCCACCCCGCCCGTACGGGTTTTCCCCGCCCCGACTCTTAGACGGGGCGGGGACGGGGAAAAAAAATATACCCCGAATCCGGGGCGGGGCGGGAATGAGTATGTTTCTTACCTTGCCCCGTTGCCCCGCCCCATGCCCCGCCCCGAAATTAATAATCTTCTAAAATATATATATTTTAATTTTCTTTTATAATAAATAAACATATTTATATGTAAATGTATATATTGATCTTATGTTGTTATTAAGGGTTAAGTAGATTGCTTAAAGACTTTTTTTAAAGTTAAACATATAATTGAATGAACCCTAGACATTATAAAAGCATATAATATGATCTCATTCCCTCTAATTCAAATTTAATGAAATTAAAGTTGTTAAAAAATCTATCTAACTATCTAAGCTTATTTTACTTTAATCATATATAATGTTAAATTGTGACATGATAAATTATATTAAATAAAACGAATATAAATATATAATAGAATGATAGATCATGCTTTAAGATTATAATAACATATATGATTAGAGATAGCAAGGTAAATTATAATTGGTATGATTCTAATAATACTAATAACAATATAAATTATACCAATTTGATATAACATTACAAGATATATCATGCTATACGCTTATAATAACTTATATGATTAGAAATAGCAAGGTAAATTATAGTTAGTAACTTAATATGATTCTAATCATACTAACAAAACTATAAATTATATTAATTTTAATTATATGTAATCAACCTCTTTATTAGTGAGTGGAGTTCAATACCAGAAATGAAGTGAAACCATGTATTAATGGAGTTCATGATATTTTAGAGAGATATTGTCTTTTTTATAAAGAATGTCTTAAAGCATATATGATATTTTCAAGTGTATGTTAGTGACCTTCAAGGGCTTAGAGAAAATTTTATAAGAATAAATCTCACTTTAAATAGGCAAAATCTCAGGAAAAGGAAAATTTATATTATTAATATTAGATAATTTTAAAAAATTTAAACAATCTAACAGTGCCCCACACTTATAAAATATTTATGCAGGGAGATCTTTTTATTCTATTTTGGGAGATTTTTTTTTTAATATTATTAAAGGCATGGAGACAACATAGATGAATCATTCATGTGCTTTTTACCATGTAAAATAAATTAATTTACCTTTTTCTTCATAGTCAATTCAAAATTATTTTATTATATTTATGATTGTACCACATCGGAGCAGGGCCTCGCGGGGCACCGCGGGGCATGTAACATGCCATCAATTGCGGAACGGGATAACCCAATTTCGGCCCCGCCCCGCTGCCATCCCTACCTAGAACTAGAAGGACAGAAAGAAGCTGAGGACAGAAAGAAGCTGGTTTGACCTCTTTATTAAATAAATGGTTGAAAATCTCAGCCCCAACCAACCCTGAAAAGTGAAATCTCAGATTGTGCTGTTCAGGCTTGGTAGATCAAAACCATGTCTACCTAAAAGGCTCGACCTACAACCCTACCCTTTTATGTAGTAGGTTGGTGTTACCAAGGTTGGTTTGGGTTGAGTCAGGTCTGCAATTGCCACCCTTTGAAGTGCACTAAAATAATTATTGATTAATAATTCAGTCAGTCTGATAAGGGATAACATCATCTACCAACCACACCATACGGTAGCTTGGGCTGGACCCAGCTGGCCGATGGTGATCATTTAGGTTAGTGGATTTTAGCTGGCTCATTCAAACCCAAGTTTTTGCTCTTTCGTTTTATATTCCTTCATGTCCTTTTAGCTTAGTTGAGGTCAGTTTGGTAAATGCAGACAAGTTTGGTGCGTGGGTAATGTCAGGGACTTTCGCCATTGTTTGAAGCGGACGATACAAAATTGACGGAAAGTGATGGCAATCTCAAGGGCCCAAGATCTCGCAGCCGTCGGTTGGTTGGATGTCCCACCAAGAAAGGGATGGTGCAATGCTGATTATTATTAAGGTTTTAAATGATATTCGTTTCTTCGTTCACGTAAAAGTTTAATCCAGTTTTAGAGTCCGAAATTCAATTTAGGTTTTGATTGATAAATGGATCCGGTTTTGAGTCTACAAAGGTTTTGACCCGTGGATCCGGCATATGAATTTTTGATATTGCATATTGTACTTTAAAATAATTTCTTTTAAAGATATTTTTATGTATAATACTGGAGATAGTAGATTTTTGCACCGTTCTAAATTGAATGATATACTTATTTTAAGTAAGAATACAAAAAATGAAGGGAAGTTAAAACCACTTTTGAAACTAGATCTAGTACTTTAGGAGGATCCGGTTCCGAAACCAAGTCTGGAATTAACAAAATAGGTTCCGAATCAAAATCGGATCTAGAACCGAAATCCTTATTTAGAAGCTGATGCAAGCCCTAATTTAAGTACGGATCGAAACTAGAACCTTTCCATATGCATCCCTATTGATGATCTCATGAGAATACAAAATCACCCTTTTAGTGTTCAGAAGCAAAAAAACAGATCTCCCCAATTTTTAGCTAGTGCAAAATGGCAAGCCCATGTTAAAAGGTCTAGCAACGGCTGAAATAACGTGACAAGGGCATTATGGTCATTGCAATTAGAACGTTGTGATTCCTGTGAAATAAGGAGTGTGGGTCAGTCATATCACCTTCATGTCAAGAGCAGACAGTGATGGAAAGAGGCTCCATTTAAAATATGAATTCAAGTGGACCCAATTCCAATCCTTTTAAAGGTTGTTTCAAGACCCTCCGTTTTCTTTTGTCATTGGGTTACTATACTTGTGTGATTGTTGATGGGGAGGGTATAAATGGTGTGATCATGTAAAGTACAGTAAAAGCCTTTGAGTGGCTCACTCACACTTGCCAAAAGTGGGATGCAGTGATAGCCAACTATTGGATGTTCATGAGGAACAAAATAAGCCCTTTTCTAATGTGTGAGCTGATCCTACTACAAGACTTATTATGATTATGAATTTCATATGCTTAATCTTAACCAAGTCCTGTTGGTTTAACATGGGGTCATCCCATTGATGGGAAGGATCTTTATATTTTGAAGTTTGGATTTTGTTTTTTTTATTTTTATTTTTTTTTAGATGGAACCCATTGTAGAGTTCCATGCCCTCATAACCAACCCCACCCACCATTGGGGATATAGGCTCTCCATGTTGGAATTACAATTTAGTGGATTTATTAGCTATGGTGGCCAACATCCTAGGCACAAGAGTCTATTGTGATTTGCGAGAAATAATCAGGTGAGAACTGCTCTCACGGCTCAAACCGTGAGAACTATTGGTGGGGCCTCCTATCACTCAATCCAAACCTTGCAATGGACATGGACCCCTTGATAATCCCATGCCCCAGGGTTTGGCACCGATGAGAATGAATTAGACCGTTGGATCGACTATATACTTGTACGAATAGATTGGGCTTGTCGGCCATCGATGAAGGGGTTATGAGCATGGAATTGAGGCCAACCTTGATATTTAGGGTAGTTCTATATAGATCTTTCAATCCCCACTGATTCCATCCAAAAATGGGACCCTCAGCAGGCCCCACAGAAAAGTTCTCTCACGGAGTCTTCGAGAGAACCGTTCTCACTAGATCAAATCCCTTTATGTATTTATGGTCTATTCTAGTCCATTTAATTACAGAACTAAAAGTATTTAAGAAACTCTTTTTGTGCGTGAGATTGCTGCTAGCACTACCTACGCTCTGTATTTTATACCCAAACTCATCATTATGATGATGACATAACATCTCACTACAAATTCTTTTTACTATTTTAAATATGGAGATTTTACCAAAACCATCTTTAATTTTTTTTTTAAATTACAGACAATCACTTGCATTCTTTTTATTTTTATAAAATACCGTACCTATTAGTATAACAATTTCAGTCAACCATTTTTAACGCGATTTATAAGCTAATTTCTGACTGATTGAGAAATGGGTTTATTTTATCTTGGAATGGAATAAATTTCACTTAGACTTAAGTTGTTTGAATTTAACAGAAGGCATTAAATTAACTTTTGTTAAATTAACTCAAAATTAATAATCCTTTTACATTTAACTGACTAAGGTAGATTAAAATCAGGTTGAAGTGTAAGGGCAGGTTTATTCTTCAGGATACTAAATCTGACTTTTACCAAGATTGCCCTATTTGTAAAAAAGTACTTGAAAAACTGAAGGAGGTGGTTGAATGCAGTTGTCAACCAGTATGATGAATGTATTGGAGATGATCCATTACCTTGTTGATTTATATAATAGCAATAGTGGAGGGAGGTGAGGAGCATGTATCAAAGAGCATACATAATTTCTTGGATTGGATGCTAAATTCATCGTACCTTTCAGTACTTGTTATTTTATTTCGACACTGACCAACTTGAGGAGTAGGCCCAAGTAAAGCTACAGAAGAGTTCTGGCAAGGTTCATTTGCCTGATAAAGGTACTTGAAATCTTGGAGGTATCTTTTAAGGGGTTCGTCGAATGGTCAGGATCATGGCCCATCTCTTTTTCAGAGTTAGAGGTCTTGATATCGACCTCCGGTTCTCCCCTCCTCAGGAACCAAAGGTTGAGTCCACTTGTGCTACCACCTGGGGCTATAGGGATTTTACTAAACATCTTTATGGGTCCGGAGGGATTAGTCCAACCCAAAGAGTTGGAACCCTCCGTTAGAAAAAAAAATAAAAAATATATATATATATATAATAAAAAAATTGACAACAGTATCTACCTAGAGTGGCACACATCCCTTATATTTATGTGGTACAGCTGCTAAAGTAATAAACTACTTCAATTGTCCCACTATCTACTTGAGTATAAGCCTGAAATTACTCACCTTATTAAAATTTGAGTCCGGATCACCTATCGTATTTGTTATACTTTCACCGTGAGTGAACCAATAATATTCCGCTACGCTATCTAAAATTTTAGGTGATTTTGAAGTTAAAAAAAATTAAATAAGATGAAAGAGAATTACCTAAATTTTTAGATGACGTGGCGGAGTAGTATTGGTCCACTCATGGTAAAGGTATAACAAATGTGATAGGTGATCTGGACTCTTAAAATTTATCATACCTTGGCACATACCTCGGCAGGGAGGGAGAGAGAGAGAAGAGTTGGAAGTCTTGAAATCGACCCCCGGTTCCCCCCTCTTCAGGAACCGAAGGTTGAGTCCACTTGTGCTACCACCTAGTGGCCACAGGGGTTTTACTTGGCGTCTCTCTAGGCCCGGAGGGATAAGTCTTGCCCCAAAGGGTTGGGAACCCTCCATTAGAAAAAAAATAAATAAAAAAAATTGACAACTACCTAGAGTGGCACACATCCCTTATATTTATGTGGTACAGCTGCTAAAGTAATAAACTACTTCAATTGTCCCACTATCTACTCAAATATAAGCCTGAAATGACTCACCTTATTAAAATTTATCATACCATGGCACATACCTTGGCGGGGAGGGAGGGAGAGAGAGAGAGAGAGAGAGAGAGAGAGAGAGAGGTTCACATTATAAATGTGAACACAGAAAATGAGTCTAGATCCTTGGAGGGGGGATGGGGAGATTGAATGTTTGAGGGATGAAGACACAAGAGAGGCCCTAATGGTGGTCTAGGTCTAATGTCAGCTCTTGCTCCTGATTTTTTTTGATGGATTATGACTTTTTGAAGGCATTTACAAAAGGCAGTATAAAAGAATCAATACATGTTAAAATTTATTTAGTACATTCATAGAGTGTCATAATGATGTGCCTAGAGCTGAATCTTGCATGATTGCCAAAATGAGATGCCTAGAGCTGAATCCTGCATGATTGGTCTTGACCCAATTAAAATCCAATAAAAGTGTTGTAAGGAAAAAAACTTAAAAAGTATTTCTGTGTTTTGGGCATTACATGTATTTAAGGATGCTTTTGGTAAAAACACATATTTTTTATCTTCTTTTCTTAACATCTTTCCTTCCTAAATTTAGTTATTTTTATTATGATGATCATAAATATTTAATTAAAGCTAGTTTTTTAGTCAATTGGAATCCCTCCCTTTTAACCATCCATCCATAAAGATAGTTGAAGTGGCCCCACTAGGTTATTTGAGTTGAACTTGATCATTTCTCTTAAATGATTCATTAAAAAAATCTGAGAAATTAACCATTCCTTCAAAAAAAAAGAAAAAAAAGAGACTTTATAGAGAGCACTTGATTGAAAGAATTATAGGAAATTCTGATACCTTTTGAAATATTCAAATCTTCATTTACTTTTTTTGAAAATGAGCTAAGTTTTTTATACCACTTTGAAATCTCCCATGTCTTTTTAAACACCCAATTTTAAAACCATGCACTTGCTCCAGCAAATAGCACCATGTGTCATGGAAACATTAAAAAATGGACGATCGCGATTTCATCTTATCAAATAAGGTTAACCAATTAAACCACAAGAGCCAGCTCAGTTGGCATATGACCACGGCACCCAAAATTTGTAAGTTAAAAACTGCAATACCACATTAAGACCAGATGAGAGTTTACCCGACTCCCTTATAGTCTCGGAGGGATTAGTAATGTCCAAAAAGTTGAAACCCAAGAAAAAAAAAACCTAATTTACTTACTTCCCATATATATTACAATCCAAATAAATAAAATACCCGGCAGGCACTATGGCCACTTGGCAGTCTCCACCGTCGGACGCTTTTCGTGATTTGGGTCCAAACCAAAAGGACAATCACGGAAAGTGACACGACTCTGTCTGATCCCTGTCTATTTCCTCATTCATGACCGGCACTCCCGGTCACATCACGCACCGACACTCCTTCCCACTCACCTGCAACCGGCCGTACTCACCTCTACCACTCCTTAAAACGGCCTGCTCGCACTCTCGACCTTCTTCGCATCAGCAGCTCCAATTCAAAAAACGAACTGCTTCTCGCTCGATCGAGCAGATAATTCCTTTCACTTCGACTACTTAGATTTCATTGCACGCTTCTCTCAATCGTCTTCATAAACACTTGCATTTTCGAGATTTCCTTTGAGCTCTCTCCAGATACTAATAGCAGAAATCGAAGCTCAAGAGGCTTCAAGCAAAGGTAGATTGTTCGATTTCAACCGCCTTTATCAAGATATCTATCATAGGTTTCGTTTGATGCTTCTTGAATATTTTCAATGGAATCTCGTTTTTCTCCATGTAATCTTCTGATCTGAAGCGCTTCAATGCTCGATCATGGAGATTCTTTGGAATCTTGCATTTCTGTGTGGTTTTTATTATTAATTTTGATGATTCTTTGCTATTATCGTGCATTGTATTGTTCTTTTTCTCTGCTGTGTTTTTTTTGTTTTTTTGCTCCTATGCGTAATCTTCGTCATATCTCTGTGTGCGCTTTTTTAGCTGTAATTCAGTTGATTCGTTGCTCTTTTAGTGCATAGTATTCTTCTGTTTTTCTCTTCTGTCTTCCGATCTAAAACTCTTCAGTGCTGATCATCGCGATATTGAAGAATTTCGCGTTTCTGGATGCTTTAGATCCTTGATTTCGCAATTCGATGCTTGATTTGCGTGTTTCCTGTTGTAATGCTGCTAGGTACTTTCTTTTTGTTCGATTCGAACGAAGGAAGTCACAAGCATTTGATTTGATGCAATTTCAATTTCGATCCTGGCGAATGACAACGAATGCGAACTTTTTTTTCTCATATGCATTTTCTGCTGTGAGATGCAACTACATGAGTGATTTGTTATTATTATTATTATTTTTTGTATTCGTTGTGGCTTTCAGGGATCTGTAACTGTAAGTCTGCTCTGGTCAATAAACTACTAATGTTTTTTTCCATTGATTATTTCACTGAAGCTTTCCAGTCATTCATCTATCATAAATCTAAGTTTAGATGCACTTTGTTGTTTTTTCTTTTCTGTTTGGATGAGTTATAAGCATCTTTGGTGAACTTTTGTACTGTAATTAGTTTACCGATCCAAATCTTTTTATTAGTTTAGCTACTAGCCTTGAAATGCACAAGAGATGAACGATTACGAGCAATTATGAGTTTCTCTCTACCGTCTATGCTTGTTTCTAAGAATTCGAATAATTTGATCTGATTCTTCCTCTCTTCAATATCAATGATCTCAATTAGCATTTCTTTTTTTTTAATTTTAATATGTTTGTATTTTTGTTGTTGACGACAATACTTGGTTTTCCGATTGTGCGACTGTGCATTAATTTACAGATCAGGTTTTATTCAAAATCAGGAATTTGAAGTAGGGGTGAGCGTCTGTCTAACGAACCGAAGTTTCGAACGGAACCAAACCGAAATTTTTTATTTGATTCGGTTATACGGTTAAATTGGTTAGGTTCGGTTAAGATTTACAGCAAATTTGGATAATATAGTTCGGTTCGGTTTTGAATTTTTTTCACCAAATTAACCGGATTTATTAATATACATATAAAACTTTGTATTTTAGATATATAAAATATATAAACTCTTAAAGCTGATAAACTATTGAATACTTGACTTTAATATCTTTTTTATTTTGGATATTTAGAATTTGTTAGTTGTCTATACTTTGGGTTTTTTTTATTATAGAAATGTTCCCAACAATTTGGGCTCCATAACAAAGCCTAACATATGGCCTTTCGACCGAATTGACCGAAATTTAACCGAAATATTTTCGGTTCGGTCGAATTCAGTTACAACTCATAATTCGGTCGGTTCGGTTAAGAATTTCTTCGACCGAAAATTTCGGTTCGGTCAAAATTTTAACAAAAACCGACCGAATTGACCGAATACTCACCCCTACTCTGAAATATAGATGCAAAGATGCCAATGAAATTTATATTTGCTCAGACATTCAATACAGAATGTGTACTCATTACTCATTTGTTCTGCAGATGTTCTCTTACCTTGCATTCTTTTTTGCATTTAAATCCAAATCTCAGATTAGAAATGACTTTTTCTTCATATAAATTAGAAACATATGTAATCTAAACTCTCAAATCTATTTTTGACTCGTCTTTTAAAGCCTACCTGATTTTCTTTTGTGATGGCAGAGAACTTCAAAGCATTCTGCTGCATGCAGGTCACATTGAACGTGCACCAAATGAAATCACAATGCCTAGGTGTGAATGGTTACCTCTTGCAAGCACCACATACATCTCTCATTGATTAAGCACTGAAGAAATTGACAGGGGCCTCAGAGGATCATTGTAACAGGTCAGAAACCAAATAGTTACACTCGTTTTTTCTCCCACACCTGGCTTCACATGATTTTTACAGTTTGAAAAAAGTTAGAAATCATGAAATATGAGAGAGGGAGACAGGAAAGGTTCAGTTCTAGATGATAACCATACAAAACGTTGCAGAGACAAGAGGAGAGAAGGAAAACTGCAATCAGGGAATGATCTTAAAACCTTGAACAAGAAAGAAGTTAAATCTGAAGCCTCTGACATACTGGTAAAGTCTGGCGTCATAGCAAGTGAGTTGAACACAGGAATTGATCCCTCTGAAGTTTATGAAGACATGGTTATACATTATATGGATGATGCAGTAACAGATGTAAAAGCCCATAAAATGGTTGTCAAAGAAAATAGGGACAAACAAGAAGATTGCTTAAGTGATCAGGAAAGAGAAGCCAAACAGGGAAAGGAAGAAGAATATGACTGTGAGACCTTGAAAGATCCCATATCATCTCAAGGAGAAACACCGACTGTCAAAGATGACAAGGTAGAGCGAACTTCTAGAGTTCCCAAAAAGGTACCCAAGAAACAATCACCAGAAAGCTTCCCCCGCGCAGCAAGAACAAGTTCTGATCGTCAAGGAGTGAGAAAATTGCAATCCAAGACATCAAAGAATACTCAGAAGAAATCTCAGAAACCCAATAAGGGAGCTTCCGAAGCAACTGCTAGAGGTCATGATATCAAACTTGAGAAAGTGAAAGTTCCTTCCAAGCCTTCATCAGAATCTTCTGATGATAACAAATATAATAATATGAAAGTTCCTTCCATAGCTTCGTCAGAGTCATCTGAAGGAGGTGATGATAAGGCTACTGAAGAACTGAAGGAGATTGATGTCTTGGATGAGGCACCAAATGGTACTCTGAGCATTGGAACAGATGATGAAATGATGGCCGATACCGAAGGGAATGTTTTGGGCAAAGATAATGTGAATCAAAAGATCGAGGAAATGGAGTTGAGAATTGAGAAACTAGAAGAGGAGCTGACGGAAATGGCTGCTCTTGAGATATCACTCTATTCTGTAGTACCAGAGCATGGAAGTTCAGCACATAAAGTCCATACTCCTGCCCGGCGACTTTCTAGGCTATATATTCATGCATGCAAGCATTGGACTCAGAATAAAAGAGCTAGCATTGCCAGAAATACTGTATCAGGACTCGTACTAATTGCCAAATCCTGTGGCAATGATGTTCCAAGGCAAGGGAGCTTGTGCACCTCCCCGTTTATAGTCTTAGGTGTTGTTTTTCCCCCTTGTGAACTAATGCCTTTTTTATTTTCCATTATAGGTTGACTTTCTGGTGGTCAAATACAGTTGTCCTGAGAGAGATTATCTCACAAGCTTTCGGTAATTCACATCAGTCTAGTTTGATTGGAAAGGTTGCAGAATCTAATGGTAATGGAAAGAGAAACGAGGGGAGGCCTTTGCCGCAGAAATGGAATGGTAGTGCTGGCTACAAACAGGTTAAGAAGCTTGGTTTCATGCAATTTGTAGATGATTGGCAGGAGACAAGCACATTTACAGCTGCTTTAGAAAAGATTGAATCTTGGATATTCTCTCGGATTATCGAGTCAGTGTGGTGGCAGGTAGATTTCATTTGGTACTCTATGCTGTCACACTTATATTGGTTCTATATTAGCTAGTAGGGGATGTGTTTGGTTGCCACTTTCAGTATGTTGACATAGACTATAAATTTTAGGACAGACAAGGAAACGATTGAGAAGATGACAGTTTAAGTGCCCATTTGCATTATAAAGCTTCTAGAGTTGTAATGCAGTATGTTTTTCACTGTTATGAGTTCTTATTTTTGGTCTTCTAACATTACCAGTAAAATGAGAAACACAAGGGAGAAGTGGACACCACAACTCTACAGTAAAAAGGATGAAAACAAGTAAAAGATTCTTATAGGTGATACCACACAGTGCGTTTGCATATAGGTGACTTTATAATTGTATAATTCACATCTATGTACTTAGAAGTGTGTTGTATTAGATTCTTGAAATGTCAAATATAAATCTATTCTGAAAGGCACACATTTTTAACCATTTACATGACACAATGGGTGTAAGTTTCTCTGAGTCCAGCCTATACTTCTCAAACAGAGTTTGATGTATATTGTGGCTTGACCATTTTGATGCAGATTCTTTCGTTCGGCAAACTTACATGCTTTTTGTATACCTGTTTGTTTTTTCAGACCTTAACTCCTCACATGCAGTCTCCTGTTGAAGATTTGTACAAAGTTAAAAGCACTGGGAGGCTGATGGGACCAGCTTTGGGAGATCAACAGCAAGGAAGCTTCTCCATTAACCTCTGGAAAAGTGCCTTCATGGATGCCTTCCAAAGACTCTGTCCTCTTCGAGCAGGAGGGCATGAGTGTGGTTGTTTACCTGTGTTGGCTAGAATGGTATGATATGTGCCCATTTACCTTTGAATCTCACCCGTCTCCTTTTGACATTAAGTCCATTCATATTCTTACTGGTATGGAAATGGACTTGAAAGCAATGATGCCCAGATACGGCAAGGATACGGTAGGGACACGCTATGGATATGGTAGGGACACGGATTTTACACATAAAAAGTGAAGTATCGGACACGATACGACACGATACATTACCCACTTTGAAGTATCCGTGCATCATAGCTTGAAAGTGTTTTTTAAGATTAATATTACTATTTTGTGGGTTACACTACTTTTCCTGAAACATATTTGCTTCTGTAACCAGGTAATGGAGCAGTGTGTGGCCAGACTGGATGTTGCCATGTTTAATGCAATTCTTCGCGAATCAGCCAATGAAATTCCTACTGATCCTGTATCAGATCCGATCGTTGATTCTAAAGTTCTGCCTATTCCAGCTGGGGACCTGAGCTTCGGATCTGGTGCACAACTTAAAAATTCTGTGAGTACCATATCTTCCTGCTATGTTCCAGTAGATTAATAGTTCCTGCTGATTTTTATTCTCATTTTTTTTTATGCTCGAGGTAGGTTGCACTTCATTATTAGGCATTTGAGCAGTCTTGGATTTGTTTGAGCTTGCAAAATAATGCTAAAAATGAGAAAATAATTCCTGTTGCAGATAGGAAATTGGTCCAGATGGTTGACTGATATGTTCGGCATGGATGCTGATGATTCCGTTAAAGAGGAAGAAATCAACGGCAAGGAAAACAGAAAGCATCTGGATGCTGAATCCAAGTCCTTCCCTCTGCTTAATGTATTGAGTGATCTATTGATGCTCCCAAAAGATATGCTCATAGATAGATCCATCAGAAAAGAGGTTAGTTTATGACCTCAAATAACTAATTCAATAGTTCTATTCTTTCTTATCATATCACACATGATTTATTCCTGTTGGGGTCTTCTATAGGTCTGCCCCTCACTCGGTTTGTCATTGATAAAGAGGATACTCTGCAATTTTACACCTGATGAATTCTGCCCAGATCCTGTCCCAGGATCTCTTCTGGAAGTGCTAAATTCTGAGGTGAGATTTCATATGGTGCATTAATCTTGTATAATTGCGGCACTGAAACTTAAAAGATGGGTTTTAGTTTTTTAAAATTTATACTACAAAACTACCCCTAATCTTGACTATTTTAGTATTCTCTAACCTCTACCCTAAAATGTACTGATTATTTATTCACTTAGCCCATTGATGTCATATTCAAGGGAAAAGGTTAAAAAAAAAAAAAAAACCTGTTTGGGTCAATCACAACCCAAATCTTAGGTGGCCTGAATACTCAAGCTGGTTGCTTCTTGAAGTCTAATCATCCAAGTAATTATTGGTCATAGTTCATTCTAGGTTCTAAAGAAATCGACTTACCCTGTCAACTTGACTGTTGGTCGCATTTAGTTGCACATTGAATCACCATGGATTTGAACAAATTTGATCAAACATATGGTAGCTTATCCATTCTTCAGCATTTGGCAGAAAACAGATTGCGTCTATTGAGATATTATTTCTACCCTCCTGTCTCTTGACTCTCAAGTCGATAGTGGGGGTGCTATCTTTTTGTGTCCACTGCCAATCACTATCAATTATGTTTTCTAATAATCAAGAAGGCAGAAAAAACATTATCCTACCAAATTGTTCTAGAGATGTGGTACTTGGGGGACATTGAAAGACAATCCCAGCTTAAAATATTATCCAATGAGTGCTATCTTTCTGTGTTCACTGCCAGTGAACTTTCCCTTGCATTCGCCTCAATCCTAGAATTTCCTCTGAAATCATTGATCTTATGGATGATCTATGTAGAGCCTGTTGGAACGCCGACAATCAGATGGAGACCTGATCGACAGCTTCCCAGTATGTGCTGCTCCCACTGTTTACCGTCCGCCTTCACTGGCTGATGTAGTGGACAAGGTGGCAGATATAGGAGGGCAAGCTGAGCTAGGGAGAAATGTGTCAATTTTACAGAGGAAGGGGTACAAAAGTGATGAGGAATTAGATGACTTGGAGTCTCCCCTCACTTCCGTCATTGACAAAATGCCACCAACTCCGACAACTGGAAATGGAAGACGCAAGGAACTAGCGTGTGACAGCGGCTTGAGTGTGAGATATGAACTACTTCGCCAGGTTTGGTCTCTGTGAATGCAATTTTAGTTTTTTGTATGCATGTCCATTTGATTTGTAAAAGAGAGAGAGAAAAAGGTTTAGGAAGTCCAAAAAAAAAAAAAAGCGTTAATAAATGATTTTCATTTCTCTAAACTGTTCCTGTTATATTTTATAGTAATAAATGTCAAATGCTTTTCATTGTGTTCCAAGAGCCTTGTTATTTCAAAGGACAAAACAAGAGATAGATCATCTTCCCCTTGAGCTCGATGAGGTGCCTATTTCCATTGAAATGGGAGGTTTATGATTCATTGATGACGTGCGTTTATCTGGCCCTATCATGGATGGGGAGTTTCCTAATAACCTTACTCCTTGACTACTGAACCGGAGCAAATAACGGGGCTGAGAAGAGTTCACATTCTTATGTTGGTCAGGGACATGTGTAACGAGTGCACGTGCTTTAAAAGTTCGAGTCCATTGTAAACATATGGATGGTGAATAAATGAGAAATAGTGAGTAATTGTGAACATATGGATGGTGAATAGGATTAATGGATAGCAGGTGAAGATTCATTTGAGAACCGCACACAGGTAAAAAGAAGGGATTGGCGTGGGCGTACTACGTCCTGTGTTCAATTAGCCAGTGGCTCAAGTTCAAAACCTTGAGACTATCTCAGCGATGCAAACACAAAAAATTCTCTTTAGGGCCTGTTTGGATAGCCAAAAAATAGAATAAAGTTAAGTTAAATGGGCCATAACAGTCTAAAATTTCAACTTTACCCTGTTTGGATGAGTCTGACCTAATAGATGAAGTAATATTGTGAGCCACATGTACTCTATTTCACTTCAACTCAAAATACTTCAATTTTCTTGAATAAAAGTGGATTCTACTTCAAACCTTAACTTCAAACTAAGCATCTAAATGGAGTGAACTAAAGTACTCTACTTTAATTTCAATCTACTTCTCTTCACTCCACTTCATATGTGAAATCCATTTCATTTTACTCCACTCCTCATTTATCCAAACAGGCCCTTAGGTATTCTTGTTTACTGCTGTTTAAGTTGAAAAAATGCTTTCCACATCATGGGGTTACATCAGCCAAAAACCCAAGCCCACTGAGATCGGGAGGATAGTGTGATGGGTGTAAATAATACTTTGTGCATAAATCAACTCAATCAGATCATTACAATCATTAATCTAGGGGCCTTAGAGTTTGATGATTTTTTTAGTTGTATTTTTAACAAAATCTAATCAACAATGAATACAATTCATATTAGTGTAAAAGTAGGGTGAGTGCTAATTCACCAGGATTAGGCAGCGTCAAGGGGTTGTGCTAATCAACAATGAATACAATTCATCACGCGAGTCGTTAAAGGTACCTCAAAATTGTCATCAGACTCTGCTCGACTAGCCAGTGGCTCAACCTTGAGACTGCTTAGCTATGTGAAAAATCCCCATCATGCGTCCGGACTTTGTGGATATGGGTCGTTTCTGCCAGTTGATCGCATAAGCCTTACAGATGATCTACACTATAGCCTCTGAGCATATGTTTCGTTCAACCAGGCCATTTAGTGAGTTCTGTGGGGACACATGAGCCCAACCCAGATCATTTATCAATTGCATTGAGACAAAATGATAAAGATCGGAGACATCAATGGGATGTGACATCTTGATCCTCTTAAATTGTGACCTAATTCTTGAAATCTCACTCCAAATTGCAAATTGATTAAGACTCAGATGTCAGACCATACCATCTCAGTCCATATCCATGGCTTTAAAAATCTTAATAGGCTCAAATTCGAATTAAGTTCTTTCTATCCCAATTCCCAGTTCAGACGGGCTTCTGTTCCCTGCTGTTTATGAGTAGCATTGTAAAGGCAATTGAACCCCAGAAGCTTAAACGCCTGGTCAGGGTCGGGTTGGCAGGTTAAACAGAGTATAGATTCACCCACGGGCCACAACTCTATCCATTATCGCATGCTAACTGAACCCAACCCAAAAACTAAAGTGTCAACTTGGATCCTGCTCTACCAGGTTAAGTTCAAGTTAACTCGTCAAACCATGAATTATGAGGGGCAAAAATGGCAACTGAACCCAACCCAAAAATAGAGAGTCAAACTTGATCCCTGCCTTGCCAGGTTAAGTACAAACTTGATCCCTGCCTTGCCAGGTTAAGTACAAGTTGGGTCTGTATCAGGTTTGCAACACCTTCCCACAGATTATTTTAAAAGATTTGTAACGGAAAACAAAATCATGGAATGACCTATTAAACTTGGAACAAAAGTTCAATTTCAACTCGGTCAGACAGCTTAGTCGACTCCACTTTAAAAAATAAATAAAAAAACGAAGAAGAAATGATCAGGGATCATCGCATGGCCCAGTTTGGCCAAAGACACAGCCCAGCTTAGAACCATTTAGTAAAATTTTGCCTCTTCCCACTTTCAGAGCCAGAACCATGTATTCTAAAGAAACATGGGTATCAACTTTTTTTAACTGATCAAGACTCAATTGAGTCTCTGAAACAACTTGGCCCAGCAGCATGCTGAGTCAATTTCATGAGTCCTACCCCTAACCACCCATTCACACAAAAAAGCATCCATCATCCACACCATTCAGAGTGGGGGTCACAGCCTAATCCCCCCATTCCCCAAAATGTGTATAAATCCAAGTTAATGAATCCACATGACGTAGTTGGTCAGCGCAAGTTTGAAGGCAAGTAATGGATTTTCATAGAAAAAAGCCAACCGCTACAAATTCAGCTAGCTTGATTGGAACTCGCAAAAACTGAATTCTGGCACACAAGGTTTTACTCCTTCATGCTTTCAAGAATGATGCATCCATTAAATGTAGCGTAAAACGCTGTCAAACCCGTAACTACGCATACATGAACATGTTCCACACAAGAATATCCCAAAATTCAAATTACATCAACTGCATTAGAATTTTCCTACATATGCTTTAACCGAAAACACAAATGTAAAGGGTACCTGAGAATAATAAAACTCTGGAAGAGTTTAATCTCCCTCTTCAATAACCTTGGTTCCAAGTCCCTTGAGCCCCTCAGCTGGGATCTCTGCGACCGTGACAAGTGAGTAGAGCTCTTCTTTTGCATCTTCTTCTTCATTCCTTTTCCGAGCAATGCGAACTCGAACCCGCCTTGGTACACTCCTGATGCCCCTGCTCCATATGTGCTTGTTTAGTTTCACGTCCACTCTAACATCTGTTGTCCCCATAGCCTTCTGCGCAAATTTCCTGATCTCTTTTATGGCTTTAGGAGCCATCTTCTTAAATGTGCTGCACAAGTGCCCACAACAGGCATGATTTAGCATCTGGAGTAAAGGATGAAGTTACATACAAAGCCTGATAAATACAAGACAACACAATAACCACTGATAGATTTTAGCAAAATAGATTGAAGTCTGAATGATATTTTTATTGGCTTCCGGATTCCAAACACAGTGCAAAATCAGTTGGAAGCAGTCTCATCAGTGCACCTTCCTTCTTACCTGGAGAATATGGCCTTTCAGGTACATGAAATGGACCGAGTAGTTGCAAGTTCTCTCATGGATTGACCCATTATTCTTCTTCACAAGGACATTCAATTTTAGTGTTGATTCACTTGATGACAAAACATGACAAACCAGCATGAGGGAATTTACAGGAACCGATGAAAGGAAATATGGGTGCCTTTTGACAAGACAAGAATTGGCTTTTCATATAAAGGTGTAAACAAAGAAGGCTGGATAGCAAATGATTTGGCATGGCTCAATTTCAAGCTTGGCTCCGATTGTTTCATGTGCCCAGCTCAAACTAGACCCCGCTTGGCTCAGTTAAATTGATGTTGGCTCGTAAAGAGGCTCAGCTTAAAGCGGAGCTGAGCTTGGCTCATTATAGATAAGTATTACATAAACTTTAGACTTGTTTCATTTAAATATAAATCGTACTACTAAAAAACAACTGTAATGGGACATATAACATAATAAGTTAGTAGATAATATATTAAGCTTCACAAAACAAAAACAATGATAATAAAATAGTATACAACTATGAGAAACAAACTTTTTTTTTTTTTGGAAAATCGACCGAGATGGTTCGGCCATGTTAGAAGGCGTCCAACGGAGGCACCTGTTAAAATGTGTGAAAGCATAGAGATTGTCCGGAGTAAGAGAGGGAGAAGGAGACCCAAGAGAAGTTGGAAATAAACTATTAAACATGACCTTGCCTACATGGATCTAACGGAGGACATGGCCCTAAACAGATTTGATTGGCGTCGTCAAATCCATATAGCCGACCCCACCTAGTGGGAAAATGCTTGGTTTGGTTTGGTTTGGGATACTGCCAGTAGAGCTGCCCTTAGACCGGACATTCACGAGACCAAAGTTGAAGTATTTCCCTCGTGCAATATCCTACGGCCGTGTGATATCGCACACTTCATACTACGCAATATCCTAGGGCTATGCAATATCGCACAAATAACCCTATGCAATATCCGAGGCCCGTGCGATATCGCACCATTATTGTATGAACATCTCAACTGTTATGGGGCAAATGTCAAGTCTAAGAGCAGTATTACTATCATAATCCCTTTTTCTTACAATACTTGGATGTGCTAACCACCCAATTTGACATGTGGGTCCCACTATTCCGAAATCCAAATCATCTACATTACACACAAGGCCATGCGTAGGCATCACTCCGTTGATTGCGTGGAAATTCCCATTTAGGCCTTTCCTTGATTTGTGGTAATTCATAGCATCCATACAGTTGGGTAGAAATCCCCTTTTGGGCATTTCCTTGATTTGTGGTTCTTCAAAGCATACATACAGAATGACACTCTAATGATGACTATATGAGCGATTCTTAAGAAAAGATGATCATAAACAAATATATCAAAAGTACATTACATAAAATATATGAAATTGAGAGAAAATTAAGATTGTCATGCATGGTCAAGCCAAACTCAAGCTTGCTTAGCTCGGACTGATTTCTACCCAAGCCCAATCTCAAGCTCCAGTTGAGCTTGATTAAGTATGTAACGCAACATGGGTATAAACAACAGCAGATCACACAAAACAAGCATGGGTATAATAAACAAGCATTTCACAAAGTCATAAAGCCTCTGATAGGTGATTAGGAGAAGCAATTAAACTTCACTTCATAGAAAGAAGTGACAAGCTCCAATACACCAATCCATTCACCTTTGAGAACCAAATCTCTAAAATCTTTTCTCCAGTGCCAAACCAGTACAGGTTTGTTGTGGAAAGGTGGCATAATCCCATTGAAGGAGAGGTCCCAAGTATTGACTTTTGTTGTTGTTGTTGTTGTTCTTATGATTGTTGTTAATTTGGCCTACAACTAGCAAAAATGAGAGGCCAATATCATGGATCATGGCAAAAAGCATCCACTACAGATGATATTTGAATACCATGGATATCAGATCTAAGAAAATGTAAGGTTGGTTGCTAAAACATCACAAGAAAGAAGAAGAAAAGGAGATGATAGATTGAGATGGAGATGGAGATGAGAATACCATCCATGGAGGCGTTTGTGAAGATTGATGGTGTATTCTCTTGTAACCACCTCTTCCTTTCTTCCCTTGGCCGCTTTCTCCACCATTTTCCCTCTTCTTTCCTCTTCTTCTTCTTCTTCTTCTTCTGCTGGGGCTAAAACCCTAGTTACTGCAATGCGGCTACTGAAGAAGAAACCCTAGAAATGGGAAAGGAGAAGTTATATCAGCAGTCTTTCCGATAATTGCCCCTGGGTTTTAATGGAACTACGAAAATACCAATCACTACTGTAATCAATGTTTATGTGCTTCGGTTTAATCCAACGGCTTGTAATCTACCATCTTGATCTAGGGCTTTTGATGAAATTATGGAATACTTTGTGTCCCACTTCCAGTGGTGTAGATCCATTGATCTGGGACATTTTTTTTTAAATTCTGAATGCCTTTCTTTAGTGTTGCCATCTTTCCTTATTTTCATACTGGGGGCCACCTTGATCAATCTAATTCTTTTACACACAACAACCACTCCAAAATTGGCACTTACATTCTAATTTATCCAAACATTGCTTACCATATAGCATTTAAGCTTAAGGATCATGATAATTTTGATTGGCCTCCCTAAAAAATCTTGATCCATCTAGATGAGGCCCACTGGAAGTGTGATCCAGAATGACTCTTGATCTAGATGGGGCACCTTTCTTCTGCCAATAAAGGCAAAAATAGGACACTTGCTCTCTTTGCTGTTACAATTTTCCATCGTTTGGCACGACTGCTTTAGTGTGGGAACGCTTGAAAAGTTTTGTGTGGATATGCTTACATAAAACTGCCCTTTGTGCTTAATCAGGCATTAAGAATTGACGTAAGAATTGATGGGAGAAATGATCCGATGTAATTGTAGACAGCTAGTGGGCCTAATTTCCTTATAACCCCAAGGAGTTGGTCAAGTGGTTAAGACCATGGTTACTCCCTTTTCTGAAGCTAGAGGTCTTGATATTCCCCCTTTTTCAGAAATCGAATATAGAGTCCACTAGTGCCACTACCTTGAGGCACATGGGTGTTTACCCCGCTTCCCAGTGGCCCTGGAGGGCCTAATTTCCTTGGTTCGTATCTCATTTATATCATATATTCACATGCAATCACACACCAAGGTGGTCGCCCAAATCTTTACTTCAATTTTGAATGAGTAGTAAAATTCTTGCTTCTCATGCATTGATGAACCCATCAGTCATGTACAATTTTAACTCAGATGAGTATCTTCTACGGTACGAAAAAAAAAAAAAAAACTCAGTTGAGTATTGAGTTCAATATTATTTTTTATAATTTTTGAACATTTGGTCGGATTGACTTTGGCTGATGATGCACCAAGAAGAATGGGTGTGCCGAAGAGAATGTGGATGCAGACATTAAAAAGAGATTTGAAGACATGTAACTTATTTAATGATTTGGCTCAGAATAGATCTAAAAGGGTAACCAACCCTAACGTAGTTGAGACAAGGCTTTAGTGGTTATAGTCGCGGCCGCGGAATTCAAAGTTGACTCTACATAGATGAGATAAAGTTATCATTACCAACACAAATGATAGGTACATGGGGAAAAAAAGGTTTATTTGCAATATTTTTTTTACACAGAGAAGCATTCGGAGCTATCAATCCTGCCACATTTAAACACTAAATCATGAATTTCAATGCCAAACAGGCCATTATTATTGTACTAAATAACTTGCCTGGCATGGGATGCACTCCCCACAGCCAAAATTGAGGCTTCAACATCAAAATACACAGTGTAAGACTCATCTCTCAAGCTCAGTAATGGCATCAGCAAGAAATTCCTCCTCTCCCCCTTTGCCACGAAACTGATAGGATGGTACTCACTCAACCCCCTGTCAAGCTTAAAGCTTGCAGCCCGGCGAAATTCAGCATCCATACGAGCCACTTCTTGCAGGCAACGTAGCCGAACACTCTCTCCAGAACTGTAGTCAACTCCAGTATGGACAAAGCACCCTGGCTGGCTCTCTAATTCCAAAGAAATCGTGGCAGCCTCACCGTCCAATCCAGCAATCACCCGAAACACAGATGAGCTTTCGTCGTCATCTGGGTCCACTCCCCCTCTGGTGGTGGTAATTACAAGGCTGTCATTTGGACCTTTTTGCACCACCACTTGTGGAAGATCAAATGGCTCTAGCATCACAGACTTTCCAAGAATATCCCTCTTTGATGAGAAATGAGAGGAGTTGCCGCCTTTGAGTACTAGCCTGAATGTGGCATGGACAGCAGCATCTGTGCCTGACTCAGGCACTCTCTCCATTGTAATTAAATTCTTACTGTTCGTTAAAACAAGATTTGTGGTGTTGGATTCTTGAGTAAGAGAGATCAGCTGAGAGTTATAGGTTGGTGGGATTGCTGTGATCCAATCAGAAAGCGATTTTGATGTGCCGGGTTTTATATCCCAGTCACCATCAGTCAAACCAGCGAGAACATATGGACCAAAGAGAATTGCTTGCAAAGATGAGAACTCTGGTCGGTCATCTGTGGATTTGAAATGAGATTGAGTCAGTCTTCTAATGTTTGAGAGTTGCAAAAGCTCTACATGAGCAAACAAACCTTATAAATGACAAAGATATGAATTGCAGCTGGGTAAACAAACCATGTTATATGTTTTTTAAGGCTAGGGCTGACTGTTAGGGAATGCCACGAAATTCAATTATGGCCATATGCATTATGGGAAAACAGTTTTTCCTATTTTCATCCTGGAAAGTGATGATGGATCTACGCAATAAATGGTATAATCAGCATAAAGTGCTCAGATTGAGAATGGGCTGAAAGGTGGAGAAGAGATCATCCCATTCCCAATCTAAAGGATTTCCGAACAGGATCATGAAGTAACCCCTCACCAAACTTCTTCACTTGTAAATACATATGACAAACAAGATAGCACCCAGCTTATCTACAGCTGTTTTGAAAAATCAAACTCGTATCCTCATTTGAGTATCATGGCAGCCAAAGGGAAATATGTGACCGTGACTCAATGGGCCCAAATCAGCAAAAAATTGATATGATCATAGTTCTAGCATTTAACCTTTAATTGTCTCTGTCCTAAGACTGACAGGCAACTGAAGTGCAAATTTGTCACTGGAATTCCATTTCTTTGTGACTGACAGGAAATCACCTGCTCATGGGAACAAAGAATCATCAGAAAACCAATATGTTCTATCATCTCCAAGAAGTTCTTACACCAACAAAATGTCAAATATGAACTCTTGGTCAGTGTTTGTGCATTGCAAATTCATGGCTGCCAAATTATTGGTTGAGATGAAAAAGGTCCAACCAGATTAATAACCTAAATCACAAATTAGTTGGATGTCTGAATGAAGTAAACATTAGATTGAGGTCTCTACAGATGGCCACAAAGCAGACCGGTCACTTTAATATGCAAATGAGATTGGCCACAAAGCAGGTAAGTCGCTTTAATATACAAACGATGCGTAAATATACAAATGAGGCATAAAGACTTTAGAATCAACCAGATCTTCACTTTGATAGTGTCCCAAGTCCAAACATTAGCAGGCACATAATGTTCCACTAAACTTTCAAGACTATAGTAAAAGATATCATATAGAACTTTCTGAGGAGCAAATGTCTATGCCAGTGTTGTCTATGGGACCCTAAAACCTCTTTAATACCTCCTGATCACTTTTTTCATTGTAAAGCAGCTGCAATATTCCATTAAGTGAGACCCAAGCCAAGGAGGTGTATACATATACAACTAAAAACATACCTTTAAAAAAATTAAAAAAAGTTAAATATGACCTGAGAAGATATCAGCTTCCTATGAAATGAACAAGTTCCCCTTTATGCTCTAAAACTACAAAAACTCTTTTTTTTTTTTCATAAAATGTCAACTTTACACCTGACTTCAACATGAGAAAACAGTTCCAAAATCCAAGAATCTATTGCCTCTCAATAGAAAGCCATGAATAATAGTAATACATCAAGAAGATTTGATCTGAAGTTTTGACACCATAAAGCAAATAGGCAACATCAAAAGCAAAAGTAAAGAGAAAACATCACTCAATTGATGGTTGAATAATAAACAATGACAAAAAAAGGTGTATATATAATGCAGTGCCGGCTTACAAATTGCATTGCCGTGTGGCCAAAACCCACAAATACAGAAGTTCCAGAAAATTACAGAAAAATAAGTAACTCAGAATTAAAACTGCATTCTCTTGTATTTCAGATTAGATGCAAGTAATCTAAATGCAGGAGGTAATTGATCGATCCAATGGAGAGAACAATAGACAATATGCTAAATCGCAACCGAAAAAACTGAAATTTACTATCCTTTTCAAATGACTCATTACATCCATAATGATTCTCAAAAGCCTAATCAGTCCAAAAACAACTCAAATCAAGACCCTAATTTCTTTATCTTCGTTACAAAACCAGTCAGACCAAGCCTTTTCTCAAAAACTCCAGACCAATCCAGATTACATCCCAATCATCTTCCTAAGATCTGGTTCAGCTAGGCATCTGGAATGACCTACAAGTTTCCTACCGTGGGGCCCATGGTTGACCATTGGATGGAGTGGAGCTCACCAATAACTTCTACTCTCATGGATGGACCAAGAGGGGATATTCCTTTTATTGATCTGGGCCTGTTTTGGTGCATTTAAAGGATCCCCCAAAAATACCCACTTTCTATTTGTTTTGCATCATTTTTCTGCAATTTGGAGAAAACCCCCTATAGGCTTCCTGTTTCTCAAACCAGCCCGACATTAAATTTTATTAAATATTTGGGACTGTCTTGGGGCCCAATCAATCCTCTGCTCCACCTAGAACTGTGTTCGAATCCCACATGCTCGATCAGAAGTGTCCAAAAAAATAATTTAAACAATCAGTTTTAGTGGTCCACATCAATGGATGCGCATTGATCCACATCATCTTTCCAACTTGGAAAGGATTAGTCGTCAAATTAGGATGCCACATTGACCACAGAGAAGGACCAATTCCATTACTACAAATCTTGCTTGAGATATTTTCTTTTGAAGGCTGCTGTTGGAGTGTACACTTGCATAATCCATGTGTCACACCCATCCAATCAGCCAAGTGTTTCTTGATCCAGTGATGCATGATCGAATCTTGGATGAATGTATGGTGACATCAGTATGAATGGACTTCATCAAATGGATCTTCTAAATGGTGCATCTGAATGTATCCATCTTAGTCTAATGAAAGAAGGAAGTGCTCAATGATACCTCGAGTATTTGATTCAAAATAATTGCAGCAGGACACGGAATCATAGTACACGCCAAAGCCTCCCTCATCCACATACAAGTTGAAAGTTGGAGTATCATCAATATTCACATCTTGACATACATCAAAGATCAGACCATCAACAAATTTAATTGGGTCCAAAACAAACTCTGGCACTGATTTTTCACTTATATCATGACCCTTTGCATCTTTATTACAAATAGAGTGGTCACAACAATTATCTTGCTGAGTAGAGTGGTCAAAACAATCATCCCAATACCAATCAAGTATCAAGGGATTAGATCATTGTCGTCTGAATCACCATCATAAATCAGATCATCTTATCACTGTCATATGTTGCTTTCTCCTTTCCATCGTTAAAATCATCAAGACTATGCGAACATGGTATACGCTCTGAGCATTGTGTCAACTGTTCAAGTTGCATTCTTAAATTCTAAATTTCAATATTCATAGGAACTGGTTCATTGCCCACATCTCTCTCAACCAATTGCCTATGAAGTATGACCACATCCACATTGGGGAGGCATGATTTTGAGAGAAGGGAACCAACACAACAAATTGTAGGATTGATTTGTTTTGATACCAACGGACATAGTCTAGATTACAAATTGAATTGCTGTGTTGACCAGAACCCACAACTACAGAAATTTCATAAAATTATAGAAAAATAAGGAACTCAAAATTAAAAGTGCACTAACCTGTATTCTGGATTACATGCAACTATGCAAGTAATCTCAATCCAAGGAGATAATCGATTGATCCAATGGAGCGAACAATAGGAGACATGCTAAATTGCAACTGCAAATACTGTAATTTACTATTGTAGTTCTTTTCAGATGACTCATTACATCCAAATTAAAAGGTTCTCAAAAACAGAATCAGTCCAAAAACAACTCAAATCAAAACCTTAATTACTTGCCTAATATTTAGGACTCCTATCAAAGTCAAACACTGGATTTCAGAATGTTCTGTGTTTGTTACATAGACCAAACCTTTTCTAATAAAGCAATCTAAAACCCTTTGAAAACCCCCTAACCAATCTAAAGTACATGCCAATCATCTTCCTAAGATCTAGGTATCCTAATATGAAAAGTACTTTTTAAAGTGATTCAGGTAAGAGTTTTCAAAAGTCTGATTCATCTGAATATCAAGAATAATCTGCTCGTTTCTTGGTGTGAGGCCCATAGGGTCCACCATCGGATGGAATAGACATCACCAATAACTTCTACTCTCATGGACAACCAAGAGGGGATATGCTTTTTATTGATTTTGGCCTGTTTTGTGTTGATAATTGTTATGCCATTCACTAACAGCTCGAGCTTTTGGTGTTACTGGTCATTAACATGGTATCAGAGCCAGAGGTAACATGCACGAGTTCGAAACCCTTGGGAGGCATGTTACCTCCATTTGTCCGTCTGTTCCGTCTGTCTGTGAGGTTTCAAATTCGAACAGCTTCCCGTTCGAGAGGAGGTGTTGATAATTTTTATGTCATTCACAAACAGCTCGAACTTTTAGTGTTTCAGGTTATTAACATTTTGGTCCAGTTAAAGAAGCACAAAAAGTACGCACTCTCTGTTTGTTTTTGTTTTGAAGCATTTTTCTGCAATTTGTAGAAAACCCCTGCAGTCTTCCTTTTTCTCAAACCAGCCTGACATTGAATTTTTTTAAAATATTTGGGACTGCTTCCAATCAATCCTCTGGTGCACCTAGAAGTGTGACTGGCACCCCATGCTCGATCACAAACGTCCAAAAAATTCAATAATCAAATTTCGTGGTCCACATTAATGGATGCGAATCGATCTGCATTAACATGTATAAACACCTTTGAAAATCCTGTTCCCAACACCACAGCAACTTGCTTTTAGTTTTGTGGGTTTATTTCTGCAAAGTGATAAATGAAATTTGTGGACAAAGAAACCCAAATGCAGAAGGAAACAAACAAGTTCTTGATGTATTGTGCAGGGCCTACAAATAAGGAACTCTATAAAGATAAAAAGGTTTTCCTAATAAGAATCAAGCCAAAAAGAAAAGGAAAGAAAAAAAAAAAAAGAGGCATAAATGATGGGAAATTTACCTGGGGATGTGAGAGGCAACGTTTGACCATTTAATGTTGCCTTTGCACCCTTAGAATATGTCCAAAATGGTATTCGCAAGTATAATGCTGACAGTTGGCCCACTCCCTGTATGCAGCAGATACATAGAAACTTGAAACTTGAAATAATACTAAAGGTATAAAAAATACATTATACACATCAGTTATGATGATTACAATCTATAAAGAAAAGTCATTTAAGTGATTCACAGGACTCAGAATTACACAAGAAAAACTGCAAGAAAGTAGTGAGACAAGAAGAGCTAGCTATTGGAGTAACAGAGAATGGGTCGATGAGTGGAAAAGTAGAAACCAAAGCTGACCCCAGGTAGGTGGGATCAGGCTTTGATGATGATGATGGATGATTAAAGTGCAAAGGTAAAAAGAAAAACTCTTTCTTGGAAGCATTTCCTTACAAATTAATACCTCCTTTGCAGAAAATGACAACGATACTCGAAGGTAAGGATCCCAAGAAACAACAGGTTCTACTTTCTGATTTAGCACAATACGTCCGGATCTCCAATTTAAAGAACTTGATACAAACTGGATGATGTAAAGACTTGGAACATTGCCACCCTTCTCAAAATATATGGAATCTCCTAACTTCGAAAATGACTCGACTCCTACAAAAAGATCATAATAATAATAAAATCAGTCAGAAGTACTTATCAGATTATGCTGAAAAAAATTAAGAAAAAATAAAATGAAGCACCAAAAGTTATGGCAGAATTTCTTTGGAAAGTAAGGCAACTACTAGAAAATCCACAATGAAAGCATATAAATAAAAAATTCACCGAAACGCCAGCAACAACAGAAGTGCATAGCTTAAGCGCACACACCTCCTTAGAGAAGGTATAGAATTCGAGCACGAATTAGTGCTTGCTTGATGATATTGTGACATATTCCAGCCAGTGTGCCCAGCATACCAAAAAATAGAAAGAAAGAAAAAAAAATCACTCAGACATGTTAAAGGTAATTGATGCAGCAACATTTTTCTGTTGCAAATGTTTTAGTTTCACTATTAGCAATATGTAGAGATTTATCGTATTTTCATCTAGGAGAGCACTACACAGTGCCCAGGTGTTTTTTTTAGGAGAAAACGCCCATCCTAGTTGGGCCCATTGGGATGCATGATGATCATGGAAGTCCATTGGATGGAAAGATCCATATGAGGCCTACCTATATGCAAAATCTTGAGTGCGTAAGATTAACCTTTTGATCCATGGCCCTAAAGTTTAATGGCTTAGAGGCATCATTTTATTATGATTTCAATCCAATGGTGATGAAAAGTTGGATGAGTGTCAAACTTGGATTTGTGACTATTCATGGGGGTAGTGTGTGTGAAAAGACTAGATTGACTCAACATGGGCCCCATGGTCGAAAAAAAGAGGGGCAAAAAGGGCGTTTTAAAGTGGGGTGTTTTTGAGAATTTCCCCATATATAGTTGAGAAAAGAACAAAGTCCATTTATGTAAAAATGCAAACTGAGAACTAAAGAAAGGAATAATAAACTAGTTCACTTAGTACAAAGCTCAATGTGGAAGGTAAGCATGCCCACATCTATGAACTGAATGTAGGATAATTTTTGTACCTTGTCGTGATCACACTGAACGACCAATGAAATTTTATTAGGATACTTGGATGTGATTTAACAGTTCAAACACAAATATAACCGAACAACTAGAGCTTATCTTTTTTTTTTCTTTTTGAAATTGAAACCAACGACAGCAAACTAGTAATTTGAGCAAAGTCTCCATTCCTTTCATTGATCGGCCTGCTTCCCTGTTTCCGTTTAAGAACTCTCTACTCTCTAGCTCGTCAACTAGTTTTGGGACTGTCTACTCTCTAGCTCCTCCAAAGATTAAGACTTTCTGTCTGGTAACCACATCCAATCAAATCCTCACCTTGGATCACCTTAAGAAGCCACCAGTATTGTCCATACCAATACCTTTTTTATGTGTTGGTCAATGAAAGAATTTGTCGATCATTTATTTATCCAATGTTATAATACTTCTGCTATTTGTAACTCACTCCTCTAGCATTTCCTTTTCTTTCTAGTAGTCTTTCCAATCCTTATTGAAGGAAGGGGTTCTGAACAATGTCAAGGAGGGCAGAAATACTTTGGAAAATGAATGTGGCCCTTGTAATTGCTCGGGGACTTAGAATGAAAGCAACAGTAGATTCTTTTTTCTGTTTAAAGGACAATACCTGAACGCGAGATTAGTGTTGATGAGAATCAAAACCTCACTCTTTTGTTAGGTAGTTACAGCAAAGAAGTAATATGATTGTATTACTTAGATTTGGCAAGGAAATGGTTGCATAAACCCAAGGCAAGTAATGAAGGTATTTAATAAAGATTGAAAAAATGTTATAGACAAGGATGGTTGTCATAAAACATTGATGGAAGCATGAAATGGTTGGATAAACACAAGACAAGTAATGAAGGTATTTAATACGAAATGAAGAAATATTAAGGACAAGGATGGTTGTCATTAAACATTGATGGAAGTGTGACTTGGAACCTGAGCCCTTCGCCTTAAGGGTGGTTGTCTCAATAAGAAAAAAATGGTTGAAGGCAAACCATTGCTTCTGAGGTCTAATGGAGACATTGAACTCAAATAGAGTAGAGATCTTAGCCATAAAAGAGGGACTGCTCTCATTCAAAAAGATCCTAGTGACCTGCATAATGATGCATAGTGGACAAAGGAAAGGACAATAACACCTTGAAGATCAGCTTCTATGGTATCTAACTGGAAGTGTGCTTGAGCATGCCCCAGGAGAACTACTATGGCTGGAGTTAGTAGCTGGTATTTCCAGTCCATCATCTTATGAAGGGTGTGGGGAGGAATTATGTTGATAACCATTGTGAACGTCCATATAGTACGCATTTTTCTTAGCTCTCGCACTTGTTTCCTTTGCTTTCAATAAAATCTTCATTGTCTCTAATAAAAGCTTCTAACAAATAAAAAAAAATGCATAAAATTAAAAAAAAGAAGGAATCATGCATGAATAAAGTTTACATTTAAAAAAAGTAAAACAACAGCCCAACAAGCACTTGGTGCAATGGTAAGGCATATTCCCTTATGGGAGAGGTTCTCGGATCAAGTACACACGGGCAGTTTTACTATTACTGGCAAATGGGCAAATGGAGAGAGAGAGAGAGAGAGAGAGAGAGAGAGAGAGAGAGAGTAACAAAATGTACCAAAGACTTCAAGAGAAGTTTAAATGGGGAAAAACTTTTGCAAAATGTGGGCACTGAGAACAACCTGTCCCATAACAACACCAAAATGAATCGAACTTTGTTCCCCAACTATGATAGCTTCGGGCCTTGGACTTCCCATGTCCTAGTGGGAGCATATAAATCATAACTCCAGGCTCCGTTCCTCTCTGAATACCGAGCACTCCATTTGTCATGGCACGCTCGTAATAATCTGCATATGCCATTTCTTTGGTCCATCTGAATAAATGGCGTGCGACCTACATAAAGGTGTTTGTGTATTTCCTAAGTATCGTAACAACTTAATGCAATCAATAAGATATAAAAGACAGAAAATGGACAATAGATGGAGCAGATAAAGTGTGATCAATACAATCTTAACAGTAGATAACAAATATGTTTAGTTGTCTTTACAGATATAGTAGGTCTTATCATTGATCAAGGGGGGAGAAAATAAAGATGCCACACCTTTAGCATGTTGTAGGTAGTGCAGGATTCTTGATTCTCTGTCTTTAGAGTATCTGCTAAACGCTTTGGGTCAGACCTGCACATGGATTGTGGTCGTACCGCTCATAAGCAATATGAACTTAACGAAAGCATCTTAAAATGATATGCAAATTAAAACAGACGATATAACAAAGAGTACAACTAAGGTCACCAACACCCCCATTGCAGTAGCTCCTTAATGCAGGGGTTGGAAAAGCATAGTTTGGGGCCTCCTCCTAGTTAAATGGGTAACTCCTGTTCTGGAAACCAAGAAATATTCATCTGGCTTTTGGGGTTTCTCCTATGGTAGAATGTCCAAAATAAGAACAAAACTCTCTGCTCCTGGAGCTGAACACTGGAGCAGAACACAGTACTAACAACTAGTGAACATGAATTCATATTTAAGCGCTAAAAGCTTCTTAGTTACCAGAACTCACTGACAGATGTACCCCCTGTTGCATAGCTGTGGGATGAATTGACAATATTCAGAAAGAATGTTGATATTTCCTGCCACATAGAAACAGATGCAACCTTGTGTTAAATCTAGAAGAATGGATATTGACCACTCATAATTATGCCTTTGGAAGGTGCCTCAAAACCACAATCTTCTCATCAACGATGACTAGCCTAAGGTGGATATGTGCTTTTCAGTTTCCAATATGATGGATGAGAAGTTGGTTATAAAAAAAATATGATGGATGAGAAGGAGCTCTGTTTTTTTGTGCACTGATCCCTCACAATTAGTTGTTCCTGTGAAGCAATGGAAAGCTACTTATTTTGGGACAATCGTTTCAACGGAGTAAACCAAGGTTGGAAAACTCGTGACTCTAACTCGGCTCGTCCAACGCAAAAAAATTGAGTCAGATATAGTCAACGCGGATATTCAGGAGAGTCAAGTTTTTTTTTTTTCTGAATAACTTAAAAGTACTAAAAAATGGATTCATTACTTACAAAATATAGATATGCATTTATTTACATGCATTCATGATAATCAATTCAAATTTATAAATTTATATATGCAAGAAAAGCACTACAATAAGGAAAATAAACGAAGAAATATTGCATATTACATAATTTGTTACTCCAAATATCGAATGTAAAAGATAAAATATAAGTTTCAAATTACGTTATAGTCATCATTTTTAAATTGCTGGCTTCAACCATCATGCATAATTACTTATAAATAAACTTTAATTGTTTAAAATTAGATTTACCTATTAAATGGCTTAGAATGCAATCAACTTAATAAAATGAGATGACTCGGCTGAGTCTCCCAAATATTTGACTCGGTTCGTCATCAAAATGAGATGACTCGGGAGAGTCGAGTCAACTCGGAGAGTTTTCCAACCATGGAATAAACAGCTCTATTTGGAACAACTAACTTGAATGGAACGCCATTCAGGCAACTCCCTTGCTTCACAAATCTCTGATAGGTGCACCAATGCATAAATAAGAAAACATCTGGGATAATTTACAGGGTCTGAATAAACAAGGCCAACTGCTCGCTTTTGGTTTGCTTCTTTAATATTGTTTAAAAGGTGCTTAGGACAGGATTTATGCTTGATCGGAACAGAATTAGATAATAGAAAACAAACATTTGACTATAAGCATCAGAAAGAAACTGATCCCGTCTTGTTGCGAGGATACTAATTCCTTCCTCCCCCTGTATCAGAGAGACATAGCCCTGATAGGACCTAGCTGTTGAAGTTGCATTTGGGAGATAATATGCAAAGGTAGAGATCCTCTTTCTTCAGGAAGGGGTGTTCAAGCTTTTGGGAGAAGGGAGATCTCTAATTATTTCATGCACTTGCTAGACTACAGAGTCATATTGAACATGGATACTCCTCACTTCCCATAACTGTGAATGCCTCCACCTGAACTCCTGATGTTTCATATGATAATTTGCTACTTCAAACACATACCACACAAGGGAGATAACACATAAATCGCTTTCTTTTATAATTTGGCTTCTTTATACTCAAAACTTTCATCATTTATTTGAAAACGAGGATTGAGAAATTCTGTTGTGGAATATGAAACTTCACCAAAAACTTTGAATGGCACATCTTCGTTTAGCAGGATTAATAGAAAATCAACCAGGAAAGGTTAGAATTGTGATTAACCAAAAAACAAAAGGGTACCTTAAATGGATTCTTTCTAAAAAAAATTTTGGCCTTTTCTGATTATCCAAAACGATTACAAAAGAGATTGTCCAGCCCCCAAAGGAATCATTTATACGAAGGCGGCAGCATAAGATAAAGGTTAGGAAATAGAAGCAACTACATACAGTTTCCATCAAACACAAAGGGAATCAGAAATGTCCAAGCATCTTGGGTACATGTCCAAATAACTGTCGATTAACAGTACACTCATGTAAAAAATTCAAGATATCTTTCACCAGATGGAAATGCACGCATTCAGAATATGATGGGCTTGAGATTCTGTAAAGTGTACCTTATAGAGCGGGTCACCAGTAACCTCATATCGCATTTGGGATCCAATAACAACAGGGATATGTGTGTTGGAATGAAAATCAGAAATGCTATCAGCCTACAAGCAAGGAATTGAAAAGACATGAAAGCTACAAAGAAATTGTGTTGTTATATCCTTTGAAAAACAAACACAGACAAGCAATTATTGAAAGGCTAAAAGGGTATTATATACTGATTTGAGAGAGACTAATAATCACCTGTACTGCAAGCAAACCTAGAAAGCATGGTTTGTCAAAAAGGTGGGCCAGGACCAAATGCTTCTCATCACCCTGCATGTCATTGCAAATAAAAAAAAAAAACATAAATTCCTAACCTGAGTGTATAAAAAATCAAAGAGAAAAAAATAGAAATATATCGAAATCATCCAATCAATAAAATTCATTCATGGCAATCAAGTTATCTGAGTTCTGCTTCTGAAAATAAGCTTAGGAAAAAAATTGAAAACAGTAAAAATTAGTGTACCAACAATAAACCATCACATTGGACAGATTACAAACTTGCAACCTGCAAAAATCTATTTATTGGCGCATGATACTGCACGGCTACTTGTAAGGTATAGTTTTAGTTTATAGTACAGTACTTGGTCCATTGTTTCATAAAGTTCTCTAAGTTTTCTTACTTTTATACATTAATATTGTTAGTAATGACTGTAAATAGGTGCAATTTCATTGCTTTAGAAGTGTTCTAAAGATGAAAATAAATACTTTAAATATGAAACTTCATGTAAAATATGAAATTTCGTGATATGGATAAGGTATCCACGTCCTGGTCACGTTATGCAGATTTGTATACCAGCTCCTTGTATCAGTGTCCGTATTTATATCTGTATCGCTATCATGGCATCACAACATATGCATATTACAAGAATGAGAAAGGGGAAACCATTCCACAGTTTTTATGAGGTTGATCAAATGGTTTGAACATTGAGCAGTGGGGTCCATTGTACAAAATTTGCATCATGCAAACTGTAAATTTGTCGAGGCTCAGCACCCTACAATTCCTCTTCCCTCAAAAGCACTAAAACTGTAGCATGTTATTTTGGAAAAATAACTGATGGCAAATCGCTGCTAGTACACAGTTCACTCCCAATTTCAGCTGATTATTTCATCAACAGCATATCAACTGAGTTATAACTTGAATTGTTTCCTATCAATAATCAATTTAAACTAGCTTGGAACAAAGAAATATTGTAGAGAAGAAGAACAGTAAAAGAGAGAGAAAAAAAGGTAGGACTGAAGGAACAGATTGATAACTTTACCGTTATGCTGTAGAGCTTATAAAGAACATCATTCATGCCACCTGTTTCTTCATTAAGTGACATCCAATGCCTTTCTAGACTGTACTTCGATATGACATTCTGCACTCGGTTGCTGAAGTATTCAGCCATCCAAACCACCATTTTTAAAGCTTGAGTGCTCCCAGCTAATGAATATTGATCCAAAAGACCAGCCATAATCTGTAATTTAATGTGGTTAGTATCCGCAGTGAATGAATCCTACACTAGTCATACATGCTTCAGTTGATTAAATAGATTCTGCCTACTACAAATACAAAGATTTACCTTGTGTATGGTGTAATATGGTGCCCAAACAGGTTCTATAGCTTCAAAACGGTCGAACTGCTCAGATGGAAATGCTGAAAGATATCCCGTGCCCATTTTCTTCTGACAGTCATCTAGTGCGGAAACCACTGCTGACATTTTCTTATAAAGAGTACGATTGTGAGTGCTCGCCCACATTTGAGCTGAGGCACTCATGTAATGACCTGCAAGAAGCCTACTAATTATAACACATACAAAATCCATAAAACAAAACATTAACAAAAATAAAGAAGTAGGAGACTGTCCAACAATAGACAATTAAAGTCTAAGTTAAACAAGAGAATATACAACACTTAGGCCTGTTTGTTTCATGTAATTGAGTTCCTAGGGATTATAAGACTTTGTATTTCTATAGTGGTTAAAAATGAAGAATCAAAGAAGAATATCCAAAGAAGAAAATTGAATCAAGGAAAGATGAGAAATGCATACATTAAACATACAAAATCCATAGACCCAACACTAGACAATTAAAGCCTTAGTTCAAAAGAATGTCCAACACTTAGAGCCTGTTTGTTTTTGTAACAAAATTCCTAGGGATTCTAGGACTTTGTATTTCTATAATAACTGGTCATGTAAAATCAAATATGAATATCCAAATATAAAATAAAATAACTTCCCATTAATGAATATTTAATCAAGGGAAGATGAGATATGGGTATTACACCCAGCATCGTCCTAGAAATTCAAATCATAGGAAAGTCAAGGTCCCATCTACATCTCCACCTTATATCCTTCCCCCCTCACCTCAATAATCCCTACAAAGAGCTCATGTGACCATAAATTCCTATGTATCCTATGCAAACAAACAGCCCTTTTATAGGGTTTTGGATGTAACCCAAATCACAAATGGCTGAATACCGTGGCATAATTCATCAATTAGCGGTGGGAATTCGAAACCACATCAGACAGGAAACTGTTTTTTTCTGGCTTTCCCACCCCCCTAAACATTCAATCCAATTCTGCAATAAGGTGCAGGCAAACACAACCAAATCACTCTAGCATGGATGAAATTTGTAAAAACAGAAGAGTATCGGCTCAACAAACACAACTTCAATTTTTAAGAATTAAACCTCAGCACCCACCAACAAATTGTTACCTTAATTCTAAACTATAAACCAAGGCAACAAAACAGCAATTCATATCTATCCCCATAAAAAACTGTAATAAAATGACAGAAGCAGATTAATAACCCAACAACCAATACAAAACATAACCCAAAGCTCCAACACCCAATTTGCAACTGGCTAAGAGTATAGAAACAGAAACAAACCTACAAAATGACCTCTGAGCTCGCATGTGGGCTCCTCCCAACCTCCATACGGCGAACCTGGTGCCTCCAAACCTGCAGTCTTTCTAAAGCTCCAGACCAAACTATCCACATCCAACATCAGCAGATACTCCAAATTTGTCTGCTGAGCCCTCCCGTGCATAGAATCCGGTTCCAGCCGAACGTCGTGAAGGGGTACTTCCTTGAGGAAATCCCCGGCGACCCAACTCGCCGTAGACCCTCCGGAGCCGGAATTCTTGATTTTCCGGTACAGCATCGCCCAATTGAGTTCCTCCTGTGCCTTGTCGTCTTTGAGAATCTTCCGCCGGGGGAGGAGCTGAGACCACGCAGAGTCGTCTGTTGGGATCAAATGGTCGTGGGGTTGGTGCTGTTTCCATGATTGGTTGTTGGATGATTGAAGCTCGAATCGGAGGGTGTGAGATGAAAGGTATGGGGGTGTGTTTGTGCACTCCTTTGCGAAGACACTGGTGGAGATTGCAGAGATGAAGATGGTGATCTGAAAGAGCTTCAAAAGCTCCATCTTTTCACTGATCTCTTTCAGTAGCAAGTAGAAGAGAAGTGGACTTCAATTTCAACAGAGGGATGGATGGGAATGCGATCAAAGGAGGGATTTTTATCTTAAATTTGGTGAAGGTTCAAACAGACACACCGGATGGACAAATGGGGAAGGAATTAAGACCCGAGGACTGAGTTGGTGGGCCCACATTTGTTTAGCTGGGCTTGAGGAAGGCCCACATTCTTTATAAGATTCAGTGGCCCAATGTAGGAAAATAAAATTAAAAATATTGAAAAGAAAATTTATTTTTTTTTGTCGAAAAGTGGAATTTATTAAAAGAGAGAGAGAGAAAACAAACATCAAATTAGAGATGAAAAATGGGCCGTGCCATGTTACCCTGGCTCATCTGTGCCTTGGCCGAAAGGGCCTCGGCCGTGCTTGGGCTGGGCCGATTTTTATGAGGGTGTGCAACAACTGGGTGGATTGCAAGAATGTAGCATTTCTGAGAGCATGAATTGGGATTTAATGTGTAGATTTTGAAAAAGAAAGGATATCTTGCTTAGATTCAATTACCAAATGAGGAGATTTTTGAAAATCTCAATTTAATTTAATAAGAGCTATCAGCTGGCACACAATGCGAAGAACAGTCATAAAAATCTCCATAATGTGCAAATAGGGCCGGGCCAGGCCAGGCAACAAGCCTGGGCAGCATTGCACAGCCTGGAATGCGGCACATTGAACAACCCAGCTCATTTATCATCCCTACATCTAGGGCTGTAAACGGGTTGGTTCCAGTCCGGATCCACCACCGGAACCGTTAAGGAAAAGGTGTAACCGGATCCGGACCTGGAACCAGTTTTTTGGCTCCAAAACCGGAACCAGAACAATATATGGGACGCGTCTAGATCCGGATCCGGGTTTAGGTAGAGAATATTATTAAAAAAACATGATTTTGAGGAGATATTTTCGAAAATTGAGATAATATATTAGGTCTTGGGTCCACGGGTCCAAACCAAGGTGGAACCGGACCTGGACCCATTTACTTATCAGGGCCTAAATAAGGACCCAAACCCGGTTTTTAACGGGTCAGAATCTCCGGGTAATCGGAGAATCGGGTACCCATGTACATCCCTACCTGCATCAAACAACACCCAAAATGGTAGGGTTGTAAATGGGTCAGTTGCGGTCCGGGTCCATGGTTGACTCAGAACTAGAACTGTTAAGGAGAAGGTGGAACCAGATCTAGACCCGGAATCATTTCGGAACCTATTTCTTGGCTTCGAAACCGGAACCAAAACCAGAATCATATAAGACACGGGTTTGGATCCAAGTCTGGGTCTAGGTAAAGAACCATATTAAAAGAACATGGTTTTTAGAATAGATTTTCAAAAATTGAGGTAACATATTGGGTCTAGGGTCCACGGATCCAAACCAAGGTAGAACAAGACTTAGACCCATTTACGTATCGGTGCCTAAATAAGGACCCAGACCTGGTTTTTAACGGGTGGAACCTCTGGATAATCAGAGAATCGGGTACCCATTTACATCCCTATAAAATGCCCAACCAAGCCCGGAATCACAACTCCTACCAGGATAGATCCATGACAGGATGGTTTGCAATTACCTCTCCTCGCCACTGGGGCAACTCAGCCTAAAATAAAATAATCAAAACAAGCCACCACATCGGGAATAATCCCAACCCAAAAACAGTCTACATTCAAAGAGAAACAAAGCTTAGATAAACCATGGGCCGCCCCATATAGAGCCATCTAGGAACATGAGTAAATATATACTATACAGTCAAAGGAGCTTGAAGAGATCAATCCAATATCCAAAAGAATAGTCCCACACCCCTAGCTTCTCCTGTGTGAGACGAGACACTCCTTTCCTAAGAGTATTTTTGATAATCCTCAATTTCCCTTGCTTTTGTTTCTTTAGGAGAATGGACATTTGTCCCTTGGATTGCCAAGGTGTAGCATTTTTGTCTTTTGAAGCATTGTTTTATATCTTGTAAGTCATCAATTTCTCATTGAGTCGGTATCCTTTTCGGCTTTGACCACAGAGAAATCCCACATTGAAGGAGTGGAACACTATGGTGAAGCCCACCAAATGAAAAATCCGAGTCACTCAAAAGAAATGTCACTCAATGTGTGAGATATCATATAATTCTACCCCAATAGAAGTTGGACTCACCCTACTGATGGGCCAAGCCCAAATGGCCCGATCCATGTGGAAAGCCTAATCTTAGAAAGACCCACCAAGCCCAAAGTGGTCCAAGTTCGCCACCTTGGAAGGAGTCAGCCCTCTCCTCATCTTTGACCGAGTCTCATGGAGAGCACCTCAACCACCTCGTCCGTTGAGAAGAAGTCGTGAGCTCCACCACAATAGCTATCTAGTTGCTAGTAAGTCGCCCCAATCTGTTAGGGGGCGACTATAAATTGTAAGCCCCACCAACACTTGGGGGGCAGATCACATTTTTACCTGAGAACGACTCTCTCCTCTCCTTCTCAAAGCTTGTACTCTTTGCTCCCTGCACCCTTGAGCTAATAAAGTACCCGACAACCAAAGCCATTCAAGAGTGGACATAGGTCACGATTGACCGAACCACTATAAATTCTCTCTCTCTCTCTCTCTCCTTCAATTTAAACATTAATCACTCATCACTTGACCGGTGGTGCCCGAAAACACTTTTTGGCATCATCAGTTTGGCGCCGTCTGTGGGAACCGAAGAAAATTTCTTGTTTCGAAATTATGGTGATCACCACAAGATCAATGAGACGACAAGATGATAATCCCTCGCGGAAGGGCGAGGGTAACCCTATACCGACTAATCCTGCACCGAATACCCCTGCTCCCTCTCCTCAACAAATGCTGGAAACCATGCAGCAGCTGGTAACCCAAAACCAGCAGATACTGCAACTCATGCTTGCAGGGCAAGGAGGAGTACAATTTGGTACAGTACCACCGCAGGGAGTACCGCGCCCGGAGCATCCGACTGCTTCACTCAGAAGAGCACCTCACCTGGGCGCCCATCCCCATGGTGCCCGGGGCCGAGGAGCCGCCCGTCCTCATCCTCCCCTGGGCGCCCATCCCCATGGCACCCAGGGCCGAGGAGTACTCCTGGTCGACCCTCAAGGCCGCGTCCATCACGAGATGCCTCCACCCCCGGGTGGAGCCCAATTCGGAGGACCTCCAGGAGGGGCAAATCACGGTGGACTTCCACCTCCTCCCCCTGCTTCTAACGAGGAGGATCCTCATTTCCAAGAGGGGGGGAGTGAAAATCACAGCATGGAAGATGAAAGTTATTTCCCTGATCTGTCTAGGGAACCCAGTAATTACTGAGAGGAAAAGATCAAAGAAATGCAGAATCAACTGGGCGATGTCTTCAACGCCATAAGGGCGCAGGCACTGGAGACGGTAGATTATCTGGTCGGGCGAACGGATACACCGTTCAAGCCTGACGTGGTGAACTCCCCACTCCCTCGGAAGTTCAAGATGCCATCCATGGAGACCTTTGATGGAACGAAGGATCCATTGGACCATCTGGAGACTTACAAAACAAAAATGCAGCTGCATAATATCCCTGACGAGATAATGTGCAGGGCATTCCCAACTACATTGAAGGGTTCCGCTCGACAGTGGTTTGCCAATCTCCCCCAAGCATTCATAGCCACCTTTGGAGAGTTGAGCAAATCTTTCGTCTCACACTTTATCGGTAGGCGCCGCCACCAGAAGCCTGCCACACACCTACTCAGCATAAAACAGGATCGAGATGAGAGTCTGAGGAGTTACCTCACTCGTTTTAACGAGGAGGTCCTCCAAGTCGAGGAGCCCAATGACAAAGTCACCATGACCGCCTTTCTGGGAGGCCTTCGTTCATCCAGTATCCTCTTTTTAGTAATGAAGCGACCACCAAAGAGCATGCCAGAACATTGACAAAAGCTCAAAAATATATGAATGCGGAGGAAATCAACAGGTCCAGGCGAGGTGAATCATCTCGTGGATCGCCAAAAGCTTGACCCGCCTCTGCACTGTTTTAAACAGGCAGTTTATCTCCAGCTTAGTGGCTCTCGCGGGTCGCCAAAAAAGCTTGACCTCTGTACTGTTCTCAAACAAGCAGCCTATATATCCAGCTTAGCGGTTCTCTCGCGGGTCGACAAAAAAGCTTGACTTACCTCTACACTGTTCTCAAACAGGCAGCCTATATCCAGCTTAGCGGCTCTTTTGCGGGTCGCCAAAAAAGCTTGGCCTACCTCTGCACTGTTCTCAAACAGGCAGCCTATCTTCAGCTTAGCGGCTCTCTCGCGAGTCGCCAAAAAAGCTTGGCCTACCTCTACACTGTTCTCAAACAGGCAGATTATCTCCAACTTAGCACTTCTCTCATGGGGCGCCAAAAGCACGGTCTCAAAAGGCAAGATCTTGAAACTCAAGTCATCTGCAACCTGAGGGACTACATTAAATTAGCGTACCCAACTGTCTAGCCGCCCAAAGGAGTCAATCCAGCATCCATATGGGCACCAGACCCCCCTTGCTCGCCCAAATGTGTCAAGCCAGCACCTGGAGGGGCGCCTGACCCACTTAGCTCGCCCAAAGTGGCGCCTCTTGATGCCTGCACGCCAAGGCCAGCCTCCTCCATAGCGCCCAAAGCTCCTGAGGCAGCCCCGACTCGCCCAAGGCAGCCCAGGCTCGCCCAAGGTGCTCCAGACGGGGCGCACCCGCGCTTCTCGCGCCCGTCGCAGTAGCGCCCCGGGCGGCGACGCCCGCAGCAGCGTCCCGGGCGGTGCCCGCGCTCCCACCGCCCGCAGCGGCGCCCAAACTCATGTCATACCTGACCTAATGGCATGTGATAACAAACCACCCCATGACACATGGGTCATGGTCGGATTTTACAGATTTTCTCGCTCTGACTCAAAGCAACAGTAAAAACCCCCAATATAAAAACCCATTGAGGGTTCAAATTCAACGTGGAAATAAATGAAAAGGAGTAGATTGCTACTCAATCAATCACTGTCAGCTGATCCCACAACCCAATCATCACATTCAAAACTCCTGTGCAACCCAATCATCACATTCAAAACTCCTGTGTTCTTTTTTCTTCCTCTAGCTAATTTATCCAGGTTCAGCAAACCTTGGCATAATAGCGACATGCTGTTGGACCAGTTTATTTATCAGCGACTGTTTGAATTGAGTGCTTATGAAGTCCAAGAATTAAAAGAAAAAGATAGGAGCACTCCCAGCGCCCGCGCCCTCGCTCCCGGCGCCCGCGCCCACTCCCGCGCTCCCGGCGTCCGCACTCCCAGCGCCTGCGCCCGTGCTCCCAGCGCTCGCAGCAATGCCCGCACCTCCACTACCCGCAGCAGCGCCGAGGGCCCCGCCCGCGCCTCCATCGCCCGTCGCAGCAGCGTCAGGGGCACCCAAGTCCACTGCCTATTGCGGCGCCCCAGCCTGCAGCCAAGCCAGGGGCGCCGTCCGTCACCTACAACACGTGATGCCCGTCCTCCCTGCAGCTCCTCCTCAGCGCAGACCATGGGCAGCCCCTGGGCTCTCTTCTCGCAAACAACCAGCTCGCCCAGCTAGATTGCGCCCCTAGCCTGGATTGCCACTCTTCCCGCCTGGGTCTCCTCTCCCGCGTCGCCCCCACAGGCGCCCAGGGCTCCAGCTGCACGCCCAACAACGACCTATCATTCAAAAAATGGAAAATACTTGAGGTGTTTAGCGAGGCAAAAATATATTATGAAAGGAAATAGTCATCTAGCAGAAGGAGTCTCCACCACACAGAGCTCAAAAATTCAAGCTAATGCCACTTCTCCAAGTTTTCTTATACAAGGGACATTGGGGGGCAAATGATAGGCCAAGCCCAAATGGCCCGATCCATGTGGAAAGCCCAATCTTATAAAGACCCACCAAGTCCAAAGTGGTCCAAGTTCGCCACCTTGGAAGGAGTCAGCCCTCTCCTCATCTTTGACCGAGTCTCATGAAGAGCACCTCAACCACCTCGTCCGTTGAGAAGGAGTCGTGAGCTCCACCACAATAGCTATCTAGTTGCTAGTAAGTCGCCCCAATCTGTTAGGGGGCGACTATAAATTGTAAGCCCCACCAACACTTGTGGGGCAGATCACATTTTTACCTGAGAACGACTCTCTCCTCTCCTTCTCAAAGCTTGTACTCTTTGCTCCCTGCACCCTTGAGCTAATAAAGTACCCGGCAACCAAAGTCTTTCAAGAGTGGACATAGGTCATGATTGACCGAACCACTATACATTCTCTCTCTCTCCTTCTATTTTCACATTAATCACTCATTACTTGACCGGTGGTGCCCGAAAACACTTTTTGGCATCATCATGATTGATTGTTTGATGGAAAATGTATCAGATGGTCGATCTTAAAATGGAAACAACTTTTATTGAGGTAGATTCGGGGATACTCGCTTCGAGGGGCTTGGATTTCTAATAGATGAGCCCCACTATGGAGATTCTTTCCTTTTAACTAAAGATTTCTCCAAGCTCAAAGCCTCAAAAGCTCATATACTTCATATACTTGGAAGATGGAACTCTCAGTTAGGGCAACCAGTGTACCAGTAAATTTAATTATCTGAAACTCTGTTATTATTAATTGATTATGTCTAGAACAAAACAAGTGTCACTTTTTTTTTTTTTTAACCCAGCTATAGGGGGCTGACCCCACCCTCAAGTGAGGACAGTAGACCTCGGGTGAGGAGTTCACTTATTGATGGATAACTCAGGTTACCCAAAATCTGGGGTGGTCTCGGTCTCGCCGTCTCGTGCAAGCCCAGCCCAGCTCTTTTTTTTACTTACATTGTCAATTCTGGTACAAGTATAACTCATGATGCCCCCACACACTCTATCCAAGTCCCTAGTCATCAATGCAATGACCAATGATCAAATCTTGGTAGGCTTAGTGGAGGAGGTGATGAATGGGTTTTTTTAAATTAATTTATGTATTTCTTTCTTGTGGTAAAAGGCCTCACAATTGAGTTAACAATGGATTGTATTCATTCTTACTCACATGGGCTGGACTGGCCCAGGCCAAAATTTCTGGCTCCATAGGTTAAGTAGATTGTCTCTGGGCCTATGAATGCTTAAAGGCCCAGCACACTCCAATATTTACTACACAAATGGTATATATTTTGCGAAAGGGGTGAGCCTGATGCCAGTGTTGGGCCTGGAATTCAGAAGACTTAGGCCCAGGCTTGTACAAGCTTTGCCCGGCCCTACAACCTTATAATATGCTCCTATCCAAGATACATTGAACCTTATAAACCGAGTGACATGCTCTCTGGGCTGTGAGACAGGCCCAAAGTAAACCTTGGATACTCCAATGACCTATCCAAAATGCATTGAACCACATAAACCAACTGACCTGCTCTCCAAGCTGTGATGATCCAAATGGGCAAGAGGAGTGATTTTTGTCTTTTAGTGCCTATCCTCGGTTTAACCTTAAAATTTATTTTCATACAAAAAAAACCCTTTAATTTTATTTCATTTCACCCCTGATTCAAACGAACAAGTAAAGAAAAATAATAATAAACGAGTAAATTGAGATAATAGGGGTGTAAATTGGGTTGGGCCACTCACACAGATTTTTTTCAGAGTCGTGCCCAACATGGCCCTTTGACCCCATTGTCTGGGCCTGCCCGGCCCCTCACGGTCAACGCCATGGGTCGTGTTAGGCCAAGGGGTCTTGAGTCATGGCACGATACAACACGACCCATGGTGCTGGCCATGTCGTGCTAGGCCAAGGTGCCTGGGCCGCAGCACAGTCCAACCCGGAGTTCATATAAAATAAATGATGATTTTTTAGATAAATATAAAATACAATTTTAAATAATTAAAATTTTATTTTTCATTTGTAAATTACCATCAATATTTGTGTATTTATTTTAATGATTTCAGTTTTATATCAAGTTGAAAACCCTAAAACACCCTAGAAGTCCATAAACTCCATTTCAATTTATATTAAAAAAAAAAAAAGATGGGCCGTCTTGTGGGCGGTATGACATAAGTCATGCCCTGGGCCATGCTGGGTTTAGGAATGGCTGGGCCGGCCAGTCAGCGGGCCGTGCCGTGCCGTTTTGCACCCCTAGATAAACGCTTTAGCGGTCAGTGGGCTGCATTCAAGCTGTCCTTACGTGTATCCAGGCCCAAGTTCAAGTCCATTTACAATTGAGGACACCAAGGCCGCATCTGAGTCTAAACAGTTCCTAGAGCTTGGATTCGAGTCAGCCCAACTGGGAACAGCAGGCCAAGTACACCTGTTTAGAGCCCAATAGTACATTCAGATATTTAGTTATCAGGTGTGATTTTATATTAAAAAATGAACAAAACTTTGAAATCCCCTTTTAAATGGCATATGTATGTTTTTATCAAGGGAACACTATGGGCTCACATTTAGCTGGACTTGGGCTATGTTTTTAGGCCCATGGGATGGAAATTGACCTATTGTTTGGTCTGACAGTGAAAATCACCCAGGCCTGGGCTATGCATGTTTCATGTTTGATGGCCCCATCTTGGCCTCACAGTTTAGCACAAAGGCCTATCTATATTTTATTAAAATGAGGCCAACCCCTTCTGTTGAATGCTAAGACATTTATTGCATAAAAATGTACACACGACAAGTATATAAAATTTAAAGGACATAATAAGAGTCTAATGGACTTGTAACCCTAGGCTTAAATCCAACCTACAAATGGTTTTGGACTATAAATATGTATCCAGGTTAAGGTCATTGGACCCATAAACATGTCCAAGTCCCACTCAAAAGACTCGAATCTTGACTTGACATGGATCAGAAATAGTCCTGTTGAAAGTTTAATAGACACGGTATTTTGGCATAGATGAAAACGGCCATGATACATTGCAAGGTGCTCACTATTGCAACTTTGAGCTTGTGGGCAGCGTTAATAATTTAACTGTCCATAAAAAGTAGGAAATAGCAAGATGCCAAGATCTCAAATATAAAAAGAAGAGAACCAAAAAGGAAAGTGTCGTAGAAACAAAAACTCAGTGGACAACATGGAAGTTTGGCCCCTTTCCAGTTTCTTCATACCTTTGGGCAATAGTGACAGTGGGTGGGGTCTTTTCTTATTTGAGTGCCAAGGAAAGCTTGAGACTCTTGAAAGCTAATGCACAATCCCTTTCCTTTTGGATGGGTTTTCTTGCCTTCTCACTGTAGCATTTATTCTCTTTCATGAAGATAGAGAAGATCCAATCTAAGCTGCTGTTGGTTTGCATTAGATACATAGGAATTGAGTACATAGGATTTTATACTAATTAAATGAGCTCTCCTAGATGATTATTAAAGAGGTGACGGGAGAATGATATAAGGTAGAGATGTAGAAGGGACGTTGGCTTTTTTAGGATTTGAATCACTAGGGTGGTGATTGAGTATTCATTTCAAGTCTTCCATTGATCCATTTTTTGTTAAAAGAGAGGTAATTTGATGGTCATTTTTTAATAATTCCTTTATTTTTTGTTTTAACCCACATATAGAAATACAAAGCTTAGAATTACCAGGAATCCAATGCCCTAATTAGTTACTAAGACTGTCGATTTTTTTGGAATTTGGTGCAAAAAGTTCTTTTAAAGAGGAAAGTGGAGCCTTCTTCCCATCTTGATCATAGTTTGAAAATGTTAGATTTGAACAATGATCTATACCAATTTTAGCCCTTCTATGACTATTAATCATCAACACATGTTTACTTCTTTCGGGGCCTCTTTATTTTCATAGAATTGAATTCCTAAGAAATAAAGTGTGCCTATCAAAATTACTAAAATTACAATTAGTGGAAAATGTAAATGGGGAGTGGAACATGAGTGCTCAGGCACCACCCTCCTAAATTAAATCCTAAGAAGTGATTAGGGTGTAATCGGAATCTCGCCTTATATTCTTTACCTCTCACCTCTTTATTATTCTAATTTTATGTTGAATGAATTGGCAGGAAAGTAATTTCAAGTGGTGATTGCTTCTGGTTGACTGCTCTACTGCTCTATGAAAACTCTTCAATGGGGCTAACATATTATCACTCAAAACCTCACACACACACCCTTGCTCTGGTAAACTGGCACCCATCTCAATTTGCACAACCACCTCACAATTATCTACCATCTTACTCGACTCCAGTAAAACATGCACGAATTGAACTCACAAACTATGAGGCCCTAAAATTAGAGGTTAAGATGGTCTGACTCAAGTTGTACTTCATACTTGTCTAACCCTTATTTGATCATACCCTTCTCATTTGTTGTTTGATTGTAATGCATTTAAGTGGGCCTCTCCAACCGGCCCTTCTTCTTGACCCAAGCTTAAGATTAGAGCATGATGACGTACATTAAATGGAAAAAAGAAAAGAAAAGAAAAACCCTATCTAAACATATGAATATGAAGAAGAATTAAGAACGACTCCTTACCTGAGTGGTAAGGAGTGACAATTTTTACTTGGCTATCCGATGCTTGAATTTTGGGTTCGACACCTCTTTCCGCTTGTGCAAGCTCCTTTTCCACTTGTATGAGCTTTCTTTCCGCTTGTGCGAGCCTCTTTCCCATTTTAATATGCTACCTTCCTGTGTGTATCTGGGCTCTGTCTTGGGTTCCGTGCCCACTTGGCTGGGGTACCGAAGAAAAAAAAGAATATGAGGAAGTATTGTACGTAACTAGTTAGTCCATTCTATTTAACAATTTTTTACTGGAGAGAGAAGTAAGTCCGAGACTCTGAGGTGGGTCAATCCACTTAAGAAAGTATGAATAATAGCTCCTTGTGTCTGTTGAAAGATCATGGAGGGAACCGATAATATAATACTACCATCAAATTAACCACCACCGGAAGACGAGGCGACGCCAACCCAGCACCACAAGCATCCATACCACGAACCTCCTCCGCCGAATCTTCCACCAAACGACACCTCCCACTCCACCACACCCTCCCCCAATTTGACCCCTCAATCTGCAATGGAGGTGGACAGTGTGAGATCCTATCCAGACGCATTGGCTGTATCCCCTGCGCCAGCATCGATTGGCTTGCACGCTCACACATCCTCCAGTATCCGGTTTACCCCGGAACCGGTTCCCTCACGGCTGTCGGTGCCCGTGGTCTCCTTTGACTCGGAACAACTTAAGAGCACCAAACGGGCACATCACTTATCCTTGATTGCCCAGTTCCGGGGGGGCCGTGTATCACTCAAGACTCTGTTAGCTCGTTTACCTGCGGTCTGGTGTAGAAATGGCACACTAGAAATTCTGGAACTCCAGAATAATTTCTTCCTATGCACCTTCTCGGATGAACACGACCTGTCCCGTGCCCGTCTTGGATCGCCCTGGACGGTGGCGGGCCAACAGATCTTACTCACTAGTTGGGTCCCAAATTTTGACCCAACTAAGGCTTACATTGCACGTGTCCTAGTCTGGATCATGCTACCAGGGGTACCTTTAGAGTACTGGGATGAGACTCATTTGAGTCGGATTCTCGCTCCACTAGGTTGTTTGCGACGTCTTGATGAGGTCATCAAGTCCAAGGGAAGAGCCACCAAGCGCGCCATGTTTGCAAGGGCCTTAGTTGAGATGGACCTGAGTCGTGTGCCTTTGGAAGGCGTTTATATCCGGTCCCCTGAAGGGGAGCGTTTCCAGAAGTTTACGGTTGAGAACCCCCCTCTCAGATGTGGGTCCTGTAACAAGTACCCGTTACACACCACGTGTTTGCCATGCACATCTACTGCCGTCGGTAAAGGCAAGGGTCTGCTGGAGGTACACACTGAGGACTCACCGACAGTAGGGACCCCAGTAGGGCGGCCTGCTGCTTCTGCGCTTCCACCACTTTGGACGCAAGTGCTTCCCCGGAATGCTCAGCGCAGAAGACTGGTCCCACAGTCTGTGCTTCAAACGGCTCCTCAATTTGGTCCGACGAAAATGTCACGATTGTTTCCTCTTCAAGTACAGGCGGAAAACAACTTTAGCGTCCTAAACCCGGAGCTCAGGGAGGACATGTCGCCCCCGGCCCAACCTACCTCAGGGACCGTCTCGCTTGGAAAGACGAGCCCTCCGGTGGCAACAACAATTAGGCTCGGAAACCAAGGCACGCAACCCAATACATAGCAAGCTCGGATTGCAGATGACCGGATGGCACACGTGGCAGTTTCTAAGGGTGCTAAGTTAACTGGCGGTGGGATGGTGAACAACTCCCCAGGGAGGGCATCTCTATCGAGGGTGGGCGCCAAAGTCAATGGCCCTCGTAACTTGGAACTTTTAATTCCCCTGACCACTGGTAGTCCCTCTAGCCTTTCAGGGTGCCATACAGAGGATTCACGTAAAGACCTACTAGTAGGGAATACTAGGGTTGCGCGATCCGACGAAGGAGGTACTAATCATGGCTACCAGCATCCTCCCCTAGAGGCGCACTCCTCCACAACGGTGATATGCGAGGCAGCCAAATCCCAAGACATAGTCTTTTCACCGCCCACTGTCCCATCACCGCCGCCAGGGGAAAACAGTATACATACCCAAGGGGGCCTCATGGTGATCGACCCAAGCTTAATGCGAAACCTTCCTCACACTCCAGTTCTCTGCCCTTCCACTCCAAGTGCTGATGAACACTCCGCCATGCCCGTTTACTCACCTCAATCCTCTGGCCCACCCTCTGATACCACACTTCTGGCCGGTGGGGAGGAACAACCCATGGAATCCAACGGGCTGTCTGTTGGACAAGTTCTTCCAATTCTGGGGCTGTGACATGATCCTAGGCCTTCATCCGTTACCTTTCTTTTGGCCAAAACACCAGATCCTATGGATACCAATCCCACTGCCACCCTCAGTTACCCCCCTCCCCACCCAAACCTGCCCTCTCCAGGACCCACGGCTGCCATTGGCCAGGTTTCCTTGCCATGGACTTTGGCCGAGGCAACCTCTAATAGCTAGGGACACCGCTACCGTAATGCCTTATCAACGGTTCACCCCAAATTCAGAGATAAGCTCTGACGCCAGATGGAACTGTCCGCTCTTTCCGGCGGACGAATGGATGGACCTGGGCTTCCTCGAAGCCCCATCGTTCAACTTCAGCCAGTAGTGGACACGCAGTTCAAGTCCAGGAAGTCAAAGCACCAGATTTCAGTGGTTATCCAAGGTCTCTGAATCTCCTTGCTGGCACACCTCCAGAACCAGGTATGGCAGTTCCCTTATACTGTCTTGTTGATAATGATCTCAGTTGGAATGTTAGAAGTGCTAGTAGGCCACCTATAATGCACTGTTAAGGGACCTCATTGCCACGCATAATATGGAGATCTTGATTCTGCTCGAAACAAAAAACACAATTGACAGAGCCTCGCACATATTGTCAAAACTACAGCCCCATTTCCAATGAGTGAATTGCACTTTGGTAATGGCTCCTCTGGGGGCATCTCGGTATTCTGGGACCCGACACGTGTCTACATTAAAAAAGTGGCTAGCGACTCGCAGCATATTACTTTCCAAGGTCACACTCTAGTGGGACCATCAAAACCTTTCTTTCTATCTGTTGTCTATGCTTCTCCCGACTGGAGAAAGTGGCAGACCATTTAGACTGAACTGCAAAACTTTTTTCACACCTTTCTACAGGGCAACGATGCATGGCTACTGTCCGAGGAATTTAATAGCATCCTAGACCCCAGTGAAAAACAAGGTGGTATACCTACCGACAACAAACCTACTGTCTGGGATTTCCATGCTTTTTTAGATGACACAGATACTACTAACCCGGGGTTTGTAGGAATTCCATTCACGTGGTCCAACCATAGAAAGCCACCGCACCGTATTCTTGAACGCCTGGACCGGTGTTTGGGGAATCGTTCATGGGTACAACTTTTTGGGGATCACACAGTAAATTACCTACCGAGGTTAGGGTCTGACTACTGTCCAATCCTACTCAAAGGCACTGATCTCACCTTTTTGGGTCGTAGGTGCTTCAGGTTTAAGAACATGTGGCTACTGCATCCTGACTTCCATGACATAGTCCATCTGTCCTGGGAGGAGACTTCACAAACCCATGTCGTGCTCTCTAAAACGCTAACCTCACTAGCTACTCAGTTACAGGCTTGGAATCGTGCCACTTTTGGACAGTTGACCATGGACTTCCGTCGTCTACAACGACGCATCCAAGGTATCCATTCCAGCCCACACTATCCGACCTCCACCTTCCTCCATCAGTTGGAAATGGATCTCCAGAGTGAGTACTCCCTTAAACATCTGCAACATGAGGTCTTCTGGCGACAGCGTTCGAGGATCCAATGGTTGAACGAAAGGGACCGGAACTCGAAATTCTTCCATAGAGTGGCTAAGGTGCATTGTCAAAAAAATATGATTCATGCCCTAACCGCACCCAATGGAACCTCATTCACTACACAAGAAGCACTCACAGACCACTGCAGGGATTTCTTTTCAAACATTTATATAGCCCTCCCTCCCCAGAGCCCTTCAATACCTTACATTTTACCAAGTGTCATCTGCCCCTCGATCACCTCTGATGATAACCAGCTACTCCTTGCACTGCCGTCAGAAGTTGAAATCAGGGCAGCTACTTTCTCAATTGGAGCAGACAAAGCACCGGGCCCGGATGGCTACAATGGTAAATTTTTCCAAACTTATTGGAATCAGATAGGCCCGGATGTGATAAGGATGGTACACTCCTTCTTCACCGAAGGCTTGTTAGAGCCAGGGATAAATGACACTCATATCATTTTAATCCCCAAGGTTGTTGCGGTGGTGAAACTAGATGATTATCGCCCCATTAGCCTCTGCAATGTTCGCTACAAAATCATCTCAAAAATTTTAGTGAATCGACTGCGTCCACTACTTGGGAAATTAATTTCCAAAGTACAGGGTGCTTTTATTCCTGGGAGGAAGCCATCGGATAATATCATCATTGCCAGAGAACTTCTTCACCATATGAGTGCCCCACGGAAAAAGAAATACTCCGCACTTAAGCTGGACGTCCAGAAGGCTTATGATAGTTTGTCTTGGTCGTTCCTTCGGCAGTGCCTTCATTGCCATGGTTTCTCTGACCAGATCACTTCACGCCTTAAGCTTTGCATCTCCTCCGTCTCCTACTGAGTGATGGTCAACCGCCAACCCTCTGATTGCTTCACCCCATGCCGGGGTTTGCGTCAGGGCGACCCCCTCTCGCCCTATCTTTATATTCTCTGTGGGGAAGCTTTGGCTTGCACTCTCCATCACCTATCAGCCACAAAGCCGGCCTTTTTCCCGGCATTGGTTCCATGGGGGGGCCGCATTCCATTGCTCCAATATGCAGATGACACCCTTCTCTTCTTCCGGGCTACGAAGGCAGCTGCTCGAGCAGTTCACTCAATCTTCAAATTGTATGGCAAAGAGGCGGGACAGCTACCAAACTTGGGGAAGTCAAGTATTCTCTTCAGCAAAGGAACAGACCATAACACATCCCGAGAGGTGCGTAGGGTGTTGGGGCTCTCCTCAATCAGTCATTTGTTCCCATACTTAGGCACCTCCCTCGGAGTTGATCGACGACGCACGCAAACGGGAGTACTGATCAGAACCAGAATCCATCAGCGCATAAACCTCTGGCGAGGGTCGGGCATGTCGCTGGCAGGGCGCCGGACTTTGGTGAACTCGGTCCTCACTGTAATTCCCCAATATTGGGTTGGTTTAACAACTCTTCCCTCTTATCAATCAGCGCATATCAGGTCTGCACAGTCTCGCTTCCTTTGGACGGGTACCATCTCTAGCAGGGTCTGGGTCACGGTCGCCTGGAAAACGGTAACGCTACCAATCATTGATGGAGGCCTTGGCGTGCGTGATGTGCAAGTGCAGAACAAAGCAGCGGTTGTCCACCTAGTCTAGCGTTTCCTCATTGAGACTGAGTCCTGGTGGACCAAACTACTCCGCCAAAAATATCTCCGGCATACTACTTTTGAATTAGCAGCGATCCACACGACCAACTCCCAAGTCTGGAAATCAATATTGAAAGCCAAAAGTGAAATTCTTGAAAATCAACGGTGGGTGGTCGGGGATGGCACTAACATCCGGGCACTCGATGATTACTGGGTCCCTGGGAGGGGCTTCTTGCGTCATTCCATTTTGGATACAACTTCCATAGCAACCCCACTTATGGTTTCTGATCTAATCGACCAATCTCTTGGCCTAAAACATTGGAACGTGGATCTGTTAACTCGTATGTTTCCGACAGCTATAGTCCAAGCAATACTCTCAATCGCCTTTGGTCCTCGGGATATCAGATGTTGGCAAAATGAACCAACAGGGACCTCCTCTTTTAAGGTTCTATGCAAGCAGTTTCAGCCGCGACTTATAGGCCCCACATTCCCATGGCGTATTCTATGGCGTCTCAAACTTCCGACCAAACTGATTCTGTTCTGCTGGCGACTTCTATTGGGAAAACTTCCCACAAGAGGATGGCTAGCCCAGTGGGATACTTCCGTTGACCCTACCTGTCCAATGTGTCGCCTGGCAGCGGAATCAACTGACCACTTATTTGCCACTTGCTCTTTTGCCCAACTGGTCTGGGGTTTGACCCCGACGATGGTCCAAAAACCAACCACTTCTGGATCTATCAATCAATGGTTTTGGCATCAGGCAACCAATGAGAATAGGGGATTAGGGACCACATTACTTTGGTACATCTGGAAAGCTCGGAACCAATATATTTTCCAGTCCTTCCCTCTCAACCCTTATCAGATTAAGGCGAAAACGGTTATTGCAATTTTTAATTGGAACCTTGCTCATGTTTATGCAGGTCCAGGTATCAGGCAGGGAATGACAACCGATTGGTGGCTGCCTCCGCCTCCGGATTGGATTAAGCTAAATTTTGATGGCGCCTTTGACCACCAGACAGACAAAGCAACTATTGGTGGGGTGATTTGCGATCCCTATAGCCACATCCTGCTTGCCTACACATGCGAGATCCGAGCGTCGCATCCCCTTGAAACTGAGCTAATGGCCCTCCAGAAGTGCCTGCTGCATCTTGAATCCCTTTCGCCGGCTGCACTACAGATTGAAGGTGACTGTCTGGTCCTGGTCACCTCCATAAAAAATTCTTCCCATCTGAGTTGGGGCCTGGTTCCCATGTGGCATCGTACTATGAACATGTTAACTTCGGTTGCACAATGGACGATTCACTACTGTAAACGATCAGTTAACCGCGTTGCTGATCTGCTCTCCAAATATGATATTCCACTAGATGCGGACACGAGGACGGCGCTATCGGCTCATATTTGTTCCGTCGTGGATGAGGAAAGAGAGAGAGCTGGGGCGTTTACTCGAGATTTTCTCTACCACGCTCCGGAGGCGGAACTCAGTACAGCGGCTACGGATCAGGCGTCGAGTTCCACCGCCAATCTATATCTTCCATGATGCTCATCCTGGACCTTTTGATAGGCTTACAACATCAATGCCTGTTGAAGACACTTGGCTCTTGCTCTTTGGTCCAACACACACTAGGCTCTTCCTATTTTGGTCTTACTCTAGACATACTGCACTTTTTCCTTTCAGTTCTGTTTGTAAGCCTCACAACTGGGCAACCAGCCCATTTGTTCCTATCCTTTAAAGTTTAATGAAATTTCCTTTTTGCCGAAAAAAAAAATTAACCACCACCAATCATCATAGTTATTACACTGTTAAGATGGTTATTGTAATCTTTGTTTCCTTATGATGGTATAATAATAATCATTTTCAATATTGTTCTTTTGGTGGATATGATGATATCTATTTCATGAATGCTCTAGCCCCAATTACTGCAGTGATGGCATTATCTAATGGGTGTGATTTAAACAGCCATGGAGAAACATGTTCTCTTGGCATACAATTTATTTGGGTCGAGTTGAATCGCTATGTGATTTCTAGTATTTTTTTTTAGTGGTAACTGAAACTTCTTAATTAATTAAAAGAAGGTTAAAAAAAAGAAAAACAAAGAGGAAGAGATAATAAAGAACATAAAAGAAAGAGAAAACATAAAAAGAGAAAAGAGCAACTAGGTACAAGAGCGTTGTACCCCACCGAAGCAAACTACAAGATAATATCCTCCCAAGGAGACAACCTCTCAATCCCCTGTTTAGTTAAAGCATCGGCAAAGTAGTTGGCTGATCTAAGCTCATGGCGAAAGTGAACATTCATTGAAGAAGATAAAGCTCGAATTTCATTAAAGAGGAATTGAAATTTCCATGGGTTCCTCTTCCGATTAGTCACATAAGTGATCACATTAGAGGAGTCACTCTCCTCAATAAGAACACCATGGAAGTTTCTAGAGAAGTAACGAAGAGCTTTCAAAATCGTTAAAACATCGTTTTATTAGAGTCACAAACCCCTGCATGCTTAGAGAAAATGAATAAAACATCTCCCTTACTATTTCGAAGTACCCCACCAATTCCCGTTGGCCCTAGTTTACCTCTAGCAGCTCTGTTGACGTTGAACTTAAGAATACCAAGAGGGGGAGGAGGCCAAGGAACGGACTTCATCACCTTAAAACGACCACACCTCATACAAGCTTCCCAATTGACTAATATGTCATTGAGACTAAAATTTGAGAACTCCTTTCTGACCAAAGCCCAATTAGCAATCATAAAGAGATCAAGGCAACCAACTCTTCTAAAGTAGAGGAGACATTTCTAAAAATTCTATTATTTCTTTCTTTCCAAATGCACCAAAGAATAGCAAAAGGAATCAATCTTCACAGCGTATGCCCACATCCAACAAATGGACCTCTTGCCCAAGACTCTACCGCATTTGCAATATTCTCTGAACTATACCAAGCTACTCCACACCTGCCAAAGAAATAACCCCATATACCTGCTGCAACTTCACAGTGAAGAAAAAGGTGGTTCATTGTTTCCTTTCTTATGACACATCACATAAAATGTCGGAGATGCTAGACGTTGTCAATCCTCTTATTCTCAAATAGTTTGCCGTAGACACCTTTGTTGCAGGAACAAGCCAACAGTAGACCTCAACCTGTGGAGGAATCAACCCCATCCAAACCAAAGAAGAAGAAGATCTGGAGGTATAGTTCCCCTCCAAGGCCAAGTGAAAAGCTCTAGCCGAAAACTCTCCGGATAAGGAACGTTTCCAAATTCAAGAGTCCTTGTAATCCCTGCACAGAAATACATTGGAAAAAAGACTCAATAACTCCCCATATTGAACCTCCTCTAACAAGCGAAGCCTTCTCCTAAAAGACACATTCCACACAATCCCACCCTCCCTCACCTCATAACAATCACTGACAGCAGACTCCTTATTCAACACCACTTTAAATAACTTAGGAAATAACTCAGACAAAGGTCCTACCCCTACTCAATCATCCAACCAAAACCTGACCTCCCTCCCTCCCCTCACCCACTACAAAACCAACCCCTTTGGAAAATACTTTTCCCCACGTAGAAGACACATTACCAACTGAAGCAATGGCACCCCACACTCCCAACCTACGGTGTTTAGGGCCAGGTGAAGGCCACCACCCCCACTTATCCTCCCCATATTTAGTAGCAATGACATTCCTCCAAAGAGCTCCATTCTTCTCCCCAAACCTCTACCACCATTTCACCAATAAAGACATATTTTTATTCTCCAAACTATCAAGACTCAAACCTCCACCACCATTTCCTGCTATGTGATTTCTAGTCAAACCACCACGTTGAAAAATATTATTATCTATAGGCCGTATGTTTGTATTGAATTGGATTTCTTGGAATTCTGAGAAATGTATTCTTATATGTGGTTAAAATCAAAGAAACAAAGGTAATGATCCGCCATTATTTTTCATAGGATTGAATTATAATAGAAGATGGACTTAAAGGTTTATTAACTTGGATGCTATTAAATTAGAATTCCAGGAATTCTAATCTGGGGAATTCCTGAATTCCTAGACAATGTGAAATTTCTAAATCCTCCTTAGGACTTGAGCATTCCAGGAATTTCACCAAAATGCACAGAAAGTGAAATTCTTGAATTCCTAAAGGCCAATTGGGATTTATCATGTGCTGGAATTCATAAATTCTCGTCAAGCCCCAATCATTTAGGTGGAATTCTTAAATCTTCATTTGAAATTCTAATAAAGAAATAGGCCCTAAATATTAGATTGTTACCTCTTCGGCCACTCATCCACATTGTACCCTACTCATCTCCGTACCCTTGTAATTAAAATATTGCATTCTGGTGGGGGTGTACATTTGGAAGGGCAAGTGCAGATTTTTATAACATAACACCCATCTATAACTACAAGTCATTATTAAGATCAAGTTTAATAATTTGCTATGATTCAAATTGCAAAATAAACTTTACTTCTGTGATATGATGGAAATGGAAAGAGAGAGAGAGAGAGAGAGAGAATTCTTTTTTAAGTAGCACTTATGATTTTCATTTGGACCATGATATGGACAGTCCGAGATGGTTAGCTTTAATTAATGTTGAAAATGAAGGGCTATAATACCATGGACAAAGTCTGTCAAAGCAAGGGGCTGAACTAAGCAAAATTAAAATATAGAGAAAGTACCTAACTATAGGGATAGACTGATAGAGTTGGGTCCACATATAACCCAATCATTCAAAAAATCCAAATTGAAAGCGAATCAAATACGGATCCATTACTTCAGTCTGTATCAATAGATGTCTCAGCTGGAGTCCACATGAATGAAATTGAAGTCCTTTTCATATACTCGGATCCACAAATTCCGGAGCCCCCCCAAACCCAATGCAAAATATGTACACAGAGACACACGGGGGGTTTTTAGGATGAAAAAGCTCCCATTTAATTGGCCCGCTAAGATGCATGGTGATAATTAAAGTTTATTGGAAGAAAAGATCTATAATACTTATTTATATGTAAAATTTGAGTCCATAAGATTATTTTAATATTTTGATTCATGACCCTAATATTTAATGATTTGAAGGTACCATTTTATTATGATTTCAATTCAATGGTAAGAAAAGTTAGATGAACGTCAAACTTAGATTTATGACTATTCATTGATAGGTTGTGTGTGTGAAAATAATAGGTTGACTCAACATGACCCTCATGACCAAATAAAAGAGGGGTAGAAAAAGAAGCGTTTTTAAAGTGAGGCGTTCAAAATTTCACGTTTGGTGAGGTTGTTTTTCCTTAAAAGAAAAAAAATTAAAATGAACAAACATTTCCGTGATTCAAAGAAATACCATTTTTTTTTGTTGGAGTGGGGTAAAAAAAGTTTCCTATTTTCTACAAAAATGATTTTCTGTAAAACTACACAAACATGTCCTCAAATGCCCCATTTGGCAACCAAACCTTCAGAGACTTCCTACTAATTATTTTCTCGAGCATTCATTTTGATTAGTGGAAGTCCTCCAGTAGAGAACTAGAAATTCTCAATTTTTCAGATTTACACATGATACTAGTTTTTCTAAGCTAGATATACCAATATCCAATGAAAAATGTAGCCGGTATCCAAAATCTAAAATGAGGAATCTTCAAATCTACTCCGTTTCTTTATTAGAATTCCAATAATTAATGTCTGTGAGAATTTTCAATTCCCTAAAAATTGTTCTCTTAGGTGGAATTCTAAATTCCTCTTTTTGATGGAGGATTTAAAATTATAACGAATGATATAAAGAGTGAAATTCCAAAAATTCCAAACGATGTTTTGAATGGTTGGATTTTGAAACTTTAACAAAAGAAATACATCCGAAAGGACAAAATATCATATTATGTCTCATCATATTAAAAAAAAAAAAAATCCAACCTCCTAAATTCTATTCATACATTCCAGTAAAATAACAGCCCTCAGATGCAAATTTCTCACCTGTTACCATTGCTCATCCTTTAACCGGTGCCTGCATGTGGAGGTTGAGGCAGACGCGTAGTGCATTGCAGACCCCGGAATGGTTTTGTAGGGTGGTTTGGTAGACAATGAAACGATGGCGAAGGGTACGAGGGCTACATTGATTTGATATAGTAATAGTGACTCCGAGGAAGAAGAGTGGATGGCCATTGGCTTAGAATTAGATGGGATCAAGTGGGGTGTCAACCGAAAAGATAATCCATGTACTATTTCTGTGAATATCATTGCAAGAACACATGGCTTGCTGCTTGGGAGCCTCTTAACATGCGGTTGTTGATCACGAGGGCATGTTTATTTGTTGGAATTTCATTACTGGGAAATTTCCAAATTGTCAGAGACAGCGGAATTCTTAGATGATCTTTTGGCTTTGAACATTTAGAAATTTTACCAAAATATATAAATAGTGAAAATTTTGAGTTTTCAAATGTCAAAGAGACTTTTTATGTGGTTGGAATTTAAAAATGTTAGTGAAGAAATATAAATTTTAAGAGACAACATGTTACATCATGTCCAGAAATTCTTAAACACAGTGATTTCGTGATAGAAATTCCACCAAATAATGATGAGGGATGGATGAAGACACCAGATACGTACACACATTTAATAAAAGCAGAAAAGCAGACACACACACCCCTACCAAGAGAAGGATGGATAATTGGATAGATTCTGGTCAGGTCCATGCACTTCTTTTGCTGGAATGATCTGGTACTAGAACCCTAGCTCAGGGGGTGTAAAAGGGTCAGGTTTGGGTTGGACCCATGTAGGAGAGATCTACAACACACAGATCAAGAACCCTGATGGGGTCCTTTTCAGTGAATCTGGACTCAACATTATTTGTGATTGTGTGGAATCCCATTCCATGAGGAATCCAAATCCAGATGTTGATACTTGATACTAAACCGTTTTCACCCAAAGCGAAATTTGTATGGGCGAGGGTTGGACCCATGTAGGGAAAGTCTAAACCCGAGCCCGGACGCCCAGATCTAGAAACCTGATGAGTCCTTTTCAGTGAATCTGGACCTGAGCATTGTTTGTGATTGTGTGGAATCCCACTCCATGAGAAGTCCAAATTCGTGTTCACCCAAGCAACATTGAAAGGGCGACACAACCTATAGCGGGCACAACCTTTTTCCATCCACCTCCTAAACCGACCACACTGCCCCCTCTTGAATTACTATTAGACCTAATTTGACATTCATCATAATTATTATTTCAATTGGATTTGATTCATGAATTTTGTAGACAATTGATTTTGAGGTGGACATATATCCAACATCTCAGACCATCGATCTGAGATCTGGCAGACCCCTTATTCACATATGCGCCTTCTTATCTTCTTGTTTCTCATCTCCAGTGGACTTCATTGGACTTAGCATGTTTGTTTACATGTTTGATATGGTAAAGGTGAAATGAATGTCACACTGTGAAAAAGATAATAATAAAGTATAATGAAATAAAAGTAGAGATGTTATAAAAGATTTGCTTCAATTGTCTAATATGAAGTAAATGGGAAAGAGTGTGTAATTATAAAGCACTTTTTTGTTTCCACATAACATCACCAACCAATACTGTATTTTTTCTAAGGTTGAAAAAAGCAGCATGTGGTGAAGTTTGTGGCTACGAATGTCATATCATGAGTTTACGTTTCCACTTTACCCTGTAAACATAATAATTTAGGTAGAAAATGTTATATATCTCAACCAATTTTAGCATTACCTTTACTCCACTTGCTAAACAAACATGACATCGCTTGAGTGAACACTCCTACTAGACAATAATGTCCACAATTATATAAATCATGTATAAGTTTATAAAAGGACATTTATTAATGTTGAGTTGGTTAGAGATAAGAGATTAAGTTCATTAGATATTTTGAATGGCTTGGATTTGAATCACTTGTATATTGAATAGGCTCATTATTAGTCTGTATAACCGTATAACTGAGAGGTTTTTCGACAAAAAGAATGAGGGATTGCTCTATTAGTTGGCAACCCTGACTCTTACAAGAATTATTGGTAATCAACCTTGGTCTTCCCCCACCAGTCACTTGTGCGAGTGTCCACTCTCACATATGCGGACTCTCTCTCTCTCTCTTTGTATGTAAGGTGTATCTCTCTTACGTGTGTGAGTCTCTCAGGATTACAGCCTCTTAATTCGGATTTAAGAAAAATTAACTTGGCCAAAGGCCGACCTGTTTATTATGACAGTTGCATGTCCAAGTGTGACTGGGGACGTGAATTGTTAATCAAGCCTGGATTTCAAAGATGCAGTCTATTGGATAGGTTGAAAAAATTGAGGTCTGAGAGACCCCCAATCCATATTAGCTAGTAAACAGCTTGATGGGTACCCAATTATGTGGTAACAAATAAAGGACTTGCACGCTATAATCCATGGTTGAAACAATTGATGAACTTCTTCAGTTGGGAATTGGGATACCTTCTAACCTTCAACAAAAGTAGCAGTACCATAGTATGTAACAGTTGGAGATAGGATGAAAGCGACGGTCTGAAATTGACGACTATGTTCCTAGAGTATGGATACGGGATTTTTCGGGAACCCCACTAGTTCTCAGTTGTCGCACGTGACCAGCTGGATCAAAGGACCATGGGTCCAGTACAAAAGGTGTACATAGACAAGACAAACTACCTATTTTCTGTAGAGTAGGACCCCATTGATGATCTATCTATTGAGCATTTATAGCTCTTACTTGGATAGAGATGGCAACTTCACACTAGGAGATTTAAAATGGGGCCAATGTGTCCGGCAAATGAACATGGTGTGCAAGCTGGAATACAAAGGACAAAGAAAAAGATAGACGAAGTGGGGAAAGATCATCAATCAGGAAGTTCACTGCTGTGGCCTTGGCTGTTCCAAAGAAAGTATACAAAGGGAGCTATGAATTCCTTTTATCCCTCCCTTGCAGCAAGAGCAATGCCTCTCCCCCACACCGAATGAGATGCTTAGAAAACAAACAAAATACCGTGAAATGAAACAATTGGTCTTTTTGGTTTCTAGTATATGTCGGCCAAAGGATAGTGGGAGAATTGCTGCCCACTGATTTAGTATTTCTTCCATCCTTTTCTGGGCTATCTATCTTTCTTTCAGCCCTCTGGGAATCGTGTACTATATCTTACCCAAATACCACCAAAGGAGAAGATTTTATATATATACATATCTTCGTCGGTTCATCCTTTTAGAGATCTATATATGTAACTCACTCACCCCAATCATAGTGGAGTTGCTTTCTAAACTGACCCATACAAAATTCAACCCAACAATCACCATTGTTAGTACTCCTTGTTGCATGGTCACATATGATCCAAGATTTTCAATTTCATGGGCGTGCAAGAAAATGACAGCGACTTTACTGAAACCTTAGACCCACTAGATAGACGATCTAGATAGACATTCCACGTGATAATGGAATATAATGAGTGGCATTCCTCCTACAGAGGATTCTCTACTCTAGTCTCTACCATTTAAAAGCAATTACATCAGTAAAAATGCGACATCATCAATTACCCCTTTTTCTTTACGTCAAAAGCAAATTGAGAGGCATCATTGGTTTAGGACTATATGGTACACGTTTGGGTGTCATCCAACTGTCCAAGCATTTGCAATCTCTACACACAATATTACCCCGCCCTGAAACCTCAAGAAAAAAAATCCGCAGTATGTGGCCACATGCCATGATACTTGTGGGGTTACCCCCTTCCACTAATCACTAACGTTGAAAATATGGGCCTCTGATGGTAGTTAAAATTGGACGCTCTATAACCATTCCTGATTGAATTTTAATTTATGATGGTTGGACCAACTCTAATTAGAGCAAAAACTTTCCCCAGATTCAATACATGGTGGATTTAAGTAACAAAGAACAAAACATACACAGAAAGAAGACGACTCGCGCTTTTATTATTATTCATTCCACTCTTTTTATGTATCTACATCTCTACGTATGTAACAACAACAATACGCACGGTGCGTAATGTGCATACCTGGTTTTCCCGCGATCATAGTGACGAGCAAGGAGAGCTTTTTCCCAGTTCCCACCCTAACAAATTACATAGGAATGTGCATTACGCACCCTGCGTGGGAAAGGAATTAGAATCCCCTCCCAAACATCTAAATATCTAAGCACCAGTAAAAATTAGGATCTTTCCGTTAACCCGGTGTTTTTATCTACATACGGAAAAGGCAACTAATTCCGTCAAATTTACTGTCAGAACTCTGCCAAAGAAACGTTCGCCTGGCAATCGGAAGAGCACCTTGACGGAAAAGATGACGGCGACATTGACGGAGACGATGGCTTCCGTCTTAGCTTCTGGAAGTAGTCTCGAATGTCGAACCCTTTCTTCTGACGCATCGTCTCCGTCATGACGGACTCCTCGTCAGGAAACGCTATAAACGGCGGCCGTGAGACCTCCGTTAGCAGATCCCAACGAAGCCCGCGAAAGAACTCGTGCTCTTTGATCTCCGTCGCGCCTCCGTCAAATCCCAAACGGCGCGTCGGGTCCTTCTCCAGGAGGCGTGAGATCAGGTCCGTCAGTGCTGACGGCTTCCCGACGAACTCCGGCGTCCTAGTCAGCACGTTGATGAACGTCTCCTTCCGGTTCTTCCCCCGGAACGGCGTCCGTCCATACGCCATCTCGTACGTCAGGATCCCGAGCGCCCACCAGTCGACGGCGAACTCGTGGCCGTCTCCGCGGACGACCTCCGGCGACACGTACTCCTCCGTCCCGACGAAGGAGTTCGACCTCTCCCCGGCGGAGAAGCTCGGCTTACGGCGGCTGACAGGCGAGACTCTGGCGGATTTCACCTTCTTGAGGCCCTTCTCCGACACGTTCATCACCATGCGAGTCAGATTCCGGCGGTGCTTCGTCCGCCGCGGCTCGGCGACCTCGGTCGGCGGATCTAGCTTCCTGACGGAGGAGTTCCGGCGGGAGAGGGTCCGTGAGAGGTCGAAGTCGGTGAGCATGACGTGGCCGGAGTTTTGGATGAGAACGTTCTCCGGCTTGAGATCGCGGTAGACGATGCCGTGGAGGTGTAGGTACTCGATCGCGCAGACGATCTCGGCGATGTAGAAGCGGATGGCGGCTGGGGAGAAGATGCGGTCGGTCTGGCGGTAGCGGAGGACGTTCAGGTCGCCGCCCGGGCAGTAGGGGACTGCCCATGCGAGGAATTCGTCGGTCTCGGCGCTGCCCATGAGGGTGGGAAGAAAGGGGTGGGAGAGGCGGGCAATCACGGTCATCTCCCAGCGGGCACGTCGGTCAGCGTCGAACTTGGTGTGGAGGGTCGATTTCTCCACCACCTTGAGCGCGAACGGGCAGCGGGCAGGGTCTGAGATGAGGAAGACGGTGCCCATTGCACCCCTTCCCAGGACCCTGACCGCTGTCAGATCTTCCAAGTCGAGATCCATGGCCATACCTTCTTCTTCCATCTGCTCTTTTCCTGGTGTAGATTGGAATTGTGAGAATGAGACTGCTGTGATGGAGAGAGATAAAGAGAGAGAGCAGAAAGAAAAGAAAAAGGTCAGAGAAAGGAGGGAGGGGTGTTAGTTTTGAGTTCGTTTGGGGGGGTTTGGCTTTTTATGGGTTTATATTTTCCTGCTTTTGTATTGCTTGGAGGGTGGGTTGGTTAGAGTCAGAGCCTCAAAGGAGATGTGGAATTAGAATTTTACACAACAACAAAAAAAAGTACCAGCTCGGGAACACAGATGTGGCAAAATTGTTGGGGGAGGTCAAAATGGTCCAACTTTGACTTATTGTCTTAATCCATCCAAACCGTTGATATCTATCATGGGTCCATGACTGTTGTCAGAAAAATAAAAATAAAAAAAGGAGGCCTGTAAATCTATCATTCAAACCTTTCAAATTGATCACATGTATAACCATGATTTTACTTGTTTAATATATTTTACTATGTTAGTAATGTAAGATGTTGAATAACCAACCATGTTATTTGGTCTTTCTATTTGAACAATTGATCTTCTCATGCTATTAACCATCCATCCAATTAGAGACTCACAGGATAATGATTGGATGAGTTGGACTCGGGTGTTGCAGACGAAAATAACTAGAACGGCCAAGATTGCAAGAGGCAAAAAGAGCACACTATAAGGTTATGTATGCCTCGAGAAAAATGGAGCGTTGGGATTGGGAAAAAATTAGGAGCGGGAGGAAATGGACAAAGAAAGGAAGAGTGGGTGCCACATGGGTAACCATTATACACGGGTGGGTCTTGATTCTTATGTAAGTGAGGGGGGAGAAAATGCTATGTTTGTTGGAATGGAATGTTGTTGGTGTTATTCAACTGTACGTTTTCTTGTTATTTTACAATATAGTGGAATGTGGTTGGTGGTTTTAGGGACATCAAAGTCGGTCCATTCATCTTCCATTTTGGTTCTCATGATCTCTCATCGTGGATGGATGAGGTTGTAAAATATAATATTTGTGTTGATAGAAGATCTTAGGGCTAGTTTGGATTATTTGAACGTGGGCTTCTTAATCTCAATTTAGTTGCAACTTGCAAGTCTAAGGACCTTTAATTCTCTTCACCTATTATTGCGTAGCCAGCAAAGAAAACATCAATTGTTACTTACATTTCCACTTTTTTTTTTTTGGCTAATTGGGTGAGACTATCTAATTGTTTGGAGATCGATTCCTAGACATACGTGTGAGATCAGACACTCTTACGACTCGTTGTACCTAATCTTGTGGGACATTCCTTGATGCATATAGATCAACCTACCTTGATGCATATGGATCAATGCGATATGGAGTAGGAGGGTGCGATATGGATTAGAGTTCAGCTAGCTAGCTATATTTACAAACTGTCCAATTAAGCATCTCCCTAACTCGCATTCCAAAGGTACTATTAAGTAATAATTTCCAAGTGAGAAGTGCAAGGAGGGGAAATGAATTTACTACAAGCCTAGGCCAAATCAGTTCAAATTTAGGCCTTAATCGGGCCATGAACAAACCTAGAAGCAGTGGCGGACTTAGGATTTTCATTTGGATGGGGCAGACAATGATCAATTAAAAATGTCAATCATTGTTTTGTTAGAATTTTTTTTTACATTAACAATAGAAAGTGAAAAAAAAAATATTGCATTTAAATAGATTAGCAGTTGATCTTTTTTTTTTTTGGTTATATTTCTCTTTATCTAATTCAAAGTTAAAATAAATAGCATAGGTTAAAGACATAGTTTTAAACAAAATTTTCTTTTTGGTAAGGGACCCTATTATCAACACCAAAATCATAAATAAGCTTTTTCAATTCCTTAAGAAAATAGAGAACCCAAAAAAATAGAGCAGATGATAAAACCAATAACAAAAAGAGACATCATTTAAAAACAAATGTCAAGATAAAGGTATAGAAGAGAAGACAAGAGTATTCATCTTCCTTTTTCAGTCATAGAATAGAAACGAGCTACGTGGTCTTACTCTCCTGTAGAGATGGAAATAAAATATTTTTTTTTCTTCCACCAAAGAAGAAAAGAAAATGGTCGACATGGGGCGATTGCTCTAGCTTTCATAGGGCATTTATGTGACTTCTAGATTTGACGCCCCACGTCAGATGCACATGAGTCCACCCCTACCTAGAAGTATCTAATCCAGAGACACAAATTGTGATGTTCATCAAGGATACGAAACAAAAAATTTCTCTCTCTCTCTCTCTCTCTCTCTATATATATATATATATATATATCATATCTATCGTGGTTTTAGTAGAGAACATTTGAATATTATAGATGGTGTAATATAATCAGTGAAATCACATCTGCTTCCTGACCAGTTAGCAACTGGCACGCTTAGTATTACACTAGAATAACAAGTCCTTATTTTGACTTTGCTTGATAAAATTTAAGGGCAACATGGATTAAAATAAAAGAATACAAATCCAGATTGGTCCGTGTGCATATTTTCCCAAGAACCCTGTTAGTTAATGTAAATTTGATGCTGAGGATCTGAAAATATGGCGAGATCAGGGACCATCTACGAAGAATAATGCTTGCCTGGAAAGTCGTGAGATATGAGTGAAGTGCATGAACATGTCTCATCTTTTTTGTTTAGCACTTTTTAGCTGCAACACCTTTCTTTTTAAAACAGTTTAAGGAGCATGAACTATTTGAGTCGATTTCCTAAAATAATGTTAATAATAGTAAGAGTTGATACAAGGACTCTTTTGGGGTTGGTGTTTTTTATTTACAGTTTCAGAATGAGGAAAAAGTCTATGCAAGTCCCATAAACAATAAGAAAATCTGTCTCTACCAGAGATGAAAAAAAATCAGCAGGAACCTGAATAATCGGGCATGAGAAAAATGAGTCTGGGATTAAGAATTAGAGTCATTTTCAAGTCAAAATGGGATTTATTTCCACAAAAGAAGAGTTATTATGAAGCAAGACCAAAAGCAGGGGATCGAGAACTCGACAAGCAAGGGACAAAATTTGGTAGTAAAAAGTGCACAAACAAAATTGAATAGATGGGCATTGAGCATCTTTTATATATATATATATATATATATATATATAAAATATAGGAAATTATTCAAATGATAACTAGTTCTTACTTGATATAAGAGAATTTTTTTTATGGGATCCAACTAGCAATCCATACAAATCTAGCAACCAATATGAAACCCCCTGATAGTCAATAATCCCAAGGATTGACACACATTTGAATGGATTGAACCGCTGGATCGATGGTTGAATATTTTTTTGAATATAAAGCCATTAAACATGTGGGTCACGGATGAAGGGGTTAGGAGCATGGGTTTGGGGTCAAACTTGATATTTGGAATGGTCTCACATAGATCTTTCCATCCCCCTTGATCTCATCCCCAAATGGGGCACCCAATTGGGCCCCACAAAAAAAAGTTCTCACATAATATGTGAGAACAGTTCTCATCTAAATATTATTCATATATATATTTATATACATGGCAGTTGCAATTTGGGTGGGGGTCTAGGCCCTCGGGTCAAGGTTCAAGTCTGAGTTTTCAGGTCCTGGTTGTTTGCTTGAGTCCCTAGGATTTTTTGAAGAGCTAAGAAAAGATTGAAGTAGAGGTGAAGATGCAGAAATGGATGTCGGATAGTCTTACTTTTCAAAGAAATAATTACTCAACAATTACCCTTGTAAAACAAATTCTAGAGAAGTGATTGTAACATAACATCTACTGATATCGTTCACTCCTCAGTTCTCACTTCATTAATTATCTTTAGTTACAAGTTAGAACCCACTTATTGTAGGTGCTTACGATTAATGCACAGTAAGGGTAAGGGGTAGAACAAGCGTGGAAATTGGAAATATTTTTTCACAATACAGTGAAATCTATGTTTGTTTCCACCATTTTTTCTTAGGAAAAATTAGAAAAAATGAATTGACTTTTCTATGAATATTATGTGGAAAATCATTTCTAATGAATGAAAGGGATAGACTTGGTTTTCTATAAATTCATTGCACAAACATGTACTTAGATATTAATTTGGACAGTGGTGAGGGTCATGTACTCATGTACCTTGGGTTTGTGTCTAACAATGCCTCTTTTCAATGATATAAATGAATTTGAGAATTGGCATGGTGTGGGAGATGTACTTTGCTTTGTGTCTAATAGTGTCTCTTCAGTAATATATAAATTTGGGGTACTAATGGGTCATGTGCCTCGTCTTGTGTCTGATAGTGTCTCCTTCAGTAATTTGGGTCTAGGTTTGAGTGCACACCACAATTGGTTTTTTCCGACACTGCTAGATTTTACAGCGGTGAATTTTTTTCTATCACTAAAACTATTGTTTGATTAATTCTTAAGAAAGCATTATCTGCGACTAAATGTTTTTTGGGGTGGTTTTTTTCCTTTTTTGTTTTTTTACTTTCATTGACGTACTTGACTTTTTTTCCCCCCTTCATTTCTGAATCCCTAAAAAGTCTGCCACGAAAAGTGACATTTCTTGCAGTGACTCGACCCATTTTCATATGAAATTTAAAAGTTTGAATGTTTATATATTTTATTAAGTTCGACTAAGTATATATATAGTTTGAATGTTTAGACAGATGTAAAAACAAATCACTGAAGCTTAGAAAGATGTAAAAGTAAATATCTTCTGAGTTCTGATAATTTACTCTTGATGGCTGCTGCTCCAATTCTTTCAATAGAGACATGGGTCCCTTTCAACATTCTTTGCACATTGCCTTGTTAAAACTGTCAAATAAAATCCAAAAGAGAAGTCTATTAGGCTCTACTTATATATATAGCATCTTAGACAAAAGTAGATGATTGTATATTTTTATACTATATGCTAGACAAGATGCAAACAAAACTGGCCGAATCCACTACAGGAAGCATATTCCTCTCTGCATGTGCATTTAACTGTTCATACCCTAGGCTGGGGGGAAAACTGTTCATGCCCGATTTGTCTTTTCATTTGGTTGGACACTATCAAAACTGCATGAGCCTAAAAAGCATCATAAGAAACTGTAATCATATATAGTTTTCAATATCAGATATGTTTAAAAGATTGATACAGATGATTAACGTGATATCTGATTCGCAACTGCATCATCAATATAGCTAATAGGTGTTTGAAATCTAGCGTGGCTAATACATTTCGCCCCCATGATTGACTAGGGTTGTTACAGGCCAATTTAGACTAATCTTATTTCTTAGTTAAATATAATAAAATCACACCAGGAGCTATGATGTTCAGATACGGCATGACTAAGGTAGAGACACGGCATGGACACGGATTTTATATGTAAAAACTGAAGTATCGGATACGATTCGACACGATGCATTGTTCATTTTGAAGTGTCCGTGCATCATTGACCAGGAGTACTACTTAGATGATCATATCCCCCATGTGGCCCTATATATTATACATATAAGGTTTTTTTTATTGGTATGGCTACATAAGTCTCATTGAGATACTTAAAATCCTAAGGATTTTGACTGTACAACTGTCGTAAGACTTGACATTTGCCCGCCAAAGATTAAAAGTTTAATAAATTCCTGCAGAGATGTTCGTACAATAGAAGGGGCTTAAAAGTTATGAATGAAGGGGGAATTGTGCAATATCTCATAGTCTTAAGATATCTCACGTTTTTTAATTTTAATCATTGACGGACAAATTTCATGCTTAGGACGGCCGTATGTTTAATCACACATATCGAGATAAAACCACAGTACTAACATTGTATCTCTCTATCTCACTCTATATATCTATGTATCTATCTATCTAACGTAACATTAACCCTCAGCTTGAGAAATTCAATACAACATGTGCTAGACTAAAATTCACTTCACTATAATCTAATATAGAGTGATGGCTGGGACATCATTTACTATCCAAAAGGAAAGTAGTTGATGGTATTGATGAATTTTACCTTTTAGATCATCAATTTTAAGCTGTTGATAATATGTATGCAACTGGAGTCTCATGATTTAAATATCGAACAAACAAATGGATCCTACGTTAAAAAAAAGAAGAAGAAATTGTCTCTTAATTCCTTTACAACAATGCCATTGGAATTTTGTAGTACTTTATTTTTCAAGGTGTGGCCAATCTAAGAGGTGCGCCAATGGAGTTGAATTTCAATATAAAGCTGAACATTACACCTAATAAGAATCACTTAGGAATCATGATCAAATAAATTCACATGTATGCTCAAATGAATTCATTATATATATATATATACATATTAACAATAAATAAATCCACATATGCAACAACTGTATGTAAATAAGACGTTGCACAAAAAAAGTTCATAAGAATGATGCATGGCTTATTTACATAAAAAGTCACATAAGAATCATATAAAAAAGTAGTATCCGAATCACTTGAGAGCCCATGTAAGAACCAAATTATAAGAATCATATTGAGATAAAACCACATATATGCTCAAATTAATTCACATATATAACTAAAAACATAAGAGGGCTGATCCGGCTAGAGATAGTTCTATCCCAACCCAATCCTCAGGCTATTTAAGAAAAAACGAAAGCCCTCATCTTACATTCTTTTTTAGGGTCAGGCCGGGTACTCTCATAGGAGGGTACCATTGACAGCCATTGGTACTCCTACATCATGAATTGCCGAGTAGGACCACAGTTACCTAATTCATAGTTTGACTAATTTGTATTCATGTTCGCAATTCAAAATTTGAGACTTAGCTTGATCATAAAATTCAATGGATCGTTGGTCCATTTGATTTGCTTCTCAATTCGGCTAATTCGAAGTTCAAGTTCGACAAATTCGATGAACTAATTCACGTGTACCCATTTATCACTAAAGGTCATCATCTAAAATCTAAACCACTCAAAATAACTGCTAAATTCATTTACCCTACCGGCAAAATTCTGCTTCAATTATAGTCTGGGTCACAACTAGATTGACTACATGTAAAACATCTTTATGACAAAAACCGAAGAAAACTTCCATATTTTACTATTGATCAATCTTCATGTGGGGCCAACTTTGATCGGAGTTAGGTATGGTCCATATGGATTAGCGCTAATACATCAGGGTGCAATGCTTTGAGTGACTTGTGGTTTTAGGTAAGCAACACAATAGAATTATATGATTCACAAACTACGTGAAATTGTAAGCCACTTCTTGTTGTTATTATTATTATTTTTATACACTCTTATATTTTCATAAGTCCTGCCCTTGATTTTTCTTTTTGTAAAGCAGAATTCATTGACCATAATATAATACCTTCTTTTATGAGCACAAAAGAAAAAAAAAGCATTGTTTTTAAAAAAGCTCTAGCTTAGAATCCGGCAGTCGAGCTAGAGCTTTAGCTTAGCCAAGGTCAGCTCAACTGGGCTTGTTTACACCTTTCAGATTGCATCACTTGTTTGACAAGATGGGCTGCCATGTTTGGATCTGATCATCTCATTTATTTCAATACTTGGGTTGGAAATCACCTGTACATTCTGATAGACTATTTGCCCCCAACTAATTAATGACCATGTTGGGGTTTCTAGTACTCCAAATAATTCCTGTTGAGGGTTTAGGCAGTGAATTTAGTGGGAAACAAATAGTTCCTACTCTAAATACAGCTTAATCGCATGCCTGTCTATGAATGGATATGATGATGCAACATGCCCATTTGCAGGAATTCTGTTGTAATATTTCAAGCATTTCCTCTTGAGCAAACAAATAGTGATCGCTTGCCCACTTACCCTGGTAAGATAGTAAAACCTATCCAAAGTCACTAAGGCCTATTTGTTTCATGTAATTGAATTTTTAGGATTGTATTTCTATCAGTGTTAAAAACAAAGAATAAAAGGTGATTATACCCATTAATAACCATCAAATAACCATCCCTTTAATCGAAACTAAACCTAAGAAAGATGGGAAATGAATAGTACTCAGTCATCACTCTAATAATTCAAATCCTAGAAAAGTCATTGCCTCATATCCTTCACCCCTTGCCTCTTAAAATAATTCTTGGGTAGAGCTAACTAGATCATTAGTTCTTATGGATTCTATCCAACCAAATCGGCCCTAAAAGAATACAACCTATAGGCGAAGGTAGAAATCCTCCAAATAGGGAACCAGATCCCTTGTTTGATCCAAACAGGAAAACCATATTTGGACCAATCAGGGGGTGACACATAAACTTATTGAGTTTAAAAAACTGTGTTAATTTGTTGAGTTTAAAAAACGGTGTTGTCTTTAAAAGCCAGCACGTCTTTTAAGTACTAAAACAATGTGTCACCCCCTGATTGGTCCAAACCAGGGGATCCGGATTCTTCAAACAGAAGACTGCATAGTACTTATTCACTCTTACTTAGGAATGCTCATGGGCCGGGCCACCCACAAATTGGTACATACTGTGACGAAGTTAGCTCTATTTTTATGCCTGTGTATTGTATCTGCTCCTAATTGCATGGGCTGGGCCAATAAATATTTGTAAGGCCCATCCTAGCCCAACATATTCAACACAAGGGTGTAAATACTTTTGCATATGGGCTGGATGAGGGCCTGAAATAGGGCCTATTATAATTGGATGGCCCAGGCTTGGACAAGCTTTGGTGTAGTCCACAAGCACCCCCACTTTAATGTTTTATATACTTGGTGGTTGGTGGGTGGGTCTCACCCAAAGAAGATGCCAAACGAAGCAAATAAAGTTCTTTCCATGGAAATATTCTTGTGTTACGATCCGACTCATTTACTTGTTTACCACAGGCCACAACAGCAAAATTGGATATTGCAAGGTTAGTTTGAAATCCAGCTCTTAACTCTTGACTGATCTAGTGAGCCCAACAATGGATGGACATGATCCAAAACCATCCAATTAACAATGGTGTAACCAGCATGGTTTTAAATGTTTGTATCGAACCATATTGTCTAACAAAAAGCCCTTAAACACCTTTTTATTTCATGTATTTGAATTACTAGGAATTGTAAGTACTAGACTTCAATTTTTTGTAATTGGTTACAAATGAAGAATCAAGCGTGAATATCCAAAAATGACCATCAAATATCTCCTCTTCAAGATCGAATTAAGGGACGGCATGGAGTTAGTACTCAACCATTAACCTTGTAATTCAAATCTTAGAAAAGTTAAGGCCCCATCTACACATCTACTTTAATCCTTCACCATCTTCCCTCCTTAATAAGAGCTCATTTGTCCATGAAGTCTTATATATTCAATTCTTATGTATTGAGAACGTACAAGGGGTTGCTCAGTAGTTTGCAACCCTAAATCTCACCCCTTTACCCAAGGTTCAATCCTTGGCATGTCACTTTTTCCATGTGTGTGGGCTCTCCTTCCAACTATGTGCTCTTCCCATTTGCAAAGTTTAATCCTTCACCATATTCCTCTCTTTAATAAGAGTTCATTTGTCCATGAAGTCCTATATATTCAATTCTTATGTATTGAGAATAATGGGTTGTTCAGTAGTTGGCAAAAACTTGATACCGCTTCCCGTAAGTATACGGTTGTCTCAAGTAATATAGACTATGGAAGTCCGAATATTGTTCCCACGATGATCGTTACAAGGAAAATAACAATTATCAATGAAAATGAGTATCAACTCAAATATAGCTAACAAATGCAAATGAAAACAATAAACAAGATAATAACAAGGGAAATAAAAAAAAATGCAAACTAAAAGAAAACAAGAAATTAGATAACAAAGAGATGTAAGTAGAACTAGAAGAACTCAAGTGAGAATAAGGTTAGTAATAAGTTAGTAACAAAGTTAATGACAAAAGAAAACTAACAAAGTTAATAACAATAACAAATGAGCAATGTTAGATAGATTAAATGGGTAATTGTGTGAAACAACAAGTGAAAGATCAAGATAAACAGAAAATAGAAACATCCATGGAAATGAGCTAATAACTAGTAAGATAGGGAATGGATGGATGATAATAAGTGTGCTAAAAATAGTGTAAAATCAAAGGGGAATAAAAACAAACACATAGAAGGTATGAACAAATAAGCTAATGGATATGATGGTGTGGATAGAGAAATGGAGTGTGAGAATTAAAACAAGTGAATAAGTGTGTGGGAATGTGAATACAATCAAGCTAAAGTAAATAAAATAAGCAACAAGTAATATTAATGGATAGATTGAATCATCTATAATCCACTAAGTAACACTAATCCAACACTAATGCTCTTCTATTTTTCCAAATAAATACTCAAATCTAATGACAAATCAATGCTTAGATTTGAAAAATATAACTTTAAAGCTCTAAGATAGAAATTAACAATCTAATAGCTAAGATTTTCTTTCCTTCATAAAAGAAAAGATTCCTAATGACTATCTATCAAAAGTAAGCATAAACCATCAAAAGATATTAAATCCTAAGCATGATTTATTAAACCTAAGTGTAGATAGTAAAAAGAATGCTAATAAATAAAATAAGCATAAAAGGTAAGACATTGCAATGAAGAAAAATCTATTTTAGGATGTTAAGCACATAAACAAAGGGAATTAAGAGCATAAGCAAAATGAATAGTATTAACTTAACTTTATCTAGAAGATCCAATCAAGGGATTAGCCACCCATTGGAGAAGACAAAACTTAAACTTAAGTCAAGAGGATGAGGCTCTCTTTGCTTGAGTCTCTAGTGCTTAAAGCTCCCTTTTTTATATAGAAACATTTGCCTTGCTCTATTTTAGTTTCTTTCCGATGTGGGATTTCATAAGAATGGACATATGAACATATGAATGTGATTCCCAGAAATTGGCCTAACTTTGTCATTTCTTCATCCAATTGTTTTCCAAACTTATCCTTACTTTCTTTAACTCTTGAATCTCAACTTTAATCTTCAATTAACACAGATAAAGAGAAATTAATATAATTGAGAGTATTTTCGAACATATTTTGTATGGATGTCATTGGAACTCATATAAATGCATACAAATGGCTATCTATAATGGAAAAATATGAGCAAAGCATGATATTGAGGAAATTTATTATTTTTCTACTAAAAATAGTGTTTTGAGTTCTTTTATCTTTGAAAACTCATAAAATATTGCCATAAAAATGTCTCTTTTGTGAACTCATTATTGATAACCTACATCTCACCTCGTTACCCAAGATTCAAGCCCGCCGCATGCCTCTCTTTCCACGTGTGTGGGCCCTCCTTCCAACTATGTGAGCTTTCCCTTCGTAAGTGTGAGTGGGCTCTCTTGTTTTACTCTGGGTTGAAAAAAGAAAAAAACAAAAAAACCTATGTGAGCTTCCCCTACGTAATCTATGTAGACAAATAGGTGCGAAGTGTCGGCAAGCTGTAGCGGGCATACACATCAGTGTCTTCCCTATATCGGCATGATTCAAATATAATATAATTCACTTGAGTATTTCACGTGTTCACTTGCGTAGGTTTGGCATCGATTTTCCAGTGAGACTTAAGAGCATTATTGTCGACATATAGTTCATTACAACACGTCTCTCCCAATAGGCACTCATGAGATAAAATTGCTTCTCTGGGTAATTTGCCATTCATCACACCCACTACCTTCCAGATGAATAGCATTCATGAAAGAGTCATGAAAACCCTCCACTCCAAGAAAAGGTAATTTTGAGATGAGCACTTGGACTGTAGAATGATGTTCAACCATCAACTAGCTTCTGGCTACCCCCCCACCCCCTGCCCTTTTTTTTTTTTTTTTGTTACACACTCTCCATCTATGATGGGGTCAATGAGAAGAACAATGTTGAACATTGAATCATGGCCCCATGTGCACTGAACAGGGAAGTGACCGCCCAAAACCAAGACTCTTTATTCTCCACAGACACTTAGCATTTTTTCATAGCAAGTAGTGATTTTGGGAAAAGTTGCTTTATCTTTTTCTTACATTGTAATTATTAGGAGATTAGCTTTATCTCTTTAGCCTATTGGTCGTCAAACACGACTTTGATGTTTCATTGCCCTAAAATGCATCTATCAAGGCCTAAAATCCGTTTCCTTCTAGGATGCTAACTGATGATTATTAATCCAGTTCTCTTTCATATATTCAAATGTTTCAGTAATCCATTGCGGGGAATTCCTTTTAAAGGATGTTGAATGTTAGCTCTCCAGTGAATTGACTGATGGTTGATTTATTTTGCAAAAATCTACATCCAACCATATTAACAGCTCAATGAATGAACCTACCCGGAAACTAATATGAATAATCTTCCCATCAGTTGTCAATCTGAAGATTTGAAGGGAGCTAAATCTCAAGACTGATCAGTGACGTATCGTCTCAATTCCCGGATATTTTGTGATGCAGAGAGATTTGATATTGTTTGAATAAGTTGGTATCTGATTCTATTAGACAAGATGATTATGATAGACTAGGATAATATATGTTAGTATATGATATCTCTAGGTGTCTAAATTATATCAAGTCCAGATTCCTATGAATAGTTCCAACACATTAATATAGGTCTAAGATCTCCATCAATGGCATAAGCATTTGTCTGATGGAAAGATGGGTTTAAGCCTGTGATCACAGATCACATTGTGAGTCGAACCACAGGTAAATCCTGGTTATTGGCCAATTATCTATAATCAAAGATTTTATACGTAGATAAGAACGACTTTATTCCATGATACGACCCAAACCAATACTTGTCACTTTCTCAGGAAAGAAATTTCCATGTGGGTGTACAGAATAAGCAATAAAACTCCAATTCATTGAGCTTACAGTAAAGAAAAACAAACTAAGTACTATTTCCTCTTTGTTTAGATGAGGAGCCAATGTGCGTGCTTGAGAATGACATGGAATGCATTTCAATGGGTCACTCTCTTTGGCTCGTGGTAGACAAGTTAGAATCCTTGACATTTCTATATTTTAAGACCAGAGAGAGAGAGAGAGACTCCTGTCTCTTCAATGGTTATTTCCAGAGGAAAGAATCTTCACTATAACCATTCAGGTTATTTCCAGAGGAAAGAATCTTCACTATAACCATTCATGGACCCATAGCAGACATGTCTCTATCCAGACTATCCTAATTGTCGGTTCCATTATGGATGGAGTATAACCACAAATATCATATTTATTGAATTATTTTATCCATCTGATTATTACCTTAGGAGCCCAAATTCAACATGAACATGCTTTTTTTTTTTTTTTGGTTAGTGTTGGGCCCCACCCTAAATTAGGGCACTTAATTTGCATGTAGAGAGAGAGAGAGAGAGAGAGAGAGAGAGAGAGAGAGTATTATTTCTATCTCCTCTTTTATCTTAACCTCCTCGTGGGCTCTTTGAAAGTAAAAGAAAGGTTTCATTCTTAAAAGTTCTATTCCTCCACTTTAGGTGGCAAAGAGATCCCACCACACTCTTTTCTTTTCGTGACTTTTCTGTTGTGGGTTGGACATGATATCCCCCACAAGCGTTTTTATTTTTTGGCAAACACCAAAGTTCTAAGTTTCATAAAATGTGGTCTGGTCGGGCATCATTAGGTTGGAGAAAAACCACAGATCAAGTAGGATAAAAGCAGCTTGTTCATATTCCCCTTCCTATGTGAAAGCTAAGAACATACTTTAAAGTGAAGGGCAGAGAAATCTCCTGGATGCTCTGGTCGGCCATCATTCCAGTCATGAAAAGATGGCTTTCTTTTGTCATTGAAAAATGTAGTTTGAGTGATCACTTAAAGGAGAACATTAGGTGGAAAAACACCCAACTTAGAATTGAATTTTTTATCTTAGTGTTGGTTCTCATCAACTTGATTTGATGCTGGTAAAGTTTGATACTACCCCTTTAATTATTCCAAAAAGAAAAAGGCATTCTACTCATACATCACTCAAACAGTATTAGGTAGTACTACTATATCATTAGTTGCTTAAACTGGTTTACTACTCTTTTTAATGTACTTGTATGCTACGCTTATTGCATCATAAGCATCCTTTGCCTTTCTTCTCACTCATTTTGAATTGCTTGTAAGTGTAGGGAGAACAATGATCTGGTATGAATTAACCCATCATCTTTGCCTTTGCTCACAAAATGGGAAATAATGCATTGCTTTTGAAGCAATGTTATCATGTTTGTAAGGAATGAAATTGAGCGCGTATGGGGTGATCATCTTAGATTCTCTTAATCATTAGAAATTAAGAAATATGCTAATCGGATTAGACCTGAAACAGAGCATCTCTCCAAGCGCTATCCAATGGTCATGGCATTGGAAATATGATCGACAAATGAGAGTAGTGCTCTCATGGATGGTTCAGTGGCAAGGCAATTCATTTTTATGTGGATGACTTGGAGTCGATTCCTCGTACCACAAGTTGGAGGGGTATTTTCTTTTGCGATCATTCCCACATGCAAATGTCATCATTGTGTAGCTGTCCAGAGAGTCCCCAGGCCCAACACCTCTTCGACGGTAAGATGCGAACATCTGCATACAAACACTTCAATAGGTGATCAAAGCCTGACTCTAGGTTGAAATACCACTCCTTGCAAGTGAAGCGATTGGTAATATAAAAAAAATGACATTGGAGCAAATGCAATAATAAATTGAACTAAGGGGTCGTTTGTCAATTTCATATGTGACGTAAACATGGTTTACATATATAAATGACTCACATGAGTCATTTTCATATGCAAATGAGTCACATGTGAAATACTAATCATTGTTTGTCATTTCCAAGCCTCTTCAAATGTGAATCTGATTCTATCCAATGGTTCACATGCAGTTCACAATTTTTCATATATTTTGGAAAGTCCATGTTTCATAACTGAACATGCATTGTTGGTCTTCTAAAGAGGATTAACGATTTGAATCGGGAAAAAGGCTTGTAGAAACAGAATTGAAGATCATTTAGTCTGGGCTTTTTTTGTTGCAAATTTCTTGCAATTCATGAAGGATTAACGGTTGAAATTTGAGCCACTGGCCATTTTTAGCAGTAGATGTTCAAATGACCCAAAAATTTGAAAAGAAAAGTGGACTGCCTTTTCAACTCGTGGAATGCACTGTAGTAATGGTGCATGCATCCAACGGTATGTTTTTCGAAGATATCTAAAGATCGATGTTGAATCAGCACTTGAAATTTGACCCCATAGTTGAAATTGGTCTTTTTAAAGAGGATTAATGGTTTGGATCATGAAAATGGGCTCCACAAAAGTCTAAAAATGAAGATCTAATGGTCTAGATTTCTTCATAAATATCTCACAATTAATGACGATGCAGCCACTGAAATTTGGTACCATAGCCATTTTTGGCCTTCCTAACATGATTAATGGTTTGGGTCATGGTTTAGGTGCCCACAAAAATTAAAGAAATGAAAAAGGCTTGATGAGCGAAATGGCACTGTAGCATTGGAGAACCATAGTGGGCGTGATTCAGTCTCACACCTCCTTAGGTGTGAAAATGTAGGGGCCATTTTGCACATTATTTGCACACCAAAAACACATGAGATGTGTAAATCTTGTAAACACACATAATGGTGTGTAGTGTGGAGCCAAGAATTTCTCGGGGGGATTAATAATGTAAGCAAAAATAAGTTAGCACAAAAAAAGGGAAAAAATGAATATTAACTTATTAACATAGAATCATGTTCTCAACCCAATTTTACTAATAAACTAGTAACTAGATTACTAAAAATATGATAAATTTGTATTGGCCTCCACACCCACATCGACATTTAATAATGGGTCAAGAAGTTGAGAAGAATTGCAAATTGTATGGTTTTAGGATATTTACTTGTGAGCACATGATACTGTTAAAAATTATAAATTAAACTCATGAAAACCATAATATTGGGTTGATGATGTTCATAAAAATTGTTAATCTATGGCCCATTTGTTGTTTAAAACTCAAATCTTCTATTATAGTTGCACGAAATTTTTTGCCTGCTAATTAGCTAAGATCTGGTTTAATTTAAATTTGAATAAATTTTAAAAACTCAATATGATCACAACTTAAATAGGCAAGTGTTCAAAAAATGGTGAATAAACAAATGGTGCCAAGCTTGAGGGTAGATATGCATTCTAGACTTTAATAAATGGTGAATAAATAGGAAAAAAAAGAAAGAGATGAAGGAGTAGAAAACACACTATGGGTTTGTCGTTGAATGAATAAAATAAGGAAGTCAGTGTTGAGTTGTCTTTTGGACAAAAGCAAAAGACCAAATTGCCCCAATGTGTTTGATAAGAGGAAAAACAAAAGTTTATTAGGGGCAAACAGGGAAGAAAGAAAGTTGTCAAAAATCATTATACTAAAATGCCCATGAGAAATGTAGGACTTCCTCAGTTATAATGAAGAAAAACAAAGGTTGAGGAGGGGCAACACTACTTGCCATCGTCCCCGATGGTGTAGTGAAACAAACAACCTCTAAGGAGGAACTATCATGATCATCACTATTAAAAACTTATCCCAACTATATTGGGGTTAGCTAAATTAATTCTTGTTTTTCCATTCTTATTTATTTTGAGTCAGTTCCTTAAACATCATTATAATCTATCTTGAGCCAAATTGTTGAATTGTACTTCTTCGTATCTAACATTTCTACTCCCATCCAAGTCATCTTGGACCTAGTGCTTTTCTATGGCGGGCCATCAACTTGCATAAAAAGACTTTTGCCCACTAATGTTGTTGCTGGCCTATGTTGGACATATCCAAACCGTTTCAAATGAATCTGCTAAAATTACCACTTATTGATATTACCCTAAATGCATTCATTCTAATTCTATCTTTCCTAGTTTGACCATACATCCATATCAATATTCTCATCCCAGCTACATTTATTATGTGCATGTGCCGCTCTTGAAGTGACCAACATTTTCTTAATATGTCATGCCTGGTCTAATCGTTGTGTCATTATAATTGTTCATTCAATCTTGCTGATACAACAATCAGAAAGTATTCTAAAATTAAGTATCAACTTCATCCTCTTATCCTATGTTTGACATCTGTCACAACTCGAGCCCGAGATCGGGTCATTAAGGACTTACCCCGAGTCTCGAATCTAATCATACTTACTCCCGTAAACCCCGAATTAACCAAAGTTAAGACGAAGTCTACAAGGTATCTTACATAAGTATCTGTCAATGTACATTTTGCATAAACATATGTATGTATACATTGACAACTATTAAAAACTGAACAAGTTCTTACATAAAGTAAAGTCAACATACATAATTCTCTTTTGATCAAAGTCAACCATTGCATATTCAAATACAATGCAGGTGACATCTAATTACTATGCAAAATGGATATACAAAAGTATCTATCATAATATTTCCCAAAATATCCTCTGTACTGGCACTCCGATTCACGCCCATTCGATTAAACCTCCTGGAGGTATCGGATGAGCCTCCTCCGCTGGCGGTGCAGCCTCGGCATGACCGGCACGGGCAACTGGGCCTGTAATGTTCATCAATAACACCGTGAACACAACGGTTCAACAATGTATATACAATTCTATGATAGGTCATCGTACCATATATAATACCCTGTCAATTCATCAATTTAACAGTTCTAGACAATTCAATTCAGTACAGTAACTACGCATGAGTCAAGTAATATCAACTACTAATAGACAACTACAATAATATTTATTTCCAACTCAATTCAGTTCTTCCTAAAGGAAGTAGTCATTCATTTCATGTTCATTCATTTGTACTCCATTCATTGATTTCATTGAATATTTATTAAATGGCTTATGAATTCAGTGACTTTTCAGTCTATGTCTTTTAAATGACTTATCAAGTGAGACTCTTCAGTCCATATATGTGTGGGATCTACCAGTGTCTTGATCAGAGATCACTGGCATCGCCACGGAGCTCCGGAACACCCCAGTCCATCTGCTGCAGCAGGATTGTTCATTAATTCATTGTTACATTTAGTAATGTTCATTATTCAGTGTTACATTTAGTAACTATTCATTACATTAATCAGTTTTGTTTGATAACGAGTTGAGAAATCACTATGTAGTGCCAAGACTCAAGAAATCTACTCAATCTATCGTTTAATCTAAATTTCTAAACCAAACAAATGGGTGAAGCGTTTGTTATCCAACATACGTGTTATTCTCAGTGAACATCATTTTATTTAATAATTTGTACGTTAAAATAACCTTAGCTAACACCTATGAAGGCTTAGATACCACTACTATCAGCCCATGTGCATTAGGCTTTTACCCAGAAAAATCAGACTTTAAATCTTAAATTTCCTCCAAGTTCGGTCACCTTGTCGGTCAAGTGTCGGTTGACCGACATTTGCACTCGGTTAACACTCAGTCGGCCATTTTATGTCGACCGAACTCTGTAGGTTGACCCCTCGGTCGACCCCAACTTACAACTCAAAAATTCAGAATTTTTGATACTTCAAGATCTTTTTGTCGGCTTGTCGGTCGGCCCTCGGCTGACCGACATCACAATGGCGGTTAGCCGAACTTACTTGGTCAGCTTTCCAGAAGCTGATTCTTCTATGCATTTCACCTTAGTGGGTTCGGTCAGATGTTAGTCAGCTTTCCAGAAGCTGAACTACACTGAGAAATGAACCCAGATAGGTTCGGTCAGCAGTTCGGTCAAGTATCGGTCTACCGAACTACTCCCAGAACTCCATTACAGAGCTTCATAATTTATGAGAAAAAAAATCCTGGAATTTGAACTCTTGAGTTCTTACAAGTCCTATAACATCATAAATCAATAGGAAATCATATACTTACCTCAATTTGAATATTAGTCCACAAAAACCCCTTTACTTAGCTTAGATTGAGAAGAAAACTTCTCAACTTGAATTCTTTTTCCAAGAAAACCCAAGAAGAAGATGAAGAAGGTTAAGTGGATGAAGTCTCTTCACTTGAATCACTCCAAAACTTTACTCTTGATGCTTGTGTGAGATGGAAATAGAAAAAAAGGAAGAAAAAGATGAAAATGAAGGTGCCTAGGGTTTGCAATTGAGATGGATGAGCTCATTGTAACTCATTTAGCTTATATAAGCTCCTTAATTGCATTTAAGTCCACTAATTTCTCTCAATTACAATTCGAGTCAAATGAAAGGTCATTTGATCCGATACTCGTCGCATGAGTTCGAGCCTTTTATGGAAGTTAACGTACTCGTCAAGATACACGTGTTGATATCACGAGTTTCCGTATTCGACAAAAAACGCAGAAATTCATATTTACGAAAAAGTCCTTAGCTTTTTTGCTTAATTCTAAAACCCCTTTTAATTCATTTGATCTCTTTCATTATCATTTCATTATGCCTAAATCATTCATTTTAAGCTAATTCAATATCATTTGGTCATAAGCCATCATTAGCTTAGTTAACCACAATTAATTAGCTTAATTTTAAATTAATTAGAGTTAATCTCGATTAACTCGTGACGGGGTCTAACAACATCTCTCTCTTGCTATCTCTCTACCTTACTAATTATTATGCTAAGAATAATAATGTTAGGTACATGCGGATATTACAACGTATATCATATTTTCAATCAAATAACAAAAAAATTCAGGCACATGCTTAAATTATTCAATGTAAGAGTTCACATCTCAAACAGAAAGTCATTTATGAAAGGTATCTAATCATCTCTAGAAAAGATTGCATAACCCAAAAAATTAGAGCACCTAAGATAGAATGACTTATAACTCATCATATATTTTTTGTCTTCTAACTTAGCTACGCATTTTGCTAAAACAACATTAACACCTCATTTCATAATGACTATAGAGAGTTCATTATTTTTATTTTGAAATCACAAAGGGATTGTCTGTGGGTATGTGGACTTAACGAGCTCTTACCTCTTTGATTGTTATTTTAACGGAAGTTTCTGTTAGTGATAAAAGAAAGTTAGTGTACCATCATAATTAAAGCCTTGGATGTTTTCCAATGGCTGAGCAAAAGCTCAAACACTGGTGCTCCCTGGAGTTGAAATTCCTAGCACCAAGCTACATATGTGGGGTTAAACTCTCTCTCTTTGATTAAAGATTTAAACCTAATATTTTCATCCCATTCCTTGCCTAACTTATGCATTGTTTTTTTTTTTTTTTTCATAAAGATTAAAAAACAAACCTTGTGCATTGGGTATAACTATGAACTGATCCAAGGTTCAAGCAATTCCAATATGTTAGGCACAAATGGAAATTCATGAGGCCCTGGAATGGGACCCACCACCTAGCACGAACACCCTCCTTTTGTCCTATGCCCTGCCAAGTCTCTCCCTAATAGATGGGCCTAGCATCAGATTGATGATGTGGTAAACATGATTTTTTTTTTCTGTTTAAGATTATTTCAATGTATTGTACTTTAAAAATCTTATACAAAGTTCAAAACATATTAAATTGAAATTTTATCCTATCTCATCAGGAATAAAGTTCTTTTTATAAGTAATTTAGATTTTAAATAAGTGGGCCCAATTTGAATAAAAAGCATTAACTGTTTCTAATATTTCATTCCATAGCATTAATTATAAGTCATATGAAGCATTCATCAAGCATTAATTAAAACTAGTCAGTCACCACTAGGAATTCCTTAGATTCCATAGCATTAACTGCTTCTAATATTTCATTCCATATATAGCATTAACTGCTTTTAATTGCGATTTTTGGTGTAGTGATATATGTTGGATCCAAAAGCATATTAGTCCGAGAATTTGTGATATCCATGCATGCAAGAGAATGGCATTTACTATCAGTCTCCCACATTTTCTCTGTCACACAAGCTTATCCTTCTCCTATCAAGTGTGAGTAGGATTGCATTGAGAGTCTTATTTAATGGTGCGTGCATGAGTGGACCCCTAACCATTTACTACAAGGGTCATTGTCCTGCCTATCCCATCAATCTAAGATTGAATCCACCAGCAGATCTGATTGTCAAATTTCAATTCTGAGTCCAGTTCCACTATCTGGGTCCTGGTTCATGTTGGTAGCGTGTTGACCATGTCATATACATTGATGAATGATGAATGTGAGTTTGACATTTTACTAGTAAAAGGATTTATTTTTCAGATAAGGGGTCGCATCAATAACATTTTAAATTCAAAATTCCCTCCATCTTAAAAAAAAATGCAAGAAAACTTCTTTCTCCACTAAATGACAAAAAAGCTCCACTTTTTTATACAAAAAGTTAAAAGAATTTCATACCAAATAACTAAAAATAAAATACCATCATAATCCCTTTATATTTTATTTTTTCTTGATTTGATGCTTTACTAAACTTTATTTTACATGTAAGATTATCAAACGGGCCCAGGGATTTAGGCGGTAATAATAATTGTGTCTTCATCTTTGTGGATTGATTTCTTGTGATTGTATGGATTTATGTGTTTGTGCATTTTTCAATCATAGGTTATCGTCTGTGCCACCCAACAGTCTGAATTCTTACATTCAGGTATACATATGGGCCCTGAAACCTCAATCTTTGTCGGATCCGGATTCTGATTTCGTTCCATTTTAACAAGTCATATCAGGGCCAAGTAAACTAGAGACCCGACTGTAACCCACCCCATTTCTGTCCCTTTGCAAATTACAAGGCATAGGATGGTGAAATGAATGGCTCCTTACCTTAGTAAGTAAGGTCTTAAGTTTAAACCCTGCCTCCTCTCTCTTTGCATATATATGTGAGTTTTTATTACCTCACATACGTGAGTTGTGTTTATTCTCCTCGCATGTACGAGTTTCCATCACCTTACATGTGTGAGCTGTGTCTATCTCTTATCTCATGTGTGAGCTCTCAACCCACCCCTTCGCTGCGTTAAAAAAAAAAATGACAGAATCACCTAACAGATTTATTCTCAAGAACTTTTCTTTATTTCAATAACCTTCATTATACAACAAATCATACCAATGTGATCCAATTCTCCTCAACAACTGTAACAAAAGAAAAACAAATAAGTGTAAGAAAAAGATTAACCCATTGCCATTTTACTGTTCATAATCACTTTCAAATCTTCCTTCTCTTGTTAGTGACCTGTGAATCTACTGCAAGTAGAAGGCACAGAATGATAGCAAGGAGGCCCCGAGCAGTCCCACTGCAGGAGCGATTGCAGTCGAGCCGCTGTGCATTGCAGGTCCGGGTGCCAGGGCAGAGCTCTCATCAGCCGCAAGGACCGCGCTCGCAGAAGCAGCAATGAAGAGGATGGAGCAGGTGATCTTCCTCATGTCCATGGTGATGGGGAAGGGCCGAGTATTGCTGATGGAGAGTATCACTCTAATTTGGGCCTGATTCTTTTAAGTTGGATGAGATGATATCTCACCCTTTCTTTCTATGCAGGCCTGAGGAGAGGATGTGGGGGGTGGAGAGACTTTTATAGGTAGGATTTGTGGAATGTTTCTTCATGGGAGAGAATTGTTAGGCTTTCTGTTTTGTCTCGATCGTCAAGTGAATCAATTTGTGAAGTGGTTAAAGTGGTTGAAGGAAACGGATCTTCTTACGTGCCTGCATTTGCATGGAATCGGTTCGTCCACATAAATTAGACAACAAAAATTTGAATGAGATGCTTCACAAGTGGGTCGATCAGTTGGTGGTATATTTGTCCAACCTGATCATGATCTGTATTGAACCCAAATCCTACACGGACGGAATTTGAGTACAAATACCCTACCTGATCATGATCAGTGTAGTTAGGGTTGACAGTTCGGGTAGAGTGCCCATTTTCTATCTTGTAGTTTGCCTTTCAATAGATATGAGATAATTTGTTTGGAAATGTATCAAATCTAGAGTGTGGACTAGCTATCGTACAACAGGGAAATGTTTGCGTACATCCTTACGTCGAGAACTTTCAACAGACCCACCTTATGATTGATCCAAACTGTTCAGACACATGGGACCTCTCTTAATAGTCAACGGACCTAGGTTTGTACCTAGCGAATGAGTTGGACCGTTGAATCGAGAATCAATTTGTTTATCTAATTTAAAGTCATTACGCTCATGGGCCATGACTCAAGTGGTTAGAGGCTAGAGATTGACCCCATTTTTTAGCATCTGAATTTATTGAGTGGATCTTTCGATCCCCCATGTCCTATGATCCGTGGGGCCTAAAGTGGGCCCTTGTAGCCGGTGTGCATCATGAGTTGGTTCAAATTTGTTTATTGAACTAATAAGCCCTGGACCTTAAAGTTGATTGTGTTAAATCTTCATAGATTAATTTTGAGTAATTTGTGAAAATGTCCCAACATATATAGATTTAATTTTCTGCACTTTTGTGAACTTCCAAGTCATGATCCGAAACGTTCAATATTCTCATTATTAATGATAAGCATCAAGGCATTTAATTTCATCTGTTAAATCTTAATCGATTTTGAAATTTTTGTTAGAAAAAAGCCAAAACATCTAAACACATCTAAAACTATTAGATGTTACTCATTTATTGATGTGAAAATGGTGATTTTTACAAATATTGGAATGTGTTTCACATGTGTACCATTTACATATGTAAAACTCATTTTCTTATCCAATGTGTAAAAAGGCAAACGATCCCTTAGCACTTTTGGCACCTTGCTATAGAGACACTTAGTCTCTTATCATGATCATCATTTATTTTGCTACATTGGGCTAATGGTCTAGGGTGTGGCACTTTTAGCTTGGAGACAAAGATTGATCCCTCGGCTTCAGTGTAGAACTAAGATGCCAACACCACTTAACCATCAGTGTGTTTGCAGTTTCATTTCTTTTGTTACAATGTATATTATTCATTTTTCATATGTTATCAACTTATTCAACCTTAAGAGTAGGGTTCCCATTAGAGAAGAACTTAAGGAAGGTTGAATGCCCATTAGAGTAGAACTTGGCCCAAAGCAAATGTGGCTCTGAATATTAATTTTGAGTGGTTTAGATTTTATTAGTGGGTTACATTGATGGATCAATAGGCACTGGCCACATGCATATAAGACACGTGATTTCAATCCCTTTACGTTATGTATATTGATGAATGATGAATGTGAGTTTGACATTTTACTAGTAAAAGGATTTATTTTTCAGATAAGGGGTCGCATCAATAACATTTTAAATTCAAAATTCCCTCCATTTAAAAAAAAAAATGCAAAAAGACTTCTTTCTCCACTAAATGACAAAAAAGCTCTACTTTTTTATACAAAAAGTTAAAAGAATTTCATACCAAACAACTAAAAATAAAATACAAATATAATCTCATTATATTTTATTTTCTCTTGATTTGATGCTTTACTAAATTTTATTTTACAAGTAAGATTACCAAACGGGCCCAGGGATTTAGGCGGTAATAATAATTGTGTCTTCATATTTGTGGATTGATTTCTTGTGATTGTATGGATTTATGTGTTTGTGCATTTGTCAATCATAGGTCATCGTCTGTGCCATGCACCCAACAGTCTGAATTCTTACATTCAGGTATACATATGGGCCCTGAAACCTCAATCTTTGTCGGATCGGGATTCTGATTTCGTCCCATTTTAACAAGTCATAACAGGGCCAAGTAAACTAGAGACCCGACTGTAACCCACCCCATTTCCGTGCCTTTGCAAATTACAAGGCATAGGATGGTGAAATGAATGGCTCCTTACCTTAGTAGTGAGGTCTTGAGCTCAAACCCTGCCTCCTCACTCTTTGCATATATATATGTGAGTTTTTATTACCTCACATACATGAGTTATGTTTATTCTCCTCGCGAGTTTCCATCACCTTACATGTGTAAGATGTGTTTATCTCTCATCTCATGTGTGAGCTCTTAATCACCTCACATGAGTGAGTTGTGTGACTTAGGGTCCCACCCCTTCTTGCGTTAAAAAAAAAAAAAAATGACACAATCACCTAACAGATTTATTCTCAAGAACTTTTCTTTATTTCAATAACCTTCATTATACAAGAAATCATACCAATGTGATCCAATTCCCCTCAACAACTGTAACAAAAGAAAAACAAATAAGTGTAAGAAAAAGATTAACCCATTGCCATTTTACTGTTCATAATCACTTTCAAATCTTCCTTCTCTTGTTAGTGACCTGTGAATCTACTGCAAGTAGAAGGCACAGAATGATAGGAAGGAGGCCCCGAGCAGTCCCACTGCAGGAGCGATTGCAGTCGAGCCGCTGTGCATTGCAGGTCCGGGTGCCAGGGCAGAGCTCTCATCAGCCGCAAGGACCGCGCTCGCATAAGCAGCAATGAAGAGGATGGAGCAGGTGATCTTCCTCATGTCCATGGTGATGGGGAAGGGCCGAGTATTGCTGATGGAGAGTATCACTCTAATTTGGGCCTGATTCTTTTAAGTTGGATGAGATGATATCTCACCCTTTCTTTCTATGCAGGCCTGAGGAGAGGATGTGGGGGGTGGAGAGACTTTTATAGGTAGGATTTGTGGAATGTTTCTTCATGGGAGAGAATTGTTAGGCTTTCTGTTTTGTCTCGATCGTCAAGTGAATCAATTTGTGAAGTGGTTAAAGTGGTTGAAGGAAACGGATCTTCTTACGTGCCTGCATTTGCATGGAATCGGTTCGTCCACATAAATTAGACAACAAAAATTTGAATGAGATGCTTCACAAGTGGGTCGATCAGTTGGTGGTATATTTGTCCAACCTGATCATGATCTGTATTGAACCCAAATCCTACACGGACGGAATTTGAGTACAAATACCCTACCTGATCATGATCAGTGTAGTTAGGGTTGACAGTTCGGGTAGAGTGCCCATTTTCTATCTTGTAGTTTGCCTTTCAATAGATATGAGATAATTTGTTTGGAAATGTATCAAATCTAGAGTGTGGACTAGCTATCGTACAACAGGGAAATGTTTGCGTACATCCTTACGTCGAGAACTTTCAACAGACCCACCTTATGATTGATCCAAACTGTTCAGACACATGGGACCTCTCTTAATAGTCAACGGACCTAGGTTTGTACCTAGCGAATGAGTTGGACCGTTGAATCGAGAATCAATTTGTTTATCTAATTTAAAGTCATTACGCTCATGGGCCATGACTCAAGTGGTTAGAGGCTAGAGATTGACCCCATTTTTTAGCATCTGAATTTATTGAGTGGATCTTTCGATCCCCCATGTCCTATGATCCGTGGGGCCTAAAGTGGGCCCTTGTAGCCGGTGTGCATCATGAGTTGGTTCAAATTTGTTTATTGAACTAATAAGCCCTGGACCTTAAAGTTGATTGTGTTAAATCTTCATAGATTAATTTTGAGTAATTTGTGAAAATGTCCCAACATATATAGATTTAATTTTCTGCACTTTTGTGAACTTCCAAGTCATGATCCGAAACGTTCAATATTCTCATTATTAATGATAAGCATCAAGGCATTTAATTTCATCTGTTAAATCTTAATCGATTTTGAAATTTTTGTTAGAAAAAAGCCAAAACATCTAAACACATCTAAAACTATTAGATGTTACTCATTTATTGATGTGAAAATGGTGATTTTTACAAATATTGGAATGTGTTTCACATGTGTACCATTTACATATGTAAAACTCATTTTCTTATCCAATGTGTAAAAAGGCAAACGATCCCTTAGCACTTTTGGCACCTTGCTATAGAGACACTTAGTCTCTTATCATGATCATCATTTATTTTGCTACATTGGGCTAATGGTCTAGGGTGTGGCACTTTTAGCTTGGAGACAAAGATTGATCCCTCGGCTTCAGTGTAGAACTAAGATGCCAACACCACTTAACCATCAGTGTGTTTGCAGTTTCATTTCTTTTGTTACAATGTATATTATTCATTTTTCATATGTTATCAACTTATTCAACCTTAAGAGTAGGGTTCCCATTAGAGAAGAACTTAAGGAAGGTTGAATGCCCATTAGAGTAGAACTTGGCCCAAAGCAAATGTGGCTCTGAATATTAATTTTGAGTGGTTTAGATTTTATTAGTGGGTTACATTGATGGATCAATAGGCACTGGCCACATGCATATAAGACACGTGATTTCAATCCCTTTACGTTATGTATATTGATGAATGATGAATGTGAGTTTGACATTTTACTAGTAAAAGGATTTATTTTTCAGATAAGGGGTCGCATCAATAACATTTTAAATTCAAAATTCCCTCCATTTAAAAAAAAAAATGCAAAAAGACTTCTTTCTCCACTAAATGACAAAAAAGCTCTACTTTTTTATACAAAAAGTTAAAAGAATTTCATACCAAACAACTAAAAATAAAATACAAATATAATCTCATTATATTTTATTTTCTCTTGATTTGATGCTTTACTAAATTTTATTTTACAAGTAAGATTACCAAACGGGCCCAGGGATTTAGGCGGTAATAATAATTGTGTCTTCATATTTGTGGATTGATTTCTTGTGATTGTATGGATTTATGTGTTTGTGCATTTGTCAATCATAGGTCATCGTCTGTGCCATGCACCCAACAGTCTGAATTCTTACATTCAGGTATACATATGGGCCCTGAAACCTCAATCTTTGTCGGATCGGGATTCTGATTTCGTCCCATTTTAACAAGTCATAACAGGGCCAAGTAAACTAGAGACCCGACTGTAACCCACCCCATTTCCGTGCCTTTGCAAATTACAAGGCATAGGATGGTGAAATGAATGGCTCCTTACCTTAGTAGTGAGGTCTTGAGCTCAAACCCTGCCTCCTCACTCTTTGCATATATATATGTGAGTTTTTATTACCTCACATACATGAGTTATGTTTATTCTCCTCGCGAGTTTCCATCACCTTACATGTGTAAGATGTGTTTATCTCTCATCTCATGTGTGAGCTCTTAATCACCTCACATGAGTGAGTTGTGTGACTTAGGGTCCCACCCCTTCTTGCGTTAAAAAAAAAAAAAAATGACACAATCACCTAACAGATTTATTCTCAAGAACTTTTCTTTATTTCAATAACCTTCATTATACAAGAAATCATACCAATGTGATCCAATTCCCCTCAACAACTGTAACAAAAGAAAAACAAATAAGTGTAAGAAAAAGATTAACCCATTGCCATTTTACTGTTCATAATCACTTTCAAATCTTCCTTCTCTTGTTAGTGACCTGTGAATCTACTGCAAGTAGAAGGCACAGAATGATAGGAAGGAGGCCCCGAGCAGTCCCACTGCAGGAGCGATTGCAGTCGAGCCGCTGTGCATTGCAGGTCCGGGTGCCAGGGCAGAGCTCTCATCAGCCGCAAGGACCGCGCTCGCATAAGCAGCAATGAAGAGGATGGAGCAGGTGATCTTCCTCATGTCCATGGTGATGGGGAAGGGCCGAGTATTGCTGATGGAGAGTATCACTCTAATTTGGGCCTGATTCTTTTAAGTTGGATGAGATGATATCTCACCCTTTCTTTCTATGCAGGCCTGAGGAGAGGATGTGGGGGGTGGAGAGACTTTTATAGGTAGGATTTGTGGAATGTTTCTTCATGGGAGAGAATTGTTAGGCTTTCTGTTTTGTCTCGATCGTCAAGTGAATCAATTTGTGAAGTGGTTAAAGTGGTTGAAGGAAACGGATCTTCTTACGTGCCTGCATTTGCATGGAATCGGTTCGTCCACATAAATTAGACAACAAAAATTTGAATGAGATGCTTCACAAGTGGGTCGATCAGTTGGTGGTATATTTGTCCAACCTGATCATGATCTGTATTGAACCCAAATCCTACACGGACGGAATTTGAGTACAAATACCCTACCTGATCATGATCAGTGTAGTTAGGGTTGACAGTTCGGGTAGAGTGCCCATTTTCTATCTTGTAGTTTGCCTTTCAATAGATATGAGATAATTTGTTTGGAAATGTATCAAATCTAGAGTGTGGACTAGCTATCGTACAACAGGGAAATGTTTGCGTACATCCTTACGTCGAGAACTTTCAACAGACCCACCTTATGATTGATCCAAACTGTTCAGACACATGGGACCTCTCTTAATAGTCAACGGACCTAGGTTTGTACCTAGCGAATGAGTTGGACCGTTGAATCGAGAATCAATTTGTTTATCTAATTTAAAGTCATTACGCTCATGGGCCATGACTCAAGTGGTTAGAGGCTAGAGATTGACCCCATTTTTTAGCATCTGAATTTATTGAGTGGATCTTTCGATCCCCCATGTCCTATGATCCGTGGGGCCTAAAGTGGGCCCTTGTAGCCGGTGTGCATCATGAGTTGGTTCAAATTTGTTTATTGAACTAATAAGCCCTGGACCTTAAAGTTGATTGTGTTAAATCTTCATAGATTAATTTTGAGTAATTTGTGAAAATGTCCCAACATATATAGATTTAATTTTCTGCACTTTTGTGAACTTCCAAGTCATGATCCGAAACGTTCAATATTCTCATTATTAATGATAAGCATAAAGGCATTTAATTTCATCTGTTAAATCTTCTCATCGATTTTAAAAATTTTGTTAGAAAAAAGCCAAAACATCTAAACACATCTAAAACTATTAGATGTTACTCATTTACTGATGTGAAAATGGTGATTTTTACAAATATCGGAATGTGTTTCACATGTATACCATTTACATATGTAAAACTCATTTTCTTATCCAATGTGTAAAAAGGCAAACGATCCCTTAGCACTTTTGGCACCTTGCTATAGAGACACTTAGTCTCTTATCATGATCATCATTTATTTTGCTACATTGGGCTAATGGTCTAGGGTGTGGCACTTTTAGCTTGGAGACCAAAGATTGATCCCTCGGCTTCAGTGTAGAACTAAGATGCCAACACCACTCAACCATCAGTGTGTTTGCAGTTTCATTTCTTTTGTTACAATGTATATTATTCATTTTTCATATGTTTTCAACTTATTCAACCTTAAGAGTAGGGTTCCCATTAGAGAAGAACTTAAGGAAGGTCGAATGCCCATTAGAGTACTAGAACTTGGCCCAAAGCAAATGTGGCTCTGAATATTAATTTTGAGTGGTTTAGATTTTATTAGTGGGTTACATTGATGAATCAATAGGCACTGGCCACATGCATATAAGACACGTGATTTCAATCCCTTTACGTTATGTATTTTATTTACATCTTTTACACATTACTAATTTGATGGTGGCCAAACTCCGACTGAAGTGAAATTTGACCCAAAGCCAATACATTGAGGGACATTTAATTTGAGCAATAATTTACCTTGAGCAATAATTTAGATGTAAGTGTAACCCATGATGGATTTATAAGTCTTTCAAGAGACCCATTGTGATGAAACATGAAGATAAGATAAAGACACAGCATGTGATGCAAAGGTGGTCTTCTTGACCTGACCCACGAAACCCAACTTGATCCGAAGGCCTAGATGAGATTAATGACTTTAACAAGCCTTCGAAGGGGATTGTTTGCACTTTACACTAAAAGCATTAAGAGATGATCTAAGCTATTAGTTACATGATGATATTTATACACATTTAAATAGAGACAACTTGCCCTTCTCTTTTCCAATCCAAACCATTTGGCCTGATACGTAGCTAGGGCTTGACATTTTGGGCCAGCTTTACATGTGATCCTAGCCTAATTTTGATGCGTTATTATAATAAATTGGCTAGAGTTGGAAAGACCCTAGCTAGCTCAGCCCAAGCCTCTCTCTTTTGCAGCCCCCAATTGTGGCTTCTTCTACCACCCCTGAAAGGATTTTTTTTTTTTTTTCACCTACCTTTACAGCATCAGACGGGCCACACCTCCGACCCAGCCCATGGGAAGCTAATTAAAATTGGTCTGGTTTGTTGGGCCGGGTTTAAACATGCTTAAATGCCCACTGTATAGCCTAGCATTCTTGTCTCTAATGCCTTTTAATTGTGCCTAACTTTCAAGCCAATTGTCTAGATCCATACCTGAATATTAAGGCCAATTTCTCACTGAGCTAGGCTGGACTTGTCTTTGCCTGGCACAAACCAGACCCATGCCAAACCACACGTACTTATCTCAAAAAAGTTTCCAAAGACTCATAGTTTGGATGTTTATATTTGTAACTAATTTCCTACTTCTTACCTATATCTTGAAGACTCTTTAGGGCCTGTTTGTTTAGTAGAATCCTAAGAATTCATGTTCAGAGGATTTGTAAATTCTCCAAAAGTTGTTCTTAGTGGAATTCTTAAATCCTTCTCTCCACTAAAGCATCCTGAGATTGAGAATTCCAAAGGTTGTTCCTGACTTTTTAGGCAGTTTTTTCACAAGAATTCATAGAATTTTTATTTGGAGAATTTGTGAATGCTCCAAATCTTGTCCTCCAAGTGGAATTCCTAAATCCTCCTCAGCAGAGTTTTATTTACAAATGTTAAAGAGCATGGAAATAAGAAAATCTCAAAGGTTATTTGAGGGTTTCAGCTGTTAGGGATTTTGAATTCTGCCAGAGAAATAGGGCATTTCTAAATGCCAAGAGGACACCTTTTAAACTTGTATTAGAAATTTCAGACAAATCAAATTCTCATGATCAGGAGTTTTGTGAAAGAAACAGGGCCTTCAAGTTGATGGAATTCAAAATTCTAACAAAAACCGCTACATAAGGAGATTCCAAGGGACTACTATCACATCATTATCTTTAAATTTCCAAACATCATAAATTCCAATTTGGAATTTGCTAAAGTAACAGGCCTATAGAGTACTCATAAGTTTCTTTACATTTGCTTCTTTATAAGGCAATTGAAATAAGGAATGCCAATTATATGAATGCGTGGAAAGTAGAGTCCGGATCCGCCCTCTCTTACACCCTCCCGTGAATAGGGTGTTTGGAACTCTATCATGAGGCCACGTAATGATAATCTGGACCATAATTGTCATACGTTCCAATGATACACCCTCAAGTTTCACTTCAATAGATGGTGGTCCCACCATAAAACCGAAGACGTGACTCATAAGTCATAATCAGAAAAAGGCATATGATTAATAATACATAAGATCGTGCTAATCATAATATCAGTGACATACTCAATCTTTTGGTGTGACCAAATTGTATTGAAGTGAAATTTGAGGATATGTTACTGGAGAGGATGGTGTTCATCTTGAACAGTCCTGATTATTATTACGTGGGCCCAAAAGTGGAGTTCCAGACAACCCACTCAAGAAAAACTTGTAGTAAGTTGTAATAAATCAGTCATAGACACTAGCAGGGGATCCGGACTCGTTAAGGAGTACCATTACCATCCAACTGATTGAAATTGTCTAATAATAGGAACCTGTCCTTGGTCAACTATTTTCATGCGCATGCAAATACGTAACAATTTCCATGTTCTTCTCATCACAATACACATGGGTGTTTTCATTCCACATACTAAAGAAAGAAAGAAATTCCATCCTTGGAACAACAACCACAAATTCCACCTATAAATCCCCTTCTTCTCCATCCCTTCAATCCATCCTCAGGTCTGCAAATAAGGGTGAGATCTCATTAATAAAACAGTAATCTCATCCAAATAAACCACTCCAGCCACATTTCTTTTATTACTCTCTTTGAGCTTTTCGCCATGGACATGAGGAAGATCTCCTTCGCCATCCTTGTCATTGCCGCTTTAGCAACTCTTGCTATTGCAAAAGGTGATGCGAAGGCCGCCGCAGCCGCCAAGGCGCCTGCCCCGGCCACAGCTGCAGGTGGAGCTCACAGCGGCTCACCTACGGCTGAGCCCGCTGGAGGGGCGGCCGGGGGTTCGGCACCTGGGCCTGCAGCAACCAGCGGCTCAACCGCAATTGAACCTGTTTTCGGGCTGCTTGGGGCCTTTGTGTTGTCATTCTTTGGCTTCTACTTACAGTAGCCTAACAATTCACAGAAAAAAAAAAAAAAAAAGTGAGGAAGTTTTGGAGGGAGGAATGAGAAGCAGAAAAGAGAAAGACTGATTTCATGAGAATCATCAGTTCTTAGAGGCCGGTTGAACTTTTCCAATTTTTAATTCTCTCTCTCCTCTTATTAATTATTTTTGTTATATTTAATGATGGGCTTCCATCGGATTGTTATCCATTTGCTTTGTGATGGATGTTGATGCAATAAAGAAGTGTTTTGAGTCATGTAGCTTGTTGGAATATTTTGCCAACATATTGAAGTGTTGTGACAAATCACTATATGAAGAAATTCGAAATTAAATATTTTTCTATCCATGTACATTGAGTGAATGAATGAATGATTGTGATTATGCATGCATGCATTTTCTAGTACTATGCCTTATAGATATTGTACGATGGCCTTGCATTAAGGTGCAAGTAATTGAATTGAGTTTGTGAGGATTGTACCGGTTTTGTTCTTTGGCATTGAATTGAGAAATTTTGGATCTGGAATGGTATATAATAACTGACCCAAACCTTTGATTTGGGCCTAAACCCCGGATAAAAGTCTGTATGCTCTAATGGGATTTAAACGTTTGGGTTCAGGCTGGACGATTTGCCAACTGGGAGGAGACAGGTTAAAATTCTAGGGTCCATGAAGGAATCAGACCCAAATCCATACTCGTCTGGTTTTTGTTTGTTCGTTTTGTACTTGGGCCTGGATATAGGTGAATCCGGCCTGAATCTAGCCCATTGACAGCGTTGAGAGTACAGGTTGATGGGTGGAAACATCACCCAACCAACTGATGTACTTTGTGGACTCCAAGGTGGCCAAAAAGGCCATGAAGATGCCCATAAATGGAAGTCACTTTCTCTTTTAAGCAATTTTTAAGTGAAACATGCTTTGAACTTTTTTTTGGGGGGGAAAGATGAGTGTATATATTCCAAAAAGAACTAATGGTACAAAGATGAGGAAGCAATGCTCCAGACAGGAGCACACCACCAAAGAACAAAAAGACAGCCCACAAGTTGGGCCAGCCAAAAGAGCCCATGTACTAGCTAGGCAAACTGAGGAATGAGGCAATCTCAATAGCTAGATAGAAGCTTGGACATCAGAAGCCAACAAAAAAAAAAAAAAGAGGCTAATTGTTTCTCAGTTGATCATCATACATCAAAGCCTCTGTCAGAGATGAATTTTTTTTTTAATTTCTTTTTTAGCTGCTTTTTGAACTTTCTATTTTAGTGGATGATGTTTTAATAGTTTTCATTGAAAAAGCTACTGCCAAAAAGTAATATAAAATAAAAAGGAGTGGCAATAGGTGCAATAAGTTGCATTTCTACCTCTCCCCCTAGGAAATCAAATCCTCTTATTTCTGAAAAATCTATTCATTCATTTTCGTTTTCCCAGGGAAGAGGGTGTCACACAAAAGTTCTTAAGGGCATGTTTGTGCAAAAGGTTTTCCGCAGAAGTGGAAGGCCCCTTATCTCGCGGTGCGATAGGTATATATTTGGTGCATCACAAATAGCCTCGGAAAATAGTTCTTTTAAAACTAATTTTCTTTGCAAGTGTAGAATTCAAAGTCTGACCACCCCTGTCAGATTTGCATTTCCATGGAAAAGGGAGCGGGTTTCCTCTTCTGTGGCTTACACAAACAAGCATTAAGAGTGGGCTCATGAAAAATCAAGACAATAATTCTCTACATGTGGAATTAAAAGAGGAGAACATCTAAAGGTGAGAAACAAGATATTCTAAAATCTGGTTTATTTCTTGCTTGTGTCCACAATTGTTGGCTCAGTTTAGCTTAGTTCTATCAATTGTTGTTTAACTGAATTAGGCCCAGTTGGTTATGGTCATGTGTTTCCGATGTATTGCAGTTTGTAACTGCTTTCCGTTTTGTCCAGTTCTGTTAGCTGTCTTCTTTGGATAGGTGTTTATATAAACGTCATGTGACTCATGTAATTCATCTCAGTTACTTAATGTGTATCTTCTTCTGAGATCATCTCTCTCCGGAATCTTCTTCTCCTCTGTTTCTCTTAGTTTCATTGGTTATTTTATACAGCCATAATCCATGAAGGAATAATTATGCAATCCATCTTTATATATGCAACCATAATCCATGAAGGAATAATAATCTAACCCATCTTTATGCAACCATAATCCATGAAGGAATAATAAGTTGATCATAGGTGGAATGGAATACAAGTTAGCAATCCATCCAATTTAGAACATTGGATCCCCATAACATAGTTGATCAGGACTTGGTTTGGTGTAAAAAATTGGACCCCTTGGGGGGCGGGGTGGGGGGTGGGGGCAGAAGGGAAGACGAGTGCATTTTTTTCAATTTGTGACCCAGTGGTGATTTGCTTCCACTGGAATGGAATGAGGTGAAACTTCACCAACCAAAAGCCTCACATCTAGATCAGTGACCACTAGTATATCATCGTTAGGAAAATAGTGAGCAGACACTTCTGACCATCTTATAAAGTGCTGGCTTTTAATTGGAAATACTTGAATTGGAATGAAACTTCCTTCACCCCCTCATATAAGTCAAGCAGCTACTGCCTATGCAATCCGTGATTGTGGATCCAACAGAATACAATTAATAACTTGAGAATCATTAATGGAGCCAAGCCAATTAATTTATTGAGAAGAGGAAGACAATCGACTCATATCAATAAACTCAAATTAGCAAAAACAATTCAGAAGCTATATCTTCTTCTCTTACACTGATTGTTATTTATACATCATCCCTTTGTAAAGAATGATAATCCTTAAGAGCATGTTGGTAATAAGAAGAGAAATCCATGGATATGAGGGTTCTTCAATGCCCAATGTGTGGGGGCATTCCCCTGATACCGAGATAAGACTTGGCTTTGGTAATTGTATCAACTAGGTCTATCTTGATCTCGGTTTCTTGAAGCTCGGTAACAGTACCGTTTCGTACCGAGCTCGAGCCAGCTTCGGTAAAAGCACCTGCGAAGCTCATCTCGGCCTAATACTGCTCGGTAATGGTATCAACCATGTGCAGCCCGGCAATGGTGCCAAGGTGCATCCACCGGCCATTTCTCTCAGCCAGGTCTAGTTGACCGAGGTCAATACAAGATGTCAGTTAGCATTAATAAAAGTACGGCTAGGCTATGCTACATAACGAGCTGACAGATAAGATGTGCGCCGGATATAGATAAGGGGTCGTCCATATCTAAATGTCAGATCAATCATCACGCAGAAAGTCAAGATATGGTCCGATGAGACACTACCCCCACCTACCTCCATTAAGGAAATGATGTAACACCCCAATTCCGGATACCGATATAATCGTTCAAATACCCGAAGTTGGCGCTCTACTTCCCGGAAAATCCGAGAACTTCCAAGATCGTAGGCCGCAGTGAGGTCCAATTTAAAACTTTTTGACCAATATAATACTCAATGGTTAAAATTTGCAGAAGCATAACAATTAAATAAAGCGGAAGCAATTTGGTATCATATCTATTAAATGTGAGCAGAACAATAGTCTAGTTAAAAAGGTTCAGTGTTAATCAAAGTTAATACACATTTGATTTCTACCCAACTCACTACAAAAATTCCTCTCAAAGCCCAAAATAAGGTGGACTCTCAAAACCCATGTAGATCATCTCCGCCCTCCGGCTCGACATCCGTGTCGGCCTGGCCCCATGCGAACTCTTCAGCAATCGGCGCCTCTACAAGCGCTAGTGCATCCTCAGGGATCTATGGGTCAAGGCCTAAGCACCAAAGAAGGGTCAGATCTAAAAGATCTGGCGAGTCACAGCATACTACTAACATAGAGCATATATATCAAAGGAATAGAGACAAGTAAATAAGTTAAAGAATGACAAGGTAAAGAACTAGGCAGTTGAGCAGTATAATCATAAGGAATCAGGATAATATAAAACATCTAATCTACAACGAAATGGCACATTCACACGAGCTGGAATACCGCGGGATATTATGCCGCGGCCCTCCCATATTGAACACAGTTGCGGCGGGGAATACTCACCAGTGCTGGGAATTACTAATCCCGCAAATCACTCATCATCTCATCACACTCATCACTCAAGACCGGACACGGTATCACACCGTCCGTCTTAACCACATAGCTCATCATGATAGCTTCTCAACTCTCAAATAGCTCCTACCGGAGATGATCAGTCCACAGGCTGAGCTTAAATCAACCGAGTGAATGTTCATGCCGACTCGAGAATACTCTAAGGGTCTGTGTCTGTCTAGGCTCTGCCTTGCGTGAACAAGGTCTTAACCAAGTCTCTAAGAGGTTTATACATCAATCAGTCTATGGATTATATTCTAAGTCCAAGCCCACTCGTTGGATCCATACCAAGGCCCATCAAATCCGTGGCCTGGTCTAAAACCGTCCAAACGAGGCATCATATCCATTTACTACTGATAAACAGTTCATTATATTCCATCATGGCTCAAAAGCCCAATATAAACTACCTCTTCCAAGTAAAGGTACACATCTCACACTTAGGCCCAATAAGGGCCCGCCTAGACACAGACACGGGTCAATGTTCTCCAAATCATACTAACGGGTCACCTCTAAGATATCCTAGGTTCAGGTCCTCCATTTATATTTAATTAATAGTTACAGCTACACTAAAGATTTAAGATTGACAGCATTAAACAAGGTGAAGTGTGAACTTCAACATGAGAATCAATAGGGAAATACAACGGTCCAATCCTAGGTAATGAGCCACGTTTAGGTTCAGGTCTATCTCCGGTAATTTGATATCTAAACGAAGTCACTGATGCCATATGATACCGTGTTTGGTGCTTAGGAGGTTATGGGCATCATTGACCACTCTTAGGGGTCAAATCATCTTAGATTAAACGACCGAAACCCTAATCGGTGGCCCCCACGAGTCAAGGTCGAGCCACGCCATTGACTCGTGCTTGACACATTGATGGAAGTTCATTTGGATGGTCAATGGGCCCCACAATCGATCAATCATAGAACAAATGCTAAACTCACATCTTAGTGTTCACAGTGTGGCAGGTCGACCTGGCAAGGGTCGGGTCGATCTGCTCCACTGGAATCAAAGTTGGGACTTGGTTTGGATTCTGGAATTTCCAGTGTACCCGATTGACCAGGTGGTCAGCCAGTCGATCTGGTACATAGGTGTACCTGAGTTAACAGATTCCAGGCCAAATCTAACTTTTGTACTAAAGTCTGGGTCTGATGGAAAAATCCAAGTCATACACAAACTATACGAATTGGGTTCATAAAATACTCAGGGCTTAATCAAATTATAAAAGCTAATGAAATTTCTAAAGGTGTAAATCTAAAGGGTTCAAACTAATTTAAATTAATTAAAGACTAAGGGGTCTTTTATTTCTAATTCCTAAAATTAATAGGGTTTCATAAAGGCTAAGGGTCCTACTTTCCTAATTTTCTAAAACTAATGGGTCCCATTATACACATAAGAACTAAATGTTTTATTTTAATTAATAAAGCTAATGGGTTATGGATTAGTGGGCCCCACTGGGCCCAGCTCCAATTTGGTTCAATAAAAACTAAGGGGTTTATATTTCCAATTTATGAAAATTAATGGTACTAATTAAAAACTAAAGGATTAATTTTAATTAATACAACTAGTGGTTATTGGATCAGTGGGCCCCACTGGGCCCAGTCCTAGATCAGTCCTCATCATCATGGTCACTAAGCAGCCCCGGATCCAATGTCCGGACCCGATCTGAAATCAGGGACCCACCTGGGCCCCATAATTTCAGTGGACCACACTTTCCCATACTCCCTCGCGTCACATCATTTCCCATGCTCCCATGGACCACCCTTTCCCCCACTCATCTCTTCTTCACTCAAAGCACTCAACAGCAAGCAACAGAACCTGAAGGACGTTGTAACAGAAGCAAGTTTCTCGCCTGATACATGGAGAAGCAACGATCGTGGGCCCCACTGATCAAGGGCCCACGATCAGCCCTCATCATCTGGGTCGCCCAAGGTGGCCCTACACGATGTGGGATCCGGATCTCCAAGGGTGGCCCACCTGGACCCCACTGATCTCAATACAAAAAACCCAAAAAAACTCTCTGTTTTCCATTATAGTGACTGTAACAGTCACTCTTCTTCACCCATCCATCCAATTTCTAATCTATTAATTCTATACAAATCCACAAAAATAGATTTCTCTCATCCATCAATGGCCAATAGTCCATCTATTCTAAGCTCAAAGGTAAATCTACAGATCCACATTAACTGAATGGAAATGACTGAATCAATGAAAACAGAAATATACATTCTATGTTAAGAGTGTAGTGCACTTGCCTTAGTAAAGGAAAGATGGTTTGTAGAGAGAGAGAATTAGAGGAGAGAGAATCCCAGCTGAACAGAGAAGGAGAAGAAGAAGAAGAAGAAGATACAGCAGTAGCAGCTCCTTAATGCAAATCCCAGCAGTAACAGTCCCAGCACAACAGTCCACACTCAATGGAGAAGAAGGAGAAGAATGAGAGAGGAAGAAGGAAGATGAAGTAGCAACTATTGCAGCAGCTCCAAGAGTTCTCCCAGCACAAACAGCAGCTCCCAGGTGAAGAAATGAGAGAGGAAGAAGGGAGGAATTGAGATGAACAGTTGCTGGGATTTATTGGGAAAGGGGTTGGTTTTATAACTTTGGGGGAGGGGTTAAGGACTGAAATAGCCTTTAGGTTATCATATAATTAGGGTTAGGGTTAGGGGTATTAAGGTCTTTGGGTAGGAATGTTCTAGAGAAGCACCCTTTTTTTTACACTAAACCCCCTCTAGTTAACTAAAAACCAACTAAGGACCTCCTAGCACTATTAAACCCTAGGATTAACAAAAACATCCTACTAACCACAAAGTTAACTCAACTAAGCTAGTCTAACTATAACTTAGGAAAATCTAACTAATTACCCTGATTAACCCCTAATTAGTACAATTAACTAATAATTAGCAATAATTAGTATTTAAAATAGCAATTAGAGGGCCCACAAAGGGTGGGGCCTCACAAATGATGTATAGTCCGATGGGACAGTACCTTCACCTACCTCCACTAAGGAAGGATCTGAGGTGCCCACCACCTATATATATATGCAAAAGGCGAACCCCAAAAAGGTAATCCATCATATGATTAGATACACATATACTCATTCTAACTCTCCCTTTTATTCTTCTTCTGCTTAGTGACTGAACTAACTTAGGCATCGGAGTGCCTTCGGCTGATAGCAGCCAAGGGCCTCTGACCTCTGTCTTCTCTTCCTTTCAGGTTCGAGACATCCAATCTTCCCGAATAAAGCTTAACAGAAATCCAGCGAGTATTATAACCCCTTAAACCAAGTCCGTAATTTTTAGGCACTTACACCCTATGATAGGGATTCCTTGTTGAGAATTTGTATAGTTGATGATTTCACATCGATATTGGTGTGAATCGATGCATATATATGGAAAAAATCGATTGGAGTGTGTAAATTGATTAAAGTGGCGATTTTCGAATCCTACGAGGGGAGGTCGAACCTGAAATTCCTAAAAAAAATAGAATTTCTCAAGGTCCAAATATCCTTAGAGATTTACAATCGACAAACTTGAGTTTTTCACAATTTTGTAAAAAATGAAAATCTTTTCCTAGAGGATTTGGCTGCCAAACGCAACTTAAAGGAAGTCCACTCTTAAACAATTTCTCTTGAACTAAAAGAATTTATGAGATAAAACCTACTTACATTTTCAGCCAGATAAAAATTATATCTTGCTTATAAAATGAGGCAGGGCTGGTGCGCCTAGATGAGGTGGACCTGGGTCTTGCCCTCAGCCTTTATATTTGGCCTCCTCTTGGGCTGCATTACCCCTAATCCACAAGGCACTCTACACATATATACTCTCTCCTTAGGGGCCCCCAAATGTCCCATTTAATTTTACACTGAAATGTCTGTTTTCCAGCTTGTTGAAGTGCATCTTATTCTTTGGCAGTGAGGAGGATATGATAGAAGAGCTGAAGAGGTATGCCATGATGCAAGGTTTTGCAAAGTGAAATTGTGACTTTATGGTTGCGGTCCAAAATTTGTTTAATCTGAAGGATCTAGTAGAAAATGAATTAATTATGTCTCGAGCTTAATTTAAAAAAAGGCCTGCCTTGGCCCCATGAGGGGATGAAAACTCCTAGCTAACTAGATGGATGGCATCATAAAAACAGCAACAATGAAATTAGCAAGAGAGAAACTTGTATGCTTTCTAGGCACGTTTGGAAGAATAAAAGGTAGAGATGTAGAGATCTTGACTTTTCTAGTCATTAAATTAGTATGGTAATTGCTAGGTATTCATTTCTCATCCCCCTCAATTCAATTTTCATTAAAATATCAGAGATTATTTCATTATAATTTTATGGATATTCTCCTTTGTTCTTCATTTTTAACTACATAGAAAGACAATATTAGATATTCAATTACACAAACAAACACGCCCTGAGTGTAGACTCTGTCGTATTGGAATGGGTTCAAGTGGACTAGGCACGATTCCAAATGGGCTTACTTTTGGCACTTTTCCTAACCAAAATGCCCAATTACATTGCCTGCATGGCCTTTACATTTACTAGGGGGCTAGGTTGAGGACTAACTATAAGACCCATGAGTTAGATTTAGCCCCACATATGATGCCCAATAAATAAACCGGCTGAAGTCACACGAGCTTCACGTAAACCCAAGTCTAGCTCATTTTCAGTCCGGGTCATGATGAAAAGGAACCCATAATTTCTAGTTTTCACCGACAATATTTTTTTATATATATAATGCAGGTTCCCATTCCTTTGGGTTAGAATAATTCTACGGGCCTAGAAGAGAAAGACAGATAAAATTCTCCTGTGGCCTCAGTGTGGTAGTGGAATTTGAACCCACAACCTCCGGTGTAAACTATGGTCCTAGGCCAATAGCAGTTCTGGCTATTTTTAAAACAATGCTCATGAAAAGATGAAGACATAATTCATGGCACAAGGCTTCTTTATTTCATTAATGATCATCAGGAAACAAAGAGATATATACTAACGTGATACAACTTCTTCTCATCTAATGTAAAACAACAAATTATAATTGAAGAAGAATCAATTAGAGAAGGTCAATCAGCAAAAGCAGAAATAGTTCTCATGTAATCTACTATCTTCAGCTTTTTATCCTTCCTCTGAGGACCTCCATTCTCTTTGTGAGGTTACTGCAAGAAGGCAAGAAATGATAGGAGTGAGAGTGAGGCCCCCACCAGACCTGCAACAGGTGCAACCGCAGCCGTGCCACTGTGCATTGCCGGGGCCGCTGCCGGGGAAGAGCTCTCATCGACAGCAATGCCGACAACTGCGCTCGCAGTGGCAGCTGCAACAAGGATTGCACAGGTGATCTTCCTCATGTCCATGGCGGAGAATGGCGAAAACCTCAAGGAGAATGATCACCAAAATCCGGCGTATGTACTAAGTCTGAATGAGACGAGATCACCCCCTTTTCTTCTTGCAGGCCTGAGGAGCAAATGAGATTGAAGAGGCATTAATTTATAGGTGGAATTTGTGAATCTTGTTATGAGAGAGAGAGAGAGAGAGAGAGAGAGCAGTTATAATCTTTGTTTTTCTTCTGTGGATTCAGTTATTCCATGTTCAAAGAGGAGAGAGTGAGGCACCATGTGTTTGCATGTGCATGAAAATAGGGACGTGAAGTCGAGTAGAGAACTTTTTTGTTTCGTAGTCTATTGTTTGAACTTTGAATTGGTCAATATAGAAGAGGGTGGATATTGCCAACAAATGCTAAAAAGAATAACCACTCAAATAAAACACCCCATCCTTTTTCATTGATGGTGAGGCAACCCTCTTGAAATCAAAAAAGTTCATCATGTTTGAAATACTTTAAATCAATCCAATGGTGAACCCTGCTTCTGGCAGACTAAAATTAGGGTTAGTAATGTACAGAAATAGATGAGAATGGATCCCGGAACTAAATACCCAAAGAACCTGAATTGGAAAAACAACAAGATGCAGAATCAAAATTTTAATTTGGGTTAGGATTTGGGTCCATGTATTGCATACCCATGGAACCAAATACCCACTGCGACAAGCATACCTTATGCATAACTATTATAATATATTAAGCTAAAATGTTTTGGATTCGATTTTGACCGGGGGTTATAATTTTGACTGCAAGTTATTCTGTTTTTAAAACTTCTCTCCCTGATCATGCATCTACCTACTTTATCACATTATAATCAAAACCACTTGTAATCACTCCCCACTTTTACTTTACTGCAAAAGCTCTATTTCAATCAAGTTCTGAATTTCCCTTTCTATTCAAATTCTCCTCTTTCTGCCACTAGCTCTTGGATTGAATAATAAGATACTATCACAATATTTCTATTTTTTAATTTTTTTTCTTCTAAAATCTATAAACTTTTTAATGCATGAATATTTAAATTACAATGTTGGTCATATTCTTGCTGAGCACGAATTATTCTGCTAGTGTGTATATTAAGTATGGGCATGTATATATGTGCATTTCTTTTCTCAAATCTAAAATTAATAATTGTAATGCTCTGTGCCCTGTTTTTAAAGGGTTGGAGGAGTTGATAGAGCACACCTTGCTCTCCTTTTTGATCGATCATGTTAGGTTTGGATCTTAGCTTGGTTTGATGTCTCACGTTATCCTAATATCATGGATCCTCAAACGGTGGATTAAGTAATACCTCTTTCAACGATGTCGACCACTCTTATATGGTGGACCTTTTGAAAAGCCAAGAATGATTTTATCTTTAAATTAAGGCATGCCCACTAACCATTTAACCTTACCAAAATCTTATATCCTTTGGAAGCTGAGAAACCCATTTTACCATGACTTTCTAGAATTCAATTCGACGCAAACAATGGGGCTGTACCACTTTACATTGAATTGGACCCTTTGTTTCACTCACATTGCACTAAAGTAAGTTGAACTTGGGAGTGGGGCTCACCAACTGTAAATTTGACCTGCTCAAATTGAAAATCCTTTCTTTAGTGGGCTATTTGTAAACTTAACTCCGGTAGGATTTGGTTCCACTATAAGATTAAATAATGACTTATCTTATGCTTGAGCTTATGCTGGGCCAACTATTAGAGTGATCTTATGATGGAGCCATTAACTATTGAATTTAACTTTGGGGATGATCATTGAAAGGAAGGGTTGTTTATTTCGAATGGTTTTGGTTTTTAATTGGTGAGTGCTATTTTGGAGTTCCACTCTACTCATTCATTGAATATGATTAATGTCATGTTGGTCGGACCAAATTCTATTAGAGTAAAATTTAGGGAGAGCCCGTTGAAAAGTTATTCATTTTGCATGGTTTGAAAATTTTAATATGTGGGCCCATTGTGGAGTCTCACTTTACTAACTCATGGAAAGTGCTATGCAACACTCAAAGAATATGGACTCCTCAAACTTTGCATTAGCATTTTATCTACCCCTTCATGGTTCACCTTGTCAATAGCTTTAATTGACGCTGCCCTCTCAACCATCCATGCTTATCGCATGCACTGTGGTGTATCAAATGATTACAACTAACCACCAAATAACAACTTTTCATTAACCAAGTCTGGATGGATTGACATTTACATGTGACCAGTTATACATGCGTCCTACTTTGATTAAAGTAAGATACAACTCTCAAAACCAAAACAGTAAGAATGGGGATTGTTTTACCGGTTTTGATTAGTATGTTGAACCCTATTATTTAATAACCCTCACAATTTCGTGAGAGATTATGTCTCGAGAAAATGTTGGGATATTATCATAATTAGGGTTTTTCTTTTGATATTATTGAAAAAATTATAAAAACAAATTAATTTTAAGTAATTAATATAAAATATTATCCATTGACTATTGCTTGCCCCTCCTATCATAGACCCACCCACGTAGGGCCATGTATTTGTTTATTGAGGAATCTACCGCACAGGTCCCCGTAGGACTTTATACCACTCTTGAGGTCCCAGAAACATCGTATTTATGGATAAGGTCCTCAAGGTTTTTTTTTTTTTTGTCATTAAGCGATTGATCGATATCGACCACTCTGTGGTAGTTGCTCCCTGATGGTCGATACTGACCATTATATCAGTCAGATTTTCTTCAATATGTAACTGTCTTATTTGCTGAACACAGCAGAATGGTCGATATCGACTATATCACAAAATAACAAAAAAGAAAAAAAAAAGATGAATCTTAGTTTTCTCCCTTGGTTGCTGGTGCTTCATGAATTGACCAGTGACAATCAATACCCAAATGGTAAGATTGGCCCAGCCTTCCGGAGCAAGGTGCAGCTCTAGCCCGTTTAATGCGGTGAGCCAGTGGCCAAAATGGTTCGTTTGCAAACAACCAAGGGCCTGTTTGGGTGTAACTCAAACTCTGCCTAAATGGTCTGTTTGCAATTTAATATGAACAACTAGTTGCAATTTCTTCTCAGTTATTGCCTCTTTCCTTCCTTCTCTTTGTCGCACATGATGACCGTTTTGTGCCATTGCACTGTCCCTTGGCCCTTTGGTTCTGAAAACACCTTGGGTTGTAGTTTTGCTAGATCATAAATTACAGAGCTGGAGTGGTTATGTATCTTGTTTGTTTCAATTTATGGCATTAGAGAATGATCGATATATTATTTCTAAAATCAATGTCATGTTTGGATTTATAGAATTTGGCATCCATGAATCTCATGCTTACCATAATAGCTACTAATTAGTTAACTTTCTTATGGGAGGAGAGGAGATTTTGACATGTAGTGCCGAAATCCAATTATAGGAATTGGAACTAGAAACCCCACGTACCTACAACAGAGAAAGATTTCTCAAGATATGAAATTCACCAAAACCTTTTTAAGGTCCTTCCAACACCTATGGAACAATGTCGATGTTCCTGCAAAACCTTAGAACCCATGGTGCGTAACGAAGGTGTTTGATAAAATACTTGAGAGAGATTTTTCCTCCATTGAATGGTTTGAGAAAGAGATTGTGCTTGTTTTGTGTGTGGGATGAGGTCTTGAATGGGGAAAGAAAAGAAGATGGGCATGTTGAAGTGATCCTCCCTCCTTCTCCTCCTCCAAGGGAGAAAACTCAGACTCGTCTTTTTTTTTTTTTTTGTTATTTCGCGATATGGTCGATATCGACCATATCGCAAAACAACAAAAGGAAGAAGAAAAATGCCACACGATGATTCCTCTCGTGTCCAATGTGATACAAGGTCTTGTTAGGACGTATGAGGTCCTATGAAGATTTGTCCCATAAATTCCTCTTGTTTATTTGAATGGTATAAAGAACAAAAATAATCCTCTCCAATGGGCTCAGACCTTATTTAAATACAAGCCTTAATTGGGCTATGAGCCTCAGACCTTTCGAACATCGGAGGGTCGGGGTCCAACCTCCTACATTTCTTCTCTGGTGAGCTCTTACCTATGATCTATTCTAGCTAGCTTGCCTGTGTTGGACGCAGATCCTAACTCGACCGTTCAATTTTTATGAGACAGGATCCTCTGTCAATGCTATAGGAATTGTGTAATACATGCCTAGAATTGTTCAAGACTAATGTCGTCCCCTCTAGTGATATATCCTCAAGTTTCAATTCAAACAAAGTGGGTTCCGCTATACAATTGAGCACTATGATGAAAATGTGATTAACACCCTCTTCAATAGGGGTGCCACATCAGCGCCATGTTGCTCAATCGTACTGGCCGGACCCACTCCTTTTGAATTGAAATACGAGGATGTATCAGTGGAAGGTTATGGGATCCATCTTGAACAATCCCGATTATCTCCATGTGGGTCTTAGGACTTAGTTCCAAGCATGTGTTATGTGTAGGGATGTAAATGGGTAGGTTCCGATCCGGATCCATGGTGGATCCCGACCCGAACCATTAATGAGAAGATGGAACCGGACCTAGACCCGAAACCGGTTTAGAACTGGTTTTTTGGTTCCGTTAATGAGAAGATGGAACTAGAACCTGAACGGGTTTCGTATATGGGATGGGTCCATGTCTGGGTCCGATTTAGGTAGAGAGTGATTTAGAAAAAAACTAGCTAAATGATAAAATGACAAATGACTCTAGAAAAGGAAGTATCTTTGAGGAGGATTTTTCAAAAATTAAGGTAATATATCAAGTCTCGGGTCCATGGGCTGGAACCAAGGTGGACCCGAGCCAGTTTAGGTCATGGGTAAAAAAAAAAGACCAAAACTCCGACTCATTTACTTATTGAGACCTGAATAAGAACACAAACCCGGTTATTAACGGGTCAAAACCTCCAGGTGATTAGAGAATCGGGGACCCATTTACATCCCTAGTTATATGTGGTTCCTCTGTAATAGTTGTGATTAGGACAGAGATGATCTGGACTCAATTTTTATGAGCAAGTGCTCCGTAAGTCTAGGTCTCGTCCAGCCCGTCACTCATCTGGTTTTAGTTTGATACCACTACCAGTGCCGAAAATTAACATAAAAAGATTCCTAGCCACGTGTCTTCATCCTTACGGCTAGTTTTCAGTACCCAACTTAAGGGGGCCGGGAGCCTAGGACCCCAATCCTCTAGTGAGGAAAGTAGATCTTAGGTGAGGTAAGACAACCCTCAGGTGAGAGAGGCGTGTTAGGAAATTGAGTGTTGGCTAATTCACAGGTTGGACAAAACTCTAGGTCCATTGAGTAGTAATTCTTATTTTTTAGATATGGACTGTGATTGGGCTTCACATTGAAGTTTGAAGGAAGAAAAAAGAAGACAGAAAGGATCAAGTGCGCTGGAATTTTTCGTAATCAGAAACTTGGTCTGCTCGAACGAGCTTTGTCAGAATGCAGGTTGTCGTTAAGATAAAATGAGCACCTACTTGAGCGAGCATCCATCTGCTCGAACGGACGACGTAAGTTCTACGCAAATTAGAAGTTCTATTTCTAATTTTTCACAAACTGCCTATTTGAGTCCTAATTATTTTAGGTAACCATAAGCATTTCCCAAAGCCTATTTAAAGACTCTATGGCTTCCCTAAAGAGACATAACAATACATCTCTCTCATTGTTCCGAGTTAGAAGGCCTAATTGAGAGAATTTTTCTCTAGAGATTTCATAAGCTTGAGCTGCAGAGTTCATCTAGAGAGCAGTTTCTTCTATATTTCTTGTAAAAGATCTAAAGAGTCAAGCGGATTTGAATCTATTACAGTCAACGTATGAAATTATTGAGGTGTGAAACTACACAAAAGGTAACTACAGTCCTTAGGTAGTGATTATCTGAGAAGGGAGATGTGAATATCTTGTAACTGCGAGTTTCATAGTACTTAATTGTTGATCCAGTTTAGATATGTGGTTTTTCACCCGGTTTGGATTTCCACGTTATATTTTGTATCCCTTGTGGTGTGTGATTTTACTTTTCATCCGCGGCGTATCATATAGTTTTTTTTGCACATTTTGTTTGAGCCGTTAAGTTTACCAATCTAAAGAACTTCACAAACCTTCATGGTGGCTCGCCAGTTTGAACTCTGAGTATTTAAGTAAGAATTGATTTTACCACTGGAATAAGAGGTTAATCTTTTTTTGGAAGGCATGAATTTTTTTTATATGTATATATTTGTTCTAGTGTTCTACTGAGACGACGACGTCTATCATGGAATGGATTGATTGATTGATTGATGAAAATCCAACGATCCAGATCATCGGGGTTCTATTTTGAAACTATTCTGACTTGAATTAATGCTTCAAATGTCATCCATCATGAAAAGGACCTGATGCCCCCATTAAACACAAATCTTGTTTTTTAGCTGACAATTATTTTATTTTAATTTTTTTTTTATTAAAGATAACTCTTTAAATGCCAAAGCAAAACCACCACCACAAGCACTAACCACTGAAAAACCAACTCACCAACGAAAACCAGCTCCCCAATCAGCAACCTACCCTTTCTTTATTACATGAATAAGGAAGGTTAGCAAAGGAATGAGCTACATAGTTGAGAATTCTAGGGATATAAGAAAACTCCACTTGAAAAGTCTAAAGCGGGCTTCTTAATGTCAGAAATAATTGGGTTGATAGCCCAATTAAAATTGGCGTCAATGGCCCGAACCACCGCCCTCGCTTCAGCTTCCTTTCACGAGCCGACTTTCGGATCATTCCAAGCACTGGATCCAGAACAAACCCTCTAAGCATCACAACATAGCCAAATGAAGATTTCTCATCAACAGTCCTAAAGGCAGCATCTGAGAATATAATAGCACCCATCCCAGATTTGATCACTCCGACCCTTTCCATTTCCCCAACCTTCTTCATCTCCCTTATCTCACGAGGGTTGTTCAGGCTATTAATCAATGTTTTAACTGAAGCAATTATTTATATAGGGCTAATCTGTTTTCCTTTGAATAGAAATTCATAGCTATTGGATGGTTTTGCTTGCAAAACTCCTTCCACCAATGTAATAACTCCACAAAATGAAGATTGTTAGTTTGAAGACCGAAGTGGGTGCCAAACCTACATGATCTAACATATTCACATTTCATTAGAGCTTGATCAATCGTTTCCTCCTCAGCGCCACACAGAGGACACAAAGGGCTTACAGAACTAATTTTGGTATGTGTATAGTCTTTCTAACTGTAATAGCACTTCTCAAACACTTCCAACCAAATAGAAGGATTCTTTGAGGGAGGGGGGCTCTTCAAAAATCCTTCCATTTGATAGACTGCTCATGTTTGATTTCTCTCATTTTCACTATTCTCTGTAAGGGGATTTTGTTGTTAGCCGACCATTCTTAGAGAAAGGCTAAACCTTGTTGTCATTATCAGTACCAACTGGAATATATATTTTACAAATATCCTCCACATCAACTGATCAGTAAAAATTTCTTTGATTTTATTGACATCCCATAGCCTGTCACCCCTCCATAAGTCCTTCACGGTAATATTCAAGTTGGTAATGTTAGAACAAGATTTTCTTAGGCCATCTATGCAAGGAATACAATTATGACTTCATATTGAGATTTTATTGCCATTACCAATTATCCAGCCCACTCTTTTAGAGATAAAACCTACCCCTTCCAAAAATCATCGCAAAAATCATGAGTTGCCTTTTCTAAATTCCTCTTAACATAGGTTGGATTTAGGGAAATATTTAGCTTTAAGAATTTTGGAATATAAAAAACTATCATCATTGAGGCAACGCCAACAAGATTTGGCAAGGAGTGCTAAGTTATTACTACTAGTGTCTCTTATTGTTAACAAAGCTCCTTCCATTCAAAAAAAATAACTCTTCAAAAAAAAAAAAAACTCTTCCAAAAAAAAAAAAAAAAAAAAAAAAAAAAAAAAACTCTTCAAAAAAAAAAGCTCCTTCCATTCAAGAGTGTGCATTTTCTTCTTTCCCTCGCCATCACCCGACCAAAATGACCAAAACATTTTATCATAGTATCATCAGTAGTTCTGTTGGGGAGATGCGAGACCAACATATTGTAAATCAGTACAGCTGAAGTTATTGATTTGATTAAAGTGTTCCTCCCTGAAAACTAAGGTTTTTATTTCTCCTTATGAATAAAGGGTTTCCAAAATACTTCACATTTTTTACCATGAACTTAACTCCCAAGATTGAAGAAGCTGCATCTATATTTACAGGCCCCTTTGCTAAAGTAAATACCTGATTTATGAAAATTAATCACCTGACCCGAGAGTTTACAATAATCCTCAAGAGGATACTTAATTTTAGCTGCCAACTTACCATTCAAATGAGCCATTATTACCTTCTTTTCCAAATCGGTATGAGGGTTGATATATCTTTTTCAAAAACTTTTAATTTTCTAATTTTAGAAAAAGGGTAGATTGTGTCATTTTATTGACGGTTGTCCACAACATCCCCTGCCATGCACATCTTAATTGCCCCAATTGCAACATCATGACGATATTTAACTTTGACAAAGTTGAAAAGATAACAAATTTATTACACTCATACTAAGAGTAAACTAGGGAAATGTTTTTTTTTTTTTTTTGTTGGATAATCCAAGATATCTCCCACCCAACCCTAAACTAGGGAAACATTTTATTTATTTATTTATTTATTTATTTATTTTTGATAAACTAAGGTTTCTCCCATCCAGCTAAAAACTCCGGAGCCTTTGACCCTGAGCCTGAGGGAGAGTCGAGAACTAATCCCTAGAGGCACATATAAACTCTTATATCCACATATATCAAATAAAACCATTAAAGGCGATCAACGGAAGTAAGTGTCAAACACAAGACCTCTCCACTTCCTAAGGCAAACTAGAAAACCGGCCAAAGGTTCTTCAAAAATAAAGGAATTTTTCCGAAAGGTTTTCAAAATTCATTTATTTTCAGCAAGACTTATAGATAATGAATAGAAAAACCAAATTCAAAAATACCAAAATGAGACTAGTTTGGACTGCAAAAAAGCTAGAAGCTTTTTTTTACGATAAAAATAAATATATATATATAAAAGGAGGAAGAAGTGTAAATCTAGTTCTAAAATATTGCACCATAATTCAATCACTCATTATCAACCCGAGTTTTCACCTGCTAATTTGGCAGGTATTTTGATTTGACAATGATTCAATTACTACCTATTGTTGGATTCACGTATTTGAAAGAAAACAACCTTCTAGATTTGACCCACCAGTGTAGAAAGTCTCGGGTACATCAGATCATCCTAATCCTAGCCACTTGTTCTGTGGGCGTCAAGTTCAACAATTTTTAAATGAAATGTTTTTCTGATTTCAATTCAATGGCCAAATATCATGTGGAAACATCAACCAGATGTTTCTACCAAAAAACTCAATGGCCAATCTCATTCAAATCGGTGACATTAGTTATAAGGGAGGTCTTTTCACCTGTGGGCAACTAAACTATCTTGCACATGAGCTCACCTGAAAACTCCTCTAAAAAAAAAACTGGGGTTGCAGAACCCAAAAACACCAACAAAAGGGGGACCAGAAGATAAAAAGACAAATGAGCACATTTATATGCATGCATCCAAATGAAATATTTCCTTTTAAAAATATCTTAACATGCACGGAGAAACCACATCTTTAGACCGCTCTAGCAACATTTCAGGAAAACTATCCAAAAGAAATATACAGTCTACAAATCATTTATTGCGTATGCATTTCTCTTCCATCATGTTGAAATGATAAGGGGGCTCAAAATGTGAAGTTCATGTGTCACCATAACCTCAATACTTTTTTTCCAGTTTTTACGTTTCTTCTAAAACCATATTTCATTGATGCCAAGCGTTATTCAATAGTATATATGCCACACCCTCGATTCCTTGTTTCGTCCCCCAGACTGAAGTTTCTGCATTTAGCCAGTGAAAGAGAATTAATAGAGCAGAAACAAACAATGATTGAAAGAAACAAAGGCACAATATAGATTGAACTATTAATGGAGATAGAGAAGATTGTTGTTGAGCGTAACAAACGAAAGAACCATCAGTTTTCTTCAAGAATCATCATCATCATTTTCCTATTCTCATCAATCTGGGAAGTCTATGTGGAGGTGTGCATATGTGCATGTTTGAGGGTCCGAAGAGTCCAAAAAGAATGCAACAGAAAAGTACAGAAAAGCATATAACATTCTCACCGTAATTATGGCCTAATATCATATATTAAGGGTTGCCTTTGTGAGTTACGTTTTTCTCTCGACCTTATTATGCAAGGCCATGTTCTCCAGAATTCCGTACTATGATATATAATTCCTCAACTTCACTCAAGGTCTTAATTATTTTCCCCTTTCTCCTTGCTTCTTGAATTGTACAACCTTTCAGGATGTTGTATAGGGGCTGGCCTGGTCCCTTCTATGCACATGCTGTAACCATCTTAGATGATTTATGTCTTCTTTTTTTTTTAATTACTAATTAAGTCACCTCTTATGTCCCCATTTCTACATTTTTAACTCTATCCTTCTTTTGTAACAACATACTTCCATATCAATATGTGCATCTTCACCACATGCACTTTAGCTTCCTGCCCTTTTGTTCATTGCCTTCATTAAGCTTTGTAACAACATACTTCCATATCAATATGTGCATCTTCACCACATGCACTTTAGCTTCCTGCCCTTTTCTTCATTGCCTTCATTAAGCTCCATACAGCAGAGTAGCCTCAATCAATGAGACACGCACATAGGACAGCACTAGCTTGTCTGCACTTTGTATTTGCTACTCAAGCCCTCCCATTACATTCAATGATTGACAGTAGATACAGAAATCTATCACTGTACTAGTACTAATATTCAAGACAACAACTCTGCTCTAGTCTTAAACAGACACAACTTATAGTCTAGGATTTTTATTTATTTGATCTACTCATTCTCAACCCATTTGATTCAAACGCCTTGCTACAAGTTGATTTTCTGCTTGAAAAATGAGTATCAAAATCCTGCAAATAACATATGCCACCAAACTTCAACCTAGGTATTTTTACTGTGTTGTCTATAATTAAGGCGAATAAATAAAGGGCTCAGAGTGGATTCTTGGTGTAATCCCAGTCCAAATGGAAACTCAAAAGCATTGCACCGTGTCCGTATAGTTTTTGATCTTGTTATTGCCCCTTTATGGATGAATTGTATAGCTTTGATATAATCCTTTGAGATGCCTCTTTTCATTAATGTTTGAAAACTTCCTTTGTTTAATGTTCGTTCCCTAACCAGTTTGGTAACTCTAATAATATAGTCAAGTCAAGTCAAATTGATTTTGAAGAAAGAATAAAATATAAGTGGGTTATGATGGTATTTGTTTTTAGTTGTTTGTTATGGAATCTTTTTGACTTTTTGTATTGAAAAGTAGAGTTTTTTTGTATTTTAGTGGATAAAGATAGTTGCTTTTTGACTTTTTTGTATGAAAAAGATAGAGGGAGTTTTGAATAAAGTGCATTTGATGTGACATTTTGTCTGGAAAATGGAGGCTTTACTTGACTTTGATTGTATTAGTAAAGTGTCAAACAGGTCCTAAGGACTTGTTTGTTTGTAGGAATTTCAAACGGGATTTCCGGCTATCGGGGATTTTCGGAAACCTTATCAGGAATTCTTCGTTTGACAGCAGGATTCATAAGATTTTTTGAATCCCTGAAATTCTGGAAGCAGCAAAAGGGGGATTTCCGAATGCTAGAGGAGGTTTGAGCATTCAAGGATTTCCAATCTGCCAAGGATCCTCTCTTCTTTCCAGCAAGGTGCAGAAACTCCAACGGTCACCAACGATTTCAAGGGATAAGTGACAGCAAGGTTCGAGATCATTTTTCCCTCTTTTCTATTTTCTCTCAGTCCATTCATCTTCTTTTTTATCATTTTGATATGGATTTTGGTTTTGATCTGAGCATTCTTCTTATATGGGTTCTGGTGTTGATGGTAGAATGAGGGGTTGCCGAAGTGAAGATGATAAAGGAGATCAGAAGAATAAATGATCCATACCACCGATGGCCCACATCAAGGCACTATCAGATGGCAGGCAACAAGACCAGTCCTTCCTAATCCTATGCTACTCAACCAATCTACTACTAGTTTGAATTTCATATGCTAACATATGGATAAAAACAGCAGAGCCATTTGGCTATTAAAGTGAAAAATCAACAGTTGTGATTTCTCTTCTCTGTTTCTTAAAATAAAACAGAAGTCCGAGTTAGAGGTAGCCAGCCGAGAGGGAATTTCAGTTGTGATGGTGGGCAAAGATTTGATATTTGGTGATGGTGGTGCTGGTGGCAATTTGAGGAAAGCTGATGAGCTTGGTAGTAAGGAATTTGTTGCAGGTTGGTGGAATGATGATGGTGAAGAATGGGGTTGGATCATGATGACGATGGATTTGAGGATGGGCATTTTATTGAGCAGGATCGTAGCTGCCAAAATTTTGGATGGTTTTGAGAAGATGATAATGGATCCGTGGTTGAGTTGCAATTGATTATGTTAAAATTCATCTGTGACTGCAGCTCCTTTCTTCAATTTTGTTTTTCTATGGAATAGTTAATGGGCATTTGGTATGATGCTCTGTCTGATGTTCTCATCCCAAAATCATTATTGGTTTTCAAGATGGAATAATTTATTCTGGATGTTTGTTTTGTTGGATTTGTGTACATAGAATTTTCAATTTAAGAGATTACCAAGAAAAAAATATATTCATATATAACCCACTTTTCAGTTTAATGCCTTGTCGATTTTTTTATATATATTTAAATTTTTGTTCAGAATCTTGAGTTATAAATCAAACTGGATTGAATTCTCCATCATGAAATTCCAGGATGAATCAAACAGGGAATTGGAATTCAGAAGGAATTTAGCAGCATTCTGAATTCCAGCATCCCGGATTCTCCAAATTCCAGCAGCCATGAATTCCCCAAATTCTTGCAACCAAACGGGCCTTAAGGAGTCTTCACACACTAATAAAGACCATACACAATTTTTTCTTCTTTCTCCAGACTTTTCTCTCAGTTGTCTCAAAAGAAGAAAAAGCATTTGCCTTCCTCACAAAGGACCCAAATGAATTTCTGAAATATTTGATTCCTGTTGCAGACATCGTTCAATGAACTCCCAAAGCTTCATCCTATGATGGCTCTTTTAAGTTTGATAGCCTAATAGTTTGCACAGTTTCTCTCCTCAAGTTCATATAAAAAGGAACTGCTAAGAAGTTTCGCCATTCAATCTAATCTTCCCCTCTCTTGTCCCCTTGTAGCTCCAAGGGTGAGAGCATAAGAAGAGAAAGATCAGAAGGAGGAGAAACCAGCATATGATACCATTTCAAATAAATAAATAAATAAATAAATAAATAATCTGAATTCTTGCACATACCATCCTAGGAGAGAAAATGGAAACATGCAGAATTTTTAAAATGTAAGACAAAATGATCTGACTTTTTCCACAAATATAAAGCATGCTTGTCCTAAAAGTCTGTACAGTTTGACAAATGGAGAGAATGATTCAATTATCCACATTGTTGATATGACGGGCACATCATAAATGGACCAAAACCAAAGCCTCTGGTGGTTGGATCATAAACCATCAATAGGTAAGTGGCCAAAAGATAAATGTGAGAAAATATATTCCAATGATTCATATTCATCAGGGGAAAAGAAAAAATATTGATGGATAGGATCTCCAATCCAAGATAACTTCAACATCATCCATTTAGTGGGGACCATTTCATCAATGGTCTAGATCACCAAATGCATGCATAGTGGAAGGAACCAATATTATAATATCTATAATAGACGGACCAAGGAAGAAATTTGCCACCTTAAACACAAGTAATGCAGGGAATATAATATTTCCAGCACTCCAAATGGCATATATCTCCTGGGTTGAAATAAAGGTCCTGCAAGAAAGCATTATACTTTCATTTTCAAAAAAAAGAAAAAGAAAAGAAAGCATTATACTTTTATCCATACTGCAAAAAGATAAGTTTACCTCTGAATAAAGAGCCACAAAAGTAGGTGACAAGGTGGTATGGAATTCTGAACTTACATTTAGGTGATTAGGAAGCACACTTTGCCTACAGACGCAACCTACTAAGAAAATCTGAAAGCCTGGAAAAACCAAGAATTTGTAAGTAAAAAAATATGGGCGATAGAATGCAGCTGCAACCAGATAATATGACTGAATGAAAACAAACAGGGATAGAATGGTACAAAAACAATATCAGACCTAATATCTTTAGCTATCATCGTGTTTCCATCTTCAGCACCAAGATGCCGTAGAACCACTTCTTCTAGGCGGCCATCACGGTACGCATGCTGAAACAAAAGAAACAGGTAATGACAATTAAAGTCCATATCTTACTGCACACAATCTAATGCACACAGAAGGCAGCATTTAGATGATGATATCCAAAGATAAACAAGTTGCCAAAAAAAAAGTCCTATTTAATCCAAATAGCCATCTGCAAAGGCAGGATTTTTAGACAAGATTCCAAAATTAGTAGATCTACACATGGATTTAAAAATCAGCCAAGTTAGAGTCAACTTGGAGTTGGCTCCTACCAAGTCAAGTCACCCCTGAGGTAAGTGTGTCCAGCCGAGTCCTATTGGGAAAGGACAAACTAGTATTTCCTCCTATTTTCTTATCGTGAGATAATGCTGGGGGCTTTTCGAGTCCTTCTGCACTGATCATGGAAGATCAAAACCGTGCACTCTAGAAGATATAACCATTTAAAGATCGGAGGCAACGTTCATCTAGCTGAATGAAAACTAAATGCAACCACCTATTATTACTTAAATTCACTTTAAATAATTAAAACTCACCTGGCTCAAATTCATAGGACATAATTTTTCTACTTTTAAGTATAATGCTTTGCTTGTTAAGTAAATTGAACAGTCCTCACCACCAAAACCTCTAGCGCTAACTACCATTGAAATTGAGTTTGTTAAGCTCCACAGGAGGTGACCAAACTGCCATCACAAATAACTGCGTATTTTCTGTCAAAATGAAAATTATCCATAGGAAACTAACAATTCTTGACAAACTGCTTAGTATCACCCAAGCTGTGCTTTCCATTTGGCTTTGAATAAATAGAAAGAGCGGTTGTTCCTAAACATTATTTCTGGCCAAACTGTCCAGCCCACATACTCCAAAAAGCAGAGTATTATTCAATTTGCCTGTATCACCTGCAGTCCAGAATGCAACGACAGTAGCAAGTGAGCGAGGGGAACACCGCCGCACTGAAAAAGACAAAGAATAGCTCCCAAACCATCTTGCAATGTACAAAGAAATGATAACCCACTGACGGACAGCCTCGTATCTTCCAATGAAGGTAATTTAGGTGACTCGAAGATTCCCGCAATGAAACTAAAGAATCAAAACTTAACTAAATCCAAGCCAATCATTAACATCCAACTTATATAATTGATTTAGCTAAATCCAAGTCAATTATTTATCTTCAACTTATAATTGGTTCTTTTGATAGAGAACTATTTAAAGTTGTCTTGATTTTATGAAGAGAATGAAACAAAATGTCCCAGGCAAGTCACAAATACACAACTGAGTTTTGCAATATGGTACATATTATAAAAGGGAATGTTAAAATCCGACTGGCAAGCATTATTGGCATAATCTTTCTAACTTCACCACATTCTGGTCAAGTCTATAATTTGTTCACCTCATTGCTTTCAGTGCATACAATCAATTATCAAAGGAAATAAATAATTAACTGAAAAAACAATTAATGTTACTGAGTGAGGCTCTTAAACTTGTACGACTAAATAATAGAGGCTTTGAGAATAATACAGTGTCAAAAAATGAAACAAAGGAAATATACCAAGGGTCTGTCCGATTAAATTCCTGAACTAGAATTGTCCATGGCAATAAATTGGGGCACTGTGCTGATGTGGATTTTTCTATCTCATGATCTTGGGTTTTGTTCACGGAGATCAATTCTCAAAACTTTGTAGATTCCAAAAAGCGTTCTTTTTATGTTTGCCTCATTTCCCCAGATCAATTTAATGACCATTTTATAATATAGTGATGGAATGAGTACCACAAACCATTCCCGATCTCTCGCCACATGTGATGATTCCATTCCATTCCTACTAATTCCCCAACAAAATGGACCCTATCAAATTTTCCCCAGCTCTTGCTTAGGTGGTTAGGGACATCATGTTCTGGGTGTGTGCAAGCATGTGAATTCAAGACTTGCAAAGGAGGAAAAAAGAGACATAAAAAAAAAAGACCCTAAGAAATCAGTTAAAAACAACATACCTTGTAGAAACAACTAGTTCCAAAGGGGCATGTCCCACTTCCAAAATCAAAGTATCTGCAGTCAATAGAACTGCCAACAAGAGAAGATACTTCAATCCCAATAAAATAACTAACTCAGATTGACAAGTATTTAGTTCTCACCCAAAAATGCTACCGACTTCTAATTAATAATATGTTAATGAAGTTCATTCAGTATTTAAATCAGATAAAACTTCACGCATCCAAGACCCATACTGCAGGAGTACAGATATTTCAATAAAAAATTGCTCATAGCACTTTGCAGATAAAAAAAAATTTGCACTTCAATGTATAAAAAAGAATAGAAACAAATAAAAAAGGAAAAGAAAACACACATCTAACAGAAAAAAATTCTAATAGAGAAATAATAATCCCAAGATTGAAATCAGAAAGCAGGAATGAACATTAAAGGACGGACTTCACCCAAAACTCATGTCAACACCTGATCAAGGAATTAGGTCAAATGAGTTGGACTTTTTTATGACATTCCACTAAGAGTCCATTTTGTTCCTAAGAGTTATGGGGGATAAATGAGTCCCTTTGGAAAAGGAAATTGAACTTAATAACATGGAACATGGTCCAAAGGACATAATTTGAAGAGAAGTACAGGCCCATAACTGATACCAAATTGAGTATATTTTCACATCTTTCTCCTTTTGTCTAAAAAGGCCATAACTTGAAAAAGAAGGTTGTTCTTATAAATGTTTATACAGTAACCTCAACTTCATGCCTTCTCTGTTCAAACTCTAAGGTTTCCAATCCCCTCCTGCACCACCTCAAGGAGTAGTTTGGCCGTGTTTGGTTATAAGGGTTTCCATGAAAATGTATGTGTTTCATTACAGGTACATGGGTTATGGGTCCAATAAAAAAAGGTACAATGGAAAAATGGAAGAAGATTGTTCTTGCATATCTCCCTTGGAGTTGAAAATAGAAATACGGAAATGAACATGGGACATGAAAAGCACTGTATCGAGATAGAAGCATCCAAACACTTTCACTTCTCTTTTCTGATGTGCATTACCATGGAAATACAAGTAGCTAAATGTACCATTTGTTTTCATATGTAGATCTAGATTTTTAAAGGTCTTGAACATGAGAAACTTGGGAGTTGGGCACAAAGTTTGTACCGCTCACCCAACTAGCAAAAAAAAGAAAAAAAAAAGGTCTTCAACATTACAAAATCGTAAGCAGGGTAGGGGAAGTTTCATGGAAATCAAACTGAGCTACAAGAAGCAGAGATGGAAAGCCTTCGAAATGTAGGGAAATAAAGCCAGCAGAAAATGAGTAACACAACAGCCAAAATCTGTCATCACAGGATGAAACAATGAAAGGTAGGGTTGTGACTTGTGAGAGAATAAGAGCACAAAAATTTCAAGGAAGAATTTCAAAGATTCTCTTTCAGCTGTACAAAGTAATGAATTTTAAACATCTATAATTCAAATTCTACACAGCTATAATTAATATCACTAATGGGATTTGATTTTTGATGCTCCAGTAGCCCCAAAATTAATCTTCTTCTCTAGCATAGGCATACTCCATAACCTCACACCATGAAGGGGGTAACATCATACCATACAATAGATAACTATGGCGAAGCCGAAAGTTTTTTTTTTTTTTTTTTATTACAATACAAAAGCAATTTTGACTAGAGCAAGGATCAATAAATCCTTTTACAGAATTATTCTACTGCTTTGGGAACTTTTCCAGATAAAAGCTATTAAAGCTTTACCTAAAAACACGTTAATCTTCGACTCTTTTCACACTTTTCCATATAAAATCTGAACCAATAGGATTCTTAACTTAAAATAATTCAACTATTTGCCAACTAGAACCTGACTAATAAGTAAATTCCTACAAATTGGAAGGGTTCCTATCAAATAAGAACACCCGGCCCTAACGAAAAACTCAACCAAACCAACTCAACTTCGTTCATTTTATTTTTATTTTTTTTGAATGGTGAATTGTATTAATCAAAGCAAAGCAGTACAAAAGATATATACTGAAAAGCATCGTTCATATTTTGAACCATGGGCCCCACTTGACTTGATGTGGGCCCTCTCAATTCTTACCCTCTTGCATTACTGTCTCAACATCTAAGTGACTATTATAAGGTTCTAACTCTCACATTACATGGAGTTTTTATCTTTTCATCATCTATTGTTACAAACACCCAGGGCCTTAATAAAAAAAATTACCAACAATAATAACTTATATGGGTCATCTTGTTTTCCTTTTTATTACAGCTCGGTTAAGTTTTTGAGGCAGAAAAGGATATTGAGCTATTATAGATTGTTGGAGGATGCTTTTTCTCATAATATTACTTGTATCTAGAATCTTAAGGTTAGCCATGCCAAACACTTGAGGACAGTCTTGACATTTGGCACTCAGCCCAAGTGTCAAGAAGCACTGCACAGGATTACTTGAGTTTTTCCATTGCGGTAAATCTAAATGTAGTGTTCTCCCCGATAAACTATCATTAAAGAAAATAATTTTGTACAAAGATACCCAAGTTCATCAGGTCAACAACTAATAAACATATCAAAGAAAACACCTCAGTGCAAAATTAAAGGGCCCAAATCAGGACCTGGTTAAGCGAATACGGGGAAAAAATGCAAACATGAACCTCACAACACCTGAATTTGGCATTAAAACTATTAACTTAAAAAAAAAAAAAAAATCAAGCAAGAACACCACAATACCTGAGTTTGGCTTTATAACTATTAACTATCTCCTGCTTTTCCTCCTTCGTGGAATACCAAATGACACTTGGAATGACATAGTATGAGACTTTGCGGCATATTGGGCAGGCCCTCAATGCAGAGTTCACATCCATGCCAGAGGTTGGAGAATTATTACGCCAATTCCGGATACAAGATATGCAAAAAGGATGATCGCATTCTGATAGTAATCCAAACTTACGTTCAGCAGGTGTAGGTTTTGAAAGCACCCTATCCAGGCATACACTGCATTCTATCTCTTGACTGCGTCTCAATGCTTCAAGGCGTTCCTTATTTTTTTGACACATTTTTATATGCTCTTCTCTTTCATCAGGCCTATATGGATGCAGACAGTGTTTTCCGCAGGTAGAGCACAAGTCCCCATGAATATGGGGGCATCTTTCCCCATAAGGACACTTGCCAGCAGCAGCAAATGCACAAATAGGTTGGTCAGAGGGTGCCACAGATATAGAATGAACACCCCTGTCATTTTCTGAAATGGCACAATCTCCAGAATCTTGAAACCATGATGGTTTATCTGGAGGGAAAAATGGCCTGCTTAAAGCCGAAAGCTCCACAGGAATGCTTGAGACTAGTGTGGTTTTCCCACTCGAAGCTATTCGGGAAGGATGAGAGACTTGAACGGAATTTGAAGCCTGATGGACATGAGACACAGATGCTGATGAAGATGAAATAGGAGCCTGTACCTGAGAAGCTTTAACGTGGTCATATCTGCAACGACTACCATATGAACATGCACCTTTCTGATAGAAGGTGCAAACCTGTAACCACAAATTGGCAAGCAGAAAACAATGAGGCAATAGCATCCTAGGCACCTGAGAAATAGAGAAGATTTGATGGTATTCATACATTGTTTGCCTGATCTTTCCAATCATGTGAAAATTCACAGTGCTCTCCTTTTAAACATGCTCCATGGGTGAAGAACTTGCAAAGAACCCTATAGAAATCACAAAATATACATATAATAAGGATACGAGAACTTTACATGCAACAAAAGGATTGGAAAGAGGAGAGGTGGTGACACAGTCTCGATTAATGTAATCAGACCGTCGAAGGCCCAAACAATTGTAGAAATGGAAAATGTAATGAGTTTACAGCTAGGAAAACGATCAAGCATCTCAATGCACTAACGTTTACTATTATGATGCTCCAGTTACTCACTATACACCACTTGTTAAACTCATAGAATCTAAGCAGATTTTTCCAGCCCAGTAATAGTAATTGGTATATGGAATCACTAGACACACCCTCAGGAATCAAATAATGGGGCATGGCCATAAAAATCACGTTCAATATCTTGAATAGGAGATTTTGGCAGCATCATTTTTGTTTTTGTTTTTTATTGGTAAAATTTGGTGATATCATTAGTGTTTGCATCATTATACAGGGCACCACTGCAAAAAGCAAACAGTGACCCAATTTCCTACAGCCGATGTTATGTTGGACCAAAATAACAACAATAACAATAAAAATTAATCATACTAATAATAAAAGAATGATAATAACAATAAAAATAAATAACAATAATAAAACAATGTTTTTTATGATGATGATGATGATGATAACCATTTTCATAAACAATGTTAATTGGTTATTCACGGTGGAGTTGAAATCAGGAGACATTGAAAATTGTGTTCTAAGAGTTTATTAAGGGTAAATAGCACTGAAAATAAAAAAAATATATGAAAACAATAAATATAAACATATAATACTAAGAACAAAATTTTATAAAATATAGAGATTTAGTACATTTAGAAAAAATATATATAAAGATTTTCCTATTTTTATTTGGTAACATGACTGGAACTCGCAACCTAGTCGCTGTGACAATGAGCAGCTTCCAACTGTTCTACGGGTCTCCTCTCGAAAATATTGAGATATTATCACAACTACATTGCATTAGCCCCCAACTTCAATGATATTTTGAAATTCTGACAAGAATTAAAAAAAAAAAAAACGTATTTTTAACCCAGAATTTTCAAAATACCACCAACATTCCTGATTCATAACAATGATAAGAACAATAACAATTAACAGCTACAATAACAACAATACCAACGATGATCATGACGATGATAATTCCTTATTTTGCATCACCAAATATTAGCAATGATTAACCATCCAAAAACAAAATCACACAAACCATAATTCAAAAAAAAAAAAAAGGAAGACATACAAAGTAATGGAAGGACATATCAAATTATAAACCACCCATACTAAGCATTTCATATTCACCCACTGCAAATCAAAATGATCAAAAGCAAAGATTTTCATCATCAAATTAGACGATATCATCAAAAGAATTCTACCAATTTTCATAAGGTAAGCTAACTCGAACGCGCAACCACAACAAAATCCTCAATTTGACACCCAATCCTAAAAATCCTTGAAAAATCTCGAACAATAAGGCCATATCCATTAAACACAACATGATAAACAGGCTAAAAGACAATCTAGTAAAAGTCAACTAAGAAAAAAACAGAAAGAGAGAGCATGAATGATCGAACAATCACCAAACCCTAGAAACAGCTAATTGAAGCATGAAATCATAAGCATAAGAAAGAAAAGAAGAATCATCCGGAAAAAGAAAAAAAAAACCCTAATTCACAGAACGTTGAGCAAAACGAGCACATGAAATTAAAATTGAGATGAAAGGAATTGCCTCTTTGGCATAGCTGACGAAGATGAGAGAGAGAGAGAGAGAGACGGATGCTTTCGGATTGAAAGCGATTTTGGGTTTCAGAGGATGGAGAGAGGGAGAGAAGGAGAGAAAGAGAGTGAGAGAAGGAGAGAGATTGGCGGAACGAGGAGGGACGGATTTCTCAATTTCTAGGGTTCGGTCCGGGTGGTCGAGAGAGAAGCCAACCAAACGAAAGTTGATGAATAACAGCCGTTGGATTGATCTAGGTGGGACACGTGACGTACGGCCTCCTGTTTTAGAGCCGAGCACACCGATTTCATTGAAATCTTGGACGGATTGGGCTGGGCCGAGTTTTCCCATATTTGGACCCAAATAGGTCTACTGGAGTGAAAGTTTATATATATATATATATATATATATATAAATGCATATGAATTTTTTTTTCTTTTTTTTTTTGTTATCGGATGGATGGTTCCCAAATCCCAACCCTTTGGGCTGGACTAATTCCTTCGGGTCCAGAGCAAAGTCGAGTAAACTCCCATGTAGCTCCAATGTGGTAGTGCAGTTTCGAACCTACAATTTTGCAGTTTCGAACCTACAATCTTTAGGTGCAAACCTGAACTACCCCTTGGGGTTATAGGAATTGATACATAGGGTGATTAAAAATGAATTTCAAATCAGAAATTTTTCTTTAGAAATTTCAATCATTATCTCACTTTCTTTCCATCATGAGACTAGATCCATAAACTCTATAAGGTAGATGCTTTAGCCAAGTAAGGGGTTCAGAGATTGTATCCTTTGATGGGGCTTGAAAGTGGTTACTTATGCAATCCAGTTTGTGTGGTACATCACTGTTGTACCTTCTTCTTCTTCTTTTAAAATTATTATTACGTTGTCATGCTCTTTGTATGTTGCTTTCTATTAATGAAATTGTGTTACTCATTAAAAAAACGATGATGAAAGGTGACATCTTCTTTTGATTCTATTTTCCTAAAGATGTCACCGTATGTATTAGGGTATTTTAATTCGTACAAACATGCCCTTAACAATAATATTAAATATGTACATGTAACCATTACATATTTACAAAAAGATAAATGATATAAAAATTGCTTTATTTGAATGGAATAAAGATTGCTTTTCACTAAAAATGGGCCTTCTACAAGCTTGGGCCTTTCAAACTCCGGCATTAATCGGGCTCTGGCCTTTGACGAAAGGCTACTGCCTCCTATATTTCATATCAGGCTTGAAGGGATTGTGGGTAAATTCATCTGGAATGTGGCATGTTGATAGCCCTAAAAAAGGGACCGTGGAATTGAGAAAAAGGGGTTTGATCCCTAGATCATCTTTTTGCGGTGCAGGTTCTGTTCCTGCTAAGCGGTTTTTCTCTTCCCCACTTGGGGGTCTCTCATGGGTCTCAGCCCCATGGGTGGGTCCATAAAAATCTACATTGAAAACACAAGGAGAGTCTTAAATTCACTTGGATTATTCTAAATTGAGGGTATTCCTGAACATGAACCATAATATATAATTATTATATATATATATTTTTTCTACATTTGATGGAATGCTGAAGTTCCTTCCTCACCATGTATAGCCAAATTAAGGTTGTTCCCTCGATATTTTTGGGAAGTTTTTTTTTTGGCTATCAAAGGGTTTCCAATCCTTTGGGCAAGATTAATCCCTCCGGGTCCAAAGGGAAGCCAGGTTTTCCCTCAGTAATTCTGGGAAGTGAATTTGCCTCTTGGAATGACAAAATTTTCGACGGATGGCAATGGCTTGGTTATGCATATAATTGTATAAAATAGGATTTTTTTTATCTCAGCCTATTGGGGGGTGGGACCCAAGAGAGAGCCCGCATACACATGGAGAGGTAAACACAAACAGGAAAAAAGCCCATACAAGTGGGAAATGAGCCAGCAAGCACAAGCGGGAACAGTTAATATATTCAATAGATGTATATAAATTTATAGCACTTGGGTCCTCATATATAAACACACATGGAACCCAAATCAAAAACCCCAAACCACCCCCAATGTCCAAACATTGAACCCTTGTCTCCATTTAAAATCTGGGTACATTGCAATGGACTCATTTTCCCTCCTAATAATAGGTATACCCCAAAGTTCAATGGTTTAAAGAAGCATTTCTCAGTTTTGTCCTCCATTCAAAAAACAGTTAATGAAGTTCCCGCCAGGACAAGAATAACTAACATTCCTAATATTTTCCCTCCATTGCCTTCCTAATAATGGCTGAAACAGAGGAGAAGATCTGTCCTCTCTTCATTCAAAGGCTACACTGATATGTCATTCCTCCACCAAATCCATGCCCAAATTGTCACCATGGGCTTCGCCCAAGACTCCCTTTTCATCACAAACCTCATCAGGTTCTGCACCTTGTCCTCATCTGGAAACTCTGATTAGGCCCTTCTCATCTCCTAATTACAATATCCTGACCTCTTCACCTTAAACATCATCCTTCAAGCCCTCTCATCGTCTCCATTCCCTCACAAAACATTAGTTCTCTACCTCTACATGATAAGAAATGCCTTCCTGCCCAACAATTACACCTACCCTTTACTCTTCAAGGAATGTGCTTCCTTTTATGGCATTAAAGAAGGGAAGGAGATTCATGGGTGGCTGTTGAAGTCGGGCACCGAACCCAATCTCATGACATTGAATTCTCTGATGCATCTTTATGTTGTTTCTGGGTTTGTCGATGTGGCGCACAAGGTGCATGAGAAGTTGCCTGAGAGAAATGTGGTTGTTTGGAGCACTTTGATCAATGGGTATGCCCGTAGTGGAAGGTCCCAAGAGGCTATGGCAATGTTTGTTCTAATGTTTTCAGAAGGCTGGGAGCCTAATGAGGTTACCATGATAGCAGTATTATCTGCCTGCGGGGATCTGGGTAATTTTGTTGATGGTAAAGTGGGCCCATTGCTTGGTGGTGAAATTAGGGATTAAAGTGAATGTTGTTTTGCGTACTTGTTTGATCGTTGCCTACTGCAAATGTGGCGATTTGGATACTACAGTCTGAGTTTTTAATAGAACGTCAGCTCGATATTCTATCACTTGGAATGCTTTGGTTGCAGGTATGGTTGATAATGGTTGCTTCCTGGAAGCATTGAGGTTGTTTGAAGAAATGAGAAGAATGGGTGTTAATTTGGAAGGTCTTGTTTTTATTAGCACATTTAAAGCACGTGCTGGGTTGGGAGATTTTGAGGCAGCAAAAAGGGTTCATATTTCGTTGGAGAAAAGTAGGATAGGAATGTCTATCAACATGATTTCATCCATTGTGGATATGTACATGAAGTTTGGGGAGTTTGAGACTGCAAACCAGTTAATTGGTAGGATGACTCATAAGGATGTCGTAGCTTGGACATCAATGAAAACTGGATATGCACAGCATGGTTGTTCCAAGTAGGCTTTGATCCTGTTTCGCAGAATGCTTGAGGTGGGTGTGAAGCCCAATGAGATCACTCCTAGTAGCGTACTATCAGCATGCGCCCAATCAGAGGACTTGAGAACAGAAACTAGGATTCATCATTACATCAAGAAGCACCAGTTGGAACCAAGTGTCATGCTGTCCAATGCAATTGTTGATATGTATGCTAAATGCAGTAGCATTGAAGATGCGTTACAAAGTCTTTGAAGAAATGCTAGATAAAGACTTATCTTCTTGGAACATTATAATAAATGGGCTTGCAAGGCATGGAGCAATCACTTAAGCTCTTACTCATTTCGAGTCGATGGTTAATGAGGGGATTCAACCCAATCCAATTATCTTTGTTGGTGTGTTATCTGCATGTAGCCATGCGGGTTTAATTGATTGTGGCCACCATCACTTCGATCTGATGAGCAGAGTTTATGGCATACAACCTAGGCTTGAACACTACGCTTGCATGGTTGATCTTTTGGGTCAAGCAGGGCTTGTGAAAGAGGCAGAAGTGTTCATTGAGAGGATGCCCATAAAAGCTGATGCTGTTGTGTGGGGAGCTTTGCATGGAGCATGTAGAATCAATAGACATGTTGAAATTGATGAATGAATAGTTAAGAAGCTCTTTGAGTTAGAGTCTGACACAGGTGGTGTATATGTGCTTATGTCAAAGATATATGCCAAAGCTAATCGATGGGTGGAGGCAAAGTCAGAAGGTTGATGTTAGATAAAGGGATCAGCAAAGGTCCTGACTGTAGTTGGGTTGAGGTGGATGGGATGGTTCATGTCTTCCTTGCAGGGGATAAATCAAACAGAGAACGTGACGACATTCACAAAATGCTGCATGGCATCCATAATCAAATGAAGCAGGGAAGTTAATTCTAGAATACTACTTTTCCTCGACTTTTGGTGTTTCACATGCAGCAAGGAGTCTGTTCAAACCTCAGAGAAGCTATGCATGGTAGATATGAAATGAAATGCTCACTAGCTTTGTACAAACCATTGTTATAAAGATGGCCATATTAGGCCACCCTTCAAGCCAATCCCAGGCTTCAATGTTAATAAAAGTAACGCTTTATTTTCTCCACTGATATTGTGGTCTAGGTGTTGTGAGTAATGATCTGACTCCTCAGCGAGGATACTTTCTTCATTTCTATTGCAGTAACTATTCTTATATGGCTACAATGTATGGAGATATTCTTTGTGGGTGTCACAGTGTAACTGTTCTTACAGTCATGACTCCACTTCTTGACATGGAACTACCATTAGAGATATGATCTGATAATATGTGATGTAGATCTTTCCTGTTTCGTTATTGATTAGAGCCCTGCTTGTCTCCAGAAATAGATCTATTTTTCTTGTAAATTTAATTTGTCTCTGTGATTGTTTGGAAGATGATGGAGCATTCTTTTTGCAATATGGAAGTTCTGGGTGCTGCATCCATCTTTTATTTTCAAATGACTCAATGATTCTTCAAAAATGTTCAATCAATTTCTTTGTAGGATTTGTTCCACTTTTCATGGAATGGAATGGAAAGAGATGGTTTATGCATGCTTATAGTTAAAGACTCTAATGGAAATGTTTGGTACTCCCTACTGAATATGGGCAGAAGATGCTAACTTCCTATCTTCATGTGTTTATTTTCCATCAAATGACCCAATAATCAAACTATATAAGGTGACGAGTAGTCAAAATCAAACCATATAAGGCGACCAGTAGTCAAACCACATATAGAGCTTGTTGTGACTGTGTCACGACCCGGGCCCGAATTACAATAACCACGGGCCATGAGTCCATACTTACTCCCGTGAACTCCGAATTAACCGAAGTTAAAACGGAATCCACAAGGGATAACATTCTCAATAAACCTGTCAAATACACAATAATGCGGAAACATATATATATTTGACAATATCAAATTTCGATTTACATGTATACAAAAGAATAAGGTCCTTATACATGTATCATTCCCATCAATTCTTGTCAATCGGTATGTACCTAAAACACCATGCAGTAACAATTAATTACATCCCAAAATGGTTAAACAAAAATACTCTTCAAACGTTTCTCAAAAAGTTATAATTCTCTTTCGCGCTCGAATACGCATATCAAACGGTATTCCGGCCGTTCCACTCATTCAGTCCTCCTAGATGAACCGGAGCGGTCTCCTCCGCTGGCGCGGGGGGCGCTGCTGCATCGGCAATGGCAAACGGGCTTGTGATGTCATCAATAACACTAATGAACACGACGGTTCAACAATGTATAAACAAATCTTGTAATAGCACATGTTATTACATATACTGAATTCATTAAATCCATTTGGTAACAATTACCATTCTAGACAAATATAGATAATTCCTACAATGACAATAGGTAACATAAGAATTGATCAATAGACATTCACAAGATATTCACTATCATAGTTCTCATTCTTTCATTTCATTTCATTTCAGTTACTTCATTTCATTGATTTACCATCTTCCCTCAAAGGAAAGATTCATCTTCCAAATGGAAGGCATCAATCAATATCCATAGATACGATCGGAATATGTGGGACTTACTAGTGTTCGGGCCAGGGACAACTAGCATTACCACGGAGCTCCGGAACGCCCCAAAATCCATCTGCTGCAGCAGGATTATTCATTTCATTGTTACCTTTAGTAACTGTTCATTCATCAATTCATTCATGTATTGTATCGTTCAGTTCAGCTCAGTAACGAGCTTAAGAAATTACCAAGTAGTGTCTAATTCGGAAATCACACCACATCTATTAATTCTATTCAAGTTTACAATCAAATTTCTAAACCAAACAAATGGGTGAAACACTTGTTATTTAATGTACGTGTTATTCTTGATGAACATCACTTTGATAGTGGTTTGTACATTCAAATAACCTAAGTTAACACTTATGCAGGTTTAGACAACACATTTGAAGAATTAGTACTTAATTCGTCACCATTCTTTTCTTTTAGTTTCCCTAATCTTGATAATCTTAGATTAGGGCATAATTAGTCTTAACACTAATTCATAAACCACTCGTCCGATCAATCGGCCTGAAATCATGTCCCAATTACGGACTGTCTGATCGATCGGTCTGTATGTTCGATTGATCGGACCGAAAAACCTCTCAGTTAGATGACAGTCCGATCGATCGGACTGCATGTCCGATCGATCAGACCTGGACGAGTTGCAGATCCGGGAAAAACCTGATTTTTCTCTCCTTTTCATTCCCTTCTTTTCTACATTCAAATCCTTCTTAATCCTACAAGAAAATGAAACTTCATGTTCCACTTTCATACATCATCCATTTATCATTTCATTCAATCCAAAAACAAATTTCCAAAACTTAATGGAAAATACATTAACTCCAAATCTATGGAAAACTCAATGAACTTTTACAATGATTTACGCTAATCACAAGCAAATATTTATACTTGCCTCCTATGAAGCTTAGTAGCAAAAGCCTTCTTTCCTTAGCTTGGCTTTGAGATGAAAACCCCCAAATGAAACCCTAATTCCATGAAAATATGAAATATACAAACCCATAAGCCATTTGTGCTAGAATTCATGCCTAAACACTCATTATGACTTGCAACTCATTAAAAGTTCCAAGTACAAACTTGTAGCTCAATGAGGAAAACCTTGAGATCTTTCTCAAGCTCTTTCACTTCAACAATGGGGAAATGGCTTAGGGAAGATGATGAAGATGAGACCCCTCACACCAAACCACTTGAACCTTTCCTAATCTCACACTTGATGAAGGAAATGGAAGAGAAGGGAGAAGAGGAAAAATGACTCTAGGGTTTTTCTTGAGGTGGAAATGAGCTCATCCCTCATCTCATTCTAATATAAGGTTCCTTCACACAATAACCCCCTCTTAATAAGTTTTATTACATTTTGAATCAAATGAAGTTTCACTTGGTCCATTTGAGGTCAAATGGAACCGTGTCTATTATGAAAGTTAACGTACTACTCGAGATATACGCGTTGGTATCAAGAGTTTCCGTATTTGACGAAATACGTGAAAGCTCGTATTTACGGAAAAGTCCTTAGCCTACCATGTTTGAGTTTAAACTCCTTTAATCAGCATAATTTCATTCAAATCCATTCCATTATGTTAAATGCATCATTTGAGACTAATTTATCTCTCTTTGGTCGTTGACCTTCATTAACACGATTATTCATGTTTAATTAGCATTAATCCCAATTAATTAGCTTTAATTGTGATTAATTTGGGTCGGGGTGTAACAGACTGTTATGTTAGATTCCACATGTCAGGGTCTCCTTTACAGCTGCCTGTATTAGATAAGGTAAAATGACTTCCATCAAATGGTAGAAACACAAATTCACACTTACACCAAAAAAGGAATAGTAAGGTTTACGGGTGGGAAGTACTCCACACCATTACTGAGAAATGTTCTCCTACGACTACGAGCAACCTTATATGCAGTCCAGCTCCGTGCAGCCTACTTGGGCCCGCCTTTGATCAGTGCAGGCTCTTTCACACTCTCATCCTCCTATGATTTGGTGCTAGGCCCGATTTCGCTCTTATCAACCCTTTATCCATTGTTGGATTGAATTTCAAAGAAATTTATGGTTAACGGTCATTAAACTTTATGGCTATTAAATAAGGGCTAGGATGATCTCACATGGCTGATTTTATTTTATTTTTTTGTTGACCCTTATCCATAAGGCCTTTCCAGGTATCCTAACCTAGTAACCCCACTGATTATTAGGGAACTAAGTGGGCCGTACAAGCTGGACTGCGTATGAGAAGAATACACTCTGCTTAGGAGACCGTTAACCCATCATTACATGCTTCAAACAAAGCAAAGCTGCATTCTGGTGGGAGCTTATACTGTGGACATTCCTTTACAAAACATGTCCATGGAGTTATGTATAAGATGAACCTGACTAAACTCCAAAGGGAAAACTCCACTTGGCCCGACTGAACTCCAAAACAATGCAACTGCAAAATGGGAACTCAAAAACCTTTATTAGGAGTTGTTGTTTACTGGTTGTTTTTACTTTGGCAGCTGGGCCTCTTTGTTGACATGATTCGAATCAGAATAAACAATTATGCAAAATTGTATGCAAAACAACCACACAGAGTTCTTAGATCACTTATTTTCAAAGACGTGAAGACCTTTGTTAACTTATATTTCATAGTCCATCCAAACATAACAGGAGTTTCTGTTGGATGTAACCAGATACAAAGTCGCAACATCCAAGCAATGGTGATCTTTTGTAATAATGGGGAACTAGAAAAGTGTGAATCCATCATCATAGGAGACATGCCATCCTCGTCGACAAGGCGATGCCTTCTCATCATATTCAGCACAACAGCTCCACCTCCTCTTCCAGTTGGCCTGGCCTGTGTTTGGCCTGTTTCCCTTTTCATTCCATTTGTAGACAATAACTCCACTGCCATCGCTCCACTCGCCATCAATCCCTTGGTGTGGAGGTGCCAATGCAAACAACCCTCTCTCTCCTACAGGTGATCCAAACATAGGATATCAACCACATAGCAGCATTGGATACTATAGTGGCAAAGCATGTGTTTTTTGTATCAGCAACAGGGGTTTGTCGCAGAACAGCAGTGGGCCTCATATAACCATCTACTGGAGTGAGGTTAATGGTCTAGGAAGCGGGCTCCACTCTCTTACTTCTTAGAATGCTGTAAGATTAATTAGACCCACAGTTTGTCCATGATCATCAGTGTCCAGTTGTGTGTCCCACTGTAGATGGTGTATGCCTAAAATCAGATTTATTTGGATATCCTATCCTCCTATTAATGGACTTGTATCAGTGGACTTTGTCCCATTGACCATTTTATCTCACAGTTAGAACTGTTCCTTCAGATTGAGTTTTGGGCTATGTTTCATTTTAGACTTAAGGCACAAGATTTGGATAGTTTGGATCAGTGAGTTTTGGGCTATGTTTCATTTTAGACTGAGGCACAAGATTTGGATAGTTTGGATCGGTATACATGTATCACATGGCTGTAGTGGCGTCTGCAGCACTCATTTTAAGTATCAAATGTTTCCTGCAACCCTCTACCTAGTGATGAGGTGCCCCCTGTGTTTGTTTGTATAAATTAGAGAAAGAAGAGCATAATACAACATGAAAGGATAGGGGGTTGATAAGTATAATACCTGTCGTATGGCCATGGAACAAGCATGCTGTGGGGGAATTATCCTTATCTTGGTAGGAAGTCCCACACCTCAAGCATCTCTTCACTTGGGATATTTGAAATGGGGGACTGGGAGATGGGTTTGGGTTTGGGTTTCCTTTGATGTTTGAGGCTCTGATTTGAATATTTGATGATGGCTTCAGGAAGAGGTTTAAGGAAAGGCCAGAACCCAAAGCCATAGGGATTGGCTTGTCTGTGACAACTGAAGGAAATTGATGCCAGTACCATAAAAGGAGATAAGGTGGCCTGGACTGTTCAAAGTAGTAATCATAAGCAATCCCAGACCAACTGGTTGGAGTTGGACTACAATAACAACCCAACTCCTGGGGCCACTCCATCCACCTATATGCACTGTAGATGGTTGGATATACATGATACAATCTTGATTACATATGTCCTAAAGTTCAATTTGGTTTGGGGATCATAACCATTGACTCAAGCGCACACAAAATGAACGGTTTGGATGATTTGTTGTGGACATTAGATGGTTATAATCATCAAATGGTGGCAATCTTTTGTCCAATGCAGTCTATACAAGACCATTTTTATCTAGCCATCAATCATACGAAACTGGACCATAAAAGATGAGCCAGAGTGTTTGACTGCTAAGTTGGTTGTTTCCCAATTTGAAATCCCCATAATTTGTAGATGACTTACCAGGACCAATTCTATCCTCCTAAACCTAAAGATGGTCCCTACCATTGGAAGACAATGATCAAAAGGTCATAGATACAGCTTGACATGGTGGTGGGGCCCACTATAAAATGCAATTAAAGTGGGTGTGAACCATCTAATGGTGATGAATAACGAGCTAGCCAAACACCCTTGCTTGAATCAGATGTTGACATCATCCAATCAATTTGAACTTTTTAAATGTATTTCATCCACAGTGGGTCAAAGGGTAGCAATTTGGACTGGTTGGCAACCAAGCCGAGTGAAAGGTGATACATGAATTAATCTCTTGATGGGCCATCATTTTGCAAGGAAGGTTAAACATAGAACGTGCACCACCCAAATGGTCAGATCATTCAGGGTTTTAAGATGTCCACACCTGCTTTGTATGGGTTGCTTTTTGTCTAAACTGAAACTTAACTTTAATAAACTTAAATGTCTTAAGAGTTTAGTAAATTAAAAGGACGATAAATTATAAGGATTTTATGGAGAAAAAAAAATCCCCTTAGATGGCACGTACACGAAAAAAGACCTCATAATAGAGGTCCTCCCGCCAATTTTAACCTCTTTTTTTTACCTTTTACACCGAGCAATGGGTGTTCTTTTTAATCAGTGACGATATTGTCTCTCGTATCTTTCTTCCTCTTCGCATTCCTCTTTCTCCGTCTCTCCATTCCATTTCTTTCACCCAACTCACTACCTACAACACCTCCGTGATCTTCAATACCTTGTTACCGATATATTGACCTTCCGTTTTCTCGCTAGAATCCTGACTCCGGAGCTATTTTCCTTTTTCCGAATACCTACCCCCCCCCCCTCTCTCTCTACCATTCTCAAGGATCTCCAAATATCTTGTATGTTTCTACATATTTTAAGTTTGATCAATAACTATCCAATTCTACTAATAACGTTGGCATTGATTTCCTGCTCTGCAAACTTAGTTGTTGTTGCATAGTAATGGCATCATCATTGTGTGGGGTGTTTTCCTAAGAGTAGGATTACGCTAGTCTCGGTAGCAGTACCAGCTCAGCTCATCCCGATCTCGGTATCCAAGTTCGGCCATAGTGTCAAGATCCATTTAGTTCGATGACGGTACCAACTAGACATCTCATCTCAGCTCGGCAAACAGTGTCAGCTTGCACCAAGCTTGAGCCAGCTTCGGTAAGAGTACCGACTAGGCTCATCTCGGTCTCGGTATAAGGCACCTCGACAATAATGCCAGGATGCATCCGAATCTGGTCTCAATGTCATCTTCAACTCAGTTTGTCCACAGAGATGAGTACTAGGCCATGATTGTACTTCCACGAAGTTACGGCTACGTTACAAAACGTGTTGACAGACAAGACAGGCGCCGGATAGTGATCAGATGTCGTCTTGATCAATCACATCCACATTAATATCAGGGGTTATCTCTTGATTCGACCTGACAGTATCTCCACCTACCCCCACTAAGAGTGCGCCAGGTGAAATCTCTACATATAGAGGGATATCAATCCCTTATAAGGTACGCTGATTTACACAATAACATGCCATTATTAGGCGGAACATCTCACATTGCATAGCGCGTTACAGAACGTCTTGCATAAGAGCATACTTGCCTCTCATCTCCATCCTTTGTTCAGTGACAGCACTAACTCAAGCATCGGAAAGCTTTCGGTTGACGACAGTCAGGGTCTCTGATCTCTATTTCTCCTTTCCTTTTAGATTCTAAGGCGATTTATCTTTCCCAAACAAGCCTAAACAACAAATCACGAGTTTCACACTCACCTGACCTAAGTCCTTAACTTTTAGGCACTCACAATCACTATGGTAGTGCACTGCACTGCACAGTCTCTTCACTCTACACCAGTCAAAAACTAGTAAATGCCTACATCCCACAACTTAAATGGCTTTTGGCTGTTTTATGTTTGGGGGGAAAAAACCTCTTATCTCTTCTTCAATGTCTTGTGTCATGTGTGTTACAGACACCCCCATCTACTTCTCTGCCTCTACTGGGTGGGTGGATCATAATTCATAGTGATGCATCATGGCAGGGACGAAGGTATTGTGGGTGGTAGGTTGGGGCAAAAAATAGAGCAGGGAAATGGAAAAGGAGGAAGAAGAAGACACGAGCGGCAATATCGTCACCGTTAAATTGAAATGAGCGACCATAAAAACACCTTTCAATTCAACTTTGATTGCGAACTTTCAATTTTGACTCTCGCTAGGCCCCACATTAATCTATTATTATATATTTTATTAGTGGACTTTTTATTTTAATTTTAACCACTACCTTTATATTTTAACAAATATGGTACCCAACAAATTAGATTAAGAAAGAAAATATAAAATATACAAAAATGTGATAGGTCCACATATTAATACTTATGATTTCAAAAAATAAAAAAATTTAAATGAAAATTTCAGTTGAATTTAAATAAATCTTATTCCATTTTCGAACCAACTGAAGGATTCTCATATGTATAATTCTCGACAAGGGCTTAGCTTACCAAAAAGATGTAAAACTGGGCCCGATCGTTTTGGGCCAGGGTGCACAAGGCCGTGGTACAACACGACTCAAATCCATTTAAACCATGCTTAGGGTAAAAGAGACTTTGTTGGCCGATGGGTAGAATAGTGAATGTATTTAAAAGACCTATTTTTTTTAATGGAATTTGAAAATTTAAAAATTTAGATTTCAAAGAGTGCTATTTATGGCTTCATAGATGCTTCAATGTGAAATTAATGACTTCAAATAAGTATCAATGATCGATTTGTACGGGCTAATACAAATTTCAATAATAGATATAAAAATAAATTTAAAAAAGAAGGCTTGTGGGCCCACCAGCTAATGCAAGCTCCAGCACAACACGATTAGGCTCGTGCCTGTGAGTCGTGCTAGGCTGGGATCCTACCGACCTTGGCACGGCACGGCACGGCACGACCAATGATATTTCACGGGCAGGCATGGCCTAGCCTAGGCACGGGTGGGCCAGCCATTTTCAGGGCCATGCCAAGCCATGCCTTGCCACCTCTAGCCTAGCATGGATTTGCTTTGCTAGTTGATAATTTATAATAAGCCAAACCCATCTTACCTAACTAAATTCATTCCAACTCGAATGACCCATAAACCACTAACCACAAATGGTGATAAAATGATCTAAGCACAACAATGGGCCAACTATAGAGCACTACAAAATGTTATTAAAGCATGTCCAATAAAAAAAGAAGAAAATAAAAACCATTGATATAAACAGCGAAGCATCCCTTTCTTCTCCATTAGACATTCTTTTACTCTATACACCCCAACACCTCTTTTAATAAATATTCCCACTCTCCAATTAACCACTTTGGCTTGTCACCAAAACAACCACTAACTTTGAAATCTCTCATTCTCTCTCTCTCTCTCTCTTCCCTCCATAAAAATAACTAAAAAACCGCTTCAGGCTACCCACTACACCCTTCTTCTCTCTTCATATCCCTGTTGAAAACCATGTTTTCCGCTTCTTAATCTCATTTTTTTTTCAAGTTCTTGAACCGATTCTGTGTTCTGGGTTTTATTTGCAATCTCAAGTTGAGCGGAAAAACTCCCATGGATTCTCGGGTCTTGTTTGCTATCGCCCTCTCGCTCGTTGGCGGATTGAGCACGTCCTTAGGTATGTTTGTGTGTGAGAGAGACGGAGATTCTCTTTTTGCTTGGATTTGAGGATATAATGAAGAGCGTTATCGATTTAAATGAGCATTGCATTTGGATTTTCTTACAGTTATGTCTTTGTATCTTGTTTGGCTAGTCTGTTGTTTTTTGCATTCAAAGATGGAGTTTTCTTCCGTTCTTCTCTTATTAGTTGGAAGTTAATTTTATTGTCTGTTGTTATGTGATGATTTTGACCTTTGGTTTTTCCCATGAGTTTGGTGAAATGAACATTTGGGTACTCTCTCTCTCTCTCTCTCTCTCTCTCTCTCTCTCTCTCTCTCTCTCTCTCTCTCATATCTTTTCCCTTTCCTTTTAAAGATTCTTACCTCACTCATTGGAATCAATGAAGCACATTTCTTTGAGTTGGTGGGCACTACATTTTTACTTTAATTTTATAATACTCTTCCCTTTTTTGAAATCTTTTTTGATTATTATGAGTATGGGTAACAAGATTCAATCCTCAATCTCATGGTTACTACAACAAGCACCTTCCGACAACGGGCATCTTTGTTTTTATCCTTTTTTAATATAGTGAAATTTCACTTGGGTGTTCTTCTGATCCACTGGATTAACTATATCTTTGTGTTTGATGTGTTTTTTATTCTTTTTTTTTTTTTTTTCAATTAAGGTGGTTTACATTTCCATGGGGCCGGGCGCAAACAGAACAATGCAATCGAATAACTTATTTAGTAGTCTGGAAGCATTAGTGATATGAATTGCTTCAGTTTAACTTGAAATCTTGACCATTCAATTACTGACCATAATTAGATGGAAAAGAATGTAGCTTCACTGTACGAAATTAAGAAAAGTCCACCAATCAGACATGTCAATTTTATCTTTAAGATTTACAGCCAAGGATATATCCATAAACAACTTATTCAATGTATGCTCCATTCCAAGTTAAGAGTGTGTGCACAGGTTTACTTATCCAGAGCATGCCCTCTGTTTTAATTTCCCTTAAGATCTAAATCTCTAATTTTTTAACAACATGTCCAAGTGCTTGAACCAATGCTACCTGTCTTACAAATTTCTGATTTGATGTTATTAGCTAACATATAACTTAATGATGTACTAAAAACGCTAAATAACTGATAGAACCTGACAGTTTATAGTTTACAAGAAAAAGATCTAGGTTTGCAAGGACCCATTTTGCAGTGCATAATACTTCCTTCTTTCTTTTTTTTCTTTTTTATTTTATTATTATTATTATTTTTTTTTTATCATAGTTATGCACCATATTTCAGGCTAACAGAATACTTATGTTTTGAAAATGGGAGATTATCTGAGTTCCTATTCATTAGTTTGATAGTGGACTTATGTAAAACAACTGTGCAAGCTAGAAGCTGCACTGATTCATAGGCTCAGCTTTAACGATTGTCTCGTGGTCCTAATGCACAGAACTATTCAGGGATAATTTTATATATCTAAATGACTAAAGGCCATCAATCATCATGACAAATGGAACAGGTGCACTTTTTGTGATTCTTAATCGTGCTCCTAATTTGAAGATGCTGGGGCTTTTACAGGTGAGTCAATGGCTGTCTGTTATTTTGCTGTCCTTTTATTCCTGTCTTGAAGAAAGTCACTCATCTGAATTACTTAAGATTCTGTCTACAGGGTTTTGCTGCTGGTCTTATGCTAAGCATATCCTTCTTCGACTTGGCACATAATGCTTTAAATTCCATTGGCTTTTTAAAAGCCAACATTTGGGTGAGTTATTCTCTTTCTGGGCTGACAAATTCAATTAAACTTTATCCATGATGGGTTGATTCTTTGACTTGGCAGACCTGTTCCTAATTGATCCGGTCTTGAACCTACATTGAGTGTCGATCATATTGGGATTCAATTAATGATGTGTTGGATCTGAAATACCCTGATTTGAATGGGATCAACCTGATGACCTGATAAACGGGATCCTACTTTAGATAGTTTTGGATCCACAGTTCACTTCATTAATCCTGAGATCCAATCATAATCAGTTGGTCCATGATGACTCTGATTGGGCCTGTTTACAGTGTCAATTTTAACAAGTATGATGCTTAGGAACAATTATATATATATATAAATATATAATTTGACCCTTGATCCAACGGTCCAATCCATTTGGATAGGTGAAAATTCAATAGCTTTAGTTTACTTAAGGGGGTTATATGTGTGAGGATGGTTTGGATGTGTTATAACTTATAAAGTCAACCCTACTATGTGGATGCACATGAATTTTTCCCTATATATATATATAGTCTTAGTTTTAGTTCACTGATTTTCCTCGTTTGATCTCTTGGTTTATGCAGTTCTATGCTGGAGTTATTTTGTTTGCTCTTGTAGGGTATTTCATTCCAGAGCCAAAACTTGTTCCAAGCACGGAAGTGAAAAGAAAGGAGGTTTGCCTTTTTTATTTTTCTTTTCTTCTTTTTCTTCCCTTCAAAAGGGAACCTGCCTTTTTTACCAGAATTTCTTAAGCAATATTTACCTAATTTGCCCAAGGGGACAACAGAAAGAAGATGATGGAGCAGGAAAGGACCCAATGAAAAAGCATCGCCGCCAAGTTTTATATAGTGGCATTATCACGGCAATAGGTACGCAAGTCTTTTAATTCTTTCTTCATTTATATCTGTAAATTCTGCATGAAATTTCCACTGAGGGGAACTCTTAAAATGCATAAAAGCTATTCCATTTTGTGAAGTTTGAATAATGTCATTGCAGCTTGTAAAAAGAGATATAGAAAACTTTTTTTCATGATCCTTTTATCATCTTACACTTCCATAGAACTATTTATTTGTTTGGAACTAGGTTTTTGTGTTATCCAAAACTTAATTTTCAACATTTCCAATGCAATACCTGACGCAGGACAAACCCATCATCCATTGGTCGACTTATCCTTTTAAGCCCAACCCACCTATTTTATCTTATTTAGAGTTTTTATTTACGTTTTAAGATTGTTTTTTTAGTTGGATGTTTTAATTTTGGCCGTTAAATGTGTTTAGATGGCTAGGATTAGTTTTTGGTTTTTTTTTTTATTTATTTACCTATATAAGTGATGTAATGCCTCCTTTGGCTTTAGACAATGGTTAATAAAAAGAAGAGTTTGAGTGCTTTTTCTCCCTACAATCTCTCTTGCGATGGGAATGGCATGATGCCATGGGTGTGAAGCCTGACACCCAGGGACCCAGGGTGCGAAGCCTTGTTGAGTGCTTTGCTCTCTTCCACAATCTCTCTTGAGAAAGGAATGGCGCGAAGCCATGGGTGTGAAGCTTTAGACTCCGAGTAGGAAGCCCCTTATCCCTCCATCGTCCCCTACCCACCCCGCATTTATCCCTGTTCTGCATCAATACCATTTCTCTTCTAAATCATTAGTTTACTTTTGTTCATAATTCCCCATCACTAGTTTCCTATTGTTTGTCTGTTAGCCACACACTTGCATTCTTAGTTAACTCATGCTTATAATCCCTAGCTATTCTCTTGTTACAGTGGCCTTGATTTGCTTTACAGAACATTGCAAATAGAATTTTGACTTCACCTATTACTTAAATTTTATAATTTCTATTTATTTTTATTCGTACTGAAAATTTCTCTCATCTGATTATTGCTGATCCTAATTTGCTTTTTTCTATTGAAAAGAATTTCTACCCACAGGTGATCTCTGTATTAGTGATATGATTGTTGAGGCAACCATTCATTAATATCAATGGAGTTCTTGGTGCAAGTAGTTGGTTATATTTCACCAAAGATTTGCTCAATCCAAGTAAAGAGGATTTACCTAAAATCAAGTAATGTCATTTGCAATGGTTCGGGCACAATCATAGAAGGTTGGAAACAGCCTTTATACAATGTATTGCAAGGTTACAAGTCCATGGAGCTAAAAGAATAGGGAGGTCAATAAAGATCTCAAATGAAGTAGTGAGGAAATACATGAGTGTGAAAATGCCTTTAGTTAACGTTGAGTGGAAAAGAAGAACCGACAAAGCTGACTATTAATAGATGGGATAAGGTGATGATAATGGAGATTCTGACAATCCCTTGAGACAGAACTAACAATTAACAAATTCTAATAAGAAAGGATACCTATATCATAATATGCTTCCTCTACGGGATGCAGGAGTCAGGGAATTGGAATCTCCTTTTGGAGTGTTACGTTTAGGTCTTTTTGTTATACTTATATTCCTTTCTTCGTTGGTCAAATAGTTTCTTTCTGCGCTCACACAGACAGGGAGTCCTTACTATATTGCTCCGTCAAGATATTTGGCTATGAGTTATGGCCATAATGTATATATGAGTTGCTTGAAGATGAAATCCTAGTCTTCAATAGTTGATGAAAATGTATAATATTGTGGTGTGATCATAGAACCTGCACTAATAAGCAAAAGAATAGGTACATACAACCATTATAATGTGTGTCCAGCTTATGGTTCTAGTAATATCATCAAGTATGCCCTTCCTCTTGTCTAACATTTTTTCCATGCTCTGCAGCACCAAACGATCAAGAAGTTGAACTAAATCTTAAAGAGAAACATAATGGCAGTCATATAGCTCGTAAATAATGGAATTGAAGTGCTAATGAGAGATGAACTTAAAGAGAACATGTAATTTCTCTAATGAACTACTATACTATATAACTCATGCATTTCAAGCATGAACATCAACACGAGTTCCAGAGTGTTAGTTGTGCTAGGTAGCATAAAACAAAAAAATAAAATTAGTTTCTTTGGTAAGCAAAAGAAAAAATCATTCTATGGCAGAAGACAAACCTGTATGAAATGATTACTAGGTACAATGTTTTATATGCTGGAACAAGGCTTTGATGATGATGACGATGACAATGTTTTATATACTAGAACAAAATTCATAAGATAAATATAAGGAACAAGTAGAAGTTGAATATTTGGCAAACTAAGTATCCAAATTGTTCAATAATCCAAGCATTACCCTCTGGCTCGCGCTGTTTTTTGTCCAATCATGACAGTAATTAGAAAAATTGTTCAATCCACTTCGAATGAAAAAATATCATAAATAGTTGGAGCATCTAAATCCAAATAATTGATAGAGATTTTTGCACTATAATGCACCATAGAGATAATGGAGTTATGGCCATAATGTATATATGAGTTAATTAGTAGAACTCCAAATGCCAACTCCTGATAGATGGGAAAAGGCTCTTGTAATTCTGATGGTGTAAAGAGGACTTAACTAAATTTTATGATTTCTCTACCTAATTCCATTTAGAACAGTGCTTATATCATCTTATCCATTGGCTGACTTGTCTCTTCTAACAAGCTGCAGGCATAAGTTTGCACAATTTTCCAGAGGGGATGGCTGTGTTTCTTGGATCAGTCAAGGTGAGGCTAAATCTGTCTTTACTTTTGAAATTAGGGACTACATCTTGACAGAATAATTTGAACTAAATTCTCTTAGGTGATTTCATTAAGAATAGCCAATGACCATTTATAAGAGTACAACTTAGATATCTTCTCAAACTAGGAAACCTAATTATACCCAAACCAGGAAACCAAATTCTAATCATAATTTATCTCTAACTTAAAATAACTCAAATTTAAACTAATCCTAATCCCATCACAACTCTATCCTATAAAAGAGTCAAGTGAAATAAAGCCCCTATTTCTAAAAAATAAGTCACATCAAAAGCACTTTAACTCAAATTTTCCGCCATATTTAAAAAAAAAAAAAAGTAAAAACGCAACCCCCTTTCTCCACTAAAAGACAAAAAATATCCACTTTTTAATACAAAAAGTCAAAAAGATTCCACCACAAACAACTAAAAATAAAATACCATCACAACCCACTTATATTTTATTCTTTCTTCAAAATAATCTTTACTTCACTCAACTCCATTAGTGAAGGCCCCAAACAGCCCCTAAAGTAACTCCCAAAAGTTACAGATAAGCCCAATGACTCAAATTACTAATAAACCCAAAATTTTCTCAATATTCTCAACTAATGCACTTATTATCTGAAAGTTATAAGGACTTTCTCTAAATGTTATTTCCCCTTTTTATGAAATCGCGAGTGGGCCTAATATGATAGTGGTTATGTGTTATCATTTTATATTTTCAATTGTGAATTTAAATATTGTGTAGAGAAATGTCAAGGCCAAAGAAGTTTGTCTCATAAATCTGCAGTTTAAAATCAAGTACATGCTAGAGATGTTGATTCAGCAATAACCCTGATTCCTATTTCTGATTAAGACATACTTTCAAGTGCCAAACAACATTGAAATGTTATGAAGTTGGTATAGATGGTTGGCCTATTGATTTTACAATCCAATCAACTTGACTGAAAAATATTGGTTGAGAAGCCTGATTTACTGAATAAGATCCTAGGTTTATAATTTTGGGATTGCACCCCTCTTTAGTTCAGATTTCAGAATATGATCCGAGTCAAACAGGGTGACTGAAAACTGGATCGTATGATCCAACGTTCTTCCCTTGATCGATTTTGGCATGTTGAAGATCCTTGTAATTAAACCTTTTGATGTAGGGACTTCGAGTTGGTCTTAACTTGGCCTTGGCTATTGCTCTTCATAACATCCCGGAGGTAATTTCATTTTACTTTATCTTCGGTAATTTTCTTTGTTGAATATTTCCCACCTCTTCTACTTTTTTTTATATTACCAATAGATTCTCATTTGTTTTTCTAATGACATGTTCTTCAGTTCTTGTTATACTTTCTCTTTTATTATCAAGAAGGATTGATCATAGGTGACCTCAGGTTGGCCTCGCAGGTTGGAGCTACTTTAGCTTAAAAGCTCCCCAGCATCTCTGGATAGTTGTTATATTATATTTATTTATTTTTGTTTCAAAATTTGAAACTAGGTAGAATGTTGAATGACTTACAAATCTTATCATTCATTTTCTTCCATCAGCTTGCGTCTCACCTTTTCTACTGGACATGCTATATGAAGCACCCTTCTTCAGAGGAAAAGTAAAAATAAAAAAATAAAGAAAACAAAACAAAAGCAAAACCTGTTTTCTGGCTTCAGATATGTGCTGTTCTGGATCGTATAGCCTATCACTAGGAAGAAACAAACAGCAAATCACTTTGCATGCATTGCCTATATGAAAAGTATTTTCGGTTTCATGTGTGGTTAAGGGAATATTGTGCGCAGCATTTAGTTTTCATAAGGAGTTTAGTGCCATGAAAAACAAGCATCAAGAATTCAATACTTCTAGTGGAATTTCATGTTTCACTTAATATTTATTTAACGATTCATTCAAGTGGTTCTTTCTACAACCCTTATACATACTTGTTTTGGGAATTTATGAGAGCATGCCCTCAATCAGCACTAGGCATTCTATTCTACAATAGAAAATAGAAACTATTTTTTTTAAATGAATATTTGCTCTTGGTTATCAACAGGGTGTTGCTGTTGCTCTTCCCATCTATTTTGCAACAGAAAGGTAACAACTCGTGTACCGTCTGAACTTTACTGTTACAAAACATTTTAGTTTTGAGTTATGTGCATACAATGACTACACATGAAAATAATGGTCCATCAGTTTACATCTCTGCTTCTTGTATATCATGTGATGATTGTAGTTGAAAACTTTTAAATTGTACAACATGAGCAATTATAGATCCTTGATCCTATAATATACATGGTGACCAGGCTTTGAATATGTACATGTGGGGCCTACCGCCTATGGTACAATGATCTCATGACATTCTTCCTCAATCTATATATTTTTTCTTTTCTCATGCACCATCTTGTGAAACTTCCATAGATTATTGATACTTCTTATCCAACAATGTAGCAAATGGCAGGCATTCAAACTAGCAACACTTTCTGGTTTTGCTGAGCCCCTAGGTGTGATTATTGTAGGTATGAACATATCCTTGTTTCATGTTTCCTTCTATGAATTTTTGACCTTTTTCTTTACAAGGTGAAAGTTCCTACTCTTGATAATCAGAAACACCAAAAGGTTAACATATTAGTGAATGGTACAGGAATTTATATCAACACCTACACCAAATATCTTTAGCTTGCACATATGATTATGAGTGGCATATATTGATAATTGATTTTCTGCTGTAGTTGCATGTCAGTTGTCTTCTAGTTCTATGTGACTTTCAAAACCTTTATTTTTTGAAGTTCTTGATTTGAATTCTGGGTACCATGCAGCTTATCTATTCCCAAGCAGTCTAAGCCCTGAAATACTAGAGGGGTTACTTGGATCAGGTTTCTTCTAATGTTTCCATGAAGCTGCTTTTGATGCAAACCACTGCTTGCAGTGATTAGGTTTTTACTTAAATTTGAACAATGTTTTGCTTATGCAGTTGGTGGAGTAATGGCTTTTCTCACCTTGCATGAAATGCTACCCCTTGCATTTGACTATGCTGGGCAGAAACAGGCTGTCAAGGCTGTCTTTATAGGCATGGCTTTCATGTCGGCGAGGTAATTAATAGAAGGGCAAGTCTCTTAAAAGCAGTTTTTCAGCTTAAATATCTATGCTAAGTGATGTTAAGAAATAACGAAGATGTTCACGCTGTTGACTGGATGTCCATAAGGGCATTCTGTGAAATACAGTATTTTTTATGAGAAGACCCCTGTCATTCCATCTTTGATCTTTTACCATTCATCCCATCTATCAGAATTTGCTAGAGAATACATACAGAGGATCCAAAAAAAAAAAAAATACAGAGGATCAACAAAGGGGGGAGTTTCATTTTTTTTTTCACAAACAACAGTATGTGACTTAAAACATTTTGATATGCTATTTTTTTTTTTTGTTTTATTCAAGAGCATTTAGAAGTATATTTAAATTAAGGAAATAATGAGCCAAATAGATCTCTGTGCTTCACAAACTAGTGACTCCAGCTTAGGGGGACAGATATGTTGAGAACCCTTTGGTCCAACTACATAATAGGCAGATGTTGCCAGCCATTCATTCAAAGACAAGCATGCAAGCCAAAGACAAGCATTTGTTCCATCACTTTTGACTGAACAGCCAGCAATTTGTAGTGGAGACGATTTTTGGTAGATATCTAACTCAAAAGTGCCTCATTTATTTGATACTAGTGGGTCGCACCAACTTGCCATGTGTCTCCATTTGAAAGATCTGTGGATTCATCACAGGCAGTGATTTATTTGGCTAGCTGGACCGTAATCTAACATAGACTCTTGGACAGTTCTCCCACTTATCTCTTAGTTGATTGATCAATAGCATATTGTTCAATGTTCTACTAAGTTCTTATTTCAAGCTTTTTTTTTTTTTTTTGGCAGCCTGTACTTTTTAGAGATCAGCTTGCCAAAAGAGATGAGCTTCTAGTTGTGGCATTGGTATGACAACCCATTACATTGTACATTTGTCAATAATCATCACAAACTCTTCTGTAATACTGTCTACTATGTTCAAAGACCTTTCATCAGAAGTTACTGGAAAATGTAGCTCCAATGTTCTCTGAAATGCTAATTGATGATCCTTTAAAACTTTTGTTTTGTTTTCATTTTGTTTTGGTTAATCCCAATCGAACCTATTTTTAAGGCACTAATGGCTGATATCTCCCCATTCTGACCAGGGTTCAAACCTGGGTAACCCTGCCTTACCTGAGGACTTTTGATGCCCCTTTACCAGCTGAGCTGCTGCATGGGACTTCTGGTCGTCCATACTTACATAGAGATTTATAGAATGCCAAAGTGGTTGTTGGTTACTGCCAAATCCTGTTCCTATTTAAGTATGATATACTTCTGGTATTGGACTATTAGAGTCAAAAGTGGTGTGGGAACCACTCACTCAATTCCGTTGTTAACATTGCTTCCCATTCCTCTCCCCTTTCTCATGATTTATGAAATACTCAGCAGCATATTGACATCTACACCTTCTAAAATTTAGCTTAATAAAATACAAACTACATGTTCATAATCTTTCTAGGGATACACATTTAACAATTGTTTTTGCGGGGATGATATTTTATGATGGGATAAGGTTTGGATGATGATAATAATTTCTGATGATTCTGGTCCCTGTCTTTAGAGTTTGAAGCTTGGTGGGCTCCTCACTACTCAGTCCTTTAAATGATTTTATAATTACTCTTACAAATTGTCCCCATAAAACATTATCAAAGATTGATTTTTTTTTAAAGTTATTATTCATTAATTCCTGTCAAGGAATGGAAAGAAAGCCAGATGATTCCAAGCCTTGAAGAGCTTAAGGTATTTAACTTGAAAAAAAGGGCTTAAAATGTGAAGATAGCTGATATTAATGCTTACCTCAAGGCCAATAATTATTGAACATCCACCATTGTTTTCACTATTTATAAATGCCAGTTTTGTTTTACAGAACCTAAACATGTAATATGATGAATAAAATAAGTACCCTGGGGAGATGTTTAATTATTTTCCTCACTCTGGAAAGTTGAGTGGACAATTTTGGCAGAGAACCGTTTGGTGTCAGTGTATGTATATGACCATGTTTTCCCGGGTCTACATTCTACAAGATGGGGCTCTTATCCTTGATGTTCAAGTTCATGGTAATTGGACTGAAAAGCTGTCTGTTCTGAATCTTATTTGTTTGGGGGCAGAGATCCAAACAGTGACTTAATCAGGGTGCCTGTCAGGCTCATGACATACCTCAAAACAGTCGCAATAATCAGGCTGGGTGGGTGTCACAGGCCCAACTTGGTCACAGGCCCAACTTGGTCCAGCCCATGGGCTGGTTGCAGTGAGTGATGACTCATGCACAAGTTCACGTCTGGTAATTAATCAGGTTGGACCAGTGCATATAGCCACATAAAGGCATTAGAGGTCGGTCTTCTGGGCTCAGACCATGGGCTGGATTCTGGGTGTAAACAGATGACCCAGCCCAATTACATCCTTTCGTGTCTAACAAAATCATGCCCCACCTAGGGCCTGTGGATCATTGTGAGAGTGGATACTTGGTATTCAGGTTGAGTTGTTTTGTTCTTTGTCATAACCGGTTCAAGATAACAGAATTTACAGGTATGAAAGTTGAGGATAACCAAGTTCCAAAGGGTCCAAAGAGGGTCGATTTACTGGTAAATCAACTGCAGCACAGCTAAATTTGAAGGGTCTAAACGGGGCCCTACCTTCTATGGTTAGAGAGAGTACATTTCACAGGCCTATTGTTAGGATAGGGTGCCCCTCCAGTATGGAAGTTGGGGGTCCATTGTTTCAAATCTAGCATTAATCAAATTTGACGAATTCCATACATCTCATAATTTCCATTCATAACTGAGAATGCTGAAAAATGAGATCTGTTGCAGTGCCATTGTTGAATGGATTCTATATTCATAAATGCATCAACCTAGCATTTCAAATGGCTGTGGACTCCTCTTTCAGACATGTCACCCATGAATATAAATTTCTTGCAAGAAACCATCACATGGAAAGCTGTCCAGTCCTTTTCCACATTGAGAGAAGAGAGGCTTTGATGGGATTCTTCAAAGCTTAATTGTAGAATAGAGCTTTAGGTACCCAAAAGATGAACATCTATGGGTCCAATCCTTCCATTCCAATCTTTCCTAGTGAGGGAAATAGATCTTGGGAGAGTAAAAGATACCTTCTCAAAGAAAAAGAAACTCTATAATCATCAAATAAAGGGGGAGAAGAAGGAAAAAATTATTATGGAACTTTATTGGGAAGAGGTAACATCTACACCAAGATGTTATGGACCATATAAATTTCAAAGTTTGCATAAGGTAGAGGAATGGAATATGTCTAAGAGGTATGTCTATTAGGATGGTCCCATACAATCACATGTGTTGGCATTTGTGATGGGGCCCACTTGTGTTTACATGTGGGTGGACCCCACTCACAAAGAGACACCATTCACAAGGAAACTCATTGTGATATGGATAAGAATAGTTTGAGTTTTATCCAACTCTCTATCCTTATTATATCTCCATTCAAATTCAAATTGAAAGAGTTTGATCCAACTTATTATCATTTTCATCTCTCCATTCGAATTTGAATAGAGATATTATCACCCATTAGCTAAAATGACTATATATAAAGATGAGAAACATTAGTTGAAATAAATTTTTTCAATAGATCATTCCCTAATACAAGATCACCCTCCTCCTCTAGATTTACAATTGTCTATCATCATCTTCCACATCTGGGGTGTCCATCATTGTCCTCATAGACAATCACATATCTCCACAACTAGTGCCTGATTCAAGCCTACGCAGTATCTACAACCTACAGCTCCGCTTGAGCCACACTATTCACATTATGTTCCCATTGTAAAAACGTCAAATTCTAACTCTTGTCAATCCCATCATAAAGTAGTTTCTTCTAATAATGTTAAAGCACCAATTAAATAAAGAATCCTATACAGATTTTGATTGCTTTGATGGATTAAGAAACCTAAAAGCGTTATTATAAATATGGTCAATTGCTGCCTTCTAGCCTTTTCCACTAAGCCAATAGGAAGTCATCATTCTTGCTATAAGAGGAGGTGTTCAGAAGTTCAGACCATTGTCTTTATTATCTGAACTGGTCAAGTTCATATATATAGAGATACAAGTATGCCTAAATTCTTCTTCAGTCTCTTCTTTTTGTGAAGCCAGCCATGATAACTATAAATTAAGATCATGAGAGAGAGAGAGCGAGAGAGAGAGAGAGAGAGAGAGAGAGAGAGAGAGAGAGCCTTTTGTTTTCTCATCCACTTTGGGTGGGTGCTTTAGACAGATTACACACACCCCAGTGCTGGTTATCTGAAGGATCCAACCCAGAAGTTTTGGATATGAATCCTTTCTTTTTGAACCCAATTGATACCCATACCCAGATACCATGTATCTGTATCTGCATCTGCAAGAGAGTTTGAATGAGGAGTCACTTTGGATGCTAGACCAATTGTGTCCATTGGGTCTAACTCAAGATCCACAACACATGATTGATAATCGGGTCCAGGTTTACACGCACCATGGACCTGAACCCAATAGGACCTATTTATGATCTCAAGATTGTAATTAAACAGCCTAAAATGGATCATTGGCCAAGATCATTACCACAAAAGATCTGCATAATGTTCATGACTGAAACTCTTAGGGCATGTTTGGCAAGTCTGATCTGTCTGAAACGCAGGACTCTTTCTTTTATTCACGATCCAATGTAGAGGTCCCCTAACAAAAGAATGCTTGATCCAATGATCCTCACCGTCAAATAGGTGACCTGCAAATGGGCCCCTATATAAAGAAGACCATCTCCAAATGGGAGGAAGTCATCCAATCAGACGATCAGTGGGAGCAAATCTTAGTGCTTGCTAGTAATCCAAAGTGGGGCACAGTACTGCATGGAAATCCCATCACTTCATTAATATCATTTCTGTTTGATGCATCTAAACCATTCATTTCCTCCAGGTAAGGACTATCCTAAATTTTGAGGAGATATACATTTGCGTTGATGAGATTAACAAAAGGAATATTCAAAGGCTGGGAGAGGAATTTGTGGGGAGGAGGGGTTTGGTTGGTTCACTCACAATAAATGGTGTCCTCATGAACTTCCGCAGGAGTCAGGGTACTTGCATCAATCACTGTCCACACCAAAATACCACATGCTATGGATTGGACTGGTGTGACAACTACTTTTTTTTCAGGGCTAACTACAATCTTTATCTACGTTCCACATCCACAATCACATTGGCTGTTTTGAACGGTTCAGATCGGCATGATTTGTGAATTGGTCGAAAATTCAAACTCTGGGTCCTCTTTAACTATTGGCACAAGGCCCATGTGCAGGCCATTAAGTAATCAAGGCCAATTATTTGATGTGTCTTTCATATAATGGATGATTGGGGGAAGGTGGCCAAGTCTTTGACATGAAGATCAACAGATTTTATGTTGGAGAGGTGGTTAGTTAGAAGGAACTGTCAATTCAAGTGATGGGCTAATTTTCAGATGTGACAACATCTTGTGGGGTTCAAACTCTAAATTATTATAAGATGTTTGCACCCTCAGTCAAAAATGAGATTCATGAGATGTGCCCTTCCTTTACATTGCAGCAATAAAGAATGTCCCTTGATGAATTGATTTATTTAAAGACTTGCAAGAAGACAATCCTATCATTATCATTGTTTATTACAAGCCTATTATTTATCATATAATTAAAATCCAAATCATTAAAAATTATATGCCTTGAATTATGTCGTTTAGAGTTTTATGTAAAAAATCATGTTTAGATTGATCTTATGAAAGATATTAAAATGAAAAGAAAAATTAAATTGCACAATTTTTGCATGATTAATTGGCAGCAGGCATAACTTTTATTAGAGTAGAATGTTATATAAAGAAAGATTAGGTGAGACCATGATGGTTAACATTTGGATTTAAAATGTAAGGCTTACATGCATGTATTCATAATAATAGAACTAAAAAATCTCTAGGCCCAAAATCATGTGTGTTGACCATCAAATTCCTCCCACAAATGGGGCAGTGGCAATTTCACAATTTTAGCCATCCAATGGAATTTGTTTCATCCCCAGTATCTTGGTTGGAAATTGGAAATTTGTTTGCTCAGGCACCTCTCCTCCATTGAATTTCTAATTTATTTTACACCACCGCTTTTAAGTCAAATATCATTTCATAACCACGGTCCATATACAGTAGGGACTATTAAGTGGATTTGATGTTCATTAGACAAGCCAGATTTGGATCATTGGTGCTTATTTGGTTGCAAGCAGGTTGCAAGCATTTCAGAATCAAATGCCCTAGCCCTCGCCCCCAAAATGTAGGAAATTCTGAAATGCCTAGAGGTGCTTAGCATTCCAAATGCTAAATATTTGAGAAGTCTACATGGCAAAAAGTGTCATTTGAAATGACAATTTAAATCATTCTCCTCAATCAAATAAGTTATTTGAAAAAATTCTATTATAAATGCTTGCAAACAAACAGACCCTTAGGGGTTATTTGTTTGGAGGAATTTATTATTGGAATTCCAAAGTTGGGAATTTCTCATACCATTATCAATAGCATTCTATGGAGTATTTAGAATTTCCCATAAAATCTCAAAAATTCAGCTTTTGCTTCTAGAATTCCCCAAATTCAAAATTCTTAAATGTTTAGTTGAGCTTGAGCATTTGGAAATCTTGTTGGAGGACAATATCCAGAGAATTTGTATATCCCCCATGAGGAAAGTATTTAGAGAATCTGTATATCCCATTAGACGGATTCTCCGGAATCCCTACTTACAAACATGCCCTTAGTTTAATTTCTTTGTAGTATTTCTAACTCTAATAGTTCCCAATGTTAGGAATTCTTGACATGATATCATGGCTTGTCCCATTATCTTTCAAAATGCTTTGTTTCATTGTAAATTCTCATAATTCAAACCAATCTAAAAGGTCATAAATGGCTTTTGAAACTCTCAAAATTGAGACCCCTTAAACATTTCAAAATGCCAGAAGGAGAGGAGGATTTTGGAAATTCAGCGGGGGGACAGCATTTGAAGAATTATGTAATTCTCCGAACAAGAACTCTTTAAATATATATTGAAAAGAAACATGCCAGGAAACTTGTTGATTTTACATGTAACGAGGAAGAGTTTACTGAGCCCATTAAGCTGCCAAACAAAAGAAGAAGAAGAAATGTTTGATGCATGAACTTAATTTGATTTATAGTTCAGTACCACCTACGAGAGAAAATAGGTAAACAAGATGGAATAGGATGACAGTATAGGATGAGAGAGAGAGAGAGAGAGTTTCTTTTGGTTGGTACATGGGCTTTATTCCATTTGTCTATGACAGAGACGAGTGCAAGTGTGTAAGAGAGAGAAAGAGGGAGGACAAAAACAAAGCAGATACCTCTCTGCTTCTGGTCCGGATTTTTAAGGACACCTCTACTTCACAAATAAACCCATCCAAAGCTCTCTCATTTCCATTTCCTACATCTACAGCAGCTGCACGGCCATAGTAAGTGAAGTGAGAAAGAACCCATTCCTCCCTTTATGACAGTCTTACAAGATTTCCAACTTTTTATCCAACGGTAACGTTTCTAATAAGGAAAACCCACCAAAATCACCACTCTCTCCATTCCCTCTCCCCTTCTATATTTATGTATATACTTATAACGTACACTGAACTTGGTTAAAAGTTAAAACTGACACGAGTAAAAAGTGAAGTAAAAAGAACATCACCTAGATACTAACCAAACAAGAGAGAATTGAACAATATTTGGTTACATGGCCCCATGTCATTGTGTTGGCCTTATGTGTCAATTATTTTCAAATTTTGATGGTGGAATATTTTAACTAATATAGACAATTAATTTATTTTTCAGATAAAAGTAAAATCACATATGTTCATGCATCTATTGTTATCATCAGTGTAGCTATATATAAGTACTGTTGTATTTATTATTAGAGAGTTTTATGGGAAAAATCTCAGAATGGTCATTTCTCGCGAAGGGTCCCCGTAAATTATACATGCTAATGCTATTATTAATTTTTTTTTGTAAAGGGGGGAGTATATGGTCCAATACTAATATTTGACTGGTTCAAAAACTCATGTAGACCCACAAATAATGCATATCCTTTCCATAGGTATTGCCAATGTGTGATTTTTGTTGCCACTTTGTGGGCTAGGAACTTGTGTATAGTGTGTAGCGATGAGTTAAGTAGCTAACAATTCAAAAACTCAGCTCACCCGGCCTTAGCCATAGCTGCTCCACTTTGAAAGGCACCAAGTCACTTGGACAAGCTGAGTTTTATAACTATGAATATCAATGGGCCCTTTGCTGTGATTTTTAAATTACCCGACAGATGGGCCCATGGAAAATTGTTCATGTGATGGGTCCCACTTGTTTTTGGCCGATGCACTGAATTCCAGATTTTCCAATTGGACTCAGGCCATTGGATAGACTGGACCACTAGGATGCTGGACGTTTCAGCCAAGTACCACAATTTGGAGTGATTGAACAAACTATAGCTAGATATGACTGAACACTCACTTGGTTTGCATGTGCACTCCTTTGTAGTATTTGGAGGATCTAATGCAAATTCCCAAATCAAATCCCCCACCCCCACCCCACCCCCACCCCATGTTAATCTGGAAAAAGTACCGTTTAGATGCACCTTATCCTGACTGATAGTGGTTTGGATTTTGTGATGAAACCAATGGTTAGCCGTTTTGTTTGGGTGTTTGGGGTGGCCCCAACAGGGTTGCTTTCAGCCACAAAAATCAAGGCAGCAGTGTGCCACTCCACATATAAGGTAGGGAGTAGGGACATTGCCTTTCAAGAAAGTTTGGCCTTGTATTTTTTCAGTTCCTCCTTTTCAAAGGTCTTACATACATGTTAATCAATAGTAGATTGGCAACTTCGAGGATCGTCTCTTTTTTAAAGCTACAGTTTATCTTTTAGCTTTATGTACACTTAATCATTATCGCTATTTTTCTTTTATACTGATTTGATTTGAATTATATTAGAACTAAATTAAAATAGCTTTGTGATATATATATATATATATATATATATATGGAGATGCTCCTATGAGGGATATCCCTAACATTCCTATAAGAGATAAGGTGAGGGCCTTCACATTTAAGTAGTTGGCATTGGATATGGATGTGAGGGCCTTCACGCTATCTCTCATAGTAAGGTGATAGATGCTCTCATAGGAGCATCTCCCTATATATGAGAGCATCTATCACCTTATTAGATTATACTGATTTGATTTGAATTATATTAGAATTAAATTAAAAGAGCTTTGTGATATATATATATATATGGAGATGCTCCTATGAAAGTAACTCTCACATTACTTTTTGGAGGTTCTACAACTTGAATTACATAACTAACTCATGCACTCTTAACACATGTTTCTAGCCAATTGGGCTATATCGAAGGACATATATTAAAAGAGGGGTAAGGCTTTTCTAAGCACACCTTTTTGTAAATTTTCCTTTTTTACGTGTATGGGACTACGTTATGATGAATCCATCCCCCCTTCACACTCACTACCCCTAATAAACTGTCACTAGCCCAAATTTGACAGCATCCAATGCTACCCACTATTAAATTGAATCCTAAAAAACTCATTCTTTCTAAAACCATTGGATTTAAGGTTCGAGCATGAAGTTTTTTTCTTGGGTACCCAACCTAAGGAGCTGAAATCCAAAAAAGCCCACACAAATAGGAAGAGAAGCTCACGAAGTAGAAGAGTGGCATGTCGAACCTTGGGTATAGCTAGGTGACATCTAGGGTTGTTAACTAAATGAGTAACCCCTTGTTGTTGTATGAAGGGACTAGGATCATCGATGGGGATTAATATTTTGCAAACTACTAGATCTCATTGACATCTTTCCATACCCTACCTCCCCATAATTAGCATGGCCCCAGGTGAGCCCCAAAAAGTTGTCTTCACATTTGTGTCCTCGAAGAGCCCAACCCCCTTTTAAGATATCTTTTACATATATTATATTTTTATAAAGAGTAGGGCTCTCTTGAGCTGAAGCTTACTTTATCCTAAGCTGAAATAGTAATGGTTCCACAAATCAAAGTTGATTATATTTATTTTTTCTATAATGGAACTGGAAAATACAATTCTAATTGAATTTATCTTAATTTTGGAGACGATCATCATATAAAAAATAACGATAATCGACCTTGATTTATGGGACCAATACTATTTCAGCTTAAGATAAATTAAAGCTTCAGTTTAGGAGAGCTAACCCCTTTTATAAAACCTTTACTTACCGTAGAAACTATTTCTACGGTCAAAATGGGAACCCCATTTGATGAGCGGTCTGGATTGTAGAGCATATATGGACAAGTGGAAAGTGATGATTTCTTGGTATGATACTTTTAAAGGAGAAAAGATATAAAATAGAAAACAAATTTGACAATAATCTGCTAAACAAAAGCATCTCCATAATAGGGTTATATGACTGCATTGATTCAGGCTTTTGGGTGGTGGCCTCGTGAGAACTTTACTTTGATTTGGGTGTTTTTCTCAGCCTTTTCTAATGGCCTTTCACTTTATATTTTTAGCCTTTGATATGATATGTTCGAATCGCCCAAGAACGTCAAATATAGCTTTTCCATGGACCTAGCTAGGCTGGTAAAAAAGCCTGGAAGTGTCATGTTGCCTTTTCTTTCTATCCTTAATATGCTCTCTTTCTTCATTCTCAAGGCTGTCTATATTCCACAACAGGTCCAATACCCTCAACTTGTAGAACCTCCAAAAATCCAATCATTCTCACTTTATAAAAAAAAAAAAAAAAAAGGATAAAACCTAGCATCTCCCATGGACAATAATGAAAAGTGAGCTCTAGGTAGAGTTCAAAAGAAGGATTTTCTTCAAGTGGGTTGACTCATTTAATTAATGATTAATGTTAGAATAACCCATGGTCCCAAATATATATATATAGGAGGTTTTCTCAAATTAACCCATTTATGTTTAGACTTTTTTGTGGCCTTCCATATTATGTGTGGTGGGGCTTTCCCTTGATAAATTACTCAAGCGATTCAAATTCATCTAAACTCCATAATTGACATTCCTAAACTTCATGACATGGACTCAAATTAACCCATTTATGTTTAGACTTTTTTGTGGCCTTCCATATTATGTGCAGTGGGGCTTTCCCTTGATAAACTCAAGCTATTCAAATTCATCTAAACTCCATAATTGACATTCCTAAACTTGGCATGGACTCAACTATTAATCGCCAATGGATTTAAGTACAAAATAAATGTAATTAAAACCAATGAATATTGAGGCTGTATAATTTTACGTTTACATGTTCAGAATGATATTCGGCCCACTCCTCACTTTCAATGTATTCATCTAATAAAACCTAGCTCTGGGAAATGGATGCTTCCAAATATAGCTGCCATATATGGGAAACACTTTCTAAAAGTGAGCTAGGGTTGACAAGACAACATCTCTCTACATTACATATTATATATATGAAAATGTTCTTGGACATCCTCATGGTGAGAATCTCCAACGGGACCACCTTATGATCCATTCAAATTGTTCACACACTGAACCCTACTTGATAGCCACTAGACCCCAGGGTTTGTACTCACCGAATGGACTAAACCATTGGGCCGAGAGGCTTTTTTTTTTTTGGTACTATAAAGCCATTAAACTTGTAAGCAATAGAACAAGAGGTCAGAGGCGTGAAATTGACCCCATTTGGATATCTAGGTTCATCCACCTTATGATCCATTTAAATTGTACACACACACTCTAAACCCGATTTGATAGTCACCAGACCCCAGGGTTTGTACTCACCAAATGGGCTAAACCATTGGATCGAGAGGCAATTTTTTCTATACTATAAAGCCATTAAACTTTGAAGGAATAGAACAAGGGGTTAAAGGCATAAGATTGGCCAAGGATTTGTTGTTTTATTTTAGGGTTGGCCTTTGTTATCTTTCTATGGATTCTATGCGGCGTTTCTTCTCTTTCACTAGAGAGTTCTCTGAAACAAAGCTTATTTTGCTTAATCTTAAGATACAATATTTATTGTGTGACACTTTGACCGAAGATCTCATTATTGAAAGGTTATCGCGTAAAAGTTTCATGCTTAATTTTTCTTTTCAATCCTTTTGGAACTTGATGTCTATTGGTCAATCTCTAAATAATCATTAGCTTAATGAAGCACAAGGAATCTTCTGCCAAAACAGATAAATTTTTACTAAACTATTACTTTAGTAATAAACATATACTAGGCACTAGACCTGCTAGTCATGGAAAATGGTACAAAGAGTACTGCTAGTTCTGTAGCCATTCTTAATGTGTCGTTGGTTTTACAGGCCGCCACACTTTATTAGTGAGTTCTAATCCTCGAGCATCTCCCTCGCAGTGTCTATTTCTTTGCTGGAATCTACAAATTCCTAAATTCTAAGACATAGTGAAATTTCTGAATGCTATTTTAGACTTGAACATCCATGAATTCCACCAACATATTAAGGGAGTGGGATTTTAGCTGAATTCTCAAAGATCATAAGAGACGTTTCATGTGGCTGTAATCCATAAATGTTATTAAAGAAATATGAAATTCAGAGATTCAAGAGGACAACATGTCACATCATATCTAGAAATTCTAGACATGGTGAATTCCTGGTAGGAATTCTATAGAAAAACAGACGAGTGGAACTCAACAATGAAATCCACCTATTGAAAATCAGAGGGATTAAGGTAAATGCCCACCTATTGTCTTTAGCAGATGTGTCGAATGATGAAGGCTGTGAAAGTGTCAAATCTTTGATCTCCAATTTGCCACAAATTACAGACCAATCATGTATTTTTCTAGCATAATCATGCACAAAGTAAAATTATGAGATCAGTGTCCTCATACAAAATACTCTTCACAATCCAAGAATAAGGACGAACATCTTAATCTTAGAACATTGCAATAAAATGATCTTAATCTCCTAGAACAGCCCCTCTCTTAGACTGGTCATGAGTCACCTTATATGGGAACTCATGCCCAATCCCCTCTTGATCCACATTTGGAAATTATAGGTTCTAAACCAGTGTTATTGCTACTAGATAGACTAATTTGAATTAGCAAACCTAATCATTTTAGGAAAAAAAATAATACGGAGAAGCAAAGAGTGCAAGCATTGTGTTCGGGCCAGCACCAATAATTCACCATATGATTTTCTCACAATTAATCTAGAAGGATTACTTTTTTCAAACTGATATCGCGCACACTTCTAATTTACATCTAAGACCATCCATACCATGCCTCCCTTGATTGTCATGTATCTACATAGCCCATTGGTAGGGCTGCAAATGGGTATCCAAAGTCTCCAAGTCCAAATAAAGTAGGTATGGGACATACTTTTGGATCTAAGATAATTCGATTTGATATTCAAATCCATTCGTATAGGACTCAAAACATTGGAATCCAAAATCAAAGACCTGTATAACCTAACACAAGGATCCGGATCTAGGATGATTAGATTGACATATTAAAACTTAGAAAGGGTTTGGGGATATTTGAGAGTCTAGTTAGCTTTAATTTTATATCATTTAATAGCTCCACTTATATATTTTAAAATCATTTTGAAGCTCTTTTATTTAAATATTCTAACGCACTTCACATCTTATTTGAATTTGGAGGTTAAGATCGATGTTAGATTCAGGTACAATTGATAGGTTCCTCATCCAAGTCGGCTGAAAAATCATATTGAAGAATAAAAATTAAGATTGAGATCTATAGAGATAGATCTTGGTTCCGAGCCTTCGTGGTTCTGTCTTGGATCTAACCCGTTTACATCCCTAGGCAACACAGGTGGCGTCACTGGCTATGTATAAGCTGATTTGATTTGACTGGTTGCAGTTTCTCCCATTATGAGAAACTGCGGAGATGAGAAATTGAGCAGGAAATTTTTAGTGTGTGCGAGCATTGCTATATACAAGGCTTCGTGATTCGACTTAAAGGAAACAAAGCTGTCCCCTTCTGTTGGAGTAATAGGAAGATTTCTGCAAAGTAGAGAGAGAGAGAGAGAGAGAGAGAGAGAGCATCATATTATATTACTATGCTGGGATTTTAATAAGGAGCTCTGTGTGAGCATTCTGAGCAATCGAACCCCTTTTGTAAGGCACATCATTCCTCCTCCCTCCACCTGAATCTTATAATAAAGAAATCTTCATGCGGATCTTGAGGACTTGTGTTTGTGTACTGGGTTTGACTCACACCCATTAAAATTGTTTCTTTTTTTTTTGCTCCCTCAAATTCTTTTAATTTGTAGCTTATTTGTAGAAAATTGTGAAATTGCAGAGTCCAAATTATGGGTCATTTGTGGATTGGATGTACCTCAAAAAAATTTCACATATAAGAGAATCTAAGCTTGGTAGCCTTGTACCAATATTGCAAATATCAATGTAAATTTGAAATCAGTGATAACTCTTTTATGGCTTTGAACCCCTACATTGTGGTCTTTTTTTTTTTTTTTTTTGATAACGTAGGGTTCCCAGCCCTTTGGGTTAGAATAATCCCTACGGGCCCAGGAGAGAAAGCCGGGTAAAATTCCCCTGTGGCCCCAGTGTGGTAGGGCAGTTTCGAACCCACAACCTCCGGGTGCAAACCGTAGTCCTAGGCTGGTCATGGTTTCAAAACTTGATTTTTGAAATACAATAGAAGAGACCAACATAATTACACAACAACTGATATAGTTTCCCACATAGATAATATTGATGGGGATGAAATACTGATAGTAGAAATGATACAGTTTTCATAGAGTTAAGGTTCTAGACTGTTGTTGTAATAACGAAAATAGTAACAACAACAATATTAATAACGCTTCAGAAGAACCTCCAATAATATAGGCAAATGTCCATGTGTTGAGACCATGCTTCTGAGAACCCCTCTATGAAACATCCCCAAGTTCTCAATTAATTATAACCATCCATTTACTTTCCTTACTACTGTTGTTTTGGGTCTTATTTGTTTGCATTAAAATCATATGAATTGAATAGAGAGCATAGTTAAAAATGAAGATCATAGTTGAATTTAAAAAAAATGAGCATCAAATAACATCTTATTATGATTCTATTTTCCTAAAAAAATGTTGCTCGATGTTCATTCACCTCTAATCTTCATTGTAACCACCCTACATACTCCATTTCCATTCATTCTAATGCAAACAAACAGATCATTTATCTTAACCAATCAATTGTAGGCCACTGATGGACGAGTTACGATCTTCAATGCTAAGAAATTTTTTAATACTCCCAAAGGGCTTTACTTGCATAATTTAATCTCCCTCGCTAGTAGTAATATCGGCAACAATAGATTATAAACTGTGAACTAACAACCCATAGAACAGGTGTCCTTTTTCAAACAAGCAAATCCCATCACCAGGGAATAAGTACAAAAAAGGAAGCCCCACAGCCCGGCCAAGCAACTATATAAGAAGATTAGTATTAAACATCTCGCTGTTAGCAAAACTTTCTTATCAAAGATACTGTGAAAGTTTTAGCTTTTTGTTTATTCTTCATATATATTGAATATCTCTTTTTTCTCTGTCATTTATTGAAGAGTTGTTGTAGAATTTTCTTATGCCTTTTTATTATGAAGTTAGAATGGCCAAACATGCAGCTGTTTCTAAAGCTGCTTTTAGCAACATCATTATTAATGTTTCTACAAACCAAAGTGGGACAGAAGAAAAAAAAATTCATCTTAATTGATTTCTTTGTGTTAGAAAGAGTCAAAAGAGTTGCAAGGGAAACATGATGAGTAGGTAGAAAAGGGATTAAAATGCAATCAGTTGTTGTGGAGCCTAATTTCTCCTTGGTGGGCTAATTGATAAACCCCTTCAGAGTACACAAAACCACATTTGATGGATGATAGATAGTAGCTGAAATGACATTTCGAAAGACCCCTTTGACTGATCTTTCTGCATTTGCTGAACAGGAACTGCCACACAGATCCATTCCATCACCTCCAAGGCTCCAACCTTTTTAATATCATTATTAATGTCTGCATTACTCCTGGAAACTAACATTTTCACCCCTCCACTTTTTTTTTCTTCATCTCTCCTGGTCACACTTCAGTGACAGTCCTGTGATGTGTCCAATCTAAACAGGTAAAGGTTTGTGTGTATCAAAAATAGAGGGTGTGAAACTTTATGGAAGAAATAAAAGAAGGGTGCATGTATCAGAAATGTGTGGTGTAAATTTAAGCTTCCTAGCCTTACCGCTGAAACTTTATTGTACTCTCTCTTTCTCTCAAGCTAATCATTTGATTTGAGTTTTTATGCCAGTGAATCTCACATGGTATATGTTCCATCCATCAGAATACATATCTGAGTCACAGCACCGCCCAAAGGAAAGCATCATATGCACCTAAAAGCTGATGTATTTGCAGGTTAGAAAGCCTATTCAGCTACATATTTGGTAGGAAATATACTTATGGGCTACGGCTTTTGCTCTGTGGATCATTTGTAGCCCTATGTGAGGTGTGACATTCAGAAGAAAGAAAAGAAGTGAGGAAGAGAGAGAGAAGAAAAAAGGCAGAAGATTCATGCAACATTTAAAGAAGTAGAGGAAAGCTGGTGATAAGTTGAATGGTTATCTTTAAGAGAAATTTCCAAATGCATGAATGACGACTGAGGCTAGAATCATTTACCAGAAGAAGAAAAGTCTAAAAGGAAAAGAACCCAAAAAGAACCATTTCATTAATGAGAAGCTTTCGATCTGTACTTAATTAGTTAATTTTGGTAGTGGTGGTAACCATTAAAACCTTTACAAGAGAAATATTCGCCAGTGGCACCTAGGATACACAATGCATTATGAGGAAGAACAAAGATAGAAATCGAAAGAACTGAAAGACAAATCTATCCATGCTCTTGGCTGCAACATGAGTTTAGTTATAAGAGGCAAGGACTAAGTTCTTAGTTACGAGACTGAAGATTTAAAGTTAAATGTTTGAGAGAGAGAGAGAGAGAGAGAGAGAGAAGCATCTATCCAAATTACATCCCCTTCAGTTTAAGAAAATTGGATTTACGGGAAATGATCGACTCTAAACTGGCTGTATTTTTCCTCATTGCTTAAAAAAAAAAAAAAGGAGAAAGACAGAAAAGAAAAGAAAAGAATTCCTTACCAAGTTAATTGGGCATCAAATGGTTTGATACTTAGATGACCACACACATTCTTAGACATAAAAAATATATATATCCAATCTAGCCCTCCCTTCATCATCCACTACAATGACTCATTATCTTGTTCTATTTCAGAGGCAGGTTCGTCGTCCTCAAAGCAATCGATTCCATAAGCAGCATGTCCATTGCCAAATGCTTTGATATGGTCCTTGAGAGATCTTTTGTGCTTGAAATCAGACCCACAGATGCAATACCACAGCTTCCCACAATTCTTCTCATGGGTTCTCCAATCTCCCCTTACTGCAAAGGCCTTGCTACACTTCCTACACACAAAAGGCTTGATTCCATGCTTCCTCTTGTAATGGGTCTGAAGTGTTCTGAAGTCCTTCAATGGCTTGGACCTTGGGTGATCTATGTTGTTCCTACACCCTGGTGCACAGCAATAACAAGGGAGCCTCAGCATAGCCGTTGGTTGTGTGCCCCGTAGTGATTCAGGCCCTTTCCTATACTGAGATCCATGGCCCCACATATGCATCTGCAATACCCATGATAAATCCATGAGCAAGAAAAAAGCCCACATGAGGATTAAATCAGAACCCAATTCCCACAACAGAAGAATACAAAATCCAGCAGTGATAAGTAGCACTCTAGCAGCTAGTATTTTATCAAGAATTATCATTTTTATTGTAAAAAAACAAGTTTAAATCTGAAACTTTGGTTTGTTGAATCAATCTGACTTGAAGAATGAAGTCTTTTAAGTGAGAAATAGATAGCATATGACATTTTCATCTACAGGATTTCTTGGTAGAGTGCCATGGAGGAAATTAACTAGTATTCTGTCATAAAGAATTTGAATGAGATAAGATCTTGTCATACAGAGATTGCATGGAAATTGATGGGCCTGAAGGGAATTATCTTTGCATATAAGAAGGCATATACTGGAATGGGTTTTCATTCTTCTTCAAGAATGCCCAATTGATTGTAGATACAAATGCTCCGTTAAGTCAACAAAAGATGTCCAGTTGTTTCTTCTTGGGTGAAACCAGAAAAAGTAATAGGACCTGAAAAAGAGAACTTGATGTGGTAGATCTCAGCGCAAACATGGACTGGCAAGCAGATTAAGGAGTTCTGATTTATAAATCCAGCTGAAACTAGTAAGAACTGGGAGTTCTTCAGTTCTACACGCATGCCAATGCATAAAACCCGTACCCCAAGGCACCAAAAGCATAGGAACATTGCCTGTCTTGTTCAATCACATGAAAAGAGGCACACATCTCAGGCCCAGTTAGGGGAGATGTATTCAACTGTCAACACCCGGAGTCCTACACGCCATGCAAAAAATGGAAAGAAAGATAAACCCAGAAACTAGAAAAGACCCTCATCCCACTAGGAAACTAATAAGGAAATCAATTGGTAAGAGATGGGTGTGAAGAGTAAACATGAAGCTAATAGGAAACAAGAAAGAAATGGGTTTTCTTTGTTTCTCGGAGTAAAAGGACCTTTGGGGTGATGGTTGATGTCAAACATACCTGCATGTTGTTGTATCTATTGAAAGTCTTGTAGCAAACAGGACATGAGAACTGTGTTGGGCCAATGAGAATCTGAGAAGGTGTTGGGATCCAGTACTGACCCTTGTTGACTCTACTTGTAGGGTACCCTGAAACACCATTACCTTCTTCCTTCTCTATGATCTCTGTAGAGGAAACCCTAGAGATCAGATCAGCAGCACTAGGACTGGGAAGCCCTATATGGAGGGCTACAGTCATAGTTTCATCATCAACAGTGGAGTGGAAGCTCTCATCTCTTTCCTTCTTCCTCTCACCACATATTTCCATGGCACTGGAGGAGGATTCCTCTTCTTCATGTCTTGTGGGGCTTAATCTGAGGAGAGGGAGTGCTTCCCTTAGAGGAGGAGAGGGTGGTGGAGATGGGAGAAAAGAGTTGCAGTTGCTAGTGTTGCTGCTGCTGCTGTTGTTGTTGTTGTGGTGATAGAAGTTGTATGAGGAGGAAGGCAGGCAAGGAGATGGGTTTGATGAGGTGAGAGGGTGGAAAAAAGGCTTGAAGTTGCAGTTGTACCAACCTGTGAAGAAATTGGAGTAGGGGTCTGTCATTGTGAGAGGTAAGAGCAGAAGGGGATAGTGTGGAAGGGAAGGTTATTATAGATACAGGAACTAGAAAATCCCCAAAACCAAGAAAGAATCCAAAAGTGCAGAGAGAGAGAGAGAGAGAGAGTGAGTGAATAGAGAATAGCATATATACGAAATGTAGAGTACATACTGAGGAAGATAAAAATAAAATACTGGTTAACCTGAGTAAATATATCATAGACTAATAATTAAGTAAATCCAAATGGATTAAAGAGAGAAGTAGAAATCACTTTTATGTGGTCAGTGGTTACTTTTGGAGACATTTGGAGACATTCACTGTATCATTTGCTCAATATTATTCTTTTGATACAACCCAAATTCAAGGAGAAATTTATGATAAAAACAGTATGGATTGGATGAGGAAAAGTTTTTCAATGTAAGTTCATGGCCCACAAAGAAAAAAGTAGGCCAAAGAAGATATAGATGGAAGTAATATGATAGAATTGAAAAGGCTTTAAATCAAAATGGACAAACAAAATTTATGTAGCTAAACCCAACATAACTCGAACAAGACTTTATAGTGATGATAATGTTGAAGCGGAGTTATAATTCAAAGAGACTTCTTAATCTTTAATATTGTTAGGCATTCCTAGTTACCCCTACATAGTAGGTGGGTTGGATTGATATGTTTAGAAACCTTTTTTTTCTTTTTCTTTTTTCTAGAAGTAATCAGCAGTATCATAAATATTGGCCATATATTAAATGTGTCATGATAATATAACGTAAATTCCTTGATAATATTATGACATTTTCGGAATATATATTGAAAAAATGGAAACACATGAAAAAAATGAGAAAATCAATCAAAAACACAAATTTTATAAAAAAAATTTAACTAGACTTCACATTTAATTTCTAATTTATTTCCCATGAATTCTTCCTCACAATATCCTGTTAAAAACCCTAACTTTAACAACACTAGACTTCTTTTACAGAAGAATTTCTAAAGAATGACATTTGTAACACTAGTATTACAACCAAATAGTTCGTAGTGACCATTAATCACATGGATAGATGCTCCCATGTAATTTAGATAGAGATAGTGAGAGAGTATTATAAAGTATATAACATACAATAAATTTGTGGGTATACATATATCCTACAGTATAGACTTATACATAGTATAAACAGTTAGCCTCTGTTTGTAGCCCAGTCAAGCCAAGATCCATGAATATGAGAGAGAGAGAGAGAGAGAGAGAGAGAGAGAGAGAGAGCTACAGAAGAAACTTTTTCTATGTTTGCTGCCTTTTCCTCTTGCTTGGAATGCAAGCAGTTTTTTCTCCATCCGGGGATTTGCTTCCCCGGCACATTTTTCTCGGCTCGGCGCGGCTCATCTTCAGCTCACTCTCTCCATCTCGATCGTTTTTCCCCTCATGAGCTCATCCATTCCCACCTGTTCTCGGCTCGGCTCGGCTCGTTCCTTGTCTTGCATGTCGGTACAAACGCTTTACTCTCAAGACTTTCTACGTCTAGGAATTGATTGAGAGGGGAAATAGTATCTGCATGCATATGGGGTCCACCTGTTATAGACATAGAGGCACCTATGACCTATCACCTATGGCTGGGGATAGACCTATCCATGACCCATTAGAAGATCATCATAGCCGTCCCTTCATATGAATTTATTGTAGCAGTAAATGAGCTCTCATCCATCGAAGCTAGATGGATCTTTGATCTTGAATTCAAGTCTCATATAAGAGAGAATCAAAATCTGAGTATGTGTCTCTGGATATTTGGATACAACCCAGTACCAGAAATTTATTTTGGCTTTGAATCCTGATCTACATTCAATTAAAGTGCCTAAGTTTTTCAAGTTTTTCTATTATAAAATGTCAAAAATATTGATTTTCAACGTCATTCAATGTGAAATTCTTCATTAATGTTTTGTGAGAAATGAGTGCACTAATTATTTTATGAAATATATATATATATATATATATATCTTAACATGAGATATTCGGGTAAATGTTTTTCCATTGAGGGTCTACTTAAATCCACCTCATGATTATCAACTGGATCTGATTATTGAAATCCAAATCCAAATCAAGACTCAAATTCATAAAATGATCAGGTTATAAAAAAAGATCATAACCCAAGGGTTCGACCATGTTTAATATAGGTAAGTCTGATGAAAGGTAAGATCTCATGGTGCAATGTAGACACATTCACTTTTACCATTTGATTATCCTAACCATTTTGACAAATTTTTGAAGTACAATGTGAATGGGTCGGGGGTCGGAGTTGGAACCCTAGTGCATTTGGAGGAAAGATTTTACACAAATTGAAATCTTACATTGGATCCTATGTGTTGGATTTACATTTAGCATCAATTGAAAACTTAAAGATCTAGTTCTTGGTCAAAATCTGAGACCTTATTTATCTTGTGCCCGGCTAAGGGAGCCGGGACTCTTTTAGATAACAGCCTGCTTCTCGTAGGATAAGAAAGGGGCCTGCTCATCATAGGAAAGAAGTGAAGATCCTGAGAGCCAACCAGCAAAGCTACCCCTCGTTCGCAAATCCAAGACAAAGTTGGGCTCATATGAATGAGTTCTCAGGTCAACATGCCTTAAAATAGATCAACCAATCACGTAAACCCTAGCTCTTGAAATGGCAATATAATTCATGTTGTATAGACTCTCAAGAAGTGATATAATGAAGTCTTAAACTACTCTCAAAACATTACCATTACCATTAAACCCTTGTTCCAACTATGTTGGGACTAGCTACATGAATTTCGTTTAACCATTCCGATCTGTCATCTGCCTATACTTCTTTAGATATATCTTTACCACTTCGATTCATTCAGGCCTTTTTCGGCCTGCTCTTTCTCCCTAAGGAGACACCAACCTATAAAGAGATTTTTTTTGTCACCATTGGCTTGTGCATGTCTCAAAAGAATCTCTCTTAATTTATTATGTATTGATGCTATCTACTATGTGCATACCCAAATCATCTCAGACACGAGACTTTATAAAAATATCTCTCCTAATACACACTTGTGACATTCTCAATCCTAACTCTTGGATTGAAACTCGCAATAACTTGGACCCAAACCCACGATTTCTAATTTTTTATGGTTCTCTCCCTCCTTGTACTTCTAGTGTTAGAGTTTGGGCAAGTTCCTTTCATCTCTTCCAAACCTATGAAATCTAATTTCTTATTTTTCCCTCCTTCCTTGGACTGCTAGTGTTAGGGTTTGAGAAAGTTCATCTTAGAGACGTGGGATGCTCGGAGCTCTGATGAAACTTATTTCTTGTTGCCGAAAGCCCTTCAATTGAAATGCCAACGTTGGGAGGAAAGGGAGGGAGGCCTTGCTCTGGTTTAGAGATCTCAGCGCATCAGCGGTGATATTGTTGCCCATTTGTATTTAGGCGACGATATTGTCAGTCGGTCAAACAAGCAAAAAAATGAGAAATCTAGAGAGAAGACCTTTTCTGTGTGTATCGAGCTATGAGATCCTTTTTTGTGCTTGATCCATCTAAGAGGTTTTTCCTTGTAAAATCCTCTATTTTTTTAAGAAGGCTTTTTATTTTTGCTGATGAGAGTGTCCGGCCTCTTTGCAAGAATTGAAAATTGAAACCTTTGGGTATTTGAATAATAGGATACCACTTGACATCCCTTTCTAGAAGCATATTTATGTATTTGAGATATGATTTTTTTTAAGAAAAATAGAGAGGTGACAGCTTTGAGAAGGCCCATGGATGGCGGGCTATATATGTCTGATTTTATTTTCATAAGATAGGCTAGAGATATGCTTTTTACCTTCAGCAATCATAAAGATCCCATAAAGGAAGGTTTTTTTTTTCTTTTTATCCCAGCTTTGGGGGTGCTGGGGCCTAGTCCTTTGGAGAGGGGGTCATCGGGTGAGATAGGGGGCCCTCGAGTGAGGTATCACAGCCTCAAGTGAGGAAAGGTGTTTGTCCGAATTCGAACCTAGGACCGGCAGGTAAGAATTATCGCCTCTTACCCCTTGGATAAGAGTCTGTTCTTCATAAAAGAAGTTAAATCTCAATGTATACTCTTGCATTGTATCTTCGTCACTGGTAATTTAACCACAAGTGGTATTGCTTACTGGTAATTTAGCCACAAGTGCTATTGCAAACATGCAACACGCAACAGAGTTCCTATGTCCTACCGACTATGGTACACTGATTTCCACGAAAATTTAGATCATAGAATTGCATAATGAAGGGGGGAAATGAGACATTAATTAAGCAATTAAACAAAGGGAACGTAAGGTTGGGAAGACTCGAACATCATCAATTGATCTCTCCTGTTCAGACTTTTTTCAAGAGGCAGGAAGGAAGAGAAAACATGTGGGTGGAACACGTACAGAAGTACACGTAAACATAAATATACAGAACAGTTTGCTCCAACACTGACCAATGTGGGCACCAAAATCACTTCTTGTGGTGCCCCTCACTCACTGTACAACAGTCATGATCAGAAGCTCCCTAGATCATTCTCTCTGAGAGAGAGAGAGAGAGAGAGAGAGAGAGAGAGAGAGAGAGAATGGATTCAATGTAACCTTTGGATGAGCCCCATTTGAGGATTTTGGTATGAAATAATGCTCTCACCAATTCTCTGCTAGAAGGAATGGATTTGATTAGAAACATGTGAAGAGACATGTGGGTGATTTGTATTTTCTTTCAAATGAATAACCAACATGAATGATTTACCCCATCTTTTATTAGGCTTCACTCTCCTGCAACAATTCATTAAATATAATAAGCAACTTTCAATTGAAATTTTCCTCGAGTAAATGGCAGTAAAAGAAAAGGAGGGCATGGTACACAAGATAACTCCAAACGACCCTGTAATGCTTTATTCCCTTTGGTTATTGCATAGAAATCCTTCACTTTCTAGCTGACAAAAATGTTTGGGGCCTTTCTCCCACTTAAACAGTATCTCTCTTTCCACATTGATGGCACTAGTGAATCAGCAATTCATTGAACATGGAAGCAATAGCTAGGACACTAGAAGCCCTACCTACACCCAAAGTTTAGAAAGCATGCATGTTCACTTGGGTCTCTATTTGTCGGTTAAAAGAAATGGTTCATCTTGAAACAGGCAGCCAAACAAAAATACATGATGTTTAAGGAACCCATCAAGACTGCACTTACTTTTCCTGACATTGTCTTTGCATGAACAGTTGACTTGGAAACTGATGACTAAGCTATGGTAAAATGGTGGTGGCAGTGAGTGATCTTAGGTTTGTCTTTTAATGCTTATTGCATGCATTGGTTTTTGTGGATAAACCAAACATAAAAGATGAGGATTATAGCATCCAAGTAGTTCGTTTTTATTTGGATGCTTTTCAAGCACTGGGTTGAATTCGAGTGGAAAACTATGGTTAAATGGTGAATGACCATAGCAGATTGATTGAATTTCCTATCACATATTCACACTATGCCATATAAATGGAAAAGAGTGAAATCGCTAGTTGACTAGATGGTCCACTGTCATGACAAAAAGACCCAAACCAGAAAAGGTGGACCAACTCATGAACTGCATAGGTCCAAGTTGTACACCAGCCTAGTCTAAGGACTTCTATCAAAGTGTAAAAACCCTCATTTCAAAATATCCCACAATCGTAGGGTGGGGATGGACCCTCACCCTATGCATGTGATTGACAATTATAACACCCAAGGTTAATACTCCATAACATGCCATTTTTCTTGCCCCCGGCCCCAAGTGACATTGATTCAAGATTTGAAGCGTTGAAGGTCAGTGTGATAAACATATATATGTGTGGAAGTGATCACCAATCTTTTTACCCTTAGCAGTAAATAGTTTTTCATCTTCTCAACTTCGAAAGTAAATCTCATCCATGGTAAAAATATGAGTCCTCACTTTTGGTTAAACTACTCGCATATTACCTTCTTCCTTTCACCTCTTTTATCCAACCCGCATACTTTCCCATGTAAATTAATGATGGGGAAATGCCAAACATCTCTCTAGAGGTCGTTTGTCTTTTATGCATAGTATATGTAAAAATGAGAATTACTTGGGTAAAATATGAAGACATAAAACTACACATTTTGAGGTTTAATGGGCCAATAAAGTGTTTTAAACAATTCAGGTTCCACTGGAGTCGTGGAAAATAAAATGTGGTGAAGGAATTTGATATCATTGAAAGAACTTGCCGATTTTCCTAACAATCATGACATGTACCGAGTTTCCTCTATATTGACACCTTAACTAGAGAGGTGTGTAATTATTTCACACATTTTTAAAGTACGAGAGTTTTAACATAAAAATGACCTCATTTACACCTCATTTATGCATCCGTAAATGAGTGCAAGCACACGTAAGTATGTATTAACAAACATAAATGGGTGGAAACAAATGACCCCTAAGGGCTTATCCCGCATAGGGATTAATGATCAAATGAGTTCCACCGAATGATTATTAAAGAGGAAGTGCGAATTATATGAGGTGAAGAATGAAAGATGTAAAATAGCAATATAAATAGGGCCTTTACTTTCCTAGGGTTTGAATTAATAGGGTCATGGTTGTATTCATTTCTCATCTTCCATTGATTCATATTCAATTAGAGGGGAGGTTATTTAATTTGAGTCTCATTTTTGCATATGCATCTTGGATCTTCATTTTCAAGCACTTTAAAGCTTGAATTCCTATGTACTCTGAAACAAACAGCCTAATTAGTATTTAAATCCTTGGTGTGAATGTCAAAGGGTGGAGTATAGGTTGAATGTAAAAGGATGGAGTATGAGTTCAAACCCACTATTGTGGTGGCTGTCCTCTATATGGGTGGTTACCGTTGTAACTAATGCAACACATAAAGTGAGAATTACCAAAAGTAAATGCCATTTGCTTGTCATCTATTATATGTAAAAAATGTGTTTTAAAATCATGGTAGCATCATAAAAAGAGAATAAGAAATGAAGTTTTTTATTTTTTTTTATCCACAACACAAAGGAAGAAAACTTAAAAATAAGACTTCGTTAAAAAAAGATTTTTTTTTCTTTTACAAAAAAGGCCCTTGTATTTATATTTTTCCTAAAGCCTCCCTTGACTAACAGTCAACTAAGTAACTTGATAGTTCGATTTTTATTTTTGAATGATTTATACTTAAGAAAAACTCAAATGAATCATCTCTTAGAGTTAAAAGATAAAAAGATAATTTTACCACTTAAATTTTGAAGACCTAAAACCAAAGGCTAGGATTATTAGAATGGCTTGGTCATCATGCATTCATGTGGGCTCCACTAAAAGTATCTTGAGTTAGTAAACTTTGATAAGCTTAAGTAAAGGATATTTCTGTCATTTATCCAAGAAATCTACCTATCACATGTTACACAATCAAACTAAGGGCCTTTAATAAAAACGTAAAAAGCAGGGGCCTTTTTTAGGTTGTCCGGAAATACAAAGGCCTTTTGTAAAAACCTCTAGAAAATGAAAATAGATGGAAACTTGTTTGGTATAAGGGCACAGCTAAATGATCTCCTATTAGACGTCCACATGCAAACATCTTGATTTGGTCATTAAAGAGGCAGCGGGTCATCAATAAACTAGGACCCCCTGAATTTGATGTGCATACCAAAGATAATGTCACTTGTCCATCCTGACATAAATTATGTAGATTTAGGATTTCCTTGGGTAGGGGGAGCGGGCTAAGTTCCCTTCCCCATTTACTAAGAGATTAAAAAAAAAGACTTTTACCCTAATAGAGGGCAATTTTTATCAATAAAATTGGAAGTGAAGAAGAAAAAAAAATATATTAGTGGGATTTTTGCTCAAAATTGGGCGTTTTGGCATATTTTGGATCAATAAATTTGAAACTTAAATGCAAATTTTGACTGAAGAATCCAATTTTTCAGACTACTATATACTTTATGAGGGGTAGTTTGGTTTTGTATACTAATCATAGATCAAAGAAATTGGGCCTAAACTCAATTTGGTTACTATGCTCAAAAGTCTCTCATAATTCAGAAAAGCTGACCTTGCTGGAATTCTTGCTTTGAGACTACATTAAAGAAGCAACTAGATTAGCATTCTGTTATTATTGAAGTATTTAATAAAGGCCCATTCCAGCCCTTGGCTGTTCTAGATCATGTCTACATCGTTCTAGTATATATCCAAATAAGGATACATATGGATTCATGTTACCCCCCAACCTGAGTTAATCAAGATTAACTCTAATTAATCAATTTAATGGTGATTAATGATTGAAATGGGTCAAATTAGTCTTAAATAGATGAGTTAAGCATAATGAACAAGTTTGGAAGAGATTGGTTTAATGGGGTTGAATTTAGACCCAAATTAGTGAAATTAAGGGCTTTTCGTAAATACGGGTTTATGTGTATTTCGTCGAATGTGGTGAAAATTGATACCATCATGTGTATCTCAATTAGTACAATAATTTTCATAATATACTCGTATTCGTTTGACTTGAGATGAGTCAAGTGAATCATAAATTAATTTAAAATAGAAATATATGAATAAAGAAGGGTTTAAATGCAAGAAATGCATTCTATAAGGTTCTATGTGAACCTAGAACCCATTTCAGTCGGTCAGTTTTACCTTCAAGCTGCTGGGAACTAAGATATGCTTAGTTCTTCTTCCTTGTTCTTTGTTTCTTCATTCTCAAGTACTTGGAAAGGGATTTTTGAAAGAGAGTCTCAAAGAGGAATTAGTGATTTCATCATCTTCTCCAAAGAATTCTTTTGGTTTTGAGAACTAGAATTTGAGAAGAATCTTGGTTTCTCTTGAGTCAAGCTACCAAGTAAGTATTCAGTTGTTTTCATAGAACTTTTGAGTTCTATTAAGTGATTTGGAATGGTTCATATTACAAATAGCTATAAGGAATTCATTTTTGATGTTTTCATGGAGTTAGGGCTTCAATGGAGTGGTTTTGTACCAAACCAAGCATAAGAAGAAAGGGGTTTTGAATCAAACTTAGCTAAAAGGTAAGTATAGACATTACTTGTGATTAAATTGCTACTTGTTATACACTTTTGTCACTAGATATGAATTTATTGGAATTGTATAGATTAGAATGATGTATGAATCAATTGAATGATGTTTGTAGTTATTAAATGATGAAATAGAAGTGTTGTATTGTGTTTAAATAGTGTTTGAGGAAGGGAACAGGAGGTTCCAAGTGTTTATTTCAGGTTATGAAGATTAATTGTTAACACAGAATTCGTTTCAGAATTTTGAAGAGATTCTATGTGCAAGTCGATCGACTGACAGGCGACCAAACTGCCAACCGACAGTATAAACAGGAGAAAAATCGCTTTCTGGTTTGCGAACTGAGAGGTGACCAAACCATGTTCGGTTAACCGACAAGTAAGGTCCGGTCGGCCAAGATGTCGACCAAGCCCTCTTGAAATTAAGTGAAGTTTCAGGTCTCTGGAATGCGAACCGACAAGTGACCGAGAGATAATCGATAGAGTTCGGTTAACTGAGAGGTGACCGACAGTCTGAAACTGACTGTAAGTGAAAGATTAGCTTATGAAGGTTAGCCGAGTAAGTTCGATTAACCGAGTTGAGATATTCAGTTGACCGACAGGTGATCGAACAGCTAACCGAAACTTGATAAACTTCTAGATTTAATCCTGAAATTATAGTGTAAGAGCCTATTGATTATTTCAAGGTTTTTAATGTTGTTTATACCTCCATAAGTGTTAATTACAGGGACTTTAATATACAAAATCCACATATATTGTGATGTCTATCGAAAATAACACGTACATTAAATAACTAAGGATTACACCTGAATGGTTGGTATTATTTAATTAAATTTGTACATTGAATGATATTTGAAATGGAATATAATTGGAATTGAATTCGTAAAGAATTATTTATTAAATTATATCCGTTAATTGTAATTTAACGGTATTAATGTGAAATTTTTATTATTCATTGAGTCTGGCACTACATGGTGATTTCTATAAGTTCTTCTGAGATGTTACTGCTGCAGCAGATTATTTGGGAGTGTTCCGAAGCTCCGTGGTGATATCAGTTGCCCCTGACCTGGGCTCTGATAAGTCCCACAATGTATGAATCCTTCCGTATGGAAAATTGAATCCTTCCTTTTCAGGAAGATGAAACTTGAATATGGAATCCTTCCTTTTTTGGAAGATGGAATATGAATTGAAATGTGAATTGCTATTGTAGTTTGCCAAATAATAAGACTCTTATTGATTATGAATTGGATTTGAATTAGTCTAACAATGAGTTAGATGAATTAAATGTATAATTTGCATGTTTAATCATGTAATTGTTTATATATTGCTGAATTGTCAAATTCATAGTATTATTGATAGCATTAATGCTCAGCTACCCATTCCGGTCCTTAAAAGGCTACATCGCCAGCGGAAATTACCAATCCGCTTCCTACAGGAGGACTAGTTGAGTGGAAATGAAATGAAAACAAATGAGAATTGAAAGGAAAACTTTAGGATGGGATTAAAAGAAAACTTTACACTTTTAATCATTGCATTGTATTTAAATATGCAAGTGATTAGTTTTATACATAGAGTAAATGAATTTTGTTTTACATGAGTAATGTATATTTGTGAATATTCCGCATAATGTGTATTTGATATCCCTTGTGAAATTTAATGTGATTGAGGTTCACGAGAGTAAATATGCGACGCAACTCGAGATTAACTCGGATTAATTATAATATAGAGCTCGGATCGTGTCAATTCATCTACCTAATTGGGATTATAACCAAACTAAAACTGTTTTGACTTATAGACCATCAGCTCTTGAAAGAATAAATACCTTCTTATTTTCTTAAACCATAAGTGCATTCAAAAAGGTCAGATTGACCACCGTACAGATTGGGAGTTCCCAACGCCATACACATATATATGGTTGAGAAGTACATCCTCTTACATTAATATACATAATAACATTGCCTGAAACTTGAAAATTCCAAAAACAGTTCTCTTTATGCCCAAAGACAATCATTCCAGCATGAAACTTGCATGTTTGTGTCACACATTTTCGTGGAAAGTGGATGAATTTTTTTTTAAAATTCATTTTTCAGGTATTTGGTGCGGAACAATTTAGCAGAAATATTTTTCTGCCTTATCAGCATTTTCCTTAATAATGGTGAAAATGAGTTTCCTATGGGGGGTATGGAAAATGAATTTCCTCGAAAAACTTCTCTCTCTTTTCCTCACTCTTATCAATTTCAACCCAAAAACCCTAAAAATCTTTCATTTTTATTTCTTTATATAAATTATTATTTAATTTTGATAAATAATATACATATTATGTTATTTTTCCTCAAAAATTCATATCACCAAATAAGAAATTTGGTTTTTCTATAAAGAATTCACAGCCACACCAAACAACATTAACATCAATTCAATGAGGAAACACTACAAGAAATCTAGGCTGTTGTGACGAAATTTGATGACGAAAATTTTTTTTTGTCTTAAAAGAACACCCAAAGATGACGAAATATAAATTTTGTCGTTTGTTTTCATTTTTTTCAAAAGTATAGGAGACGAAAATAAAATTTCATCTACAAAAATATGGCGCCAACTTGTTTTTTGTTGGCGCCAATTTTTTTAGCTCATTAGAGACAAAAATTGTTGTCACAAAATATAATTTTTTTTGCGACGAACGTAATTCGTCACCAATAAGGATAAGTTATGGAAGATGAACATATTTCGTCACCAAAATAAAGCGCTAATTTCATTTGCTTTGGCGCGGATTATTTTAGCTCATTGGAGACGAACAGTTTTGCCCCAAAATATAATTTGTTTTTGTGACGAACTTAATTCGTCACTGATAAGGATAACTTATGGAAGACGGAAATATTTCGTCACCAAAATAAAACGCCAATTTCATTTGCGTGCGCGAATTATTTTAGCTCATTGGAGACGAAGATTTTTATCACAAAATATAATTTATTTTTACGACGAACGTAATTCGTCACTAATAAGGATAAGTTATGGAAGACGAAAATATTTCGGCCAACAAAATAAGGCGCCAATTTCATTTGCACTTGAGCCTATTCCTCTCTTACAAGTATTGATTTGGAAAAGCCTTTAAAATGACTAAAATGCCCCCCCCCCGGCCTTAACGTCCATCCCCGCCCCCCCTCCCAATCCAACGCCCCTTTTCCAAAACCCATTTCCTCCTTTGTCCCTCCATCTATTCCGGTCTCTCATTTCCAAAACCCTTTTCCCCCTTTTCCAAAACCTTTTTCCAGAAGAGGAGAGAAGAACACTTTTCCCCATTTTCCAAAACCCTTTTCCAACATCTTCCACCCATCGTCTCAGGCAGCAGCCCCATGGCCCATTGGCCCCCATCAATCATCATCACCCTCCATCAACACACGCAGTGCAAACCCATCCCTGATCAGTGATCTCTCTCATCTCTACTTCTCTCAGTCTCTCTCGCCTAAAACTCCCAGACGCAGCCACCATCACCAATCACCATCATCTGTGCCCATCATCCTCCATCCAAGAGTCCGCCACCGCCAGGTACACCTACCTCTCTCAGTCTCTCCTACTGTGAGAACTTGGTCCCAGCGGTACCCTTAACCACGGGGCGTAGCGTGTCAACCACGGGCTTCAAACGGTGAGTCTCCGTTAGCCCGCATTAGAAATATCCAAGTCCTGACATTGGGCTTATAAGTCAAACCCCGTATTAACTTAGCATGAGGCTTTTTAAAACCGTGCGTCCCTGAAAATCGTAAGAACTCCGAAGTTAAGCATGCTCGGGCGGGAACAGTATTAGGATGGGTGACCTCTCGGGAAGTCCTCGCGCGTGCACGCGGGCTAAATCGAACAATTTCATGCTGAGTTGGGCAGGGCTGTGACAGTTGGTATTAGAGCCGATGACGACTCTATTTCTAGTGGGGGAGAATGTGAGATCTTGGTCCGGGCAGTACCCTTAACCACAGGGCGTAGCGTGTCAACCACGGGCTTCAAACGACGAGTCTCCGTTAGCTCGCATCGGAAATATCCAAGTCCTCACCATGGGCTTATAAGTTAAACCCCGTATTAACTTAGCATGAGGATTTTTAAAACCGTGTGGCTCCGAAAATCGTAAGAACTCCGAAGTTAAGTGTGCTCGGGCGAGAGCAGTACTAGGATGGGTGACCTCCTGGGAAGTCCTCGCGCGTGCACGTGGGCCAAAGTGGATAATTTCATGCTGAGTTGGGCGGGACTGTGACAGTTGGTATTAGAGTCGATGACAGCTCTATTTCTAATGGGGGAGAATGTGAGATCTTGGTCCGGGCGGTACTCTTAACCACGAGCTTTAAACAATGAGTCTCCGTTAGACCACATAAGCGTGTTCGGGCGGGAGCAGTACTAGGATGGGTGACCTCTTGGGAAGTTGGGCGGACGCGACAAAATATTTTTGTCTCTAATTTCTTCCTTTAATATTTTGTCACTAATTACTTACATGTATGTTTCCAACAGAGTGTATTGGAGACGGAAAAAAAATTACTTACAAGTGTGTTTTCAACAGAGTATATTGGAGACAAAAAAAAATCGTCACAAATTTATCTTTTTCAATGACGAATTTTTTTCCGTCTCCAATACCTTTTAGCGACAATGCTTTGGCAACAAAACGGGTGACGAAAAATTTTCGTCTCAATTAGTTTCGGTAACGAAATATGTATATTTTGGGACAAATTTGTGTCGTCCTTAAACCCCAAATTTCTTATAGTGAAATTCTTTTTGCACCAAACATGAATTTTTAAATTTGATCTATGAAAATCTGTTTTCGTTGTTTTCATTTTTATGAAATTTGTTGATGTAGCAATTTTTCCTTTCCGTAAAAAGGGTGTGTACACAAACGTGAAAAAAAAAATCTAAGAGGTGAGGCTAAGAGTAATTTCTTTAAGAATCCATATAATTTTTTTTTTTCAAACAATGAGAACATGCACATAGCACATTTCCTTTGAGTGGGGAGACAGTAAATGCGTTTTTAATTTGGAGACAGTAAATGCGTCTTTAATTTGTGGATGTTGTTATCAAAGCAAGAACAATTCTTATAGTGTAATATTAGCAGCAGGTGTTGTACTCTTGTAGAGAGATGTTGACTCTATTTCCCTTTACATTTCCAAGATGGCACGAGTGAGAGATTTGATCGTCCATGTCCTTGCTTGCATTTTCCAAAACATCACTGCCTATTCAAACACAAGAACCCAAGAGTATAAAATACCTATTTCCTCTGTTTAAAGCACAAAAGTGGTTTGTTAGTAAAAAAAATTCAAGAAGCCCCTTCTCCAAACATCCATGCAACATTGAGATTGCTGACATGGGATACACCCAGGCCCACTGTAATTATAGTTGGTTCCTGACTGGCGTACATGGAGGGTTATTATTATTATTACTTTGGACACATTTCACTCATATTCAAGTATATAATTGTACCCACCTCTCTAAATGCAAGGCTTCTATGTTTAATGGATCTTTTAATGCTCAAACGACGTTTATTGCTTTCAAAAGTTTCTTTTTTGAGAACGGGGACCCTGAGTGACCCACACAATGCTTTCGAATGCGTGCGCGCGCTCTCGAATACGTAAAATGAGAACAGTATATCTAGGGATCAAACTCTAAACAACTTGGTGAGAAAGGAGGTTGCTAACCAATTAAGCTGGTGAGTTGGCCACTAAGTCACTGACTTTACAAGATAAATAAAAGATAGGGTTGGGATCTTGTTGTGTGCAAAATATCAAATGGCCACCTCAGTGGACCACTGGTCGAGGCATTGAACCCCATGAATTCTATCATGTGTCCTATTTTAAAGGGCTATAGAAAGCCGCACGCTGCTTTGGCATAATCTAAATCCAATGACAATCTTTTAAGTTCTGAAATTGCTATATGAAGAATCAGATGGAGTTGTATAGGACCCTCTAGTCCAATCTTGCAAAAGAGGGTCTCGTACAGTGAAGTCTACATGGAAGTTCTCATACAGATGCTTTACAAAAGAGACTCATGTGAGCTTCATATTTTCTTGCTCTAAAGTCTAAACCATCCATATCACACACCCCACAACAAAAAGTAGCAATCCAAATATAACTCATGAGAGTGATATTAATCGTTAAAAAGGTCAATAAACATGATGATACATGTCCTTAATTTTACTATATTTATATTAATCCAATGACATATTAGTAGACTGGAATTTGGGTGAGTGCTTGATAAGAGGCGGGCTGTGGCATGCTGGCTTGGATCAAAGTAACAGTTAAACCCACTTGGGTACATTCGACAAGCTCTTGATTTGGACAGTCCACCACTCTTTCTTTTACACAAGCAACCTAGCACCTATCTATTGTATGGCTCGAGAGAAGGACCTACTTGATCAAGTTTAGGTGGATCATATGTATACTTAGATTCAAGCCAGTCATGCATTCAATCAAATTTCACTCTAATGAGACTAATATGCTATAAAGTTGAAATACCACGAGCCTCAATAAAAATAAAATAAAAAAAGGAAGGAAATTAGGGACATGTGAGAAATTGTTGATATTATCATCACAATAAAGTTTAGGTTGAAAAATCATATGTCCTATCTTGAAGACGTGTGAAAAAACTACAAAAAGCAACACAACATTTAATCACTATAGAAGAGCATGCATTCTTTTCATCTTATATAGTATTTAGTGGGAAGTGTCCATTTATAAATTAAAAGAAAAGCGAGAAAACTTGACTATGCAAAACCAGGAGGAGTCCTTTGTTTTGTATTAGAAATTGTTTTTTTTTTTTTTTTATAATTGTATTTGAAATTGTTGGTGTTACACCATGCATTCAATTTCAATGGCTTTTTACCAAAAAAAAAAAAAATTTCAATGGCCGAACGGGTCACGTGATATCCATAGGGTGACACGTGATGGCAGGTTTTGGGCTGAGGCATAGCAATGATTTGAGAGTCACTGTACATGCAAAGACACGACGTCATTCACATCACTATCCCTCTCTCACTTCCCTCTCACTTCCCTTTGCATTTGTCGTTTTCTTATCCCATTTCCTAGACTCCTACTACCAAGACCAACGTAATTAAGAACATGTCCTCTTCTTCTTCTCTCTCCACATTTATCTCTCTCTCTCTCTCTCTCTCATTTATATGATCATCATATGTGTGACCCATGTGCTATTACTGATCCTCTTGGGCCTGATCACCTTAAGATAAAACGGGACCAATTAGTCATTGATTGGGACTTGTGTGTCAAAGAAATTGATCTGCTGTAACATGACCAAATTGGCTGGCAGGTCCATTTGCATTATTCAAAACCAATTTGGTATCCTTGTATGGAAGTGATACAGGTCCACTGGCCCAAGTCCTATTACGTTTATATAAGATTTTCTAGTGAATGAATTGTATAGAAGATAAAGAAACTACAAAGGAGACCATTAAAATGTTCAAGTTGGAAAAACGAATGACCCTTTGCCCGAAGAAATTTAGGGCCTTTTTGTTTCCATTGAAATATATAGAAATTAAATACGTGAGTTTAAGGAATTAAATAAGTGAGTTTAAGTCATGAGTAGTAGTTAACAATGAAAGACCATATGTCATTTTTCAAAAATAAGCATAAAATAATCTTTATTTTTATAGAAATAGAAACAAAGGAAAATGAGATATCAATAACCAGACATCACCCTTGGTTTTTCATTTTCATCTTCTTTTAATATAATTTCCATTAAAGGAAATGTTACTTGATGCTCATTTTTTTACAAATTTAAATTTGATCTTCATTTTTAACCACCTATAACATAAATCATGCATATTCTAATGCAAACAATCAAGCTTTAAATCTGGAGTTGGATGGCCCGATTTAAATCTCCACCTTTGATCGATTGCTGTTCAACTATACAATACTCAACTCAGTTGCATATTGTATACTCCCTTTTCCATTAATTCCCAGGAGCTGGTCGGATTATTCTAATGTCATTTGAATGACCCAACAGCTAACATTCCACTATAGCTCTTCGTTTCTCAAGAATCCACATATCCCTTTATCATTTGAACAGTCATATCTCAAGTGTGGCTCTTGGATTAAAAAATTGAAGAACCCTAATTCAAATTTCTTTTCTTTTCTTTTTTCCTAATCGTTCTCACCGAGCATACACTACAGCCTCACAAACTAAGGATTCCAAGATCAGAGAGACAGTATTCGGGAATTCTTGTGTATGTTCATGTGGGGCTCATTATTAGATGATCATGACCAAATGACCTGGTGGACTGGGTCAGCATGTTGGGTCCAACCGAGGACAATTTTCAGGCAGGAAATGAGGCATCGAGACCAAAATGTGAAGAAATATGACTACAATTCAACATTAGCAATTAAACCTTTCTTTTTTGTTTTATCATAGACAGAGGGCAAGTAGAAGAAGGATAAAAAAAAAAAAAAAAAACAGAGACATTGAGTACAAACGCCAAGATAACATCTGCGACAATGAATTGAATGCAGTAGCCCACCTCCCACGCAATATTCCCTGTAGGCCCATTGCATGATGGTGGATGGACAGTCGCCATCGCTTGAAATGCCTTTCCCTACATCATTCAACAATGTGTTAAGAGGCCCACAAACAATAGGGATCTCATGCATTGTGGTTTATTTCCAGGTGGACCTAGCTACCACCAACAAAAAATGCTGATGGAAGAGTATGAGCCACCCAATAAATGAAAAGTTATGCTCCCATGAACCTATATCACAAAAATTCACCCGACCTTTCCATCTACTCCAAATAAATGCTTCAAACTCCTGTCGATCAGTCTTTCACAATAAAAAAAAACATCTTTCAACTCAATTGTCTCGCACTTGGTTCTTGTAACTTGAATTACCTGGAATCAGTTAAGGTTGGCCATGGAAACCGGCATCTAATCAGTTGAGATTAAATGCAGATGAAGGGTCATGGTAAGGCACAAGGACAGACATGGAAAAACATGTTTCTTCCCTATAACTTGTTAAGCATATGACAGTAGTGAATGGAATAGCTGAGCTCAAATCACTAAACCAAGGCTGTTGCAAAAAAGGGGATTCACACACCAATTATCAGATTCTATGGAACCACACTCCTACAGCTGCACATTTATCTTTATCACAGAGATGAACCTATAAAGTGAAGATCAAGGGAATAGAGCTTCCTTGGTAAAACGTCTGGTAGACAAGGCATATCATGCAAAGCCGTCCACCTGAGTCAACATCGGGCCATTATCTTCAACTAGCTAGGTGACTCCATAAAGAAGAATCTTTTACAGAAAGGGAAGGCTAGGCTCTGGATGTTGATGTAACTGATGCCGGTCCAAGTGGGAAGGGGCCATCCACAGAAAGAGTATGTTGAATACCTCAAAAAATACATTCACCCAACCCTCTCACCCGCAACGACAAAAAAAAAGGACTGATTTTATCTATAACACAGTTCTAGAACTACTCATGCGCAGAAGCCAGTTGCATTTACCAAACCGAAAAATATTCAACTTTTAGACATACAACTGTACCTTGGATTACTTACTACACATAATCATGTTGTGATAATGAAACGCCTCTGACTTTCTTCTCTTCTTTTTTAGTGGTGAACATTACATTACATTACATTATCAGTTCAGGCATGACTAAATCAGTACAAAATTCCTCACAAAAACCGATCCAGGAACACAGCTCCCTAACTGGAAGGTGCCCATTGCATGCGCTGGTGAGCATGGTTGCCTACCCTCGTGCCTCTTTAACCATGTCTAAGCAGCTCATTAAAATACACTAGATACACCTTTCAACTATAGACAAATGCAAAATAATAACAGACATATAAATAAGAATAATATTCCAATTAACAGATGCTTAGGTACCAACAGTGTTCCAAATTCAAATGCTGGCATGTATTTAAAGCAAAGGAAATTATACATCAGGATGTGGGAATAAAGGCTGAAAAAGGAAATGACATGAGGACGGACATTTCTATGCATCCTTTTGGGAAAATCAAAAGAAAAAAAAAGTAATTCTGAATAAACAATTTATCTTCAGTTCCGATGCCCAACTCCAAAGTGGAATCTTGTTGCATGCTTGTCGTTCAATGCATATTCCAACCGCAAAGGCCCCAATGGAGAGTCTACACGAATACCTGCACCATATCCATGACCACTACCAGGTTTTCCTCGTACTCCAGCAGGATCACCTTATAAAGAGCCAAGATTAGAAGTATCAAGTATCAACAGGGTAACCATAATTTACAAGTTTCCAGAAATGTCAAAGAAAAATTAGTTTTCATAGCTATCCTATCCAATACTCGAGCCTCCTTCAAACTGCAAAGTCCAGTTATTTTGGTAAAAACTTAGGATCCATAATGAAAAGTCATGAATACATTTTAAAAGTGGTAGCAATTGGAGAAAACGTGGTCAATGGGGATTTCGAGCTTTAGACATCAGAATTTGGATGCTGAATCCACATGAAAATCATGGGTTAGGCATGGATCAGAATTTTTGAGAATGATGAGAGGGGTTTTTGAGCTAACTACAAAGAAAGCATGATTTTGCCCCATTCCCGGTTCCTGGAAAGAGGACTATGAAAGCCTTGACTGACACAACGATCAAACTGGAAAATAATTTCTTTTTTCCTTTTTATAATGGGTAAACAGGAAATAAAATTTCTTAGTCTATTCCTGTTTATCAACATTAGTAGTTAATGACAGTGGAACTTAATGATTAAGTACAATTTATGAGAGCATACCAAGCACCTTCGAGCCTGACCCAAGATCGCTTCCATAGTCAGCAAAAATTGCACCTTCTACTGGCCCAAACTGCAAAAGAAAAAGAAAGGATTAGAGTTATTTTGGGTCTCCCATGGGAACAAATGTTTTTTGGTGCAAAGACAAACAGGTATGCTCGCATAGCACATGCATCTTTCCAACTGCCTACTATGCTAGGCTCCTTGGATCGCTTGTTTATTTTAGATGTCCGGGATAGGAAAAGTTTATTACTGAGAAGATGATCCATGAAATTGGTAATGAAGTACTTAAACATCTGATTGATGTTTCCGAATTTTTAATGACAACTCCGTATTTTCTCAAGTGTAGCTTCGGCATGTAAATGGAGAGAATACATGGACTAAAACAAACAAAATTTTTTTTACTAATAGGGTAGTGTGTGGAGGCAGATTAATTATGATGGGGGGCACGGTCTTGGACCATTCCTGGATTGGAGAGAATACACACACTATATCAACTTATGGAGAGAACCTAGAGGAGAGATAATTGCCAGGAAATTCTGTGTCAATCAGGGTGATCAACCCCTCTTCTTTTGCCTTTCATATTCTCATTACAGAAAGTATAGAACTCCTGAATCCCCTTAATTGTAAGGAGTTCCCTTGATTGCAATCTTATCCTATAATCCTAGAAGCAAACAAGGATCACAACTGCTTTTCATACAAGGTGGTTGAAATAGCCCCAGATCCGTGAGTGGAATGTGGAAAAAATGTAGACAAACTCCATGAGAGAGTTCGCCAAATCATGGATAGATTCCGGCAAGAACCAACTCCGCAGATGGAAAATGACCGAATCCCTCTCAGGACTCAACCCACACGAGCACTCTCACATCAAAGAGAAACACTCACAACCATAACCATAGTAAAATCCATAACAATCTTTTGAATAATCATAAATTGTCTCTCCTAATAGAGGGATTACATATTTATAGGAAGGGTTGGACATCCCCTTTCCTAGTAGGACTCCACTTTCCTAAACAATAGAGGAAACTAAATCATTAAACTTTCTTAACAATCCAATCAAATAAAACACTTAATTTAAAGACTTCTAAATCAATTGAAACTATCAAATAATACTCCTAATTAATTTAATTCCCACAATAAATTGGCCGATCCTGTTGGGCCTGTGTGCAAGGCCCGGTGGGCTTGGTAAGCCCATAGGTCATGGGTCCTAATGCAGGCCTTAGGGTTAGGACTTGCGTGGAAATGTCGAAGCACCCGTCCGCAAACACTATAACACATCTTCGCATAGACTTCAATGCAAGGACACACCGAACAGATAGAAATCGAGGATAATCTCATTCTAATAATCGAAGTTTGAGATTTCCATCTCTACAATTCAATATAAAAAAAAAAAACCCTCGATGGCTAAGAAATCTAATCAACTAGGAAACTAAGCAATTTTAGAAACTTATCATAATTACAACTCCTAAATAAAACTAGAAATCTAATAACAAGTAATTAAGGAAATAAAAGTAATTCCTAAACAATTTTGGGGGGTCCCACACTTGGGCTCATCCGTCTGCATCATTCTCCTCAGGTTGAAAGAGTTCGACCTCGAACTTGGTTTTGCTTGACAATGCATTTGTAAACATGGTGTACTTAAAGCACTTCTTTGGTGGCACGTGCTCGTGATCCGTTATTTGATAGTTCTGGCCTTTTTGGATGGAGTGTGACTTGCTTTACATTGTCCACAAACGTGTATGTTTTGCCGCACATGCCATGGGTTCCATTCTAGTCATACATCCATGGGTGACTCAACAAGAAATCACCACTATCCATTGGCAGCACATCACACCAAACTATATCTTTATAATCTCACCAATTGCAAAAGTAACTTGCAATGTATGTTGGACTTGCACTTCATCACCTATTGTGAGCCATTTGACAAAATAATGATGATAATGCTTTCGAACCTTCAATTTCAAGCGATCCACAAGAACTTGAGATATAATATTTTCACAACTTCCTCCATCAAACAAAATTAGGCAAGTTAGCCCATGTACCATACCCATTGAATGAAAAATATTTTTCTGCAATCATTTCTCCACAAGGTGTAGTCTCCTTGAGGACCATGAGAGCTTCACCACCTTTTTCGGCTTCTATTTCCTCCACTTCCTCTATTTCTTTGTCTTCGCTCATAAGGATCATCTAGTATATCCGGCTCATATTCATTTTCCATTAAGTTCATTCATTTTGGACATTCCAATGATCGATGCCCTTGCTGTTTACAATGAAAACATGTGATCCTACTTTGGCGCTTGGAGAAAACTTTTTCCAAGGAACTACCACTTGAATTAGAATCCAGCTTTAATGTGTTCTTTTGTGCAGCCCATTTAGAAACAGTGAATATTCGGGCTTAATAATTTACAATGTCCTCAACCTTGATAGCATGTTGGATGATCTCATCAACATTATCAAAATTCTTGAATGCAAGTATATGTTGTATGTCTATTCTCGACCCATGAAAATACTGGTCAACTAAAACATCATCAGTCTCATTTAATGCACAATGAGCTTGCATTGTCATAAAATCTTCAGAATACTCAACAACTAACCCGGATCCTTGTTTTAAATCTTGGAAATTTCAACGTAAATCTCGAGTATTTGACCGGGAAGAACTTTTGTTTCAAAAGGTTCTTCATTTCAATCCATGTCTCAAACATGATCTATGTTGTCTCTTTTTCTTTTGCAACTTGGCCCACCATATCACTATATAATTGTGAAACCGAGTGTCATCCGGATGACTTTATGCCCTCCATAATTGGCTTGTGTGCAAAAATATTTCCCACACACACTAACCAATCCATAATTCATCTCATTTCAATTTGCCATCATATTCAGGAATCACGAGTTTAATTCCTAAATTTCGATCAATATTGTTTGCAGGTTGATCTCGTTGATTCCAAATATTTCCTCCATCGCCTCAATATTTCCTCCATCACACTAACCAATCCATAACTTCATCTCGTTTCAATTTTCCATCATATTCAGGAATCACAATTTTAATTCCTAAATCTCGATCAATATTGTTTGCTGGTTGATCTCGTTGATTCCGAATATTTCCTCCATCACCTCAATAATTATCTGCAAGATGATTGTTTTCTAAATTTGTTACTCTGCTATCCATCCTTACAAGAGTTTCTCGGAGTTGAGTGATCGTTGCGGATAATTGAGCAATAGATCTAGTTAATTCCACAACAGTTCTAGTCAATGCCTCCAGACATGGATGAAGACTTCACTTCTAACTTATAAGCCTTTTTTTATGCAATCTAAAAATTTAGATTGACCCGATGTTTAGATCTGCTCTCCACAAATGCGTATGCAAAAACGGATCTAAAATCCAACTTCGGATGGTTCCTCAATTGGAGAAATAATTCTTGGCCCTTGATTTGGTCAAATCTACCCTTTGACAGGCTGATATTCTGCTGATGCAGTGATGATGTCAGCAGCCTCTGATGTGTTCTTGAGCGTCGAATTGATGATTGGTCCACCTGACCCGAATGGATCTGGCTCGACCTGGACTTGGCTTGTCCTGGGCTGTAAACGAAGCCCAATCACGTCACAGAGGCACGTGTGACTCTCTCGGCCCCCAAGTCAACCATCCAAGGGCCCAACACCCTTTTTTTCTCTTCGTTTCTCAAGAACAAGGAAATCGAAGAGGAGAGGGTGCTTCAACCAGAGACACGACGACGATGGTGATCTGGAGATGACAACTGCCACACAGTTGAGGTGCCAGTGTGAAACAACGATAGAGCAGATGCTTTCGGTGCTAGGTATGCACTTTCTTATTATCTTCTTCCTCTATCTGTTGCTTCTTTTTTTTTTTCAGTAAGTGTGGAATGGGTTCAATTACAGGGGCTTCGAACGAAAGGGAGTGGTCGGATGAGAGGGATTTGGGGTCGGGCTTAGGGATCAGCAAAGGACGTTGGAGATGGGATTTTAGGGTTCAAGTTAGAAATTTGAGGGGGCCTCTGGGATTGAGTTTTGGATAGATTCAAAATGAAGGGGGGCTTTGTGATGTACAGTTCGAAATTAGGGGTTTGGGACTTTTGAGAATTTCGGGAAGATAGGATTGGAAAGGGTTGGGCCCTGGGGTCTCACATACAGGGGTATGCAGAGAGGGGGTCTCGGGTTTTTGAGATCAGTACTCAACAAAGAGAGGGAAGATTGGAAGATGAGTTTCGACCGATTTGGGAAACAATTTGGGGGTTGGTTCGGTTGGGAATATTTCTAAGATGGGTAAGGGTTTATGGGCTATAGGGAGTGGCTGGGCAACGGATTTCTGGGGACTGATTGGCGACGTGATAGAATCCAAAATGTCGACTTCCGACAAGTACTTGATCAACCAATCGAAGGGATCATTTGCTCTAAATACCAAATTGATGCAGGCCCTAGGGTTAGGACTTGTGTGGAAGTGCCGAAGCACGTGTCCACAGACACTGTAACACGTTTCTGCAAAGACTTCAATGCGAGGATGCACCTCAAAGAGATAGAAACCTATAATAATCTTATTCCAATAATCAAAGTCTGAGATTTCCATCTCTACAATGCAAAACAAATAAGAAACTAGCAATTTTAGAAACTTATCCTAATTACAATTCTTCAATAAAATTAGAGATCTAATAACAAGTAATTAAAGAAATAAAAATACTCCCTAAACTATTTTGGGTGGTCCCACACTTGGCCTACATCGGTGCTCCACGTGGGTCCTAGTCACACGTGGTTTAATACACACAGCTCTAAAACACCTCTCATGGGAGCAAAGTTGTCAATTTCGTTTTGGACTGCATTTCAGTCTACCCTCCAAAATGAAATATTTCGGTCATTTCAGAATTTCAGCGAAATATTTTAGATTTATAATTCAGAAAAATATAGATATAATTAATTTATAAATATAAAAGGTGGGCCAAATGGGACTAGTAACCCAACATAGTAAAAGAATATTTAAAAGAAAAAACAGAAGTTAGGCCACTCTCAGCTACTAGCAAAAAAAGGACAAAAGAAAGAAGAAAAAGATTGCAGCCCACCGCTGGAGGGGGATTTCTTTTCATCCCGATCTACGGAGACTCCATGACGATTACGGGAAAAAAAGAGAGAGGAGAGGGAAGAAGAGGAGGAATGATCAGCGATGGCACGGCGATGATTGGGTTCTCTCTCTCTCTCTCTCTCCACACAAAACTTGTGTTATCTTTTTTTTCTCTCTTTCGGCCGTTCTCTCTCTCTCTCCACACAAAACTTGCGTTATGTTTTTTTTCTCTCCTTCGGCTGAATGGCCGAAACAAAACAGAATTGATAACTATGCATGGGAGACATCGTGCGTACCCCTATGTTTTGAGAATGTGGTACCCCTTGTAATCAATCCAACCCACTCACACTCACTAATTAGCACAAGCACAAATTTGATACTTATCCAACTGTCACTCATCGTTGGATTGAAACAAAAAAAAATTGATGCCTTCTAAAACCATTAAACTTGAGGGTCATGGGAAGGGGCTGGGATTATCTAATGGAGTTGAAGTTTTGCACACATGTAAGGATCCATTCAAATCTTTCGCTCCCCACCTCCCTCATGACTAGTAGTGTGTCCACAAGTGGGACCTACACGGGAGTCCAACTGGGGGCCGTGAGAGACATCCGTAGGCGCGCAGATGGGTGAGAGTATACTCTGGGCCCATGAGAGACATCCGCAGGCGAGCACGATGGGTGAGAGTACACTCCAATGCTAGACACTATGCGAGACAATTGCTAATGCTCCAAAGATCATGAGAGGCTGGAATCAAAAGTGGGACCACCCCAAAATGAAGTTTCAAGTCAATTCAATGATCCTAAACCCTTGGCCCAAAGTTTTAAACTGCTACAAATATATATATATTAAAAATAAAAAAAAACCACACTAAATCCAATGGTCAAGCATTGTCCCAAACTCCATGGGACCGTGGCAAAGACCCGGGGGGGGGGGGCGGGTTTGATGTTCCATTTGAATTGATCACACAGAGGGCCCCACTAGGTCTATTGCACCGAAAGACTGAGCGAGACATAGAGCAAACCTTCAGTGCATACAAGCTATGATGCCCAGATACTAACACAAGTATGGATATGGGCACGGGGAATGAGGTTTCAATACGCCAGCTTAAAAGATATAGGATACGGATACATTTCTAGAAATATAAACAGGTAGATATTTGATTAGGGATTTATTTTACGTCGAATGTTTATTTTATTTCAATTTAGGGCCGCAAGGCCCACTAAGTGAATCAGATTCTCAATGAGGCGGGCCTCATTGGACCAATGGCCTTTCTATTGGATCGAATGGACAAGTAGCCCAACCGTAGGGAAATAAAATAAAATAAAGAAAGAAAAAGTTATGCTCGACTCCGACGATAGCTTTAGGTCGGCATTCGACGACCAGCAACAACAGTAGCAGACACAGGGGGGATAGAAAGATCTATTTAGGTGGGATCTAGATATCAAAAATGGGGTCAAGCTCATGTCTCTAGCCCCTTCATCCGTCACCCACAAGTTTAATGTTTCTTTTTTTTGGGGGGGGGGGGGGTGGGGTGGGGTTGGGGTTGGGTTGGGTGTTTAGATGGTTCATTTGGATTGATCACATAAAAGGGCCCCGCTAGGTGTACCGCACGGTAAGAGACCAAGCAAGACATATACACAGGAGCAAACCCCCTGTAGATATACCTCGTACCGTAATATGGTACAAGGTAGTTAGGCCCCCACTGATCATGGGCCATGGGGTTGGAAAGATCCATCTAGGTGGGACCCAGATATAAAAAATGGGGTCAATCACAAGCCTCTAACCCCTTGACTCGTGGCCCACAAGTTAATGACTTAATACTAAAATAATTGACCATTGATCCAACAGTCTAGTCCATTATATATATATATATATATATAGAGAGAGAGAGAGAGATCAACGCTAGAAAACTCCCAAGGAGTGTTTTGAAGAAAAACACCCCTCCCAGTGGGGCCCACTATGATGCATGACCACTATGGGATGTCGTTAGATGGAAATATCTGGATGAGATCTACCTGTGTAAAATTGCAAATCCATTAGATTATCCTAACCCATTGATCTATGGGCCTAAAGTTTAAAGGTTTTAGAGGCATCATTTTTTTAGGATTTCAATCCAATGACAATTCATGGTGGGAAAAAACTGGATTGGCTCAAGGTGGGCTCCACGGCCTAAAAAAAAAAGGAAGCAAAAGGGGGCATTTTTTAGCACACCTCAGTGTGGGGCCCTAGGTGATTGGGACTGCCTTCTTTTTTTTTGAGTGTGTGTGTGTGTGTGTGTGTGTGTGTGGGGGGGGGGGGGGGGGGGGGGGCGGGTGGCGCGTGTGGTTTTCTTCATCTGGTTAGGGCCTACTTCTGTACAAAATATGGGCCCCATCTGATCATCCTAACCCTTTCATCAACTGCTAATAAGTTTCACCCCTTAAAAAAGTGACCCATCGATCCAACGATGCAGCCCATTTGAATGGGTATAAGAAAAGGGGGCGGTGTAAGAAAAAAGTTAAGAAGGGGGGGAAAGAGGTGGTGTTGTTCACGTGTGCGGTCCATTCGGATGGATTATTAAGTGGCTAAGGTGTCAAGTGCAAACCCGTGCACACCTCATAGTGGGGCCCACCTAGCTCCTCCCTCCTCTCTGCAAAAAAATCAGCCCCATCCAATCATCCTCACCTTCATTAGAGCCCCAAAATTTTAAGGGCGTACGGACAATTCATAAGGATATGCAATCAATTCAATTGTGTAAAGCCCATTCGTAGGGGTGCAAACCCAATGGGGCCCGTGAACTATATTGTAGAAAAGGGAGCAGGGGTTTGGTCCATTTAGATGGACCCACCAAGTGCTCCAATACCGGTATGCAACTTGTGCACCAAGCGCACTAGATAACCAATGTGTGTTGTGTGTGTAGAGAGAGAGTATAATCATTGAGAAAGAGAGACTGTTGCTCACTGTTAGATTGAAAATACTAAGAATAGTTCCTTATAAAACCATTTAACTTTTGAGGGCCAACCATCAAGGACTCAACAATAATCTTATGGGGCTGCTTTTTTGCACACTTGGGTGGATGGGAACCGGACCTCCCCAATCTTTCACACACAACACACCACCAACCCAACCCCCACGTGCGCACAAAAAAAAAAATCATTTTTACGCATGCAAGTGACACCCATAGGGAGATGTGCATCAAACTTATGGGTTTTTTTTTAATGGTACATCAAACTTATGTAAGCAATGTGCTTCAAGCATAATCACTGGTGTACGCACAATCTCCAAGCAAAGTACGTTTTACTTTAAAATATGAATAATTCATTCCTTTAAAAAGTGCTCATAAATAAGCATAGTCACATGTGACCAGGAAAAGCCAATAATTTGAGTCCCCCAGGTAGCAAAGAGAAAAGGTCAATAATTCGACTGAGGACATGGAACCTGAGATGCATAGTAGCCAGACCATAGAGATTGTGTGGTATCCAGAAGTTAACTAAATAGCAGGTAAAGTGGGTTTCCAAACAAGTCAACCCCTTTTTTGGTTTAAAATAGGAGATGCAAAAATAGATTAAGCAACACAGAAGACAGAAAGAAATATAATATTCAAACTCACCATACGAAAAGAAATTTCACCACTACCGACCACATATGACCGACCAGAACCCACAGCACCTTCTTCATAACCTCTAACGCTGTTAGTTCCACCAATAGCGAATGCTTCATGAGGGGAGAAATCTCCAATCACGTGACCTCCAGATAAACTAGTTAACAACATGAAGCAGGTTAGCAATATTCAGAACAGATCAAGAACATTGATAAGAACGACAATAAGCTTGGAAGAAAAATCTTGAAGCAGTTGAAAAGAGCAAAAATAAAAAAAGGGGACAAAAAAACTCCATAACTACTTTCTACCCAAAAAAAAAATTCATAAACTACAAAGATAATCCATTCAATTGCACTGCATTTTAAATACAGGAAATTTTCTTGCTTCTCTCAATTATGAATTGTTTAATGACATGAGACTGTAAATATAGATTGACTCCTAGCTTCCTAGTCACACTTCCCAGATGCTGCATTCCACAAAATGCATTTGATGCAAAAGAAAAACATAAATAAAACATTATACCTCAAAACAAGGCGAGCTGGACCAATACCTACACCCTTCCTCGCCCTAGCATTCACTCTTCTGAAAGATAACATTTCTGCCAAAACAGGGAATGCTTGTTCCATAGTGAACACAAACTGCCAATGAAGGTGACTGAGCGAATTAGACGGCTAGCAAGATTCTGAACAAATTAGACAGCTAGCAAGACTAAGGTATGTTATCAATCTGTATGCAAAAGCGCACACAAGAAAAATTTGTTCAGGAAAATAAAGTAAAATAAACACTGACCATTGAAGACCTGTGGTCACCAGAACCAGTGTAGACAGTCTCAAGTTTACCAATCAGCATGTCATCATGAGCAGTTCCACTGGAGAAGATTCAGACCAGAGTCAAATACGACACGCCTAGTAATTTCAGAAAGAGGTAAATGAGCCATGCATACCTAGCAGTCAATGGGTTGTTGTAGGAATCTCTGATCATAGGTTTGCCTTTCTCATCACAAGCGCCAGCATGCTAAGAAAAAGTCAGGTTACTGCATGGAATCGCACAATAAAGAGAAATGGAAATTGCAGCTCGAATAAAGACAAAACCTAACTGTGATTGCGGCATTCATTGTTATAATTGATTTAATTTTTACAGTGGATCTCTCTTATCATTACTAGCACCACATGCTGAGAAAATTTACTGCATGGAATCCCATACATAAATAAACAAGAACTCAAGCAGGAACAAAATCATTCCCAACAGCTGAAATTTAACGTGTTTGTGTGGTATTTATCATGACAAGATGAAATTTCTCATGGGACTTGTGCCCAAGTTAACCTGTGCATATCACACATTCATCTTGATTATCTAGGACTTAATTTTCTCTTTCTTTATATATTTCATTTAGGATTCTTTAAGATTAGAAATAAGTGGATCAAAACCTCTTAAATTTAGGGATAAGATTCATAGGAGATTATATTTATTTTGGAATTCACATTTAAATATCCATGTAAGCCAATCAGCAAGATCTTGGAGATCTAATCACATTAATGATATTTTCTGCAAAATTCTTCTGTAAGACTGACTTTTTCGTATTTTGTGTCATACTTGGCCAAGGCCGTCAAACTTTATTACCTCCTTTGCTCTGTGATCCAACATTATGTATTTTACCTATCCTTGACTCTGTTGTATGGAGTTGTGATCAGCCATCTTGCTATTCTTGCTGTAAATTTCATCTCATTGATCTGAAGCCATATCAGACTGGTGCAGATTTCAGGAATTTTATCAGGTTGGTAGTTGGTACAGCAGTCTAGAGTTCTGGACTAATACTTCATTCGGCTGCTGATTGATTATTCATTAGCTACAAAATCAGCCAGCAGCCCTATGGCAATCGTTAATTAAAATTAGGGACTGTTTGAATGTGACAGAACTGGTCCATAACATTAGATCATGTGGAATATTGATGTTGAATTACTTTGAACTTTGTCTATTAGCAGCTGGTTGAGAATTGCGCAAGCCCAGTAGTCTAATCTTTAGTCTTAAAATATCTTTTGAGATTTACATCAGTCCACGTCGGCATTGAAACAAATGAAGACAGAAAAGGCTACAGGTCTAGATGACATTCCGATAGAGGCTTGGAAATGCTTAGGAGAAGTTGGGAGAATATAAACTAGGCTTTTCAATAAGATATTAATGACAGAATGTTGAATGGAGAAGAAGTGTTGTAGTACATATATATAAAAACAAAGGAGATACAAAATTGTACCAACTATTGTGGGATTAAACTTATGAGTCCTACTAAGAAGCTATGGGAGAGAGTAATGGAGCAAAAACTTAGACAAAAAACCAAGATATCTGAAGATCAATTTGGTTTTAAACCAGGGAGGTCGACTATGAAAGTTATCTTCTCACTTAGGCAATTAATAGAAAAATATCAAGCAAAGAGTAAAAATCTACATATGATCTTCATCGATCTAGAAAAAACTTACGACAGAGTACCTAGAGATTTAATTTGGTGGGTTTTAAATAAAAGGAGTGTTTCAAGAGATTATATTGAAATTATTAAAGACATGTATGAATGAGCAGTAACGAGTGTGAGAACTACATGTGGAGAGACAGGTGAGTTCCTAATGACCATAAGTTTGCATCCGGGGTCCCCTAAGCCCTTATCTCTCTACACTGATTATAGATGAGTTAACTGCTCATATTCAAGAGGTAAATTGGTGCATGTTATTTGCAAATAATATAGTGATGGTGGATGAATCAAGAGAAGATGTGAATGCAAAACTCAAGAGATGGCGGGAGGCTTTAGAACCCAAAGGCTTTAAAATAAGCCGTACAAAGACAATATATAGATTCCAACTTCAATGGGCATATATAAAGAGCTGAAAGTATTGTGAGAATTGAAGCTCAGGAGATACCACAAAGATATTCATTCGATTACCTTTGCTCAATAATTAGTACGGATGGAGAGATTGATGAAGATGTCGAACATAGGATAAAAGCAAGATGGTTGAAGTACTGACTTACTTCTAAAGTGCTTTATGACCTATAAACGCCAACAAGATTGAAGAGAAAATTTTACATGACAGTGATTAGACCGTCTATGACCTATGAAGCAGAATGTTGGCCAATCAAGAAACAAAATATGCACAAAATGGATGTAGCAAAGATGAGAATGTTGATGTCAATGTGTGGTAAAACTAGAAAGGATAAAATTAGAAAAGAGCGCGTTCGAGAACATTTAGGGGTAATCTCAATAAGGGGCAAAATGAGAGAAACTCGTTTGAGATGGTTTGGGAATGTCCAACGCAAAACGGCAACGCCATTAAGAAAAAGTTTGGCTATGCAGGTTGATGGCCCACTAAGGGTAAGGAGACGGCCGAAGAGGGACATGGATGGAGATAATAAAAATAGTTCTAATCTAGTGCACTTTCTCTAATGATTTGGCTTAGAGTAGATCGGAACGGAAAAACAAAATTCATGTGTCAAACCCTAAGGACAAGGCTTTGATGATGATGACATCAGTCCACATATCACATTGAGGTGAAACATTAATGAGGTCTTTTGTGAAGAAAATGAATGTTTGGTGTTTCATCAAAAATCGGTTCTTTTTTTATGGCTTGCACTACTGTAATTGCTTTTTGGTCCCTCTAGATCAATCAGGGGCTTCGCCATCTACGGTTGTAAGATCAAGGATCATGGTTCAAAATAGCGGCGCTATGGTCCAAAAACCTATTCTAGCCAATCAATTTTAATTTTAAACATTATTTTTCCTATTTCTTCCCTTCAACAGCTTTTCCTAAAGTTCTCTACCCTTATATAGTTCTAAATCGCTAAGAACACACAAGATTGGTTGCTACACAATGATGGGGGTCTCTCTCTCTCTCTCTCTCTCTCTCTCTAACACACACAAATCTCCCATCCTATTTTCTCTCCTGCACAAACTCCTAAAAAGGTGAGTAATGAAGAGTAGGGGAACGATTCCTCCATTTTGTTGGATATTCCCCTTTTTTAAGGGGCATTTTGTAGAGTTCCTCATATATATTCCAAATTTCAAATGGTAATTCGTCATTTTGTGATGATAGATCTTACCTGACAATTGGGGGTGTTAAACAGGTGCTGGGGACAACTTGATAAGCTGCTTTATTTTACAATATAGGGGCTGGCTCTGTTGGTCAAGCCAAAATTATTTGGGATGGTTATCAATTCAAGAATTAGATACTTTGAGGCTGAGTTCTCTGTTCAGGATTGCTGGAACTTGCTTAAGTTAATGAAGTTTTATTTAGAATATCAATTTGCATTACAACAGCTTTTAGGCAAGACCAAATTTGTGTGATAGTAGTATTGAGCCTATCTGATCTAATCCATGTATGATCGACACCAACCCATTTTGCATCAGTTCACATGATAAAGGTCTAAAAATTTATCAACCATGAGACTTATCACAATGTGAGAATTGTTTATTATGACCTCTTTTGTGCTGAAAGAAAAATACAGGTTCAGAACACAGCTAGAGAAAGAAATGTTCGACATTTGAAATACCTGAAAAACAATTCCTGCTGTTCCACTCCACTTTGGCCTGAAAGGTCGACTATATTCAATCCCAGCTGTGACTCGGTCAATGGTCACAGTACCATGATCAGATTGATTCTGATTGTTCCCATGAACAAGTGTTCCAGGAGTTCTTGAGTTCTGAGATCAATAAAAACAAACTCATATTGTTATGAAAGAATCTTGTCTTCAATATGGGTTATGAAAGAATCCAATACAGAGAAGATTATATAACACCTGAACCATGATCGATCTAGATGTCCGCTTATCATCTCCTTCAATCCATGGATCTGTATAATTCATGCGACATATTAAGTCGATTTGCCCTCTTTCCACTGAAAGGTTAAGTTTTTGATTCCGACCAAAGACATTCCTATGAGAATATGAAAAGCTGCAACCAAACAGCAGAGTAACATGAAAAAATCATGAAATGAGGTAGGATATTGGTGTTAGGGCAGAACAAGAAGAACCACAGGTTAATTTCTTCAGAGAAGTTGAATTTTATTGGGTTGGTCCAACAATGTGAAATTTTTAGTGATCAGAATGGTGAAGCAAAATTTTTCAAAATATGTTTCAGGAAACCTCATCACAGAAGGGGACCAATTAAGTGAGGCAGCATGGGCAAGGAAATGGAGGTCAAACCATGGTGTCTAATGTTTGCAGCAAGTGAAATTAAATTCTAGAGTGATTATATTCCTGTGGCCTATTTGCATGCTAAAAGAGTGATAAGTGATAATGGGGATTATTTAGCTAAGGCATAGATGGACCGGATATGTTAGTGAGTTCATTTTCTGCATATAAAGCAGGGTAATTTTCACAAGGTTGGGACATGTTTTACGTATCTTCTGAGATGTTGTACTTTCTTTTCTTATAATGATTTTTGGCTACAGATTTAAAGATTAAAACAAAGTTTTGTCTTTCTAAAGATATTAGAAAGATCGATGCTTTAAATGAAATTCTCAATATACCAACACACTCATGGTTGAGTGGTGTAGGCACCTTGGTTCCACACACATGCCCATGGATCGATCCCTATGCCTGTTAGAACGATACTACTGATCAGTCATCCAACATGGCCAAAGAAAGAAGGAAAAAAGAAAAAAAGAAATTTGAAGTTCTTGATATAACAAAGCGCCATTGCTGTTTGCCAATAGGCTCGCAGAATCTATAAATGCAAAGTCTATTATTCATCTTGCACAATGACATCAGTGTCCAACCTCCATAAAAAAGACATCAACAGCAATTTCTTGTACACAAAGTGTCATCAAAAGAAATGTTACATTAGAAAATAGAAGCTCATTTAATTTGGTTCCGTACCATCCACATCATGCAATAAGATAAATATAATGTTTACAAGACCTAAAAGTTGCAGAGATCATAAGACATCAGCTGTGTACATGCCAAGTCATGCATCACGTCCAATAGCAAAGCTGCTAGGACGCAAGTTTCCAAAACTTTTACTATTCAAAAAAAAAAAGTTTTCAAAACTTTCATATAAACCTTTACTTTCTAATTAGGTTGGTGATTTAAAATGGGTGTAGCAGAGATGAGAATGTTGAGATGGAGATACGGTAAACCTAAGAAAAATAGAATAGAAAATGAACGTGTTTGGGAGCATTTAGAAGTAGCATCAATAGGTGAATAGGTAATAAATTAAGAGAGACTCGTTTGAGATGATTTGGACATGCCCAACACAGGCCAGCAACAGTTATAGCGCCGTTGAGGAAAAGTTTTCCTATGCAGGTTGATGGCCCACCAAGAAAAGGGGCAGGCCGAAGAAGATATGGATAGTAGTAAGAATAGATTTGAAGAAGTGCAACCTATCCAAGGATTTGGCTAAAGATAGATCAGAATTCGTCTAGCCGACCCAACATAGCTGAGACAAGGAGGGAAAAATTGAAACCAACACAAGAATATACAACTCAATAATGTAATACACAGAAACAGTACAATACAATCGGATTGTAAACACAGAGACAGAAATACACGTAACAAAGCTGGCAGAAAACAAACACTAACCTAGGAAATATGCATCAATTGAATTATATAAATATATGTATATGTGCATGTATATGTACAACAAGCATCTGAGAATAAACAGAAAAATAAAATAAAAATTGTCACAAAAAAGAAATAAAGCAGAAAAATAAAAAATTGTTTTCACAAAAATATTCAGACAATTTTGGAGTTATAGACTGGAGGAACATTGGTACCGCTCACAGACATAAATAGCAGCAAATTAACGAGCAACCACATTTCATAACCTCTGATTTTACCTTCCAATCAGTCCTGATAGGGGGCCACTAGTTATCCTACAAAATGAAACAGCACTAACACGTCAATATAATAGCAAAACCAAGATCATTTCCAACCAAAAAAAAAAAAAAACACGTATATATATTATATAGCATTTCACGTTGGTCCCATCATGAAAACATCACTTCTTTTTATAATTGACCATGATTATATAACTTACCCACTTGAAATCCCACCACCAGCTGAGAAACCTCCAGGAACACGCTCGACAACACTAACAACCAAATCAACTTTTTTATCTGCATGTTTTCACCGATGATTTGAACATTCTCAAGTAAGACCAACAAACTTGTGACTGAAAGTGGGCAAGCACAGCAATAACTCCAAAAACAAAATTTAAAAATTCCGAAGCAGCCAATGAAGCTGTAAATAACCAACCTAATCTTTTCTTTTTTTTTTGTTCTTTTCCTTTACCTTTTTTCTTTCTTTCTTCTTTTTTATATATGCTTTTGAGATTGAACCAATTAAAAACAGTAAAATGTAGAAAATATCAATTGGACCATGAGATTTGAAGGGCAACACGTTGCTAGAATTGACATCTAGATTAAAATTCCTTTGCAGAGGCGGCCAACCACAACAAGGACAAAGTTCTCCTTCTTCCTTGACATACAATCAAGAGCTCTGATGACCACATGTTTCAAATTAGGTAAGGTATATCATGACTACTGCTCCAACCTTATGTGCAAATTCCATGTTTTTCTGTGTTAAATCTATTGTCACATGAATGCACTATGATGTCCAGACACAGCATGGAAATGGCAAGGATATTTGGCAGGACACTGATTTTACACATGAAAAATGAAATATAAGATACGATATACGTCGCCTATTTTGAAGTATCTAAAGCAAACCACACAATGCACATGTCAAATGAAGCAGACAAAGCACTGGACATCGCCTTATACTTATTTGAATGAGGCATGTTTTTCAACACCATGACCAGTAACATCAGTTGATGCAGTGAACTTTGAATGTCGAATAGCTCTCTCCTTCATCTACTTTTTAGCGTCTCCTAATTCAGATGCTCCTTTTAATGATAGGTAACATGACTCAAACCCACGACCTCGTGATCGCAACAATGAGCACCTTCTGACTGTGCTACCATACAGGCTCTTGTCCTCATTACAGAAACTTCTTCAGTTACGAGCAAATGACTCCCTGAGCCTCATGGTCAATCTCAAATTCTCAATGACTCTTAAAAGGTTAGAATCGCTAAAAATAGAAACCTCTTGCTGTTATGGCAGATTGGCAAGAACAATCACACTAGTCTCCAATCTCTTTGTCTAGGAATGCTTCATTCTCAATAGACCACCACGATGATGACTTATCAAATACGACATTCAGAGAGAAATAAGCTTTATCAATGGTGGAAACCACGGCTCTCTTTATTTCACGCATCATACCCAACAAACATGGACCTCATTGGTAATTGCTTTCTTCTCAAGCTTTGTCCAAAGCTTCTAAGCCACCAGCAACTACTGTGGTAACTAGTAAGTGGTAACAATTAATACCTTAGTTGTCATTCATTCAGGAGGCCATTCAGTTTGCCTCCAAAGAGTCAGGCGATTGTCCAAGTGCAAACGTGCACCACCAATACTGCATTGCTGTTAGATAAGCCAATTGGCCAACAACTTAATAAAGAAGAAAAAAAAAAATGAAATCACCTGTTTTAAGACCTCTCATTTGATAAGGAGGGCTCGAAGACTTCTTTGCCCATTTTCAAACCAGATTCAAGGGTGTACAGGAAGATTAGGGGATTAATTCAAAATTGTACAAACTTCTTATGGACAAACCTATTCCAGCCATATTATTCAAAAAAAAAAAAAAAAAAAAACCATTCCAGCCATTTCATCTGTTTTTTCCTATTTCATTCATTTCTTATTTTTCAGGCAAAACAGCCAGAAAAAGTAATAAGCCTGTTCTGTGCAAAAATAGAATGAAATTTGATCGGCTAAGCTTCACACGGGGGGCTAAAAATGAATTTTGCATGAGCAACCTATTAATTACATGAGCTATGTTACCACTGGCAGACCCATGTATAGCTACATGGGGCTGAACAACTCTGGAAAAAGTCCATTAGGGCTATATGGGCTACCTGGACTAGCCCCCATGGAACAAAACCCCCATCTCTCTCTCTCTCTCAAGAAATCCCGAAATCATAATCCCCTCTGTTCCTGTAGGCATCACAGCCTCTCTCTCTCATTCTCTCTGTATGGGTTCTAAACAATTTTTAAGCATTGCAGGGGCTGTTTTGGTAGGCGCTTGGTCTCAAAAATCTTTTTCAGAAATGGTGACGTTAGAAGTAGGGGATTCTTGAAAATCTACCATCTTCTAAAAATCCCGAAATGGGTTCTCTTGATTATGAAAGATTTAAAAGAGATGGGGGATTTCCTAAAAATCCAACCTTTCTAAAAATCTCCATTACTGAAATGGTTCTATTGATGGAGTTGGATTTGATTTCAACAAAAATAAATAAAATAAACAAATATTTAGATTGGAGACGAGGGAGTCTAATCAGTCATTATTAATTTTCAGCTACCAATGCGTGGTATTGATTGTTAGCTAATTTTATTTTATTTTAATGCAATATTTGGTTGTTTGTAGTTGAAATTTGTGTAGGGGCATGTGAAAGGAGTTTTAGAATGAGTTTTAAGGAAGTAGTTTTGGATTTGATTTAAGCAAATAAACGAATGAAGATCAAAGGATGAGAGAGCTCATTGTTGTTTTTGGCTCAAAGTTTGTTTCCAATCTCCTCTTTAGATTGAAACCTTAATTTTATCTCATTCTATTTATATATCATGCAAATGAACATGCCCTTAGGATTACTTATCACATGATTGGACACATACACACATTACTTTACCCAAGATCTTAACTGAATAAGCTCTTAGAAGGATAAATATAAATACGCAATTGATTTGTTTTCTCTTTTGCCATCGGGAATGTGAAGAAGTACAATACAATAATGATTGACTTTTTTATTTAACCATCGCCAGCCCCCCTCAAGTGAAAATCCTGGGTCCACCACTGTATGTCACCATGTATTCAACTAAATGAGACTCAAATGAGAACGATCATCATTCATACATGAATGCCCAAGTACTACGACCAACAGTAATTTATAGGTGGCTGACACACCAACCTTGAATAAAGATGTTGGAGAATTCTGTGATTAATCAAGGACGTTGGCAAAGCAAGTTTGGAGAATTTCATGATTAATCAAGGATGTTGATGAAGCAGGTTACCTTAAAAATAGCATTGTACTCTCTCTTTTTTAACGATAACTTTTATAGTTTTATTATAAAGAAAAAAAAAAGTATTCATGCTATAGCTCTACAAAAACAGATTAAATAAAAAAATAGAAATATTTTAAGAAGTTTTTTTAAAAAAAAAAAAAAAGACCACAAAGTGCAATGACTAAAACAAATAATTAACTTTGTTCCTGTTCAAAAAGAAAGTTTCCAACTCACCTCCCACTTGCTGGGGGATAATGCTAACATCTTCCATGATTCCCATTGTTAATATTGTATCTACATCTCTTTTTCCTTGAAGAAAACTGTAAACCTATATATGCAGAAGTAAAAACTGTGAGTTTAGGAAAAAATTGCATTAATGCAGCATGATGGAAAAGATTTCTAATAAGATGAAGCTGCTATCACTCCCTTAAACATAATATAACATTCTTAAGGCCCATTGAAGTACATTCAGACAAAAATAAAAATGGAACGGTGAATAAGGTGTAACAAGTTGTGAAATATTTGTTGTTAATTAGTTGAAAAACCAAAAACACCAAGATACCATTAAAAACCCACCAAAATGAGGAATAAGAAAGCATTCAATAACGAAGTTTGTACCAACAATTTTTAGATGCATTCATACTGATTTTATTAACTCCTTGTTATTCTTCAAATGATAATGGAAGTAACAAATTGTTATCATTATTGCTAAAGTTAAAACTGAATGAAATTTCCCCCAGCTACATCTGACATGAACGTATCAGACCATCAATGGGTGCATGCAATGTCACCGTAAGTAAAACCCCTGTTTGGAAGAAAAACACAGGGGTTACCGACTACTATAAGGTATGTAGCACCAAATTCAAATGGGTTGACCTCCTACTTGGTGCCAATCAACTTAGCCCAAGTCAACGGAGCCTTAATTTTCCACAAAAGCAAGTAAAGCCACCTTAAATAAGACTGCATAAAGATCTTCATTTCTCAACAACCTTCAGCCAAATGTGGGCCTATATAGCGACCATGATCATTTCTTAAAATAAAGCACTGTTGGGAGGGTCGTAAAAGCTTGGAAATTGATCATTAAACAAAAAGTAGATACAGTGCAATACTGAATGAACAAGTAATATCATTTATGAATGTATAGAAGAGAATGATAACACAACCTGTCCCTTCTTGGTTGTGAGTTGTCGAAGTATAGTTTCTTGCCTGGTCTTCCCAGTAGTTGGCTCGCCACTGAAGGTACCAGTAAATGCATATTTTGTCAGCACTAAAAACCAAAATTGGCAAAATGTAGCTGCCCAAAATCTCAAGATCAATTTCAAAGCAGAGTTCTTACGTCTTCCTATCCAGGAAACGAATGGTTATGTTATTAACCTCAGCTTCAGAAACTTGTAACCTGAGGATTCCACCAGAGAAGATTTCAACATCGGTAACCTGTCATAACAATGAGCAAAGATAGGTTGATCAGCAAAAAGATAAAACTGCTCCAACTAGGAGAAAACCATTCTGTTTCCTAGATAATCATATACACACGCTATTTTTGTTCTAATGAAAAAGCACCAACCGAACCAAATAGGCCCCGATCCATATACCACCCATCGATGGAATTTATCACTTCATCTAAACGTCTGATATTGACAACTTTTCCTGCACAACTTGAAACCAAATTCTTATATCAACAACGGCATTATACCAAAAAAAAAAAAAAACCAACCACAACAATAGCATGTTAACGAAGCAATTAGACAATATAAACAGAATGTACTATCTCAGTTTAATAAGAAACTGAGACTTTTTGAAAGAAAGCCTACCATATCCATCCCGAAATGCATCTTCCAAGAATTTTGAGGGTAGAACACTTGCCCCCTCACACACCAAACCATGGAACTCCTGATTTGGCTCTACCTTGTAACACAAAAGATGAACCCAGCGATTAAGCACAGGGCAATCAATAAATTGGTAACTTGAAATAAGCTGATAACTAAACAAATAGAAACTTCTCCAATGAAAGTATAACATAGTAAATCCAAAATTCTATCAAGAATGATGATGTAAAACAAAATCATCTTAAAAGGGTAATGTTCGGGCCAACTATAGCTACAAGTTTTTTTCATTTTTCTAATAACCACTCACTTATAAATAACGCAAATAATTACAAAGAATAGAACATAAACCAAGTGATGCAAGCCCTAGGGTTAGGGCTTGCATGGAAGTGCTCAAAGCACAATGGGTGCCAAAGCATATGTCCGAAGATACAATAAGTCTAAGTCTCCACAGAGACAATAAACGAGGACGCACCTCAATGGGAAAACCCAGCTTTAATTAATTAACTCTCTAAGAATTTCTTCTCTAAAATGTCATATAAATAAGAAACATAACTTAGGGCCTAAGAAACCTAATTAAACTAGGAAAGTAAATAATATTGGAAACCTAATCCCAATTGCAATAAAATTAGAAACTAACATATAATTAGTGAATTAAAATAATCCAAAATCTACTTGGGCCCTACACATGTGGCCCGAGGTCCATCTGCTTCATTCTCCCCAGCTTGGAAAGAATTCGACCTCGAGTTCAGTAAATGTCCGCCTGGGTCAAAGATCAGTCGGGCGAACTTCCGATCTGTTGGCTGAGCTTCAGTTGCTATGTATGACTTGGAATCTTCAGCTGACCTCTTTTTGCAACTAGAGCTAGGTTTGATGCATCGCTTCCTTTGATGTTCAGATTTTGTTTGGATGTGTGATCGAGACATTAGATGCTTTACTTGTAGAACATGCACCACTATCCACTGTTCATCTCCAAGTTTCTGTTGTTGATCCCCAAAGATAAAGTCAATATGAGGGCCATCAACTGATAGATCTTCTTGTGAAAGCACTAAACCAGTAGTTAGATCCATGTCTTGAATGTCCGTTTTGCCTTGCTCTTTTTTTACATCTTCTGCAGGTTGATCCTCTTCTACATGTACAATTTGATCGACATCGTTCTCATGTTTAAAGGCAGCTGCATCGAAATCTGCCTTGTAATCCTCTATTGCTTGACCTTCACCTCGATAATTATCCCCATAGTGACCATTTTCTAAATTGCTAAGTCCGATTTCCGTCCTTGCAATAGTTGCTTGGATTTGATTGACTACAATTTTGATTCGATTGACAGATGTAGATAATTGAGAAACCGCTCCAGTTAATTTCTCCACGGATGAAGATGAAGACTCCACTTCTACATGTTTCTTATGAGGCATTTTTTTTAATGCAAATTTAAAATTCTTGACTGACCTGAAGTGTAAATCCATGCTCTACAATTACGCTGGCGAAAACGGAACTAAAATCTGACGGTGAATGCCTCTAATATCGCGAAAAGAAGATTCAATTGTTGATATGGTCAATCTGCTTTGGGCCCGGTCAAATCTGCTAATTGTTGGGCTTCTTGTGCGAATGGGCCAGGTCAACCCGAATAGACCCTAGCGATAAGAGAACTAGAAAACTTGGGCTAACGCCAGGCATGCGCCACATGATTCACACGTGGGCACTTTTGTTGTTGCCTCGGTCTTCGTGTCAAGGGAGAAGGAAAAAGGGTTTTGGTCCTTTTCGTTTCTGCTTCGTCCAAACTGGGAAAGTGAAGCACTCTGGTGACGATGAGGATGGTGATGAAGAGGCCTCGATGGTGGTGGTGCAATGACGAGCGAGAGCTAGCGACGGCGGCTGGAGTCAAGGCACTATGCTGGTGTACAGTATGCCTCTTCAGATCTAGTCGAAAGGGAGGGTTACGGATTCGGATTTATGAAGGGAAGGGGTGGGTATGTTGGACGTTGGGGTCGATGGACTGGCAGTGGGTATTGGTGGCTTGGATTTAGGGTTTTCAGTATAGGGAGATTGGGGATCGGGTTTGGTTGGCTTGGGGTTTGAGAGTGGGTAGTGTGATTAGGGATTTGGTTGTGGACTTAGGGACTGGGATTGGTTTGATTCAATTTAGGGTGTCGGGTCTTCGACAGTGGGTTGGATTGGATGGACTACGCTGGACGAGAGCTGTGCTGGACGAGGGTTGAGGGTTTGCAGGGTGTCGATTTGGCTGAGATCTGGGGTGGGTGGGTCGTTGGATTGTATGGCTTGGTTTTGGGTTGGCAGCATTGGGTCGGTTGCAAGAGAGGGGGTTTAGGTTTCTGGCAGCAGGAGGGTGACGTGGGTAAAAATACTGTAGGTGATGAGAAGATGAACAGGGATGGATGGATGGATGGTGATGGACGATGGGTTGGTTGGTAGGGGTAACCAACGCTGACTGATCATGGATCGTTTGGCTCCGATACCAACTGATGTAGGCCCTAGGGTTAGGGCTTGCATGGAAGTGCTCAAAGCACAATAGGTGCCGAAGCACGTGTCCAAAGACAAATAATTCTCAGTCTTCACAGTGATGATAAACGAGGACACACCTCAATGGGAAAACCCAACTTTAATTAATTAAGCCTCCAAGAATTTCTTCTCTACAATGTCATATAAATAAGAAACATAACTTAGGGCCTAAGAAACCTAATTAAACTCGAAAACTAAATAATATTGGAAACCTAATCCCAATTGCAATAAAATTAGAAACTAACATATAATTAGTGAATTAAAATAATCCTAAATCTACTTAGGCCCTACACACACCAAGTGCTTCTAACAGTGGCGGACCGAGGATTTTCATTTGAGGGGCGGCTTACAATAGCCACTTGAAAAATTCAATCGCTACTTTGTTGTTCTTTCTTAACATTAACTCTGGCAAAATAGAAAGTATTACAATATAAAAAATCTAACTACATCAACTAACATTCTATCATCAATTTGTATGACATTTTTTTTTTTGTTTAAGTTATATGACATTTGTACTAGTGTTTTAAGGTTCCTTCTTCAAAACTCATATTCCAAGTGGACAAAAAAATTATGGATTTTGAGCAATTTGTGAATATATATATATAAAGATCCAACCTATATATCTTTAAGTCACAATTCTTTTGACCCAAATCAATTACATTCTCAGATTAATGGTAATCATCAATACACTTTGTTCTTTTAAATTTTAATGGGTTTCTGAGAGAGGGAAAGAGATTGGAAAAGGGGATTTTTTGAGTTGGGGAAGGGGAGGTAGGGGCTATGCATTATTTTAAGTGGGGGCTGGGCCAGACTTCTCTTAGAGACCTAATGGGTTTTCTAAATTTTTTTTTTTTGGGGGGTGGGGGTGGGGGTGGGGTGGGGTGTTTGGGGGTGGGGTTTTTACATGTAGGTCCACCCCGGGCTTCTAAACCCAACTTCCATGGAAGAAAAGCAAGGTGTCCGTCACGAGATTCCTCCTAATGTTTGAAAGAATCCTCGACTGATCCAATCAGCTGGTGTTGTGCTTCGATTAAAAGGAAAGTGGATCTCCACTGCTCCTTAGAAGATCAAGATTCAAGACACCCATTCAGTTAATGAATCACCTTCGACAACGGTGTTCACTGAGAAAAGGCAAACTGAGAATGCCAATCTCAAAGCACATGCCTACATTTCAGTATCATCTAACATTGTTTTTAATACATGGCTTCAGGTTTCAGACTACATATAGAATAGTTATGCAACAACTATAAGCCAGTCCGAATGAAAAGACAGCCTATTTCATCCAATTTTTTCCTCTAAGAATATGGAGCCAAGAGTCTACAAAGAACTCTGCATTACAAGTTCTTCATCATCGTCCTAACCTTATCTCATCAACCTGGGTTCAAGTTCTTCATCATCGCCCTAACCTTATCTCATCAACCTGGGTCCCGGTAATATGTTTCACACAAGAGAATGAGAGACTAGTTCAAGTTAGTCATACCATCATTAGCGAGTAAACTCAGCATCAATCCCTTGACATTGGCACATTTATCTTTGCAAAAATACTCAATTGAGCTAATACTAAAAATGGGTTATGGGCATAGTTCAATTGGTCGCAAGTAAAGTCATGGACACAAGCAAACGCGTTCTTCTTCTTCTTCTTCTTCTTCAAAAACATAAGGAAACTACTTGTTCCATTATCCAAATGCAGAATTAAGCGAAACCCAAGGCAACATACCTGAAACACCAGCCGAATCCCATCCCGGGTATCAATTGCGACCGGCATGCACGAGCAGAAGTACCCACTATCAATAATCCTGTGCACGTCCTCCTGGACCTCCCGGACGGTGAGCGCCGAGTTCGGGACGCATGCCTTGAGCGCAGCAGCCGCCTCCGCCTCAAGGTCCTTCCGTTCGAGCTCCTCACCGTCCTTGTTCCGGATCAGAACCTCACTAATCAACACCCTCTCTTCGTCTTCCCTCCCATGCCGATGGGGCAAATACCCCCTCTGCGGAGATTCTCTCGCTTCAACAGGGCTCGAACCAGCTTCCTCCGATCTAGCCAGGGACAATGAAGAAGAGCAGAGGAGTGGGGGTTTTGGAAGGCGATTGAGGGATTGCTTTCGGAGATTTGAGATGGAGGAGATGACATTGAGGAGGGCTTCTCTGGTTTTCTGAAGGTTGGAAGCTAGGGTTTGGCGAGCAAAAGGGAGGTTGGGGAAGACGGGAAGGGGATGGGGATTTGGGAAAAGAGGGAGCTTTATGGAGGAAGACACGAAACGGACGGTCTCGTTTTCCGCCATTGCTGAGGGTTTTGAGGTCTAACTCTTGCAGAAGGAGATGGGTATAGAGAGAGAGTTGGAACCCTAGATTTCGAGCATTTGGTTAGGGTTAGGGTTAGGGTTTTGAGACCGATAAACCCTAAGATTCCGCCAAATTCCTGCAGGAGACGGAGCTCACGAATAAAACGAGTGACACAGACACGGAGCAGCGGGAAGGTGCAGTAGTGGTGTTGTAAACGGGTCGGGTCGGATCCACCGTGGACCCGGAACCAGAACGTTAAATGAGAAGGTGAAACCGGATATAGACCTCCAACCGGTTTCTTGGCTCCAAAATCGAAACCGGAACCATATATGGGACGGGTTTAGAGTCGGATCCGGGTTTAGGTGGATAATAATATTAAAAAAATATAGTTTTTAGGAAAGATTTTTAAAAATTGAGATAATATGTCGGGTATCGGATCCACGAGTCCGAACCAAGGTGGAATCGGAACCGGAACCAGACTCATTTACTTATCAAAGCCTGAATAAAGACTCATACCCTGTTTTTAACAGGTCGAAACATCCAGGTAACCGGAGAATTGGGTACCCATTTACATCCCTATGCAGGAGCTTTATATGGCCGGGTTGTTAACGGGTCTGGATCTAGGGTAGACCCAACTGAAACTAGCCCACTTGATTGAGAACTAGTGCCCCATATTCGGATCCAGCCTTCAAGGGCCCGATTTGGATCTATGTAATCTAGGTAATCTTTTGTAAATGTAATTATAGGGATGAAAATGAAAATGGGTCCCTTAAACCAAAATTGAGAAATGAGGCCCAATTTTTATTCGGGCTCAGATTTGGTTCCACTGCATGGCTGGAGTCAGGAATGAAAGTTGGGTCCGGATTAGACCCATGTAGGCCATGTATGAGCACCCAGGGCCAGAATACCTGATGCCATGACTGCTTGTATGACCTACACCTAAGTGGGCTATGGGTTCGCTTTTACTGTAGTTCAGGTTTGGGTCTGGGTACAGCATGGGCCCACGTGGGACCATGGACCATGGTTTAAAAACTTGGTTTGACTAGCATTAACTTGTACGAGTCGGAAGCAAAATGAGTCAAGTGAAATGAAGGCCTTACTGCCCTAGGCCGGCCCCCTTTTTTGTTTCCCTAGTACCAAGTAGGAGATTTTTTTATTTGGTGGGGAAGAATGAAAGATGGTATTCTATTCAGTTATTATTGGAGAAAGATATAGCATGATTACTAATGTAGGTATCACAGCCTGTATATAGCCCCGCCCGCACTAGACCATGTGCTTCACTATTAATGCTTCTACTAATCACCGTAAAGTGCACTCTAGTAAAGACATCTTTTTTTTCTAAGATTTTTTATAACAGGGCATAAATTTCCCAAGAAAAAGGATATTGAGATTTTGTTCTTGAATCAATAGCAATCTTGGATTCACTAAAGAAACCTACTCTCCTCCACCCCTGTTGAATTGCCAAAATCGAAAGCTTCTTGGATACCCAAAATTTCTGCCATGATAGTGGAATCTCCTTCAATTCTTTTGGATAGCCTTGTCAAAATCCTACCATCTTTGCTATAAACAATGCATCCAACTCCTAATTTTTTAGCCACTTTATTCACAGCTCCATTGCAAAAAATATGAACATCTATATCAAGATCTTGATTATTGGTGGAAGTATCCTGCTAACCATTATCGCGATTCTGATCTCCCTGCTTTTTCTCTAGTGAGTTTATCCATTCATTGTGTGCAAGGTTGATTCTTTGAACTACATTCTCTCCATTTGGATCTTGCCGACGAAAGATTTTTGCATTTCTTGGTCCCCATATCCACCATAGCACGAAGCCAAAATATATAATATGATCTCAATGAATTATCCATTCATCCTGCTTAATTCTCTAACCAATATTCCCACCAAGAAATGAATAAGGTATGATCGCTATTATCCATGAAAAAGGACAATGATGCGTCATACCAAATGACTCGAGCAAAGTGACATTTTAAAAAAAGATGTTTCAATGGTCTCATTTGGCACCCCACACATGTGACATATGTAGTCTACACAAACTTTTTCTTCAATAAGTTTTCCCAAACTGGTAGTTTGTTGTATAGAGCCCTCCATAAGAAGTTTCTAACATTTGGCATGAAAGGGGTGTTCCATACGTTTCTCCATGTCTTCGTAGAAACAATGGCGATGAAGCCACTGAATGGGCCTCTTGAATTTGAGAATGATTTGTCGATTTGACCGAAAACGTGCCTTTATTTGTATACCGCTATATCCACCTGTCATGATACAACGCTTCTATGACTAGAACATTTTTTATTACAGTTATATCCATTGGGCTGAAAAGTTCATGAAGAAGTGAATCATTTCATTGCCTCCCTTACCTCAAATTAACAACGTAATTTAATGTAGTATTTTGAGGCTCGGGGGATTAAACTTTGTGTGAAGGAAAAGAATGAAGTCATAGATCTTCCCATATGTTTGTTTGACTCCCATCACCAACCCGTCTTCGAAGATCTTTGCATAGAACTTCTCTTTCTGCCAAAATACTTTGCCATCCCCTCGATATGCCTAGAACTCAGTCGTCACAAATACCAATCATAGTAAAATTATAATCTTTTTAAGTTACAAGGCCACTCTAGAAATATAAAATCTTAGGAAATAAAGATATAGCTCAATTTTTATGAACATTAGTGTGTACTTAGATATGTTGAATTAAAAAACGGTAACCTCAATATCAATCATAATAATTGTGCTAAATCATTGCCCAATAAACTCGTAATAGTCTTGGTATCTTTTCTTCCCCCGCATTTTGATGGTTTTGATTTTTTTTCACCACTATATGTCAAACAGCTACAAGTCCACCATCAAGAAATAGTAAAAGAAGATTAAATCCATAAAACCTGATTATAAGACCACCCCATCTGTCTTACTTTTTCTTTTTCTTTTTTATTATATAAAATAAAATATTATAGTTGGTAAAATGTGGTACATGTCGACTCCTCCCATCTAATACAATATAAGCTTTTTGGGCCAGGTTTGGGTCAAAACTCCACGTAAAATCAAGCAATCAAAATTAGAGAATATAGATCTTTCACTTTCTAAAGAAAACACAAGGAGAATTAATATTTTAGATAATATAGAGGGTGTTTGGATAAAGGCAGAGCACAGTATCATCATATTTGAATATTATAAGATTTTGGTATTACATAATAAAATAGTAGTGTCATATTGTAATATTGTGTCACTTATGGTGTTCGGCTATTTCTACAAATTGTAATATACTATTAAAGTATTTGACAATTTATAAAACTTTCACCATCTGATGCACTGAAATAAGAAATGAATAAAGAAATATGGATGATTGATCCAATAGGAACCATCTAACTATTAGTTTTGTTGGAGTGATTTAATGTTAGTAACTATGGTAGGGCCCATCTAATTAGAAAATCACTTGACTAAATGTTAAATGCCACGAGCAATGTTTTTTCATCAGTGTGGGTCCATCAAATGTTGGAACCACAATGTTATTACATACAATTGTGATTATTGAAAGTGCAGGCTAGACCAATGCAACGCGGGGGCGGGGGGGGGGGTGTGGAATAGGACTAATTAATTTGTTTTAAACTTAATCAGTTCAACTAGCAAAGCATGCCCGCGCTAAGCCCGGGCCTAGAAATAAAAACACGTCTAATTTGTGGCTATTTTATGAGATATTAATTAATGAAAAAATAAATATAAAACAAACAAATATTAAAATAAATATTAAACAAACAAATATTAAAATAAATATAAAATAAACAAATATACCATTTATTACGGTTCGAAGCATGGCCCAACTCAACATTTATACAAAGTAAATATTACTTTTTATATAAATGAGTATAAAACTTCAAGTCTTATATAAATTAACATTTGCAAAATTGCATGTGGTCCAGTCTTTAGGAATTAGAATATGAGACCCACTTTAAAAAAGTTTATTGTATGTAGAACCCATATGTATAAATCACTATCAAGGATGCACTTTTTAAAATCACAAACACTAAAGATTTTCTAACCATAATAGACATATTAAAATTATAAATCCATCTAAAGAAGACTCATGTTAACTTGGTTGGATAGAGTTATTAAGCAAGGTGGAGTTTTTCATCGGAACTCTTTCATCTGGACTCTTTAATCACCTATCCATAGTAGATATGCATTAAAAATTGAATTCACATAAAGAAGCTTAACAAAAGTGGACTCTGAATTGATTGATAGAGCTTATCTCTTGAAATTAATTAAGATCTAATTTCTCAAATTGATTTGATATTAGAGTCCAATTTTGCAATCATTAACAAATCGGACTCCAATTTCTAAATCAATGCCAACGTCTATAATTTATTATAATTGATCCGACTTAGCATAATCACAAATTCACTTGAAATACACAACAATGTATGGCTATGAAGGAGCGCTATCAAGTAATCAAGTGTGAAATGCTATGTAAGATGTGTATGTTAATCAATTAAAGATAATCCAATTTGTTCGATGTGGTCAAGCACGTGTAGAGTGTATGCCAATTTTACAAATGTGTGAATATCTGACACATGTATCTCAAAATTTAATTATATGACAATGAAACACGAAGAGATAGAGGCACATGCTATTTATAATGGTTCGGTCATTGACCTACATCCACTCTCAAGAGCTTCAACACTCTTAGTTCCACTATTTGAGATTACCACACAGGGTCACCTCCATTCACATACACTTACAAATTTTTGATACAGTGGTTCAATTGCTAAGATTTAATCTACCAACTCCTATTTTTATAGTGGTTCGACCACGAAGGTCTAATCCATTTTACAATGATATTGAAATGAAATAAGCCGAGAACACTCGCCTCTAGATGAAAATTAATGTCTTGAGAGTGCTCTTGATGCTTGAACTTGAATCTCTAAGCCTTGACTCCTTTCTTTGCTCCTTTGGTGTTGATGATGCTCCAATGAGTTCTCAACCAAGAGGAATGGGGAGTCTAAGTCTAGGGTGAGTGAGGATTATAACTTGAGTGGCTTGAAGTTTACTCTAGAGAAGTGATTTCACTAATCACACTTAGTTAGATTTGTGAATGCTCTTAACTATAACTATTAGGAGCCTAACAGCAAGTGGAATTGGATTTTGGAGCTCTAATATGTTGTTACTTAGTGGGTACTTTGTGTTAGAAGAGAGGTCTCAAAATTTCAAAAGATATGACCACTGGAATGAGCTCATGTACATATACAAGAGCTTCCAACGTTTAGTCTACACTAATTTTCGGTCACCTACCAAGCTCCAACGGCTGGTTTGATATACAATAAAAACTGGCATCTTAGTTGTCGTAGTTGACTCCATAATCAACTAGGGACAATTGAAAGGATTCAGGGAGATAAATACTAAAAATATAACCATGAGGGGGTCTCAGTGAGCTCATGGTCAAGCGCGCCCTTTCATTGTTAACTGAGGACTCTGTGACAAACAATGTTTTTGGGTTTAGTTGGCCATTTTTCACCCTTAAATAGCCCATCATCGATCTTAGATCTTGGAGATGTTTTTCATGCCTTTCCAAATTATTAAACATCATAGTTTTTTTTACATTTATTTCTATTCTAATTTTTACATTGATAACTCTTTTACTTCTTTATGTAGAAATCATATGAAAAATTAAAATAAGTTGGAATTAAAAGCTCGAATTTTATTTATAGACTGTGTAACTTCACTATTTTTTCCATATATATTTTAATATTTAAAATGTAAGAATGATAAATGATATAGTTTCCTTTTCTTTAAGATTCATTTTCTTTTCAATATTATGCATCAAAATGTTAATATATTTTTTACTTTTATGCCCGGGCTTAGTAGGTTGAAGAATTTCACTCACGCTCCTTGAAATGGGCCACGTTCACCTGGCAAAATTAAACCTTGACAAAGCTTCGGTAGAGTACTGGAGAGAGTTGGCATGGCAAAGCAAAGGGCAAAGGTTTTGGAGAGAGATTTTTGTAGGCAAAGAAAGGAGGGGGAGAGAGAGAGAGAGAGAGAGAGAGAGAGAGAGAGAGAAATATCTCCGGATTGGAAGGGGAGAGTTTGAACCCAAAACAATCTATATACCATTCCCCTCTAATTCCCGAGATCTCTCCGCTTGCTTCGCCATGGGAAGTGTTCTTGCATTTTCTCTTAACCACAACATCATCTCTCTCCTTTTTCTTTTAACTCTGCTTCTTCTCTACCTTCTTCAGATCTCTTCCTTTCCCCCCCTCCATTTTCTTCATTCAAGGTAGGTTGGTTTGTTCATTAGTTTCCTTGCATTGTTTCTCCCATAATCCCATTGTATCCTCATGCATGTGGAATACACACTAATTGTATTTTTATCAATGAGACCCACCTTTCTAAGAACAAATTTTTTTTCCTTGTATAATCTGTTATTTCCATCCATAACTCATAAATCTTTAGATTGATCATATAGAGGCTAAATATTGCTTAGATCTGATGTTGTTAACCGTCCGATCGATCCATCCATCGTTTGTTTACGATCTCGATTACGATTGTTGGATCTATTTGATTTCTTTAACTCCTTGGCCCATTTGAGAGCAGATGTGTTGTGATCGTTTGGTATGGATTTCAAAAGCATTTTTCTTTTTACTCTTTGCAATCTTGGCTGAATGTCAAGTTCGAGGGCTCTTAGTGTGTTGTTTTTATTAATTATTTGGGCATCTAGGTTTGATCAACATTTGAAACTGAAACTTACGATGATAAAAATTTAAACTCTTGCGGTATGATAGGCCTAATGGAATTTTATCTCTGCCCTTGCTTTATGTTATATGCATGATACATTTTCAGCATACATTCCTAACAATATGTCCCAAGTCATAATATTATTGGCTATTTGATAAGAATTGATTGAAATCAATCTTAGCTTCTTCTTTCTTTTCTTTTCTTTTTTCTTTTTTTTTGGGTAAGGAAATCAATCTTAGCTAATTATATGAATGTGTCTAGGTTTCCTGTTCTTCCTGAGTTCATGTAGGGCTTGCAATGGGCCTTTTTGTGTTAGTCTTGGACCTCTTCGTCCTACTCATGAAATAGGCCTGGTTTTTGCCTAGTATTTGATAAGCTTTTAAAAAGCCCAAATATAGGCCCATTTATGCCTCCCATGCTTTGGTCAGTACAATAGACACAGGTTAGGACACCTAGTGAGGCCTTTGGGCTTGATTGGGCCCAGATTCCTAATTGTAATGGATAAAAACTCAATTCTTACTTCAGGGCCTCAGGCAATCAGGGTCATTAAATATTTGCATTTATTCTGAATGCTTAGCTTGGATATAAAAAATTGTACAAGGGGCTGCTCATGGGCCTCAAAATTTCTTGACCTAAGTATCTATCCATCTTTGCCTTTAATTGGACTCTTACTGCAGCCCAGATCTTTCTTTATCTGGTTAGAATCAGGTTGATCCTCCTCACCTAGACCATTTAAATTTTGAGCTTGAGATGCTCCTTGGCCTCAATCTCTGGCTGTTCCAATAAATGGGCTCACTGCCACCCCAGTAGTTCATAGGAATATCTAGAAAAGTAAGGTATTTCAAGCTTGTCAAGGGGTGGATTTTCTTCTCATTCACCTGTTACATAGTTGTTATTATAGAAGTTGGAATGTTTCTAATTTTATTTGTAGTCACTCTTGTCCCAGCAGACATTCAATAATTGTTGGATTTTCAGTTTGTAAGGAATGGCAGATCCTTCATACCCTCCAACAGTCATTCAAAAAGTAGCAGGTCAGCTCCATCTCAGTTCCAGCTTCTCCTCCCAAGACTCTCAAACCCGAAACTGTGGCTTCTACGGGCTTTCTCTCTATCAGAGGAGCTTCTCAAATGCAAAATATGGCAATGGAGGACTGCAGATGCAGGCATGGAGAGGCAGTCATGAACTCTCTCTTGCTGGCCCGGTGTCCCCTGTTTTTGTCCAAGCACCTAAAGAGAAAGGCTTCTCCACCTTTGTCATTGATTTCCTAATGGGAGGAGTCTCTGCTGCTGTGTCTAAAACTGCAGCTGCTCCTATCGAGCGCGTGAAACTTTTGATCCAAAACCAGGATGAGATGATTAAGGCTGGTCGTCTTTCTGAACCATACAAGGGAATTGGAGACTGTTTCAGCAGAACTCTCAAGGATGAAGGGGCTGCGTCGTTGTGGAGAGGGAACACAGCAAATGTGATCCGTTACTTCCCCACTCAGGTATTACGGTCTCTTGTTAGTGCTTATTGTTGTGCGCGTATATGCGGAAACGTGAAGCAATGCGATTGAGCAATCAATCAACCACACAAGAATAAGCAATCACATACCAGAGATTTACGTGGTTTGGCAATCTTGCCTACGTCCACAGGAAAGAAACTCAACTCTCCTTTGGGTTCACTCTCAAATTACCAAAATACCCATGACCATGAACTCAATTGGTCTAAATCCACTAGGCTAACACTTATTATCAACTAGTCCAATAGCTGGGATTGCTACTATTACCTTTTCCTCATGATCCACCTTGCATTGATAAAAAAATGTACGCTTACATCAATACATTTTTGTTCTCACTAATGAAGTTCTTAACATTTAGGAAGAGAATTAGACCTCCCAAATTAGTCGATTATATGATACCTCGAATTTCCTTTTGTGACAAGTTTGAAACTTGAAATTTGCTCCAGGCTCTGAACTTTGCATTCAAGGATTACTTCAAGCGTATGTTCAACTTCAGGAAGGATAGAGATGGTTACTGGAAATGGTTTGCTGGCAACTTGGCATCTGGTGGTGCTGCAGGTGCTTCATCTCTCTTCTTTGTCTACTCACTCGACTACGCGCGAACCCGTCTGGCAAACGATGCAAAGGCTGCCAAGGGGGGAGGGGATAGACAATTCAATGGTATGGTTGATGTCTACAGGAAAACTTTCAAGACAGATGGCATTGCTGGACTCTACCGCGGATTCAACATTTCTTGTGTTGGGATTATAGTTTATCGTGGCCTTTACTTTGGCATGTATGACTCTCTGAAACCAGTTGTTCTGACTGGGAAACTGCAGGTTAGAAGAAAATTTAAACCATGTTTCCCACTTGTTTTTCCTATATAAATATCAGTATCCGATATCTATCTGATAAAACTTACATGATATTTTCGTTTACTTAATGAATTACCCTCTAACTAGGTTCAATTCTTTTAGGGGTTCGTGAAAGATATAGTTAAAATTTTAATGATATTGAACTCCTAACGTAAACTTTTCAAGTGTTTTTTCAGTATAATAGAGCTCTACTAAAAGTATAGTAGACTTTCTAGCGAAGCAAGGGGTGGATCGCTAATGTAACTTTAATAGTTAATTCTCCTATTAAGTAGGCTTGGTTGTGGTTCGGTATACTTCTCTTATACCAACCCACACTTTTGTCAAGCCTATCATTTGTATTTTTTTTTTTTGTTGTTGTTCTTCCTTTTTTTAAAATAAAATTTACCGTTAATGCTAAAAAATAAAACTTAAGGAATTACAATGCAACAAATAAACAAGCAAAATGTATTGCCAAGAGAGCGAATTTCACCATTTCAGAGAAAATTAGGATTACAATCTCTGGAGTTCTACTCTCTCGCACTTACATTAAACTGATTTTTGTTACCCTGAACAACTTTTTGTTACAGTATGAGCCGGAAGATCGAAACATAGAATGCAGGGCTTTAAAAAAAGAAAAAAAAAAAACGGAAACAGAGATTTCATTAAAATATGAAGAAAAGAATACATCAAAACTTAAAAGAAGAAGAGTTGGAAGGTGCAAAAGAGAAGCACCAGCCACAACTCCAATTAGAAGATGAAACCCAAGGAATTAACCAATCCACCCCTTGTTTTGCTAGCACATGTTATATCATTATTAACATGAACCCTAAGATCGTGAACAACATGATAATCACATGCAAGATTTAATCTTAAATAAATTAAAGAGTACCTCCAGACATCCTGATGCAGAGAGCTTTCCGATCCTGCTGTCTGGCACTGTTGTTGAGATCCGTCGAAGAAGAGACTGGATGAATGGTTTTGGTTTCTCTCTCCTTGCCTATAAACCTTAATGTGTTGATTTTGTGTGTAGCCTTTGTGATGGGCCAAAGGCTTTATTTATAGGTGGAGAGAGGACCAAACTTCCCAATTAGGTTTACTTTAGATTTAATCTCAACCGTCCATCAAGGTAGAGAATATTAAGGAAACTATCTCATTAGGAAACCATATTTGAGTAATTATAGCATATGTATCCTATGAAAACGGAATTCCTATTATGACCACACTTCTAGAAAGGAAAGGACTTGTGGCCCAAGTAATTGGCCTAAAATAATTTCCTTACAGTCTCCCACTTGGTCAATAGGAAGATCCATTAATGTTTTCATTTTTAGGAATCATAAGGCGCGCATTATATGCTAAACACTCCTTTAGTCGGTTAACATAAGTGTCTTGGCTAATTCGGTTGTTAATGAGAGTCATGGCGTGCACATATTATTTTGCAACATGTTTACTTCCATGTACTACATCATTTACAACCGTCATAACTAGACCATAAGATGAGATTTACATAATGGTCTCATAATGTCTTTGTTTAAAGACTGTTTCTGTTTATCATTTATCCAAACATAATTATGTACACAATGGAAAAACAGAAATAGTAGATGTAGAATTGCATTAAGAGCTCAATAAATGTCAAATACAAGTACAGAAATATAATGGCAGAAAATGATAATTAAGAACTATCTTCAAGACCCATGCTTTCAGTATGTCCTTGAAAGGTCTTTGGAGGTAGTCCTTTCGTGAATATGTCTGCGACCATGAAATCTGTACGTATAGACTCAATGACAAATTTCTGTAATCTAACATCTTGCTTCAGTGATAGATATTTAAGGTCCATGTGTTTGGATCCCTTAGATATCCTGTCATGCTTGGAGAAAAAGGTTGCAGCGTCATTGTCACAGTAAATAGTTAATGGCTTAGAGGTGAAACTCAAGGCTCCAAACTGAGTGATAAAATTACGCAACCATGTTCCTTGAATTGCAGCCTCATAACATGCCACATATTCAGCCATCATGGTGGATGTGTAAAGCAACTCGGACTTCTGGCTTTTCCATGATATTGCTCCTCCACATAAGAGATACACATAGCCAAGAGTGCAAAGTCTGGTGTCAGGACATCCAGCAAAATCTGAATCCGAATAACCAGTCACCTGTAGGTGACTTGATTTTCTGTATGTGAGCATATAATTCCTTGTTCCCTTGAGGTATCTCAGTACTTTCTTTGCAGCTTTCCAATGAGCGATTCCTGGGTTACTTTGAAATCTACCCAGCATGCCAACAGCATGACTAATGTCAGGTCTAGTACAGACCTGTGCATACATCAAACTTCCTACAAGAGAAGCATAAGGGTATTTTTCCATTTCTTTACGTTCCAATTCGTTCTGTGGACACTGCGTAAGATCAAGCTTGTCTCCTTTATGCAGTGGAACAGGACTAGAGGAACATGTCATCATGCCAAATCTCTAGAACTTTGTCAATATATGCTTGTTGAGACAATCCCAAAATACCAAGTGACCTATCACGGAATATTTCTATTCCTATCACATAGGAAGCCTCACCCATATCTTTCATTTCAAAGTTCTTAAAGAGATAATCCTTTGTTTCATGTAACAAACAAAGGTCGCTACTAGCCAGTAATATGTCATCAACATACAGAACCAAAAATATGAACTTACTCCCACTGATCTTGAGGTATATGCAAGGGTCAACTATGTTTTCTTTGAAATCGAAGGCAGTAATGATTTCATGAAACTTTAGGTACCATTGCCTCGAAGCTTGCTTCAGTCCATATATTGATTTCTTAAGTTTGCAGACCATGTCTTCCTGACCTTCAATTATGAAGCCTTCAGGTTGACGCATGTAGACTTCTTCTTCCAAGTCTCCATTAAGAAAGGCAGTTTTCACATCCATTTGATGTAACTCGAGGTCATAATGAGCAACTAATGCCATGATAATTCTAAGAGAATCCTTCCTGGACACAGGGGAAAAAGTCTCAGTATAATCAATGCCTTCTTTTTTATTAAAACCTTTGGCAACAAGTCTGGCTTTATGTCGTTCAATATTGCCTTTGCAGTCGCGTTTGGTCTTGAAGACCCATTTACAGCCAACTGGTTTGTGTCCTGGAGGCAATTGAACAACTTCCCATACTTGATTTTCATCCATAGATTTCAATTCTTCCTTCATGGCATCAATCCATTTACTAGAATTAACATCCTTAATGGCTTGTGAATAAGAAACCGGATCTTTAATTGTCCCTTCTTCAGATTCTACTTGGTAAAGCATGTAATCATCGGAAATAGCTGATCTCTTTTGTCTTTGAGACCTTCTTAATGCTGGCTCCTCTGGTGCTTCATCCATATGTTCGTTGGTGACAATCTCATTATGGAGTTGTTGATCATTTATTGGATTTTCCTCATTGTTAAATGGTTCAACAACGGGAGGATTTCCAACATCTTTCGGAATAGAGGGTAAAGGGATATGTACCCTGATTTCCTGTATGATCACATCTTTAGGTTTATTACTCCCACTGATTTCACCATTTTCAAAGAATCTAGCATTACCGGTTTCAACAATTCTCGTACTATGGTTAGGACAGTAGAACCTAAATCCTTTGGACTTTTCTGGGTAACCTATAAAGTAACCACTGATCGTTTTAAGGTCCAATTTCTTTTCATGTGGATTGTACACTCTAGCCTCAGCTGGGCAACCCCAAATTTGGAGATGTCTTAAACTAGGTTTTCATCCTTTCCACAGTTCAAAAGGTGTCTTTGGAACTGCCTTACTGGGAACCCTATTCAAGATATAAACAGCTGTGCGTAGAGCATCCATCCACAAGGATATAGGTAAGTTGGCATGACTCATCATGGATCTAACCATTTCCATGTATGTACGATTTCGCCTTTCAGCTACACCATTATGCCATGGAGAACCAGGCGTTGTGTATTGGGCAACAATTCCAAGTTTTTGGAGGAGTTTTGCAAAAGGTCCAGGATGCTGTCCTGTTTCATCATACCTACCATAAAACTCACCACCTCTATCTGACCTTATGATTTTCACTTTTCTATCTAGTTGCCTTTCGACTTCAGTAATGAATACTTGTACAGCATCCACAGACTGAGATTTGTCATGCAACAAGTATAGGTAACAATAACGTGAGTAATCATCAATAAAGGTAATGAAGTACTTTTCTCCCCCAAAGGTTGGAACATCAAAGGGTCCGCAAATGTCTGTATGAATTATTTCAAGAAGCTGAGTACTTCTTGTGGCTCCTTTCTTTGTGTGTTTTGTTGTTTTGCCTTTAATACAATCCACACATACTGTAATATTAGTAAAATCTAGATCCGGAAGGACACCATCTTTTACTAATCGTTTGATTCTTTCACTGGATATGTGACCCAGTCTTTTATGCCACAAGAAATAAGAGTCATTTTTAGATGACTTTCGTTTTGTTTCCTTAGAATGCAGGGTAAGATTAGTTTCAGTAAATGAACTATTAAGATGTAACTTGTATAGCCCGTCAATCAATATTCCAGAACCAATGCGACTAGAATTTTTAAATAAACTGAAATTACCATTTCCTACTTCAAACGAATAACCAACTTTATCAAGTGCGCTTACAGAAACCAAATTACGAGAAATAGACGGAACATAAAGAGTTTGACATAAGTCTAACTGATAACCGCTATCTAAAACAAGACGAAAAGTGCCAATAGCTTCAACTGGAGCTTTGTCTTTGTTCCCCATAAAAAGGAAGTTCTCACTTGGGTTTATGGTTTGGATCGTAAGGAATCCCTGCATTGAATTGGAAACATGAACATTAGCACCAGTGTCAATCCACCAAGTGCCAGAAGAAACATAAGTAAGATTTGATTCGAAATAACTTACGAAACCCATAGGGTTACCTTTCTTTTCGAACCATTCTTTACGTTTAATGCAGTCTGCCTGAAAATGTCCAGGTTTCTTGCAAAATCTGCATACGTCTTCCTTCTTTTTCTTCTTGGGGTTTTGACTAGCCTCATTAGGTCTGGGTGGTGCCCTTTTCTGGCCTGATTTATTCTTTTTCCCAGCTTTATGTCCAGCTCCTTGAATGAGATGAGCTACTTTAATACCTTGTTGATTCAGCCTGGCCTCCTCTTGAACCAGTTTATTAGCCAATTCATTCACTGTCCACTTGTCCGTAATAGTGTTGTAGTGAATTTGGAAAGGCCCATACTGAGGAGGTAAACTATTTAGGATAAATTGGACAAGAAAGGCCTCATCCACTGATAATCCCAAACTCTTAAGTTTAGCAGCAAGGTTGGTCATCTCAATGACATGCTCATGCATTGAGCGAGTGCCATCAAACTTAATGGTTGTAAGATCTGCCATTAGTTTCCCAGCAAGGGATTTGTCTGCAGTCTTAAACCTATCTTCAATGGCCTTCATATAGTCCTTAGCATTCTCAGGTGTGGGAAGTGATGTTTTGATGTTGGTGGCAATAGTCATTCGCATAAACATGGTGCTTAGTCTGTCATACCTCTCCCAAGTATTAAAGAGGGCCTTTTCGTCAGGGGTACTTTTTTCAGTGAGTGAAGCTGGCTTATCTGTAAGAAGAGCCATATCCAGTTCGAGTACCCCTAATGTGAACTCAACTTGCTCTTTCCATTCTGAAAAGTTGGTTCCATTGAGCTTAGTGACAGAGGTAGCATGCGAATTCAGATTAATGGGTACAACAACTGTAATAGAGAAACAACAATAAGGCTTCAATTAAAAGAAGACAACACATGCATAAGGAATGAATATATACGACATAAAATTTAGGTGCTCCTGTGGGTAGTCACCATAATTTCTACACATTATACCATCTAAGGTCATTATATTCAAGGTGGTGCTAATGAGTGATGTTACTCTTAATTATGAACAAACACTCCTTAATTATTGTTCAAACGTATGAATATAATCCACCTGTGGGCGACTAAATGTTTCATGCGCTTGAACAATATGTAATGTAAACATCATGATGGTATTATTAGGGCCAAATATCAGTGTTTAATTGTTAGGGTCACTGTGGTGAGACCTAACCATAAGCATACAACTATGGTGATCAAAATTAGCATTATATGAACATAAACATTATATGTTGCATGCATTCATGATAGATAATTTGATATATGAAAAGTACTGATAAGGAGGCCGAGTCCCGGAGGGCTGTCCGAGAATTTTATTCAACCCAGGAATTAACCAGCCCATTAAAAAAAATTCCAGCCCATTAAAAAACCAGCCCATTAAAAAAATCCAGCCCATTAAAATTCAGCCCATTAAAAAACCAGCCCATTAAAAAAATCCAGCACATTAAAATGCAGCCCATTAAAAATGCAGCCCATTAAAAAAAAAACATGGTAAAATTGTTTTTGTTTCTTCTAATGATGCATACATAGGGTTAGGTTGCCTAAGGATGTCTCTGGAGGGAGACATGGTGCAGACCCCCTTTTTCATCACTTGGGACCCACTATAATCAACCCAGCCTCATGTATGAATCACTACACACGTGAATTACCAGTGGACCGCGTGGCTGAGGTTTACGTCATTGCCAAACAAACAAATTTTCTATCCCTTTTGTGGTTGGTGGGGAATACTGGGGATGCCTCAGCATGGTGCCGTGTCTTTTCATGTATGTCCGGATGAAAGTGCTGCATTTATGGCAATGGGTTCTACCGACCTTACTGAATTAAAATTTCACCCACCTACAAGCTACAAAATATAGTGCAGAACGGAACCAATTCATCAATAGTTCGCTGCAGATTCTTGCAACTGTGGGCACCTCAAGCAACAATCACAACCACAAAAGATGCAGAAAATTTCAGGCATAAAAAACCGATTCACGAAACCGCTTTGCTTCTATCGCAAGTTGTGCCGTTCCGTTACAACTTACGACCGCTCCTGATTTTCACCACAAAAGATGCAGGAATTTTATGCAGGAAAACTTATGCAGAAATTTTATGCAGGAATTTTATGCATCATAATGATAATAAAAAAAAATCAAAACTTAATTAATGGACGATCATGTGTTCTAAAACCATGCTCTGATACCACATGTTATATCATTATTAACATGAACCCTAAGATCGTGAACAACATGATAATCACATGCAAGATTTAATCTTAAATAAATTAAAGAGTACCTCCAGACATCCTGATGCAGAGAGCTTTCCGATCCTACTGTCTGGCACTATTGTTGAGATCCGTCGAAGAAAAGACTGGATGAATGGTTTTGGTTTCCCTCTCCTTGCCTATAAACCTTAATGTGTTGATTTTGTGTGTAGCCTTTGTGATGGGCCAAATGCTTTATTTATAGGTGGAGAGAGGACCAAACTTCCCAATTAGGTTTACTTTAGATTTAATCTCAACCGTCCATCAAGGTAGAGAATATTAAGGAAACTATCTCATTAGGAAACCATATTTGAGTAATTATAGCATATGTATCCTATGAAAACGGAATTCCTATTATGACCACACTTCTAGAAAGGAAAGGACTTGTGGCCCAAGTAATTGGCCTAAAATAATTTCCTTACAGCACATCCACCAATGAATTGGCGGTTCTAATCTTATGATGGAAGGAGACATTAATGAGAGCTGAAATCTCCCTAATATCATTGAAGATGAATTGAAATCATAGTCATGACAACTGATATCGCAGTTACATGATATGCACCCTCTGTTGGATTTGGATGATTACAGGATAGCTTTTTCGCCAGTTTCGCACTCGGTTGGGTGATCACCAATGGTGCAGGTCTTGCTTCTTACCCAATTGATACAGTTCGTAGAAGGATGATGATGACCTCAGGTGAAGCTGTTAAGTACAAGAGCTCCATGGATGCATTCTCACAGATCGTGAAGAATGAGGGTGCCAAGTCTCTCTTCAAGGGTGCGGGTGCGAATATTCTCCGTGCAGTTGCAGGTGCTGGTGTTCTTGCTGGTTATGACAAGTTGCAGATGATTGTGTTTGGAAAGAAGTACGGATCCGGAGCTGGTTAATCATATTTTTGCGAGGATGATGATGACAAACTTGGTTTTTCGCTTCAGAGGTTAGATAAATCTTTTGGGTGATTAATTTGGTTCCCTTGGAATAATTTTACTTTAAAGTGGGAGATGATGCTCAAATTTTGTTGGGCCCTTTTCTTTTATTGTAAACCTTCATATTATTTGGAGCAGTTAATTATGATGCCCCACATTTGAGTTGGGTATGGTGCAGAGTAATTGAGCTCTCCTTTTTGTTGCCTATGAATCTCTCTCTCTCTCTCTCTCTCTCTCTCTCTCTCTCCATCCAGAAAACTGAGAATACACAAGATGCACATGACTCGAGTAACCTTCTGCATGAAGCAAAAAAGCAATTGCCAGTTACGTTCTCTGCATGAAGCAAAAAAGTAAAAAAAAAAAGAAAAAAGTTGGTGAGCACTGTCAAAGGTAAAGTCAGTGCAGGGCAGCCAACATCCATTTAATATGGGAGCATGCCACGGTGGAAAGTACAGGAAATAACTTTCAGCCGCGAAAAAAATACGAAAAGAACTATCCACAATTTAACTTTGTATTGTAAAGGTTTTCTCTAATTTTTCTCCGCAACCAAATAGGCCCTTAGTTTTCAACGAAAACTGAAATTTCTCAGCTAGTCCTACCCGTGTGTTTTTTTTTTTTTGGGGGGGCCCTGCTAGTCCTACCCGTAACATTATTCAGCTGCGAATTTGGCCTTCATGAATAATCATTATTATCATATTTGATATGCTCCACATTGGAGTACAATGATCACCTCCTGATAGTAATATGTTGAATGGTCTCCTCCAATTGTTCATTTGTTCTTTTTTTTTACTTTCAATCATTGTTTTTTTAATATCATTTGTTTGGATTCCCTAGGGTAGTTTTGGAGACACCTTCAGTGTACCCATCCAATTACTGTACTGAGTTAAATTAATTAAAATGGACCCTACATAGAATAATTGAATAGAGGATAATTTCATTCGGCCTTGAGGACATACATGAGAACCAAAGTTTGGTGATGTAGGCCATTGAACTAATGGGTCCAATTAGATAGACAATGTCGTATGGGGAATAGAACTAGAGGGCTCATGTACCTTATTCCTCTGAGCATTAAGTGTGAACAAATACATTCAGCTCAATGGTTCTGGGGTCATGAGGGCTTGACCTTAATTTGTTTCCCTAACATCCAAAGTTGTACCCCACATGAGTCAATGTAATTTGGCGCTATCTCAACAAGGTTCGCTGTCAAGGAATGATAAAAATGCTTACTGTCGTGCAACCAGAGAGGGCATCGAGCACATCATAAGTAAAGGTGTATTTGTGCGACCCAGTAAACACTTTGTAGGGTGGAGGATTATTATGATTTTCTATTCAGCTTCTTTTTTTAGTCTTTTGGTGCAACACATTGTCCTAGTATAAATTAAAATAATGAACTGATTTTGATTGATAGAGAACATGTGTTAGGCCCCGTTTCGAGTTAATCAAGATTAACTCTCATTAATTGAAAATTAAGCTAGTTAACTGTGTTTAATTAGACTAATGATGGTTTATGACCAAATGAGATTGAATTAGCCTAAAATGAATGATTTAGGCTTAATGAAATGATAATGAGTGAGATTAAATGATATGAATGGATTTTTGGTTCAAGTCAAAGGAGACAAGGACTTTTTCGTAAATACGAATTTTGACGTATTTTGTCAAATATGGAAACACTTGATACCAACACATGTATCTCGACGAGTACGTTAACTTTCATAAAAGACTCGAAATCGTTCAACGAGAAATGGAGCAAGTGACCTTCCATTTGACTTGAATTGAGATGAATTAGGAGGTGGAGGGCCTAAATGCAATTTTAGGCTTATATAAGCTAAGATGAATTCAAATGATGAGTTCACTCAACTCATTCCAAACCCTAGGCACCTTCTTCTTTTCCTTTTTCTTTTTCTTCTTCCATTTTCATCTCCTTCAAACATCTAGAGTGGAGTTTTGGAGTGTATCAAGTGAAGAAACTCATCTTCTTCATCTTCTTCATCATCTTCATCTTCTTTTTGGAGTTTTTTTGGAGGAAAATGCTTCAAATTGAGGGATTTCCTTGTCAAATCCAAGCTAAGCAAAGGGGTTTTTGTCAATCAACCTTCATTAGAAGCAAGTATATGTTTTTCTATTGATTTATAGTGTTATAGGATTTATAAGAATTCAAGGAGTTCAATTTCAGGATTTTCCTTCAGAAATTCTGAAGCTTTGTAATGGAGTTTTGGGTGCTTGTCGATCAACCGACACCTGACCTACAGCTGACCGAACCCATCCGGGTTCATTTGTCAGTGTGGTTCAATTTCTAAAAAGTGGACCGACACGGAACCGACACAGAACCGAACTCACCTGATAGAAATGCACAGAAAATCCAGCTTCTGGAAAGCTGACCGAGTAACTTCGGCTAACCGACAATGTGACTTCGGTCAGCCGAGGGTCGACCGACATGTCGACCGAGTAACTTCGGCTAATCGACATTGTGACTTCGGCCAGCCGAGGGTCGACCGAGTGACATCCTGAAGTATCAGAACTTTTGAAGTTCTAGATTGTACATTGGGGTCGACTGAGAGGTAATCGAATGTGAAGTCGATCAACCGACACCTGACCGACAAGGTGACCGAACTTGGAGGAAATGTCAAATTGAAGTCTGATTCTTCCTGGGTAAAGCCTAATGTATTTAGGCTAGTATTAATGATATTTAAACCTTAATAGGTGTTAGCTAAGGTTATTTTAACGTACAATTTGTCAAATAAAGTGATGTTCATCAAGAATAACACGTACGTTGAGTAATGAGCGCTTCACTCATTTGTTTGGTTTAGAAATTAGATTTTATGATAGATTGAATAAATTTCTTGAGTCTTGATTTAGCACAATGATTTCACAAACTTGTGTACCAACCGAAATGATTAATGTAACCAATTAATGAATTAATGAACAATCCTGCTGCAGCAGATGGACTGGGGTGTTCCGGAGCTCTGTGGTGATATCAGTGATCTCTGATCAAGACGCTGATAGATCCCACATATATATGTATTGGATTGAAAAGTCTCATTTGATAAGTCATCTAATAGATACTTAATGAAATGAATGAATTGAATGAGAACACTGAACTGAATGAATAAGAATTGTTTCCTCTGGAAAGAACCAATGGACTTATTGTTACTTATGCTTGTTATTGCATAAGATACTGCTATAGAACTGTTAAATTGGTACATTGTCATAGAATTGTGTATACATTGTTGAACCGTTGTGTTCACGGTGTTATTGATAGACATTACAGGCCTAGTTGCTCGTCTCGGTAATGCAGAGGCCACGTCGCCATCGGAGGAGGCCCATCCGATAGCTCCAGGAGGTTTAATCGAATGGACATGATCCTGAGTGCGAACTGGATCAAAATATTTTGGAATAGCTTACAATGAAATTTTGTGTATTCATTTTGAATAGAAAATAGATGTTATATGCATTGTATTTGAATATGCAGTTGTTGACTTTATTAGAAACTGATACATGTATGTTAACTTTACTTTTAAGTAAAAAACTGTTCTGTTTAGTAATTTGTCAATGTATGTATATGTATTCCGCAAAATCGTACATTGACATGTATATATGTAAGATCTTTTGTGGACTTTGTCTTAACTTCGGTTAATTCGGGATTTATGGAAGTAAGTATGCTGACATCATGATCCGGGGTTTAGCCCTGAGTAATCTAATCTCGGGCCCGGGTCGTGACAACATGTTGACCTATTATCCGAGGGTGGGAATAAAGAATTCTTCATCCGAGGGTGGGAATAAAGAATTCTTCTCGTGAAAAAAATAAAAAAACCGTAAAGAGCAAATCCTCTCTTACAAAAACGCATTCGGAGGAATTGTTTGTGTACACACTCCAGAAACTCAGATCCTATCCCCTAGATAGGAAGCTTATCTCTTTGATTGCCAAGAAGAAAAGTAGGTTAACTTGGTGATTTTTTTATTGCTGAATCCACATTCAGAAAGAAAGAAAGGCTTTCACAAGACGTGCCGCCACCCAGGTAATTTGGGGTTATGATTGAAATTTTCAACCCAATTAATAAAGAGGTACCTGAATCCAACTTAGGCTCGTAATTTTACACATTTCCAAACTGATTAATAAATGTGTCGATCAGATTTAGAACTACCTATAACCAGAGGCGGACCCACTGTGTAATGACCTGGGGCGGGCGCCCCAGGTCAAATTCCTTTTTCTCTTTGAAATAGTGTTGGGCCTTGGCCCACGCCCCACATCAAACTGATCCACGCCCCACATCAAAATGATCGACGCCCCAGGTCATGAAGGGAAAACGAACGAAAAAAAAAAACTCAGAATCCTCTTTGCAGGTGCTCTGCTCTTCCGGTCTTCCCTCTTCCGCTCTTTCGCTCTTCCGACCAACCCTCTTCCTTTGAGGCTCGACGATTCAGGTAAATCTCTCTCCCTCTCTGTGTAGCTTCTCTCTCCCTCTCCCTCTCTGGCTAGGGTTTGGGTTTATGTTTTAGTTTTCTTTTTTCTTTTTTTCATTTGAAGTGATGATCTCAGATTCTCTATGCCCTCTTTTTCTATTAAAAATGAAAAAAGATTGATTGAGATTTGAGAAGAATATCTTCTCTCTCTCTGATTGGAAGGGTTGGGTCCGTTCATGGAGCATTTTTTTTTTTTTTTGGAATGGTTAATGGCATGAGGTTGGGTATTATTCTGATATTCTCTCACCTTTTCATTTCATAGACCTCAACCGGCTCAACAAATGTAGGGTTTTTTTTTTTTGCTAGTTAACCAATGAAGCTTTTTGTTTCTGTTTCTAACCAATTTCTATAACTTGGAGCCACTGTCTAAATGTACATAGAACCCAGAAAGCAATTTGAAACGTATGTCAGAATGAGACAATGAGTGGTTAAGGTTATCTCTTCTGCTCCCCATTTGGGACAGCTTGAAAATAGGCACTGCCCCATCTTTTGATCTCCTTCTCAGTTAATTCATCCTTCCTCTATTTACCATATTTTAGCTTTTCTTTGTTGTTTGTTGTTATTGTTTTCTTCCTTTTATTTTTATGTACTTTTCTCTGCATATGTATATGGTGTTTGACAAAATGCCACACTGAGATTTGATGCCATCCATTTCTGTTGTACTGTTTTTATTTTTTACCTGGTTGTATGTACTTTGGGTTTGGATTTGCAAACTACGTTTGGAAACAACACCTAAAATTAATATTGGTATTCACCTCAAAATTGATAGTACTTTATGCCAGTGCTCTGCACTGTTGCTGGAGATTGATAGTAAACACCGTTGGCAGCATATCCTTGTTGGAAAGCAGATGGCACATTCATATAGCTCTGATGCAGGAATGGATTTGTAATCATGTTGGCAAAAGGAGTTGGTTGAGAATAAGGGTGCATTGCTAGATGTTGAGGAATTGTAGGCCCTGTTGGAATCATAGTACTGGGCAATGTCTTGAGGGTTGGCCGAGGTGTGGTAAAAACACTAAGCTTCATGGCCTACATTACATTACAGGAGGGTCACAAGAATAAAAAATAATGATCCATAACATTTTTTTTGGGGTCTTTAAACTCTGATTTCTTGCACATAGCAGTAAAGCTCATCTAGGGACTGGAGCAGGCCAAAGAAACAAAACCTGCCAAATCCAAGTCACTTCAATTCCAATTAGGATATTCTAACTTTGTTTCAGCAGTTCCTGTCAGTTCTATAATCTTCAGTTTTGCCCAGTACCAAGTCACTTCAAAATCATTTTTTTAATTCGTTCAAATCAGGCAAATAGCAAATGCCAGCTGATCTTATGACTATGTCAAGCTCAGCAGCTGAATCATTGTATGTTTGATGAGAAAAGTAGTGATTTCGTGGGATGGTTTTTCAGAGGAGGGTAAGAATGATAGTCATTGAAAGGAATATAAAGACTAAAAGTAGCTCTATCAAACCAAATCTTTCAATCATGTTGATTCATTTCTATGTCCTTGTTTCGAATAGATCTAGAATTGTTGTGAGCAAGTCTTATCTAATCTTGATCTATGTTTAAGCTTTAACTACTTATTTCTTTTTTTCTTTTTTCATTTTGGAAACATTATTCTTGGCCCGTAATATGATGTTTATAATTATGCTGATAATGTTCATCTATAAATTATAAATACAGGTGCTCTCATTTGGATTCATATGATTAAGGAACTGTTTGGAGCTTAAGGAAATAATAACAAGGTACTAATTTTTACATGATAGTGTGTATTACTTCTTTAGAGTTTCTTTATTATTGTTGTAGTTTGCTTGTCAAATTTTGTGCTAATTTCTTGAGGATTCGCGATTTGAGTGTTGTCGCTTAAAAGTTTATTTACAAATTAGGTGTTAGTAGTATGATTCTTTATAAAAAGAAGAAATTGTTTAAAATCAAGTCTTTAACCTATGTTATAAATGGTGATTATTGGTGGTTGGCGCAATCGAATGGAAGATGAGTGGATGAATGATTGTTTGCTTGTGTATATCGAAAAGGACATATTCAATAGCATTGATGATGAGACGATCATGCAACGCTTTCAAAACATGAAGAGCCGTAGAGGGCAATTGTAAAAAACTTTGTTTTGGGGTTAAGATGACTTTTGATTAGAGAAGTATATGTTAGTTGATGTCTAATCATTAATATGTACTTCTTTCTTCGGGTTGATAGCCGAATTTTTTGGAGGTTGTGAACCCTTTCTTTTTGGGGATGATTGGTTTGCCCTCATTTTTTGGGAGACTTTTTTGTTTTCAGTGTACTTCTCTTATACTGTAAATTTTGGAGAAATGAATAGTCTTAATTTCAAACAAGAAATATATTAAGTTGGTATAGTTAAATATTTTGTGTCTATTTATATGGAATGCATTTTTTTCTTTTGTTATTGTTGATATGAAAAATTCTAGTAAAAGTTTAGCCCCACCTAAACGAGAATCCTGGGTCCGCCTCTGCCTATAACCCATATATGTAACACTAACTGTTGCCATTTGCCACCACCCATACCACATTATTGAAAGGAGAAAATTTCATGGTCTGCATGGTCTCTGCACCACCCCCACGCCACAGTCATGGACTAGGATTGGAGGCCCAAGGAAACATTGACCAATAAAATAAAATAGATGCCAAATTATATATATGTACGTTCCACTGAGATATCTTATTCTCAATGCTCACACTAAAACAGTAGCAACAGGAAGGAAAGTAAAACAACCAAAAAAGTGAAAAACCAACGCAGCTCCGTCGCTTTATGAAGCTGACTTATTTTGAAATAGGTAGCTACATCATTCACGCATATACTCTATTGTGCAGCCGAGCTCCAAACCTTCGCCTAACTGGAACGCTTTTCTTCTGAAATTATATATGCAATTGAAATAGAAGATCATGATCTACCACTCCCTGGATTTTTCCATTACTCTCACGATTTTACTTGCTGTAATGGAAATACAAGGCGTTAGCAAAGAGATTCTGCAATAAAGAAATCCAAGTAGAACATGAAAATATAGCATTCAAGTGGTGTATACTTACTTCATATTAAATGAACTAGGGAATGGCTAGTAGTGGCCAGTGGGAGGTGGGGGAGAGGTGTAGTAGTAGTGGGGAGGTGGAGAATGTGCTGGTGGTGGTGGTGATTTGTAGTGGTAGGGAGGAGGCGGGGATGGTGATGGTGGAGGTGGGGATTTGTAGTAATATGGAGGTGGTGGAGATGGAGATGGTGGTGGGGGAGATTTGTATTGGTATGGTGGAGGTGGTGATGGGGATGGAGGGGGAGGAGATTTGTAATGGTATGGAGGAGGTGGAGATGGTGATGGTGGCGGAGGGGATTTATAGTGGTATGGTGGAGGAGGTGACGGAGATGGAGGGGGAGGAGATTTGTAATGGTATGGAGGAGGTGGTGATGGAGATGGTGGTGGAGGAGATTTATAGTGGTATGGCTGAGATGGGGATGGAGATGGAGGGGGAGGAGATTTGTAATGGTATGGAGGAGGCGGAGATGGTGATGGTGGCGGCGGGGATTTATAATGGTATGGTGGAGGAGGCGATGGAGATGGAGGGGGAGGAGATTTGTAATTGTATGAAGGAGGTGGCAATGGAGACGGAGGGGGAGGAGACTTGTAATGATATGGAGGAGGTGGAGATGGAGATGGAGGGGGAGGAGACTTGTAATGGTATGGAGGAGGTGGAGATGGTGATGGTGGTGGTGGGGACTTGTAATGGTATGGAGGGGGAGGTGAAGGAGATGGTGGGGGTGGGGATTTGTAGCGGTAGGGAGGTGGTGGAGATGGAGATGGAGGGGGTGGTGATTTGTAGTGGTATGGTGGAGGTGGTGATGGTGATGGTGGGGGTGGAGACTTATAGTGGTAAGGAGGTGGTGGAGACGGAGATGGAGGGGGTGGTGAGTTGTAGTGGTATGGTGGAGGCGGTGATGGTGATGGTGATGGTGGGGGAGGAGAATTGTAATGATATGGAGGAGGCGGCGATGGAGATGGAGGGGGAGGAGACTTGTAATGGTATGGAGGAGGTGGAGATGGTGATGGTGATGGTGGTGGTGGGGACTTGTAATGGTATGGAGGGGGAGGTGAAGAAGATGGTGGGGGTGGGGATTTGTAGTGGTAGGGAGGTGGTGGAGATGGAGATGGAGGGGGTGGTGATTTGTAGTGGTATGGTGGAGGTGGTGATGGTGATGGTGGGGGTGGAGACTTATAGTGGTAAGGAGGTGGTGGAGACGGAGATGGAGGGGGTGGTGAGTTGTAGTGGTATGGTGGAGGCGGTGATGGTGATGGTGATGGTGGGGGAGGAGAATTGTAATGATATGGAGGAGGCGGCGATGGAGATGGAGGGGGAGGAGACTTGTAATGGTATGGAGGAGGTGGAGATGGTGATGGTGATGGTGGTGGTGGGGACTTGTAATGGTATGGAGGGGGAGGTGAAGAAGATGGTGGGGGTGGGGATTTGTAGTGGTATGGAGGTGGTGGAGATGGAGATGGAGGGGGTGGTGATTTGTAGTGGTATGGTGGAGGTGGTGATGGTGATGGTGGGGGTGGAGACTTATAGTGGTAAGGAGGTGGTGGAGACGGAGATGGAGGGGGCGGTGAGTTGTAGTGGTAAGGAGGTGGTGGAGACGGAGATGGAGGGGGAGGAGATTTGTAGTGGTATGGAGGAGGAGGAGGTGGAGATTTATAATGGTAAGGTGGGGGAGGCGAAGGAGAAGGCGGTGGAGGTGACTTATAGTAGTAAGGTGGTGGTGGAGAAGAGTACACATAAGGTTCATTGGCTGCTACACCAGCAGCAATTGAGCACAACACCACCGTGAAAATCAGGCATGGCCCATTCCAAGCCTTATTGATTCTCACCATGGCTGCCAATGGCACGATAACCCTGGTAATGTAATACTAGTGAGGGAGATGAAGAAAGAGGTGGTGTTACTAGTAGTTAATGAGTTGCGCTGGAAGGGAAGGGAATGAACCCCTTATATAGGAAGCTCTTCAATCATTGGATGCAGGGATAATTCTTTTCTAATAGGACGACTAATTAAGCTGTATGCAACTTAATTGGTACATTTATTTTGTCCCCACTCCCCACCACATTTTTTCCACCACTCTTTATTGGTTTCCCATTAGCTGAGATGGTTTTGCATGCACGTTGCGCTCAGAGGACATGTCAAGATCAAAGGTAGTGGGAATATTATAAAGGCTTGGAAAGGGTCAGAAGAGAGTAGGTATATGTGGGTTTCGCTGTTTGATCTTTCCTCCTATCTGAAACGCGTTTTTATGGCCCCTCATTCAACAAACACTAGTTCTTACAGAAAGTATCCTTCCTTTGTAATCACAGAGAGAGAGAGAGAGAGAGAGAGAGAGAGCCCTTTGATCTTCCAATCAGTGATAGACAGAAGAGTATTTCTCCCATCCAAAATGAGGCCCACCATACATAGTGACGATTGAAACATAAGCCTAAATGGTCCACCTATTTTTGGTTCTGGTGGCTTGAGCTGAACACTGTGAAGGTTCATAATATTCATCATCACTACTGGAAGCACAAAAGATTTAAGTTAGTCCTGCGGAGTACAAAAGGTTAAGGCAAGTGGAAGTGCAAGGTGGACCCTGCCCGCAAGCAGTCAAACATGGACACAGCACACCACGTAGACTCGACGTGTGATGCCGTGTGGGCCATGGATAGCCGGTTGGATCATTGACTCTTGACTCTTCTGTCCTACTCTCAAAAGCCAAAATATCTGGACCACTCATCAGGTGCCCCACAAGATCAGGGGGGTTGTTGATCATCCATGTTTTGGCAGGAAAAGTTATCCTGAAATGATCTCGATAACTGTGAATTTGGAATCTTTTTGGATAGATTTCCATAAATAGTCTATTTTGCATGTGCACATTTTAAATAATATTCCTCTTGGGGCCCATTTGTCATATTATTAGATTAGTAAAAGTCAAATAAAGTTTTTATTTTTCAAGTAAGAGATCACATCCATAGTATTTTAATTCAAAATTAATTTCATCTTATTTTTTAAAAAAAGTGAAAAAGCAATTTCCTTTCCCTACTAAAAACAAAAAAAGTTTCACTTTTCTATACAAAAAGTTAAAAATTCTCGCACCAAACAACTAAAAATAAAATATTATTATAACCCCATTATATTTTGTTCTTTCTTAATTTGATGCTTTATTATACTTTATTTTATAAGTAAAATTACCAAACAGACACTAAACTGTTTTCTTTTTTGTAATAATTTTCCAATAAAAAAAGGCTTCATATATCTCAAGGTTGAGAGCATTTCTCCTTTAGGATATCTGAAATATTCCATGTTTGGTTGGGATTTTAGGGGAAACATAGGTGACTTATCATGTCAAAAGTGACCTTTGGCGGCCAGCTAAATTCTTTTAACTTTGGAATTCAGAATATTCTTGAGCCATTAGCATTCTAGATTCTTACCTTCTTTGGACAACATTTGGAGTTTTCCAAATTCTCTCCAAATTCTCTCTATACATGAATTCCCCAAACGCTTACAATCAAACAGAATTCTATTATAGGGTAACTTGGATGAATGCCCAGTGTGTTAGCTATTAATAATTCATGCACCAGTTTGGTGGAGGTATTAGTTTTCAAGAGAGGTTTGAATTTGCTGATGTGGGAGGCCAAGGTGGGTCCCAAAGGCTTGTAACTCTATGCTTGGGAATGGCAGGCTGTTGCGAAAAAAATTATCAAAAATTGAGAGAAGAATAATCAAGTTAAAATATCCAAAAAGTGATGTTAAATATATATAAGTTACAGGTACATTTATTTGAGAAAAATTTGGCAAAGAACCTACTTAGATGTATGTTAACCATACGAGAGGAGAGGAGAGGAGATTGAAATATCTTATTATGAATTCAGGGCTAAATATCAATCTAAGTTGTGAATGGGACAGTTTTGGGTTGGAACTATATTGGACCTAGACCTGGACCCGTTTCTAAATAACGGTTTTGATTTTGACTTGTTTTATTGGTTTCAAACTCGGTTTCGATAGAAAAACCCAAATTCAATTTCGGAATCAGGTCCACCTAGAGGACTAGAATCTAGTTTCAAAATCAATTCAAACTTCTCTTCATTTACTTTTATTTTTTCTTAAAATAAGTATATCATTCAATTTTATATCGGTGTATCAAGTCTACTAGGTCCAATATTATACATAAAAATGTACCAAAAAATTCAATTTTGAGATACAATTTGCAATATCAAATTAAGACTCATATGTCGGATCTCGAATCCAAGGGTCGAAACCTATATGGACTCGGAACAGGACCCGTTTATCAATCAAAACCGGTTCCGGACCCCTTTATGAATCGGAACCTAAAATAGGTTTTAAACCCGAGTTTTTTCGGTTCGAAACTTTCGGGTAATTTGAGAATCGGATACCTATTTGCAACATTATGCACGTGATCTAAGAATTCTAGCCTTCATTTAAGGACCTCAAGTTTTGACAACTGTATTTGTATATGCACTTTCTGAGCAATTAGAAGGTGCGGCAAGTATATAACAAAAAAAAGGAAAGGAGAAAATAGTCATAGTAATATTTATAGGGGCCAAAATCTTAAAAATATAATTAGTTTTATAAATAGATTGTAATTAAATTTTCATAGGGTCAATGTTTAGAAATTAGAAATTAAAAAGTAATAAAATAATATAAAATCTTGTGTAAAGTAGGAAGTTAAAAAAATATATCTGAAATGAAAGCTGCCGAAACTTAAGAAAAAAATGTCTATACATATATATATATATATATATTTAAGGATTGATACCAAAAATCAGAAACGGGTTAAAGGTTATAAGTCCCAATATTCTAGATTCCCAAAATATAGAAGGGAAGAGAACTACAATAGAAGTCTATCACTAGTGAAACATGCTTAAAACTTATAGAGGCTTGTTTGTATGATGTCCGCCAAAGATTCTCTAAGATTAAAATACACAAAAGGGAGTAAAAGTAATAAGCACTATTATATAACTACAAAAAATATTAAAAATAAAAACGGGACTAGCTAACTCTATAGCCAAATCCATTAAGCCCAAAAACTCTTTCAGAATAAATTCAAGTACTATGTCTTGATCAAAGTTCAATCAATATTCTCAATCATTGGGAATGGTCTAAACACATATTTAAAATAGTCTCCTATAAGAAATCATGCAAATGATACGGTGCATATTTCCTTGTAAGGTAGGCTGCCCAATCTATAATTACTTTTGTTATTTTTCTTAATGAGTTTTAATGGAAAGTATTTATGTACTATATGAAATTTAATTTAATGATTAAAATTCAGCTTGACTTTGTAGTATCAGATACCGTATTTTATATACACTTTGTATGCTGTTGTAGCTGTCAGAGATATCTCGCAACAGTCTTATAGCCTAGGAAATACAATATTTGAATGGGTGTGAGCTTGTGTAAGTGGTTGACTTTTTCAACATACAAACTCTATCACTATAATGGTCTAAGTAGATTTTAAAAGAATTAATAAATAAGAGGTTGCAGTTCTTATCTTATCACATATGTACACCACCCCAAGTATCAAGTTTGACATCAAACCAATGCCCCTAACCCCTTCATCGGTAGCCCTCGAGTTTAATGACTTCATATTCATGAAAATATTCAACCATCGATCCAACAGTTCAGTTCATTCAAATGTGTGACAATCCTTTCGATTAGTGACTCAGGGGGTTTTTATTGGTTGTTAGGTTTGGATGAGTTACTAGTTGGGCCCCGCAAAAAAGTACTCATTTAATATGTGAGAATTAGTTCTCACTTGAATATTTCCCTATAGTTTGTATTATCAGAATATCTTGAAATAAAATGTAGACTCCTTGAGCTTTCATATATATATATATATATATATATATATATATATATATATACACTAGCGACAAACGCCCGTGCTCTGAAACAAAGATATAGTAAATTATTATAATAATTAAAACTATAAAAGAAGAATCCACTATTATTATTTTTAAAAAAATTTAGAAGAAAATAAAGTGGAAAAAGGTCTTGAGATTTTATGGTAAAAGGAAGAAATTATCGTGAAAAATAATAATGAGAATCTTGTGATATCGCACCTATAAAATCTTTGTAAATTGAAAAAATACATGGGTTGAAAGTCCCTGCTAAAAAAGAGAAAACTTTGGATAGAAGCAAAAAGAAAAAATGATACCATTCAAAGAAGAAAAAAAGTTGAGAAAAGAAAAAACAAATGCATCCATTTTCCTATCAATACCTGGTTGGGGCTCAATTTGTTAGGTATATCGTGTGGCTAAAATGAGTCTCACACCAACAGCCCAAAACACTACCCACTCGTTTTGAGCCTACTTACCATTAAATCTACATCAATGTCACATATTTATTTAATATATAAAATAAATGATCCAAAGAAAAAAGGTCCCTCACATGGGATCTATACCTGATGCAAGATAACGATATAGAGGGAAATTTAATTGCTTTCATCAATGTTGAGGCTCTAGATTTTACATGCATCAAAACTAACCTCATTGCAAGCATGTGCAATAAGTTTTATAATTTAGAATCCCATTAAATTAATGGCCTATTGTAGGAATTTCAATGGGCCAGTTTCCGGACTGGCCCATTTCTACTATCAATAGGGATTGAACGACCTGAGTTCAGGTGTATATCAGGTCCTAGATACTAAGTTCAAGCCTGCCTACTCAAAAAATATGGTGGATTGAGACTGTCCCTTAAAGGCCGGGGTCAGACTAAGGTTTGAGTCCGGGTGCACATAGGATCATCCCAACTCAAACCACACGATAAAAAAGTATTGAAAATATATGACAATTCTTTGAAGGCCTCAGTTTAACAAAGGCTCAAGTCCATTTAACATCTGAGTCAAGTTGATAAGTTCTATGAGGTGGTCCTACTGAGATGGTGCATGGGTTAGATTTATTAAATTTTCTAAAACTCTTGTGGGGTAATACATAAGTGAAAGAGATTGTTGTTTTTGGATCATAAGATCTACATAGTGGGCCCCCCTTAAAAATGTCTTTTGTGTTATTTTTTAAAGACTAACTTTAATTTTAGGGGATATTGATTGTGAGACTTTATGAGATAGAGGATATGGATAAAGAGATTTTTTTGGAGAAAAAATTGTGGCATGTGATGACATGGCACCTTAAAGCACTCTATGTTTTTTCTCCATATTTTTCTAAAAGGAGAATAATTGGGTGCTGAGGTGGCACCCCTCATAGCCCACCTCCCCCTTTACTTTAATATATAATATATATATATATAAATTTGGTTTACTTGTCTTCCGTTTTAGGCAGTGCCATAGGTATCAGCTCCACCTTGTAGATGTTTAAATCTTATATGAAAATGTCAATTTCCCTCTAATATCATGACATTTACAAAATATTTGCAAGCCCCAAAATATTGCAAGAGAAATTCAAGAAAATTACAATACTACTGGGGTAAAATGTAACAGCACGAGAAATAATGTAAAGAAAAGAAAAAAGCAACTTCCATGTATTTTCTCAAATGTGAATCTAATAGACAGATCACCACTAATCATGACATCTTGACCAAATGTTGGGCAGTTTTTGGCTTTTTGTATATAATGCATTCACTGTTGATGTGTTTTTTTATTTGTTATTTAAAATTAAAGTATAGAACGATCTGATTTCCAAATTTTGATATGACATCTGTGATGTTTGTGGTATATCCACCACAAATGATGAAAAGTCTTCTACCCCAAATGAGGTCCAACAATGTATCATGGAAGTTATCAACATTACACTGTCGGATTCTGAAAAGTCATTAGGGCTAATAATCAGTCACTGCACAAGCACAGGATATATATATATATATTTTTTTTTGGTTGACTAGGGTGCCCGGCCTCTTTAGGAACGAATTATTTTACTGGGCACATGAAGTCCCTGCCTTCCTCATAAATTGAGCAAGTGAGGCTCTTGCCCGGGCAAGTGGGCCGGGCAATAATGTGATATGAGAGTTCTTATAAGAAATTTGGAAAAAGGCCCAAGTGTTCATTGAATCAAAACTTGGAAATCAAATAGTCTCTTTCTTTACCCTAGTGGCAAGATGCGTCATTTCTTCTCTGACTGTCCTCGGTTTGAATCCGAGCATTCACCTTTCCTCACCAGTAGAGCCTCACCTCATCCGATGGCCTGGGCTAGGCCGCCCCCCCGCCCCCCCAAAAGCTGGGATACAAAAAAAATTGGGCTTTCAATCTCAATAGATTTAAAACTACATGAGTGGACCCATTATACAATACAAATATAACTAGTTGTTCCATCACGACTATTAAAAGGACAGACCCTATTAGGCAAATCACCAGATCTCATAAGAGGGCCCTGATGGATCATTAGATCTGGAATCAAATTATTCAGATTAATTTATAAATAATTTATAACTAATTTATAAGTTTCTTTGGATTAGAATGCTACTAAGAGGTTTCTATAATGATATGTACCTTTCGATTGATGGAATCTGATCATCAGCCCCAAGTGCAAGGCCGCGATTGTAGTAAAAACTCGGTGAAGTCCGAGGTCGATCCACAGGGAGTAATTAATCGCGTAAAACGTGTCCTATTGGAAAACTAGTACTAACCTAATAAAATCTATATAAATAAAACTCTACAAAACTGAAATTAAAATTTAATTACAAATCCAAATTAAAAATTACAATCCCAAATAAAAATCCTAATCAAAGAATCCTAATCTAAAGACTACAAAAACATAAAAGACATCAAACCACCAATTGCATAAAAGTAAATAAATCATGCATTAAAATAAAAATCAAATCAAATCAAATCAAATCAAAGAATAAAAAAATGGATTTTAATTCTAAAAATTTGCAACGGTTACTTTGCTTAATGCCATCAAGAAATATCAAGACCACCGCACCAAGTGCGCACTGTCACTACGTACAAAAATTCGATGTTGATCCATTGGTGAAGACCAAGACCCCATCAACTTGATTTATTAATGAAAGACCCATTACAAGCAAATAACCATTACAAAATTATTTGAATCAAAATAAAATACATCCAATCTTACCTTAGACACATGAAACACTAAACGAAGGAGAGGAACTTGCGGTCTTGAATGGCGATCCAGCCGGCTCTCGTTTTGCGATATGAAATCCAAGTAAGGGAAGATGATGAATGACTGGTCCGATGGTGGATCGACGGTAGCAACGGCGGTGGTGCGACGGTGGTATATATAGAAATCCAAATGGTTGTGTGCCTTAGGGAAGGCCTTGGATGAAATATTGATGGAAGGATGAGAGATGGAGAAAAATTAATGGAAAATGAAGGGAAAATGGTTGCTGGTCGTCCAAGAGAAGGGGTGGATGGAATTGACGTGCAACCCATTTCTTGTGCTCTTTATATTGCTTTGGACGTCCCTGTTTTGATGGATATCTTTTCTTGATTTTTTTTTTCTTGTCTCCTTTCTTTTCTTCTTTCCTGACTGAATTTTCAAACTTGCAATGGAGATGGGCCCATGTGTGGGCGTGCAACAACTGTAGGTAGTTAGTGTTGGACGTCAAACACCATGTATAGATAATTCTCTTTGATTTGAAAGTTTTCAAATCTTGGAAACTTGTTTGATTGAGATTTACCTGTGGTGTCATCTTGGAGAAAATCTTGGACTCTTTGAATTTGTTTCCAACTTGGATTTTTAAGCAAGAGCTTCCAATTTTTTTTGAACTCTTCATTGTTTCAGATTTGAGCCTTAATTTTGGATGCATGATGGACCCCATATGGAGCTTTAATACTTGGTTTTCTCTCTTTAATTCTTCAATTGTTCTATCTCTTCCGCGGGTCCCAAGAAATTGATTTTCCTACAAAAATAAAAACATATGTCAAAGAATAATCTATTCATATAGGGAAGGAATGATGCAAGATGCGGGTCCAATTCACATTAAATAGATGCATAAAATGTCACCATTTTATCAAATCTTCAATTAAATCAATGGTGCAAATAAAATACATCATTTTATTTGTGAATAAAAAGTTATGAGAAATTTATGACTTCCAATGCCAAAAATAGACAAATTCATGATTTTATGTGAAAATGCAATTTTTGGATGAATTTTGACTCGAAGTCAGACTTTGATGCCCACAAACATAGAATCATGATTTTTTTACTAAAATGGTGCATGATTTGAAGATTAAGTCCTTAATTAATTCTAAAATAATGAGAAAATTATGCATTTTTAAAGGACTTATCAGCATCCAAAGTAAAACAGACCATACAAATAAAATTAGTTGGTCCAACTTGTGAGGACCATATCGCGCCATAATTTATAACTGGGCACCGATAATAAACTTTGAGCCTCAACTAAATTTTTTTAAAATTTGATGGTGGGATTAACTCCCTATTGGGTTAAAATTTGGTAATTAAGCGTACATACCATGTCAGATTTACCACTATATAAAACTATCATTTTTCATAATCTCTGATGGTGGAAGCTATTGGGGGGAAATTTTGGTGAAAGCTTACCAGATGGGTCCATCTAATTTGACAGATTTGAATTTTTATAAATGGGACTTAAATGCCACCAATTTCTCATGAGTTTTAAATGAAATTTGAAAGAAAGTTGTTTTAGCATTTAAAGTGCAAATCTCAAGGCATGATAATTTTAGGCAATGACATGTGGTGCATTTGGTGGGTTTTTTTTTTCCCCCTTTTTAAGGAGGGAAGTTTTTTAAAACCTCTCTTTTAAGAAATTTTACAAACTGCTCCTTTATAAAAAGGTTTTTACCATGTTTAACCTCTAATGAAATGTTAGAGCCGGAAGAGAAAAATGGACCCACCATCAGATTTTGAAAGATGTAAGTTTCATATAATGTACAATCTCATAGTGGACCCAACTGCTGTATGGTTGAAAGTTTATGATCAGGGATATAAAAAAAATGGGACCCTAATTTTGATCCGTTTGGATATTCCATAATAGGACCCGCTTATGAGTGTAATGAACTCTTCTTACTCTCACATAATAAGAAAAATGAGAAACAACAAAACATCTTCCTTTAAAAAAGGAGAAGTAGTCAACCGCATTTTAGAAAGGAAAAGCTAGACTTTATTTCATAAGTTGGATTAATAATTCCAACTAAGCAAATCTTCTCAATAACTCTTCTCCACGTTCTTTATTGGTTGAACGAAAGGGGCGTTTTTCTTTATAAAACGCCCGGGGCCATAATTACAAATTTTTCATGTGCAAAAGAGGAAAAGTCATATATGATCATATGCATACAAAGAATATTCATGTGCAAAAAGGAAAAGTTCCCTCACCCTATGGTGAGGGATGAATGCACATGAATATTCTTTATATATAGTGCTCTTGTGAGAGACACTCTCACTTTATTATGAGAGATAAAGGTGGGGCCCTCACATTTAAGTTGTTGACATTGGATGTGGATGTGAGGGCCCCCACATTATCTCTCATAGTAAGGTGAGAGTGTCTCTCACAAGAGCAGATCCTTATATATATATATGAGAAATTATTAAAAACTATATATATATCATTAAACATTATTATTGCTCAAAAGTTTCTCTCACAAAGCTGTTTGTTTGAATAGAATCCATTGGAATCCATGTCATAAGTATTTAAAATGAAGATCTAAGGTGCATATACAAAAATTACCATCAAATAACTTCCTATTTATTGGGAAGTGAATCAAGGAAAATGGAAAATGAATATCCAACCATTACCGTAGTAATTCAAATCTTAAAAAAGTCAACATTCTCATCTACGTTACTACCTTGCATCCTTCACTCTTCACCTCATATCATTCACACTTTACCCCTTTAATAATCATTCCGTGAAGCTAATCATTTGATCATGAATTCATATATATTTTATTGCAAACAAATTAGCCCTAATTTGCAAAGGAAAAAAGAAGTTCAATCAGTAGTTGAAAGTATGTCATGAAACTTGCTTTCCAAATACTCATATCTAGTTGTTATTGTTTTTCCAGTAGTGAGTATCATCAATTCAATCAACTGGACTAAAAGTAAAGAATTATAAGTGAAGATTCACAAATAGGCCATCAAACAATCTTTTCCTAGTTAGGAAATGGTAGATAACTGTAGCCCCAAAAAATTAAATTCTATTTTAAAGTGATGGTCTCATCTACATCTCCATTTTAGAACCTCCACACCCGCTTTATAGTTTATTTAGAAATTCCATACGAAGTAGATAAACAACCCTTAAAATGTGGATGCCCTGCACTTATATCCTTATGTTTTTAGCTATTCATTTTTCTTTTTTGGATTCCTCCTTTTTTCCCACCCATAAAATGGACAGTCCCACCTCAAAAACAGCTTCCAAATTTTTTTTACACAAGTTATGACATGGTGATAAATGAGATATGTTGAATATGTAACTTCCAAGTCCTGGCCCCCTGTAGTAGGGCTGCACAAAAAATCCGTTATCACCGCGAAACCGAACCGAACCGACCGAACCGGACGGTTCGGATTGGTTTTTAGTAGACCGGATTGGTTAACGGTTTGAAAATCATAAAAACCGCTTACATCGGTCGGTTATTGGTTTGAGCCCACGGTTAACCGCTTAAACCGAACCGACCGTATGTAGTAACTTAAGTATTGCTTTTTTACTAATTTAGTCTTAGGGTTTCGTTTTTTCCTACTTTCAACGTTACATTCCACAACTCCATTCTCACATGAACTCAACCGTCAACACTGCCTCAGTGCAGATCTTTTAATCTCTCAAAAAAGCTTTTTGATACTTCATTGCAGATGGAGGGGTTACTGTACATTGTGTTTTCCTTCCATCATAATTCCTACCTTTTTTCAATGAAGTTTTCATCAAAAGGCTGGACTCTTGAGAATGTTAGAAAAGCCAGTAGAGCCTAGCCTTTTGATGGTTGATTTTGGTCTCACCTAACTAATGTGTTAAGAAACCTTCATTTCTGAAAAATACAATGGGTTTTGATACAGATTTCATTTGTATGTGACTTTTTTTGACATGAACTATTATTCTATTGTAATACCAAATGGTATCATGTGGAATGAATGTTTCATTGCAAGTTTTTTTTTTTTTTTTTTGCACGCTTGTGTTTAGTCCAAACTTTTTTTTTAGAGTGGAATTATTTTTTATATGCGTTTAGTCCAGTCTGGAATATTGGGTTTTTATGTTTACACTAAACATTAGAATAAATGCAAAGGACGAGGTATTATCGTTTTGAAATTTTCAATGTCAAAATTTCAAAAATTAAAATGAAAAACAACGGTTAAACCGACCGAACCGAACCGAACCGAACCGTTTGGTTTGGTTTGGTTTTGTTTAAGCCCTCTCCATCGGTCGGATCGGATCGGTTAATTAAAAAACCGACAGGTTCGGTTTGGTTGTTGGTTTTAGTGTTAAACCGATCCGAACTGCCCATGTGCAGCCCTACCCTGTAGGCTGTAGGTACTAAGAAACCTCTCCCCTTAATAGCTAGCCAGGGATGGCAAGGGAGCCCATTTACTGGACTGCCTAAAAGGATCACATCTGAAAAACTTCCCTTGATCTGTTGGCTTGTCTGGCCATCAAATGTGAAATGTGAATTCTGATATGCAGATATGACCCAATGGGTGTTTGGGTAGTATCCGGGTCCAATGTCCTTGTATCCAAATACCTGAGTACTTCCATGAGTAAAATGTTTTATGGGGCGTTGGCCCCATGCATATTTTTATATAAAAGGCTTAACCATGCGAAATGGAAGCCCATTTCAGCTGATAGCTGCTTGGATGAAAAACTGGATGAGTGACAGATTTTGGGCCTTCTTTAAATTGATTCCAGATTTGGGTTCACAATAATGAACCAATTATGGTAGCCAAGTCGAATGAGTTAGGTCTTCAAATTTTGAGAGGTCTAGGCAACTTCAAATTGACCTTTCACCTCTAGGGCAAGGCAACTTTGCTCCATAAAGCCTCTAAAATATAACTTGAACAAGGTCAGGGGCGAAACTAGGAAATTCACCTTGGGGGGCACTATATAAATAAATATTCTTGGGGTCCAATATAGAAAAAAAAAAAAAAAAAAACCAATGAATATTTGTGGTTTTCTGCAATAGCACCTGTTGTCAAGTGTGCTGTCAAGTGCTTTTCTCTTCCACTAATGACACAGAGTGTGGACATCCTATCAACATTCAAAGAGGTGGAGGGCTCATAAAAAAATCGGAACTCTTGAATAAAAGGCACCCACCAAAACACAAAGAAAAATCCCCCTTGTGCTTTTTTCATCATCATCCTAATCCTTTTTTTTTTTTTTTTTGAACATTTAACCCACCAACCAATTTTTTGCCTTAATAAAGCAGAGTGAGGTTTTCCTATCATGATATAATAAAGGACAAAGCTTTCTTTTTGCATGTATGTATCACATTTTAGACCTAGAAGATGTGTCTACATGCACTTTCCTTTACTGTTGGAAAAAAAAAGGGTCACTTGAATGCATCAAATACCATCACAAGTATTCACAATCCAACCTTGAAATGAAATGGCAAAAATGAGAATCTAACAAGGGTATTTTGGTCAATCTTATGAAAATTTAATTCCATTCCGGGCATCATCATTTCAGCGTACCAAACTCAGGAATAGGAATCAGAATTCTATTACGTAGTTGATTCCTCAGCGTACCAAATGCTGGAATGAAAATGACTATTCCTGCCTCATTTCATTCTAAACTCATTTCGGTCTCCATTCCATTCCTGCCTACAACCATTCCAGCGAACCAAACACTACCTTAGAGGCATGGGTGGGATGGGGAGGTTCAAGATAACGAAATATATCAAGCAATAGTGATGATTTATAATGGCAGTGAACAAAAGAAAAGCTAGAGAAGTTCTGTAAATGTAAATGATGAAGGGAATAGAAGGATATGTCTATATATAACAGTGTAGATTAGACTCCTAATGGATGTGATTAAGGTGGGGTAGCTCTCAAAATTACGATCATTCCGAACTGCTGATTCATATCCATTTTCCCACTTCTTTTTTACTACTTTAACTGATTTTGTGGAGTTATTTTAAAAATATAGAAGGTTTAGTTTGGACTGGTCCACTGATGGCATGGCTCAGATTAAATTTCCGGGTTTGGTTAGCCAATCCAGCCTCATTTTAAAACGCATTACCTTGAGCTTTAAACCAACCCAGGTGGCCCTCACAAGGCCCTACTAAGGGCCTTTCAAATTCCTGTTGCTAAGAGCGACGTCTTACCCCCGTTCTCACCTGGCTGACCACGGATTGACCTCTGGACGTTGAGGCGCTCATAGACCGGGGTGGCTCGAGCCCATTCCGGGCCCAGCCTATAATGGGCGTGTGTTAAAGATTTGGGCCCATTTATTATATGGGCAGTGCTTGGATTAAATGGTAGAAAGCCCAAAGATGAGAGAGGAAATCAAGAGTGAATTAAATCTCATATTGATTCAATCCTATCTCAAAATACTCCTCTTTCTATTTATGTTAAGCCCTATATGTACAGCTAAGTCAAGGAGACAATCTCCGTAAAGCATTTAAGTGATTTTAATCCTATCTCAATCTCACCAAACACTCCTCTTTCTATGTTATCCGGTTTGACCAATCCACATTAAATTCCAAATGTGACTAACTAAGACCAGATTAACTGGATGGGTTAGGCTCAGGCTTAACAAATTTTAGGTGGGTTAGGCTCGGGCCAGGCATTGATGGCCCGAGGCACACTTGGGCATGTGGTATATATACTAGCCGGGCCGGGCCTGTATATTCATCAGCCCGGCCTATGAACACCTCTACTAGGATAGACCTTCCCCTGAGCTAGGGCCGTCTCACCTCACCGTCACCCGAGGTCTCCTTCCCTCACTCAAGGGCTACTCCCCACTGGTGTGCGTTCGATGGGGTCCCAACCCGCTTAGCTGAGATACCACAAAAAGAATCATATTGCTAAATAACATCAGATGTATCACCAAGAAAATTACATTACAAATTTAATTCAATAAACAAAAACACAGAATATACCACTTCAATACAAGAATATGCAAAGGACTACCAAGCAGATTGACACGGTAGAATTCTCTATATTAACATAACCCCACAAAAGAACAGTAATTTCTTCTGCGAACTGTGTATGCAACGTATTGAATTACTTTGGAAAGCATCGACTCCTCGACCTCCATTATTCTCAAATATAATAGAATCTTGTATAATAATCTGCTCATACTTTTTCACCTTTCTTGCACAACTTTTGTACTACACCATGAGAGATGGGATAGAAGCCTAGTAGTGTGGAGGTGGTGGAGACTTGTAGTAGTAAGGAGGCGGTGGGGATGGTGATGGGGGTGGTGGTGATTTATAGTAGTAGGGTGGAGGAGGGGATGGTGATGGGGGTGGTGGTGATTTGTAGTAGTAAGGAGGAGGAGGAGATGGGGATGGTGGCGGTGGCGGCGGTGATGGAGATGGAGGAGGAGGAGGTGATTGCGATGGCGGTGGTGGTGATTTATAATAGTAAGGAGGTGGGGGCGATGGCGATGGAGGAGGAGGAGATTTGTAATAGTATGGAGGCGGTGGCGAAGGCGAGGGTGGTGGGGGTGATTTATAGTAGTAAGGAGGTGGCGGCGACGGGGATGGAGGAGGTGGAGGCGAGGGTGATGGAGGCGGTGGCGGGGATGGAGATGGTGGTGGTGGTGATTTATAGTAGTAGGGAGGGGGAGGCGATGGTGATGGTGGTGGTGGTGATTTGTAATAGTAAGGAGGTGGTGGCGATGGTGATGGTGGTGGTGGTGATTTGTAATAATAAGGAGGTGGTGGCGATGGTGATGGCGGTGGTGGTGGTGGGGACTTATAGTAGTAAGGTGGTGGTGGAGAAGAATATACGTAGGGCGTCTCAGGCTCAGCTGCGACATTGGTGGCCATCAAACAAATGACCACCACAAAAACTAGGCAAGACCAATGGGACAACTTCTCCATGTGGGCCACACCTTATGATAGCCGATCGACCAAATGGGCCACCCCACTCTATCAATCAAGACAGTGATACTAGTTGTTGTCACTCCTCACTCTAATACAAGAGAACAATTGTGTTTGCATGGACACCAAGTGAGAAACTAACCCTTTATATAGGAAGCATTTGAACCAAATTACATTACTTACTCAATGGTGCTTCCAATCCAACCAGTATGAAAAGTAGGTTATTATCTTCTATTCATTGATTGCATGATCTGATACCGAGTCCCCACTGACTCTTGCATTTTAATAATTTGATTCTCTACGACCAAGAACGAGTCAATTCGAGTGTACAATGATAGATTTAACAAGGACTATTTCTTGGAAGGGAAGTCGGCAACTAGCCTCAAGATTGGGGGTTTGATAATTTCAAGTGATCCAGACCCTTAATTTGATGGACCCAACTGCTATAGATCATGATCTATGGTAATTAACCCTTACAGGATTGCCATCTTGAGGGCTTCATTCTCAACCACTTCTGTTTTTCAGGCCTTTGATGTAAATGGTTGGGGTGGGTCTATTTAGCTTCTCAAACATGGTTGACACAAGTGGGGAATTCATCAGATAAACGACCTTGATCATCAAATGTGGGCCCCACTGTACAATTTCTATATCATTGGCCCCATTTGATGGGTAATTGGGTGTGGGTGGATAGGATTTGGACAGCGTACTGGCAGAAACCACTTGTCTCCATGTCTGTCCTTGTGTCTATTAGTTGTCAGAAGCTTCTACTAAATGATGTTGGGAAGGAAAAATGAAACAAAATTCATGTTTCAGGAGATTATGATTCCTCTATGTACGCCATGGGACCAACAAAATCTATATACCAAAAGGCCCAGAAATATGGTGCAATTCTAAGCACCAATCAATGGCTTGATGGCCTCAAATTGGACAGGTAGGATCATCCGTCCAATGTGCTGATTTTTTTTATTTATGTTCCATCAAGACAGGCTTAATTGAGCTGCCAAGATAGATGGAGATGCATATAAACGACATGCACATTAGCAAGTTGCTTGGGGCACAGAAGCCAGGAAATCAAACAAAGTGAAGGAGACAAGTGGGGCTATATGTTGGAGTTTTGAGGCATGAACCTATCAAATGTTTGTGTTAGATGGACAATCATGGCATCATCATAAATCAGGGACGTCCATTTGACTCAATGCCTACTGTTTACAAAGTGGTGAAAAGCATGTCTACCAGTCAATTCTAATTAATGATTTTAACCGTGTTCAAAACAGGCTTAGATTTCACAAAATAAAAAAGATCATTGATAAGATGTTCAATAGATGACAAATAACTTAACATATTATATAATTATATGTATGGATCACGTGATCAGAGCTTGATTGGTTAATTTTGAAATAGTTAAAGACGCGTACGTATATTTCGATAAGATAAATAATAAGGGGTAGCTCAGTTGGCCTAGGACCATAGTTTGCACACGGAGGTTGTGGGTTCGAAACTGCACTACCACACTGGAGCTACAGTGACGTTTACCCGGCTTCCCTTCGGGCCTGAAAAGATTAGTCCAGTCCAAAGGGTTGGAAAGCCTCCGATAGTAAATAATAATAATAAAAAAAACCATATATATCGATAAGGTGAACTGTGGTCGAGAGACTTGATGAACCCACCTCACGTGAATAGGGGCTATGTTTACATGGGGTCAGTTGATCAATGCTCTATCCAATCAAATGATGAGATGAGTGGCATTTTCCAGGCCTTGGGAGGGCAAATGGAACGAAATGTGGGTCATATATATATACACTCCTACTTGAGCCCTCACCCATGAATTTAGGAGGAATGAGAACAACCACATGAGCTCTGTCACCGTTGATTGCTCAAAAGCTGTTGCTCTGAAAAGTTTTGCTCCTCTCTCATGGCTGATCTTATGGCACATTTGGTAACAGGTGAAAAATCAAGAACAAATCTGCAAATTTGAGGACTCTCAACTAAAGATTTGTATACTTAAGGATTTCACATCGATATTCATATGTATGGCTGAGAAAAATTAATATTAGTATGTAAATCCGCAAATTTTAATATTTTCAAATCTTATAGGAGGGGGTCTAACCTGAAAATGTTCAAAATAAAGATTTCCACTAGACCAAACCTCAAGAATTTACTATTGCAAAACATGCATTTTCCAATTCTTCTGAGAAAACCAGCGAAGAGTCCATGTGTATGATGTTCAGTTGCAGATATAAGGCAATCAGATCAATTGATTTTAGGCATCCCACCTAAGGCCATCAATTCAGTAAAAAAAAAAAAAAACTATCTTCATCTAATGACTGTCAACATTTCATATAATTTTCCTACTTCATCTGATGACTGTCAATTGGGATGCGGCTGGCATGTGGTAGATGATTGTGGCTTGTGCTGTCCATTTAATTTTATATAAACACTTTAGGTAAACGTGATCTATGCTGTCTTTATTTTCTTTTTACAGCACAAATCACGTTTCCTTAAAGTTGGGTTCACCATACAGATGAAGACTTATTATGCTAATTAACATGGCAAAACACATCACATATTAAATTAACAGCACTGCTATGGATCCGACTGGGGGACCGAATTCCGGCCCAGTCCCTCAGCGGGACCGTTGGATCCCAGGGGTCCGTAGACTTTTTTTTAAATTAATTATTTGTTGAAAAAACAAAAATGAACAATAAGACCAAACAGTGAAAGTCCAAATCATGAATTACCTTAAATTAAATGAACAGATTAAACTGATGAGACCCATATATATATAATTGAAAGTGTAAAAACCCCTTTCATATAAGGCTCAGCTTAGAAGTGACCAAGTGGCACAAGAACTACCCAGCTAGGTTTGTAAGCAAGAGTGAGCTGGATCAAGTTCAAGTTTAGATCCTTTTAATTAGTTCAGTTTTGTTGGGTTGAGCTTGAGTGTGGTTAAGCTGAAACTACAAAATATAAGGCTCAGCTTAAGAAAAAGATTTGGCTTGTTAAATAGGCAAGTGAGAGACTCATGCTTGATTTCAAAATAGCCCCCAAGTAGCACGAGGTCTGTAGAATAATAGAAACTGAGAAGAAGCATTTCTTGGATATAACTCTTTCCTTTCTCTTGCCTCATATATTTCACTCCTACTCCTAACACATTCATGCCCGGACCAAAGCCTCTCAACCTACTTTTCACTCTCAGGAGAAGGACAGCAATGGGGCCTTCTCTATTCTCAGGTACTCTCTCTCTCTCTCTCTCTCTAAAAGACCACTGATTTTCACTCTTGGTACAACCACACACTTATTCTTAGGGAAAATTTTAAATAAGTCTTTAAGTTTTTACCTTATTTCAAAAAAAGACACAAGTTTTAAAAATTCTCAAATTAGTCCCTAAGTTTTCCATAAATTTTCAATTAAGAATATTCATCCGATTAAAGCTATTTTCCGGTAACTTTTTTCTTCAATTTTTTTAACTACCCAAATTATCCTTGAATGAAATAAAACTCCCCTTCATTTTCTCTATATTTTCTTCCTTTTTTTAGACCGACAGCTTTATAGTGATCGAGGAAAACTATGTACTTTTATTAAATATAGAGGATGCCAGAACCATGTTATGGTTTTAAATGAAAGTACTCTGGGTATTTTTTAAAAAAATGAGAGAAAATGCCATAAAAAATACATTTAAATGACCAGAAGTCCTTAATTGAAGTTTTTTTGAATAACTTAGGGACCAATTTGAAAAGTTTTAAAACTTATGTCTTTTTTTTAAATAAGGCTAAAACCTAAGGCCTTATTTGAAGATTTCCCCTTATTCATATGATTTGTCCAACTCATTTTCAGATAAATTTGAGCTTGACTGTAAATAAAAAAGAAGACATGCATTTTAAGCTATTTAGATTTTCAATGGAAGTGCTGTGATGTTCCACTTTCATGTCCAAATTTGGTCCATAAGGAGCAGTTTTCATTCTCTTATCTGTGATTAGATGTGGCACACATTCAGATAGACATCATAGGTCGATTCCTACAGTAACTATATGCTGCAGATCAATTGTAACAAGTGCCCTACATAGTAACTTGGTCATACTTTTTTTAAGTGGTGGGGCTGCGGATGGTGGGAAAAGCTGAATTTTGAATTAGCCCATACAAGAGTCCTGGTCATTTAGTTCAAAATCAAAGCCAAACAGGCTTATTTTGACAGCCCATCATCATTCATTCAACAGTCTCTACTTTTGCTTGCTTATGCCTCTCAGGGATCATCATTTACAATAACAAAAAGGGTCTGCGAACCCCATTGGAATTTAATATGATATGGCAATCTATTTAGAGGCTAATGGTCCATCCTCTCTGTTACCTTAGAAGTGGCCCACTCGTCATTACAACAAAAGACATGCCATCAACAATCTAAGCCATTCATCAAGTGATCTCCATCTTTGGCTGCAGATATCATGGAAAAGCATCATGGCCTTTAATCTATTGATTACAATGGATATAGATCAATAATCGACCTAGGTCATATATGGTTGATCTTCATCAAATCGATTGGCACTCATTTCTTATTTTATTTACAACCACCACTCATTTCTTAGCACAGGCAATATAAAATATAATATTAAAAATAATAATTAGTCTAAATTACACTAAGATGGTAAAAATTACTATAAAAATTAAAACATAAAAGATATAATTTGTTAATTTCAAAATGAAAGTACTTTAATTCGTTTGAAATTAATTAAGTATTTTTTTTTTATAACTAGGGTATCTCCCGCTACTTTTGGCCCAGAGCCTAAGGTATACTCGTTTCTAGACAGCCAAGAACTAATCCCTAGGGACACATGCAAACCTTCCTATCTACATGCACCAGGTAAAACTATGGGAGGTAGCCAATGGCGATAGGTGTCTAACACAAGATCTCTCCACTTCTTGAAGCACAGAGTCCTTGGCCAACAGAATAAACCTATAATAATAAAATAAAATAAATAAAAATACCACAAAAATATAATATAAAAATATAAGTCCATAGACAATCCAATAATAAACACAACTTAGAAGAAACAAATAAACCCATAAAATCCAATGCCTAAAAGCCAAAAGTCAAAACAGAAAAGAAATCCATGAAAATCTATCACCACGGAAACTAAAAAAAACCCATAAAAGTGGAAAAATTAATAAAGCAGAATTATGAGAGAAGTGACACAATCGTATTACATAAATCATTGAAAATGCAATGTGGGAATCATCGTGAAAAATATAAACATGCATTCATTGGTTAGAGGTTGTGGAAGATTGGACACTTTAAAATGAAACTCATTTTAGATTGCCCTCTTTATTTAGATGGTTAAAATTGAAAACTTCTCTCGAATCCCTAAAATTAACCTCTCCCTCAAGTCAAAATCGGGTTAAAACTAAAATCGATATTGAGCTCCAATTTCTCGATCAATTGCGAAATTAGAGTTCAATTGTAAAATTGAATCCTATCCCTTTCATATATAATAATTGAGTTTGGAGATTTGAGGCAAGAAGATGTTCAATAGCAACAGCAACCCAATAGCAGCTCAGGTAAATGGTGGTCCTTATGTACAGCTGATGTTAAGATCATTGATCCCGGCAATTTATTTTGTCTCTCCATTCATTGCAAATTAGGATTGCTTTATCACTGACTATTTTCAAAATGATAACAAATCATTAGTGATAGATGGTCCTAAATTGATGATTAAGATTATTTATTTCAATCGATATCCCTTGTCCATTTTGTTCTCACTGGTCTCAGACGTTGGAACCAATCAAGTTTCTCTTTAACATTATAAAGAGTTTAATGCGAGTCTTGGATGATGGTAGTGGTGGCCCAAAACCTAATAAGGGCATAATGGTTCGTCACTAACAATTATAATATATTTAGTTGAAGGATTTTTTTTATTGGATTTTGACCATAGCTTTGTAATTTTGACTAACAGCTGTTCCCCCTATCTCAAACCATTATAATATATTTAGTTGAAGGATTTTTTTATTGGATTTGACCATAGCTTTGTAATTTTGACTAACAGCTGTTCCCTCTATCTCAAACCATTTCACCTCTATCCCCAAATTACATGCAACTTCCTTCTAATGTCAGTTATCCACTTTTCTTGTTTTCCTTATTATGCAACAACTCCTTTTCTCCCTATTCCCCTATTGCCTTTCTAACCCACTTCTCCTATTCTCTTTCAACTGCACTTCTTACCAATTTACAAAAATAGGTAGTTTCATAGTCTTTTCTCCTTTTGCTTTTTCCGACGATTTAAAAAAAAAAAAATTTAAATGTTCATTGGATGGAGTGGTAATTTCATGCTAAATCCTGGTATTAATGAAATAAAGGTTGATAATGAAAAATGGAACTTTACTGTCATGTTAATTTCATACATATTCATGAATCAAAACTCTCCAAACTTATAATTATTAAATTTGTAATAATCATTTATTAGAATTTCACTTATTTTTTTCCCTTAAAGTATACATTAATTCGTAATGTATAAAAGTATGGATATTGAATTTGTAGAGTTTGGATGTAACCTTGCTATGCACGGGTTATTATACTAGTTATTTATTATTTAAAAAAAATTAAAAAAAAAAAAAAAAACAGAGTCAGTGGTGCTCAAGCAAATCCTTATTTTCGATGAATGGAGGGGCAAAATAGAAGGCCAGTAGCAATGGCCTTTAACATCAGTTGTATGTAAGGACCACCATTTATTTGAGCTCCTATGAGTTTGCTGTTGCTATGGAACATCATCTAGCCTCTATCTCCAAATTCACTTGTAAATTAAATAAATTAATAAAATGCCCTCAAATTCGTTATTTTAGTGTCAGGATGAACTAGGTAGTGCGAGTCTCATACTGTCATCCTAGGGATAGCATCAGTATCTGCAACAAAGAACCACATTGAATTTGGTTTGGGCTGTGGAGTTAGGTCTTTGGACAAATAAGTCCCAACTTGTCAGAGAAAAAGAAAGGGCAAAAAAAAAAGAGCATTGAAATAGGAAGAAATAGGAAGAATGCACCATGGATGATGCCCTATGCCCCCTCAGGGAGCTCTCTCTCATTATTAACATCAAGCAAGGAACTGAGATGAAGCAAAAAAGTTTATATTATGATTAAGGAGGGGCAATGCAATGAACAAAGCAATTCTATTAGATGTTTTCATCTCCAACTTCAAACTCACACTGCGATAGAACAATGAAGTTTCAGAAGAGTCCAACATCAACCAGCCAAAAAACAAGAATAAGTTGATATGCATAAATTACATATTTTGTTACAAACCCCGATCAAGGCAAAAAAGACAGAGGAAGGAGAAAAGAAGAGCTTCAAATATGACAAGACTTGTCAGAGTTTCATACATCATCAATAACTGCATATAACATTAGAGAAGTCCATGAAATAACCTAAGTACCACAGGTTGTGCTCAGTAAAACGGGCATATCAAACTTACAGCTCTATCAGGTCATGTTCATGATGCTTCTAATCACGCTTTGCCTGCAAAGGTGCAGCTCCGTTCTCTGTCCCACTAGGTGCAACTTTCCTAGGGCTTGAGCGTTCTGACTGAGAGAATAGGATAAACATATACATGACAACTGTAACCATAAGTAACACAGCAGTTGAAACTGCAACTCCTTTCCATGTGGATAGCAGTGCCGACCACTTCAAGAATTTAAAAACACCAAACATCAAGAGGAATGACCAAGAGGAAATAACCTGTTCCATCAGACAAGTTGAAATTATTAGGGGGCCATCATTAACCCATTCATGGTGTTAACATAAAGATAAACGGATGAAGAATAATACTATATTAAGCCAAGGGTTTTAAAGCCAATTTTGACCATAACTACTGATTTTGACCGGGAGTTATATCCCTTCTCTATAAATTACCCGCATTCTACCCCCAGTTCCACATGCAACCACTCTAACTCCTTCCTACTTCTCACTCCTCTCAACGACTTAGTTTCCATCCCGAATCTCGCTTACTCTACACGTACGTATGCTCCTCTTTCCTTTCCACCCCTTTTTATCTTACTCCATTTCTACACCACAAACTCTTGGATTAAAAAAAGAGGTAATGTAATGACCCTCTTTTCTGTTGTTCTCTGTCATTAAGTGTATGGGGATGATTCTATGTGATTTGAATTTCTTTTTAATTGGTTTTTATGTATGTTGCAGTTGTTGCTGCAAATTTTATTGGTAAACATGCCCATGCTTAGCACGGGTTATTGTGCTAGTATCTATTTATACCATCCATATCTACTGTAACATTTTTTTTGAAACATTTCAACTCTAAATCTTGAGTTTTGATGCAGTTAAGGTTATGTCAAGCCTAAGAATTAGGGGGTGTTTGGAAACAATATATTTAAAAAAAAAAAAAATTGTTATATTATCTATTAGATTGGGATATAATCTACTCAAATAAAAAGTAGATGTTTGGCTAACTTAAAATGTATTATACAATATGCCACTTTCTTGTACAAACCTTCAAATTAAATTATTCAAGGATGTGGTGTAGAAAATAATATTTCATATAAAAATCTGCAAAACATGGGATAAAAGTATTTACCCTAATATCTCATTGTAAGCTCATGGACAACAGTATATCACATTGATCCCATTATGATTTCCAATATTGGTGGTCATAACTGTGGTTAATAATAATAAATGGGCCACATTATGATTCCCAACATTATTTTGGCCCCACTGGGATCACAAACAGTAGTGGGTCCTATCATGATTATCAACATCTTGTAGGCCCTATCATGACTACCAACATTACACAGGCCCATATTGGTTACCTTTATTAGGTGGGTCCCACAGCTATCACATTAGGTGGATTCCATTATGACGGTAATGATTACAAACATTAAATTGTGTTACCATAATTGCTGGTTACCATTAAATGGTTCCCATTGAAATTATCATCAATAGATGGGGGTCCCATTATTTTTTTTAATATTAGACAACTCTCATTTTTAATAACCATCATTAGATAAGTCCATGGTGATTACTACTTAATGGGTCCCCATAGTGGGTCAATCATTTCTATTTATCTCTTTTTCTTGCTTTAGGCATAAATGAAATCTCAATAAATTGCCAAACACTATAGTTTATGTTCTTTTGGAATTTGCAAAAATTGCCAAACATCACAATTTCATCTTCACTTCATTATGTGAAGAAGAAATTTGAGGATATTCAAACATGTTAATATTATCTTCTCCATGTATCCAAACCCCCCACCCTTTTAACTTCACTTGGCTTCAGGGTCAAGTGATCGGGTTCACATTTCGAACTGTCATTTGCATTTTGGCACAATGATCAGAATAGTATCTTTCCAACAAAGACTTCGTCGTTGTCACAACAATCAGAATAGTATCTTACCAACAAAGACTTGATTGGCAGACGAATTCGTTTGAACTCCTTTTCATCAAATTTACCTTCAGCTAGATGTCTGTCCAATAGAGCATCCTACAAGGTAGAAACACCAAATACACAAAGTTCAGCAATAAAATAGAGCATGTGAGATTATTTATTCTTTCGTTAAAATAAATAAATAAATAAAATAAACCATTTGAGATCAGCATAGGCATTAAAATCGAGACTGCAAATTGAAGTTTATAGAGCTAAGTTCCAAGAGGTTTCTCCCTAAATCAGCATTCTGAAAAAGGTGAATGGTATACATGCCTTGGCTACAAATATATCTTTACACCACTGTGCAACTCCTTCATCTGTTTGAGGCAACTGCTTCATTGAGTGTCGCTTGATGTGGACATGCACCTGTTTTATGTAGCACACGTTATACATGTATCTATAGGAGCTCTGTGTGTGTGTGTGTGTGTGTGTGTGAGAGAGAGAGAGAGAGAGAGAGGGCAAAAAAAAATCGTACTCATCCAACGAATGCAGACACAAAGAACCAACCTCAAAATCATTATACTGTTTCAAAATAAAGAAACTATAAATAAGAACTTGTAATAAAAAAAAGTAAGAAAAAGAATAACACCAGCGCTGGGATCGCTTATTTTCTTGGGTTGAGGTTGGCTGGCAGTTATCAATTTCATTTAAGAGGAATTTTCTGTTTGGATGAAATGCTTCTGCGTTTCCAATGCTTCAACATTGCGCTCGAAAAATAAAGAAAACTGGAAAAAAAAATAGAAGGAAAATGTAACATAAAATCTACCAATAAAAACTAACAAAACCTATGTACTGGCGCTTTGAAATAAGCACATGTCATGTCGATTCTCATGCTCAATTTCTCGACACAACTGAATTCTTTTAGTACTAAATGAAACCTTGATTCATAGTTCACAAAAAGAATTTGCTACATTCTCTTTAGCAATTTAAAATAGATATTGGGATGTCTATAGTTGACTGTTTAGGGTATCATCCATACACTCTTACCTTTAAAAAAACTATCTTACATTAGTTACCATTGGAATGTGCCCCCCCCCCCGAATTTCACACATCCACTGGGGTGTGCACCCATCCGAATGGACTGGACCGTTAGATTGACTGCACACCGTTAATGTTGTGGGGCCCGGATGGAGATGATAAGGTTTAGGGCTAAGGCTGGTTTTTTGTTGAGATGAAGGGCCCAGGGAGATCTTTCAATCCCCATAGGTCCCAATCCCAGGTGGGGCCCCACATTGAGGTGCGCACACTCGCGCACTGGGTCAATACTCCATATATCTCCTAAGCTCAAACTTGGAATAAGGTAAGCTAAAGTGTGTGGTAGGACCCATCTGGGGACCCACATGGGGATGGGGGAATTTCAAGGACTCCCTAGGATCTTCCTCTCTGCAAAAAAATCAGCCCCAACTGTGATTTCTATCATCTCCATATGGGCCCAAAAGTTTAATGGTCAACAATACATTCAGATCGATATATAGTCGATCCAACGGTCCAGTAAATTCGAATCTAACCGAAAGTTGATGGATATGTGCAATTTAGGGGGATCATGTGTTTGGTACATTTGGATGGACCAAAGGTGGGCTCTATAAGCATGAGCTTACGAAATTTTATCCTAAAATTGAGCTTGGGGGGGGGGGCCTCACATTTAGGCCGTTGGCATCGGATATGGGGGCCCCCACCCTTACTCTCACACAGAGATGTCAAATGGGTCAGGCCAGCACTGCAGTTAACATGCCGTGGCACAGCCCGCCAGAGGCACGACACGACACGGGATATTTGATATTTTTAGTGTAAATATAAAAAATAGTCTTTCCTTTTTTTCCAAAAAATTTATAAAGGTTTCGAAGGTAAATCTTCAAATAGAAAAGATCCAAATGAAATGGTTCTCTTCTCAATGGAGTAGGTTGAATCTGAACCACTTAAATTTGTGTGCCATAATTCTGTGTGTATCTATTAATTTTTTTTAAGTGTAGAACTTTTGTTTTTTAAGGTAAGAACCACACAAAGGCCCTCGATAGGCACAAAGGCATAGCACGACTCAGGCACAGCCCGTGCCGTGCTAGGCCGCCCTCCTGGCCAGCCGTGTCGTGCCAGCATGACCTGTTTGACATGTCTACTCTCACAGTACCATGAGAGTTACTTACAAGAGCATCTCCCATATATATATATATATGGGAAATATTCAAGTGAGGGATTCCCTCACCATGTGTGTGGTGAGGGAATCCCCTTTTTGGGGAAGTTTCAAGTACAAAAAGGCTTTTGTACTTGATGAGAAGATCCCCTTTTGTACTTGAAACCTCCCAAAAAGGGGAGTCCCTCACCACACATGGTGAGGGAATCCCTCACTTGAATACCCCCATATATATATATATATATATATATATATATATATATGGTTTGCATTAATCATAAAGTCGGCCCTACTATGTTGTCCCTATATATACAAAGTATGGCAAGTTTATATATATATATATATGAGGGCAGAGCTCTCCTAAGCTTAAGCTTATGTTATCTTAAGCTGAAATAGTCTGTAAAATCATCTCCATCATAAACTACCTCAAAACATCGTGTCCAAAATCAAGATAAATCCAATCAGAACTGGATTTTCCAATTCTATAATGCCAAAAACAGAGTTAGTCGACTTTGATTTGTGAGACCGGCACTATTTCAGATTACGATAACATAAATTGCAGGTTAGAAGAGCCCTGTTATATATACATATATATATGGGGTGTATTCAAGTGAGGGATTCCCTCACCATGTGTGGTGAGGGATTCCCCTTTTGGAGAGGTTTCAAGTACAAAAGGGTGTACTCCCTTCAAGTACAAAAGCCCTTTTGTACTTGAAACCTCCCCAAAAAGGGGATTCCCTCACCACACATGGTGAGAGAATCCCTCACTTGAATATTTTCATATATATATATATATATGGGAGGTGCTCTTGTGAGAGACACTCACCTTACTATGAGAGATAAGGTGGGGGCCCTCACATCCATATCCAATGTCAACAACTTAAATGTGAGGGCCCCCACATTTATCTCTCATAGTAAGGTGAGAGTGACTCACAAGAGCACCTCCCTAATGGCAAATTTCCATGTGCATTCACCTTGCACGAAGAAAAATCTATGTGAGGTAGCATGTGGGACCCACCTGATCACCCATCCAAGTAAACCACAAAATAGGAACACCCCTGCCAACATTGATGAAGTACGGACCAGGCCCAAGTCAAAAGGGCCAACCCATTTACCCATTGGTCAACCTTGTCCATTAGGTTCAGTCCATAGGCCCAATCCCATTAAAGATTGATCTATTTTTCGATCAAGGTTCCGGGCTGCGGCAAATAGTCACTAATCCCTAGGTTTTGCACCCATCCAAATGGATTGGACCGTTAGATTGAGTGTCAGTTTCTATATAAATTTGTTAAACTTGTGGGACATAAATAAAGGGGTTAGTGGGATGGGATTGAGCTGAAATTTGATATGTGGGCCCTACACATGGGTATTTCCCATTCAAGCTACCTCACATGGTAAGCCCATTCACCTCACACAGGAATATGAATGAATATATATATATATATATATATCAATGAAAACATGAAGACAATGCCTTTGTTCTTCTCATACTTTTGCTTAATGCTTGCAGGGTAACTCATTCAACATCATTTTTGTGCGAGGATGAAATTGAAAACAAATTATCCTTTAGAAGTCACAACAGGAAAATGGGCTGGAAGAATAGATAACATGTATGAAGAGATTAACATTTCATTTCACCATGTTCACGGGGAAAAAAATAGTTTAAGACATGCAACTGATGGTATATTACATACCAAGGAAGGTGCTAATTGAATAGTTGTACAGAATATTATATACATAAAATCTAAGGGTATCCTATAACATTTCATTAATAATAAGGGACTCTTTTCCATGATAGCTATATGGAGCTTCAGCCGTGAATCTTTAGTGGTGCATGTGCACTCCATTTTTCTATTCAGTGAGCTTTTGAATAACCAAACCCCCACCCACCCAAATTTTTTTTTAAGAAAAAAGGCAGATCTATATTTCTTACCACAGAAGGTTGCCGATTGAAGATTCTCAGCATGGTAGGTGAAGGCTGAGTTTTAGGAATCGCCACTGTTACATCATATATTGCTGGAACAAATGAGCGCATATTACTTACAGCTGAAACAAAACCCTGAATGCAAGAAGTTAAATGTTAGAACAGAAACCATAGTCATCTATATCATGAATTTATTAATTTTAATGAAAAAATTGTAAAACTTGGACAAATTCATAAATAAGATGAGCTACACTCTCATCCGGCCACAAAGCACCCCCTTCCCTTTTCCTTTCCAAATGAATTGACAATAACCCTTGCCCCTTCCCTTTTCTTTTCCAAATGAATTGACAATAACCCTTGCCCGACAATCAGTCAAGGGAGGTGATCAATGCATTTTAAAAGTGGGTTAATCGTAGAATTTCACTATAAACACGTATATATATTTAGATGTGCACACACTCAACACATAAATATTCACCTGCGTGACGTTGCTCATGAAAATAAAGAGCTACACTTGTGGAGAACCCAATTTGACACAACGAATTTATATTTACCATCGGATTGGAACCCCCCTCTTGAACAATTTTTCAACCATTGATTTGACGCCTTAAAATCCATCACATCAGGCTAGTTTTTGGTGCATTCAATCCTTATCCAGGGTAGACCTTCCTATCACACATCCCCTCGATTATAGGTGGCATAAAGCAGGCCCTATAGTGTCGCACAACTGACACAAGTGTTGCTCAGGAGAAAATTTCTCTCCGTGCACCAGTTTGTGCCCTTGTGTGTGTGCGTGCGCGTGTGCAAGGATCAAAATATCAGCCGCTACGTAGCATAGCGGCCAATATATCGGGCGCAGCGGCAGTGGGCACTACGCTAAAAGGAAAAAAGCGCCGCTCACAACTGTGTCGGGGTGTATCGGCCGCTACACACCCATACAGTTATGTATCGGCCGCTACAAAGTTAAAAAGAAAGAAAAGAAAAAAAACCCTACCCACTGTAAAAAAGCAAGAAGAAAGGGGGAAAAGAGGAAAACAACTGCAAGGAAGAAGACATACCTGACGGCAGAGGGCATCGAACCAGAAACAGGCAGCAGACATCAAAGGAACGACAAGCAGCAGGCATCAAACACCAAATCGAATAAGCAATAGGCAGCAAACGTCGAAGCAGCAGCAAGCAATAGGCGTCTAGGCTGCAGCATCAAACCGACAGCATATTCTTTTTTTTTTTCCTTCTTCCTCCTCGTCCTCCATCTCCATCGTTCTTCTTCTATCCTTCCCCCCTTTTTTCCTTCCCCTCCTTTCTCCTTTTCCCTCTTTTCCTTTCCCTCCTTTCTCCTTTTTTTTCTTTTTTTTCCTCGATGCTTCTATTTTGTCCGTATGAAGAAAAGGGCCAGCAAATGACCTTTTCGATCATGCTCTATTCGCATGACGAAAAGGGCCAGCACATGCCCTTCTTCGAAAGCGCCCCTCCCTTTTATTATTGAGGGCTTAATGTGAGATTCATGACCCCAACAGTGGGGCCCACCTAGATTAAAAAAAAAAAGGGACCATTTTATTAACGGGCTAAATTGAGATTCATGACCCACCTAAATTAAATATATAAACAATTGGTCAAATGTCCTTTGCCAAATTTCACTCAAGTAGATATGGGGCCTATCCAAACTTCACTCTAATAGAAATAAAGCCATAGCCAAATTCACTTATAAAAAGGATATGGGCCTATCCATTAAAAAAGCCCAATAAAAAAATACTCAAAAATTAAAAATCATTAAAAAACTGATTAAAAAAAATCATCCAAATTTTTTTTTAAAAATCACTTAAAAAAGATCATTCAAAAAACCATTCAAAAAATTAAATGGTCTCATCCAAAAGAAGAAAAGCCAAAGAACTTGTTGTCTTTTTAATCACGGGTGGGCTCCATCATGAGGCCCAAATTTAAAATAAAAAAGTCATACCTTAGCCAAATATTACTTAATTGAAATTACTGCCTTTGTCAAAATTCACTCTAATTGGAAATAGGGCCATAGCCAACTTTCAAAAATAAAAAAGCACAGCCAAATTTCGAACTAATTGAAGATAGGTTCCAACCAAATCTCACTCTAATAGTAAATAGGGCCTGACAAAAGCTCTTTATAATAGGAAATAGTGCCACAACCAAATTTTACACTAATAGAAAATAGGGCTCTAATCAAATTTAACTTTAATAGAAAAATTATCTCCATGTGTGTGTGCATTTCACAATACAACTATGAAATGTTATATTCTAAACATGACACTGATGATTTTTTAATTACATTGTTATTTTAATTACATTGTCTTTTTACAAACATCTTATTAGTTTTTAACTTAGAATAGCCAACCGATATAAATACATATGAAAAAATTCATCAATGGATTCAATGTTGTTATTTTATAACCAAACACGATACAGGACTCATGTAATGAGGGCACCGCTACGCCCCCTTTTCTTACTTACTTTTGCAAAAGAACCACATTTTCTTTCATTTTACAATTTTCTGGATTTTCTGGATTTTTTTCATATTTTTTGGCGATTTTTTCAAATCGCACCACTACGCCGCTACGTAGCGCCCGCTTCATAGCGGTTTGGCGGCAGGCAGCTACGCCCACCACCACCGCTATTTTCATCCTTGTTTTTGTGTGTGTGTGTGTGAGAGAGAGAGAGAGAGAGAGAGAGAGAGAGAGAGAGAGAGAGAGAGAGAGAGAGCATATAAGTATATAACCACTATATTATGGCGGGATTGAATATATTGCCTGCACCATGTTGTTACTGTTTGCATGTAGTCGGTCAAATAATCCTTGAATAGATTGCCTGAATTATGTTGTTACTGTTTGCAAGTAGTCGGTCAAAGAATCTTATTGGAGTCAAAGTAGTAATTAATTTGTATAGAATAATGTGTGCACATCATTGAAGTGCCCACCATCCACTGTTTCTTTGTGATGATTACATCCATAAGTGGGGTTAAGGGTGGCAATAGGTTGGCTCGGGCTGACCTCTTAGGGTAACAACTAACAAGTATACACCCAACCACAATCCTAAGCCATTAATAATTGGGATGGATAAGTTAACTCGGACATGGAATTACTGCACAGAAATCAGGTCAGATTTGCAGGTCAGGTCAGGAATTGCCACCCCTTGGTGAGATCAACAGATTCCTAGTGTGCCTGAGATTCACTCACTGCATGTTGTATATCTGCTAAAATTTTACTATTTCCTTCTAGTTGATTTGTGAAAGTTTGGACTGTCAAAATCCAAGTCAGTTCAGTTGATTTCAACATTAAATTTGGGTATTCCTAATTTAACATACAGATGATGGATCAGGTGTCAAAATGCAGTAAGATGTATTGTAACTTGTCACACACCCAATGCCCCTTATAATTTTTATTAATACTGTTGATGCGAGAACATGAATTGAACCTTTGTACGAGGAATCAGAACATTTCTAGGAATTGGAAACCCTGTTGAAGCTGCATATTCTTGAGCAGCTAAAAGCTTGGCCTGTGTAAAGCGAGTTCCCTCAACAAAAAGAGCCAGCCAAAATGGCCTTGGGAAGTCCTTCAGCCGCTGCAAACCTGACTGCAATAGCACTAGATGTTTAAAACAAAATCCAAGTCCAAAACTGAAGCAAAAGGACGCACAAACAAATAAACAATTTTATAAAGGTTCTTTATACCTTCAGGGTGCTTTCATCTTTGGCCCAGCTTCTCTCCAGGAAAACATATTCCGAGAACCACATTGACCAACCAATGACCTGTGCATGATTATCAAGGATAAATAAAAATTGTTCTCCTTCCCTCATCAGAGAAAAGTGCAAGTTCTACATCAATAGTGACTAGATCAAGACCCTATAACAATTTTGTTGTTTGAATTTTTACACTATGTTTAAACCAAAAAAGTATTCAAAGGTCAAGATTGTCCCTTTAAACTTAAAATGTTTTTTTTTATAGAATATTTTCAATCTCTGAAATCATCATTTGCCCATGCATATCTAACTTGCAAATAAATCGTGCCACCTAATTTGAGCAACCAAGTTTCATATTAAATAGAAATGATACCATACATGCTGATGTATCATACATGCTGATTGATACTTGGGTGCATCTCTAGTCTCTTTACCACACTAGTCACATGGTACATACATCGTTTAGGCAGTCTAAACTGCAGGCCTCAGCATGGATGGCTAAAGCCCAAAACTGCACCAACCTGGTGATCCCAAACATCCAGTTGGCAGCATACAAATGGGCATCAAAAGGAAAACAACCCACAGTCAATTCCCAATGGCAGAAGTTCATTCATCAGATAAATAGGAGTGCCCAATCAATGCAAATTACAGTATCCACTAAAAAAAAAAAAAAGGAATCGATGCAATGTTTGGACTTACGCCCATCAACAGCGCAACTACGTTTTGGATAAAGAGAGGACGATTTTTTGTAAATATCAAAGTGCAGCTAAATGGAAAAAATAGGTTAATAGTCTACATTCAATGGAAGACATTTGTTTACTGGACAACTAGGATTTCCGATCAGCACAAAATTTAAGGTATGTCATGACAAGCATGCATGCAAATCAAGTTAGATATCAGCAACATGTAAAAAAACAAAGATGCATCCAAGTATCAAGCTTTACAACTGACCCAAGTGTAATGCTTCATTTTATCCGAAGAGCAGCAGTATAATGGTATGTCTCAATATACTCACCGGGAGGAACTTTGAAGACTTCTTCATAACAGCTAGAGTGCTGCCCAGACAACCTGACCTCTGAGATAAGCAAATCAAATAGACAAGAGAAGCTAAGCACCGCTTAAGCATGGCATTAAGAATTATGGATGCAAATAATTCTTGGAGATAAAATCAGGAAAAATAGTACAATAAGTCAACAACAGGTATGCAAGTGAAGAAACCTGTACATATACATGTACACAGGATGCCAAACCACTGGTGGATCCATGACAGAAGCACCTCTGTTTCACAATACCAACCAAGGATGGATCCCTGGTCCTCACATTGGAAGTCCCACTCCCTGGCCATTCAGCCAGACTAGCAAAAAATAGGATGCGAGGATGTCACTGAAACAGGAAACAAAGTTTAAAGATAAAGATATGTACCTGAGCTAAAACCCATCCAACTAGCCAATCAATGTCACTCCTGTGATTGGATACGATGAGCGCATGTTCTTTACCTGCAAAATCCTCCAGCATAAGCTTACTATAAAGCTATACAAGATTTTTGTGGCTTTTCTGAGATATATGCGCAGCAGGGACATGTTTGGAAACAGCGTGTACTTTATCCAAGGACTTTTCTTTTTTTTTGGATGGAGAGATGGAGAGAGTCAGAAGAGAATGCACATTTTAGCATAAAATGTCAAGTTTGACCCTCCCCCTCAGACTTCAAAATCCTCATTACCACAGATTTTTGCTGAAAAGTTACTGTGAAAAAAATTCCAGCAGAACATTTGATCAGCACATATCTGCATGGCTTCAACTTTCAAAATGTCGCTGACAAACATGCCCTAGATCTGCTAAGGAGGCAAGTAAACACTTCAGTCCTTACCCAACGATTGGAAAGTTTCAGAATCTGCATACACGTCGACCTGCCACCAGAAGTCCTTTCAAATCAAGACCACATTCACATGACTAAGCCAGACAGAGATAATTCAATAAATGAATTTCCCTGTTTGCCAAATAAATTGGTCCAGAAACATCCATATGATAAAGCCATTTTTTGTTGATTGATCTTCTCTCAAATAGGTAAGGCATATTTGACAACATGGTTATTATTAAAGCAATAAAACAAGCCAGAAAGAGCAAGAGATTAGAAAAAAAAGAAACAGTTGTACTGGTACAGATTTTAGACTCTTCTCATGTTATATTACTTTTGAAGCTTCCTGCACTATAGTTTAGTCCAGAAAGTGTAGTGCTGTCTGTCAGGGTCGGCCCAAATATTGTTGAGGCAGACCTATACTCATACTTCACAGCCATCGATCATGGGGGTACAAAATGAACAACTAGAGGAAAGTGAATATTGCCGCCTTTTTTAATTGTTAACAGAAATTCTTAAACAAAAAAGGAAATAGAATTAAGAGGAATGGTTCAAATCTGAAAAAAACAAGCAAAAGGTGGGGAAGAATCATCCATTACTAAGAAATGAAAAGAAGACCATCACATATCACTGAAAATGGTCAATCAGTTCCTCGAGATATACCTTTCCACCCACCCCACACAAACATACACACAAGCAAACTCAGTCTTGATGCCTGTCCAATGAATGACATCAACCTTAATTGGTTTCTATCAGTCCCAGATGATTCGGACACATCTTCAAATATTTAACCTTTACCAGAATTTTCCAAATTATAGCAAAAGGTAATAGCTTCCTATTGTATTTCCTTTGATATAATACACCTGGATTGCTACATTCCACCTTAATATTATTGATTGCTATTGTATTCAGGAGCATCCCCTTAGGTACGTTAGTTCAGAAGTCATAAAAGGCACAAGCCAACCTACGAAGAGTCAAAGACAGCTACTGGTGTTCTACACCTCACCCAAGTTCTAAGAAGACAACTCTATAGCCTATGTCTGCCTCCACCGAAAAAAAGAGGAAAAAAATAAAGATAAAGAATCATATAACAATCAAAATGCAAGTTCTGACAAAATAACAAAGTATGACATAAAATAGAAAACACCACAATTTGAGAATACCTTAACACCTCCCCACCAATCAATGAGCCAGATAAGTTCCAACCACAGCAACTCCACAACTACTCTGTTTACCCTCCTGTACATACTCTTTGAAAGCGGGCGAACTAAAATGAAGCAAATAGCCTACAGAAGATTTAAAAAAAAAAAATACATTAATGATAAAAGAAGAACAAACTGCTGTAAAAAATTATAAATTGAACAATACAACTGGCACAACGTGACGGAATTGGTAAGGCAGGAAGGCAGTCTCCCATTATGGGAGAGGTAAGACTGTTGGGGGCAGTGTACTTTATTGCTACTTCTTGATGAAGCAATATGCATGAGCGTGTGCATATGTGTGTGTAGAGGAACACCAGAAAAACCCTGACATTTTCCATTACAAATGTCCACTTTCAGTGGGGGTTACCTGTATGCATGACAAGGGAGGGAGGCATGTTAATGGAAAGGTTGGGATTTCGATTAGGGGCTTATGAGATATCAAGCCAACCAAATGGTTCTAACCCTTAGTTTTAAGCCCTCAAGATTTAATAATTACACATCTTACAAGTGTTTTTTTTTTTTTTTGGGGTGGGGGGTGTAAACACATCTTACAAGTTAATTGTGATAAAACCCAACAATGAATTATGTCTGGAATAGTACGAAATTAGGATCAGTACTGAATACTGATTCAAAGGGGAGTCAGTCAGTGTGAAGGGATTAGATTGATCGAAGATACACCCCTCTATGGAATCCACAGAAAGGCGAAAAAAAAGAGGTGGATTAACTGGAGATTTCCTCGTATATATGCCTCTGCCAAGTGAGTAAGGGAAATGTGCAGTGAGTGTGAAGGAGTTGGATTGATGATAGAATCTCCAACAAGGGGAATTCCATAACATACCTCTCTCCACAAGATTTTTCACAGATGTCAAGGAACTCTAGAAATACTCTTTGGAAGATTTCAACCCCCCATGTTTGTTGCTTCTTTACAGTAATTTATTTCTACATCATTTGAAGGCCATTGGCCTTCAATCATGAAAGTTGCAGATACCATTTCCCTTCAACTATTCCCAAATCAAATTTGAGGGGTTTTGGGGATGAGGGTGATTTTTTTTTTTTTTTTAATTTCCCATATCCAGACACCATCTTTCCTTGGTTCCAAAATTCATGAAAACCAACTTGCCAGCTCCTCCTTTCTCATACCACTCAAAAAAAAAAAAAAAAAAAAAAGCAGATTCCCCTACATTTGGAAACAAAGCAACCTCTCTAAAACAGGAAAATAAGAAAAAAAAACCATATTCCACAAAAGGGTCATATGTGTTTAAAAGAAGAAGAAGAATTAAAATAAAACCCTAGAAAGAGTAAGAGAGAAGAGAGAGAGAGAGAGAGATCTAAAGCGATGAAGGTACTTGTGACCTGAATTAGATTGACCATGAGGCCAGATAGGATAAAGAGGAGCCCCAAAGGCACCACTATTGCTGCCACTCCGATCGCCATAGCTGATATATACACAGAGAGAGAGAGAGAGATATGTTGAAGGAAACGTCGAGAGATCTGAAAATTTCTTTTTATCTAATCCAAGGGACGTTTGCAATCTCGCCAGCCGTGCCGCGAGGGGGTTTTATCGCAACGCAAAGGCGGATTTCATTTCCCTACTTTCTTTCCCTTGTTGGTGGGGCCCACTTTTTGTGCGTGCTGTACGGTGAAAAAAAGTCTGCCGCTTCTCTTCCTCCTCTACCTGTCAAGTTTGGCACATTAAAAAGCCTATATCCTCTAATAAGGCTTGGACTCCCAGAAACCATGGCGTGAAGCAATGAAACTCAGTTGTGGGGCCACGTTTTGGAATGCCGGGCCTACCAGGATTGGGTAATAATTTGGGCTTCATATTAAATTTGAAAAAAATACCCCTTCTTAGTTTGTGGTTGTTGCGTCTTGCGCGTAAAAAAATGGACTTTTGGATTTCTAGTTCTTTTATATAGAGCTAGACAACTATAAATAAAGTTGTAGACGGGTTAGTTGCAGTCCGGGATCATAGTGGGCCCGAAATTGAAACTATTTCAAAACTTGTTTTTTTTTTTAAATCGGAATCAAAATCATATATGGGACGGGTCTGGATCTAGGTCCGGATCTAAGTAGAGAATGATATTAAAAGAATATGATTTTTAAAAGAGATTTTCGAAAATTGAGGTAATCTGTCGGGTCTTGGGTCCACAAATCCGAATCAAAGTGGACCCAAACTCATTTACTTATCAAAGCCTAAATAAAGATTCAGACTCAGTTTTTAACGGGTCGGAATCTTTGGGTAATTGGAGAATTGTGGACCAATTTATAACCCTAGCTACAAACCACAAGTCTAGGAGACTCGTGCGTGTTTTTTATTAATTAAAATTTAAGGAATTTTTGTCTATAGAATTTCTAAAGTCCTATGCACTGGGGAAATTCTTAGATCTTCCTTTAAACTTGAGCATCCAGAAACTCGAATTTCTAAATTTTCAAAAGTCATTTGAGACCTTTCATGTGAGTTGAATTTGAAAATGTTTGTGAAGAAATATGAAGTTTACAAACATGTCGAGAAAAAAAGAAAAAACCCAACATGTGGAATTCCGTGGAATATTGCATAGCTACTTTTTATAAAGAGAACATAGATATGACCCATTTAGTTGTAAAGAGAATATAGAAATAGCCCATTGAGTTGGGTATCCCTTTTCTTACCATGTTGCCCAAAGTTTGATCCATGGGTTTTTCTTTCACCAAGTAGTTTTCTCCCATGGCTGGAGTCTACTCTCACGTTTGTTTGTTGGGTCTCCCATGGCCTCTTGGCTGGTAAAGAAAAAAAAAATCATATTTGTGGAAGCAAGATGCCTTGAAGCTTTTCACCAAAAAAGAGAAAAAAGATGCCTTAAAGCTGAGCCACCAATCAGTCGGTGCTTGTGCTAATGGCTATGAACATGGTCGAATAAAAGCATCAATTTGAAATTGACGACAACCACCTCATTGATTGTATCTTTCTTTTGGAAAGGCATTTATTGTATCTTTCAAATATAATCAACCACCATGCTGCAAAAAGTCTTGTTATGGGCCTACAATGTGGGTTTAGTACACATTTCAGTCCAACCAATTAGACTTTACTATCTTCTCTCCAAAGAAAAACAAGAAACCTTCTTGTTGCAGTTAAAGGGATACATAAACAACAACAAAAAACATACAGCTACAAATAGAAATATAGAAGTCACATCCACCACCATGCTTACATGGATAAGAACGAGAAGGTTAAGCTTTCCCTTTATTTTATTTGGAGCATGGAAATAAGAAGAGTTGGACTTCTCTGTTATTGATATGTTGGCTGTTCTAATTTTTCAATTTCATTACCTTGGACTCATGCACTCAATTTAATTTCATGTCTTATAAGTGGAGATTTTAAGACTGAAATGTTTCATAATTGGACTTCTTGAAGTAAAATGTTTCGCTCTCTGTTGGATTGAATGGGCTTGTGGGGGTTTTCTTTTAGTGTCAGGGTTGAAAGAGATGAGAGCAGAGGATGGACATAAAAAAAGAAAAGAAAAAATAGGTTCCTTTTTTAATTATTTTTCATAAGATATTTTCTGTACTTTCTATTTTGTTTGTTGAAAAAATCTTTTTAATGCTGAATTCTCTAAATTTTGGATTTAAGAAATAGTTTTTTTACTTGGGTTGGTTGAAATAGTAGGTTTTTTTTTTTCCTGGGGCAGTTGGAAATAGGTACTTACTATGTAGATTGAAGGAGATGCCCTCCTAAGCACACACATATGCAGTCTATAGCTTGTGGGCATACAAGTTTATTAGCCGGAGGGGGATACATGGAAAGGTCTCCTCATAGACAATGGGGATCCAAAAATTAGCCCGACTATATTATCCTAACCATTGATTTAACAGCGTTAAAGTTTAATGATATATTAACTGTAGATTTTTTTTAAAGCTTCAATCCCACAAAGAGTGAAGGTTTAGTAAGTGTAAAATTAAGCCTTATGCCAGGTCATGTGATCAAAAGGGCTAGATTGATGAAAGGTGGGCCCACAGTCGGGGGCGGAACCAAGAATTGTTTGTTGTGGGGTTGGACTCATTGGAGGGGGTGTTTGGGAAGTTCAAAAAAAAAAAAAAAAAGAACATTAAACAACGTTATGAATCTTGATAGTAAAATCCTCAAGAAAAAGCATATTCAAATTGTGTTGCTGTGTTTTCAATGAGTTGACATCTATTTGACACTGAGATAACCACGACCAAAGTAAGATTTTCTGAATTATAGAAAATGTGCAAAGGTGGACACTAATATAATGCATCCTATGGATTTCATTTTTAAGCATTGTAAAATCATTTAACTCAATTGCAATTAATCCAAAGACTCCTAAAGCTTTGGTTCACTCTAAGTAAAAAAATATTTATTAATGGGGCCCATCTATAAAAATTTAAAACCCTCAAAGTAAACTTCCTCATAATATTCCAAAAAAGAAAAACGCTTCCTCGTAATATGGATCGTCACAAAATTCCATCTAATATAATTTGAGCCCATAATCAGATTGATTGCAAATAAAAGCCACATGAATAAAATATTATAAGATATGGATTTTTATGGCCAATCTAGTGGTGGCTCGAGTGGAATTTTGTAAGAATCTATTTAGGGCCAGTTTGGCAACTCTACTATTAGAGTCAAGTGAAGTAAAATTGATTTTGAATAAAGAATAAACTATAAGTGTGTTATGATGGTATTTTACTTTTAGTTGTTTGTTATGAAATCTTATATGAAAAAGTGGAGGTTTTTTTTTGTATTTTAGTGGATAAAGGTGGACCCTTTGCTTTAAGCCACCAAGATTGTCATACATAGGTCCTTAGAAGAGTCTCAGGAATTTCTTATAAGTTTTACTCTTCTAGATTTGGACAAAAGAAAATCTTAACATGTCATTTTTAATTTTTGGGAAAGCCTAACTTGATAAATCCACTCATATGTCTATGATATCAATCATGGCAGCACAAATTAAAAGCCTAAATCATTAAAAATTATTTTTCCATAATTTTCTATCACCATAAAAAAAATCTTTGTCATTCTTTATTCGTACATAACAAAGAGTTTTTCTAACCTAGCCAAAGGGGTTGAGACCCAAGAGAGAGTCTTTATACACATGGGAAGACGGCTGCACAAACGGAAAGAAGTCTCACATAAGTGGGAAAGAAGCCCGCACAAGCAGGAAGAAAGCTCACAAAAGTAAACTCACACAAGTGGAAAGAGGTGGACAGCCAAGGTTCAAACCATGGACAACCAAGTGAAAACTACTGTCACTTACTAGTGAGGTAAAATGGTTGTTCTCGTACATAAAAAAAGAGTTGAAAAATGAGAAAAGAGGGCAGAGCTAAGAACCCTTAATCCCTAATACAAAAAAGCAGCCGACAACAAGCAAATCCCTCCAATCCCTTTCTCTCTTCTTATTTCATTCATTCTTTCTTCCATCATTTTTTTTTAATTATGACAAGAAACCTGCCGACCCCCTTGTGATTGCTCATTCTTTCTTCTATTTTTCCTTTCTCTTTCTTCCTTTACTTTCATTTTATTTCTCCCTTTTTATTCTCTCTATTTTTTTCCCTAGCCAACCAATTATATTGCATCTCACAACTTATTTCATTCTTTATTTCTCCAATGTTTCCAACATTTTTATTAATGTTTCTTTCTTTGGAATTGCTACAATTTTTAATGAGTCATCAATTGTAGAATGCCATAAATGAGGCGCCGGGAATTTATGGATGGCCATACAATGGGCATGATTCAGTAACATATAAAGATTTGGATGGATGGGGGTAGTGGATGGCCATAAAATAGGGCAACCATTATAATATATTAAGTTGAAAGGTTTTGGGTTTAATTTTGACTGATAGTTTTAATTTTGACCAGCAGTTATGCTTTTTTTCAAATGTTCTACATGTTCTTTCCACTAATTATCTCATGCAACTACCCTCTTATAATTGTCTCATCAAACCACTCACATCTACTCTCCATTTTTTAAATTTTCAGATTTTCCTTTAAATAAAAATTATCTTCTACCCCATCTTTTATATTCTCTTTTTGCCTGATTTTTTCTATTTTATTTTATGCAATTTACTCTATGAAAAAGAGGTACTTTCATAACCTTTTTAATGTATGATTATTTATTTTGCAATGTAGGGAGATACCGTGCTGAGCACGGGTTACTGTGTTAGTTATTAATTTATGTATAAATACTTGCATTGATTTAGGAGGGACCATGGCCCTTCCATGCCTCCCCCTCTAGTTTTGCCCATGCCCCTAGTGCTGGACTTCATTTGCAGTTGCTCATAAGAGAACATTTTTCATATATTGAAATAGGAATTTTGGACAATGAGCAATTTTTCATGTGGGGATTTTTGTTCATGACTTTAATTATAGTGGGGTCCCACTTTCTATAGTGTCATTGATTGAAAATTGCACATACATTGATTAAAAAAAAGAGTCCTCTCTTCCAAACGTCCTTTAAAAAAAAGAAAAATAAGAGACAAATACAAATAATATATATGACACTCGAGATCCAATCTTAGGGTGTGTTACTACGATATAATTTCATGATATAGAGGACAATTGTTTTGATTTTTCACGCAGCCTATTGTTCTATTGTTTGGTGCGTGTGACACATTCTTGTTAGAAAAATGGGAGGACAATGAATTGATTTTCCTCAATTATAAAGATTTCGATTTTCTATGGGAATGATAGGAATGTAGGATTCCTGTCCCCATTAAAAACAGGGATTTCATGAAGCATGAAATCCTGTTGTTGAATAGACTTAATCCAACCTCCCCCCACCTCATGAAGTTGGTTAGTGATCACATTTATTTTGACTGGACATGAGTATTGGCTCAAAAATGGAAAATAAATGCCAAGGAAAGGGAAAAAAAAATCTTTTGTGCTTAAGCAACTCAACACAACCTTTGGATGGCTAGGATTGTCACCATTTAGTTATTCTTGTAGGTGACCCATCAACGATCAGCCCATTGCATACAGGATCTCAATGCCAATAAACCAATTAACCACCCATATTTTATTTTTTTCATCAAGCTATTTTTCATGAATTTGGTTATGTTGTTGACATTGTTGTTGACAGTTAAGAGTGCAGTTTTTATGAGTAATTAAGCATGTAGTTGAGCTACCCCATGGAGGTAGTTGCCACAAGGGTCCCATGAATAAATAGAAAGAGAAACATTTTCATCTTATAATAATAACCTTCCAAGCTTTCATTTTCTTTGGTAGACCTAATTCGGAAGCTATATGTTATAGACTCCGAACTGTGTATTGGGTGTTGGAAGCTTGAAATACTCAAGGATTTTGGCAAAGAACAAGTAGATTGCACCAACTTTCCAAGAAGTTGGTGTATAAGTAAGTGCTACTAGAACTGTAACCAACCACCTCGTCTGTACTGTTCCAAAATCCACAAAGGTCAAAATGCTTAGGTGTATTAGTAACTTCTAAAGAAGTCCAAAATCTCAGCGTTCTTTGGTTATGATTTGTGAGTTTGTCACCATTGCTGCCTTGGGTACACACAGTTGAATGAACATGCTTGTTTCAGCTTAATTAGCTTAAAATTCAATCCAATTCAGCTTAATTAGCTTAAAATTCAATCCAATTTTACGACAAGTGGGATTTCATTTATAACTTCTAGAAGCACAACAAGGAAGAAGCATGGTTTAAAACCCAGTTATGGTTTATATTTACTCCCCTAATTTACTTGAGGCAAAAGGTTTTTAAGTTGATCGAATTTGACATCTACATATACGATACTTTGCTAAATAGTGTAAAACACTCAAATAATCTATTTACATTGAATTTAAGTCAAATAAGCATAGAAAGTAGGCTAACAAGTACCTAAGTCAATAAAATGTTTTAACATGACCATTATATTGGTTGGGTCCGGATAGCTTTGACCAAAGTAGCAAAGGAATTCATTCATCTCTAATTAGGTTGATCCATGTTCCTTTTCAGGATGAAAAGCTAGGTTTCTTAAAGAGTGAGCATTTTTCGTTGAAAAAACTAGAGTGATAAACAGCCTATTGTGTGGGACCTAACTAGATGCATGGAAAACAAAAGAGGAAGGACAATAGATGGGATTGGACATGGACTAGGGATAAGGGCAAATCTGGCCAATTGAAAGATATGAATCCTTAGTTTTAGATTTGTAAGCTTATCGACTATAAGCATGCAAACATACGGTAGTCAAACCCAAGAGTTAGTGATATTTGAATAGTTACTAGTGGAGCCTGCACGTGCAAAGAACACAATCTTTCAGTGTGATAATCTGAAAAAATAAAGTCATTGAAAAACTCAATATTATCAATCCTAACGGAGAATGACCAATTTACATATAGCTCATTTTTTTGTCAAATTAAGCAATTTACAATCACTAATTGTTCTTATGAAATTCAATAGAAGCTTCAATAGAAAAAAGTAAGAAGAATATGGAATAACAAGATATATGGAAGAAAACTAATTGAAAAAAAGTTGAAAACCAACCTTTTCTGGCCATACATGATTAGGCAAAACACTCACCAATTTCAATATAGATCGATAGTCCGGCCTATTTCCCATTAAAATTTGTCTAAAACCTAGCGCCAAATACATACAAAATTCATGTTGAGAAGCACCGAATGACAGTAATACCAATACAAAGAAATTTGAATATCATGGAAAGAAACAAGATTGATATGTCAATATGAGGGCCAGAGCAACAACTTAAAAAACTTTCTTGAATTAAGATGACACCACTACCAAATTTTGAACCATGTACATTTGTGGCACTTCTGTTAGTTTTTCATGTATCATAAATCAGTTATGTTACATTCTAATTTTGTAGTAAGTGAATCTTTGAAACAAATATCATAATTTGAAGCAAGAGAACCAACTACAAAGAGATCTTTAGGCATGTACTCTCAGGCACTCTCAAGGTGGGCACAACTACTTCCTTCAAACTTTCTAAGAAAATTTAATGGAAAATTCATTATCCTAGCATTATAGTAATGTGGTTGCAATGTTAGATAGGAATCAAGTCTAAGAGTAATACTGGTTCGACCTAAGATGATGCATTGGATGAAGCATGCAAAATCATAAAGAAAGACAATTAGCACCATTAAACACAGTTTAGCACGTAGAATGATAATGAAGGAATGCATGTTGCCAGAATTGCCGAAAAAAAAAAGGGGCCCTAAAGCAATCTCTTCAAATCAACATAAGAGGGTGGATCTAAAAACATGTGTCGGCATATCAAAATGATGGGTTCCATTGCATCATACTCATAAAAACTTGAAAGGAAAAATAAAATACCTTATCATAATTCAAGAAATAATAAGACAAGCCATTAGTCACTTGCATTGGATGTTGGTTTGATATATAGTATTAAAATTTAAAAGAAAACCAACTTACATGGAATGAAGAAATCAAGAAAAGGCTTACATGACAAAAATCTGCAAACGCTTGCATATTAAAAAAAAAAAAAAAAACTTTCATGACACCTCGATTATCTGGCTACTAAGAAAATGAAGCATCTAAATAGACCTTAAGCCTCTCCACAGCATCTCCATATCTTTGGCTAGTGCACCCACACGTCAATGAAATATCTTCCCCATTTCAACCCACTAATGTCACCCAAGTCCTCATTACTAAGCATGAAAACACCATACTTTCTTAGTAAATGAGATATATATATATGTCCAGTATTTCTTTTTCTGATCTGACACAAGCATACTATCAAACCACATAAAATATTTTTCTATATTTTTAGAGTGACTATTTGGTTAGATCTACTCTTGCATAGTTTTTTGTATCGATTGCGGATTTCTACTACACCCTAACATATTTGCTAGGATATACAGGGTTTCATAGTGAAATAAGCTTTGCTGAAAGATTATTAAAGAAGTGAGGGGTGAGAAACACGAGATTATGGATGCAAAAGGGAACTTGACCATCGTGGGATTTGAGTTCCAGGGTGATGGATGAGCATTCATCTCTCATTTTTTCTCAAATCAATTTCCATAAAAAGAGAGGTTATTTGATTGTCATTTTTTAATATTCATGTATGATTTTACATTTTAACTACTAATGAAAATCTGAAGCCCTATAACTCTTAGGAACTACAGGAACGATTTTCTGTCATTTCTTATAAAGTTCGATGCACTAAAATGTGTAACATGTTACAATTATTTTTTTATACTTTTTTTTTCCAAAAAGAGGGGAACGCATTAAAAGATTAAAAAACAATCATAAATGAGCCAAACCTTCTGCCAAAACCACTAATGTCAAGGATGAGATACAAGATAACCAATCCACCAAGCTGGCTAATATAATAAAAAAAATAAAAAAATAAAAAAATAAAAAAACCCTCAACTGGTCACTACCTCCCCTGAATGTTAAAATTCTATTTCATTTCTAACATTGCTGGTCATTTTTTAATATTCAACTTTTCTTCATTTTAACGACTTATAAAAATTTAAAATAAATTTCACTATTTCAGTAACATAAAAAAAGGCCCAACATTAAAAAGAGATTTTCTATTGTCACAAAGTTCACTTTGTCGAATGTTGTTGGAGCACTAAATGTTTAAAATGTCACAATTCTATTTCACATATTTCATTTCTAGCATTGAAAATTCAATGAAACAGAATACCAACCAACCAGAATAGTACCTAACTCATAGCTTTAAACAGATCAACAACAAATCACAAGGATTCCAAGCAATCTTTGGCATTCTCATATCTTTCTCTGACAAGCAAATCGTGTCTTTACAGACATTGAGATCGAAGTTGAAATTTTCTACATATGAAAATCTCAATTGAAAATTTTCATTTGAGTTCTTGTAGCGAATGTACAAATTCTTCAAACACAACCCTTTACATGAACATTTGTGCTAAGCATTTCATCGAAATATAATAATACTAAGTGGGGCCCACAGATCTATTGTTCTCTTTGATTATATATATAATATAATATAATAATACTGAGTGGGGCCCACATATTTATAGAGAAAAAGCATGACAAGTTCTTCTACTAAGTGGGGCCCACAAATGTGAAGTTCTCTTTCATTATATATATAATATAATAATACTAAGTGGGGCCCACAGATGTGTAGATGTAGAGAAAAAGCATGACAAGTTCTTCTACTAAGTGGGGCCCATAGATGTGTAGTTCTCTTTTATTTTATATATAATAATAATAATAATAATAATAAGTGGGGCCTACAGATGTTATAATAATACTAAGTGGGGCCCACAGATGTGTAGAGAAAAAGCATGACAAGTTCTTTTACTAAGTGGTATAATATAATAATACTAAGTGGGGCCCACAGATGTGTAGATGTAGAGAAAAAGTCTGAAAAGTTCTTCTACTAAGTGGGGCCCATAGATGTGTAGATGTAGAGAAAAAACATGACAAGTTCTTTTACTAAGTGGGGCCCACAGATGTGCAGTTCTCTTTTATTTTATATATATATATATAATATCATAATACTAAGTAAGGCCAAAAGATGTGTAGAGAAAAAGCATGACAAGTTATTCTCTTTCATTGGGGCCCACATATGTGTAGTTCCATTTTATTTTATATATAATATAATAATACTAAGTGGGGCCCACAGATGTGTAAAGAAAAAGCATAACACTTTCTTCTCTTTTATAATAAGGGTATAGATATTATATTATATTATAATATTTGGGGGTGGGCCCCACACAAGTGTAGTGAAAAAATTTGCAATTTCTCATAATAATATATTGTTATATTATATTATAATATTTGGGGTGGGCCCCACAATGGTGTAGTGAAAAAGTTTGTAATTTCTTATAATAATATATTATTATATTATATTATAATATTTGGGGGTGGGCCCTATAATGGTGTAGTGAAAAAGTTTGCATTATAATATTTAGGGGTGGGCCCAATAAAGGTGTAATGAAAAAATTTGTAATTTCTCATAATAAAATATTATTATATTATATTATAATATTTGGGGGTGGGCCCCATAATGGTGTAGTGAAAAAGTTTGCAATATCTCCTTTTTTATAATAGTACTAGTTGGTCACGAGTCTGTTAAATCTGATGCACTATAATATGGGTTGGGTTAGGGTTCTGCATTCCCAACCCAATTTAGATAGTACTAGTGGAGCCCTACACGTGCAATGTATGTGTAAGGAACACAATCTTTCAGTGTGATAATCTAGAAAAATAAAGTCATTGAAAAACTCAATATTAACAATCCCAATAAAGAATGACCATTTTACATATAGCTCATTTTTTTGGCCCTTACAATCACTAATTGTTCTTATGAAATTCAGTAGAAGCTTCAATAGAAAAAAGTAAGAAGAAGATGGAATAACAAGATATATGGAAGGAAATTAACTGAAAAAAAGTTGAAAACCAACCTTTTCTGGCCATACATGATTAGGCAAAACACTCACCAATTTCAATATAGGTCAATAGTCCGGCCTATTTCCCATTAAAATTTGTCTAAAACCTAGCACCAAATACATGCAAAATTCATGTTGATAAGCACTGAATGACAGTAATACCAATACAAAGAAATTTGAATATCATGGAAAGAAACAAGATTGATATGTCAAGATGATGACCAGAGCAACAACTTAAAAAGCTTTATTGAATTAAGATGACACCACTACCAAATTTTGAATCATGTCCATTTGTAGCACTTCTGTTAGCTTTGTATGTATCATAAATCAGTTATGTTACATTCTAATTTTGTAGTAAGTGAATCTTTGAAACAAATATCATAATTTGAAGCAAAAGAACCAACTACAAAGAGATCTTTAGGCATGCACTCTCAGGCACTCTCAGGGTGGCACAACTACTTCCTTCGAACTTCCTAAGAAAATTTAATGGAAAATTCATTATCCTAGCATTATAGTAATGTGGTTGCAATGTTGGACATGATTCAAGTCCAAGAGTAATACTGGTTCGACCTAAGATGATGCATTGGATGAAGCATGCAAAATCATAAAGAAAGACCACCCTTAAACACAGTTTAGCACGTCGAATGATAATTAAGGAATGCATTTTGCCAGAATTGCCTAAAACGAAAAAAAAGGGGCCCTAAATCAATCTCTTCAAATTAACATAAGAGGGTGGATCTAAAAACATGAGTCAACATATCAAAATGATGGGTTCCATTGCATCATACTCATAAAAACTTGAAAGGAAAAATAAAATACCTTATCATAATTCAAGAAATAATAAGACAAGCCATTAGTCACTTGCATTGGATGTTGGTTTGATATATAGTAATAAAATTTAAAAGAAAACAAACTTACATGGAATGAAGAAATCAAGAAAAGGCTTAGATGACAAAAATCTGCAAACGCTTGCATATTAAAAAAAAAAAAAACTTTCATGACACCTCGATTATCTGGCTATTAAGAAAATGAAGCATCTAAATAGACCTTAAGCCTCTCCACAGCATCTCCGTATCTTTCGCTAGTGCACCCACACGTCAATAAAATATCTTCCTCATTTCAACCCACTAATGTCAGTATGTCACCCAAGTCCTCATCACTAAACATGAAAACACCATACTCTCTTAGTAAATGGGATATATATATCTATGTCCAGTATTTTTTTTTTCTGATCTGACACAAGCATACTATCAAACCACATAAAATATTTTTCTATATTTTTTAGAGTGACTATTTGGTTAGATCTACTCTTGCATAGTTTTTTGTATTGATTGTGGATTTCTACTGCACCCTAACATATTTGCTAGCATATACAGAATTTCATAGTGAAATAAGCTTTGCTGAAAGATTATTAAAGAAGTGAAGGGTGAGAAACACGAGGTTATGGATGCAAAAGGGAACTTGACCATCGTGGGATTTGAGTTCCAGGGTGATGGATGAGCATTCAGCTCTCATTTTTCCTCAAATCAATTTCCATTAAAAGAGAGGTTATTTGATTGTCATTTTTTAATATTCATGTATGATTTTACATTTTAACCACTAATGAAAATCTGAAGCCCTATAACTCTTATGAACTACATGAACGATTTTCTGTCATTCCTTATAAAGTTTGATGCACTAAAATGTGTAACATGTTACAATTATTTTTTCTTTTTTCTTTTTTTTTCCAAAAAGAGGGGAACACATTAAAAGATTAAAAAACAATCATAAATGGGCCAAACATTCTGCCAAAACCACTAATGTCAAAGATGACATACAAGATAACCAATCCACCAAGCTGGCTAATACAATAAAAAAAAAAAAAAAGAGTCCAACTGGTCACTACGTCCCCTGAATGTTAAAATTCTATTTCATTTCTAACATTGCTGGTCATTTTTAATATTCAACTTTTCTTCATTTTTAACGGCTTATACAAATTTAAAATAAATTTCACTATTTCAGTAACATAAAAAAAAAGGCCCAACATTAAAAAGATATTTTCTATTGTCACAAAGTTCACTTTGTCGAATGTTGTTGGAGCACTAAATGTTTAAAATGTCACAATTCTATTTCGCATATTTCATTTCTAGCATTGAAAATTCAATGAAACAAAATACCAACCAACCGAATAGTACCAAACTCATAGCTTTAAACGGATCAACAACAAATCACAAGGATTCCAAACAATCTTTGGCATTCTCATATCTTTCTCTGACAAGTAAATCGCGTCTTTACAGGCATTGAGATCGAAGTTGAAATTTTCTACACATGAAAATCTCAATTGAAAATTTTCATTTAAGTTCTTGCACCGAATGTACAAATTCTTCACACACAACCCTTTACATGAACATTTGTACTAAGCATTTCATCGAAATATAATAATACTAAGTGGGGCCCACATATGTGTTGTTCTCTTTGATTATATATATAATATAATATAATAATACTGAGTGGGGCCCACATATTTGTAGAGAAAAAGCATGACAAGTTCTTCTACTAAGTAGGGCCCACAAATGTGAAGTTCTCTTTTATTATATATATATATATATAATATAATAATACTAAGTGGGGCTCACAAATGTGTAGATGTATAGAAAAAGCATGACAAGTTCTTCTACTAAGTAGGGCCCATAGATGTGTAGTTCTCTTTTATTTTATATATATAATAATAATACTAAGTGGGGCCTACAGATGTTATAATAATACTAAGTGGGCCCGCAGATGTGTAGATGTAGAGAAAAAGCTTGACAAGTTCTTCTACTAAGTGAGGCTCACAGATGTGTAGTACTTTTTTATTTGATACATATATATAATATAATAATACTAAGTGGGGCCCACAGATGTGTAGTTCTCTTGTATTATATATATAATATAATAATACTAAGTAGGGCCCACAGATGTGTAGATGTAGAGAAAAAACATGACAAGTTCTTCTACTAAGTGGGACCCACAGATGTGCAGTTCTCTTTTATTTTTTATATATATAATATCATAATACTAAGTGAGGCCAACAGATGTGCAGAGAAAAAGCATGACAAGTTCTTCTCTTTCATTGGGGCCCACATGTGTAGTTCTATTTGATTTTATATATATAATATAATAATACTAAGTGGGGCCCACAGATGTGTAAAGAAAAAGCATGACAAGTTCTTCTCTTTCATTGGGGCCCACATGTGTAGTTCTATTTGATTTTATATATATAATATAATAATACTAAGTGGGGCCCACAGATGTGTAAAGAAAAAGCATAACACTTTCTTCTATTTTATAGTAAGGGTATAGATATTATATTATAATATTTAGGGGGGCCCATAAAGGTGTAGTGAAAAAGTATGCAACATCTCTTCTCTTTTATAATAAGGGTATAGATATTATATTATATTATAATATTTGGGGGTGGGCCCCACACAAGTGTAGTGAAAAAGTTTACAATTTCTCATAATAATATATTGTTATATTATATTATAATATTTGGGGTGGGCCCCACAATGGTGTAGTGAAAAAGTTTGCAATTTCTTATAATAATATATTATTATATTATATTATTATATTTGGGGGTGGGCCCTACAATGGTGTAGTGAAAAAGTTTACATCATAATATTTGGGGGTGGGCCCCACAATGGTGTAGTGAAAAAGTTTGCAATATCTCCTCTTTTATAATAGTATATAGATATAGATAGATATAGATATAGATAATATTTGGGGTGGGCCCCACAATGGTGTAGTGAAAAAGTTTGCAATTTCTTATAATAATATATTATTGTATTATATTATAATATTTGGGGGTGGGCCCTACAATGGTGTAGTTAAAAAGTTTGCATTATAATATTTGGGGGTGGGCCCCATAATGGTGTAGTGAAAAAGTTTGCAATATCTTCTCTTTTATAATAGTAGATAGATAGATAGATAGAAGTATAGTATATAGTAGATACTAATAATAATATATTATTATATTTTATTATAATATTTTGGTGTGGGCCACACAATGGTGTAGTGAAAAAACTATGCAACATTCCCTCTTTTATAATAGTGTATAGATATGCATCCAGCTCGAACAAAACCAATACAATTATAAGAATGGCTGCCCAGAATTTCCGGCCAGGAATTCCTGATTGGTCGGGGCTCAAACCTCGGATATGTCACATCTTCTTATTTGTATGAGCTTTATTCCCGCTTATGCGGGCTGCCTTTCCTCATATATGCGGACCTTCTCTTGGATTCAGCCCCCTTGACTAGGGTTAAAGGAAAAAAAAAAAAAAAAAAAAACAGCTACCTCCCTAGTTTGGACCAACCTTATGGAATCTATATTATTAAGGGAATATAGTCTCCCTTCCCTTTGTTTAGCCACTGGGCTCCAGGTGTCAGTATCTCCTCTCATGGGCGGCTCCACATTGGTGACAGTGGGGTCAATTGACTCCACTGAGAATTGAAAAGGTATTTAAAAATAAAAAAATTTATTTCATGAATTGAAAATATGGGAAGCTTTTGACCCCACTCAATTTAAAAGTTTCATCATACCTTAGCTAATTTTACACTTTTTCTTTGTTACTGTAGTAGTGAACAAAAGTCACCATAAAATACCCACCGCCTAAGTTAATGGGCCAATTGTCTACCAAAAATTAAATAAAATTAATGGGCCCACATTACTGATATGCACTCTAGCAACGAATTTTTAGAACTTAAAGGAATTTGTGACATTGCTAGAAAATTATTACAGACAAAAAAGGATATCATATACCAATTGATTTATTTGCTTTTAAAATTGGCGTTAATTTTAACAGCAGTGACCTCGACAGTAGAAAGAGTTTTTTCAACAATGAAGTACGTAAATAACTGATTGTGTAACCAAATAGGAGATCAATAGATGAATGACTATTTGGTTATATATATTAATTGCTAGTGTTGATAATGAACTTATTATGCAATGATTTCAACACATGAAAACCTGTTAAGGGCAGCTATACGAGTTTAAGTATTTGGATTTTGCTTTTGGATTAAGAACTATTAGTAACAATGTATTAAAATTTCTTTTTTTTAGAATTCAATATTATCTCGAAAATAGATTATTTAAGAATTTTATATTATACTTGTCAAATTATCAAAAATAGATGACAGATGTTGATAAAGGGGAAGATAAATTTATTTGATTTGCAGAAGATAAGTCTTTTGTTGACCCCATTGACTCGAATTCTTGGAGCCGCCACTATCTCCTCTCCCTCTTCACTCTCCTCTCTCTCCACTCTCAGTAACCGACCCACATAATTTCCTAAAAAAAAAGCACTACGTAACGCGGGATGGTGAGCCAAACAGGGCCCACATCGCATGGGTCCACCACATAATGGATCCTCGGTGGGTCCTCCTTTGGATCCACAGATCGGATGGGTCATCGGGTGACTCACTTGGGTCCCAATATCAACACAAGAAACTGAATGGCTCAAACAATTATTGAAATTTTAAAAAAAATCCCGCTTTTTAACTGCTTCCTAAGACAGGTACTCTCCATTTCTCTAATCAGACGTTGGATGGTGGGCCAAACAGGGCCCACCTTACACGGGTCCACCACCTACTGGGTCACCCATGGGTCCTCCTTCGGTTCCAAAGATCAAATGGGTCATCGGGTGGCCCACCTGGGTCTCGGTATCAACACAAGAAGCTGAATGACAGAAACAATGACTGAAACTTAAAAAAAATAAACAAACAAAAATAAATTCTCAATTTTTAACTGTTTCTTAAAACATGTACTCTATCTCTCTTTGATCATACGCAGGATGGTGGGCCAAATAGGGCCCACATCACAAAGGGTCTATCACATAATGAGTCTCTGGTGGCTCCTCCTTTGGATCCACGGATCGAATGGGTCATCGAGTAGCCCACCTAGGTCCCGGTATCAACGCAAGAAACTGAACGGCCCAAACAATGACTAAAACTTTAAAAAAAAAATTTCGCTTCTTAACTGCTTTGTAAAACACGTACTATCCCTTTCTTTGATCAGACGTTGGATGGTGGGCCAAATATGACTCACCTTGCATGGGTCCACCGCCTACCGCCCATGGGTCCTCCTTCAGATCTACAGATCGAATGGGTCATCGGGTGGCCCACCTGGATCCTGGTATCAATGCAAGAAATTGAATGGCCCAAACAATGACTGAAACTAAAAAAAAAAAAAAAAACAAACAAATTTTTTTTCCCAATTCTAGATCCACAGATCGGATGGGTCATCAGGTGGCCCAGCCGGGTCCTGGTATCAATGCAAGAAACTGAATGCCCCAAACAATGACTAAAACTTAAAAAGAAAAATCTCGCTTCTTAACTGCTTCCTAAAACACGTGTTATCCCTTTCTCTGATCAGACGTTGGATGGTGGGCCAAACAGGGCTCACCTTGCACGGTTCCACCACCAACTGGGTCACCCATGGGTCCTCCTTCAGATCCACATATCGGATGGGTCATCGAGTGGCCCACCTGGATCCCGGTATTAACGCAAGAAACTGAATGGCCCAAACAATGACTGAAACTTTAAAAAAAAACCAAATAAAACCAAACTCCCAATTCTGGATCCACATATCGGATGGGTCATCGGGTGACCCACCTAGGTCCCGGTATTAATGCAAGAAACTAAATGGCCCAAACAATGACTAAAACTTTTAAAAAAAAAATTCTCGCTTCTTAACTGCTTCCTAAAACAATTACTCTTCCTTTCTCTTATCAGACGTTGGATGCTGGGCTAAACATGGCCCACCTTGCACGAGTCCACCACCTACTGGGTCGCCCATGGATCCTCCTTCGAATCCACGGATCAGATGGGTCATCGGATGACCCACCTGGGTCCTGGTATCAACGCAAGAAACTGAATGACCCAAACAATGGCTAAAACTTAAAAAAAAAAAAAAAAAACAAATTCTCAATTCTTAACTGTTTCCTAAAACACGTCCTCTCATTATCTCTGATCAGATGCTGGGTCCACCTCGCACGGGTCCACCACCTAATGGGTCGCCGGTGGGTCCTCCTTTGGATCCACGGATCGGATGGGTCATCCGATGACCCACTTGGGTCCCGGTTTCAACGCAAGAAAATCAAGCGGAACAACTGTATGGCCCAAAAAATGACTTAAACTTTTAAAAAAATCCAATTTATCAATTGCTTCCTAAAATAAGCCCTCTCACTCTCTTTGATCAGACACGAGATGTTGGGCCAAACAGGGCCCAACTCGCACGGGTCCACCACATAATGGGTCTCCGGTGGGTCCTCCTTTAGATCCACGGATCGGATGGGTCATCCGGTGGCCCACCTGGGTCCTGGTATCAACGCAAGAAGCTGAATGGACCAAACAATGACTAAAACTTTAAAAAAAAAAAAATTACGCTTCTTAACTACTTCCTAAAACACGTACTCTCCCTCTCTTTGATCCACCTTGATTTTCTTGCGTTGATATCGGGTTTGGCCCACCTCGCACGGGTCCACCACCTACTGGGTCACCCATGGGTCTTCATTCGGATCCACGGATCAGATGAGTCATCGGATGACCCATTTAGATCCCGATATCAACGCAAGAAAATCAAGGTGGATCGTGCATAGCAAGGGGTGTTGCTAGTAAGTTACTATGAAAGAGATAAGGTTATATCACATGTTCGTCCCTTACCCATTAAATGTCTGGCTCCCACCTTCCAATGCTATCTCATTACATTCCATTAAATTCTCATCACTCCTTTTACCACAAAAAAAAAAAAAATTCTCATCACATCATCTATAGGCTCCTCCACTATTGGTACTGTACAATTTTATTTGAAGTAAGGTCAGAGCACCAACGATAGCAATGGCGTGCATTTAATCGGACCAACCCATAAGAATAGAGCATGGGCAATTATGGTCTCATTTAAATTTTAGGTTCAAGTCCAGATTTTATGTATTTGTTTTGCCCCTTTAAATATTGTGTGGGTGTGTAGGTCAATCTAAAATCATACTGGTGAACATGGAAGACCCTAAATTTAGTTGAATATCAAAAAGATATGAGCACATATATAATACATTTGAGTAATTCAGCATCATGTCTGAACAGGGCAGATGGATTTGGATGTGTATTAGGGGGACTCAGTATCATTCCGATCAAATCTCCGCCTTTAATTTTAGGTCTTCAAAGTTTAATGGCCATAAATCATGCTCTTTCTCATACATTTTCTATTTTTGCGAACAAACACGGAATATAGTCCAATATCAGGAATAGTGGAAAAACAAGGAGATTAAGTGGGGATAAAAAGATTGGATTCATCATTGATAGCAGTGTGTATCAAAACAGCAAAGGGTTCCCAGTAACTGAGAAAAGGAAGCATTGTGGATAATTCCTATATTCATTTTTATGAATTATGGTCAGGTAGCAATAGTGAGCACATGACCTTCAACTTTTAAGCCACCTGACCCAGCTTTGATGATCCACTCATCATCCCCCTTTACATTCATATCTTTCTAAGCCACCTAAACCATTCACCCAAGTGGGTCCTATAAGTCAGGCACAATCCCTTCTCTAAAGATCTTATGTTGGGCTGGACTAGGAGTGAGGACCCACAAACCTCACACCAACCCAACCATCAAGTACTAGAGTCTTCCTTGGCATTTTCTACACAATTAATAAATGGGCCAGCTTTGGCCCGAGTATGGGCATGTGCCAACTTGCCCAACTCGATCCAGCTCAGCTTTTTCACTTCAAAAAGTCTACTTGGACAAACTTTTTGGTCAGAATTTTGGCCAACCCATATGGTTTCCATTGAATATCACTATGATATTCAATGGAAACCATATGGGTTGGCCAAAATTCTGACCAAAAAGTTTGTCCAAGTAGCATTACTCTTTTCACTTTGATCTGAACCCAATACAAGATCTCATGACTTTAGTTTTCCAATCTGATCAATGAAACGGATCAGGTATGGGTTGGACATATATAACCTAGCCCGTACAAAAAAAAACCCTTGTATAGGCCGTGCCTGGCCCGTTGACCGTGTTGACTGGCCCCGCCGGCATGACACTGCCCAAAGGTTGGGCCGTGAGAGGGCACGGAACGACATGGCCCAGGTCCTTAGCCATGCCGGGTGGGGCGGGGCGGGGCCGGGCCGGGCCCGGTATTCTCCAAGTCAACAACTCCAATCATCAGACTAATCCGATGGCTATGATTGGTTCACAGTGGGCCCCACTTGTACAAAAACTAAAGTCCCCAATCACACAGTCACCAATAAAGAAAACTTCCCACAACGGTCGAAAGCCTCATAAACTCCAACGTTCACATCTCCAAACGGTCTCAAATGCATAGAAAGAGAAAAAAAAAAAAAACCCAACAGCTTTCCAGTTCCTGCACTCCTTCACACAATCTACACTCTCTACTTTCCATACTTTTCCATTTCCACAGTTTTTGTTTTCTCACCTCAATTTCTCCACTACCCTCTGTTTCTTCTTCCTCTCTCTCTCTGTTCTTTCCGCGTTTTCTTCTCATTTTCCACGGAAATGGAGCCCATGGACATCGACTGGAAGAACATTGAATCTGTATTCATCAACGACGATCTCTACGAGCACATCAACGCTCCCAAATACGTCAATCTCTCCGCTCCTGAAGAATCCGTGGACGCCGATGCGTGGTTTTGCAGGCCTGGTAAGCTCTAAAACCATCAAAACCAATCAGATTCTCCTTAAATCTCAGAAATCCGTGCAAAATCCAGCTGAAATCTCGTTTCTTTTTCATCAGATTGTCGCCATCCGAAGAATGCCGATGACTTCAAGGTCTGTTTTATCAAATCGCATTTTCAGCTTACATGACTTTACTAGATATCTCTCTGTTCTAACACTGATCTTTCCTGTTTGGCTCAGGTGAAGCATCTGAGATCTGTGAGTTGTTCCGAGGCAGCGCCATTGGGCGAAAGGAATCGCTGCAGGTAGTGTAAACTGTAAAGATCTCTCTTTTTTTCTTTTTTACCTTGTTTGGACGGATTCCACGGAATTGAGTTTCCTTACTGGTATGTTTTTTCCTTCAGAGATGCGAATATGAAGAGGAGAGGAATTACAACGTCTGAGAATCCGAGATCCAGAAAGCCAGCCAAGGATTTCCGTGAAAACGGAGAAAATGAGAATCCGAATCTTTCGTCTCTTGCATCTCCGAAGGGTTTAAAGCTCGCGAAGAGCAAAGCGTTGAAATCGACGATCAAATCAAGTGCGGAGAAAGACAAGGACAAGGAAAATGGGAGGAATCCTTCGGAAGCGATCTCAGATTCCACGAAAAGGGAAGAGAAAGTGCAGCTGAAGAGCACGAACTCGGCAAGGAATCTGTTCGGTGGCCGTGAGATATTGAGTCAGATAACCGAGTTCTGCAACGAGCTGAAGAAACTGGCTTTGAATAGAAGCCATAGGGAGGAATCAATGGAGAAGGAGAAGGAGCCATTGATCGAGGAAGAGAAGGCGGTTTTGGGAGGTGTAAAAGAGAAGAGTAATCTGAATGCAAAGATCTTCAGCCCGGAAGCTTGGAGGAAGAAGAAGTAAGTTTTCTTCTTCTTCTTTTACTTCACTTCTCTTTTGTTAAATGAATGAACTTTGTTTCCACTGCTCAGAGAATTCTAAGATTAGCCCTATAAAATGCACACCGCCTAAATTTGAACGGCACAAAATTATACTTTCATTTGCTAGGCCAAACCGAATCTCATTAATTTTCATTGAAGTTTATAGGAACTTACATTATTATTGATAACACGTTAAACACTTGATTGCGTTTTCTTTTAGATTTTTTTATTTCAATATTGTGTTCTACACGCATGCTAACAATTTGACTGTGTATTCGACTCGCATTGGAGTGAAATTTGGACTTGGGTGATTAGGAGTTTCAATGGACTTACAGGGGCTAGTCTCAGAGGATCTTAATTCAGCCTATTTGATTCTAAGCACCTGCAATGTTAGCTACTATTTTAGCTCAATTTCCTAGAGATCCTATTCATAGTCCCATAGTAGTCTCCCCTTTAAATACGAACTAATTAACCGAAAATCACGCTGGTAAATCAACTCTGGAAAAGTTAGGGTCTAATAATCTCTATACATGTCCACATTATTCCTTGCACAGTCTAGTCCCTCTCCACTCAATTGGCTGCATCCATATGTTGGATCCGTGAGAAAGTTCACGCAGGAAAAATTCAGATGAATTCAATAAGCTTTGCTAGCGTAATAATTAATTATAGTACTTTTATGGTTCCTGTGAGAATGGTGGAACATATAGGACATGTCACAGAGAGTTTTAGCAACTCCACCATAAGAGAGAGAGAGAGAGAGAGAGAGAGAGAGAGAGAGAGAGAGGGGTTTATTAGATTAGTATGAAAGTCACTGATTGAATGTTGTTAGCCATTCCATCAAAGCAAATAAAAGTGGAAGTTGAATATGGAAACAATTAATAACTAATTTTTTTTTCCTTTTATCAAATGACTAATAATGTTTGATGTGATTGATTTTCTTATCCATAGATACATTGTTATCAGAATCTTACGATTCGTATCCTGATCTTTGAAAGTTGTTGTAGCTATTGCCAATTTTCTTCATGATCTCCTATTAAATAGAGAATGGGATATTTATGGTCTCACGTAGATTCTTACTCTTGATCTTTTTACTCTCAATGATGGAATGCACACATTGCTTGGGTATTTAGCTTGAATGAGGCAAATTGGGTTTGGATGCAGGCCTTGAAATGACTGAGGTTTTTTTTTTTTTTATATATTATTGAATTGTCTGTGTTAAGCCATAGTGTCTACAACCTCGTTTATTTATGTAAAAACACCTGGAAAAGATGACCAAATAATGATAATGATAAAGGTCTGATCCATCTCTTATGTGTTGAAAGAGCCTGCAAGTGGAACAGCCATCATCTGCAATTTTGGAAGGTCAACTTTGGTATGTAAAAGTGTTTGGAGCGGATAGACCTTTAGTCATCACATCTGCAATTTAGCCATCACTAGGAGTAAACAAAACAAGTAGTGTCCAAGTCCAAGACATTTGAATCCCTGCAACTCAGCGAAAGATATCAAGTTATCCAGCCTACAACTAAAAATAATGCTCTTGGATAAATTTTGCAATCAAAACTGCATTCTTTCATGGTCAAACCCCCTCGTAGATGACCTCTCTTATGGTTGCAAAGAAGCAGAAATTTGTTTATTTTTGAGATTTCGGATCATTCAAGGTAGATATGAAAAAGAGCTCTGCAGAATCTTTGGAGTTTCAGAATATTCAATATATTCTTCTACAAAACCTGTTTCCAGGCTAAATCAGAGACTAGAATAATCTGCCTAAGGTTGTTGATCCTCATTCCATCCAACCAAACTATTTTGCACTCTCACACATCCTGTCATTGCTATATTTTCTAACTGCATGCATACATAAACTGCAGGATGATGGATAGCACAGAGCACACTCAAGAAGTGTCAGAAGCATCTGACTTGAGTGGCAAGCGCAAAGGTGATGACAAGGGTATATTGCAAGTTAGATCATGTCCGCCATCTCCACAACACTTCTCTTCTCCTCTTAAGCCTCCCAAATCTAAAATAGCTGTAAGTTGCTCTTACTTTTTAACATTCATACCTAAATAGGCACTCACACTTTTTTTTTTCCTCCAACTGAAATGGTACATCTTGACTTTAAAATGTCATTTACTTCTCATACGTGTATACACTACTATAAAATTTAGAATAGTTGGATGTAAACTTGCTGGTTTATTTATTCTTCTAATGGGCTATTTTTCAGAAAAAAGGGATTCTTCAAGAACTAGAGAGGACTCAAGTCACAACAAACAAACTGATTGATGAAGAAAATAATAACATTTCAATCCCAAATGTGGAAGTGAGACCTGTGGATGTGTTGTGGTTCTTGAAACCATGTGCTTATCTTGGCAGATAAGAATGTGATTAGTAGCGAAATATTCACATGTGGAATGTCTTCATGCCGGGGGGGCGTTCCCATCCGACGGTCAAGGAGCCGTGATTAGTATACTCTCCCATTGTCTATACATTGCTTTGTTGGCAAATATATTACTTATCAATTCATTAGTTTTGAGGGAATAAACTGCTCAGTCAGAAACTTGAGTGCATCTGTCAAACCCAAACTTTATTTTCTCCAATAATAAAGTAGCATTCTTTTTGTTTCTGAGTGTATTATTTTGTTATTTGATTAAGCTAGGAGTTTTCCAATGATTTTACTAAGGAGCTTTGATATAAAACCAATAGGACTGAAGTCTTTGATTAAAGTGGTATGGAGAAGATTATGAACCAAAATAAGAAAAATCTTAAAGCATTTTACATTTAAAATGGAGACTATGGCCTGGTGATGTTAACTTTGATTGACCTGGCAATCATATCATTACACAGTAAAGTTATGATGAATTCTATGATGATAAAGAAATGAATCACCATCATGTTTCACTTTATTACAAAATCCATCTAATGAGAGCAGGGCAACTGAATTTCTCCAATGGCGCCTTGGGATTGGTTTTGCATTCTTTTTCAGGTCCATCATAATGGCCCCTATATTTGTTGACTCTGTGAAGGCCCGTTTCATCTGGAGGTGGCAGGGATTAGGGGCCGGCACGACCCGTTTGACATGCCTACCACACCCCCTCCACCACCTTTCCGGCCCTTGAAGGAACACTATACTCATTCTGAATACGCGTCACCATCGTGTCATCATCCATATAATTTATCGAGGCAAGAATGACACATGTTATCTTTTTCTTTTCTTTTTGACAAAATTACCAAAATATTACCCCAAGGCTCCAAAAACTCAAAATCTATATATAAGATGTCAGAAATGACTATCCAAAACCTACCTTGGAAATCCAATGGTTTCACCTCGTTAGCCGCTTAAAATTTCATAAGGAAATTACTTTCATTTACATGTCATTTTCCCACCTCATTTATGTATAACACGAACAAATCTGATCATGTATATGTGCATCATTGAGCTACCATTGAGCTACCACTTATCCCAAAATCAATTGGTGATAGAAAATGACACAACATTAGTTTTATGGTGAGCGCGAGGGCACGACCACAATTATGACGCTCGGGAGCGAGGGTGGACGTTGACCTCAACAATCCATCCCTCAACGGCACACCCGCCGCAACTCCTGCTGCGAACTCGCAAAACGCGTGTCCCGTGACTCAAACGCCCGACCTACCAGGCTCTGATACCACTTGTAGGATCTTACACCCTATTGAGCTACCATTTATCCTAAAATCAATTGGTATCAGAGCAGGTTACACTAATTTACTGTGTGATCTTATTAGATTCTATCTCTAATGGATTTCAACAGAGAAGAAACATCTACTAGGGATGGCAGTGGACTGGGGAAAAACGGGTATTCGTCCAAACTCACCCCGTTTGGACCGGGGATGGACTATACGTATTGGACGGTGGACGTATACGAGGATACCCGTATAAACCCGTGCGGGGATGGAGGTGGGGATGGACTTACCCTTACCCCCGCCCCGTACCCGCCCCGCCCCGCCCCGTCCCCGTTACCTACTAAATAAATAAATAAATATATATACTATTTTTAGTCTTTTAGCCCTAATTTATTTGCTCCTTCAGCCGCCCACCTCTTCGGTTCTTCCTCTAACGATCAGCCAGCCTTCACATCTCAGGGAAGTCACCACCACCACCAGGTGTTCGTGGCAGCAGTGATTGGTTTGATTTCGCTGTTATGTATATGATTTTTTAGGAGTAGTTCTCTATTGATGTTTGTGTACTGAAAGTGTCATAATATTTCTCATACTCTTGATTCAGGTGTGATCTCCTATTGCAAGGAAGTTGGGGGAAGGCTAGAAAAAAAAAAGGCTTAGGCTTAGGCAGGTACGGGGGAAGCGGGGACGAGGACGGGGATTATAAATTTACCCGCGGTCGGGGATGGGGATGAAAATTATACCCGTTAGCGGGGGTGGACTGGGGATGGATGAAGATTTTTTAAGCGGGTACGGGGATGGAGACCATGCCCCCCGCTCCCCTCTTGGATGGAACCAATTACTCTCTCTGTTGACTGTTGAGATCTCTTCCCAACAGAGAGAGAATTTAAATCCTTATACTCTTCAACAGCAACCACTTTGGGACGGAAACATTCTGGAAGAGATCTCATAATTTTCTTAACAACTTTTGGCTGGGGGATAGGTTCTCCCAGAGTATAACAAGAGTTCACAATTTTACTCAACTTGGTGTTGAACTCATCAAAAGATTATGAGTCCTTCATTCTGATAGTTTCAAAAGCAGTTGTTAAATTTTGAAGTTTAGTCTGTTTCACTGGATCTGTTCCTTCATGAACGGTTTGAAGTAAATCCTAAGCTGTCTTGGCATTAGGATAGGCAGAAATTCTGTGAAATGCTGCGGGGTGTAATATCATTATAGATAGCATTGATTGCTTTATTGTTGCATTTTGATTTTGCCTTTTTAGGTTAAGACCATTGGGCTTTTGGTTTATTCACCATTTGACCATCGACAGTCACAGTGGGATCACTGGATCCATCCACAACACTATCCCAGATTTGATCGTCTATGGCCCTCAGAAATGCAATCATTCTTACTTTCCAGTAAGAGTAATTGGTTCCATCCAAGAGGGGAGGCTTATTAGTAGATGTTCCTTCTCAGTTGAAATCCATTAGAGATAGAATCTAATAAGATCACACAGTAAATTAGTGTAACCTGCTCTGATACCAATTGGTTTTGGGATAAGTGGTGGCTCAATAGGGAGTAAGATCCTACAGTTTCATTTTCGTCTTCTTCCTCAAGCCATTTCCCCCCATTGTCGAAGTGTAGAGCTTGAGAAAGATCTCAAGATTTCTCTCATTAAGCTACAAGTAAGTACTTGGAACTTTTCATGAGTTTTCAAGTTGTAATGAGTGATTATGCATGGTTATTAGTATAAATAGCTTATGAGATGTATTTTTTTGTTTTAATGGAATTAGGGCTTGAAATTTGGGGATTTTAATCTCAACCCACGCTAAGGAAAAAGGGGCTTTTACTACTAAGCTTCAAGAGAGGCAAGTATATACATTTACTTGTGATTAGTGTTAATCATTGTAGAAGTTCATGGAACTTCCATGATTTTGTGCATTTTCCATTGAGTTTGAGATTGTTTATGGATTGTATGAAATGGTTAATGAATGATTAGAAGTGTTGTTTGTGAATGGGATGATGTGTGAGGAGGGAACAGGAGGTTCCAATGCTATTGTAGGTTGTGGATGAGCAATGGAGAAATGGGGATGGAAGAAGAGAGAATGTATCAGATTTTCGGAGTTGGTACTCTGGACAGTTCGCTCGAGCGAACAGGGAGTTCGCTAGAGTGACCAAGGTTCTGTGACAGAGTGAACGTTCAAAATTTCAGAATTCTAGACAGTTCGCTCGAGCGAACTCCTAACGTTCTGTAAGACGTCTGCTCGAGCGAACCTAATACAGGTACAAACATTGATTGTAAGTGAAAATTTGGGCAATAAGTGGATTTTGGATTTTGCATGGATTTGGAGTACTTCTTGTGAGTATAAGTGCTCTTTAAATTAGTTTTAAGTCTAAACTTTCATGGGTGATAATTACAAGGACTATACAATGCACACATTAAATATATATAAATGTGATGTCCATCGAGAATAACACGTGCATTTGGAAACCAATGGTTACACCCAAATGGTTGCTTAGATTTGAGATAGAATTGAGTAGAACCATAAATGATTAGTAAATTCTCTCATTTTGTCGTATTTCACATCGTTGGGTCCCAATCTAGTGATATTGATATTACAGCTATTCACTTCTCTTGTTATGAAGAGAATTATTGAGATTGAATTGAATCCAGAAATTGATTGCTTATTAGAAAGCATTAACTCTTAAGTCTGACACTACCTAGCTATGGTAATAGAACTTTAAATAAGTTCAATAAATTAATAAATGAAATAAATGACTATTCCTACTGCAGTAGATGGATTTGGGGCGTTCCGCAGCTCCGTGATGATGCTAGTTGTCCTTGGCCCGGACACTAGTAAGTCCCACATATTCCGATCATATCTATGGGTATTGTCGTGACCCTGGACCGGGCTACCGAGGTCCTAATCTGGGATCGAGACTGAAGAGTGTGATGTAAACATTTATATATTTAATTTTCCACAGGTGTCCGCTGTGAGGATATCACAACAACATAGTACATTTCTTTTAATGCGGAAGCGTGTAGCAAATCAAATTGATAATTTCAAGTCTAGTCACAAGATAATAATACATGTATAAACCAAGTATCAAAATGAGCAATGAACATTAGTATTTTTCCAAAAGAAAAGTTAAAGTTTATACAAAAGATCATTTAGTTATATTCCCAAAAATAGAGGCCAATAAATGTCAATATAAACAAAATACCAATCCCCAAAAGAATGGTTAAAAGTTCCCAAAATGTTTCGTCTCTCAAAGCAATCAAATGTCTAAATGACGTTGTCAGCATGCCACTCAACTAGGTTTTGCGGTTCACTGACAGCCTCCTCAAACTCCGCCTCGGGATAGACAATGTCCGGACCTGAGTACCAAAGAGTGAGTCAAACACGATGGTTTGACAAATGGGTGAAGAGACATAACAATATAACAATGAATGAATTTACCTTCAAAAGCATTTAAAACCTGTTTAAATAACAATTTTCATAAAAGAGATAAATCATTTATTCAAATACAAGTATGCGTTGTAAAATATGTAAAGGTAACCAAGGAGATGAGAAACAAGCAAGATGACAACCACACAAAGCTAAGTCCTCTATCACCGAAGTGACAGAGCAATGTCAAGGCGTTGATCTCAGTCATACGAGGTGAGGAGAAACAACGAAATATATACATATACATATAATATACAGGACATGACCACGGTAGTGAACCAGGCATCGGGAACCACGGTAGCAATCCGGGGTATCGAGACAAGACCATGGTAATAACCGGGTAGCGGGATCCAAACTGCAGCTGGCGGGACAAGAGGGTGATCTCCAAGTCAGTGGATCAGACCAACAGGGTTATCCAAGCTTAGTGGTGCCGACTCATAGGTCAACTGACAAAATCAAAACATGTATAAAATACATTAAGTGCAAGTACATAAACAAGCGGGATGGGGGTGCTCAAAGTCACAACTGTCGTATTAATCCAGGCATGCATATCGGGACTAGCAAAATGCTACAATTTCAATTTCAATATTTTCGGGAGTGCATAAGGAATTCGGGAATAATGAAATACAAATGGACTTTCGAAATCTCAACACAAGTATCGGGTTCAAGATTTGTTTAAGGTGAATAGGGGTCCCATATGTCGATTTAATGACAACTTGGTACTCTTTGAGTTTGGGGACATTTCGGGCTCCTTATATACCTTAAGATTTTTAAAACTTCAAATGAAATCTTCGTGATGTGATTTCTTTCCTAAACGGATGTCAAATCATAAGAACAATTCTTCTCATTACAATAAGGCTCCCAACAAACCTCTCACAATCATATAAACATTTCATTTATGCTCCAAAAACAGTCTCAAGTGAACAGTACCCATCGCTCGAGCGGACTTGAGATTCGCTTGAGCAGTCAGCTCTATGGAATGGTTGTCTGGGTGGGTTCGCTCGAGTGAACTCATCCAGTATTAGGTTGGCTCGAGCGAAAGTTCGGTTCGCTCGAACTAACCACTCTCTAGAACGAGTTCTGGGAGGGTTCGCTCGAGCGACAAAGGGGTCCGCTCGAGAGAACGAGTTCTGGGAGGGTTCGATCGAGCGACAAAGGGGTCTGCTTGAGCGAACTATCCACTGGAATGACACGAACCTTTTTCTGGACACTTCGCTTAAGCGACCTGTCTAGTCCGCTCGAGTGAACTGTCCAGAAACTGATTCCGAGACAGTTCTTCTCCTCTCTCTTTCTTCCTTCTACAACCTCCTTTAAACACCAAATGAGGAGTTCCAAAACTCCATCCAAATCAACATCAAATCTCCTACAAAATCCATTCCATCTTCCTCCAACAATATCACATCCAAATACAAGGAAAGAAGGGAAGGAAACCACTACACACAAGAGTACATTTGGTAGGAAACAAGAGAAAATTGAATGCCATGAACCAATACATTTCTATGACAATAAATGCACTATCAAGGCTCTTTTAGGAGCATTCATTTCAAGTCAAACCAATAAATAAGCATGTATGGGAAAAACAATAAAATCAACCACATTTCTTATAAAACCATTGAAAACTCATAAAAATCAAATCATCCACTTGCCTTGGGTTCAAGCTAATCAATAACAAGCTCTAACACTCCTCTAAGCCAAGAATCCAAGCTATGAACAAAATCTAAAAAAAAAAAACAAACCCTAAATGGGTCAAAACAAGAAATAGAAAGGGAAACCTTACAATAATGAAAATGGAACATCTTTAAAGTCAAAGAAACACAAATCTAAGAGATGGGGAATGTTGCTTACTTGTAGGTTCTCCAAATGGGCAAGGAGAGCTCAAAGAGTATCTTGAAATGGAGGGTCTTCTCTAAAAATGGTATCAATGGAGAGCTATAGCGGTGAGGAAGAAGATGGTGATCTCAACCTCTCAATTTGTGCAAGATTAGTAATGGATTTGGTGATGGAAAGCAAGAGAATAAGGAAGAAAATGGAACCCTAGGTGAAGATTGGAGTTGAGCTAAAAAAGGGAAAGGGAAAGAGAGAGTTCTCTTTTTATAGAAAAGTGAGTTGGGTCACACCACTAGAATCCTTTATGGGCTAAAATCATGTTTATTGGGGCTTTGAACGAGTTTGACGAAGGAGAGAAAGGTAATCGTCGAAATATCTAGTTTTTCAAAAAGTATATGTTTCGCGGGTTTCGGGGATATCAAATTCTGGTACCGATTTAGTGTAAAATGACTGTTTTGCCCTCAATATTAGGAAAGTCGGGTTTCGGGATCTCGAACGGGCACGGGACCAACATAAAAGTTGTAGGGATTAATGAGATAAATAAAACGGCATTAAAACAATCAAACACAAGAACCTCAGATAATCCCCCAAGTAAACGCAAAATCATAAAGGAACCCCCAAAGGGCCCCACTAGTCACAAAGACACTCAAAATTCCCCAAAACCATATAAAGAATTTATTCTATTCCCCACTTAACCAAAATCCACTAATCACATTTAGAACTAAAACACAACTTAATTAACACTAATCGATGTCACTCGGGACGGGGTCTTACAGGTATTAATTGATGCCTTTCATTTGGAAGATGAATCATTCCTTTGAGGGAAGATGGTAAATTAAATAAAATGAAATGAATGAATGGAAGTCATGGTAGTGACCATCTTGTACATGTCTATTGATTAACTCTTAAGTTTACCTATTGTCATTGTAGGAATTATCTAGACTTGTCTAGAATGGTAATTGTTATAAAATAGATTTAATGAATTCAGTATATGTATTAACATGTGCTATTACAAGATCTGTCTATACATTGTTGAACCGTCGTGTTCACTAGTATTATTGATGGCATTATAAGCCCGATTGCCCTTGCCGGTCCAGCAGCGCCCCCGGTGGCAGCGGAGGAGACCGCTTCGGCTCCTCAAGGAGGACTAAATGAATGGATTGGTCGGGATACCATTTGATATGGGTATCCGAGTGCGAGGAAGAACCATAACGTTTTGAAAGTTATTTTGTATAATCATTTTGAAGTGTAATTAATTATTATTGCATGGTGTTTTTAATATGCACCAATTGACAAGCAAATGATGGAAATGATACATGTATAAGGACTTTATTTTTGTATACATGTAAATCGTGAATTGATATTGTCAAATATAATTGTTTCGGCAAAAATTGTGTATTTGACATGTTTATTGAGAATATTATCCCTTGTGGATTCCGTTTTAACTTCGGTTAATTCAGAGTTTACGGGTGTAAGTATGAGCTCACGGCTCGGGGTTATCGTAATTCGGGCCCGAGTCATGATGGTCTGAAACTATTTGAGGCAGGATCTGAGCCTAGGACTCAACTCAAGTTAATTTAGATTTAATTGTTGAGGTGCGCTAATTAAAATAGCTTACTCTCCCATTGTATATATATTATTTTGTTGGAAAAGTATATTCTTTATCAAATAAATTCATTCGTTTGGAGGGAATAAACTACTTAGTTAGGAATTTGAGTGTGTCAAATTCACATTTTTATTGTTTCAATAATTAAAAAAACAAAGCATTCTTTTGTTTCTGTTTGTAATATTGTTTATTTGATTATCAGTCAATGCATTATTAGTTAAGCTAGAAGTTTTTGAATGATTTTACTGGCTGTGTGAGGAGTTTAATTATACAAAAAATACAACTGCAATGCCTTCAATTAAAGGGCCATAGAGAAAATTGTGCAACAAAGTAAGAAAAAGATCTTCAAAAAGTCTACACTTTTTTTTTTTGGTGGTGCCCCCACCCAAGGGGATTGGGAGCTATGATAGCACCCAGACACGCGGAGAGAAAGCCTATGCAGGTGGGAAGAGGGCCTGCACTTAAGATGAAAATTCATGTGTTGGGAAATATTCACCTACAACTACGAGTCTATGAGACGTCTACATATAGCTTATATGCAATCCATTTGTAGAGCCCACTTGGATGAAAGTTTACCAATGCTAGGACAGATTGAAAGGTCTCCACATGAATAAGTGGGGTCCAAAAATTAGCCTCACCAGATTATCCTAACCCTTAATTTAACAACCTCAAGGTTTAATGGAATTTTAGCTGTTGATTTTCATGAGATCCAATTCAACAAGAGTGTAAATTGGGCCTGATGTCATATCATTCGGGCCTGATGTCATATCATAGAATGAAAACACAATCAAAAGTGCTGCATTGATGAAAGTTGGGCCCCATAGTGGTGTGTATTGCAGTTGTGGCTGCTCGTGGGAGAACATTTTCCATGCGGGGGAGATGTTAACTTTGACCTGGTAATCCTTATCAATATTACTAGATGTGTGTGAGGGGAAGGGCTCCTTCGGGTGTTGGAGTGACAGTTGTCACCTGACTACCAAGGTTCGAACCCTTGGTACACTGCTTCTTTCTGTGTGCACGGGCTTTATCTTGGGCTCCAGACTCTTTGGTTGGGTTAAAAAAAAAAGTGTGCGGGGTATAAATATACAAATTATACAACTGTAATGTCTTTGGTTAAAGGGATATGAAGAAAATTGTGTAACAAAATAAGGGAAATATCTTCAAATAGTTTACACTTAAATTGGAGATTCTAGTGTCATGTTAACTTTGACCTAATCATACTTCTTTAGATGGGATCCGGATCACCTGCCCTGTTTGGTCCAATCATGGGGTGCCACATGGGGAAAGGAAATTTTTTAAGGAGATATAATTTTTTTAGGAGAAGGGATATGGCATCTCTCCCATGTGGCATCTCCTGATTGGTCCAAACAGGGGATCCATTTTCATTTACATGGCAATGCCCATAATGAATTGATGACGGTTCACTGCATCACAAAATACATCTAACAAGCAACTGAGTTCTAAGGATCCAAACGTGGCTTTTATGGTTGGAATAGTTCCGCGTTCATTTTCAGGCCAATGAGCCTTGGGTTTATGGGCTGATTTGATCTACATAGTAACAATTAAGGCCTCTTGCTTAGCATGGAATTGAATTCCTAAGTATTCGTGAAAAGATTGGCTACAAATTGGAATATTAACAAGGTTTGGGTGATAAGAGAGAGGAGTAAATCAGATGTGACTTTCCTATAAGGCGATCGTTGCGCATTTATTTGATAGCCATTCCGAGTCTTATCTTTGTTTCTTACATCCAAGGGAGTTTATTTGAAAGCCATTTTTGGGGTTTTATTCAATTTTAGCCACTTCTAGAACTCATTTCTTAGAATTCCTAGGAAATTCAGTTTCATAGACAAAAGGGTTCCAAAGCAAGTGCATGAACCAAATTATAGCTAATTATTCCACCCTGGCTAACTTTACCTAGAAACCACCCAACTGGTGTATGTTCCAATCCATCCATTTAAGGGCCTGCAGCAGATGAAAGTTAAAGTAGATTTTTTTAATCAGTGTATTCTGGGCTACAGCCATGAACCAACCCAAATGCCCCAATTATCAAACATCATGATAATGACATTAACTTCTGTTATATAAAATTAATTCAAATCTTGGGCTGAACGTGCTATTCTTCTATTCATCAAATACAAAGATAAGTTGGATCCAACTCAATGACGAAAATAATACTTTATCCATCAACCACAATTTTCTTAGACGAATTCTAGAGTTAAATGACCACATATGGGGGGGCCACAGTTTCTTGATTCACTCAAATGTGCACACAAGAACCATGACAATGGCATTTGATGGCAAAATCTCCACATGACTATAATTCTAATGCCACAATTTTTGAGAGGCGTGTGAGTGTGAGTGTGAATGCGTAAATTCAAATTCTAAAATATATATGAAAAAACACCCAAATAAGTAAGAGAAGATGTTGAGGTTAACGTTCACCCTCGCTCCTGAGTGGTCATAATTGTGGTCGAGCCCTCACCCTCACTTTAAAATTATTGTGGTGTCGTTTCCTATCACCAATTGATTTTGAGATAAGTGGTAGTTCAATGGGGTATAAGATCTTACAAGTGGTCAAGGGACATGCATTTTGCGAGTTTGTAGCATGAGTCATGGTGGGTGTGCCATTGAGGAAGGAATTGTTGGAGATGTGCCGTTTTCTATCACCAACTAATTTTGAAATAAGTGGTAGTATAATAGTGTGTAAGATCCTACAGAAAACTTTCACTACATCATATGATGACGAGGTATGCGAAAGAAAGAAAAAGAAAACGAAAAGATGATGAGCTCTTCAACTCTATAAATCCTCTCGTCTGGAATGATAGAGATGTTACAGAAACAATTCTTGTATTGACATTGGAGCCAAAACGAAGAGACTTCACCAACCACAAGTTAAAGAATTCACTTTTTCACTTTCCGCTACCAAATGAAGAATTCTCTTTTCCACTTGTCGTCCATATACATGTTATATGGAATTCAATTGACTTGGAATAAGGTTAGTTTACTCACTCCTATTACCTGAACTCTATTAGACAGTGATTGGTCCTTACCTACTCCATTTGAGATGCCAATTGCCGGACATAATTAAGTCAAAAGCCACCCAGATACCATGTCCTCCATTGGTGCCCACAGGACTTACAACCAATAACCCACACAATGCATTCCACAAGCGAAAAGGAATCGTGCTTGGGTCATTCCTAACCATCGAGAAGGTCTTCATTCTATAGAGAGAGAGACTTCAAGGTTGACCTCTCACGCAAAGGGCCCACTGGCTGATCTCGATCATCCATCAAGAGCCAATAATATGTGTGGTCACTATAATAAACTGCACTTTTAACAACATTTTTAGCGGCCTTTTCATAAATTCGTCGGTACTGTTTACCAACGTATAATACTTCGCCAGTAAAAGTCGTATTTTTACCGATGCTTTTTAGAAAACTTCGGTAAAAGATTAATTTTAGAATTAACTTATTTTCTATGAAAAGATTAATTTTTTATTTTTCTTTTGTTCTTTTTGCTGACAAAAAGAGAACGTTGGTAAAAATATTTTATTTTTCTTCTTGCCGATGAAAAAAACGTCGGTAAAAGTTATATTCAATATTTGGAAAAGTAAAATAAATTTACCGACGTTTTAAAAACGTCAGCAAAAGTAAAATAATCGTTGGTAAAAATCGGATTTTGCGGTCGAAAATAGATTTCGTCGGTAAAGTGTTTTGTCCATGACTTTTTACTTACGTCTGGTCGACGAAAAAGAATTTTACCGACGTTTAGTTAGCTTTTGGCGACGAAAAAATACGTCGCTGAATGTGCAAACTGTTGCAGTAGTGGGACCGAATTATGAAGAACTGCTCATTTTGTGGGTCATCATCAGGCAACTACTAGTATGTATTATATCATCCAATCAAGGTGAGGGTGATAAAAGGAAGGATGGGATCCTATGGTCCTTGTTTTTCCAACAGAGAGATGGGCCCCACTGCCAGTGCAATTCCATCAAGAGCCAGTAGCATGTGTGGTGGGACTGAATTCGGAAGAACTCCTCATTTTGTGGGTCATCATCAGGCAACTATACTAGTATGTATTATCATCCAATCAAGGTGAGGGTGATAAAAGGAAGGATGAGTTCCTATGGTCCTTGTTTTTCCAGCAGAGAGGTGGGCCCCACTGCCAGTGCAATTCCATGGAAAGTGAGTAATTTTCCCCAACATTCAGCCTTGCGGACGCAGCTTTACTCAAAAGAGGGTGGTAACTTTTGCAGCTTTAAATAGATAGAAACAACATATAGGGCTGTACAAAAAATTCGGTATTACCGTAAAATTGAATCGAACCGACCGAACCGGGCGGTTCGGATTGGTTTATAGTGGATCGGTTCGGTTAACGGTTTGAAAATCATAAAAACCGCTTACATTGGTCGGTTATTGGTTTGAACCCACGGTTAATTGCTTAAACCGGACTGACTGTATGCGGCAACTTAAATATTTTTTTTTTACTATTTTAGCCTTAGGGTTTCGTTTTTTATTTCTTTCATAGTTAGAGTCGACAACTCCATTCTCACATAAACTCAATTGTCAACACTACTTTATAGGGTATCATGTGGAATGAATGTTTCACTGCAAGCTGGTTAATTTTTTTTTTTTTTTTGTGTGCTTGTGTTTAGTCCAAACTCTTTTTTTGGAGTAGAATTATTTTTGATATGCGTTTAGTCCAGTATAAATTGTTGGATTTTTATGATTGCACCAAACATTGGAACAAATGCAAAGGACGGGGTATCATCATTTTGAAATTTTCAATGTCTAATTTTCAAAAAAATAAATAAATAAAAAACAACGGTTTAACTGACCGAACCGAACCGTTTGGTTGGTTTGGTTCGGTTTAAGCCCTCTCCATCGGTCGGATCGGATCGGTTAATTAAAAAACCGACAAATTCGGTTTGTCGTTTTAGTTATTGATTTTAGTGTTAAATCGATCCGAACCGCCCATGTGCAGCACTAACAACACATCCCCTATCAGCATTTCTTGGACAAGTACTTTAATATTTTTATCGATGACTTGTGGTTTTCCTGCATGTTACTGCTATGGTAACAGATTCTTTCCAAAATAGAAGCACGATTCTATACCTAACATTAAGCCCTTGTCTCGTTCCAACAATGGATATTGTTTATCTGCTGCTTTTAGATATACAAAGTGCAGATATATGTCTCTCTAAAGCTTTTTAAAATAGATAGACTCTGGCAGTTTGTGAAGCCTACTGGCTGAGGACTTTGAAATTTATCCATTTAAAAAAAATTAGGTCAATTGTGTAATCTCAACAGTCAAATGTAAGGATAACGGTTCATTACGGGAGTAGTAATTAAGGAGTGACCGATCTCACCTGAAGTGTCCACCTCTTCTCTTGGGTCCCAACCCTTTTGGTGGGGGTAAAAAAAAAAAAAGTTCAAATGTAAGACCATGAAATGGATGGACAACAACGAAAAACTTCATACATTATAATCATATTATTTTATTGAGAATTATCTCTCTTATTTATTTAGTACAATAATGAGATAAATAAGAAAAAACTTAACCTCATCATACTAATCTAATCTAATAATAATAACAAGAGATTATCTCTCAATTTGGCCTTACCACACTAATCATAGCGAAAGTCCACTTTTGTCCCTGGGATCCAGTGGTCCTCATGGGGGATCGGGCTAGAAATCGGTCCCCCCATTAAGTCCACATAGCACCACTGCTGATCATAATATTAATGACAATATTCTAAAAGATCTATGGATAGTTAACAATCACAGCCTTTCATACCTGCATTTTATATCAAACAAGAAAGGATAATTTATGCTTTGACCATCTATTTATTGGTCTTATCAGAGAGATTCTAGCATCTCATAGATTTATTTTTCTGCATATTGCTAGATTTAGAAGGAAAGTAAGTTAAATGACTTATATGTTACCATCATTTATATGTTTCAATGGTAGAGGCTCTTCGTTGCAACCTAGAGGTATCGAAAGTAGAGGCTCCACGTGACGACTTGGTGGTGTCCAGGCTTTCGAGTGGTAGCGGCTTTGGATACAAAAAAATTGGTGTCTATTATGAAATATTAAGTGGTGTTGGGAGTTTGGAGCTATCAAAGCCCCACAAAGTGCGGTTGTGGTGGTGGATTTCCCTTGTTAGGATCAACTCCGGGACCACCACTACAAAAGTTGTAGAAGATCAGAGCCCTGTTGGCTGCTCTCTTACAGTTCACTGGCTCAGGTAGCTACTGTAGATGTTCTTATTTGGGTGTGTTATTAGTTACCTGTTTTTTATCACTACTTGACCCTTTCCAACAAAGGAGTGGTACAGTGCATGGTTCTAATTAATAATTGCAGATCTCATAGTTAGTGTCCACAAAGATAGATTATCTAAGCAGTAAGCACCCAATACATTACGTTATAGATTATCTAAGCACTTTATACAATATGTCATATGAGGCTAAGGCATCTTTAGGAGACTTCAGAATCTGTTCTAAATCTGAAAGCGAGAGATTTTGGCGGCTTTGGTTGACCCTTCTCATGTCTCTCTATTCTTCTTTAAATTTCTCTTCATAAATCATTTTCAATTTTTGTTTTTTTATAAAGCTTTTTGATTCTTCTGTTTCACTTGTCCCTTTGTTTGTCTTGCTTCTTGATTCCCTTACCAAAATATGCCATCTCAGATCTTGTTAACTTCTGCTATTTTCTGTAATCTTTCCTCAAATTCGTTGGTGAATGGATTTGATGAGTTCGAGCGATACCCAGAAGCGGATTTTCATAGAAATGTAAGTCCTTCCAGAACTTTTTGTGAAGTTTTTCTTTAGATTTATACAAGGATCTGCTGCATAGCTCTGTTTTCTACATTGACTTCTTCTGGGGTTTTGTTAGATCTTGTAAAGGTGACATTTTTAATGTTGCTGATGAAATCTGCTTACTGATTAAACATACCCATGAAGAGATTTTGTTATTAATGCTAGTTTTGAGATATACCCATGAAGTGATTTTTGTTTATGGATGTATAGAATCTTTGTTTCTTTCATTCTATTTTGTTCACAATATCTATCTGGAATCTGTTTTTGGTGAAGCAAGCAACCTCAGGTCTTCTAAAGGCTGTATTCGTCTGCTGTTTTGATGAAACTGGCTAATGATTCTATGACTTCTCCAGGTTTATATGATCCCTATGAAGAGATTTGTGTAATTATATAAAGTTCGTTTGGGGTGTTCTCCAAAGATATATCTGTTCTGCGAGAGAATGGCTCCATTTCAGAAATGTAATTGCTCATGGACGTTGATCGGCACCGTTGCTTCTCTTCTTGTACTAGTTTCTCTAGTTCATATGTTCTTTTACCCTTTAGTGCCTTCTTCTCTCGATTACTTTGGTGCACCACAAGCTCAGAATTCTTGCTACCCAGTTAATGGGTCTATTCAGGGGGATGATTTGGCTGGAAATGTACAGCTAGGTCTTGATTTAGACACTCGGTTTCCATCCGACTCTCATGGGGCAGTGATTTACCGGGGCGCACCTTGGAAGGCTGAGATTGGGCGATGGTTTGCTGGTTGCGATTCGATCACTGCGACAGTGGGTGTTGTTGAGGTAAGATGTGGTATTGTGTAGGACTCAATTATTATTATTATTTTGGTTGTTAGGGATGATTTTTGCATCTTGCAGACATGATTCATTTATATTTTCTTTTCGATTAAGACTTGCGAATATAAGAATTTGTGTACTCTGGTGCTGTATAATCTTCTCTAACAAGATTATGGTCCATTTGTTAGCCCACACATCCACACTGCAAGTGATTGAGCTTAGTGTTAAAATGAAAACCACATTAGTTCTGGGCTAATTCTGGGTTAATTTTGTTTATGGTGACAAAATGGCATTTGATAGGTGAACAAAACATCCCAGTTTCCTCTATCTCAATGCTTCATTACATTCAGATGGAGCTTTGATTTGTTTATGGTGACAAATTGGAAACAGCAGTAGTTATTATTGTTGTTATCTTCATATTTCACCTCGATGATCCAAGAAAAACAGTGTTTCTTTTCTTTTTTTCTTTTGTTATATCGTGGATCCTTTTTCTTTTATGCTTATGCTGTGCATTTTTATATATTTGTCTTATTTTTCCAGAAAATAGGTGGTAAGAACTGCAAGAATGATTGTAGTGGTCAAGGCATTTGCAACAGGGACTTAGGGCAGTGCAGATGCTTTCATGGATATGCTGGTCAGTGACATTTACCTGCTGTTCAGTTCCATTTTTTTTTTTTATATTTTTGGAAAGTAATGATTGTATATGCCATTTGCATAATATCACTAAGGTAGCAACTCCCTGGGAAGATCTCCTATCTTTCCATGATCTTGACCGTGCAAAATACTGGTAATTTGAAATCTACCATAGTCAGCAGTTAGAAAGCTATCATAACTCATAATGCATAAAACATTATTATTTTCTTTGAAGTCTTTTCTTTTGAGTGGGTAAGGATGAATGTGCTCACAACTTGTGGATATATGTACTACGTTCCTTTTATTTGTTCAGTGAAATTCTAAGGTACAGATCAAATTGCATCGACACACTCAGCATTAAAAAAAAAAAAAAAACCACCCAGGACTCGACAATTGAGAAAAGAACTCCAGTGGTAGCTTTTTAATTGTGAATTCTTCTTTCCTCCAAAGGAGAAGATATCAATGATCAGCAAGGAGTCCTGTTAAATGATCATATTTCATATTTGTCACTATATAATTGTAACGATACTCTAGCCATTGACAACCATACCTTGGTATCTCTGCGCTGGAAACATACCTGTCTATGAAATAGTATACCTTCATTTCCTCTTTGAAAACATCCACACTTGGTGCGAAGATCATAAGCTTGCATATCTAAATCACTTTTTACATGGTTGAAGATTCAAGGAAGATAAAAGTAATGCATGCACTAGGATGTGAAATCATTTCTTGAAGAAAAATAAATGGATATCATTGTCGCCGTTGTCGTCGTCGTCGTCATCATCATCATCATCATCGATATATACCAGATAAAAGTCATTTAAAAAAAGCATAATTGTCCTGGCGTAAAAAAAATGTTTATCAGTGCCAGTTAAAATTATACAGTTCCATATAATTGAGTAATTACATAAACTCAAACAGCGATATTCTTATCTCGTCACTGAAAATAACTAGTAAAATAAGTTTGTGGCCATCCATTCAACTTTCTCTCTGCCTGTTTTCTTTCCTCATACTTTTGTTTCTATTTTGATGGCCGTCATTTATTTCTAAATGAAACTTATATCTATTGTCTTCTATTTGTGATGTAATCAACTCGTCGTTAAACATGATGCTAATAAAACATGTTGACTTAATAGGAGAAAGCTGCTCTGAGAAATTGCAATTGGACTGCAATTTTCCAGTATCTCCAGAGCAACCATATGGGCCTTGGGTTGTTTCAATTTGCTCTGCTCAGTGTGATACAACTAGAGCAATGTGCTTTTGTGGGGAAGGAACAAAATATCCAAATCGTCCTGTGGCTGAGGCGTGCGGCTTTCAGTTCAAGTAAGAATAATTTTTGCATGTTTGAATGTGCTCCAAAGTTCAAACTAATAATTAGCTTGAATATTTGGCATGATGTGTGGTCATCCATTTTGCTGTGCATAAGAGCCAATGCAGAAATAGGAAATCCACAGATGGGATGATGCTTTTCATTTTCCCATATCCCAGTGCATGTCAGTATCAGCAATCACACTGGTAGTGTGATATGGGCATAAAAAAGCAGATCAAGGGTACAACACCTGCACGTGGTTTCGAATTTTTGCACCTCATCCAATACATATTGGAATAAAAAACCACTTGTTCTACCGACATATATGTATGTGTGTATGTATTTAGTTAGTTACTTGGGAATTGGGATACACCCAACCTCACCTTTACTGTCAGAAGATTGACCTTTTCAACCAAATTCATATTATGAGATCTCTGTAGTTCCTCTAAAGAAAAATGATTTCCAAAGCATGTCTCTTATAGATTACCATCTGAACCTGGAGCTCCAAAGCTGAGTGATTGGACAAAAGCTGATCCAGATATTTTCACTATAAATGGTAGCAAGCCCGGATGGTGTAATGTGGATCCAAAAGAAGCATATGCTTCCAAGGTGCGATTCAAAGAGGAATGTGATTGTAAATATGATTGTCTTTGGGGCCAATTCTGTGAGATACCTACATTATGCAGTTGTCTCAACCAGTGCTCAGGGAATGGATATTGTCGTGGTGGATTTTGTCAGGTGATGATGAGAACCCTCATGCTTTCTACATGCTGCAGTATTTCCCAAGATAGTTCTTCTCTATTTTTTAAAGAGCTGGACTCCAATGCTTGTCTTCCACATAGCAAAAGTTTGCAGCAACTGATGTTACTGATCCACCATACACATGGCAGATGTGCATACCAATCCAATCTGTCCAATTCATGGTCCTATTTATGATGCATTATAGTTTAGAAATATTCTGTTTGGATATGCCTAATCATCCAATTAATGGCTAATTGTTGTCAGATGGATATTGTAATTAAAGTCAGTGGACTTTGAACCACTGGTAAAATCTGATGGTTAGGGGTTTGTCCAACCAACAAGATTTTAGGCTTTACTAAAACCACAGTGGCTTGCAAGATTTACATGGTGTAGGATGCATGAATGCCACACATATGGTGGATTAATTGTCTATAGTTTTCCTTGATTCAGGAGAAATTTCTCTTATTTGTTCATTAGGTGCCAGTGTTTTATATGCTTTTTCATGTTTTCAATCTGGAATATTCTTGGTTTTGTTAAGCCTAATATGTTGATTCTAGCCTACCTAGCATATACATGCAGAACGACATGCGAATGTGGACATGCGTGTCAGATCAGATCCAAGCATTCCATAAGCTCTCAATCATATATATATATATATATATATATATATATTGGCTTACAAATTGAGTCCAACCTTTCATCAACTGGGTTTCAATTTATGAAAACAAATTGGATGCTATGAAAGAGCTTGGCTAATATTTCACATTCAAATTTCAATTAGCACTGGCACTCATGATGCTCTGATGACTGCGTCGGTTTTACTAGCATGTCAGATTTGGCCATCGATGATAGGCTGGAATCTACTTGTGTAGGTTTTAAAAAAAAACATGACCAAATTGAAGTGGAATATATTTGATGGACCATTGATATGCAAAGTTTTTGTGATCTTTTTTCTTTTTACGTGACATTTTCTGACTAAATTTGGATTCCCGTATCTCAGTGCAACACTGGCTGGTATGGAATAGACTGCAGTATCCCATCTGTTTTGTCATCTATACGAGAATGGCCTCGATGGCTTCGACCTGCTACAGTTGATGTGCCTGATAGCACAGGTCTTACTGATGGTCTTCTCAATGTTAATGCTCTTGTGAAAAGGAAAAGGCCTCTTATATATGTGTATGATTTACCTCCGGAATTCAACAGTCACCTCCTTGAGGTCAGATTCAGCGTTGTTTCTTAATGCATTATATTACTAGCACAATACTCCAAATGGTTGAGCACCATCCTTTTTTTGCCATACTATATTGCAGGGCCGACATTTCAAGTTTCAATGTGTAAACCGAATCTATTCTGATCAGAATGCAACATTGTGGACGGAGCAGCTGTATGGCTCACAGGTTTTATTTCGGCTAGATTTTTGGACAGAATGTCTTCATAATAATTTTTAGAAGATTTACTCCTGCACTTTTTTTTTTAATTTTTTATAACAATTTACTCCTGCACTTTAGCAATTCATTTTGGTGCACTTTGGGCAGAAGGTTCCATTATCCAGTGCATTGATCTGGACTTCAATGTGGATGGAGGACAGCTAAAATCTCTTAACTGGAAGATCCTGACCCTTTGGCTTTTATTCATTTTCTGGGCCAACGCTGTAGTCTCTTTTTAACCATGTAGCCAACAAGTAAGGCAGCTAGGATCTTGTTATTTGGGACTACGTCAAATCATTCCCCATAGGTTCCGTCAGATCAATCTGAATCTGGATTGGATTATGGGACCATGCGCTCATGTTAGCCAATCAAACTATACATTTGATATGGCACATGACCCTATAAAACTCTCAACTACCAACTCAGCCCATAAATTCACTTTTTGATGCCCTCTTTTGCAGATGGCACTCTATGAGAGCATCCTGGCTAGTCCTTATCGGACATTAAATGGTGAAGAAGCAGACTATTTCTATGTTCCAGTGCTTGATGCGTGCCTTATAACTCGTGCAGATGATGCACCCCACTTGAGCTGGCGTGTATGAATCCCATAGCTTTTATATCTAGACATGTTATCATAAACCGTCACTTTCTCACTTGGAAGGCTTGTTGCTTTTAAAAGATAAGGAAACAAACAGATCTATGATTGCATCGATTGCCTGGCACGAAAAACTGTATGCATGGGATCAATCCTTTGAGGAGTCAAGAAATCAAAATGCTCATACAAAGTTAAAGGGACCCATCTTGAATGAGGGATGCCCTAGAAGGCATATCTTGTTGGTTGATATAACCGCTTTTAGTGTGTCTATAGTTTATGTGCAACTCACCAATTGGATGGCTAGGATCATCCAATGGTGGAGATGAATGACAGTTTGTGATGGTTCCCATTGGATGAAGGCATTAATGAGTAATAGGTTGGTCCCACCTGTTCCTCGTTAACATAGAAACACTTTTTTGATTGATTAACATCATATATCACCTCTTGCGTGCTACATGAAGACTAAAAAGCTGCATAAATGTTCTACTTCATATTTCAGGAACACATGAGTCTGAGGAGTGCCCAAACTCTTCACTTATACAGGAAGGCATATGACCATATTGTCCAAGAATATCCGTATTGGAATCGCTCATCAGGAAGAGACCACATTTGGGTATGATGTGCAGATGGCCTTTATTGATTGCCAACGAGCATAAGAACAGTATCAGTAATTTTTATTTGTGTGGACTCATATCTAACATTCTAATTGTGTTCCCTCTATCTGAAGGCAGTTTTTTTCATGGGATGAAGGTGCTTGTTATGCTCCAAAAGAGATATGGAATAGCATGATGTTGGTTCATTGGGGAAATACAAATTCAAAACACAATCACTCAACAACAGCATATTGGGCTGACAATTGGGACCGTATTCCTTCTGATGAAAGGGGAAACCATTCATGTTTTGAACCAGAAAAGGATATCGTGCTTCCTGCTTGGAAAAGGCCTGACCCGGGTTCCTTAAAATTGAAACTGTGGTCGAGGTACTCTGGAAAACTACTACTATATTGTACACTTTATTTTCCAAGAATTGTTCATGTTAATGCCACGTTTGGAGTTGAAATTGAGTGATTTCAAGGTTATGGTTTTGTTGGGAGAAACCTGCATATTGAAAGTCTCTTCCAGATGTACCAGCTCGGGGTTGCACCAAATTTGAGATTATGAGCAGCTATTTCCATGGCTATGAATAATGATTAAACTAATTGCGTCTTATTTGCAGACCGCGTGAGGAACGTAAAAGGCTATTCTATTTTAATGGCAATTTAGGACCTGCCTATGCGAATGGAAGACCTGAAGATACGTATGTATTTAAGCTGCATTGCATGTGCAAAAAATATTTACATAAAAATGTTTGCATTTTTAACCAAGTGATAAAACTCATGTTGCTTGAGGCATTGCAGGTACAGTATGGGTATCAGGCAAAAACTTGCAAAAGAATTTGGCTCAAGCCCTGACAAAGAAGGCAACCTTGGTAGGCAATATGCAGAGGATGTAACTGTAACTTTGGAACGCTCTTCCAATTATTTTGATGACTTAGCAAGCTCTATATTCTGTGGGGTTTTTCCTGGAGATGGTTGGAGTGGTCGCATGGAAGATAGTGTGTTGCAAGGGTGTATTCCTGTGGTCATTCAGGTAAGGATTCCATCACATGCTCTAACAAATGTTTTTTTTTTTTTTTTCTTGTTGTTGTTGTTGTGGTTGTGGAATTATAATTCTGTCACCAATGTAAGCAAGATGCATAAGTTAGGAGGCTAGCTCGTGGGGCTTCTGGGTCCAACCATTTTGTGACTTGACTCCCTTTTGGTCCTATTTTCACGGCCAAGGTGAAAGTGAAACCTTGCATGAACTTTAGGTCCAAGTAATCAATGAAATGATCATGGGGTGGATTGAGAACCCTGGCATGTTCGTCAATCAACTTATGAAAAGGCAGACTCGTCAGATGGGGTGCATAGAGAAGCTTCTGTTTCCGATCCCATTTTTTTAGTTATATTTAATTGTTTACAGTTTGATCTCTTGGTGTATGGGCTGGGTATACTTACACCTTTGCCCTTTCTCCTTTGTGGTTTTTAGCTTATTTGGGCAATCCTTGTTTCTTGCCTTTTTAATGAAGAAAAGGGGAAAAAATAAATAATGGAACAGTCCTGGGCCTAGATTGACAACCTTTCTCTGTAAAACCCTGGTCGAATATGTGAAATCCATTATGAATATCATGTGCCAAATCTAGTTGAGCCTATACCATGGGCCAGACTAGAACTCTATATCGAAGTTTGTGAGGACCCTGCCAAACAAAAAGGATCCTTGAATCTCTCACACTCATGATCACAGTATGTGGTGCAATATTATACTTAGGAATTTTGTTGAAAAAAAATCTTTTATTCCACTAGCATGGTATTGTCATAAAATTTAGATTTCTTCGATGCTGCCATTTGTTGCAGGATGGGATCTTCCTTCCATATGAGAATGTGCTTAACTATGACAGCTTTGCAGTTCGTATTTCAGAGGATCAGATTCCAGACTTGATAAAAATTCTTCGGGTAATCATTTCCTTTAGTTTATTAGTGGAAATAAGCATTTTGGTTTGGAGCTGTTGATGATGCAGTTGCTCTTGTTTCTTGTAGGCATTTAATGAGACAGAAATTGAATTCATGCTAGCAAATGTCCGCAAGATCTGGCAAAGGTTCCTATATTGTGATTCTGTTGTGCTTGAGGCTGATAGGCAGAAGAGCCTCTCTGGACGTGTTGATGATTGGGCTATGGAGTTCTTAAAACTTGGGGATGATGATGTGTTTGCCACATTTATACAGGTACCTCCAGGAACCACTCAGTCCTACAGTACATTGTTTTTTAATTTTACTGAAACTAAATATATTAGCACTGGTAAACAGAAATCCACATTGAATGTTAAGCATGACTATAATGCCTCTAAAATAACCAAAATACTGAAGATTTTCCGTCTAAAAATGCTCATCAACTCCAGATGATTTTGAGGACAGCTAGCTTTTATCCTTACATGCCCTGAACCCATTATATTATGGGAGAGGTTAGGTTGTCGAATTCCATGTGTCAGAAATTCTAAGGTCCCATGGGGCCTCAATTGATATAGGACATGTTCCTCTGTTGCCAAATGGTACAGATGTCACATGTAGCCTTCAATTTGGAGTGTTAAGACCACTGTAGGTTTTAGTCCAACAGGTTGCCTTTGAAGTCTTTGGGCACATGCACTATCCAATCGCTCAAATTCATATCAATCAGGTCACCTGTTTTCAGTCTTTTTTTTTCCTTCTCTGTGGTGGTACATGAAGATCAGGCTGGACTGCTCTCTCTCCCTCCCTCCCTAGTAGGTAAGATGATTCAAACCAGCGACCTCATAGTTGTGCATGTTTGTGTTTAGAAGATGAATCAACTGAATCAAATTATTAGTGTAGCTTGTTTTCTAATTACATTCGTCATCATCTTGTTGAGCCCCACTCTTTGTTTTTTAAAGGTTTTGCACTACAAATTACACAATGATCCTTGGAGGCGACAGCTTGATTTGCAGAAAAAGGAGTTCGGATTACCACAAGCATGCTTGAGAACTAATTAAACAGTTGTAAATGCAGAAAACATTTTTGTAAAAGGGGACGTTTTGAGGTAGGAGGCTGCAGATGCTTCTTGTAACAGCTCATTACATCCTTGCACTAAGTTCATTCTTTCCCCCCAAAAGCAAGAGGGGAAATACTCAATATTTACTCAATAAATGGAATGTAGAAATTTGCCAGCATGTTGTCTATCTGCAAAACTAGATGCCCATGGATGAGTTAATTGTTTGAAAGATCCTCTGAATTGACCTTAGGCCTCTAAATGGTACTTATTGAAGCGCCTTTATACATTCTATTATTTATTTAAAGCTATAGATTTTTAGAGACACAAGTAAATTGGCAGATACTATGACCATGAAAAGATCTTACTGATTATAAATACCTGACAGCACGTGGGTGTGGGATTGTGGGGGATAATTTTCTACTAGCACACCACTTACAGGTCATATGCAGCCCAGCTCATGAGACCCACCAAGACAGATTCCTACCAGTTTGGTTTTTTTGGGGGGTGCGGGGTCGTTGTGTGGAAGAAGGGTATTATCATGGATTAGTCAAAATGCCTGCCTCACCAATTTACCGTAACCATTTAATGGTCTCTCTTTTATTATTATTCCTTGCAGAGTTTAACAGTCTCTTAGTTTTACGTTTTCCTCTTAGATTCAATCCTACAGTGAGCAAAGATAAAATAAGTTTCATATTGTGCAAGTGCCAACTCATATGAAGCAGGTAGAATGATCAAATGTATGCCCAAGTGGGCCCCATGGAGCTGGACCCCATTTGAAAAACAATGTTCTCAGGAGAAAATCTCCCAACAGTTATTATACCTGGATGCTTCAAAAATTGGCAATGTATCCGTGTCATGTTGCATCTGATACTTGGTTTTTACAGATAGAATTTGTCCCCTATATATCCATGGTATGTCCCTGACATAGACATTAATCCATGCCATATCAGGGCATCATAGCTTATGCAAATGCTGACCCATAAGCAGAAATATAATCTGCCAAGTTTTTGTTTATTGCTACGTGAAATGTTCCAGTTATTGATTTGGGAAAGGTGAAAAAGTGCAATCTTAAATAATACTATTTGCACACTTTATATCTGCCTCCAAACACTGAAATGAATGGCTTTCCATTTCCGAGAAGCATCCATATGCACCCTAAAACAAAACCAGTGTAATCATATTTAGGCTGATGTAGCTCTGCTGTATATTATATTGGGTATGTTTACTTGTTTCCAATTTTTTTTTTTTGCAGAAAGAGGGGTAAATGGTTAATGTGTGGGTAATAGAACCTTGATATGGTTAAATTGTATGGTGGATGGTCAACTTTTTTTCTGCTGAAAATAGATAATCACCCTCCTCTCCCTATCTATGTGAAATTGGGCCCATTTATATTCCTCCCTCTTTATGGTTATTATGCTGTGCAGCCATTGAAAAATCTTGATTGAATCAGAATGGACTCCATATTGACACTTTCCACTGCAAAAGCTTACCTCGATCCATAAAATAAGAAACAGTTCAAGGACAAGGTTTCTCAACACTTCTCCACAGCAAACTGCACAAAATGAACATACATCAAACAGGCCCATAATTTTATCCTCAGTTCAAAAATCATTGCATAGATATTGTAGATCAAGGGAAAAGATTATAAACAGTCGAATGCAAAAGGATGGGATTGTTTTTTTTCACTCTGCATTGTAAAATGTACAATAGAGACACTGCCGGTATAAGAGACATATCAGCAATTAGCCAATCATGAATAGCTGAAGGAGAAAGGAAAACACAGAAAAGCTGCAAATTTCAACTGATAAAAAAATTGACTTCCAATTCGTTGCTCAGCTGATGAATCAACCACCTCAATTCCTTCCTGGGAGCGAACTCTTCAATTTTTTTGAAAATAAATTAAAGCTTCCAAGGTCTTGGCAGCCACCCTGTGGATCCAAAGAATCACATTAGCTGAATCACTCTCAACAATCAATTTTCCTGAGTGTCAGCACCAAAAACTCTCGATGCTTCCCTGCTCACCAACTGGCTCCATTTAGGTCTTTGATCCTCACTGAACCCAAAAAGGATGCAAGCACGCTATTCCAAGTGCTCCATCCATACCAGCTAAGCCCAGAACCCTTGCTTCTGTATCTACATCAATTTTAGAAGTGTTAATCTGGAGCTTCTCAAGTCATCTGGTTCTTTCTCTTTACCTTCCTACCATGAGAGAATGAGTGCAACCTTTTCAATTGACAAAGGAATCATGAATCCCTAAGTTTACACTTTCTTTCTTGTCTAAAGCGCATATAGCATCTCTTGCAATAGTAATATCTATCAACTCTGCCATGGATCTTTCTTTCTTGTTAAATACATGACTGTTTTTATTCTTCCAAATAGACCACCAGAGAGACATAAGTAATTTCCAAATGTTTTGGCCCCTGCTACTGAATGGAGCACTCCCCAAGATACCACCACTCATCCAAGCATCTCAGGGAAGCACCAAGTCGTTCCGCATAATTCAAGGGAGTGAAAGAAGATACTGCTGGAAACAAGAAAAGATAGATCTCCCACTAACTTGCATGGACAACAACAAGATAACAAATCTCAAAAGATTTACCAGTAATCTCCACATGTGCACGACCCTCCCTCAAAATGGTGAAATCTATACAGATCTCTAATTATTATTCTTCTACCGCAATTTTTAGATGCTAGCTTTGCAAAACAATGGCAATCTTCACATATTCTAAGATTTTTCACTATGTTTAATTGTGCCCCTGGGCTTGTGCTAATTAGACCAAAAGAAATTGCAAGCTTTTCACTATGATGAGAAAGTTGATATTCCTTTTCCTCCTCCTCTATGTCAAACAAAACATTGGATGTTTTTGCTACATAACCCATCAATCCCAAGTCCTTCACTAGTGAATCCAATTTTTCATATATCTCTTTCGCCCTAACATGTGACCGGTCACCTACAACAAAGTCGTGGACGATGCCGTTCACCTTGATTGAACTACACCCTCTTGTCTTTGTGATTCCTCTCGACTTCATCAGTTTCCTAACATTATCCACATCCTCCCATCTTTTGGCTGAGCCATATGTGTTTGATAACAGTACATATACACCGTGGTTGTGAGGTTCCATTTCAAGAAGTAATTCTGCCGCCTTTTCAGCTAACTCAACATTGCCATGGATTCTGGATGCATTAAGAAGAGCTCCCCAAACAACAGCATCAGGCTCCATAGGCATGTTATTTATGAGTTCCTCTGCCTCTGATAGAAGCCCCGAACGGCCTAGAAGGTCAACCATACATGCATAATGTTCAAGCTTCGGGTTGATGCCATGTGCTTGACTCATACAATTGAAATAGTGCCAACCCTTCCCCACCAGACCAACCTGGCTACATGCAGTCAAGATGCCAATGAAGGTAACTTCATCTGGGTGTGTGCCAGATCTTTGCATTTGATCAAAGAGATTGAGGGCACTATATGCTTCCCCATGCATAGCAAGACCACCAATCATTGCATTCCAAGAACAGACATTCTTCTCTTGCATCCTAAGAAAAATTCGGGAGGCGACATCAATTTCTCCACATTTAGCATACATATCTATCAAGGCAGTTCCTATCATAACACTATAACCAGCACCATTTACCTCTATATAGTGGTGTGTCCATTTACCTAGATCTATGTCCCCAGATCTGGCACAACCAGATATCACATTGACAATTATACCTTCATCCGGCATTAAATTCTCACTGCACATCTCTCTAAAAAGGTTGAAAGCTTCTCTGAAACAATTGCACCTAACATACCCAGAAATCATAACTGTCCACAAAATTACGTCCTTTTGAGGCATTCTATCAAACAACTCTCTTGCTACATCAATACTCCCACATTTAGCATACATGTCAACTAGGGCAGTACTCAACACAACATCTTTCTCGCCGAGAAGACCATGAACCCATCTACCCAATTCCAAGTCTCCTAAATTCGCACAAGCGGCCAACACACTCGATAACACCACCTCATCTGGTTTCACATTCTCCGACCCCATTTCCTTAAACAACTGAATCGCTTCCTCAAACCCACCAGCTCGAACATACCCATTAATCATCGTCGTCCAAGCCACGACATTCTTCGCAGTAATTTCATCAAACACCTTATGTGCATATAGAATTCTACCCCATTTCGCATACATATGAATAAGAGAACTCTGCACATAAGCATCTCCTTCGAATCCGCACTTTATCACATGAACATGAACCGGTTCTCCCGACCGGGGTGGCTGCAATCTAGAGCAAGATCGCAAAAGGAAAGGGAAAGTGAAGTTGTCGGGAGATTCACCGGCGATGAGCATCCGGGTGTAGGTGGAAAGGGCTGTTTGGGGGGTGGTTGAAGCGGAGAAGGCTCTGATCATGCAATTCCATTCGTGGGTCTTCGGGTTTTCGATGCGGAGGAAGATTTGCTGGGCGTAGGTGAGGTCGGAGAAGGCGGAGGTTGCAGAGAGAGCGAGGATTTTGGCGAGGATGAAAGGGTTGGAAGAGAGGGAAGTTGTAACGGCTAGTGCATGGAGTTGTTTGAGGGTGTTGAGGGATTCGCAGGCTTGGAGTAGTTTATATAGGTTTCGGCTGATGTGTGACATTTTACCGTTTTTTCCGTTAACCTGCGCTTTATAAGTTTGAAAGCGAGGATGAAAATGGGCCTCCCGTGTCCCCCCAATATCACAACAACCATGACCCGACCCGACCCGGTCCGGTCCGACACGAAGAGAGGATCATGGGATTACGGGCGCGGGTTAGGTCATGATTGTTTGAATAACGGATGGAGTGAAATAAATTTAAGAGTTAAATAAATAAAATAGAAAAAATGAAGAATTTGAAACCAACAGACACGAAATGATAAAAAAATGTTTTCATTCTTATTCCTTGGAGGAAGAAAGGCTCACTTACTTACATCTTCCCCTTTAACCAGTAGGTGGAGTAAATATTTACAATGTAAATATTTCAAGCGATATTTGGCCTCTTGCTGGATATATTTAAGCCCCTTTGGATGAATAATTGTACGGCTCGGGCTCGACAATTCCTCCCTCAACGGTAAACTCTTGTTGTGAACAATTAAAATGTGTGTCTCATGACTCGAATACCCGACCTATTAGGTTTTGATACCACTTGTAGAATCTTACACCCCATTGAGTTACCACTTATCTTAAAACCAATTGGTGATAGGAAACGATACAATAATAGTTTTATGGTGAGAGAGGGCTCGACCACAATTATGACTACTCAGAAGCGAATGTGGACGTTGACCTCAACAGTTATCATAAATGAAATATCAAACAATTGGTCAATTGTGGACCTCACTCACTCTAGCCTATACTGCTTAGATTTATATTCTCCGATCAACCTATATATACATAGCTTATAATATATGCATGGGACCTACTCAACAATCTATGTGGGGTTTACTAAATTAAATATTGACCAACAATTTGTTGTGTAGATAGGGATGTAAATGGGTACCCGATTTTCCGATTACTCGAAGGTTCCGACCCGTTAAAAACAGGGTCTGGGTCCTTATTTAGGCCTTGATAAGTAAATGGGTCCGGGTTCCACCTTGGTTAGGACCCGTGAACCTGAGACCCGACATATTACATCAATTTTCAAAAACCTCTCCTAAAAATTATGTTTTTTCAATATCATTCTCTACTTAGGTCCGGACTCAGATCTAGACCCGTCCAATATATGGTTCTGGTTCCGGTTCTGGAGAAAAGAAAAAAAAAAAAAAAAAAACCGGTTCCGAAATGGTTTCGGGTCCGGATCCGGTTCCACCTTCTCTTTAACGGTTCCAGGTCCGGGTCCACCATGGACCTGGACTGGAACTGACCCATTTACAACCCTATGTGTAGATGAAGGATGCCACAATCCACCCATAAACTGATGTTTGGGACCCACTATGTGATTATCTTATACATCAGATCTTTACCTAAATGGGATCCAACATAAGCAATGTACTTACTCGATCCACCCTGTGACCCTGTCTCCATATATATGGGAACCACCACATCCAACCCATCCACTCTTCCGTATGACCCACTGTTCAATGTTCATAGCATGTAGTACATTACCATATGCATATGAGTATGGGCTTGACTATGCAGTGCACAGTTGGTTTTTCTCAAAAAGTTGTCCCTTTCAATCGGGCTAGTTGGATGCATGACAATTAAGGGAGGCACAATAATGGAAACCTTTCAGCTTGGATGAGGGGAATATGAGATACCGGGCCTCTCAAATGATTCCAATCTTTAGTTTTAAGTCTTAAGTTTTAACGGCTACATACCAGCAACCCCAAGGGCTAGTTGGATGCATGACAATTAAGGGATGCACAATAATGGAAACCCTTCAGCTTGGATGAGGGGAATATGAGATACCGGGCCTCTCAAATGATTCCAATTTTTAGTTTTAAGTCTTAAGTTTTAACGGCTACACACCAGCAACCCCAAAGGGTTGGCCGAGTGGTCAGGACCACGGTTCCTCCATCTTTCGGAGCTAGAGGTCTTGGTTTCGACCCCTGGTTCTCCCCTCTTCAGGAACCGAAGGTTGAATCCACTTGTGCTACCACCTAGGGGCCACACGGGTTTTACCCGGCTGGCCCCAGAGGCAATAGTCTATCCCAAAGGATTCGGAACCCTCCGTTAGCACCCGACAGTCTATCCCAAAGGGTTCGGAACCCTCCGTTAGCACCTGACAGTCTATCCCAAAGGGTTCGGAACCCTCCGTTAGCACCCGACAGTCAGTAATATTTGGAAGAGTGTAAAAAATGCCGATTCAAGGAGTGGAGTGTTCATGAATAGATACGATTGATTTATAGGTCAGCTCAAGTATGGAAAACAGGCGTGCATAAAAAATTTGCTGATCCGTAAAACCGATCCGATCCACGGATTTTAACCGATCCGAATGTAAACGGATTGGTGACGGATTGAAAGACTTGTAATCCATTAGCAACGGATTAGTGACGGATTTCACCCTCAATCCGTAAATTCAATTTGATTCGATCCATTGACATTAAATATAAATAGAAAAAAAATTTAAGGGGTCTAAATATAAGTTAAGATGTCTAAATATAAAATAAGAAAAAAAAATTTAAGGGGTTAAATATGAAAATTTTTACAACATGTTTGAAATCTTTCTTTTTACATTAGATTGAACGGATTGAATGAATTAATCCGATCCGATCCTCCACAGATCGGATCAGATCAGTTTTTAACAGACACAGATTGGTGACAGATTCCAAATCCATCAATCCCTAGGTAACGGATTGGTGACGGATTTGGCTAAATCCGCACCAATCCGATCCGTGTACAACCCTATGGAAACGTATGTTAATTGGAGAAATTCCACTACGTATATATATTAGATATATTTTAGGGGTACAAGTCTTTCCATGTGAGAGTTGTAAATAAAGAAATGAATGAGATGTAGAGTAAATTTAATGTTTAGAGACATTAAATTTTAAAAAAATTATTGAAAAGGAAAATAAAATAAGGATTTTATTCTAAAAATAAATAAAAGATACAAGAAAATAGAAAGAATGTTATGTTATATAGGTGGTAAAAAAATTTATTTGCTAAATTGATGTCTTTCCTTCATGTTTCAGTGTTATCTCCAACAAGTGTTAATTAGAAAATTGATGTCTTTCTCGGTTTACTGTGGATTCCTCTTGAAAGATTGAAGGCGAATTTCAAGGGGCATAAAATAATTCCTCTCTTAATACGAAAAGCCTACCCCCGTCACCTCTAGTAAGTTAAATTTTATAAATTTGATAGGCTTATCTACATCTCCAGCTTGTACCCTTCACTCATCAACCTTTTAATAAACCTTAATTTGAACTCCCTTAGTCTGAATTCTTAAAATCCAAAACAAGGTATAGGGAAAAGGGCCCTAAAGATAATTGGGTCCATCTAAATGATTATGGTTTCAGGCAATGAAAGAACTCTAGGGGGGCAATCCACTGATACCTCAGTGGTTAGGCATCTTCTTTCCAACTCAAGAAGAGGAACATTACCAATGGTGGGTCACATCAAGGAAATGATCATAACCACTCTAAATTCAATTAAGGGTTAAATAATATTGCAATCTGTGATATTCTTGATCAATTACCATCCACTTGATTTGGGCCTAACCATATCCACGGTGCCATACCAATTGTAGGCCTCACATGTATTGTAATTGAAGATTAGAACTGAGGCTCAGGACCCAACAATTCTTATAATCTGAATGGGGATTCTTTGACCCACGGATTATCATTTATCCCCACCTATCCACTGGATCTGATCACTCTCCTAAGATCCTTTTGTATGCTTTCTTTGTATTAGCACCAGGAAGTGTGACCTGGAAATGGGCCTGCTTAGGCCCAAATCAAACCACTAGCTTCACAGGCACAATCCGGATTTGGGCACATGTGGTTAGGGTTGTAAATGAGTCGGTTCCGGTCCGGGTCCATGGTGGACCATTAAGGAGAAGGTAGAACCGGATCCGGATCCGGTTTCTTGGCTCTGGAGCCGTAACCAAAATCATATATGGGACGGGTCTGGATCCGGGTCCGGGTCTAGGTAGAGAATGCTATTATAATATATATATATATATATGATTTTTATGAGAGATTTTCGAAAATTGAGGTAATATGTCGGGTCTCGGCTCCACGGAACCGAACCCGGACCCATTTACCTATAGAGGCCTAAATAAGGATCTAGACCTGGTTTTTAAAGGTCGGAACCTATGGGTAATCGGAGAATCGGGGACCCATTTACATCCCTACATGTGGTTTTAGAGAGGACCTATCTTTATACATATGGACCCGGATCCAGAGCTATCACGAAACTTATGTGTTGTATCTAGATATGGCAACAAATACACCACCAGATCCGGTTCTGGTTACGAATCTAAATTAAGACGGGGAATGCATTAGTCTAATTAGATTAAAGGGCTTAAAAATAATTTTGTTTAAACATACAAGTGGCATTATTAAATGGTAAATGCTTAAAGCTAGTAAATCCTCATATATCAATATCACTTAAGCTTTGTATGCTCTTAAAACGTATATTTTAAATATGTGGATATAGTCGTCTTGGATCTTGATTATTAATTGTTTGATTAAGATCCAAATCCGAATGTTTCATATCCTATATGCATGGATCCATATCCAAATCCAAACTGCTTTCGCATCGAAAAATAAGTTTTAAACCCGTTTTATTCATGCTTAAGACCAATTATACTCAGAACAAGAAGATACCCTTCTGGAACACTAGTTCTAAACCAGTCAAATGACAGCCCTGGTTGGTTGGAGAGTGTTCCAGTTCTAAACCAGTCAAATGACAGCCCTGTTGGTTGGGGAGAGAGAGAGAGAGAGAGAGAGAGAGAGTCCATGGGCATCCAAATCCATGGGATAAAGGTGATGGGTGTCTCGAGAATCAGGTCTACCAGGGCAGAAAAACATGTGAAGAAAGTTATAAAACATGTGACAAAGGAGCTCTCGTGAAAATGAAAAATGTTTGTGAGGTGGGTTTCTTAAATTCCTCTGCAAATCTACTAATCAAAACCGAGTGAGTGACATTACTTTCATGTGGTGTGAGTCACGCTCCCACTGTTCATTCCCTTAACTCTACAAAAACATTTCATTCCCGGAGTCAAATCAACTTCCAAGATCAAGAAATTGACCCCACCTTCAAGTGGACCCCACTTCATGATCGACAATGTTGTTAGGCGATGTTTAGATGGTTAAAATCATCTGATTTTGTGTGACTTTAACTCAGCCCATGAAAAGTGGACTGGAAGAAATGTACAGCCTTGATTGGTTTCAAGGATGGCCCGGTTTTTAAAATGACTCTACGTCTCCTTATTGGTGACAGCTCTACCTCACAAGAAAAATGATATTCTAAGAACCCTTTGGATTTACCAACGCTACCAAGCACCACCGTTGCTTAGGACATTTCGTAAGTACCCGGAGGTCTCAACATTAAAGTCCGCCAATGTGTTGGGACCCCGAGCTATTCTAGCCCGACGAATCTGATGAATGGAAACAGGGGGATGCCACCACCCGGGGGATTTACTCGTGTGCTCAAAGAGACCTTGGATACCCCCGGTTAGCAAAAAAATAAAATAAAAATAGAACCCTTTGGATACTAATCTCTTTCTATCAAGTACTCACAACACATGCATGGACTGATGGACGTAAGAAATTTAGATAAATAATGGAGGAAGGAAATTTATGAGATGAACATAAACATACCCATGACCAAAAAGAGTGGCCTTTGACTCTCACAAATCATGATAAAAAAAAAAAAGCCAAACTCAAATATCTCAAATAGATTTGAAAGCATCTCTAATGGCAACGGTCACATGAGCTTCAAAACTCCCACAAACGTGACTACATTTAAACCAAACTGCACTGACTCACTACATATCCCGCGCCTTCTCATTCCTTCTTCCCACAATTCATACAACCCAGAAGCCTCTTTCCCTCTTCTACTTTTTGCCTCTCCTCCTAAGCAAACCAACATGGAAAACAGCAAAAGAAGTCCAATGAAGCCATGGAAGAAAGGCCCTACGAGAGGAAAAGGAGGCCCCCAAAATGCATCGTGCGAATATAGAGGAGTCAGACAGAGAACATGGGGCAAATGGGTGGCTGAAATAAGGGAGCCCAAGAAGAGAACAAGGCTCTGGTTGGGTTCTTTTGCCACCGCTGAAGAAGCTGCAATGGCCTATGATGAAGCTGCAAGAAGGTTGTATGGACCAGAAGCATATCTCAACTTACCCCACCTCCGCCCGAGCTTTGAATCTCCAAATAAATCTCAGAGGTTCAAATGGTTTCCTTCCAAAAACTTCATTTCGATGTTCCCGTCGTGTGGGTTGCTCAATTTAAATGCCCAACACAATGTCAATGTCATTCATCAGAAACTCCAAGAGCTGAAGAACAATGATGGCCACAGCCGATCTTCTACTTCACAGGATTTGAAATCTCAATCTACTACTTCTTATGATTTGAGACCTCAATTTTCAGATGCTGACGCTAAAACCCAACTAGAAAATCCAGTGAGTAAACTAGAAGATGTGGATTTTTACACTGAAAAGATTCCAGTGGATCATGAAGAGAGGCCTCAGATTGATCTGAAGGAATTTCTTCAGCAGTTGGGTTTGGTGAAAGAAGAGAATGTATCTGACAGCACTGATGCATCTACATTGGAGCCTTCACATGAGAATGATGAACCAACAGGATTCATTGAAGGCTTCAGTCAGCAAACATTCGATTGGGATGCATTGATGGAGATGCAAGGCATGGAGGACCATCCAGGACCCTTAGATAGTGGCTTCCAAGTTGACTATATACAAGAAGAACTGGGTTTCCCTGCATCTATATGGGATTTCTAGTTTCAGCTAGGATAATTTCACAATAGGAGTGAGCTCTTTACAACAGAGTTCCATTTTTACAGTAGATTCATCTAGGAAATGAAGAAATAGGCTTAATTACATGGTTATAGAAGGTTAAGTTTCTTTCTGTGTTAAGCTTCTCTGATACTGCATGGGGTCTATGTCAGCTACTTTTGGTTGAGAGTAATAACTAGTTTTGTTTCTTTTCTGGCTCACATTTCTTCTCTTCTGGCATATGGGTCTTTATGTTGTGACACTAAGAACATCTAGAGAGTCACAAAGTTTTGAGATGACTAGCCATTTCCAAGGCAATGAATCACTAATGACATCTTGCAACAACATAAATAAGAACTGATACAAGTATAACTAACCGTTTTTCCCTCTAAAGCTGGTCTAAGTATTAAATAGCAACTGACAGAGACACATTCCTCCTTAAATACTGTGTTGATCTTCCTCTACCAAAAGAGCAAGGTTGATAAAGCCAAGATTTATAATAAATTAGACAGAATAAGACCATATTTTAGGCCTTGGAAGACATTGAGAAGGTGGGAGAATTTCAATTACAGCTCACCCACACAACAAACTGAACAAACTTCACATAAAATTCTTCAGTTGAGATCTATTCATTTCCATACTCGGATGCACTCAAATATTCACCATGCTCCTCGAAATACTCGACCAAACGTTTCAAGAAACTGTCATGACTTACAGTTTCAGTATCACACACAAGACAGCACTGTCTCCTCGCACGTGTCACAGCAACATTCATTCGCCTACGGTCGCTCAGAAAACCCACCTGAAAAGCACATGACAGGCAAACCACAAGATATAGTACTACCACATAAACTGGCATAGATTCTGGGGATAAATTACCCAAGTATTTTAAGTAGGAAAAAAAAATCCAAGTGACTTCATGGATGTGAAATAATACCTCCTTCTTTGAGTTAGATCGGACCATGGAGATGATTATGGCTTCTTTCTCTCGACCTTGAAAACCATCAACTGTAGATATTTCTACATCTTTTAGCTTGTCTTCTTTGCTTCTCATCATCTTTAGTAAGACAACCTGCAGTACATACTATCATAATTAATAGGAATCTGGATGTGGCTGCCGCCTTTAAAAAAATAAATAAATAAAAGATGTCATAATTATTTGACAATGGCGCGCAGGCACGCACGCACACAGAGATATATAAACTAGTTATCCAGTGCGCCTAGTGTGCATACATACCCCTAGACCCTCCCACCCACACAAGCATAGTACACATGCCCCCTGGCCTTGAATAGATCCGAATGGACGGGACCGTTGATCAACTGCGCACCCTATTCGAATGGACTGAACTTGTGGGCTCCGGATGATAGGGTTAGAATGATTGGATGGGGCTGATTTTTTTTAGAGAGGAGGGGCCCAAGCAGATGTTCAGATCCACAAGGTCCCATCTCGAGGTGGGCCCCATAGCACAATCCACATGCCACACGCACAGGAAGATTTGCCATATATATTTATTTATATAAACCACACACAGGAAGCGCCCTTCAGTTGCACCAATCCCATGTGTATAGCACCCATCCGAATGGACTAGACAGTTAGATCGACCGTGCACCTCGAATTGGAAGGTGAAGATTTGGGGGCCTTAATCAAAAGGCCCATGTGATCATCCGAGCCTCCATCACAGTACACAGGTAGGTGGGGTGGGTTGGTAAATCGTCCTACACCCAAGTGGGCCCAACAGCCAGATGCACACTGGATACCTACTTTGTGTGTATATTATATAGAATATAGAATTCTTCACACTGGAAAAGGTACAAGGAGGTAATTAGACCTGTGCGGCATAAGGGGTGATAATTCCAATATGAGATGAACGGACACCACTCTCGACAAGCCTCTTTGAATGGGCTATAGCAACTGCAGCCTCACCCTCATTCAATGTGCTGTCTTCTTCATCCTTCTTTTCTTCCATGTCGCATCTAAAATTAGAAATGGAAAAGTAAGAAGTGTATTATTTAAAAAAAGAATATAAAAAAAGGATGGCTATCATGCTTGCCAATTATGCAATACTGAACTGCTAAACTACATAGGTTCATCATCATAACCAATTTATCATTAAGTTTAAGATAGAAGTAAATACCCTGCTGTGTCAATTAGAATAAGAGTTGATTCTGTGGAAGAAGACTTTTTTACATCTTCAAGATCACAAAGCATATGTCCAGCAACACTTGGATGGGCTTGGATCTGTAAGCAGCATGGAAGAATTAAATTAAATTATGCATTTAGCAATTGGTTCACTAAGGGGGTGGGCTTTAGTGCAATGGTAGGGTTGCTCCATTGCGAACTGGGCGTCACGGGTTCGAAACACAGAAACAGCCTCTCTGCTTGCAGGGGCAAGGCTGTGTACATCTGACCCTCCTTGGACCCCACGGTGGCGGAAGCCTCATGCACTGGGCTGCCCTTTTTTTATTATTTAGGAATTAGGTCACTATTTTAGGTCCAGCCAACAAAATTTTCATTATTTCAAAGATATAATAAACAACATTTTCTTTAAGGTAGAAACAGATATACAGTCACCTTACTATCATAAAGCTCTTTAGATGACCAGTTCATAATAAGTTCGTGCATACGGTACTGGACAGTGAGCATTGCCATCACTTCATCTCCATAAAGGGAGGCAAGACGTTCAAAGAGGGTTTTCCCTAGGCCCTTCTTCTCAGCGTCTACACTCTGTATAGTTGGAGGGAGCTGAAGATGGTCGCCTGCGAGTATACATCTTGATCCCTACAAAAGCACATACATAGAACTTGTGACAATCTACTAGTGTGCCGAAAATGAGTGAAAACAAATGAAGAATCAGGATATTGAATTTCAAATTAATGAAAGAATTTGACAGAATGACCAAAAAGTCGATAGTTTTGAACCATGCATTCAATTTGTACCAATCATCTATCAGTTCACACTTCACACCAATTTCACTGATTTTAAACCAAATCTCCATTCATGGGTTCCATGAAGGTTGAACCAAACTCTAAGAAAAACTCATCCTATAAGCAGCTTCAGATGGAGAAAACTATTATCACATACCAGTTCTATCAAATGTTTCACTTGCAACTATCTTGTCATTTATCCCATTTTCAGCTTCCTAAATCAGGTTTCCTGGGTCAACCAAAGGGGACAGTGACGAAACAAGCCAGTGCTTTGCCGTGAACCCTCATTTAATGTGTTCGGTGATTGATTCAAAGCAAAAACCTCAAGCAATAAAGACAAGCCTACACTGTATTAAATCTGCAATCTTCTTTTTTATTTTACTTCTAGTGGTATACACACAATAGTAATGTTGGTTCCAAATTCCAAAATCAGATGTCCATAAGCGTGCCAGAAATGGTCTAATACATGCCAAAAATATCGGCTGCTTATGGCTGTTTCTGTTGCTGTGCCATTAAAGGCTAAAAAAAATTCTCGAATTATATTGACTTTACCAGGAGAAGAAATCCCAAAATCAGTACAGAATTTTCTTCCCTCCTAAGGGAACACGGAATGACAGGCATCACAAACTGCCTACTTTGGCCATGACTCTGCGGAATTATTATGAGCTTCATGCAAAATTAAAGCCTCAAAAGAGGATAATAAACAGAGAATTTTTTATTAATAACTAAATAATATTGACCAATTAGTGACTTATGAGTTATGATCAACTCCCATTGTTGACAACCAGAAAAAACCCAGTATACATAGAAATTTATTAAAACAAAAAAAAAAAAAAAAAAAATGCAATCATGCAACATGTGCATGCTACTAAAAGCAGTGTAAACACAAAATCTTAGCACTCTTTCAAAAGGTGTAATCAACCTACTGGATGGGCAGTCTGGTGACATGCAATATTTCATCTAGCAATAGTTTCTGTGCAACATAAGATGGAGGCAAGCAACTTACCCAAGTTTTCACCTTAGGAAAGAGTAGGGCATGACTGAATGCTGTAACCAAGCCCAGACAATAATAAGACCCATACCTTACTGACCAGCCCACTATCAATTTATCCAGGCCCGCGCCCAATCCAAACCATTAATCAGTAGGCTTGATAGAATTTAAATAACATCACACCAGTATATTAGGCCTTTGCTGATCAAGAAAAGTGATTAGGCCTTTCGGCAAACACATGCCAGGGCTGGGACTGATTAACCATCAGGCTGAAAGCTCTTACAAAGGACCAGCCTGAGTCTTAAATACTCGGACAAACCCAGCCAAAGAAAATGGAGCCAGGCCTGGGCTTGGATTGCCTGGTGCAGCTGCATCTTTTTGAAGAATTTTTTCAACACAAACCAACAGAAACCTGAATATATGTCCATTGAAATACAGATAATATGACGAGACAAAAGGCCACACAAAGGAAAGAAGCAAATGCCAAACTCAGTACAGCACACAACACCTTGAGGTTCCACTGGGCACCAACAAATTGGAACAGAAACATTAAATCCAATGGTACATGAATGATGAAAAAAATAGAAAGTCTAACACCTTCAACAGAGGTATCCAACAAGCGACCTCAAGTGCCTGAGCAGCTTCATCAATAATCACCAGATCGAATGTAGTGGACTCCAGTTTGCGAGAGGATGCACCAGTCAAAGTAGTCAGAATGACATCAGCATTCTTTATGACATCTGTGACTGCCAATTGCTGCCTTTTCCGTTCTTCTTTGGCAAGGGTCCTAAGCTCCTTCCTGATGTCCCTCTTCATGTTTCTATCCTTCGATTTCAGAAGCTTCCCATTCAGAACCTAATAAAATGTACAAATCATGCATTAGCGTAAACAATCCATCTCAGCAATATTAAACTTCAAGATGGCCACTAGGGCTGCACAACCGGATTTCCGGTCCGGCTTAAATGAGAGGACCGGACCGGACCACTTATAAGTGGTCCGGTCCGGTCCGGTCCAGTCCAAAACGGTCCGGTCTGGACTACTTAAGTGGTCCGGACCGGTTTCATTTGTTTTTTTTTTTTCCCTAAGTTTTTATTTTATTTTTTTCATTTTCAGCCCATTTCCTACCTCTTTTTCTAGATGTAAGTTGTTTGATTTTTATTCAACATTAGAATGGTCCATGGGTTCTAGTCCTGGTTCTCTTAGCTCCTGGCCCGCAATTTTACGGCTAATATCAAGATTGCAAAGACCATGGATAGAGTCTGGGGTCATAAAATCAATGTTATTAAATTTTTTTTCCAAAACCCGAATTAGACTTGCAAATTTGGAGGTTTTATATAGGCAAATCATTCAAAAATATGAATCATTTCCTCATATCCCTAACGGACCAAGATGGCAAGCACCAATTAAGTTTGGGGTGGGACTCGAGCACAATATGTACGGAGTAAACTCACACCTTATGTCAGTGAACCATAATTTAGGTGAGTAAAGGACCATTGCGCCAAATCAGGGCCAACCAGGCCCACCCCTTAAAACACCCTCTGCAAGAGCTGGGCTTGGGACTGAGACAGAGGTCCACAGTCCACACAGCCAGGCTGGGTTGGCCTCATTGCAAGACCCAAATATAAATGGTCTGGGCTTGCACCCACATAGGTCTGACAAAGCCAATTCCATTGGCACCCCTAAATGCAATCTATCAAAGCCCAAACTCTTTATCTTTTATGTCTCCAGTGAGTCAGTGACAATTCAGACACAGTATTCTTTCTTCCGGGTTACGATTTGCATGGCATTTTCTCTTTAAAGACAGTTTACTATGGCTGATGGGGGAGGCTTAGACAAAAAGCCCGTGAAATATTTTTCTTTAATTAACTTTCTCATTGTGGCCCATCTTGTGAAGTTTTGATGCCCCATCGATCCAATCATAAAAAATAAAAGGAAAAAAGAAGTCAGCAGATCTTTGATTTCACTAAGGTATTTGACTTAGGAATTTTATATACTTAAAGTTTTATATTAAAAAAATTAAAAAAAAAATTATTATTAATCCGGTCCGGTCCGGTCCGGACCGGTTTTTAAAAGGTCTGGACCGGACCGGACCAGATTTAACCGGTTTTTCAAATCCGGTCCGGTCCGGATTTGTGCTGTAAAGACCACAAATCCGGTCCGGTCCGGTCCGGTTTTGCGGTCCGGTTCTGTTCAGCCCTAATGGCCACAGACAAATTCAGGCCAAGCTTACAATGCATGCATGTCTTTATTGAATAGGCTTTCTATTTCTTGAAATGGATCCAGTCCATGTGTGCATGAAAATCTTATAAAGACGCTTATGAAATTGTGAGGTGTTTTTTTTTTTTTTTTCAAAAGAAATAAAATTATGATGCCCCATCGATCCAATCATCAAAAATAAAAGGAAAAAAGAAGTCAGCAGATCTTTGATTTCACTAAGGTATTTGACTTAGGAATTTTATATACTTAAAGTTTTATATTAAAAAAATTAAAAAAAAAATTATTATTAATCCGGTCCGGTCCGGTCCGGACCGGTTTTTAAAAGGTCTGGACCGGACCGGACCAGATTTAACCGGTTTTTCAAATCCGGTCCGGTCCGGATTTGTGCTGTAAAGACCACAAATCCGGTCCGGTCCGGTCCGGTTTTGCGGTCCGGTTCTGTTCAGCCCTAATGGCCACAGACAAATTCAGGCCAAGCTTACAATGCATGCATGTCTTTATTGAATAGGCTTTCTATTTCTTGAAATGGATCCAGTCCATGTGTGCATGAAAATCTTATAAAGACGCTTATGAAATTGTGAGGTGTTTTTTTTTTTTTTTTCAAAAGAAATAAAATTATGAGATTTACAGTCAGCCCAAGAGAATAGATTTTAATATCATAAATTGAGATTCAAAACTATTGTATGGTTTAGAGAGGATGAAAATAAAAGCAAAGTTTCAAAATTTTAATAAATAAATCCCACAGTTCTTATGAATGTACATTTCCATTCAATGCCACATGAGCATGTAACGATAGAGAAAAGTGTGTGATTGTGTTGTGTGTGCGTGAGTAACATGCGTGTATGTTTTGGGGAATGACATTGATGATGTAGTGCATGCAAGTCACTAAAAATGCACATAGGACTATCAGATGGATTAGCTAGAATTTCCAATGAATCAAGTATGAAAAGTACGAAACTGAACTGTGAACGCATAAAAAAATGAAAATGTTGGAAAGAGAAGTGAATGTTATAGGTTACCTTCATTTCCTTGCGAATATCATTGGCAAGTCCACTATTATCCCCTCGCAAAACCTGATAAAATAAAATAAAAATTACAAATACAAGTGTAAGGAATATCGAGGGCAAAAAAAGAGGCGCATAAAATGTGATTTAGAATTAAGATAACAATTAGAAGGAATCATATGATCCCAAGTCTTAAAGAATGTATAATTGTGGTGCACATTTTTATTTGATGAAGTTTTAATATTGCCAATTAAAAAACAAGAAAAAAACAGAAAATTAAACATGTAGAAATTACAGAGTCTGCTGATCCAAACCATTAATCTGACTAAACCCACCATGGGCATTAAAAAAAATCCAGATTGGAAGATCCTAAGATTTCATGCATTATTGGCTAGCCTCAGAAGTGAGATGAGGAAGGCTGCATGGCTGACATATTAGCTTTTTCAAAGTAGCAGTGAATATATATATATATATATATATTTATGCTCTGGTAAATACTCACACACACCCTCACACAAGTCCCTCACAATTGGTGTAACAGCCAGGGATTGATCCCTGGTTATTTCGGTGGAAAGGAGGTGCCTCACCATCGGCACTACAACAGTGTATATTATTGAACCATGTATATGAAAACGCCTAAGTATCATTTAATTGCACCCATTTACATATGTAAGTATGTAACATTTATGCATACAGACATTTGTTTGTGCTCATTTATGCATCACATGTCTAAATGAGGTGTGAAAATGGTGTGTAAAATGAGGCCATTTTCTTATGAAAATATTTGCACTTGAAAAGGAATGAAACAATTACACACCACCTTAGATAAGAAGGCGCCATCACAAATGACGCTTGGGACATGTCATGGTATCAAATCCCTTCACCACCTTATATCTTTTGTGATTCCAGTCAGCCCCAAAATTTTAATTTGAACCATTCAAATTTTGTATTGACCCATTAAACTCCAAAACATTTAGTTTCATGTCTTAAGCATTTCAAAGATTTTACATAATGTAATCAGAACTGTTCAACGTTTACTTATGTGAAAATGGTTCTTCCAAAAAAGATGGTAAGTTAATTTTTTTTTTTTTTTTAACATAAGATGGTAATGTATTTCACATGTGAAATACACATATAAAAGTTTTACATATGCATATCCCATTTCCATATCCCATGCATAAAAGCTAAACAAACCTAATGAAAACTGATATGAACATGGCTGCGTATTGGTGGATAATTAATATAAACCTTCCACTGGTAAGCCAAGTAGCCAACAAACAGACTACTGACAGAAGAAACAGAAAAATTATTGACATAAATGACTAATGAACATGTAGCCAGGATCCAATCTGGGAGTCTTCTGGGGATCCTCCATCAATGATCTGGACCAATGTGAGATGGGCCCCACACATATGGGCTCCTGTTCCTTCAACCTATGCATTTCTTAAGTCTGGAAAGTTGAAACCTAATAATTCCTACAAACAAGACTTTATGACCAACCTTATTCAGAGGCTACGCTAAAATATTTTTAACAAAAACAAGGGTATAATTGATAGCTCATAGCATGCCAGAGTGTAGAACATTGTTCTCTTGCAATATGTACAGATAGACATAGTGAAGCAACCTGGTGAATGGATCTTTAGTTGCAGAGTGCAGTAGCAGTAGTAGAAGCAGAAAGAATAAAACTAGGCATAGCAGTAACAGCAGTAGCTGTGAAGTTCACTCACCCATCCTTGATTAAAAAGCACTATATCGGTAAGTGTAGAATAATTAATAATAACTACACTATTATTATTATTTATTATACAACAGATATTTAATACCTGAGCATCAAGTGCACTCTCTAGTACTTGCGGAAGTAATCGAGCAGGATGCCCCACTCTAACCAACTTTACCCTACAAAAATGGAAATGTACACATAAGCAATGATGCCCAAGATACGGACATGGGCGCGGCCACAGACACCAGGAACAGGGATTCGACACGCCAACTGCAAAAGGTTAGGATACGGATACGGGTACGGCATCACTTAAGATACACTTTAGGATTATATTTATTAAAAATTATATATATATATACATAGAAAAAATAAAAAATAAACATAGTTATAAATTTTAAAAATAAAGCTTGCCCCAAGCCTTGCCTTTTTATAAAATTTGCTCCAAGCCCTAGTCTAATTTTATGAAATATGCCCCCGGCCTAGGGCCCAGCCCATCTAACAAAGTCTGCCCCAAGGATAGCCTAGACCCAATCCCGCCGCTGCCCTTTATTTTTCTGAATCCCACCACAACCCCAAGACTCTATCCCACAAGTCCCTTTTAATAGCCCCCTGCTTTTCCCGAGAGTCTCTCTCTCTCTCTCTCTCTCTCTCTCTCTCTCTCTCTCTCTCTCTCTCTCTCTCTCTCTCTCTCTCTCTCTCTCTCAAGTCAAATGAAAAGGCAAAAGAAAAAGGAAGGAATGAAAGAAAGAGAGAGGAGGAGGAGAGGAAATGGAGAGGAGGATCATGCAAACAGCGGCAACAGACATGAGCGGTGCTGGCAATGGCAAGCGGCAGCAATGGCTGGTAGCTGATAAGCGGCTGGCAACTGGCGAGGGCGGCAGCAGAGGCGATGACAATAGCAATGCCAGGGTAGAGGTATATCTGTCTCTTCCTCTTCTTCTCTTCTTCTTTCTTTTACTCCTCCTTCTCTTTACAACCCTTTTTTTAGGATAAGACCCTTTCTTCCCTTCCTTTCTCTTGGTTGCATGAAGGTGGGGAAAGGGTTGGGATTTTTCAGGTTTTTTTTAATGAAACAAGAGAGCCGTATCCTCAAAATTTGCTCCATATCACAGGTGTATCTTGCCGTATCCCGTACCCGGATCCATATCGGACCGTATCGGTACAGGTACCACAAGTGAAATGCCGCATCCGAGTATCATAGCACGTAAGTAATACAATAATTACAAATAAAATAACAAAGACAGATCACAAAGTTGTAACAAAATGATATATCAGACGTAATAAAAATGTCTTTTCAATGACAGTAAAATAAATCATGGTACGGAAGTTTCTGTCTGAATAGTGATGCTGCAGTACCTGTAAGGAAACAGTCTTTCAACGATATTGTCAACAGCAATATTGGATGCAGCACAGGCAAGAATCTTAGATCCACGCTTGACTTCCTGTAAGATGATTTCCACTACTGTTGTTGTCTTTCCTGTTCCCGGAGGCCCATGCAGCAAAAATACGTTCTGAGACATAAGTGCCTTTGAGATTGCAGTTTTCTACAGAAAAGTAAACATTCTTAGTAAGCATTTGTGCCAATATACTTTCTACGCGCTAGCAACAAATAATATATTTTATATGTTTGCATTGCAGCCACAGTGACAGTTTCTCTCCAGGACAGCAGCAAGTCTATTAACAATATTATTCTTTTCGATCATTAACCATAGTTATCAGGCCAAGATACAGAGGCAAGAAAAAAAAAGAAAGTCTCAATTTACAACTATGATAAAGTGATAGTACTTCGCAAATATTTGAGAAGGATTCAATATATGTATGAGAAATTTAAGGGTTAAGATGATCATATTCTCCTCGTTTTCATTTTGCAGTCCCCCAGGTCAGGCATGACTTTTCCATTGTTCCCCATGATTCGCATACATCCAAGTGGACTCACAGGCAAGGCCGCTGATGGCTTAATAGGAGCTTGGATGCTGTAAATAATACATCTAACATATATGTATCTTTATGTCTATAAATGTGAATATGAAACGGGAAGGGGTCAAGTAGTCAGGCACCTGAGAGTGATCAAGGTTCGAGTTAAATGGGGTAAATGGCATGGGTTTCTTTGACACCGATGGTGATTTCTCCCCGAACAGCACAGGAATCAAATCTGAAGCAGGTCCCTTCTGCACACCCTTGCTTAGTTGTATCAGGGCATCCTTCATCCTACGATATGTTACCTACATGGACACTTGAATAGTGTTAATAAGAAAAACTCATGATAAATTATGCTGATAAAAACGTTTTACCTTGCAAGCCCTTAGTTGTTTTCTTGCAAGATAACTTATCTACTACAATAACATGCCTTCAGCAGCTTGTTGATTTTTATAATTAAATTGGGTTTGATAAGTTGCGGGTACTTCTTCTAACTATATAGCAAACAATGAGCATATTTCGGGTTTTCATGATATACCACAACTCTCTTCATGAGCTAGCACTGCAATCTTGGCACACAAAGATGTTAATCTACATCCTAGCAATCCAAGAACGACCAAGTCGTGGCCAAGTTGGAAATAAAGACTTTATAGACCATCAAGATACTTTTCTATTTGATAACCCAAAGCAATACATTTGCTCTTCTTTTTATACAATTATGATGAATATCTAAATCGTAAGCTCTCTCTAGTGGTTCTTGTTAAGTTTAAATGAAGAAGTGTTGTTAACATCTTGTATGGGTATTGAGATAATGTAGACAGACCTAACCTTCACAATCTCGGGAATTCCTGATGCTTAGACCAAATACCTAGTTTGACAGAGAGCCATATTTTGAACAGTAGCAATAGAAGTATTTAGAGTTTATTTAGAGAATGCTTGCTTGTCTACACGTAATCTAATTATCAGCCAGAATAACAAAAAACACAATGATCAGTACCTCCTGTGCATGTCTTTTTATCAGAAAATAATCTTCAGCCAGAAAAATAAAAAGCATGATGATGACAAATACCTCGTTTGCAACCTTTTCAAGTCGCAATGGACTGTTTAAACCATCTTCTGGAATATCATCAAATGCTACAGTTATCGAAGTATCCTGTTCAATATTATCAATGAGTTATATCCATGAGAAGAAAATAGGTAACATAATGATGTAATTATAGGGCAAAAAATGATGCATTTACATAAGATGTTAAAATAGGTAACATGAAGAAACCTGCAACCTCACAGTTGCAACAATTAGCACCTCCCAACTATGCTACTGGGAAATTCTGCTTCATATATATATTCTGTAGAAAGAAGGAGAACAGAAATACCTTTAGACGATAAACTACACCTTGTCCAAGGGAAGCAGATCCTATCTCAGCCCTGTTAGGCTTTAGAACAACTACATCATGCGGCCCAAACTGCAAGCAATAAATTAAAACACGGTTGTCTTGTCTTCCATTGAAAGGGAGAATTAATATATCAGAAACAAAGGACTATTTCAAAACCTATGATACCCAGATACAGATGCAGATAATGGCACGGATATGAAGATCAGGGATACAACTCTGCACTTCTGGAAAACTAGGACACAGATATAGATATGGCTGTCATAGTTTTTCTTTAGAGCATTTTTTTAATTAATGAAAATATCATTGTTTACATTCCTTTCTAATATTTTTTATTTTGAAAAGTAAGAGAACTAAAAGAAATACATGAAATAACGGACCTGGTACATAAGATATGCTAAATTTGTACACCAGACATATCGGTGCAGTGTCAAGTACAGAAGAGTGTCATATTGCTCCGACATGGATACGCTTGGCATTTACAAGTATCTGGGTATCATGGCTCATAACTAAAGCCTGTCAGCAACCCCATAAAAAAACAAATAGATTCTCCGGAAAAGGAAAATAAGTGGAAATAGCTGATCCCTTTGCATGGATCGGACATGAATTCTGAGCTCCCACCAGATACTTGTACTTGGTGCTATACCATGTCAATACCACATTTGGCATGCATCCAAGTGGTCCCCATATGAAAAGACACATGATAATAGCATGCTTTTTTTTTTTTTCATCAAGGGAAACAAACTTACTGCATACAAAATCTATACAAGCTTACTGGCCAACGAGAACCTGAAAATATAAAAGCCCTGTTGCCTCAAAGTCAGGCATGTAATTCCTAGATCTATTTAATAGTTAATTGGTATCTTCACCTTGTGAGAGGGAAGAACATCACCCTTGGTTGATTGGAACTCAAGAAGAACTTTTCCCATTAGCCCTGTCTAAAGTCAGAGAAATGAGCAAAACATAAAGTTCTATGAAATCAACTGAGAAAAAAAAATGAAGGATTTAAGGATAAAAAGTCAATCAAATATGTATTCACCACCTGAGCGTCCGTGCATTTAAGATTAAGAACTGCAGAGCCTCTCTTCTGAGCAATATCTACGCTCCTGGACGAGGCTGAATTTACAGAAGCTGTTATTTCAGCTTCCTGGTAAGATGGAAGACATGAAGCATATCTCTCAGATCCCATAGCAATCAACAACAGAAAAACAGAGTCCACAGGTAAGAGCAATTTGTTGTTCTCACACAAGAACTTTTCAATTGCACATGAAGGGTATAACTAGACCAGATCCAAGATGCTGCAGTGGATCAGAAGCAATCTCGGTTGTGCAAAACATTATGAGATAATCAGGACCCTTTGCTTCATCAATACAACCAGGAAATCATGTGGTCCCAAATTTGAAGAGAGATAACTAGTCTAGAAGAGTAACATTAACATAATAACCAGCAAAAGAAATGATTGTGAGAAACAATGTGAGAAAGAGATGCAGGGAATGTCACATTTTAAAATCTTTAAATTAATGTCACATTTTAAAATCTTTAAATTAGTACTTGCCCGAACACAATTCGATAAATGGGATGCAAGAATCAAGAACATAGGTAAATCTCCCACTTAAATCCATTGGGTTCTTCCTCGATAAGTGCCAATCGATTAAGTTCTAATGCGTTCGCCTATACCACTAATTCACCAGTTTAATTCTGTATTATAATAAGTGCTAGTTCTCACCTTCTCTCTCTAAGTACCCCACAGGATGGATAAGGAAGCATGGTCCGTTGCATCTTTCGTTCTTTCTCCTTCCGCAGAACAGACCACCTATCCAACCACCAATCAACTTTGCAAGTCTGCACCAGTTCTTGGTTCACCAAGCCACCTCAGAGAGGCCATAAAGAAATCCCATTTCCTTGGGTCCAACTTGGTTTGAAAGGAAGTTTGAGCATTTCCAGTCAGGCATAGCATCATCCTCATTGTCATTATCTCAAAGGATTATTCCATCAACTTGGGTTGGCTTTGTGAACTCTACTTCTCCATTCTTATGGCAGTGTCTTTGTCACCCCACCTGTCAATTCTAACTACTATCAAGTCTTCATGAGCATCCCCACCCTGTTTGTCCGAGCACATTATGAAAAAAATACTAATTGATATGAACCGGGTGGTATGTGGAATATAAAATTGTCCAAATTCGAGGATGGACTAAACCTCCTTGTGCAAGCACAGATTTTGGGGATAATGTTCAGATTATATTAAAGAGCCTATGCAGCTTCCATGGAAATAACAAATTTTAAAAGGATCATTCAATCAAGGAAGGATTACTACTTATTTAAGAAAGAAATCCTATTGACAACTCTACTCAAACCTGCTACTTAGTGGAATGATTAGCCTGATAACTGAGCGCAAATCTTATCACTTATTCAAATCTCAAGCTGATCTACTTGCAATTAGCCCACTCATGGGCTCACATTCTCGCCCCTATGATTCAATTCGTGTGGTGTGTCTGAGCCGGGCTGCTGTTATCACAACCATTTACCTAATTTTGTAAAGATTAAATGTCAATATTTTTGTGGGTTGATTCAGTATTGCCGTTATTGGTGTTGAAAATCATGAATGCAATCACACAAGATGAAACCTGCCACGTGTTGGTAGTCCATGTTCTGGTCTCAAGCCTAGTTGAGGGGGAGAATTGTTTTTCACCAATATCTAAATCCATTCACTAAAAGAACATATGAAAGCCAATTCCCATCGCAACTAAAGCGAAACCCAATACTTAAATCCATTCAACACAAAAGAAAAAGACAAACCCCAGTTCAATGGAGATGCAACAGGTACAGATTTCGACATTTTCAGATTACCTAAACAACTGAAGTGAACTGACTCGAAAATTGATGAAAAAACAGCAAACTGGGTCAAAACTAATGAGGAAATCCAGAGATAACCCATCACATAGTAACGTGAAAGAAACAAAGAATTGGGATAATTTCTTAAATGGGTGAAAGCATATTCAATAGAATCACAACAAAAAAAAAAAAAAAAAAAGGATTCTTTTTTCTACATTATAGGAGAAGCGTATGAACAGTAAAATGTAATTGGAAAGACAAAAAGAGTAGAGATATAGATAGGAATTGCTTGCCTTTTCCATGTCGATTAGGGGAGTCATAATAGAGATGAACTGCTGCAGAGAAACAGGAGCTGAGGAACCGCTCTTGTTTGATTTTCCTCGGCCTTCCATCGCTGCAGTAGTGCTCTTAACGTTAACAACGTTTCAGTTTGAAAGAGTTTGAGAGAGCCCAAAAGAACAAACAGTTTTGAGAGAGAAGAAGGAATGAGAAGAATGAGCGGCAGCAGAAAAGAGGGAGCTTTTCTGCCTTTCGTGGGGTGTTTGGTGAACTCTCTCCACAGGTGGGAGTTTGGACTTGGTACCCACTATTCATCTCTGAAATATTTGTGGGCCATCCATCAAGGATGGCTATCCAGTTTGGAAAACAACTTCGATGGTAGAATCATGACCCTTGGTTGGTGACAAGAGAATGGCTGGGGAAAAAGAAGTGTTTTGGATTAGCATTGTGTTTTCAATCCTGCCTCACATAGTCACATTAATGGGGCAAAAGATTAGATGCTAAGATGGTGATCATAAGGCTAAAAGGGACCTTTTGTTCAAATTCTTGTGATTCATGGTAAATTGAGGTCTAATTAGAGAGGAATGATAGAAGGTTGGAAGAGTGGAGGATGAGATGTAGGTGGACCCTCACTTACCTAAGATTTGATTAAACTAGGGTAATGATTAGATAATTATGTTTTATCATGGGTGGCTATCCATTTCTTTGCCTTAAATTTTTGGGCTGATTATTGGCCGGGAGGAGTAAATAAAATAAAATTGAGTGTTAAATCAAGATTTAACAAAAAGGATATCGACCATTGGGCTGCCCGTATTTTTCACAATTGCTCTGCTATCAAGATGAACTTTCCCCGAGTTTCATTACAAGATCTATAGGACCTTGGTTTTAGTTGTGACGGTCCTATTGAAGTTGAATGGAATCCCTTTTTTGCTCTTGTTTATTTACTCGGTTGTTTTTCTCAATGAATCCATTTTTATTTTTAAAAAAATAGATTATGACATTTAGAAATAATGTCATGGTTTTGGGCATTTCTCTATTGCATTTACATTATGTATTTTACATGGATTTTGATTTTGGAATTTTGCATATTGTGCATGTGATTATAGAAATTCAGAGAATTGGCAATTTTGTAGAAATTTGAATCTTAATTGAATTTTCTTTCATTTTTATTTGGGAAAAAGAAAATATTTTAGGGTAAATTTAAAGAGAAAATTTAAGGGTAAATTAGTAATAAATCCTTGAGTAACGTGTTATAAAGTTTCTAGTACACAACATTAATGTTTAAGGTCTACAGTCCCTTGCGCATGGGATTAATTCAAGCAGTGGTCCCTAAGTATGTCACATCAGATTTTTTATGACTCATTTGCCCTTCTAACTGTTTAAATGGGTGTCATGCAATTTACACCTGGGTTTTAGCTTCAACTCATTGTCTTTTCCGGATTATTTTCCAATTTAAATGTAGCAAGATGAGTTTTCGATTAAATTTTAAATTTTAAATTGGAGGGAACGACAATTGATGAAATTTTGCCTAGTGTGGCTTGCTTGGTGCTGCTTTTTTTGTGTCATCTTCCATTCTTTGGGTACTTTTGGCTGTCCACATACATATACAATTCAGATAAATTGATATCAAACTCATTCTAGTCTAAAGCAAAGTCAAATAAAATCATAACAAATTTATTTAAATTCACTCAAACACAGATAATTTCATATTAAATTCAGATAAATTTTTATCAAAGCTAGAGAAATTCAAACCAAATATAGTTAAACCAAACCAAATCTAGTCAGATAATCTCATATCGTAGTGACATAACTTGTTTTCAAATTAGTTATGATTTCAAACATAGATAAATTCATATAAACTCATATAAACTCACGCTAAAGTCAAATAAGGTCACATCAAAAGTCAGATAAATTCATAGCAAACTCAGATAAATTCACTTTAGTCCAGTTTAATTCATATTACAGTCATATTAATTCAAAGCAAACACAAATAAGTTCATATCAAACTTAGATAAATTCATAACAATCACATATAAATTTATGTTAAAGTCAGATAACACATACAAACCTTAAATAAATTCGCAGCAAACTCATAAAAACTCATTTAAAATCAAGTTTAAGACATCTTAAAGTCAAATAAAATAATGTGAGATCCAGTTAATTTCATACCAAACTCATATTATTTCATAAGAAACTAGGATAAATTTAGTAAAAACTCAGCGAAAATCGTGTCAAAGTCACATAAATTCATTTAAAACCCTGTTTAATTGAAAACAAACGTAGTTAAATTGAAATTAAATTCAGATAAAATCATGTAATATACAGATAAATTCATTTAAAGTCTTGCTTAATTGATTACAGACTAAGGTAACTTCACAATAAGCTTAGATAAATACATGTCAAAGTCAAATAACTTCATATCAAACTCAGATAAACTTAAACAAAAATTGAGATAAATTTATGTCAAACTCAATTAAGTTCAAGTCAAGATGATTTGGTTGCTTAAGGTTACCGATGAGTTGATTTTACTTCTTTCTGCAATTTCCTTCATCTTCGCTTTCGGAATTTTTATTTTGCTTAGGTTTCGAAGTGTATGACGAAATATTTTAAAGCAGAGCGTGTTTGGTGACGTATAGAGTATATAAAAAGAGAGTGTCTTTGTCTTTTTGACTCATTTAACATTAAAAGAGGACCGCCGCCTCTATGAGAAAATGTCTTGGACCCCAGGCTATGAAACGTAGTGTATAGTGACCTGTTGCCAAATGCCCCAAATTTTAATGGTTCCAGAGAGATTTTTGGGCATTAAGAGAGACCAAGATATGGGTAGGACAATTAATAAGATAGCAATTATGGTAAGATAATCCCATAAGATCAAATCTATGAGAGGTTTGTGGAGGCACATGATTCCTATTTGGTTAATTAATGGAGAGAAAGATTCTACTACAGTCTCAACATTTTGAAAATCCTAGATATGACGTGGCACTGTGAGGCTTGGGAGCGCTGAGGTGGCTTCCACGAAAAGAGTACTTATCTTAGAGATATATGCGACTTAATGAGAAGGTTATCACAAATTAATTGTTGACAATAAAGATAAAATAGTGGTCATTTTGTAGCAACAAACCCTTTCCCCATTTAGGCATGGATAGAGAAAAGAGATCTACACAATCTTTAAAAATAACTCAAAATGGCCCTAGAAGAGATTATCCACCATTGTCATATGATTGCAGGCCAGCAACCTATTCCGTTACAGTCCAAAAATGCTATATACAAAGGATTTGTCACACTTAAATGATTACTTATCTTAAGATCTTTGCAAGGCCCTTATATGTACATGAACAAATGAAGTTTGAAGAACAACAGAGGAATAGGAGCAGCTTCAACATGGGGAGCATTCCAGAAGTAGTCCTAAACTCAGGCCACAAGCTCCCTTTGATTGGGATGGGAACTGTACAAATCCCTCCCCCACCCCATGAACAACTTGTCTCTGCCTTGCTTACTGCTATTGAGGTAGGTTATAGGCACTTCGACACATCACTTGTGTACCAATCAGAGGCAGCCCTTGGGGAAGCCATAGCTGAGGCGCTACGCCAAGGGTTAATCAAGAGTCGAGATGAACTCTTCATCACCTCCAAGCTTTGGTGCAGTGATGCTCACCATGACCTTGTCGTCCCTGCCCTCGAGAACACTCTCAAGTAATATTAACAACCCCCTCATTGATTTTAAGTTCTATGTTCAGTTTGTTTTTCTATTTGTTCATCTAATTTTTTGAAGTAGCGCAAATGCCTCTTTATTCCAAGCTCCAACCAGGACTTGAACCTCACTGCCTAGCTTTTATGGAGTACTTTAACCTTTGGCACAGAATGCACAGGGCATACTTAAACTCTGTTATTATCAATGTATAATCATTGTGCAGAGGTATTAAGTTTAGTAGTATGGTTATATCTGAGTGGCACTTATTTCTTCTCATGCAGGAGACTTGGGCTGGAGTACCTTGACCTTTATCTGGTGCATTTTCCATTGGGCTTGAAGCCAGGAATTTATACTTTCCTCTTTAAGAAAGAGGACCTCGTCCCTATGGACATGAAGTCTGTTTGGGAAGCCATGGAGAGTTGCCAGGATCTAGGCTTGACTAAGTCAATTGGGGTTAGTAACTTCTCTTGCAAGAAGATCTCAGACTTGCTAAGCACTGCCAAAATACCTCCTGCTGTCAATCAGGTATTACTACTCTATGGTGGTGGTGATGTTGATGAAGTTATTAGATCAAATTAAACAATGGTGATGATGGTTTTTTCAGGTTGAAATGAACCCAGGATGGCAACAAAAGAAGCTAAGGGACTTTTGCAAGGAGAAAGGGATTCATGTCGTTGCATGGGGTCCTTTGGGTGCAAATGGAACCTTTTGGGGATCATCTGCGGTCCTGGAGAGTCCCATATTGAAAGAAATTGCAGAGTCCAAAGGGAAAACTGTTGCTCAAGTACTCCCTCCCGTGCATGATGGATTGTTGCTTTTATCATATTATTATTATTATTATACAGTTGATTTTCTATTTAATACACTCTAGTATGTAAGTAGTTGGGTAAAGATATGGTATACCCAGGCTCGGGTCCAACCTGCAATCCACACCCAAATCCAATGCTCAATTGAGTCGAAGAGGAGTATTCATACTAGGTATGTAAAGGGGTTCAAGATTCTCCAATTATCCGAAGGTTCCGACCCGTTAAAAATTGGATTTGGATCCTTATTTAGGCCCTGATAAGTAAATGGGTCCGGGTCCGGTTCCACCTTGGTTTGGACCCGTGGACCTGAGACCCGACATATTACCTCAATTTTTGAAAATCTCTCATAAAAATCATATTTTTAAAATATCATTCTCTACCTAGACCCGGATCCAGACCTGTCCCATATATGGTTCTAGTTCCGGTGCTAAGAAACCGGTTCCAGGTCCACCATGAACCCGGATCGGAACTGGCCCATTTACAACCCTAATTCATAACCAGAATTTTTTGGACCGGGTCCTTTGGAAACTGAGTAATCAGGGTTGCATTTGCACCTGTTTATCAAACAGGAATGAACCATGGACCCAATCTCAATGCATTTGCCTCTATGTCTCTCTCTCTGATGCAAAGTAAGTTGTGGCAGGTTTCTTTAAGGTGGGCATATGAGCAAGGAGTGGGCATGGTGGTGAAAAGCTTCAACAAGGAGAGGATGGCACAAAACTTACAAATTTTTGATTTTGAGCTGACAACAGAAGATCATGACAAGATCAATCTGATGCCCCAGAACAGGGGATTTTCAGGGGAAATGTATGTTTCACCTCAAGGGCCCTTTAAAACAGTAGAGGAGTTTTGGGATGAGGAGGCCTAGAGGCATATAAGCCCCCCTCCATCTCGAGTAGGTGGGTAGAAATAAAGTAAAACCCTAAGAGGAGACTGAAAAATGTAAGCCCTTTATGATGATATGAATTTACTAAGTTGGTGATGAAAAATTCAACAAGTTTGAATTATCTTCAAATCTGAGTTGTTTTCAGAAACGTGATGCTTTTGTAGTTTTTTTGTGACCAATGCCTTCATCAATTTGACTACAATGGCTTTCTAGAACTCAAAACTGATTTAATGTTCAAAATCCACTCTCTATCTATTGATTTGAATGGATCACCATCTTTAATATAATTATAAATAGAAAAAGAAACCAGCCATTGTAAATAACTTGGGTCCAATCAATCTTAGTTTTGTTGAAAAATTCAAAATGTACCTGTTGGGTGTATGTCTTGTATTTCGGTTTACCGAATTGATTCATTGGATTAGCCAATGATCTGATTCAAGGTCAAAGGTATTTTGATCTTTGTATTGAGGCTTTTTTAGGGGCTCAAAACAGCGAAGATTATATATACATTAATCTGTAACCCTAAACGAAGAGAGTCAAGATGTTAGATGTTGCTCTCTTGCTGTGGACGTAGGTGGTTTTTCCAAAGCACATGAAATCCTCGTCTCTCTCTCTTATATGGCATGTTTGATCAATCATAGGTTTCGCACTTCCGCACGCACGAGCAGACAAAACCTTGTTCAATGGAGATGTCACTCACATAGTCACAGGACATGTTTCGACATTTTCAGATTCCTAAAAGAATTGAAATGAACTGGCTTCAAAATTAATGAAGAAATAACGAATTGGATGGTAACAAATGAGGAAATATAGAGATACCCATGATAGAGTAATGGGAAAGAAACAGTGAAATCTCTAAAATTACAGAATTAAATGGGTGAAATCTCAAAAAATTAATGAAGAAATCTACCCTTTAGCCATCCATCTTTCTCAGGATAATCTATACGAAGCTGAAATTCTACTTTTACATGGTGTTACGGAAAAGTGATTCAACCTGACAGGAGAGAAAAAAACAGAGTTCTTATTAATTCCCCCTATATGAATTCTAATCTTTTTAAGGGTGAAGTGTTAACTCCTGGTCTCTCTGACCATTCTCCACTTCTTTTGATGCTGAATGATAGAGTTCATGTCAAGTCTCCATTTAGATATTTGAACTACTGGGTTAAAATGCCCGATTTCAGCGACATTGTGGAGCAAGCTTGGGCGGATGAGGTTACTGGTACACCTATGTTTAGGGTGGTCAAAAAGCTAAGAAGAGTAAAGGAAAAAATTATTGAATGGAAAAGTATTCAGATGCCCCTATCTACAAAGCTACAAGAGACCAGGACTCTTTTAGATGATATTAAAAAGAAAATGATTGGGGAGCCACAGAATTCTTTACTTCAAGCAGAAGAGCGTGCCACCAAATTTCATCTAGACTCCTTATGTCATGCCGAGGAGAGTATGTATAAGCAGCGATCTCGGGACCTTGCTGTCAATGTTAGCGATAGGAACTCTAAATATTTTAACAGGTTGATGCGTGCGAGGCATGCTCACTCATTCATTCCACAAATTATTGATTTGGAAGGTAATACTTTCTCTGATCAGCAAGGTATTGCAGTAGTTTTTGTTTCTTATTTTTCTGGTCTTCTTGGGCCTTCTATCGAAATGCAACAACCTGATCTGACATATATCCCTCCTTATGCTTATGTCTCTGATGAGGATGCCTTGAACCTCACACTGCCGGTGCAAATTCCAAAAATTGAGGAGATCATTAAAACTGCAAATCCAAACAAGGCTCCTAGGCCGGATGGATTTAATGCTCATTTCTTCAAAGTCTTTTGGCCAGTCATTGGGAATGATGTCTGTGAAGCCATTATTGGCTTTTTTTAACATGGGTTGATGCTCAATCAGCTTAAAGCCACTTTCATAGTGCTTGTTCCAAAGAGTGAGAATGCAAATTCACCTGATGAGTTCCGACCTATATCTTTGACTAATGAGTTGTATAAAATTATTAGTCGGATATTGGTGCATAGACTTAAACCAATTATTGGGAAGCTCTTAAGTCCGATGCAGTCTGCTTTTATTCCTGGGAGAAGCATTGCTGGCAATATTCTACTGGTTCAAGATTTGATTCATAATTTCCACTTACGAAGAGGGACTCCTCGTATGTGTGTGAAGCTTGATTTAGCTAAAGCTTATGATAGTGTCAGATTGGATTTCCTTGAGGCTGCACTCCATAGTTTGCGTTTTCCAGCTCACTTCATAAAGCTCATCATGGCCTGTGTTTCTGATGTTCATTATTCAGTTTGGTAAATGGTAGCTCTGAAGGTTACTTTAAAGGAACGCGAGGTTTAAGGCAAGGGTGCCCGTTATCTCCTTTCCTCTTTGCCATTGTGATGGAATTCTTCTCCACTTTAATGTCTCATTATGCATCCTCACATCTGATTCCTACTCCATTTCGAAAGAATGCAGTGGTTATCTCCCATCTTATGTTTGTTGATGACTTAATTGTTTTCTGTAATGCTACAGACATTGCTGCTGTTAATCTAAGATCTTTCCTATAGCATTTTAAGCAGTTCTCCGGTCTGGGAGTTAATTGGGGAAAGAGTGCAGTTTACTTTGCTCATTGTTCCACTCAGCTTCAGCACATTATTTCTGATATTCTTTCTGTTCTAGTAAGCAAGTTCCCTGTAAAGTATTTGGGTGTCCCCATATCTTCAAAGCAGTTGACTTTTACTGACTGTCAACCCCTTCTTGCAAAAACTCAAAAGCGCCTAGCTGGATGGAAATCTAAGGCTTTATCCTATGCAGGGCGAGTGGAGCTGATTCGATCTACATTATCTTTCATTCATATTTATTGGGCTTCAGTTTTCCTTCTTCCTACAGATATTCTTCAAGCTCTGGATAGGCAGGTAAGAGAATTTTTCTGGAACAAGTGGTCTTCTCATTATATACATCATATTGCTTGGGACTCTATATGTCAGCCTATCTCTTGTGGAGGTTTGGGGATTAGGTCATTTGCAGGGACTGCTAGAGCTGCTTTGATGAGACAGTTGTGGAATGTGCTTTAAAACAAACCCACTCGTTGGAATATGTGGATTCATGCTAAATACATGAAAGGTGTTTCTCTTTGGGATGTTCCTGTTCTAAGGCATGCATCATCGGGCTGGAAAGGAATTCTTGGCCTTCGTTCACTGATGTTGCCCCATATAAAGTACCTGGTTGGGAATGGGCATCTGATACACTTCTGGACTGATCCTTGGCTAAACGGTGGCAGATTGAAGGATAGATATGGTGCAAGAGCAATTTATGATCTGGGTTTTGGCTTTGACATCACATTACATTGTTTTATTGTGAATCATGAGTGGCTGTTTCCACCTCCTACTTCTAATGCTCTTATGGCTATATTCCATGAAATTCCTTTAGAACTCCAGCCATGTTATGACTTTGATGATGAACTTGTGTAGACATTGGAAGATGATGGTGCTTTCTCTCTCAATTCTGCATACAGAATGATCACTTCTCATCCGCCTCAAGATTTGCGGTGGCCTTCTTTGTTATGGTTTAAGGGTTGTCTTAAAAAACATTCCCTCTGTGCATGAATGTTTTTTCAGGGCAAATTGAAGACCAATGATTTTTTGCTTGAACGAAATGTGGAGTGTGATTCTTGCTGTATGTTATGTGATTGTACCTGGGAATCTGGGTCACACCTTATGCTCCAGTGCTCTTATTCTCAATCAGTTTGGACTTCTCTCTTAGCAACTTTAAACTTGGACTATGTCTCTTGTGCTTCCCCTATAGAGTTGCTAGACTCCATCTTGTTGCGGGTTGATCAACATCATAAGGGGATCCAAACGGTGACTCGATTGATTTTCTGTGCTTATATTTGGTACATCTGGGCAAAAATGAATCATCGCATTTTCAAAGCTAAATTTACTCCAGCCTCTTCTGTGGTACATCGAATCATTCAGACTCTTCAAAGTAGGTTGTTGTACCTTGGTATTTCTCTCCCAGAGAGTATTTCTTGTCATTGGAACCTCTATCTGGAGTCATACATTCATACTCGGTTAGTTCCTATTTCATACCAAGGATGGGGATTGTCTATCTCTTCTACTCATCATACGAGTGTTGGGATCCTATGGAAAGATGATGACCAACCACTTGAAGGGGCAATACATTCAGCTGTGGATTATTATCAGGGTATTCTTCAATTGATGGAACTTGTTTCAAACCATTTAATATCTATACTAATTGAAGCAGATACCTCATTGGCTAAAGTGATCAGACTTCCTCATAAATCATCATGGACTATGCGTTTTCAAGTGAGGAGTATTTCAGCTATGCTTCAGAATCTTCATGTAAAATTTGTGGATCTTCAGCCCTATATAGTTCGTTTTAGCAATAAATTGAGTAGGAATAGATTGGTTCCTTCTCATATATCAAATTTAGAAATAGGCTTGTTATGGCGCACTTGAGTGGCTTGCTTCCCGGGCTGTGGGCAATATTATTTTTCATGCTTTTCTTTTATTTTGGATTGTATTAATGGGGTATGCCCCATTTGGTTTCTCTAAGGCCATGGCTGGCTTTAGGTTTCCATGTTTCTGTACATTATTCCTTTTTTGCAATTGAAGACCTAACTTATTCTTAAAAAAAAAAAAGAGAAAAAAACAGAGTTTCTATTGGAGTCAAAAACTTTCTTCTTTTAAAGCATGACCTTTTGTTTGCAAGACGTGGAAAGGTTTTTGGGCCACTCACTGCCATAAACAAAAAGTGCTTCGGAATCCACCCACTAAAATTAGGGGGTTTTCCTGTAGGTTCACCATTAACCATGAAAATATATTCCTTGTAACAAAAGTTAAGAAGATTTCCTAGACATTAGTACCACTACTTTATTGCAACATTATAAAGTCTTAATTTAATTATGCAATATCTTATAATTACAAAGACAAAGGTTCTCCTTTGACTTTTTAACAAGGCAGTTTTATGCGATATCACATAATTCAATTAAAATTTTGTAATATCACAAAAAAGTATTGCGATATTGTCAAAATAGTATTGCAATATTGCGATATTGTCTGAATACCACTACTACTATATATATTTCTAAATTCAAAGAAAGTAAAAGGTTTTCAAAACCTTTTAGCCATATTTAACATGTGGAATGATCTTTACTTTAGGTGGAGGGCATTTGATATTTTTCAATTTTCCTTTGTATTTCCTATTATTCATGGAAATTAGGTTTTTTTTTTAAATCAAAGTAAGTGGGAGTTCAGAAAGTACAATTTGTACTTTCTTTTATTTTTCAATTCAAGTTATTTTATAAGTATTCAAACTTAGAGATTTAAACTCACGAGCATAAAAATTAGAAGACAAACAAAACAAACAGCTTATTGATAAGAGATAATAGATAGACAAATGAGCTAGGCTTATAAAAAGAATAGGTTTAAGGGGTTAGGATCCTCACACATATGAGGTGATGAGAACTCACACATGAGAGGAGAGATAGTCACAACTCACACACACATATACAAAGAAGGAAGATGCCAGATTCAAACCTAAGACCTCTTAATGAAAACTCCCACTCCTTACCACTAAGGTAAGGAGCCGCTCTCTAGGAACTACATCTTAATCATAGATTTTATTATGGATTTCGAGTCCTCTTTATAGAGTGTAAGGAGGTCAGAAAAAGAAACTTAACCTCATAATATTAGTCTAATCTAATCTTAATAATGAGAGATTTTCTTTCAATTTAGCCTAATCACACCAATCAAAATATTAATGATAATATGCTAAAGATCCAAAAGATATATTGCAATCATCACTGTCCACATTAACCCTGCCGCAATCACATGATCAACAGCCCTGTGGTAAACCATACTAAAGACAACCCATTGGTCTCTTTAAAAAGAAATAGTTATGTCTTGTCAAAACATCCGTTGTGCTTTGGTGGCGGCCATTGTTTGTTCGTAGAAACTACCACTCTTGCATCTTGGTCATTTGGAGTATTTGGTACAAAGCTTTTTGGCGTTAACATACGCAGCATATTCAACACTCTCCTCGGGTAGAGCCCACTTCTCAACATTTTCCCTCAAGCAGAAATCCTTCGGTACAATTTTGGTGGCACGCATATTATTTTAGCGCTGAGTCATTCCTCTTGGGATTCAAAGTCAGGACCGATTGACTCTGATATTATCTTAATTTTCTTTAGCTAACAGCTCTTGTTAAAACCTTGAGGCATTAGTAGATGTGGCAGAAATGCTTTTCAATATTCCACCACAGGTGGAGCCCACTCTTTTGTCTATGGTAACGCCTATAGGATTTGGTAGGAATGTTTAGCCGATGAAATCTAAGATAACATCAGATTCAACCTGCCGCAAGTTCAAATAATAGGAGTGTTGGCCTAGTGGGTCCAGACCAAGTGGATTCAGGGTCATGGGTACTATGGTAATTGTACTAGGACTTTTTTATTGATTAAGATAGGGTTTCTTGGGGGGATAAGAAAGAGAGCATTATATATATGATGTAATTTGTAACCCATGATGTAACACAACTGATCATACAGAAAGTGAACCCAAGGAGAGTCTAGTTTCTTTCTTGTGGATGTAGGCAAGTTTGTCGAACTATGTAATTCTCTTGTGTGTGATTGCTTGTTTTTGTGAGGTTGATTATTTGCTTGATCGCATTGATTCACGTTTCCGCATACACGCGCATAACAAGTGGTATCAGAGATTAGGTTTTTTAGGAGTGGATTGTGCTGCGTTACGATCAACGAATCGGATCAAGGAAGATTCGAATTTTTGCACGTCGATTTTTTATTGCAGGAAAGCGATAGAGATCGGTTTAGATCTTTGTTTGGGCAACACTGATAGGATTTCGCAAATCCAAAGTTGCAGGGAACATCAGAACAGAGGATCGAGTCTGTTGCAACAGACTAATCGGAGAAGGAAAATTAGAGGATTTGGTGGTGATCTAGGCATTACCGGAGAAGAAGCGACGCCGCTTCCGTCTCCTTGCCATTGCTTGAGATGAAGAAGAAGACCACTGCAATAGTTGCCTCCTCGCCCCAGGTTCAAGTTGCAGAGCTTGATGCCGCCGGAATAGGACCGGAAGAACGACGCCAAACCGCCACGCAGTAGCCGTCGCTGCTGTGCCATCTTCGTCGGTGAGGACGAAGTAAGAAGACATTGTTTTCCATTGATTCTAGTTACAGAACCCATGAAAAAGACGAAGAAGAAGAAGACGATTTGGATTTGGGTTCGGGTCGGTTTGGGTCAGTTCCGCCTGATCCGTGAAGCCCAGCCCACAGCCTAGACCAGGTCGGTTCTGTTTGGGTCAGTTCGGCCTGACTCGTGAAGCAGGAAGCCCATTCCAGTAACTGCCGACATCATCGCTACGTTAACAAACAATATGGTTTGCAGGGGTTTGACCAGATTGACGGTTGAGAATTATTCGTGTTATATCTTGATAATCCGGTGTCTGATCGGAGATCCGATTGCTCCTACAGACTCATTACGAGCAGATCTACGTAACTGTGGAAGAAGATTGGCAGTTTGACGGTCAACAGGAAAGTTTGACTAATCGAAAGAAAATTATTTTTTCGATATAGGAGTCATCTAGAGTCGGATTTCAGATCCATTTCTTTCAGCGTGTTCGTGGTGACGAGATCTATAGATTGGTGAAGAAATTGATGTTAATGAAAGTTGTTTGTTTTTCTTGATTATTCAATTGGGATGAGGAACAACACTATGAACACTACCATGATCAAACTCAACCATACCAATTGGTTATTTTGGAAACCTAAGATGGATGATATATTCTATTGCAATGACCTCTATGATCCTGTTGAAGGGAATAGTGCTCGACCAAAAGAGATGTTTGATCCAGATTGAAAAAAGATGCATAGAAAGACCATTGGTCACATCAGATAGTGGGTGGATAACAACATATTTCATCACGTGTCTAATAAAACTAATGCGAGAACCCTTTGGAAGAAGTTAGAAGAAAGATATGAGAAGAAAGCTGTAGTGAACAAAACTTTTCTGATTAGAAAGCTTGTGAACATGAAATTCAAGGAGGGTGGTAAAATTGAAGATCATATAAATGAATTTCAATGTGTTGTAAATGAATTAGTCACAATGAAAATGGTCCTTGATGATGAGATGCAAGCTTTATTGCTTCTAAATTCTTTACCTGATACATGGGAAACATTAGTTGTTTCTGTTAGCAACTCTACTCCAGATGGTGTGTTATCAATGAGTTAGGTTACTAGCAGCTTGTTGAATGAGGAAATAAGGAGAAAAACTGCAGGGACAGATAATGTACAGGCATTTGTTACAGATAAAATGGGGAGGAGTAAGAGTAGGGGACCAAAGGGGGGTCGTGGCAAGTCTAGAGGTGGATCACTGATTAAGAAAAAGTCTGAAAAATACTTTCATTGTGGCAAGGAGGGTCACATTAAGAAAAATTGCTTTGCCTTAAAGGAAAAGAAAGAAGTCAACAATAAGCAGAAGAATGACACTAACACTACAGTTACTTTGGATAATGAAGAAGTGATACTGGCCAATGAAGATGAAGAGTGTTTGAGTGTTGCAAATGATCAGGTTGAGTGGGTTATTGACACATCATCATCTTACCATGCTACTCCTTGTAAGGAGACATTCACAACGTACAAAGCAGGAGACTTTGGCACTGTAAAGATGGGCAACACAAGTCATTTGAATATTGTTGGAATTGGTGATGTCTACATTCAAACCGATATTGGTTGCACAATGATGTTGAAAGATGTGTGACATATTCTTGATTTGCGGTTGAATCTGATGTCTGGAACTTCATTGGACCGTGCATGTTATGAGAGTTACTTCGGAAATAGTAGGTGGAAACTCACTAAATGGTCTCTTATTGTTGTGAGAGGGAAGGCGTATAATACGCTGTACAAGATACATGTGAAGCTATGCAAAGGAGTGTTGAATGTTGTTGAAGATAGAACCTCTCCAAATCTGTTGCACAAGAGACTGGGACATTTGAGTCAGAAACGACTGCAGTTATTGGCAAAGAAAGATCGAATTCATTGCTTCAAAGGTACATCCCTTGACCTCTGTGATTATTACTTGTTTGGTAAACAACACATGTTATCTTTCTCTAAAACATCAACGATAAAATTTAATGTGTTGGATTTGGTATATTCTTACGTTTATGGTCCCATGGAGGTGGAGTCATTTGGTGACAATTAATTTTTTGTCACATTTATTGATGATGCATCCAGGAAAGTCTGGATTTATGTGTTGAAATCGAAGGATCAAGTGTTCCGGGTATTTCAGCAGTTTCATGTCATGGTTGAAAGAGAAACAGAAAAACTCTTGAAATGTCTCCGCACAAATAATGGTGGAGAGTACACATCCAACCAGTTTAAAGGCTATTGCTGAAGCATGATATTCGACATGAAAGAACAGTTCCTGGTACTCCACAGCACAATGGTGTGGTAGAGAGAATGAACCGTACTATTCTTAAAAGGATGAGATGCATGATTAAAGTGACACAGCTACCCAAACCATTTTAGAGTGAAGCTGTCCTGACTGCCATTTACCTGATTAATAGGTCTCCCTTAGTTCATTTGGATTTTGACATCTAAAAAAAAAATTGACAGATAAAGATGTTTCTTATTCTCATTTGAAAGTGTTTGGGTGCAAGGCTTTTGCACATGTACTAAAGGAACAGCGTTCAAAGCTGGATGATAAGGCAGTGTGTTGTATTTTTCTTGGATATGGTGGATCTGAGTTTGGCTACAGGTTATGGGATCCAGAGAAGATGAAAATTATCAAAAGTAGGGATGTGGTGTTTCATGAAGACCAGTTCTTTGGAGATATTGAGAAGACTGAAAAGTCTAAAGAAGTTGTTGATGGAGTGGTTGATGTCACACTGACTCCTTCTCCAGTGCAAACTACAGGTGGAGAAGGTGGACAAAACGATCCAGATCGTGATGAGGCGCAGGGGTTGCCAGATGAACAGGGTGTTGAGTAGGGGGAGCAGTCTCCTCAGTCAGAAACCATAGAATCTTAGGTTTGGAGGTCTACTCGAGAGAGTCAACCATCAATAAGATATCATGTAGCAGATTATATTTTGCTTACTGATGAGGGGGAGCCAGAGAGCTACCAAGAAGCAAAAACTCATGCAGATAAAGATGAGTGGATGAAGACTATGCAGGATGAGATGAGTTCTTTGAAAAAGAACAATACTTATGAGTTGGTGGAATTTCTAAAAGGCATGAAGGTTTTGAAGAACAAATGGGTGTTCAAGCTGAAGAGAGATGATGGTGGAAAACTGACAAAGCACAAATCACGGCTAGTGATTAAAGGCTTTGCGCACACGAAGGGTATTAACTTCGATGAAATCTTCTCTTCAGTTATGACCAGTTATGAAGATGAATCCTATCAGAGTTGTCTTTGGTCTAGTCGCTAGAATGAACCTTGAACTTGAACAGATGGATGTGAAGACTGCATTTCTTCACGGTGATCTGAAAGAAGAGATCTACATGACTCAGCCAGAGGAGTTTGAGGTAGAAGGAAAAGAACAATTGATTTGCAGGTTGAAAAAGAGTCTCTATGGGTTGATGCAAGCACCGAGGCATGGTATAAGAAGTTTGATTCATTCATGGTGAGTCATGGGTACCGGAGGACAGCTGCAAATCACTGTGTTTATGTTCGTAAGTTTGATAATGGCAAATGTATCATCCTCCTTCTATATGTAGATGATATGTTGATAGTTGGACACGATAGTAAGATGATTGGCAAGTTGAAAAGGGACATGTCAAAGACTTTTTGACATGAAAGACTTGGGCCCCGCACGATAGATATTGGGAATGCAAATATGTTGTGATAGGAATGCCAAGAAGCTGTGGTTGTCACGGGAGAACTATGTTAAACGGGTGCTAGCAAAGTTCAACATGAAAGATGCTATGCCAGTTAGCATACCTTTAGCCAGTCACTTCGAGCTCAGTAAGAGATTATGTCCTACTATAGATGAAGAAAAGGAACGGTTGACATTTGTTCCATACTCATCGGCAGTTGGGAGTTTTATATATGCCATGGTGTGTACATGGCCAGACATTGCTTAAGCAGTGAGTTTAGTGAGTAGATTTGTTTCTAACCATGAGAAAGAGCATTGAGAAGCAGTAAAGTGGATCTTCAGATATTTGAGAGGTACATTAGATTTTTGCTTGTGTTTCGGAGGCTCAAAACTAGTACTTGAAGGCTTTACAGATGCTGATTTTACAGGCAATTTTGATTGTCGGTTATCTACTTCTGGGTACTTATTTACTTTTACAGGGGGGGCTATTTCCTGACAGTCTAAGTTGCAGAAGTGTATAACATTACCTACAATCGAAGCAGAATACATAGCTTCTAATGAAGTAAGGAAGGAGATGATTTGGTTGAAGAAATTTTTTCGAGAATTGGTTTTGAAGCAAGGAGAGTATGTAGTCTACTGTGATAGTCAGAGTGTTATGGATCTTAGCAAGAATGCTACATACCATGCCCGCACAAAGCATGTTGATGTGAGATACCATTGGATTCACGAGGTCATCGAAAGAATCTCATGAAGCTGGAGAAGATTCATGCTAACAAGAATCCCTCGGACATGATGACTAAAGTCGTATCTAAGGGAAAGCTGGAGTTGTGTTCAGAGTTGACAGGACTGGACTCCTAGTAAGGGGGTTCGGAGGTTTCTTCCCCATGGTCTAGAAGGGGAGGTTGTTGGCCTAGTGGCTCCAGACCAAGTGGATTCAGGGTTATAGGTATTGTGATAATTGTACCAGGACTTTCTTATTGACTAAGATATGGTTTCTTGGGGGATAAGAAAGAGAGCATTATATATATGATGTAATGTGTAACCCATGATGTGACACAATTGATCATACAGAGAGTGAACCCAATGAGAGTCGACTTTCTTTCCCGTGGACGTAGGCAAGTTTGCCGAACTACGTAATTCTCTTGTGTGTGACTGCTTGTTCTTGTATAGTTGATTATTTGTTCGATTGTATTGATTCACGTTTCCACGTACACGCGCACAACAAGGAGGAATGACTCGGCGTTGAAAGGAATGTATGTCACCAAAAGTGTGTCGACCGGGTTCCACCTAAGGGGAGTGTTGAGGAGTGAGCTCCACCCGAGGTGGAATATTGAAAAGCATTTCCGTTGCCTTGAGTTTTTGGTAGAAGTGCTTAGCTAAAGAAATGTAAGAGGGGATTGTGGATGGATATAAGAATGATGGAATGTTATTTATAAAAATAACTATGTTGGCACATAAAAATGAAAGGCACATATCTAATTCCATGAAAACTTTCGAGAGTACATCTCAATCATATGTTTTATTGAGAATTTCAATTCCTATTTATAGAGTGCAAGGAGATAAAATAGGAAACTTAAGCTCATAATATCTGCCTATCTAATCATAATAATGAGAGATTTCCTCTCAATTCAGCCTAATCACATCAATCAAAATATTAATGGTAATATACTAAAAGATCCTAAAGATATTTTAGAATCACAACATTCCATATCTACATTTTCTATCATGGTTGTAGTTTTGCGGAGTTTCGGGCGGGTATGGGTTTATTGATTTTGACATGAGTCGGGTTTGAGTTTTTCTGTCAGAATGTAATATGCCCGGCTTGTGATCAATTTACAAATTTATTAATAGAATATTATATAAAATACTTTTATACAAAACATTTAAGATCTTAATAAAGAAGTAGTAGAGGGAATTGGCGTCAAATCTGATTTATCTGCTACAATCACTTCTGGTTTTATATTATTGTCGATTCTCTTATCATCCGGTGGATCCAACCCGTAAAAATTGGGTTTGGATCATGTTCTAGGTTCTATTCATAATGGGTTTTTGTCCAAAACTCACTTTAGGTTCCAATTGATAAACGGATCCAATTCCAGATTCCTATAGGTTATGACCCATGGACCTGAGACTCGAAATACATGTATGTCTTTAATTTTGTAAGTGTAGCTCAAAATCAACTTTTTGTTGGCTATTTTTATATTTAACCTTGAATGTAATAGAGTTGATGCACTATTATAAGTTGAACAATATCCTTATTTTAAGAAAATCATTAAAAAAATAATGAAAGGAAGTCGGAATCGGATCCCAAGCCAGAAATATCATTTAGAAATGGTTCCAATTCCAACCAACCCGTTACGTCTTTATTTGGTATGACTTATCCTAAACTATGACCGAGTTGAGTTGGATCAGGTACAAGGTGTGGCAAGTGTGAGCCAAGAAGTCTATATTTTACCCTAACCCATTCTAAATCCATCCCCTCGCAATCCCTACCCTAGGAACGTGCAAAGGGATGGTAGGACCATCTGATATGTGAAGTGCTAAAAGGCAAAAGATTAAAGGGAGAGGCTATTCGCACATCCCTCATTGCTTATTGCACATCCATCCATGTGACCCCTCTATGACATCCCCAAAATACCCATGTCCCTCTCCTTCCTTCCCTCTCTCTCTCTCTCTCCCTCTCCCTGCTCGCCGCCCAACTCCGCATATGCTTTCTACCACTCCTTATCCCCCCCCCTCTCTCTCCCTCTCTCTCTCCTTGTTCTCCGCCCAACTCTAAATGAGTATATTGTCCGGCCCTCGGTGGCCGAAGGGTTGAACAATATCACCTTATTTGGCCACACAAGGCTGAACAATATACTCATTTGTTCGGCCCTGAGTGGCTGAACAAGAGAGGGGAGAGGGAGAGAGACAGGGAGAAGGAGAGAGGGAGAGAACGAGAGAGGAAATGAGAGGGACATGGGTATTTTGGGGATGTCCTAGAGGGGTCTCATGGATGGATGTGCAGTGAGCAATGAGAGATGTGTGAGTAGCCTCTCCCAAGATTAAAAAGTAATTTCATAAATTTCATAAAAGGCCATAAACTTTATTTTAGCTCTACTACACTAAGCCTAACCAATAATATACAAAGTGAGTTTTCACATTTGTGGTGGAATCTAATATTTCATGAGAATGCTAATAAAAAAAAAAACTTATTGATTTTATGAGAGACTGGTGATATTTAGAGAACTATCTTTTAAATGAAAGATTAAGCCCCTCTTTGGTATCACTACTTTTTTCTTCTAAATCACTAAATCAGATAGAGCTTTTGAGAATAAAGGTGTTTGGCAGTGTGTTTTAGCCTTTGCCCAGTGTAGAAAAGTAGAGGCAATGCCTGCTTTGTCCACAACATCCAAGCAATGCCTCTTTTATCCATAGTTCACCATTGGATGCATTTGGAAAGGAGCGACAAAAACAATAGAGGCAGATAAACGGTGTTTCTAGATCCACAACGCCCTATTCTGTTTTTATTATTATTTTAAACCTAAGAGAGTAAATCATGATCTAAATTAACCATTGGAAATGTTCACAAGATCAAATAAGGTGCCTATGGGACCAAATCTTAGCCGTTAGATCATCACCAATCTCGAGATATGTGCAAGAAAATGTGAGCCATTGGATGCTATTTCCTAGATTATGTGGGCCCCAAACACAAATCTAAATGTTAGATATCTTTGGAAGGTTGAACACGGCTATGGGGTCAATTTTTAAGGCTTGATATCTAGTGAATCTCGAGATATTTATAAAAACTATCAACCATTGATTTAAAAAAGTCTATTTAAAGTAGATCATTTTATTACGGAACACTCATTTTGATTCTAGCCTCCTTTTTTATGGCTTTTTTTTCTATTGGTTTATTAAAAAAAAAAAGAGTAGAGATACCAAAGGAGCCATAAAAGGTATCAAGATTGTGACGATGATGATGATGATATTATGAAATATAAAATAATGGTTATTAATGTAGTAAGGATCCCTTTCCACATTAAAAGTAGAAAGAGGAGATGTACAAAATCTTAAAAAGATTACAAAAAATCATCCTAGAAGGCTAGAACAGATACTAAATCATGGTCACATATCTGGAGGCTTGCAACCTCTTTCATGACAGTCAAAAGACTTCTTAAAGAGGAGTTGTCACATTTAATTAACACTTATCTTAAAATGTTTGTAAGAGGTAAGCCTAGAAGAGATTTACCTCAATCCAACAAATTTACTAAATATAAAGCAGAGGCCCTTGGATATAAACATGAATGAATGAAGACTGGAGCAAATGAGCCATAGCAGCAGCAGCAACATGGGAAGCATTCCAGAGGTAGTACTGAGCTCAGGCCACAAAATCCCTGTGATAGGGATGGGAACTGCACAATCACAGGTCCCTCCCCCATCCCATCAACAACTTGTCTCTGTTTTCATCACTGCCATTGAAGTCGGCTACAGGCACTTTGACACAGCACCCCTGTATGAAACAGAGGCACCACTTGGTGAAGCTATAGCTGAAGTGCTTCACCGTGGGCTAATCAAGAATCGAGATGAGCTCTTCATCACCTCCAAGCTTTGGAGCAGCGACGCTCATCCTGGGCTTGTTGTCCCTGCGATCAAGAATTCTCTCAAGTAATATTAACTATCCCTTTTGATTTATGTTTTATGTTAAGTTTGTTCTTTTTATCTGTGCCTAATTTTACTATAAGTGATGGCTAATGCGTCCCTTTCCCAAGGTGGGCTTGAACCTAGCTACCTTGTCTCTCCCATGGGGACTGTTTCTTTACTATTACGCTTGTTATTAATAGATCTTATGCATTTTGGTGATTAGAAAGCTTCACAGATCTCTTTACATCTATCTCAACCATGGGATGGAATGAACTACTATACAAGTTCCAAATAGTCACGCTTACGACAGACTTATTCGCTGAGAAACCCACATCCAATTAATCTTATTGGGAGTCCTACTTGTGGGGACACATAAAGTCTTTTTCTTTTTATTTATAGTGGGGCTCTATTTTTCTAGGCCTTTTCTTGCCATGCTTGATCTGTCGTGGGACCCTGGCACAAGGGTCACTCGATTTCCTACTGTAATCCTCTTTTTTCCCCTTATTAGAAAAGTATGAAATTAGTGAGCTAGTATAAAGTTGAGTAGCATGGTTATAAATGAGTGTCACTTATTTCTTCTTACGTAGGCGTCTTGGGCTGGAGTACCTTGACTTGTATTTGATCCATTGCCCAGTAAGCATGAAGCCTGGAGTCGATGCTTTCACCATCAAGAAAGAGGACCTTGTCCCCATGGACTTGAAGTCTGTTTGGGAAGGCATGGAGGAATGTCAGAATCTTGGCTTGGCCAAAGCAATTGGGATCAGTAACTTCTCACTCAAGAAGATAGAAGAATTGCTGAGCATTGCTAAAATACCTCCTGCTGTCAATCAGGTATTAATTTATGGTGTCGTGGCAATTATGGTGATAGATCAAATTAAACAATGGTGGTGATGGTCTTTTCAGGTTGAAATGAACCCAGGATGGCAACAGAAGAAGCTAAGGGACTTTTGCAAGGAGAAAGGAATTCATGTTTGTGCATGGGGTCCTTTGGGTGCAAAAGGAACTTACTGGGGGTCGTCTGCTATCATGGACAGTCCCATATTGAAAGAAATTGCAGGGTCCAAAGGGAAGACTGTTGCTCAAGTACTCTCTCTCTCTCTCTCTCCAATGTAGGATAAAAATGGGCTGGGTTTGGGTTGGGTACTTGGGTCCATGGTGAAACCAGACCCCAATATTGTTTTGTATGCCTAGACCCAAGTGCCGACCCAAGGTCGGTCTACTTTATAGGACCAGAGCCTGAATCATCCCCATCATAGAAACAAGGTTTGTGCCCTTTGATTTTCATGCATTTAAGTGGGCCCATACAGTGAGGTCTATGCCAAGCATTAAGTGTTTGTGTTCAGACTTGGCCACATCCAGCGCCGGGCCTAAATCATGGATCCACACCCAGATCCGATGATCAACAGCATCCAAAAATAGGGTCCTACCCAGATTTCCAGGTTGGGTCCTCCGGAAATCAAGTATCAAGGTCAGATCTCGACCTGTTTATTAATCAGGTTGAACCATGGACCCAAACCCATACCCAATTATCAATTGACCCAATTATCACCCTCTGTTTCTCTCACTAATCTAATCCAATGTGAGTTGTGGCAGGTTTCTTTAAGGTGGATGTATGATCAAGGAGTGACTATGTTAGTGAAAAGCTTCAACAAGGAGAGGATGACACAGAACTTACAAATTTTTGATTGGGAACTGACCGAAGAAGATTATAACAAGATCAATCAGATGCCCCAGAATAGTGGACTTCGAGAAGGAGGAGGCCTCTTCAAGACATTGGTGGAGTTTTTAGATGAGGGGGCATAGAGGCATAGTCGCATAGATGCTCCCTCCACCTCAAGTAAAATGGCAGAAAAAATAAGTCAGGTGTATTGAGGAGACAAATAAAGAATCCTTTTGGCTGAATGCATTTGCTCAATACATTTACAATCTACAATATGGCTGAATGACTCATAGGATTGATATAATTTCCAATAAGTTTTCCTGTGAAAGATTTAGGGTCCACGATCTCTAGAATGGTCTACTCAAACTGTCACGTCCCCCAAAATACGAATTGGGGAAAAACGTGAAAATTAAATTAAATTCAAATTTTCCTGTGTTTAATACAACACAAGCTTCCAAAAAGTGGACCCATAAAAAAAATTTCAACCTGTGGTGAGTCAATATATATTTCATTAAATGCAACGGAATCTTATTCAATTGGTATTCAATGATCATAAATAAGATTCAACACAAAAATCAAATAAACATTAAATGTTAAAGTTGCAGAAAGAATAAAACAATTAATAAAGAAAGGTTTATCATTAAAGAAAGTTCATCTAAAGAATTGCTAAGATGACGTTCACTCTCATGCAGGCTCAGACGGCTCTGAAACCGTCTCCGGCATCCCACTTGGGTTCATCAGTTTGCTCAAACGTTTGAAACGCTTGATCCTCCTTCGTCTCCTGGGTAAAGTAGAGCTCGGTACCTATGCACCAAATATTACAAAGTAAACAGCAAGTACATAATCATAATTCGAAATTTAATACAACAACGAGGAGAATATAGACGAGAGTGATTATATAGAAGTAATGACAGTAATAATGCCAAGAAAGGACGTATAGCCTAATCCAAATAAAACAAAATGAGCAATATGATTCACACGAGGACAAGTGTTCCTGTTTTGCGTGGCCAGCCCTAAATAAATCGGGAGAGCCCGTTCATAACGTCGGTGGTCATAAACCGATCGAATTAAAAACAAATCAGAATAACCTGTTCACATTCAAAGCGGATTATAAATGATTTGGTCACATCGGTGATCAACCGTCCATATATCGATCTGCAGTCGTCCATAAATGACCCACATAAACATAAGCATATAAGCATAATAGACCTGAATAATAAAGCTCCGACACAAGAGTCCTAATTGGTCAAAGTAAAGTGCTGGTCATTTCAAATCCCATATCATAATCAAATCGTCATACAAAATTTGCCGAGCCACTTTATAATACACAATAGGATATGCATCTAAAGGAGTACATATCCTAAATCAACATATATATGCATGCGAACGTTAAGACGTAGATACGAATCGATCCTAAGGTCAAACATAAGGTCTCGTACCCCACAACCATAGAAATTTCTAATAAATATAAGATCAACGCATCCCTTTTCCATTAATGGTGCATAGACTCAATTAAGGGTTTTCCAATAGAGATGGGTTGAACTCGAATCCATTAGGATTTCCCCGAGGTCATACAAAGTACTAAACCCCATGTTAGTAAGATACCATTTGCCCGTACGGTATTTACTTAGTCCATTGATTCAATTAATAAAAATATAATTTTAACACATTAAAAACTAAGATGTCATTTAATATTAATTTGCAAATAAAAATAATCTTGGTCTATAATTTTAGAAAACTCAAGGGCCCACCTAAGATATCTCCCAAATCAATTCTTTATAAAATAAGTTAAGGGGTCTAATTTGAATTCATTAAAACTAATGGTCCTCTTTTTAAATTCAAGAACTAATGGCCATAAGTTTTTAAAGTCAAAGTGCCCATGTTCTGTCACAACAATTGTAACAGCCTAACAGGACTCATCTCTCTCTCTCTCTCTCTCTCTTAATCTTATGGCCAATGGTACCATGTATCAAAAAAAGACATAAGTTGTGTGCTGGACAACCTCTCCCATCTCACTCCCACGTTACCATCATTTTCTCTCTCTTATCTATCTACATGTCAATATTATTGTCTCTCATATATCCTCACATGATCCCACACTTTTCCATGTACCTCAAGACCACCGAACCCCTGATCCCCTTCTTCCATCAACGCAAGCCCGGTAGCAGTGCGTTTTCACAACCGAGAGTTCCTCGCCTGGCCTTACAGTTGTTAACATTGTGGGCTCCACTGATCAAGTGCCCATAATCAGCCCACATCAGTATGGTCGCCCAAGCCCTCTCTTCAAGATGTAGGGACCCGATCAAGATTTAATGGCCCACGTGGGTCCCACAGTCCCAAAAAACGAAAATAACCCAAACCCTCTTCCATTCCATCAGCCCTCTCTTCTGGTTGTTGGATGGTGGACCAGACAGGGCCCACCTAACATGGTCCAGCATCCCTATGAATGCCTCGCCATGTCCGGCCCGATGAACGGACCAAATCTATGATCAGATCATATAGTGGGCCCCACCATCAATACACACTAACCACTTTCTTAATTCTGTATCCGGGCTCTGCTGCAAATTAACCCAATCCTCGAGGGCTTGGTGGATTGGGGCGTCAACAGCGATAAGTAAAATGAGAAAATTATTCAATCATCCACAATCTTTGATCTCATTACAGAAACTATTAAAATTATCAAAAGAGCATCAAAGGGTTTCTATATGCATCACAATGGAATCAAGAGAAACACATGTATTAGATTCACAGATTATGATTAAGTACTTGCCTTTCACTGGGGTTTGAGGAAAATGCAACATATCCTAACCAATACCCAATCCGAGATTCTCACAGCGCTCGAGAATAACCCTATCACAAATCTGACAGAGAAGATGAGATAAGAATGTTCAGATGAACAGATCCATTGTATTCCTACCCAAAACCTAACATTGGAAAGAAAAAGGGGATAACCCAAGAATACAGATCTACTCCTAATGATTTGAGGAGAGGGTTACCTGATGGCTGGATCCTAAAACTGGAATGGCTTGGGAAGTTGAAAGAGGAAGAAGACGAAGAAGTTACGGGAGGAGTTGCAGAGAGATAAGTAGGGAGGGATAAATCATGCGATTAGTTAAAATGGAGATTAGGTTAAAAGGGAATATCCTCTTGGCTTAAGTCATTGGGTCAAAACTACGGGTCAGGTCATCTACCCATTAACCCAACTTATCGATCCAAGAATCCTATCTAACGTGTGACCCACTTAATCCTACCCACTTAAATAACTAAAATACATTAAATTAATATAATACTAATATTTTAATAATAAATATAATTAATGGTGGGGCCGGATCTTATACAAACAATCAACCCAATAGTGTGCGGAAATAAACAATATGCAGTGGAAATAAAATCACAAGCACACACCACAAGGACACCAAATTTAAGGTGAAAAACCCTACCCGAGTGAAAAACCACCGATCTGAACTGGATCAAATCAAACACTATGAATCTAGCAATTACAAGAAACTCAGATCTCTTCCCCAGATATCCCCTATCTAAGGACTGAAGTTATCATGTGTCGCTTCACGCTTCAACGATTTCACACCGTTGATTGCAACAAATTTAATTCAGCGTTTGACTACTTAAGTCTTTTCGCAGGAAGATAATCTTCTACAAATGATGCAGAAGAACTGGCTCTAGAGAATTTGTCTACACAACTCCTTAATAAATCTCTAGAGAATAATTCTCTCAATGATAATCTCTAACTCAGAACTTTGAGATGTGAGATGTCTCTTTGGTATAGCCCTTGAGTCCTTTAAATAGCCCTTGGGTCGTGCTTAAGATTGTCTAACTTCATTAGGATTAAAACAAGCAGTTTGAACTTGATTAGAAAAGCAGTTTCTAATTTTCCTGGGTCTCTACCGCCTTGTCCACTCGAGCGAATGAGTCTTTGTCTCAGTGCAAATTCTCTTCTGTCAGGCGTGTGGGCTTTCTGTCTTGCCTTCGCTCAAGTGAAACTCGGACTGCTCGAGCGGACCACTCTGGACTTGATCCGGAATTTCAGCTCTCTTTCTCCAACTTTCTTCTTCTAATTCTTTCAGAGTTTCTTCTTTCGAGTCCTTCTAATCTTCTATCTTTAGAGTCATTTTCTAACTAAAAGATTCAACTCAAAACACCCCTAGAGTTTTGTCCAACCTATGAATTTAGCCAACAATAAAAAAACCCAACACCCCGACCAACTTGCATTAACATCTTTCTTCTTTTGTTCAACAGATCAATTAATGGATAGCATAGAAACCAGGGTATGCACGCTGACTGTCCTATTATAAGAGTATGAAGCTGTCATTTTAGAGTAAACCCACGGTCAGATTGATTATAATTTAGGTATACATAAATGTTATATACACAACCAAAGAAGGAAAAGCATGTGCTTTACAATTAATTAACCAATCTAGGAAGTCATCTGCCTTCAGATTATCATGATATATATTCTGGGATCTCAATTTGATGTTGATCAGAGTTGAGACTGTAACGGGTTAGCGTTTGGTATAATGCTTGTACACCTTCCCTTGCTTTTGGTCTAGTGGTCTTAAAATTTATCAGTTACAATGCAAAACAAAAAAGAAATTTTTTTTGAGATCCTCTTCTTTAACATCCCAATTATCGAATTTATACTATTGATGCTGATCATCTTGATGATCCTGCCGGTGAAATGGGTTCCATGAGCGGAAACATGATCTAGAATGGCCTGCACATGTGTTAATCATCACTACATCCAGGCCTGGAACATTATATAGAGTATTAATTACCATCTAAGCAGGCTAGATGAGTGGGGCCCCACTCATACTTAAAGATGCATTGTCAAACCAAGCTTAAGCTTATGTTAATTGGGCTAGATGTCTAATCAAGCCAAATCTCGAGCTTGAACCTAGTTTAGTGTCATTAATCTTAGCTTGACTTCATTTAAGCCAAGATCAAGCTGGCTAAGCTCGATCTCTGCTCGATCTTGAGGTGTGTGACGTTTGTCTCGTTTAATGTTCAAGTTAAGCTCAAGCTTAGTGCTGAGGTTAACGTCCACCCTCGCTCCTGAGCGGTCATAATTCCGATCGAGTCCTTGTTCTCACCATAAAATTATTGTCGTGCAGGTTCTTATCACCAATTAATTTTGAGATAAGTGGTAGGTCAATGGGGTGTAAGACCCTACACTTAGCAAGTGTCGCTCCTTAAGCCGGTATTTCTGTGAAGCTTCTCTGGTTAGAAATGACCTTAGAGCTCCCTGTGATTTTGAATTCTATGGATTACAATTGCATGACTATATCCCTCGTGATGACCACTTTGAGAACCCCTTTTTTCTGTGAGTTGGTATCTCTTTAAGATTTGAGGAAAAGTGGTCACATTTTATCCTTTTTTAATCTTTTTTCCTTGCAGTATGTTAATACAAAGAGATATAGAAGAGTAGCAATGAAAAATAATTTGCAGGGAACACCTACAGATGGCGCTTGTAGTTGTTCCTTGCAGTAACAAGTACCCATGATTGCAGCACACTCTTGGTTGAGTAGTGTTAGTACCTTAGTTTCACACCTATGCCCGAGGAGGGTCATTAAGTTTGAAGTATTACTCTTGATTAGTAACCCAATATAGTAAAAAAAGAAAAAAAAAAAGAAAAGAAAACTCTAGTACCCATGATTCAGTTCCTATCTGGCAATTGCAATTCAAGGGGTTTTTTTGCCCATACAAGCCCTCAGCAGCATACTCATTCCCCTGGTTTAACAGGATTGCATCTTTTCGTTTTGTACTTTTACTTTAATTGACATTGATGTTGTCTGGCCTTGATAGGCTTGTTTTCCCACCTTTTTTTGTGGGTTGGGGTGGGTCTCTTTCCTAAAATAAAAGGGCACGGTAGAAGTAGAAGGGGACTATTCCCTTTCGGCTCGTCTGTGAACTTTCTGATCATGAAAACCCTGCAAAAGGAAAGGTCCATCTCTCATGTTTTTTGTTTCCAATTATAAATGGATGACAACATTGCCATTTGTTCCCAATGAGATGTCTTCATTTTTACTTTTCTTCTTCTTCTTCTTATTCTTATTATTAGAGAGAGAGAGAGAGAGAGAGAGAGAGAGAGAGAGAGAGAGAGAGAGAGAGAGAGAGAGAGAGAGAGAGAGAGAGAGAGAGAACCTTGGGTGGAAAGGAAGTGAAAACCAGGCGTCTGCAATTGAGTAGCTTAGAGTTTTACCTATACTTTTGCTGCTATGGGATATTTTCAAGGGCCATAGAGGCTGCCCCCACTTTGGTTGTGGTGGGGGTAGCTGGAGCATTGAGATGAAGAGTCTTAGGTTTGAACCTTCTCTGAGGTTGTTTGAGTCTATTCGGTACATTGTAATTAGAATCCTCCTTTGGCAGGTAGTAGTACATGTGAAGGCTCTAGCAATTCAGTTTTTTTTTTTATCTCACTGTCATTTGAGTCTTGTTCCTTTTCTGTCCATTTGTTTGATCGTGCATACTGATCTAAGGTGTTCAGTTGATGTTCCATTAATTCAACGAGGGCAAATATAGAGGGCACTGTCCAGGATGTTGCCAAAGTTTACATTGATTGGATGATTAAAACTACTTGGTTGTAGGTGAAAGAGAGAGACTTGATTAATGTACTGTTTTTTTCTGAAATATTCTCCATTTGAGACAGTAGAATCATCCTATGACTGATTTTTGTGGGCTATGGGCTATGGCCCATCAATTCTAGGATGCACTAGATTAATGGTATAGGTCCTATACATGAAATTGGAAAAGAATCAACAGGATATGTCTGATTTTCATAATTGCAGGTTTCTGAATCAGTACAGCAGTTGATTCTAAGAGAATCCTGTCTTCACATAGCTTAATCTTAGAGTGACTAGCTTAGTACATCTGGTGGCCCCACCCGAGATGGGCAACGTCTAGAGAAGGTTGCACTAATAGAGTGACCCCACTTCCTACTTAATTCCCAAAACATGGTCAATGATGACATTTGCTGTTTGTGAACTTGGGTCCTTGCTATTTTCAACTGTCCATTTTACACAGCCTGTTGAGGTGGTCAGGGATTGAGATGGTTTAATTGATACGATAGGCTTCCACAGATGGTGGGTCCACTGGATCAATGGTCATTAATGAAAGTGGTTGGGAAATTATGATATTTAATTAGCAAGCATGCAAATAAATCTCCCACCTCTCCTTGATACATATCAGGATGCTAACAAGACTGAAAATGGCGTGTTGAGTTGTGGTCCTTTTCGTAACGTATGCAACAAATGTGTTAGTAGGCAAAACACCCAGCAATCACCGAGTTTTCAAGCCTTCCCTCGGTACTCGGTAGCATTGGTTTCTTCTTTTTCACACTCTTTTTTTTCTTGTTTGCTAGATGGGTGAGTGGTACTGCAGTAACGCTTCATTTTCACACTTGTTGGATGATAGATAGCCTTCAATTTTCTTATCTTCTCCTACATCAATGAAGGAAAAGTTGGATTGCAAGAAAAATGCTCTTGATTTTTCTTCTTCACTTTTCACGTGCAATGGCACGTTAATATCTTCTTTCACATGCTTAGATCGAACCTTTACGTGTATCTACGTTTGAGGCCGACCTTTTTGTAAATCTAAGTCGTTCAAACATCCTCTCTATCCAATTTACATGTTCCCTTGAATGTCAACCTGATTGGAGTCGCAAGCAGAATGGGACTTGCTTCTTCAATCCGATATGGTATATACTCCTTGTATGGAAGCAATATTTGATACCTGGAATAAAAAAAACAGGCATTTAGAACTGGAAAAAACAATTTAGCGGCAGAAAAATGGCCCCGGCTGCTAAAGGTCATCTTGTTCGCTGCAAAAAATCTCTTCTAACATGGACGTCGGATAGTCAAAAACTGAAATCCATTTGAAATTCAACTTGAGTCAAAATTTAAAAATTCATATTTATCTCTATGATTTGACAATCCAAATACCAACCCGCCCCAAATGGAATGGGGGCAAGTCATCTATTTAACTGAACCTGTTGTGAACCCTAGTACTCCAATTCTAAAAGAGGACACACCCTAAATCTATTACAACCCTTAACAAATTTATGATTGAGTGGTGGCGGCACTATAGTATCACTCACATGTGGAGGATTCAATCCATGAGTGAGGTTAAAGTTTCACTCGTGGACCATATATAGCCCAACATAGAAAAAATAATTACGGCCAATCGGATCTCTCAGTTGTCAACTATAAATTAAATACTAAGAAAAATATAAATAAAAAATAAAAAAACAACAGTTCACACATGGTAGAGAATGGGACGGGAAACAAAAGGTGATGATCTCAGTCGAGAATCTTGTTGGACGTGGTCCCATCTAATCAATGGTGTGGATGACAAGACCCTCAACTAGCTTTCATTTGATGAGGCAGAAGAGATACACTTTACAATTAATTTGCATACATGTCTTTACGTCGATATATAATATTGAGAGAGAGAGAGAGAGAGAGAGAGAGAGAGAGAGAGAGAGAGAGAGATTGTTTTGTAACCAAGCTATAGAGATTTTGCTTCAACTTCACATAATCTCTCTCACTCTCTCTCTCTATCCATGTATGATGATTACCTTGTGAGTGAAGAAAAATGGAAGGAAAAGGACAAGAGCTGGAGTCAAAGACAAGAAGACCAACCATGTCTCTCATTTTCAAAAAGGTCGCCCTCCAAACCGTTTCCACTTCTCCCAACTACCAAAACAAAAACACATCTCTCTCTCTCTCTCATTCATATTCTCTTCTCCACGTTCTACGCTAACCCCACAACCATCACCCTCACCATAATCATCATCCCCACTCCATGAAGCTTTCTCTTTCTCTCTCCTCTTTCTTTCTTTTTATATTCTCCTCACTTCTCCATCAGACCAGTTGGAAAAGCAAGACTTGTAAAGGAGGCCTGAGAAGTTGGTCGGGATGAGGAAGCCGGATCAGCCGGCCAAAAACAACCCCACCAAGCTGAGGAAGGGGCTGTGGTCGCCGGAAGAAGATGACAAGCTCATGAACTACATGCTCACCAATGGCCAAGGTTGCTGGAGTGACGTCGCGAGGAATGCTGGCTTGCAGAGGTGTGGCAAGAGCTGCCGGCTCCGTTGGATCAATTACTTGAGGCCCGATCTCAAGCGCGGCGCCTTCTCTCCCCAGGAAGAGGATCTAATTGTCCATTTGCACTCCATCCTGGGGAACAGGTTAGCTCTCTTACCCCATATTAGTCTCATGAAACAATTTCTCGCTTATGATGTTTATAACTTCATATTATATCAATCGAATGATCTAGTACTAACTCTTTGTATATGAACTTCACATGTTTTACCACCTCATCACATATGTGAAAAGAAGGTGAGTGGACATTTACAAAGGAATCCAAAACATGTGGAATTTTCTTGCAATGGGATGTATGCGGCCATTTTATTCATTCTCTCCCCCTCTTTCCTTCTATCTTTTAGATATGTTAAGATATATTTCATAGGTTTCAATTAGGATTTGATCAGATCTAAGCTTTCTATTTTACCCTTAAGTCTTTTATTTCTTTTATTTAAGTATAGATGCTTCTGTTAATGACTATACAATCTAATTTCTGAAAACTTAGTTCCTCAAGTTTCGTCATGATATCTCTCTGTGTAAAACGTTTATACATCTTTTATGAGAAGAGGCCCCACTAGCTGACATTGGCCAAAAATTAAGGTGGCCATTGATTAAAAAAAAAAAAAAGCCTGTCTCATTCTCCATGTTTTCTCACATGGGTGTACTAGGGTCATGGGGGTATTTCATGACCCTGCTTAAGGAGTCTTTTGGTTGGTCCCCACTATGACATACCATTGGATCTCAGCCACCCAAGATGTTTATTGGTGAGTGATGAACCACAATATGATCTGTAGTCAATATTGGATTATTGTATCCAATATTTGTTCCTTTACATGCACAATATGGTTTGTTAACATCCACTTTCAACAATGGATTCTCAGATTCTTGTTCTTTTTACTTCAGACATTTCTATAGCTACTGACTTAAGTTTGTTAATCAATGAAGATGGTCTCAGATTGCGGCGCGCTTGCCAGGGCGCACAGACAATGAAATAAAGAATTTTTGGAACTCAACAATAAAGAAGAGGCTCAGGAATCCATCGTCGTCATCATCCTCGCCGAAAAGTGATTCTTCAGAGCCCCAAGAAGCTATGGGAGGGTTCACTTCCATCAATGACCATGACATCATGGCCATGTGTATGGACTCATCTTCTTCTTCAACATCAGTGCAACCTGTTGCTCTATGCAATCAATTAAGTCCATTGCCCCGATTTGAGAACACTTGTGACGTGAATGGGACAAGCTTTGCCTCTGGTTACTACCACATGCCCCCTTGCTTACCACAAGTTGGTTTTGAGGGTGGGTTTTATGGTGATCATGGGATCTATCAGAGTGGCCTGATGGGGGGAGAAGGGGAGCTGCTTGTTCCTCCATTGGTGAGTATAAGCTCTGAAGATAATACCATTACTAACAACAAGAGTGGAAATTACACAAATGACAACCACAACAACAGAAACAGTAACTACACCGACACCACCACCACCACTCCCACTACCAACAACAACAACAATAAAGGGGATGACATGGTTGGGAATGGGAATTATTGGGGAGGAGAAAACATAAGGATGGGAGAGTGGGACTTGGATGATCTGATGGGGAATATCTCCTCTTTCCCTTTTCTTGATTTCCAAGTTGAATGATTGGTTTTCCCACATGTTCCATTTTCCTTCAACCTTTTCTTTATTTTCTTAGGTTGAACATACCCAATGCCCCCCACTTTCTTTTTCATAAAAGTACCCTACTGTTTATCAAAGAAAACAAAGTAAAATATATGTATATTTTTTCAAACTTCCAAAGTACCATTAGGCCATTGGTAACTACACTTTACCAGGCATTATACCATGAAACAATTCTTTGATAATTTGGGAAGGTATTTTGGTGACCATAAAATCAGTTGGGTCCATTTTTTTCTTTTTCTTTTTACTTTTTTTTTTTTTTTTTTTTTACTTCAATCAACTACTCTCTTGAGGTGAGGTTAATTTTGCAGTTGTATGAAAATCCCGGGTTTGGTGGCCATCCAATAATAAAACTTGAGAAAATGTGAATATTCATATTCAGAGAGTAGAGAAGGTCATCATGTTGTGGTGAGATGTAGCTTTTATGGGTGTACAAAAAAGGTGCATGTAAGGATAAAAGTTGTTATTCCTGGGGGGTAAATAGGAGCTGTAATACATTAATGAAGTGATATTTAAATCTCTCTTTCTCTTTCTCTCTCTCTCTCTCTTTCTTGTGGATATTGTAGCATTTCACGCATAATAAATAATTCTTTAATTATATCTTGTATTATTCAAGAGGAAGACATTATTCTTTGAAAGACCTTGTTCTCTTCTAGTGAGGTTTAAACTTACTTAAGCATTTATAAATGAGAGGGTGCCATCTTACCATTTTCAGTTGTACCATCCATTTCTCATAATTTAGGTTGTTAGTTTCAATTGCTTAGATTTCACTGGAGTATTAATACCAGTTCGATTCATTAATAAATATCAAGGATATAAAAACCTGTGACAATTATCATGGCACGTGAGTAAGAAATGAAAAAAAAAAAAGAAGAAGCAAGAGATATGCCCTCAAAAGTCAAAACTCATCCTCTCAACAAGACAAACATCATTTATCAAGAAAATGAAAGATGTATTTGTCATATCAATCATCAATATCACTTTGGATTCTATATAAATATAATAAAAAAATCACAGCTGAATACACTGCTTTGTTTTGGCACTACATGTGGCATGTGGAATCTGATGGGGAATTCCGGCATCTACTTTTGGCCTGTTTGTTCAGAAGAGTTGTTAGAATTTTTATTCAGGAGGATTATGAGAGTTCTAAATATTGCCCCCTAAATTAAAATTTTAAATGTTCAACTCCCCAATATAGCATTTGTAATGTTAGAATTGTAGGAATTCATAAGGCTAAAAGCATCTTTTCACATGATTTAAAATTTTGAATTCTTACAATAAATAAAGTATTTGAAATGCCCTGAAGACTAGCATTACGTCATAAATCCCCAATGAGCCGATTTTTTTTTTTCTGAAATATCTTTTACCAAACAGGTCCTAAGTGTTCACTTTATTGTACGACGTGAAGAGTAAAATATTTCAAAGTGGAGCATACCCATTGAAAATTTGAACACTTAAAAACAAAAGGCATTCCATTTAGTGGTTTGGCCACAATTTTTTATACCAATAGTTGGTCCCATCATATGACTGGGCATATTTATAAATTATATGCTCAATTTATGGAAGCACCAACTACTATTGAAGTAAGATTTGAGAAAAGTACCCTTAAAGGACTATGCTTATTTTGAATGGTTCGAAAATACAATAAGTGAGGCTACAATAGAGTTTGACACCCCCTCACTGTAACTTTGAGTGAGACACGCAAAGGATCCAAACTCATAGCCTTGCATTAAAATATCATTTACATCGCCACGGTTATCTTTTTACAACTTGGTTAATGGCTCTTCATATTTTCCTATTAACCAACCATACCCACCATCAGTATTGCGGCCCATCAAAAGATCACAAATAACCAATCAGCAAATTTTACTTAATCAATGATGGGTGGATTGGTGGTTTACATGTGATCGATTCGGAATGGATTCCACATGGATTAAAAATTAAGATATATTAGAAGTACCATAGTGATAAAAAGAATAACCATGGATTAAAAATTAAAATGAATTAGAAGTACCATAGTGATAAAAAAAATTGAAAAAAAAATTTACGTCGCCTGAGAGATTCGAACTCTCGCGGGGAAACCCCATGTACTTAGCAGGCACACGCCTTAACCACTCGGCCAAAGCGACGATTTGATGTCCTCATTTCACTCCCAAAACCATTTCTAGTATAATGGAGGTAATTTCCTTTTCACCCCTCGCTCCCCCTATAAATCTTCATTCTCTGTCGAGGAGTAATTTGAAATTTGAAAACTTTAAAGTGAACATGCTCCTAAACCAAATTCCCAAAAACCCCCTCCAACTTTCCAAATCCTCACAAACACCCTCTCTCCAAAACCCCTCCGACCAAAACTACAGAAACCTCTGCCTCCTCCTCCAAACCCTAACCTCCTCCAGATCCCTCTCCAAAGGCCAGCAGCTCCACGCGCACGTTATCAAGTCCGGCGTACAATACATCGCTCTCCTCTCCAACCACCTCATCAACTTCTACTCCAAATGCAGCCTCCCCTTCCTCTCCCTCCAGGTGTTCGACGAAATCCCCCACCGACCCTGCGCCTCCTCTTGGAGCTCCATCATCTCCTCCTTCGCCCAGAACAACCTCCCATTGCTCTCCCTCGACTCCTTTCGCCGACTCCTCCGCTCCGGCCTCCTCCCCGACGACCACATCTTCCCCAGCGCCACCAAGTCCTGCGCCGCCCTCTCCGCCCCCCAAATGGGCCGCTCGGTCCATTCGATTGCTGTCAAGACTGGGTTTGATTCTGACGTCTTTGTTGCCAGCTCCCTCGTCGATATGTATGCGAAATGCAATGAGATTGTGGATGCCCGGAAGCTGTTCGATGAAATGCCTGTGAGAAATGTGGTGTCTTGGAGTGGGATGATTTATGGGTATGCTCAGATGGGTCAGGATGAAGAGGCATTGAGGCTGTTTCAGCAGGCTCTGGCTGCGGAATTGGATGTGAATGATTTTACGTTCTCGAGCGTGTTGAGGGTTTGCGGGCATTTGACGCTTTTGGAATTGGGGTCTCAGGTGCATTGCTTGTGTGTGAAGACGAGCTTCGATTCGTCGAGTTTCGTTGGCAGTTCTTTGATTTCTTTGTATTCGAAATGTGGAGTTGTTGAGGAAGCTTATCGGGTGTTTGATGAAATGCCTGAGAGGAATTTGGGTGCTTGGAATTCAATGCTGATTGCGTGCGCCCAACACGGGCACACGCAGAAAGCATTTGAGCTCTTCAGGCAGATGAAGGGTGTCGGAATTCCGCCGAATTTCATTACTTTCTTGTGCCTGCTCTCTGCATGTAGTCACGCCGGGCTCGTTGAAGAGGGTGAATACTACTTTGGGCTGATGAGTGAGCATGGGATTGAGCCTGAGGCTAATCACTATTCGTGTATTGTAGACTTATTAGGTAGAGCAGGAAAGTTGAGGGAGGCAGTCGCTTTTATTAAGGAGATGCCAATGGAACCAACAGAATCCATTTGGGGTGCCTTGTTAACCGGGTGCCGAATCCATGGATACACAGAGACTGCAACTTTCGCAGCTGAGAAGCTGTTTGAGTTGGGTTCTTCAAGCTCAGGTGCACACATGTTGTTGTCAAACGCATATGCAGCTGCAGGGAAATGGGTGGAAGCGGCAAGAACAAGGAAGATGATGAGGGACCGCGGTGTGAGGAAAGAGACTGGTCTTAGTTGGGTTGAGGAGGGCAACAGGGTGCACACCTTTGCATCCGGGGACCGATCACACCCCCTGACAGAAGGCATCTATCAGAAGCTGGCAGAACTAGGAGAAGAGATGGAGCGCGCAGGTTACATTACAGACACAAGTTCTGTTCTGCGGGATCTGGATAGTGAGGAGAAGAAACGGGTTGTTAGTTATCATAGCGAAAGATTGGCAATTGCGTTCGGGCTCATCAGTTTTCCCCCTGACAGGCCAATTCGGGTCATGAAGAATTTGAGAGTGTGCAGCGACTGTCACACTGCAATCAAGTTTGTATCTAAGTGTGCCACCAGGATTATCATCCTAAGAGATAACAATCGATTCCATCGATTTGAAGGTGGAGTGTGCTCTTGTGGTGATTATTGGTAATTTCCCATTGTTAACAATTGCATTAGCTTCATTCATTATTTATTCAAAGAGAAACAAATGATAGTTTTGAAACCAACTGTGTTTACTTGAATACTAGTACTGAACTGATTTCATAGGAAAAATGAATACAAGACTACCCATAGAAACCTTAGATCACAGCACAAGTAGCAGGGGGAACAGTTGAATGAATTGTCTATGTAATTGGTTCAGCTCCAGGTGAACCACAGTTTTGCTTTATCAAGAATTTAGTTGGATTGATCGTAAATGGGCTTCCCTTCTTTTTCCTGGTTTTTTTTTACTTCTTTTTTCCAAAAGCAAGAGGAGTTTCATCCTTAGCATTGCTTATATTTATCTGTATTGATAATTTTAATGCATATACATGCTATTAATGATACTTTTCTGCTGTTCAAAGAATTTAGTTGGATTGATCATAAATGGGCTTCTCTTCCTTTTTCCCTTTTCCTTGTTTTTCTTTTTTCTAAAAGCAAAGAGTTTCATCCTTAGCATTGTTTATTTATCTGTATTGATAATTTTAAGACATAAATATGCTATTAGTGGTGCTTTTAACCACCAATAAGTGTGAAACATGAATATTTTGTCATCATAGCAAATGCATTTTCTAGATTTTTTTTTACCTTTTTATCAAAAGAAGGAACAGTAAAAAAAAATGTTCGAAAAGAGGTTTTGGGCATCCGGTCAAAAGTAAGAGAGGTTTTGGGCATCCGGTCGAAAGTAAGAGTTTATAATATAGGATAGAGGTATGATATTGATTTCAAATTTGATATGTAGGTTGACCCACTTGGATCTTTCAGTCCCCTTTTATCCTATGACCAGTGGAGCCCCAAGGTGGGCCCCACTAGGTGGTCCGCACCGTAAGCCTATAAAGACCATCCTTATAAATAGATTAGACCATTGGATCGAAGGTCAAATTTTTTCCTTTAATATAAAGTCGTTAAATTTTTGAACCATGGATGAAGGGGTTAGAAGCATGGTGTTGACCCCAAACTTGATATATGGGCCTATCCAAGAAGTCTCTTTACACTCCCCCAAGTCCCATGATCAGTAGAGCCCTATGTGGGCCCCATTAAGTTTGTCCCTCACCATATGGTGAAGGATGCACATGAATATCCCCTTATATATATAATATATATAAATATAAATTAAGTTGGGATGCTAGCCAGGGATTAATCCCTGCATATGTGAGATATTAGGTACCAACACCACTCTACCATGCATGTATTGCCGGTAAGAGTTGATAATAATTACCTAAAAGGCAGTGGTTATTTATTTATTTATTTATTTTTTTTTTTTTAAAGGAATAGGCCAAAAGGTTGGAAAACATGAAAACAGAAGAGTAGATGAAGTCATGCACATATATGGAGATGATAATCAAGTCCTACCATGATTAAACTAGATGGTAAGTTTGCACGTGCATGCGTGCGGGGAGAGAGAGCTTCTGGGTGGTGTTGGCTGTGATGTATGAATATAAATTTAAGTAGTAGCAAATCGGTTCCTGCAGACTCAAGTGACAAATATGGAGCACTCATCTTTGAATGACCCTCCATCACACCCTCATCATCAGATAAGTCCCCTTTTTGACTAACTGCTTCCCTAAAATCAAGTGGCTTGAGCACTGAACAAAGGATCTGACTTTTGCCCCGAAAGTGGTATCCATCAAGGTTAGGGTCTACAAACTTGATAAAAGTGTCCTCTGAAAGTTTTTAGATGTTATCAAAAGAATTCATTAAGCCAATACCAGATTGATTGGAAAACAATGACCATGATGATCCTCTAATAAAAAGCCATAACCAATCAACAACAAATATACCAGAGATGCATAGGAGCCTATGATGTGTACTTGTTTTTTATTTGTATCTGCTTCTTACACCTTTCTTCTGTTTCCCTCCTCAGGGATGATTTAAAGTTACATCATCTACATATACACACAGAAAAAGGCCATAACCTATAAACAAACAAAAATACCAGAGATGCATAGGAACCTCTGATGTGCACTTGTCTTGTCTTTGATTTGTATTTGCTTCTTACACCTCTCTTCTATTTCCCTTCTCAGGGATGATATAAAGTTATATCATCTATATACATACACAGAAAAAAGGCCTAAAAACAGCATCCTCTGCTCAAAAATTATACAATGGGCTTGGACAAATGCTGATATTTTCAACATAACAATAGAGTGATTCATGGAAATGATACAAACAATCAAACTTGGAGGAACTTCCAAGGTCCCCTTGCAGTCCCTATCCTGCAAATACATGATAAAAGGTGTAAGTATAGACTAAAAGAGCACATTTTGCCTCAATCACACTTGAGGTCCATCGCTTTCCTATCAATGATGAACCCCATGTGGATCAATGCCACATGAAGAAGGTTTTTCCTCTAGCAGCCCGACAGAGCAATGATGCCAATTTGCATTGCAGACTATGGAAAGTCTGTTTTTTGCTAAACTGTAGACAATGAAATGGTAAAGGACATTCAAATGGAGAAAATTTCAACAGCTAGGATTTCTCATTAGCGTAACTTCCATATCATTGTCCCTTCATTGGATGGTCCACTGTCCACCTCGCCACTGATGTCTATGATCAATGCTTTTACAGAAAGATGATTGATTAGTCTACTTTTTCTAAGTTGAGCATTGAGCTATTCTATGGGCATCATGAAAATCACAGGGATGAAACTGTTTTATGTGTTTATATCACCAAATTCAAATCCAGATGCTTATTAAAACTTGAAGTGCTTCTCAAATGAGTCACGAAGCAAACAGACTTCATTAACCCCATGACATCCACAGCACAAGATAAATTACAATGGTCCTTAATTATGTGGGCAGCTATTCTAATGGAATTTTACTGAAGGCGAACATTCAGTTCTCAGTTCTCACTGCCGTCTTGATAATGTTTCTTATGCACAAAAATTAACAGCAAAGTTTAATGATAGTATCTCACCTCCCAAAACCAGCAAGCATCCGCAAGGTCATATAAATGGTCAAAGCAATCCAGATTCCAATGAAACCATGACTAGAAGAGAGAAGAAACAAGCATCCAATGCTAATTACAGCCACACAAATCTGAAAACAGATTATTATCATAAAATTATATCAGAAAGCTATTATTTTCTTTTCTCTCTTTTTTTTTTTTTTTTCATTACAATTATTTATGGAACAGATATGGAGTAGTAGGCTTGCCATAGAATAAGCAGAATATGCAAAATCAGATGCACCAAAATTGATCCCATCAAAAACAAATGCCAAGGCATTGATAGGTTGGGTAAGAGCTACAAACTGCAAAAATGAAGAGAAACTTTAGTCACCTAAAAAAGTAATCTGCTAGTAAAATGATCAACAATGATGATAATTGTAATGATATTTATCTCCTGAAATGGGAGCAGCAATATATACCGGGATGCCTATACGCAAGAGATGAACCACATTGGCATCCTTAGTAAATAATTTCCATGCAAACTGCAAGCTGATTCCAAGAAATGCAGCTAGAAACAATCCCAAAACTAAACCCAACTGCAAAATGGAGTATTTAAAATAGTTAAGAGTAATAAAATTACATTCAATTACTGACCAATTAGGGGCAACCTCTGTATACTTATATCTAAATGCTAATCAAGCACTGACAAAATAAAAGGCCATTTGTCTGTTGGAGAGCACTGTAGATACCTGTAGTACTCGAGAAGTGGTGGCCATTGCCTTGCTATGATCCATTTTTGCAAATGCAGATGCAAGTATAGCCTGAGAGTAAATCATCAAGTTTGACTAGAATTGTCACAAATTCGCACTAGCCTTAAAAGTTATCAAAAACACGTCTTCTGACTACATGAAAATGAAAAAGAAAATCAAAATTTCCATTTCCTCAAAAGGAATCAGTCATTTGTGTATGTGTTTTTTGTTTTCTTGGGTTGGGGAGGGGGCAAAGCAAAAGATCAGAACGTGGTGAGTTTAAATCATCTCAGACACTGGCGATATTTAAAACGATGTATTGGACACATGATGACACCGAAAACAATAATGACCCTCTTCTTTATTGTGATTTTGAAGCATGTAAATACTATTTATATAGCTGTGATGAGTTTTGAGTTAAATGCATTCTTCAATATATTAATCATTTAAGGACAATGATTTATATCACAATAGACTTACTATCATTTTAGATCACTATATGGTTTTCTTCTGTAAATTCTGCCATGTTAATATGATAAGAGTGCAGAACGCATTTCTAACCTGCGCAGCAACAGCCAGTCCATCAGCGAGAAGAGAGATTGTCAACCAAATCTGCAAGCAAATCTGAAATGCTGCCATGCAAGTCGGTCCGTGCCGTGCAGCCATTGACGCCGCCAAGGTTACACAGCATGTTACAGCTATTACTCTTGCTAGCAATAAAGACCCTGAATCCAAGCACACAATTTGAGCAAAGCACCAATACTAACCACTATTGCATATCATAGGCTTCGTTTGGCTCTTGTTTATTTTAGGATAACACAAATTCTGCATCAGGTTTTCTTTTTCTTTTTTCCCTAGTGGTAGAATAATTCTCACAACATTGAGAAAAAAAAATCTAATCTCAAAATAACAGGTAACCAAGTCTTCATGGAGTCCGTACAACTAAAAACGTCCCTATCCAAAGTAATTGGCCACTAAACAAAAATCCCATTGAGTCAAAATCAGCCTTTTTAGTAACAGTCCAGGCCGCCCAGACCAACCTAGTTTGACCAGAACTGGTGTCCTAGATGGCTGTCTCAATTGAAACATTGAACTGATTGAAACCGTTGAGAATAGAGTGAATCTACGGTCAGACCAGTATGACCAGATGGACTTGGAACAGTTTTACTGGTTTGAACATGTTATCCTTAACTTTTGGTTTCATTTGACATCCTGGTTGTATAAGATTAAACTAACATAGAACTGTACACTTTGGCAGTTTCACCCATTTGGTTTTTGAACAATTGGTATAGATAGTTTCTAGTGGGATTTTTCTATTGCTGAAAAGCAAAAACACTCACCATTCTTAAGAAACCGATTAAATTGCATATCTTTGATACTTGGAGGCAGGACTTCAACCTTTTCCATTAATCTCAATAGCAATATCAGTGAGATTAAGTACCTGCATAAACAAAAGTTCACTGAGCACAACTGTATGAAGAGCACTAGGGGTTATGGTTGCAGGTGCAATGTGCATCTTAAAGGAAGTATGCAAAATATAATGCTTTAAGTTTTTAGACACTATAAGTATAGAAATAATTATAAGATTAAATCAGCAACTACTTACTGAGAAATAACATGAGCAATGGCTGCACCACTGACACCCAATCCAAAAGAGAAGATAAAAATTGGGTCTAAGATGATGTTTGCTACATCTCCTGCCACTAAATTGACACAACAATTAAATAGGGTTAGATGCAGTTGTATATAAAATACAATCCAAAGACAGCTCAAAAAGCCCCATATGAACATGACAATCTCAACCTGAAGAAAATAGTGAAAAGTAGCAAGGTGTAAGATGGAATTGTTCAAAGATCCTCTGTTCATTTTATATAGATCTTTCCCTTCTTGTCCTGATGTTGTTTTATACAGGCCTTTCAAACCATACTATTTGTCGTTCATGTATTACCAGAGTGAACAACAAAATCAGTTGTCTGACAAAAACTAAAAAACCCTTCTGATTATCATGATTTTTGTCCAAGTGAAAAGAACATGATAATCTTAAACAGTAGGTAAATCAAATAAAAGGGCTATCTATGATACATAGTGATGAAATGGGATAGGGAGGGATACACAGAATGAGGATATAACACACCATTTCCCGTAATACAGGTCGCGGGGCATCCCATTCATAACATGCTACTAAAATTTTCTTACAGTTGCATATGATTTTATTTAGTTCTATTAATGAAGTAATCTTTCCAGTATTCAAAACATAACAAAAGTACATGACTGCTTAATCATTGCCTTTATATATTTCTTAGGAACATAGTATAAGTAAACACATAGTCTACAAGTGTCCAGGCTAACTATAGTTATTAGGTCCTGTCTGACACAATAAATCGAGCAAATGAAGTAGCCAGCATTTTAAACAGTTACAAAAATAACAGAAAAAGGAAAAGAAAATAACCCCCACACCCCCCCCCCACCCCCAACACACACACACACACACATACACACACACACAAAAAAAAGAACAGAGAGAGAAAGAAAAGGAAAAGAAAAAGAAGAAGAAAGAAGTAAAGAAAGAAAGAAAAAGTTGGATCACTTTCTGCATACCGGTAGCATATAGAGGAGTTTTGGTATCCTTGAATCCTCGAAAGACCCCTTGCATGGCCAAAGAAAGAAGGACAGCAGGAGCACCGAGTGATCTCAAGGTCAAATATCGTTGTGCTGGAGCAAGCATAGGGGAATCCTATATGGAAAAAAAAAACGAGCAATTATTTAACAACCATGTTCCAGTTTCCAAGACAAGCTTTCACCATATCAATATGCATATGATTGAACTTGGAAATGGTTGAGAGAGAGCAAATAGGAAAGTTTACAATTCATGTGTCTACACAGTGGGGCCCTTGGTTACATAGACAATTCAATCTACAAGCGGGAGGGCCCCATCATAGATTAAACACACACAACAAAAAAAAAATCTCTCCAGCGATGCAGGGCATCGAAATGCAATGAATTTTATCATATCATTTTAGAAGGAAGAGTTTGTTACTGGTTGTTTATGGGTCCATAAATCAGTATACTAATATCAAGATGAAATATTTTTTATGGAAAATTTAGACATCGTTCTCTCTCTCTCTCTCTTTCAAAAAGTTAACAAATGGCTATAAATCTGACAAAAGCAATGGATAAAAGGTGAAATACAAAAGCGAGGCATCCTAAATTAAGACACTCACTGAATGCACACCCATGATGTTTAATACGGGTTTCGCAGAAAAAATGAGGAAAATGGCTTGGAGAAGCCCAAGCACTCCACCAATGACCAATGCCGATGACACCGATGGAATATGCCTTTTCTCAATTCCAGATTTGTTTATGTTCTGATTTCTACCAGTAAGAAATGGGGAGCTATCATCTGCCTTCTCAGAATCTGATAGAGAAACAAGAAAAGAAAACACATCATTTCCACACATGGTTACAGTCAATAGATAATAAGACCCTGTTAATCAATGTGATCAATTCAAAGAAAACTTAATCTACTTAACTGATGAATATATTCCTCCTAAGAGTGTACACTGCATACCTAGTGGGGACAACTCTCTCATTTCACTGTTCATAGGCATAGCCTTTTCCATGCTATCACTTTCATGCTCCTCAGTGCTTGTTGCCTTAGCATCATCCTCTGCAACAAAGGATGTGGTAACACTAACTAATGGGAAGATAGCAATCCTTGATACTTGGTTAAACACAGCAATAGAAACCCCTACAGCAGCAAGTTCCACAGGACCTGTAATCCATTGATCAAAACAGATTAGTGGTAATACTAGCTTACCCCATTTCAGCAAATTGATTCGTTTTGCAAAGTTTTGTAAAAAAATATGTAGAAGCTTGAAACAAATGAGAGAAATGCAGATAAAAAAAGCATAGGTATTCTTTTTAGAGATAACTAACATATAATGAGCCCTACAGTGAAGTAGCAAAACTTTGGCAGCCAATTGTCCCGCAACCATTTAAGTATTCCATCAATGACATGCATAACAAGAAAGTTCTCGAAGCGAAAGGCTCAAATAACTAGAGCAGCGAGAAGGCATACCTATGTGTCCAATGAATGCTGTGTCGATAAGAGAAGCAATTGGATCAGCTGCTAAAGCCAGAGCTGTAGGTAATGCAATCTGAGCTATCTCCAGACCTAGCTCATCCCTCTTTAATACATTCCTGGTTGTAGAATTTACCCAAAAGAAAATCACCTTCCAAACTCATACTCAACACAGAATCCAGTGACTGAGGAAATCATGACAGCAGTTGACTAAAACCCTCAATAAATTTATAAGAAAAAAAGCCAGGAATTAATTATCAGTCTGATATTTATCATTGTATCTAGAATAGGGTGCATGCTCAATTCAGGTACTAGAATCTGGGCAAAGTCCTTTTTCAAGTTGATCATTTCCTACCATCACTATGCTCAACATCAACATGCCAAATTTTTTTTTTGGTTGAAGGATTCGCATAGGGGTAAGGATCTATGTGTTTCAATTTTGTGGTAACTCATCCACTATACATGTGACATACATGCACACCAGCAGAGTACAGCTCTAGAATGCTGATCAGATTATTTATAGTCCTATCTCATCTTATTGTTAGCCATCAAGTGAATGGGTTAATAAGAAAAATGGTCAATGGCTCGAAACCAGCAAGCGAAATCAGATGGTAAGAATGACCTCCTCAGCCTAATTTTTGAGTTGTACTGTCCAAAATGGGGTCATGAGAATCAGAAAGCATAAACCTAAAACTAGATGGCTTTCAATGACGGTGATGTATCTGAACTAAGGCATGAAGCATCCTATGAATTGACTCTGTGGAAAACTAAAACAATGTAATTTCATCAAAATTACAAGCTGGGCTTGAAAATAACCTACGAAACAGTACCTTGCATCAGTGAGGAAAATCTGAAGAGGTGACTTTCTTAGATATCTAGATGGACTGAGACTGGAATCGTCTAGCAAAGGTGGAGTTTCCATTTGCTATATGCACTTTCTATACAGACAACGATCACAACAAGGTCTGCAGGTTCTACTTTCAATATGTCCCACTTCCCCAATAAGACACAATTCCCTGCAGAAATAGCATCTCCAAATTATAAATTAGAAAATCACTTCTCATAAAAAAACAAAATCATTGGTAAACAAGAAAAGAAAGAGAACCATAGCTCCAACATTGGCCAAATATGTGACTGTTGATAGAAATTCTAACCTTCTAAATGGACAAAAAAAAAAAAATTTGAACGAGCAGTAGCTCATGATTTTCAGAAAGAAATATGTTAGAAGGCATGTTATTTTTTCACCTGAAACTTAGATTTTTAAGGTTTTAGAGGCCACCCAAATGAAGCTAAGAAGTGCAAAACAGAGAAAAGCTAAAACAATCAGAAAATGCCAATCAAAGAACAGCACCAACTATTGTTTTTGAAACAAAGAACAAGGGTTTCAATCTGTCAAAAAAATCAGTCACCCCAGCAAAACAAAAGGGGCAACTTAGTGAACAAAGATGTTCAATTGCAGAGCTTACCTAGGAATAGAGGCAGAACAAAAGAGACCCCACCAGTGTCAGAAGCTGAAAGAACCCACAAAAAAGCTAGTCTCCATAGAGACCCACATCTCCTCTTGTCAATTTAAAGCACCCCACACCTCCACCCAAACAAACAAGGACAAGAAAGACCAGAAATTGGAATTGGGTGGAACAAAACTGCTATAGAGGGAAGGAAGAAGACCCAATAGTCATGGCCTTCCCTTATAGAGAGAGATAGGGGCAGCACCAGTTACAACCGCCACATAGAGGAAATTGAAGGAATTCCTTGTTGGCCGTTGGATCAACTGAGAAGGAGGAGGTGGGTCTCATGAAAAAACAAAACAATTTAAGGAGGAGGTGGGGCCCACCGAGCATTTGTCTGCATCTGGAAAAAAAGATTCTGCCTTCACCATAACGCCCAGAGAGAGAGAGAGAGAGAGAGAGAGAGATTACAGGCTGCCAAACATACGAATCGTTCAACACGCATGCACGTAAGAAACAGGACTCATGTGACGGATTTGGACTCCTTTTATTACCATTTACCATTCAGCAACTGCACGGGGCTTTCCTGGTGACAGGAAGTCTTACACACACACACCCCAAATCAGCAAATCAGGAAGGCAGATGTCTATGAAGGGGTAGTTTGCCTTATACTTATGGGTAAGAAAATGTATTTTTACATGTGTAAATGTCTCGTATGCAATGCAAGATGTGAAACAAAGGACTGTGTTTGTCAAAATCTAACATTTTTACCAAACCATTTAAAGTTTTAGAAGAATTTAGATTTTTTTAATGTTTTCTTTTATACATTTCTTAAAATTGTTAAAGAATTAGGATAAAGAAAGTTCTACATCTTGAAGTTCAAGGGTGAACCCAAGTCTTAGAACACAACTCGCACTCGTGAGATTCGAGAAAACCCTTGTATAACATCAAAGCTTTGATTTTACTATTTAATTTCTTCACTTGATTACTGTCTGCTCCGACCAAGCGAAAATCTTGAGTCCACAGTTGTTGATGTTAACTATTAATACAAGAGCATTCAATGGTTTGGAACATGAATGAGAGGCCTACAAAAGTATGAAAATTTTGATATACTTTTTAAAACTTTTTTCACAAATTACTCGAAATTTATGAAAAATGAAGATAATTAGCTTCAAGATCTTGGAGTTCATTAGTTAAATAAATAAATTGAGTGGTTTTGATTACAAATATGAGTCCTATGGGAATAACATTAATGTATGGGGTTGATGGAGCCCACATGAATAAAAATCACGGTACAATTATCGGATTGGTATTTGTACACATCCATTGAGTGCATCAACCCCACATACTATTAAGGGACAATTATCGTACGGACGGTGATAAACTTGACAATAGCCCCAGAACAACCTAAAAGTATATATTTACCGTAGAGTTGTTCGATCCATATCTTAGAGATGTAGGATATTGCAGATGAATGTAGAATATCCCACAATCATAAGCGGGAAAACTTGAACTGTTCGGTTTTTTTTTTCTTCACTGTGGACCAGCGACTATTGTCAAATTTATGACTATCCGTACGATAATTGTCCCTATTATTAATGGTATTGTTGATGTAAAATGTCTTCTTAGATTGATCTTGTATTTTATTTCTCCCTCAAATTCCACGGTCTATACATGTGCATACTGCTCCTTTCTTTCCACAAACACATGAAAGCAACAAGGATGTGACTGGACAGAGTTCGTGGAACTTTGCCTTTTCTCCACCTCCACCACAATGTTTGCTAGTCCTTTTAGGAAATTAGTGGGCTTCTTATATCAGCCACACATTTTCACTGGCTACAAAGTTTTCAGCACATGATATTACTTGGTTAGAAAAGATCAGCCATTTTGTTACATCCATTCCATTTTCTGAGCACTTCCAGAAAGAGCTAGGGATGTGAGTGCACTTCTCATTAGTCATTATTCTGGATATGTACCCACTTTCTTGAACCCAATTGCAAATAGGGTCTGAGTTTGGGTCCATTTGAGTCCCTGCTTGAATATCCTGCTCACTGGAGTGATATGTATAAATTATTCTCCAATTCTGATTAGATGAATTAGTGAAGAAAAACAGAAAATTGATCTAATAGGGTGTTATCCACTTTTTTGTTTTTGGGATGAAATTACACATGAAAAAATCTCAATTATGTAAAACATACATCAATAAATGTTATATTTGTATTATTTTGTGCAATATCATTCTATAAAATCAAGGAGAAAAGATAGTAGCAAGTTAGTGTTCCAGAAAACAGGTTATGGGTTTGAGCCCTTTTTGCATATTTTTTTTTAATGTATATTGTATGCTAACTTTAGTGGACACTGCAGTTGGGTTTGGGTCCAATGGGTCTATCAAAGTCAGGCCTATTGACAGTGATCACCCAAACCACTGCACCCAAAAATCTAAAAAGTACCCTTTTAGGTAAAATTGAAATCTGGGTACTGGTCTAGGTCCACAACTGAGCCCACTTGACAATTGGGCAATCTGAGCCCAGTCAGGTCCAAGACCAAACATCCATGTATCCTGACTGCATAATAATATAATAACAAAATATTAAGTTAGTATTAACTATCTGGAATAGGATGCAAGTCCAGTTATGTCCTATACATTAATTGGATCCATGTTGGGTCAAGGTCCAGGTAAAAAACTTTGCTTGTGTCTGACCAAGTCTGCCTGTGGTCTTGATTTGGGCTGGGCTTTAGGCCCATGGTTGGGAACAGGTTCTACCTCAGCAAGCACAACAATTGAATGGTTTATGTCTTTTCTTTTCTTTTTTTCTTTTGGGGGTTGGTTTAAAAAGGCCTGAGCAGATGGTCCAGTCATGGGCCTTAATCAACCACTGAAATATGGATTCAATCCTTTGAATGAGGAAAATGGCAATGACCTTTTTTTTGGTAGAAAAATGGCAATGACTTGGACCTAAGCATTGACCTAAACGACCAAAATGGGCCGTACTTAGACAAGTCTGTGAGAGCAAGTTTGTCTTTTTAGATTGTATTAAAAAGAAAACTCATCAAACGACTACCTCCCTTATATTTATCTCTCTCTCTCTCTCATGTAAACTCGGAACGTAGAGGGGTCACTTCTGGTCTGGATCCATGGTGTACCTAGATTTAGATCTGAAACCGTTTCGGAACAAGTTTCTAAATTCTGGAATCGGAACTGATTATATATATGGGGTGGGTCCGAGTCAGGTAGAAATTTATTTAGAAAAAACTAACTAAATGACTTAAAGAAAAACTAGCTTTTAAGATGAGTTTTAGAAAATTGATATAATATGTCAGGTCTCAAGTTTAGGGGTTAGAACCAAGGTGGAGTCAAACCTAGACCTATTTAGATAACGGGTCCAAGAAAATGGACTAGGACCCGTTTACTTATCAGGACCTAATAAGGATCCAAACCCGATTATTAACAAGTTGGAATCTCCGGGTAATTGGAGCATTAAGGACCCATTGACACCCCTAATTGTGGACTCCTCCTCTTTTCTTTTCTTTTTTTCTTTTTATGTTTTGCACCCTTTAGTGAGCGTAAAATACATGACCTCTTAAGTTTGGCACTCATAATTAGAACATTTTGAATGCTTGCCCTTTAAGTTGTGATCAAATCTTGAAATTTTAAAATCTTCAAAATCTAAAATAAATGAGATCTGATTATTTCTTAGGTAAAGAATTTCATGTGGTTATATATAAATATTAAAAGTTCTTTAGGGTTTCATATAGTAATTACAGGCCTTGAAGGCTCCATCAACCCCCAGCATTTTAAAACTTTTTGCATTAATCCCCATTTTATGACACTGAAGAAAATTATTTAATTTGATCCCTTTTTTTTTATGACCATAATCAAGTGCTCACAAGTAAATACACTAAAATCATACAATTTTCAATTCTTCTCTACTCTTATGGACTTGATGTTGTTTGATATGTAGAGTGTTACAAATTTATCATTTTTATCTTTTTTGGCATATAATCTAACAACTAATTTATTGGTTAAATTGCATAAATGGCTTCAGATTTTTGAAATTATGTTAACACGTTAATTTTTAAAATCCGTTCTCAAATATTTTTTATTTTTTTTAACTTTTTCAATAATTACCACTTATGATAGCGTTGATAGCGAGGGACTTGGGTGGTGGCCCATTGCATCTAGGTTAATAAAAGAAGGTGTATACCTGTTTGCATGTGTTGGTATAAACTAGAGGTGATTTAGATGTTTGGATTTTTATAGAATTGTCTTTTACATTGTCTAAACAAGTGAAAAACACAACACATCTCTTATTCCACAACACATCACCCTCCTTACATCACATTCACATTCACATTCACATTCACATTCAATCCGTACCAGGGAAGTCAACCTTGCTGTCCTTGCCAAATGGTTAAATTAGTGTGCATGTATTTTGATTTCCATGCTTAAATTAGTGGTGAGCTACACCCAATCACAAGGTAAACAAATCATATATGCTTTAGCAGAATATTAATATTTTAAAATCTCATAAATCAAAGCAATGAAAGGGTGTGGAAGACTTACAGAAAAGCCATAGTAATGTTGAAAAGAGAGAACTTTCAAAATCAAACACTTCTCATTGGCTTCGAAGTTCACATGCATCTGGACATATAAAGTCTATAGTTAGAAAAAGCAGTGGCCAGTGGCCTCTTCTGACACCACTGTTTTGACAATAGACACCCAATATTCTCATTATGACATGAGACACTCTTCTTTCATTCCAGCTATTTTTATATCTAAGCTGAATGCTAGTTGGAGAGAAGTGAACCCTCAATTCTCTCATCTTCTTAAGTCACATAAGCTCATTATTTCAAGTCTACAATGTTAGTTGAATGCCTTTAATGCAATGAGGAGAGAAACATAGTGATGCAAACCCTTATTATCAATTCAATCTCTTCATACTCACACCTACCTTTTGTGAATATGATTAGTTTCAATATTTGGTGTTAGGCCATTATATATCTACCACTGGATCCACCCAATTGACAGTGGTTAGGACTAAATTCACTGTACTATCAGGCCATTATATCCACTATTAGATCTATAGTTATAAAATTTAGTCCTACTGATTGTGGTTTAGCCATTTACCACCCACCTTGATCCATATATTGCCAGGTCATTATCCACCATCAGATCTATTCATTAAAATTGATGCATGGGTTTTGTTAGAAATCGATGAACAACTTTGCTTTCATAATGTTGAGGTCATTGTCCATCATTCAACCTATGCATTTAACAATTATTTCATCTGCAGAATATTTCTCTAAGATCAATTGCCTTTTATGCATAGAACAAGAAAATATGTTTTAAATATGTAAATGCTACATATGTAAAAGACATTGCCAAGTTTGTCAAAAATAACAGCACCCTGACATGGGTAAATTAGTACATCCAATAGCATTATATGTGTTCTGATTTTTATGTTTTTTTATAAGTTTCTCAAAATTTATGAAGATTTCAGATATGAAACTAAAAAACTTAATGCTATCGTTAGAATGAGAATACTGAATGATTTGAAACATCAAGTAGGGCGTCAAGAAGTGTAGGAAATTGGACATAAGGGTTCAATTCTATTTCTTTTTTTTTTTTCTTTTTTTTGACATTTTTAAAAAATCACTCAAAATTTATGGAGATTTAAGATAATATACTTAAGGTCTTACAGGTTCATGGATGTGTTCAATAAACAAATTAAAATATTTTATTATAAATATGGAGCCCACATGACTGTAAAAAAGAGACTGGTAATAGGATTTAATCCCATGACCAATTGCATAACCAAATACGATCATCATGCATGTGAGACTTGAGCCTTCTTACAAGTGGGAGATGTGAAAATGAGTTTGACACCTATTTAAGTGTGGAAATTCTCAGGTGAAGATGACTTATTTTCACATCATTTTGATACCTCAATTACTTGTCGCCCATATAAATGAGCACAAACAAACATGAAGATGCATAACCATTACATGTGTCAATCATTTATATATATATATATGTAGTTAATTGCAAAAAAACAACTACCGCGTAAAAATGCTGAGCTGCTCCCTCGGGTGAAGCAAAAAGTCTATCTGGATAAATTTTTTTGTCAGAATTTTGGACAACCCCTATGATATCCCTTGAATATCCTATGATATCCTATGATATTCAAGGGATATCATAGGGGTTGTCCAAAATTACGGGTGAAAATTTAGTGGCCAATAGGTAAATGTAGAAAAATTCTCCTTTCTTTATCCTATTGGGTTTTAGCTTTCTTGGTTAAATGGAAGCAAAAGATTAAATTATTTCCACTATATTAACCTTCTATTTTTCCAGAAATCTCAACCAACAAAAGAAATGGGATTTCTCACGCTGGGTGGACTTTTCTTACATCTAAACCACCCTTTGTGTTTTCCCCATCCAGAGGACCCCTTAACTTTAATTACATTAAGAGTTTTTTAAAGGCCCCTACATTTTTGAGAAACCTCAGAAAAACCCATATATTTTGTGTTGTGTTAAAACATCCTTTGACTAACAATCAAGCTTAACAAAATAAATGTAGAGTTTCTTACAAAAAGACCCCTTATGTTTTCAGAAAACCTCAAAAAGGACCTTGTCTTTTATGTTTTTACAAAAAGCCCCTAGTTTGAATGTATAACATGTGATTGTTAGTTTTTTTTTATAAATGACGGAAATACCCTTTACTTAAGCTTATCAAATATCACTGGCTCAAGTTAGTTTTAGTGGGGCTACTTGAATGCATGATAACCAAGAAAGGCATGGCAATAGAAATACTCATATCAAGCCATTCAAATAATCATAACCTTTAGTTTTGGGTTCAATGGTTATGGGGCAAGACTGTCTTTTCATCTTTTAACTCAAGAGATGGTTCCTTTCGGTTTTTCATAATGGTAAACTAATCAAAAATAAAAAATAGACTTGGACTATTAAGTTATTTTTTGTATTATTGGACCATTAGTCAAGAAATGGAGGTTTTAGTAAGATATAAAAATAGGAGCCTTTTTGAGGTTTTTTGTAAAAATAAAGAGGCATTTTTGTGAAAAGCTCATAAATGTATCATTCCCACCCTCCACCTTCTCTCTTTTTTTTTACCATTTTAGCGCCTTTCATTTACTAAAAAGTTGAAATAATAAATTTTCTCCTAGCTTCCTTCTCTCTTCTCGGTCGGACTTTGCTTTCTAATCTTGCAGAAAAAAAATGCACCAAACTCACACTTAAATTGTTCGAGTGGTTGTGAAGTCCAATAGTGAGCTAGAAGTTCTGGCTTTGAACCATTTAGGGCTTCATACCCGATACACAATGCTTATATATCCGGAGTTTTACCCATGATCAATCACAAGGGAGTCAACGGGTTCCTTGTCATAAAAATGAAATAAAATAAAATAAAAATGTATGAAAGTCTTGGTATATATGCAAATATTAACATTGCACTAAACGAGGAGAAAAATAGTACACATAAGTCCAACTCGACATGAGCTATTTTCTCACTGCTTTTCCTCTATTAAAATATGCCCTAAAAAGAGGAGCAATGGTATGAAGTATGTAGAGAACGGACACTCAACCCCACTCATTCTCTCTTCTTTCACTTAGTAAAGGAGTGGGCTCCACACAAAGGGAAGTATTAAAAAGTATTTATGCAAACATCTATTAATGCTAGGAGGTTTTGTTAGAAATGGTTAGCTAAGAAAACTTCATATCATATCAAAGCCAACTAGCCACAAGTTTGATTCTCATGAGGGACGACTCGGCGCTAAAAAAATATTTGTCACCGAAAGTGCGCCAATCAGATTTCTCGTGAAGGCCTCTACTAATGCCTCTAGGTTTTGATATGGTTAATGTATGTATGAATTTCCCAGTTTTCGTGGCTTTTAAAGAGCAACTCGTATTGGGATTTGAGAGAACTATACCAGAGAAAGTAACTATTAAACCCCTAAAATCCAATCTCTTTACATGAAAAAAATAAAGACACCGGATGTAAACCACCCCTAATCTTTCTAGTCCCATTAGGTAAAGGCCGATACAAGGTCTTTGATCGTAGAAGGGTTATGTTCAAATGCAATTAACTGAGTACAATGAAACTCTGTTGTTTCATGGAGAGTGGTGAGAATAGTTATGACAAACTGTTGGAAGAAGTTGTTAGCAATCTCACAAATTTGTGACACGATGAAAGAATAAATGGACTCCATCAGTTGCCATCAATTAGTGTGTTGTTTCGGGTGGTATTAATATTAAATTATAGTCAAGGATGAAGACTTTTTTATAGTCCATGCAACAAGGCACTTGTGAAACATGAAAATGAGGTTGAGGTCCTGAGGACCACTGCAACTGATGACGGTTTAACGGAAGTCTAAGGGCATGTTTGTGTTAGCCCATTTCCGCGAAAATGTTGTAGTTTTCTACGAAAAACTTTTTTTCCATGTGTTTGGTGCGACAGTTTTCCGCGGAAATGTTTTTTCGCCATGTCAGTTTTTTCCTTCTTAGGCATGGAAATAGACTTCCTATGAGGGGTATGGGAAGTCCATTTCCACGGAAAACTGACTCCCCAATTTCCTCTCTCTCACCCTCACTCCACTCAACCACTCTCTTTCTTCCTCTTCCCCTCCCAACCCCACCCACCCCACACATACACCAACCCACCCACCCAATAGTTTTCACTAAAAAGTGATTTTCACTAAAGAAATCCATAGCTGTACCAAACAACATTAGCACTAATTCATCGAGGAAAACATTTTTGCACCAAACATAAAACTTTGACTTCCGTAGAAAAACTTTTCTAAAGAATTTAAAACCCATGGATTTTGCTGATGTGACAATTTTCAATTTCCATAAAAATTACATGCACACAAAAAATTCAATTGGGAGTAGTTGGGACATGATAGTTCACAGGGCTCTTTTGAGTAGTCTTCTCTTTATTTAAAGGGCCTCACAGAGGATGTAGAGTAGTTCTTCTCCTAAAAAAGAGAATGAAGCTAGGGGCAAATGTATCATTTCAATTTGGGGGATTTTCAAAAAACCATAATTTTTTTTGGCCTATTAGAAAAAAACGTAAAGATTTTAATATATTAAAAGATTAAAAAACTTTTCCATATTTCTTGCAATCAAGTCCCCTCCATAAAAAAACCAATTGAAAAATGATAAAAATGCCTTATAAACCCTGCATATGTAGTGGGCCCAAATTTCAATTTGATTTGGACGATCATAAACATTTAATGAAAGCTAGTTTCTCAGTCATCTGGAATCAATGTAAACCCTTCTTATTTATCTATGCATAAAGATAGCTAAAGTAGGACCCACTACTTCATTTGGGTTGGACTTGATAATCTTTCTTTAATAATTTATTATATAAGAGTTTTGAAAAATGAAATATGGGGGTTTTTATCATTTAAAAAAAGTTGAGAAGACTTGATTAAAAGAAATATGAAAAAGTTTTATACCTTGTTGAAAAACTTGATTGATTGAGATTCTCCCTTTCAACTTTTAAGTATATTTTACAAAAAAAAAAAAAAAGGTTTAAATAAATACAGTGGGTAAAATGCTAAAACAGTAAAAAAGTGACCATCAATTAAGGAATGTTTTAGTAAAAACACAAAGTATAGCTTTTTGAAGGTTTTGTGAAAATTAGGAGGCCTTTTTGTAAAAAAAAACAACTTCTCTTTCGAAAAGGTTGTTACTCTCATAGGAGTCCCAACCTTTTGTATTTGGCAAGGAATACTTTACAATGACTTATTCACAGCTGACCAACATTTTTAATAATAGATAATCAGAAGGTGAAAAAAGTTAGGATGAGGATCATTGGCCTATGATCTGTGAGCCTATGACCAACTAGAAATGGGATGCTTATGAGCTGGGTTATCCCAGGCAAACTCTTTGGCTTCCTACTTTGGTGCTGGATTGAAAATTCTCTAGGCACGTTTGTATAACATTCGTAGAAAATTAGTTTTACGGATTTTTCCTCTATCGCAAAGAGAAAAAAATTATACTCCCATTAAAAGTACATTTTAGTGCAATCGCAAAAAATTTAGCTCATTTTTTGTGCTTATCCTAACAAAATAAATGATCACACTAAAATATGAAAGAAATTTGGTGCAAAAATACGACCAGATTTTTATCTACTTTTCCATGAAATTTGGCTACACAAAAGTGCCCTTATGGTGAGTTTGTGGATAGAAAGGATTTTGCAATAAAGAGGAAAATCACTCTAGTTTTCTATACAACCCACAATGTCATTATTTAGTGCAATACATTTTTCTCATGGAAAAGAAAACAAATAATGAACTAATTTTCCCCAAATAGAGAAGATTTCCTATGGATGGGGAAGAAATGTAGAATTCCTCTTTACTGTGGAAATAGGAATCCTTGAACAGCAAAATCCGGTAGTTGCACAAACAAGTTCTTAGGATTTAGTATTTGGGTCGACAATGGATCTAAGTCCTGGGCCCATCTAATATTCAGGTCTAGCTTGGATTACGTGATGGGAAGCTTGAAGCCTGGCTCGACCCAAATAAATACAATATTGTTTGATTTACTGTTATTTCTATATTTGTATTTGAATTGAAGATTACTTTATATTTAAATTTAAGATCTCCAAATCATTTTCTATTGATAGTATTAACCCGATTTGGGCCCAATTGACTAAATGGGTGGGCTTCGGCCTGACATATTTGAAGCAACCTGGTCTCATTGTGGCTTATGTCAACTGAACATGACCCAGGTATGGACCCGTGTTTTTAAAGTCTGGTCAGGCCTGGATATGCCCCAACCCAGCCTAACTGACCCATGAACACCCTGCTGACAAAATAACGTAAAAAGTTTATGCGGGCCCTATCAATGGCACAGCAAGATTTTTATTATCACTATCAATTATTATTGTGATTATTATAGATGCTGCTGGTGGCTGTTGTTAATCCTCCACCAACATCAAGTTTTTTGTTTTTATTTTTATTTTTCTAGACTCTTGGTATCGACTCCCGATTCGCCCTTCTTTAGAATAGAAAGTTGAGTCCACTAGTACTACCACCGAGGGGCCATATGGGTGTTTATCCGGCTTCTCTTTGAGCCCGGAGGGATTAGTCCAGTCCAAAGGGTTGGGAACCCTCTGATAGTAAAAAAAAAATCTCACAAAAAAGCTCAAGAACTTGAACTATGTATACACTAAAGGCTTATTTACACATGACCCTGTTAGTCATAGTTTTTAGGGTGAGTTTGGTCACAGCAACTATTGATAGCGATTGAGGTTATATAGATGTTGTTGCTGATGCTAAAGAAAAGAAACTACCTTAGTAGCTGTGAAAAGAAGTTGATGCTGTTGCTAATGTATTTGGTGTATGAAAAATATGACAGCTATTGTACTCGTCACAATTACTAAAAAGGACATTATAGTTGAACATCTTGTAGTTGAATAAGGGCATCATATGTCATTATGCTATTAAGCATTGGATAATTTGGTAATTTGATAATATTAGTTGCTAACGTTGCATAAAAAGCTGGGGGGACCAAGATTATCAAATATCAGCAATTTGAAGCTCTAGAAGCTATCGTTGTTGTTTAGTTTGTCGTTGTCTTGTATTTGCGTTTGGTGGGCCCTCCAGCGATTTAGTCAATTGCTATACCAATCGCTAGGAAGTTGCTACAGCCAAACGCAGCCTTATTCTACAGTGATTGATTTGTTTTATGCACAAACTAAAAACCAAAGCTTTCATTTTCCCACATTTTTAGTCTTTATTGCTCTGTGTAGCCAAAACATTTTCAAGATGATTTTTTTTTTATCATCATTTTGGTATGATTATAAAAGGACACATTTGTATAATACCATTGAAGAAGCTTCAGAAACCCTTCTCTTTTTAGGACGTTGGATTGCTCACTTTTGCATGTTTATTTAGCAATGATAAAGATAAAAGTAATTCCAAAAGTCAAATATTCTCCATTTACATATTTAGATAAGAGAATAAACCAAGAAAGTCAAGTTCAGCTACTACTTTTTTTACCATAAATTTTACTACATGTCACTCTATCTTTTCATCATAAAACTCAAGTTAAGTATGATAAAGTAAATCCAATCCAAAAGGCAACTACTCTACTATTCTATCCCTCACATATCACTTCACTACATACATTATTTTACCTTTACCATGACATCATATTTTCTTCATTTTTACTTTAGGACACATGAAAACAAACACAAGGAAAATCAATTGAAACAGGTCACTTGTCCTCAAAGATAATCCCGAGGGGTAGATCAGTTGGCCTACGACTACGGTTTGCACCCAGAGGTTGTGTATTCGAATCTGCAATACCACATTTATACTACGGAAGAGTTTACTCGGCTTTCCTCTTAGCCTGGCGGAATTAATCCAGAGATTGCTATTTTGCTCGGTTCAAATTTAAACCTAACCGTTCACATCCAAGTCCAAGACATAAGACCCAAGACCCACTAATGGTGATTGTGACTACTAGCTACTATCTTTTGCGATAGGCATGGTGATCTGCTAAGTGGGTCCACCAAAGGATATTACACACATAACGGTTGGGCTTTCCCCGAGACAATTGTGATAGATGACTGTGAGAGACAACTTTTTGTGGCTCACCTAGAGCATGCCAATTATGTATAGCTGGGAGATGGAAAGATTTCAACAAAATCTATTGATTGGTCTACAAAATATCAACTCCAATAAATCACCCTAACGTCTTCATCATGGCAATTAAGTTCAATGGTTTTAAAATGAATCATTTTTAAGCATTTCAATCCAATTGTGAGTAACAGTTGGATAAGGATCAAATTTAAGCTCGTGTCAAATCATAAGATAAAGCGTGAGCGAGTTGGATTCATCATAAAAGTTCTCGTGCACCTAAAAGGAAGAATTTGAGAAAGAGAGCCTTTCCATATATAGGGATCCCTTTGGTTTGCTCACGGGTAAACCAAATTGTGCGCAAGAGGCACTGTCGACGCTGGGACGTGCATCATCACATCCCATCCCATCCAACGGTCAGCATTACCATTTGCACACTTGAGGGATACACACACTCTTCTCCTCAGCTCGCTCTTGAGGACGAGAAGTCCCATCCACTCATGCTTGCAGACTTGCTTGTGCCCCTCCCATGGATCAAAATTGAGGCCACGATTGCCATCTAAGTTAACTCTGAAAATCGTTATTGCAGTGCAAGTTTTTTTTATTTTTTTTAACTCCAAAAAATCTAAAAATAATATATCCAAAAAATCCATGATACTATAAAATGGTAGAAAATAATGTTTTTACCATTAGTAAATATTTTAAAGCAAGTAAATGATTCCTCTAAGTCATAACATTGTATATCGTTGTCTTATCTGAAATTTGTAGAGTTTACTCTGAATTAAATAGATTTACATATATATATATATATTAAAATAAACTAAAATATTTTAAATTTTACCATATGCATTGCAACCAACAAATGAGGATGCATGTAGAGGTTTGCCCATTTTAGATACGATGACGTCATCTAGAGGGGGAAAAACTCATGTATCTTATTGGTTGTGTATATATTTCTCGCGGATCTCATTGGTTGTGGCTATAAAGGCCATTTGAGCATGTGCTTACTTAAAAAATTATACCTTGTTATAGGACACCCCCACTGTTCCTCAAACTCTAAATCCACCCTTTCGCCCTAATAGAACTTTCTTTTATAGACTCGGACCATCATCATAACCACTTGATCAATGGCCTTTAAGTCCTCACCATCCAAAACAGGTACATAGTCGATTTAATGGTCCTATCCACTTAGACGAGTGCCAAACCCCAGAATCAGTGACTAACAAGTATTTCCTCACAATGAGCTTACGATAAGGTTAGCCCATGAATGCAAAGGAGGATTTTCCTATACATATGCACTAATTCTTTTTAGTATTTTAGCATGATGGCTCCTTCCTGGACAAAATCTTGACTCCTAAGAATAAGAAAATCAATGAGAAAAATTCTGAAATTTTACTTTTAATTTCTTGTAAGGTGTCTTAGAGGAAAATGAAATGACAAAATAGAATATTAAAGTGGTAGTAAGCCTTGAGTTCTGATCAATTTTAGATTTTGGGTTAAACTCAATTCATATAGGAAAAGGCATCAATGGAGTCTGAACCTATGGCGCAGCTTTATCCATGCAAACATTCATTGTTGAGAGAGAGAGAGAGTACCTTGTAGTATTGTTTCCCGGTTTTTGCAATCTTCTTTTCCCGGAGAGTTGAGAGAGAGAGAGAGAGAGAGAGAGAGAGAGAGAGAGAGCTATTGTGTTGTGTTTTTAAGAAGAATTTAAGAAGAGAATGGATGAAAAGTGATGCACCGAGAGAGAGAGAGAGAGAGAGAGCGCTATTGTGTTGTATTTTTAAGAAGAATTTAAGAAGAGAATGGATGAAAAGTGATGCAAGTCATCATCCACTCTCACTTAAAACAAAATTATAATAGTCTGGTGCCTTCTTTTTCTTCTATCAATTTGATATAAGAGGTCCTATGGCAACTTGTTCTTGTACCTTAATATGGGCCTCCAAGATCTACTGTGTGTTAGTGAGTAGGTCCCTTCTTAGGAGCACAAAAGAGGCCAAGATGATAGCAACGTGGCCTTGCAGTGTACGTGAACCATCTTGTGACCCACTTGTGCGATTGGGCAACTTATGAGATGGGCCTGCTAAGTGGGTCATGAGTCCATACTCTGTTTCACACTTTCATGCCTGGCAACTTATTCAGACCGGCAAGTGCCACACACAACAATTGACTATAGTGAAACTGCAGACAAGATAATAATTGCTGAGACACTTCACCCAATAAAGAGGTTCATTCATACACGTTACTAAATCGATGAATGTGAGATCATCATTTTAATATGATCATTACACTGACTTTATTGGACAAGGATTCTCTAGAAGAGAATGTGGATTGCAACACAAAAACTTACTATTGATATAGATATTTGGTTGGGTATACTGTTACTCTCCTAATTTGGGATGCAGCTACAGGTTTAAGTCACATTTAGCCAATATCCAGACCCAATTGACACAAATGTCATCCTGTTTGGGGTCTGGGTCCACTTCGGGTCTGAGAGAGAGAGAGAGAAAAGTATTATGAAGTATATAATATGCAATAAATTTGTGGGTATATATATCCTATAGTATAGACTTATACATAGTATAAAAAATTAGCCTCTGTTTGTAGCACAGTAAAGCCCAGACTGTTGCTTAAAGATCCATGTAGGCCCCAGCCCCACAATCATCCTAATCTATTACTATTCCATTGATTTGAGATCCACTCAAACAGATCACTATCTACTGTAAGATAGATATCCCCACATTGCACGAGGTGTTTAGGCCTATCACCTATGGCCGGCCGTCCTGATCACATCCCACTTTGGCAGGACCAGGCCTGTCTCTGGCCTGATATCTTTACTATATAGGTATTCCCACTTTGGTATGCCAGCATGACATGCTTTCTTACAATGGTAAGGCCTTGGTGGTACTAGCAGTCACTACAAAGGTGCACAGGTTGTGGCCAACCCTGATTACTTTCATTCTAACCCATCCAACTTAAATTGGTCAGGAAGACCTGGGTTGCTGGGTTTGTTGGCAACCCCAAGATTTAACCTTGACTACCTATGAATTGATCGCTCGGCATGCCACTCTTTCTACATGTGTAGGCTATTTTCTTACTTGTGTGGGCTTCCTCCTTTCCACTTGTGTAGGTCTCCGTCCCTTTGCCTGGGATACCCAAAAATACACTTAAATTGGTGTCTGGTACATGAAAAATGGATTGAAGGAGGCCAATGTTAAGGGTTGTGGGCTACAATTGGTCCAGAATACCAGGATCAATGCGAAGTAGTATGGCCTGAGAAAGCTACTAGTGAACTGCCTTCACTAATCCCGTGTGCCGAATAACATTGAACCAATTCCAATTGCCTTGTAAATCCAAAGGTTCATCCTGAGTTCAAGAAAGAGGACGATCTTGTGTCAATGCAACAACTAGGAATAGCTACATAGTGCTCCAGCTCGTGGACCAGCAGCACAACTTAGCCAGACTCACCTCAGGAATTGGCTTCTCTAGGATTCCAGCTTGGTTCTTTAAATGGACTACACTTGAACATAAGTTGTAAATGTGACCCATTTGATTAATGGACTCATTAACAACAGTATTAGCGCATTGTACCCATTTTGATTCAAGCTCAAGAGTGACTCGATCAAATGAAGCTCGACCTCAAGTCAGTCGAGCACTCGAGCTTGAACTAATGAGCTTGCCCGCTCAATATCAAGGGAGTCCAAGGTTGTTGGCTCATCAAGCTTGCTTGCAACCTTTTGAGATGTCAAATGTGGTGAAATGTAGGATCAATGATGCATAACAAAGTATGTCTATCGATCAATTCACCCAACTCAGTCAAACATATACAGCATTGCCAACCTCAATCCTTCAGTGGCCCAATTTCTGGGATGGACATCCTGTGACTTGTGGCACATATGATCACAGTCACAGACACAATGTGGCCATGCATATTGTATTCCCCAATAGAGGGAAGTGATTCGCCCAAATCTGAAATTTATTTTCTGCCTGTGGGTAGATCCAGTGTAAGATTCTAAGATTCCTAGAACAATGCTTCGAATATATTCATCAGTGTACACAAGTGGTCCAAACAAGGAAGTATTACTTAAAATTCTTGGGCAATTGAATATTGATAGCCCGAGGGGGATAGTTCCAACTTTCAAAAAGATAAAGGAAGGATGGTTTGATTAATCTAGGGGCCTGTTTGTTTGCATTAGGGGAGGAATAGAAGAGGAGTAGGTTGTTAGATTATGATAAAGTTAAAGAGGAGTGGATTAAAATAAATTAGTAGATGAATTATTTTGATGCGTTTGGATGGCTAGTGTAAAGTAAAATGATTTAAATTTGTATTTTGTTGGATAAAGAAAATGGGAAATGAGTTACTCTACCCCTACTTTATTATGATATCTCCAGGCAAATGTGGGAGAGAAAAATAGTGTTGGAGTAACTGCGAGCCAGGCAGACCTATTTCCTTTACTTTCTGGAACACCTTATTCTACTCGAGTGGTGTGGATAACCACCCAAGAAGGGGTTCTTTCCCTGAGCTCTGAAGGCAGTGTGAGTCACCATGCAACAAAATACCTTGTAAGAGTCATACAATCATACAAACGCAGCAAAATGATATCGGACTGGGCCCAATGCAAGGATATCAAATTGTGATACATCCACTTATTTTCTGCTTCGAAGCTTGAGAGTGTAAAACACAACCTATCTGGAATTTGTTTGCATAAGATAGTCAAAAAGGTACGAAGACTAAGGATATTAGGTAGAGATGCTGACAACACTGTGACTTAACCAAGTATTGAAGTACTATCTTGATGGCTTTCTAATAAAGGGGACGTTTTTTTTTTTATGTTATGAGTTTTGAGTTTTTTTACTTTGGTTCTTCACTTTTAACCTTGGATAGAAATACAATTCTAGGAGTTCAATTAAATGAAACAAGCTCATAGTAACCCCAATGGATAGCTCAGTTGGCTTAAGACCATGATTTACACCTAAAAATTATAGATTCAAAGCTATATTACCACATTGAGACTACATGAGAGTTTACCCGGCTTCCTTCTGTGTCCAGAGTGATTAGTCCAGCCCAACCAACCTTCCGATAGCAGCAAAAAAAAAAAAAAAAAAAAAAGCCTCGTAATATGCACCAAATCAACAAAAATAAGATGCCTCGCCCAGCCCTATCAGCCGGACCAAGGTGGGAACCCAAACAATCCAAAATCCCATTTTACTTTCTCATGCCGTTATGCCCTGATTAGCTACAATTCCCTCAAGTGACAGTGCCCAAGGAAAGCACTTCTTCCCACATCACTATCTAGCAAAATACCCGAATCCTACATAAAGAGAAGAACACAATACACCATACATCAGGCACCCACGCCCCTCCAACACAGCACAGTTCCAAACTTTCTCAAAACTCACGAATCAAGACCAATTCCATGAAAAAGGAATCACATCCATATAAGAAAACAAGCAATGAATGAAAAGAAGAGCAGACAAGATAGTACATCAATCCAATCAATGAGAAATAGGCATAGAATAGAATAGAAAAGAAAATTAAATAAGGGCACGGCACTCATAGAAAATCACTACCATCTCACCCCTCCTTTTTTTCTCCTCTCTAAGACCCACAACCCCACCAACCAAAGGAAATGAATGCCAAAAATCAATATTCCCTTCCTATTTTCATCCTCCTCCTTTCTCCTTACCTGCCCACACTGACCTGGTCAAAAGGTACAAAAAATCCTACAAATCTTCCCAAATTGGTAGTTCTCTGGTTCCATGAACCAATTACCATTTCACAGAGACAAAGTGACACCAGTGATATGAATTGTAATAAAATACAATAATCAAACAACACAGCTCTAGTTTCAGTTAAAGTAAAACATGTAAACCCATTTCAAAAATAAGAGACAGTAAATTAAAATTCAGGAAGGCGGCTTTTTCTCTCCTTTGACCTGTCATGAGAAGTAATAATCAAAATTTTGAAACGAATTACTTAAGTCTTTCTTTTTAATCCTTCTCACTACTGCTGTTTTCTTACCTGACCTTCTAACATCCCCATGATCCCAACAAAATAAATATAATAATTTGCTAAAATCCTCTTCTTCAGCTCAGTTGAAAAAAAATAAAATTAGTTTTTACTAAGGGAGCAGCTGATCGAGCTGCATCTGCTCCAGCCACGCTCCCAAGACAGCATAATCAATACCTTCCGCCTGAGAATTTGAGTTAGAATTGGCAGTCTCGCCGGTTGAGGATGCATTCACCGTCGAAGTTGCTGCAATGGCGACTGCCTCCTTCTCCTTAATCTCTGGAGATTCTTTCACCAGTGACTGCACCCAAGACAAGTCCGGCTCCTCTCCTTCTGCCCCCATCTCAAAGGATGAGGATCTCTTGAGCTTACCCAGTTCATCTCCATCCACAGACCAGTCCACTTTCCCAGTGGGAGAACCCCACCTAGCCATAGAATTCAAAGAAGATCCAATTGCAGCAGAAGCCCCAGAGCCCAGCTCACGGGAGCTAAGGCTCCTGAACTGCTGCTGCTGCTGCTCGCGGTGGGAGAAAGCACCTAATCTTGAGCTCATTGGCGAATGAGCCTCAAAACTCCGAGGTGACATCCCGAAGGGGCTGGCCATGTGCTGATCACCAGCTTTTGGTGAGAACACATTAGTATTGATCGGTGATAACATGCTCTGCTGCTGCTGCTGCTGCTGGAATTGGTTGTTGAGAATTGCAGATTTGTGAGATGGAGAGAACACCGAAGCAGCCATCTGATCAGAGAAACGCGGCGAGGAAGATATCTCCGCTGTGAAAAGGTCATCAAGGTTTGATGGAGTCAATGTTTTTGAGCGAGCAGGAAAATTCCCACTTGCAGCATTGAGCCGGGTTCTTGGAGAGAAGCAGGAGAAATCATTAAGCAACTGCGCATCAAAATCTTGCAACATGGGGAATTCATCAGAGGGAATGTCCCTTGCATTGAAAGACGACCTCAGGCGACTCGATTGGAGGTTGCTCCCAGGGAGATGCAGAGCGGGCACATTCGGCTGCGGCCACGACATACCATTTGCAGAAGGCGACATGGGTGGAGTAAAGGGGTTAGGAGACATCACAGAGAGAGAAGATGGAGAGCAAGGCAAGAGGCTCATGGCCGCAGCCATATCCATGGCAGCTGCAGCAGAAGCAGCGGATCGCGGGGAGGGCACAGCTGACCCAGTGGACACGTAGAGCGGTCTCAGCTCCTCTGAAGTGTGGGCAAAGAAGCAAACCCTCCTCGCGCAGGCAGTCCCATCCTTGCAAAGCCTAGTGCGATACTGCGCCGGGTGAAGCCAACACTCAAACACCCCGTGTGCATACTCACACAAATCGCCTCTCCTACACGCACCCTTGCGAAAATCAGGACACGGCACGCAGCTGTAATGGTACTTCCTTGGGTCTCTCCTCCGCGCATTCTCCCCTGGATGAACAAACGGACACTCAGTCCAGTCATGCGAGTACGCCCTCGAACAAGGCCTGATCTTGAACGAGAACATTCGAAACTCATCAGTCGCATAGATGCTGTTCTTAATATCAGGCAGAGATGGATCCATTGGATATTCCTTCTTCTCCGACACCAAATTCGCAGGCAAATCATGGAATTTCGCCATCATCGGAGATGAAGTAGAGTCCGAAGCAGAAGTCGGAGATCCATCCTCTGGAGAAGAAGATAGAGGCGGCGAACCAGAACTCGAAGTGGAGACGCGGAGACCACAATCACCAACTGGAGCAGAATTAGCAGCAAGAAGCTCTTCAAGTGCAAATCTGATGTTTGGGAGCTTCGGCGAGACAGCAATGACATCGAACGGGCGACAACCATTGGAATCGGGCGAATTCAGATCAGCCCCTGCAAGCAGAAGCTGCTTCACTGCTTCTATAGCGTTTGAAGAACCGCCTGAAGCCGCGCAGTGGAGAGCTGTGCTCTTGTCCGAGCTGCAGGTGCGGTTCACGTCGGCAGTAGAGAGGGACAGGATGAGCTTCAGAACATCAATGTTGCCGTAAGTCGCAGCGACCATTAATGGAGTTCGGTGCTTGAGCTCCATGTGGTTGGAGCCCTTCTGTCGACCGTACCAGCGATCGATCTCATCAATGAAAGCAGGATCGCGTTCGATCGAGAGCTTGAATCCATTGATATCGTTGTTCGCAGCGAGCTCGAGGAGATTAGAGAACGAATCTTCGGTTTGGATTGACAAGTTCATATTTATTTAAAAGCGTTTCTTTCTCTTTCTATCAGGAGGTGATGGAAGAGGAGGAGATTGAAGAGGTGAAGTGTTTCGAATAGCTACTAGAAACATGCTTTTATCTCCTTGAAAACGCACCTGAAATGCAAATCCAAGTACGTTCAAAAGGCTATCTCAAACTGAAAGCTGCAAATACAAAGAGCGAGAGCTTTCTAGAAAAAACATCAGGCTCATTACGATTTGGAGGTCGTGAGAATGGAAGATTGTGTTTTGGAATGAAAATGCAAAAGCAGTTTTTTAGGCAAGATGATCGATTCACCAGCATCTAGATTTTTGGGGGGAAAATCCAGAGAAATCTAGAGAGATTTTGTGCATGCAAGATTAGGAAAAGATTGAAACCAAAATCTTCTAAAAATCCACAACGATTGCTGAAACCATTTCAGATCGTGTTTCAAAACAACAACATCTGGTAGTAAAGACAGCTCTTTTAGCTCAATCTGAAACGAAAACGAAAACTCGAAATCTCTCGATCCAAAACCCTAACATGAGAAAACTTAAAACGGTATTCTGTGATCCAGATCTTTCAAGGCAAAATCAAAATCCAAGAAACCGATTTAAAGCTTAGTTCCTCACATGCAGATATACAAATCCAACACCTGGAAACAGAGGAATTCGTAGATCCATGAAAACTTACCGATTTCCAGCTAAAACTCATCACGGATGAAAATAGATAGAGAGACAGAGATAGAGAACCAAGACGGCTTCGGACCGATTTGGATCGGAGGGGGGAAACAGCAGTCGCGACTTGGGAAGCGCCTGGAAGAGCATGATCACCAAAAGGAGTCAAAGAAAGTCCATGGTTTCTTAAAAACTCGCCGATCAAATCCTTCTCAACGAGAGATGAAACTGTCCTCGCTAACGTACAAATACAATTGAAATAGAGCGTAGCAATAGAGGAGTCCGGATCTCGTGTGGGTCTCCCACACGCTTTCCGTGTGTGGCGTGGCATGGCATGGGAAGAGCCCAATCTGAACAAGTCTGAACCCTTAAAATGAATGTCATCCCCCTTCTTCAACTGTAGAATCGAGAGAAGTACATGCAATCATCTGATCTGAATGAATTCAACCTATTGAAGTAAAATTTAAAAAGATATTAATTAAAAAAATAAAATATTAATTACTTAAACTAGCTAGCACAATAATCCGTGTAGGGTCCGCTCTATGTTTTATTACTTTTTTGACAAATAATTACACATTAGCATCATGTGGTGTTGTGGTTAGATTAGTTACTTAAAAAAAATTAATGGGTCAAAAATATTAGCTTTTTGTCAAGGCTCAATAAAAAAGTCAAAATTGACAGAAATCTGTTCAAAATTGAATACAAAATCCTTGGCTTTAATATATTATAATTATATCCACACTTAAATTGGTACCCATATTTAAATTATTCGTGTGATTAGGAAGTCCAGTAATGAGCTGGAGGTCTTGGCTTTGAACTATTTGGAGCCTTACTCGATACACAATGTTAGTGGGTGGTATTGTCTATCCGGAGTTTTACGAAGGATCAACCGCATGGGAGTCTGCGGGTTCCTCATTATAATAAAAAAAGAAAAAGAAAAAAAACATTTTGAAAATGTTCAAAATATTAATAATTGGGTCTCACATGGGCTAAATGGACTGCAAATTGGCTGGGTTTAAGTTGGTCAAGTTAGTAGGACCCAATGGCCTTTTGCTTGGTCTGTATATGTGTTTATGTCTAAGTTGGATCCAACAATGGATTTGGAGCCAAGTCCATAGGTCGAATCATATGGCATTACCATCATTTATACATTGAAATCTTATCCCATTAGCCATTTGTCAATTCCATTTGGATTATGTAAATCACACACTCTCTCTCTTTGTGCTAGGTTAGGCTACCAAGTTTGTCGTGAAAACTTAAAGATAAGAACTAAGGTGTCAACGGCACTCAAATATTAGAACCAATGTGTCACATTATATTTTCAATTTATGATGACACCAACTCTAATTGATATAAAACTTTTGTACAGCTCTAACTTTAAAGTTCCACTCCAAAGAAGCAATCATTATCATTATCTTCCGATTGTACTCGTCGACTCCATGAGTCCTGTGTTGAATTTGAGACCTTTGGGTGCCCATGGCTGGTCCCCTCAGTTAAAAGGGACCCTGTTCGTCCTATGGAAACATAATGAGTCCACAACTCTCGTTGCAACGTAACCGGTGGTTGATGACATTTCCTTATCTCTTTTCTACATTTTTTAGCGCACGGTTGTGTACACCCTTTTCATAAAAAGAGAAAATTATTACGTCAACAAATTCCGTAGAAATGAAAACCTCGGAAAAGAATTTCCATAGAATTTAAAATTTTGTGTTTGGTGCAAAAAGAGTTTCATCATTGAATTGGTGCAAATGTTGTTTGGTACGACTGTGGATTCCTTATAGGAAATCAAAATATCTTATTTGGTGATATAATTTTTTGAAAAAAAATAACATAACATGTATATTGTTTATTTATCATCAAATAATAATTTATATAAAGAAATAAAAAAAATGAAAGAGTTGTAGGGTTTTTTGGTTGAAATGGATAAAAGTGAGGAAAAGAGAGAGAAGTTTTTTGAGGAAATTCATTTCCCATACCCTCCATGGGAAATTCATTTCCATAATTATCAAGGAAAATGCTGATGAGGCAGGAAAGCATTTTCACGGAATTTTCGAAAAATTGTTTCACACTGAACGTCGGAAAAATGAATTTTCTGTGAAAAACCGTCAACTTTTCCACAGAAAAGTGTTACACAACATGCCTTGGAGATTCCGGAATCATCAGCAGAGAGTGTCCGCTCTTTGGGCACTGTGGGCCTACTGACCCCTTCGGTTTTGGAGATGTGGTTTTGGGTCTTGGCTCTGCCTTTGCTTCCCTGCCAAGGTGCTCTATGACTATCCACTCGCCATTCCCACTTTCCCACCACTTACCTTTCACATGTACCTTGAGATGTGGAGTGGGTGCGACACCCCTTTTGACATGCAAGGAGCCTTGAAAAGAAAAGGGTTTGCTTTTTCAAAAGTGAGGGCTGTTTGAGTGGAGCCAATTTGGTTGCATCTTATGGAAGATGTAAGACTAATAGGAGGTATGATGTGGATTGGATAATGGTCAAGCATCACTAATGAGAGTGACATGACCCTTGATTTTAGAGGTCTCAAAAATTATTAACTTGAATGAATTTTGTTACTGTAATCCAATTCAATGGTTAGATTATTGTCAAGACTAGCTTAAGTGTGAGTCACATGGATGCACTTATATGAGACATTGAGGGGTCCTTCTCTTAGTCATTAATGGCCGCACTTTTCAAAACAAGAATGAGATTTGGTTGTTTAAAAGCAAATCCAAGTGATATAAAGGTTGCTCTGTTATTTGAGTACCACGCTTTTTATTTAACTACGGCTAGGATTTTATTCCTGAGTTCATCTTCTTGTAAGAGTAAGCTTCTTTTTTTTTTTACTACGAATGGGTGTCTCATCTCCCAACTCCCTTAGTTGGGTTAAAAAATGTGCCTATAAAGGTTTTTCACACATTCATTAGCTAAATATAACTGATAGATGAGACCAAAGGATACCCCTTCTTAATCTTAAGGGCCTATTTCTTTAGTTGAAATTTTAAAGAGAATTTATCATGTTGGAAATCCCAGACAATGATAGTATGTCTATCCCCTTGGCATTTAGAGATTTTATCATATTGGAAATATCAGACAATGATATATAGTATCGTTGTCCCCTTAGCATTTAGAGATTTTATCATGTTGGAAATTCCAGACAATGATATATAGTATGGTTGTGGGCATTTAAAAATGCAATGTTATTTTGTTAAAATTCCGAATTTCAACCACTTTTAAAGTCACAAATATCCTTTTGAATTCTCTGAATTTCAAACCTCGTTAGCATTTACAATGCTTCTTTAGCCATGGGGATTTTAGTATCATATAAGGGGTCACATTTAGAGAATTTGCAAATTTTCTAGACAAAAATTCTCTGAATTCTTGCAAAGAAGGACTTATTTCTTGAGGAGAATTCTTGACAGGAATTCCTCATGTTAAAGATTCTAACACTTATATAACAATTGTCCCTAGGGCATTTCAAATGTAATGTTTCTTTTTGTTGAAATTTGAAATTCCAACCCACCTAAAAGTCACAAATAGCCTTTAAAATTTTTAAATCCTAATGTTTCAAATGCTAGATTGGAGATAATGATTTGGAATTCCATGTGACTGACAGACAACATTAATTTCAAATTCTCAATATATAATTTCTTAAGATTTCTGCTAAAGAAATAGTCCTTAAAAGAGGTCAATGTCATGTGAGTCACACCTGAACCTTTAACAATCTGTAAAAGTAAGGAGATAAATAAATTTATTCCTAGATCAAGTAGATCCCATTATCAGTCCCATCATATAGTCTTATTCCTCTTTTTACTTTTAATAAGTTTTCAAAAGTAAATAATAGATCAATCCTAGATGAATGGCTTTGTACTGTCCAAATTTCTTGTAATTAAATCCAATGGTAGATAATCATCCTGTCAATGGCAAATTGAAACCCTAGACATCTCACATAAAGAGCTTGGATTGATTTTATATAGTCTTAAACCCATAAAGAAAAGTTTCGAAACTGCTCTACCACACTGGGGCCACAGGGGAATTTTACCCGGCTTTCTCTCCTGGGCCCGTAGGGATTATTCTGGCCCAAAGGGCTGGGAACCCTACGTTATCAAAAAAAAAAAAAAAAAATCAAAAAAAAAAACCCATAAAGAAAAGTTAAAGATGAGGCCAAGGGGTGGTTTCATCAGCCACTTCCAACAACCTTCCAATTAGCCAAAAAGATTGGTGGAAGGGATTATGTTATTAAGCCCACCGACCGTTGACATCACACACATCTCTTTCAAGGCCTCTCATTGTAACCATGAGTGCGAAGCCCCAACATAGACATGCACCCATTGGCTCTCTGCGGTGGGAACTGGACGAGTTGATCTTGGTGGGACCCATAGATGATTGATGGCTATCATGTGGTCCACTTGGCGTTAGCGTTGTCCGTAGATTCTGAGGTCTTCACACACACTCTCACTCTCTCCCTCTCCCTCTTAACAAAGGACGGCGGAAGCGACAAAGACATATTTCTGTATTATTATAGGTATAGGTATCTTTTCTTCTTTTTTTATAACGGAGGGTGTCCCAACGGGCCCAAGAGGAGTCGCGTAAATTTCCTGTGGTCCCAGTGTAGTAGCACAATTTTGAATCCACAACTTTCGAGGACAAACCGTAGACTTAGACCAACTGAGTTACACCTCCGGATTACTTTCTCTATTACCAAAGGGCGGTGGAAGCAGACAATGGCACATTTCTGCATTATTATAGGTATAGGCATAGGTATCTAGTGATGTCTTTTGGATGAATTTGCATTGTAATGAAATTTTCTAGTATCACATGAGGCTAAGGTTTTAGTCGATGAGAGAGACGTGTGATACATGGACTCATGGAATGGGGCATGAAACAGGGCCTTGAAGTGGAGGAGAATTGTTTATTTATTTATTTAAGGTTTCATGAATCACAGGATGTAAGTATTTATAAACATTAATGGCCTGCAGTGTGGGCCTACTTGTTTTGTTTTTTGCAAATCTGGTGAAGTGGGAGGGGGAAGGTGGGTTGGCGCGGGGTTTGGGGAAATGAGTCAAATAACCATGTAAAGTGTATGGCCTTTGAAAGAAAATAAGGGTCATTAAGAAAATGAGGGTCATTTGATCATCTTGAAACAAAATTTAAGGGTTTTAGAATCAAACATTGTCACGAGTCTTCGGATCAAGTGTACATTTTGGGTTATTTGCATGGTCATTGATATGATTCAGTCAAATGTTAAATTGGATAATCCCATTCATGGTGGGCAGTAAGTGTCAAAATGGTTCGTCAATAGTTGGCCTCCATGGGCTACTTTGTTGTTGGAGGGTAGTTCTCACCTAGCTGTCAGGGTTCAAATCATGTTTACACCATCTCTTTTTGCGTGTGCGGACTCATTTCCCACTTGAATGGACGGTCTTCCCGTGAAAATTCGCGCTCTGCCTTCGGGCTCTCTTTTGGGTCGCGACCCTCTTGACTTTTCTAGGATTTTATTTCTTATCATTGGGTTTATTTCTTTATTCCAGTTTTAGCAGAGTAGTACATTGAGTTAGACTATGACCGAGTTCAAAGTTAAAGGTCTTTTAGTTATTGTACCAGGGCTTTTTTAAAGGCCAAAAAGGCTGAGATTATATATTCAATATAGTATGTAATCCTAGACTATGAAGAGAGTCAAGATGTAAATCGTTGCTCTCTTGCCGTGAACGTAGGTTGATTTGCTGAACCTCATAAAATCCTCTAATCTCTCTTACGTGGCATAGTTGATCGATCGCAAATTTCGCGCAACACTTCCACATCACCTAGACCGTTCATCTTCCCCATCACCCATGCCATCAGGATAAAAGCTCCAATGAGAAGAACTCTCTCTGCCGAACCCTCTCCCTCTCTCTTTCTCCCCTTTCTCTCTTGCCTTCCAAAGCTTCGATATAGATTAGGGTACGAGAATGTTAGGAATTTTAGTGTTGGCTAAATTCATGGGTTGGACAAAACTCTGGGTCTTTTGAGTTGTAATTTTTATTTAGAAAAAGACTCTGAAGATAGAAGGTTGGAAGGACTCAGAAGAAGAAAGCTGGAGAAAAGAGTGTTGAATTTCCGGATCAACCAGAGAGGGGTCCGCTCGAGCGACCATGATATCCGCTCGAGCGAACAGGTCGGTTCGCCCCAACGCTGAAACAAAGGCTTGTCCGCTCGAGCGCACCCAATGACCGCTCGAGCGAACCAAGCGCAGTATACTACGAATTTTGGAAACTGCTATTCTAATTGTGCTCAAACTGCTGGTTTTAGTCCTAATCATCTTAGGCATCTTTAGGCATCTTTAGGCACGAATTTGGGGCTATTTATAGGGTGTTACTCTCAACCCTAAGGATCACCACATATAACTCTCATTGATTTGAGTCAGAGATATCTTAGAGAGAGTTAATTCTCTAGAGCCATTGAGAGACTATTCTGAAGAGCTGCTCTAGAAGGTTGTTGCTGCTTCTACTTTTCTGGTAGAAGATTGATCATCTTGGTTGATAAGGTGCGAGGAGATCAAGTAATGAGAACGGGGCGCGGTGGATGTCGTGTCAGTGGATTCTTTGCAAGAATAACTACAGTCCTTAGGTCGAGGTACAGACTGAGGTAAAGGAGCGTGTGAGTATATCTTGTAACTGTTCGTGAACTCTTGATTTCTGGTTCATAGTTTTTCTCCCTTTATAGGGTTTCCACGCTAAATATTGTGTCTGCCTTCTTGTGGAGTGTGATTGGTAGATTGCTAGTTCTATATTGTTTGATTGGTTTATTTCCACTGCATTGATTGTTTAATTAGAACTAGTAATCCATTCTGGTAGCCCTAAGGGGATTTTTCAGAGAACAATTCGATGTTTGAATTTAGATTTTTCGATTGGAGGACGATGAGCCGCTAGAGATTTGTATTACGTGGAGATATTTTCATTGGACAATTCAAGGTGGGTGATTTCTTTGCAATTGCTTCCCTACATGTGTTTAAGAGGATATTGGGCTTTTTGGCACAATCCAAGGTGGGCCGTTTTCTGTATTTGCTCTCCAAGGCACATTTACTTTATCTGCAAGTTATTTTTATTTTGCTCTGCAATTGCAACCTCATCACATAATCTCTCTACAATTTATTTTTATTTTATTTTGATTGGTGTGATCTCTCTGCAAGCTAATCACATGGATTGACTTATTGGGATTTAGTTCGTATTTTCCCAATTTAATTGATGGTTGATGTTGGGATCATTGGTATTCATTGAGATATTCATGGCTGCATCAAAGAGAATTCTTCACACCAAATATAATTTTTTCACACCTACAAAATTTCTTTTCCAATGCATCCATCTTCCATGGATTTTACTAATATTGTAATTTTCTCTTTCCGTGGAAAATACCTATATACAAATATGCCCTTGCTGGCCTGTTTGGATGTATGGTGAATTGAAGTTTGGTGAGGTGAAGCATCAAATCAAGAGAGAATAAAATAAAAGGTGTTATGATGATGTTTTGTTTTTAGTTGTTTGATATATAATTTTTTTGACTTTTTGTATAGAAAAGTGGAGTTTTTTTGTCTTTTAGTTGAAAAAGAATGTTGTTTTTTTTTTTTTACTTTTTTTGAAAAAGATGGAGGGAATGTTGAAATTGTGTACTTTTGATATGATCCTTGTCAATTCTTGTCTGGATTCACTTCACTTCACTTTAACTTAATTAAGTGCCATACACGCGGAAGAATAAAAAATGACATGATGTATTTTATCTTCTAACTTTAATGTGACACCACTAGTGCCTTTCACTTTACTTTTATTCATTTTTTATTCTTTGCTTCTATACAACCAATGCATACTGTAATTGTCATCTGGTGATTTTACTTTGAAGTTCTATTCCTTAATTCATTCCTGATTTGACATCACTTTCGTTTCACTGCTCCACTAATGCAAATGAACTGTCTATCGGCCAATAGACCCACAGTTGAGTGGCCTTGGCTTTGTGTTTTCATATAAATAGGGATCAATCCTTGAGTCCTCAAGTAAAAGCATGATGGCTAAACCAATATCCCAACATGAGCAAGAAAATAACAGGAAGAAAGAAAGAGCCTGTCCCAACAAAACAACTGCATTTCCCTTCAGATCAAAGTTGAGAGAGAGAGAGAGAGATGGTGCAGATGGGTGAGTCCGGATCACCTATCGTATTCATTACACCTTTATTATGAGTGGATCAATAACAGTCCGCCGCGTCATCCAAAAATTTAGATGATTTTGAAGTTTAAAAAAGTTTAAATCAAAGAAAGAAAATCACCTAAATTTTTTGATGCGTGGCAGACTGTTATTGGTCTACTCACGGTGAAGGTGTAATATTTACCATAAGTGATCGGAATTCCATATGGGTGGGGAGAAAGAGGAATTCAACGCTTAATTTAATGTATTTTCTTGCTAGACTCATCCTTTTTCCATTAAAAACATAAATGGACAAGACATCTTCCCCTCCTTTTATTTCATTGTGATGTTGGAGATGAAAATGACTTGAGGGTTGAGATTATTAATATTGCATCTAGATAGATGCTCTCTCACATATGAAAAAAGCCTTTACTTGGTCTGGTCATTTGAGTAATAAATGACTTCTCCTATACATCTGACTAATTAATACAATGAACATGCAGGCATTTAGATTTGAGAAGTCAATAAAGCTCAAATAACGTGGCTTGTTTCTTGTCATCCTAATTCCAAAATTGATGGGACAAAATCAATATACTCATTCATCGATCTGCTCTAATGGAACTAGGTGACATAAAAAAAAAAAAAAGCTGTCTATGTCAAAAACACCTATTAAACATCAAACCATTTGTCTTATGGACATGTTTGTCATGGGTTAGTATCTTATACCTATAAATAAAATAGATGATCATGTAATCTGTTTGTTACCCACAACTTGCTTATAGTTTTTATGGCACTATGTAATTGCATCCCAGTCAGAGTTCACAATGCGTTTGCAAATGGAATGAAAGCAACAAAGTGGTGGAAATTCTTTATTTGTATTGGCAATCTATTTTAATTGAACAGGTCCTACTTATCAACAGTTTATGATAATGTCTTTTATCTAACATGTGTTGGTTCTATGTTGGGTAAGATCAAGGACTTAGCACCATATAATATAGTAATTATAAGAAATTTATCAAACCAAATCTCAGGAAAAGCCCATCCACCTCCTTCCCGGCCCGCGAAAACACCCGACCCATAAGAGTATTTGGCAAGCTCATGAGCAAAACCATTAAAAGGCTTCCAGAAACATGGGAGAAGTAAATATCTTCATGAGATAAGGTTGAGGCTTGCACTTGTGATTACTGGTCCAAGGTTGTCAATGGACGTCCATTTATCTCATTTACTGAAGGACCTATGTCAGAAAAATCAGGTGGGCTTTGTTTTGTTTTTGTTTCGGGTGCTAATTAGGTCGAATTTGGATCCGCCAGACTTGAGCTGATTAATGGGTCAGATATGGGTCCAGCTCCATTTACTTGTTTACTTGATCATGTTGCCATTATGCATATATTTAATATACTTAGCGTATAATTTATGCTCCTAAAATGGTGGTTAATTTTACCTGGTTCTCAATCAAGATCCATCATATATTTGTGTCTGGAGCCATGGGTTACATAAAACAGTAGATGAAGTCAGGTTCAGGTCCACTAAATGGGACAATATAACCGCTGGTTCGAGTCAAGCCCAACCCTTACCTGACCAATTCTTACCCTTAAGTTTTTTTTTTCTATGCAGAATCTCACTGTACAAATGGGTCCTTAACATGACACAAGTAATTCTGCAGAATTGAGGATGTAAGCAGATCAGGTTCGGTTCAAACATTGAGCCTCTGCTTTAAACCCCAGGTCCAGTTTTTATTATGATTAAGTTAAAATTAAGGGTGCTTCTGGGTGAGTCGGTGGGCATGGGTGAGGCCTAAGCTTGTTCAAGCCCATCCCATTTTCTTATTGGCCCCAATTAGGGTGGTAAACGGGTCGGTTCCGGTCCGGGTCCACCAACCGTTAAGAAGAAGGTGGAACCGGATCCGGAACCATTTCTGAACCAGAACCGGAACCATATATGGGACGGGTCTAGATTCCGGTCCGGGTTTAGATAGAGAATAATATTAAAAAAAATATGATTTTTAGGAGAAATTTTCTAAAATTGAGGTAATATATTGGGTCCACGGGTCCAAACCAAGGTGGAACCGGACCCGGACCCATTTACTTATTCAGGCCTAAATAAGGGCCCAAACCCGGTTTTTAACGGGTCGGAACCTTCGGGTAATCGGAGAATCTGGTACCCATTTACATCCCTAGCCCCAGTGTTCAGACCTTGATTCAGAAGGGGACAAAGAAGTGCCTAGGCCTGGCCAATTTGCAAAATATCTGCATGCCTTTGTTCTAAATATGCTTGGTTGGGGGCGAACCTTAGATAATCATCGGCTAGGCCCAGCCCATATAGCCAGCAGGGCAAAATTTTTTGTCTGAGTTCAGATGATGGGCATAAAAAATAAAAATAAAAAACAACCCAAATACTGCCTAATTCACATCAGACCCAGATCATTCTCAGATTGCTTGGCCCATGAACACCCATGAATATCATTTGTTGAGGCAACCACATTCCATATCATATTTCTGGTTAAGTGATAGAAACTAGTATAATGAAATTCTCCAACTGCAATACTAGTTGAATTATTGATTTTTAAGCTCAGTTGACAGTTGAAATGTGCTGCCAAGGGGCCTCCTGTATTCATTAGGCCCAGCCCAGCTATTTATTTATTTTGATTGGTCAGCCCAACTAGTTGAAATCTGGGCTAGAAGTAATACTGCCTGGGCCTAAAACTCAACCCAACTCAGATGGTCAGAGCAACTAGGGGCCAGCCTGGTCAATTACTCGGTTAGACTCGATCAACTCAGTCAGCTCCGTGACTTACCCAAACTTAATCCTAATTTAGTTCCCTCATCCTTGACCTCTGATTTTGTCACAACAAAATTTGTTACTAGTGCAGTGTATCAGTAGCCCAAAATGTATCCTAACAATGGGTCAGGCTTGCACATAGATATCTTGTATATTTGAATAGGCCCAGCTTGGCCTGACCTATCAATTAAAAATCTGCGCCCTACCCAAGACTATAATATTATATGGCATCACATGCATGTGCCAAGAACTTTGTGATTCATGTGCATTTTCATGTATACAAGTATGGAATTGAATTTAGTATAATATTATATGGCATCACATGCATAATTTGGGCGTATAGAAGACTATTGTGGCCATGAGAGAGATTCTAGATCTCTCACTAATTAATATGAGACTCTTTAGCAACAACTAAGTTAATTAGAGTTTGGTCCCATTCCAAACTCTTGAAAGATCATAGATTAACTTAGTGGGATAGGTCGCGGACAACATTACGAGGCAACAAAAGAAGGAAAATCGACAGGTCTAGGACACACCTTGATTCGCTATGAGTGTAACTTCATATTTCTACCTTATGACCCTTCACTCCTTCACCTCTTAACTCTTTTTATTCCTTTTGAAAAACTCTTTCTACGGTTAATTCTTTGGAATTTAATAGGAAGCTGGCAAACAGGCCCTAGGTGGAAATCATGCATTCCACACAAGTGGGTGGGTCATCAAGAATGTTGATCTTAATAGATCCCCCACTGTGATGGATATGCTTTTTTTAGATTAGAAAATAGTAAGTATTGATGCTTTTTACTTGTATTTCCTTCACCATGTATCTACCCTATATAATATTTTGGGCTCGTTTCTTTATTAGAGTTTCTTACAAGAATTTGAAATGCTATATTTTTCTTTATCCCACGGGTTGATTGATTCTTGAACTTTCAATCTCTTTGTATTTTGCTGGAACTTCAAATGCCCCGCCCAAGAGGAGTTAGTTATCCATGTCTGGGGACAGTTTTTTTTGGAAAATTTGAAATTCTCTTGACAAGAAAGAAATCTTGTAAAGAAAAGGCTTAAAAGGAAAGGCTTAGGCCCAACTGGATGAAGTTGACCGTACCTTTCAATGGCTTATAGCTTCAAACCATGTAGTTATTGATGAGAGCTGGTTGCTTAACTGAAAAATAGGAGCCATTGATCCAGTGACCACCAATTATGCTCAATGAATTTGGGCCTCGAAATTGGGCCAGAACATAGAATATTGTACTGAGCTGGGCCTAGGATTGTCCATGCACAAGCAAGAGCCCGATCGTGACTCGTGCCTCCTATTCTTGACTGGGTTCATCACATGGGTCCAAAGCCCATATGCTTACTTTCATGGCCCAACTAACAGGTAAGAAAAAATCAAGTGTGGGCCCAAGCCAGGTCATCAACTCAGATGAAATGGACCCAAAATTAATGTGTGTACATCAACATAGGCCCAATTGATATCCTTCAACGTTCAAAGTGAGAACCTGTGGAGTTTGGAACGACATATGACTTTGTTACTAGGACAGAGCAGGGCCAGGACAGGCTGAAAATTGTCCAACTTCAATCTGTTTTGTTACTGCAAAAATCAAGCTTAGGGTCCTGTTTGTTTGCTTCTGTTATAAATTTCCAAGATTTCCTTCTTCTTCTTCTTCTTTTTTCTTTTCCTTATTAAGTTGTGTCAATGGTACTGTACATGTGGGACAACCTATCCCCTGAGGTGTCAATCCCAAGTTGGCCGTGTGATAATGCTCCTCTCCAAGATTTCCTGTTTGTTTTCGTGAATAAATAGGAGTTGAATACATAGGATTTCATGGTTAAATTAGCTCCATTTATAAGGAGGTGGGGCCCGTGAGGGTGAAGGAAATAATGTAGCAATGCAAAAGGTCCCTTGACTTTTCTAGGATTTTAATTATTTGAATAACGCCTCGATATTCATTTCGGTCTTCCGTTATTCAATTTCTAGTGGAGAGGTTATTTGATGATCAATTTTTATATTAATTTTTAATCCTTATTTTTAATCGCTTATAGAATCACAATCCTAGGAATTCAGTTTCATGAAACAAATAAGGCTTTAGGAAATAAGGCTGTTGTGAAAGACACTGAGAGTAAAGGATTAATGATAAATATCTCAAAGTGATCATCAAAATAAATCATCTATAATAGAAAATGATTGATTACCCTTCGCCCAATAAAATAACCCCAAAGATTTTGATTCCCTCCTTATGTCATCTAACTCCACATTCTTCACCACTTAAAAGTATCCCTTAGGGCCCATTTTGTTTCATGTTCTTGAAGTCTTGGATCGTGGTTTTTTATAAGTGGTTAAAAATGAAGAATCAAAGTTGAATATTCAAAAAATACCATCAAAATAAACTCTCATTTAAAGAAATTTGAATCAAGAGAAGAAGAAAATGGAATACATAGCCATCACCTTAGTCATTCAAATTCAATGAAAGAAAATACAAAATTCCCGCATCTATATAACTATCTTTTATCATTCACCCGCCATTCAATTTCTTTGCCAATGTTTGTTTTTCAAAGAGGTAAAGTGAAATATGTAGAGAGAAAAGATCCCAACAGTTAAATTTTTTTAAACTTCATCCATATTTGGTTGGTCTTCAGAAGTTACAAACAGTGTAGTTCTAGCCGCCAAAAGCTTTTTTCACTTTCCTATCTGACACCATAAAAACACAACTAAACTACTTTATCAATTGTTAACTACTCATCTCACTTCATATTCATTGTAATGAACTCGGCCAACCGGGTTGGAATCCAAACGAGAGACACCACCTATTGGGAGATAATGGTTGCTCACATGGGGAGTGAACATGATCAATATCTAGCAGTTGCGTGAGAAATTAGATATTCAAACACCTTGGCGATCCCATATTCTCCACTTCAAGCTACTTCATCTAAGACAATCAAACACATTTTTCACTTTTTATTGATTTGACGTTTATTTTATATTACTTTTTCCCTAGGATTCGGATGCCGGACCTTCTTTATCTATGTTTCTACCTCGTTCTTCAAATGATTGAAATCTCTATCTGAGATTTCACGATCGAATCAATTCCACGGATAATTTTCAACTTTTCCCTACGTGGGGCCTCTGTATAAATTATTGACTCCTAGAATTCACTGGTGGAAACCTCTTTTCCATCCAAAGGGGATTGGATCATCCTCATCATCATCACTCACCATGTACATCTCATGAGTGAGCAAAGTCTAGCAGCATTATCTTTTGCTCCTAAAAAGAAGTGCAATAATGTTTTATGGCCAACCCCCAGTAGAAAAAACAGACCCACAAGAGCAACCTCAATCGATTCCTTGTACATATGGGGCCATTACTTAAAAGTATTTGAGCCCAGCCATGGTTACGTGAATTGATCTAAATAGTGGAAGTTTTCAGCAAAAGGATGGAAAAGATAGAAGTGTTTCTGTCAAATGATTCCTTACAAGTTACAACCTTTGCACTGTCTTGGTCTCCAATTGGAACCATATATCATGGCAATGTAGCCCACAAACTTAGATGGTTTGGATTGTAGCACATGTGTTCTACAAGTGAGATTGTCACAGAGTTTTGCTTTGTGAAGGAGAGACCAAGGGACAGAAAGTGTTGAAAGGACAGAATGCATTTGATGATTTCAATTAAGTGGAAACATGGGTCCATCACCATCATCATCATTATCATGAACTTGGAATAGTTTGAATTTGAAGTAACAGGTTTCGGTGGGATTAATCTGCCTAGAAAGGCCAGCTTGTTTGCTTTTCTGGTGCTCTGCACCTGAATCAAGAATTGTAAAGCAATACAGCATATTCCAACTTTCACAAATAACAGAAAACTTTGAAGAACAACTGAAATTGAAAATTGAAAAGCCCATCAAATCCATTCCTGCTACTACACCAAACCCTTGAATTGGGGTAAGCAGTGAGAATTGAGATGATGGCCATTCCATTTTCTTGTTTCCACTTTAAGGAGATAATGTTTTATTAGTAAAATTTATTTCCAGCCAGAAGGTGCAAGTGGATGGACTAGTTAGGCTAGGCTAAGCTCAAGCCCACGTCCCTGCTAGCTTGAAAATGCAATTGTGTATTAGGGTTGGGTTCTCAGCCAGGCTCGAGTTGCTGGTATACATATTATATATATATATATATATATATATATATGAGCAATGATACACAACACTCGGGAGTCCACTTGGATGCATGCCAACCAAGGAAGGTACGACAATGAAAAGATAAGATGGTAGGTTAGGGAAATGCTAGAAATTAGGATGGTCAACTGACCCTAGCCTTTAGTTTTACATAGTGCAAATTTATTGTGATAAATCCCAACTATAATAATGTCTAGAACAATGTGAGGTTAGCTAACTCAAGGGAAGTCACTGTGTTGAGTCAAGTATTGGATCTCTCTCTCTCTCTCTCTCTCTCTCTCTCTCTATATATATATATATATATATATATATCAATTGGTGCATATTTATATGAAGGTTAATATTTTCAGATCAAAGGGATCTTTCCTGATATGGCCTGCAAAAATCAACAGCAAGAAATCCCTTTGATACCATATAGTATCCAACAGTACATGTGTGTATACCACCTCTTTCCTGAATTTTTAAATGTTCTCATGCAAAGAATGGTCCAGCCTGTGGGTCCCATGTAGAAGTAAGACAATCATGAGTGAGGAAGCGCCGCAGGGACTGAAAGGTCTCTGATATACACACTTTTGGTACTCAATTTTGTACAAGTTGGCGAACCAGCTTTATTTGAGGAGGATACATCTCAAGAAACCCCCTCAAAACAAGTGGACACTGTTTCTTGTTTTCACTTCAGTAAATAGGAAATACAGGCATCTAAAGATGTTGGATTCCTGTAGCTAATCATCTTAGAGAGCCAACTCGTATCTGGGATTTGGAGGTTATGTTCCAGTTGGTTTCAAAGGTCAGATTAATAATTGCCACCCCCTGTTCTCTCATTTGTATCCAGCAACCATGAAAGTGGTAACTTGTATAACTGGCTGGTGTTATATTACAGGAAAGTGATGATATGACGCAATGAAATTAGGTCTAGATTGTATGATCACTTCATGGACCAAGTCCTAAATCAGTTTCACTTTTTTCTCTTATTTTTTTTTGTTTGCTGCGTTGGCAAACTCGTCCAGAGTGATACTATCAACCTAAAGATCAAGGGATCAATCCGTGGACATGTATGTACGAACACCTTATTATCACATTCAGTCTGCCAAATGACTCTCATTACTGGCCATGCACAAGCCCATCGATCATGAAAGGTAGTTAAGTACGTTTTATTGCCAACAAGATAGCAAACTTTTACAGAAAATACGTGCTACAGGGTAGAGTTTCTAATTCTTATTTTCAAGGGGTAGTCTACTACTATCATTACCCCTTCTCCTGGCCATCACCACCTCCATACGAACCACCACCACAGCAACCACTGACACGTTAACCCGCAAAAGCACTAACCACTGCAGATGGTTAATTTCTATCAGACTTGTATTTCGATGAACCATCTGTACATTTCCTGATCTGGGACAGGGATAGCAAGAGTCACCAGTCCGGTGGCAGTGTCATAATTGAATTTCATGTCCACCGAATCAATGGTGCATTTCAGGGGGCGCTGGGATGAGTAGGCACCAAAACGCCCACACCCACGGACTGTGAGGGTGATTGTTGCCGATGGAGAGCGATTGTCACTGAGGGCATTTGACAGCTCTGAAGCCACGTTGCCATCAAACTGCTCTGAATTTTCGGCAGCCAATGTGATGTCAAGTTTCTCCACAGCCCCACTGGAGTTGAACATGTCCAGCAGTCCAATTGGTGCAAAGGAGATGTTGTGGGCAATTTCCTGCACAGCAGGAAAAAAAAGAAAAGAAAAGATCATATTAGTAAAAGCATGACAAAGTTCTTACGACAATGCTGCAGGTAGAGAGAGGTGTAAAATTATTGTAATATATCAGTAGGGGCACAGAACAGAGGCAGAGATCCTCAAAAAAATGTATTAGGAAATTGTTCATCAAAAAAATGTATTAGGAAATTGTTCAAGTATTCACTTTGAGGGGGCAGATATGGAAGAGTTCATATTCCAGAACTTTAAGTGTTACAGGTAGTGAAACGCCCTTTGGCAGACGGATCAGCTCTCCTGCAAAAAATAAAAATAAAAATAAAATGATAATAATAATAATAAAATAATTATACTCAAGAAAACCTAGTAATAATTATTAGAATGTGATTAGGAATAAAGTTAGAAACAAAAAAATAGTCTAGCATTGGCACTCATGGGCCTGTTGGGCCAGACTGCCTAACCTGATCGATAACTGTAGACAACTACTTCGCCATTCCAATCCTGGCCAGCAACTTGGTCGATCAGATCTACATCGCGGGCACGGACAGTGCCAGTGAGGGTGCCTGGCGCCATGTCATGAATAAGGGTCTTCTTGGCAATCTTGCACCACCCAGCACCTTGGCAATTGAAGATGCCCACCACACCCGAGCATTTGTTGACATTCCACACTTTAAGCAAGCTGCAACCAGTTTATTATAGAGCTCAGTTAGTTGTTGTGCTTATCTCTATATGAAAACAAGCTGATGAATAAAGAGCAATAAGTATGTTGGTCGCAGACCTTGTCCCATCCCTTGCGGGGTCAGCAAATAGGCTATCGCGGGTAGGCCTCCCAGGAAGTTGAGCCCGCAGCACAGATCCATCAGGTAACACTAGCTTCTTCAATAGCTCAAAGTTATGGTGGCCTGGTTTGTCACTGCAAGAAATTCAAGTGAACCTGTATAAGCTTGACGTAGAATGACAATTAAACAAGTACATAGGCTAATTACCATTAAAAATGATAAAGAAGGAATGTGCCGGTAACTTACCTAACATAGATTGAGCAGCCACCAATAGCTCGTGCGGCACCATGGTATTCTGCAGCTGGGTGTAGACTCTGCACAAACTCTGCTCTGTTAGCATTTTACATTCCAAACAAATAACCTAAGAACATATGTATTAAGGTATCGTTTGATAGTAGTAATCATGTAAACTATCCAACAATTGCCGGAAAGCCACTATCGTTCAAGAGTAAATTTCATTATTCTATCAGTCAGTTTGAATACTGAGGAAGCTAAGATTAGAAAGGCAAGAAAAACAAGGAAATTTTCCTCGAAACTTACATGGAACATATCCCAGTCGGGCTGCATGAATTCTCCAAGGAACAGGGTGTTGTATGCCACCGAAGAGATATGGATGGTGTGAGATGCAGGGTCCTTTGGGTAGAAGTCATCCGAAGCTCTCACCACAGCAGTCTGTTTTGCACTGCATGAATAGCAATTCTCATAAATCCATAGGCCTTTTATTCATCAAGCTTGTAGGTACATATAAAGATATGCACGCATTGCCTACCTGTATATACCATCTGTGTTGTGGCACATGCACGCGATGCAGCCATTATCTGGGAAATTCCGAGCGATGGAGGCTTCAAGAGCCTGGTGGTAGCTGCGGGTAATGGAGACACGACCTCCATGGCCTGCACCGAGGGTTTCAATGATGTTTTGGACATCAACCTTCACTCCGTCAACACCGCAGGAGGCCAGATAGGCGTGGAGCTCATTGTAGAAATTGAAGACCTTCCTGGGGTGAACCAGGCCCAGCCCATGGACGGCAAGGCTGTCCATGACAATATCGGGCTGGTTGCCCATCACTCCAGGGGATTGAACTGGGTACGCCAGCGCACTGTCATAGTGTTCCATACCAGCAGCTGCTGGTTTTACCCCACCCCAATATCCAGCTAGAGCGTGCCATACATACACGAACCTATTTTACAGTTCACAACATTAAAGATACTTGGATTAACTTTACCAAAAGGAAAAATATAATTAGATTAAAATGCAACCAGATTATAATGTCTCTATGTAAATCAACAAGCAGTCGCTGAAATAGGATTTTGTTAATATTTTTTTGAAAAACACTATGTTACTCTCATTTGTTGTTCCCTCTATGAGGACTATTTTCATACAGATCGCAGGTGCAATAGGCGCCATAATTCACTATAACCATCCCCAAATGGGCCACAACAAGTGGGTCCATCCTCAAGTGATTTGGCCTTAACATTACATGTGACCAATGTGGTAGTGGATCATTCAGCCCAATGCTAATGGAGGGGAAGATCTTTCTTTCGAGCAGTTTGAATGGTTTACAGAGTTGAGCATAGTTGCATTCCACCCAAATCTCGAAGTGGAGTAAAACCAACTGCAACATTAGAGGTAAAAGAAAAGGCAAAGGGAGAACTCACTTGACATTGTGATGTTGCTTAGCGTCATCCACGACCATCTTCAGCCCCGGAACCTGGTCAGTTCCATTCTTTTGAAACTTGGCATTCTCTTTTATCCCCGTAAGCCTGCTAGCAAACCTGTGAGAAAAGTAACCAAAGAAAAAACATGAGGTCTGCTAATCAAATAGAGTCTTGTCAAACAGAAACAAGGTAAAGAAGAAGGGCAGTGTCTACTTACTGTGCTCCTTCTTGAACAACGCAGTTGGAGTCCCTGGCTTCATTACCAATCTGCTGCCAACCATCGTCGATGATCAAGAAGCGCGGAGGAGTCCCTCCCTCAGAGAGACTGCATCAAAAGACCTCCAAATTAGCCTATTTAAATTTTAACACTTTCCCTTTAATCTCTCATTCTCAAAAAAAACAGAAATTCACTGCAGAGGAGGAGAAAGAAGATTGAAAACACAAAAATTTGGTGATGCTAATGACATCTTGGTGGATTAGCCATAATATAGCAATTAACGGTCGAATTATAAAATTAGATGGATTTGAAATACAAGCTGGTGAAAGGGTATGGAAATATTGAAGATAACAGTGGGGCCATTTGTTATGCAAAGAGAGTAATTAGATATAGTGGGCCCCAATAGTTGATCCAGGAACCATTATCTCAGCAATTTTGGATAATCCTAGCAGTTAATTTGGAAGTATGAGTTCAATTGCACGGTGGTTGGACAACATATCATTGTTGAAACATACATAGCAGTCCGCACATATAAGACAAGGAGTATGAAAAGGGGCAAGTTCATACATGATGGCCCTCCAAATCCAACCATATCTGAGGATTGCACAGGTGTTATGCTTGCACAAATCAAGACAAAAATATAGATAACCCCTGATGAATGTCCTAATCATAGTACCCAATTGCCTATCACGTGAATTGATGGAACCGATCATGGATCCACTGGGACCCAATTTTTCTTCTGGTACACAACAAGGACTAGAATATTTAGGTCCATGGATTTCATATCCAAGGACCCAAATACCTATAGATTTCTCCACCTTTCGGCGAAGATCAAGGACCCAAATACCTGATGCGACGACCATATAATCCATGTGTAGCAAATACCTTATATGCATCTTATACATACATATAAACATACAATACATATAATCTAAATTCACCTCCCTTTCTTTAGGCCACCTTTTTGTTTTTTTGTTTTTCTATGACGTGGGTATATGTTTAAGGTCTTTGACTCAACGGGAATAATCCGTCCGCTGAACCCACAAAAATGCACATGGGCAAATTAGGGGCGGTTTTGAACAACACCTTATGCCACTCTACAGGCTCTACCAACTCACCCACCTATGATCATGTTATCCCCCTCACACTCATTTACCTTTTACTCATCATTAGATTAAAATGAAAACAAAATGAATTGGTTGACATTTGTACACCCGTGAGTCTCCTCGAGAGCTCTCCATGGATCATTCCTGTTGTGAATGATGGGAGTGACCATTTTAGCACCACCCAAGGCCCACCTATCATTAATTCAACCTACTCACTCTCTCGAATTGGAGCTCATCTTGTTTGGACACTTGTATAAACTATACTCGCCGTTGAATTCTGTTTTATATTTGAAAAAAGCAACTTAAGAAATTGTTAAATTCTAAAAACCCTAATGAATGATTGTGATGATATTTTCTAACCTACTTTATTTAAATTGTCAAATTTTAAAGCCCTAAAAATGAATGGTTGTGATTTTTATTTCCTACTTTATTTGGATATATATAAACTTAAATTTAACAAGGCTGTTGATTTATTTGCATTTGAGTAAAAAAAAGGTACAAATTCAAAAGGCTTAAATTTATAGATTTTTATTAAACAAATAAGAGGAAACAGGGAGGAGAGTGAACTTACGTTTTAAGACCTTCCTCTACGCCCTCGGCTGTGACCTCCGTGTAGAAAGCGTCCCACGTGCACCAGCCAAACCAGTCAAGAAAGGCAGGCAACTGACAAGTGACAAGAAGCCAAAATACCACTCACAAGTCTGATAAATAATAGAAGATGCACTACCCCTATATTTCCACTAAAAAAACAGAACCACTGGAAAGTGAGGAGACACCACACATAGCATGTGGGTTCAAAGATTTGTTACCTTTTTCTTCTCTCGGTGAAGAAAGGTTTGCATGTATTTTTCAACAGCTCTGTGTTTCACATGAAAAAAAAGTCATCCATCAATGCTAATCACTCCTTTTTCTCTCCTTCTCAGTGAAAGGCAGGAAAGCAAGTAGTACTATTGGGCGGAAACCAAAAGATCTTTTTTTTTTCTCCCGTCACCGCAAAAATATCGTCAAAGAGGTGCATATATTTCACAGATAATGACAATAGAAGAGAAAGAGAAGTGACATACTTGACTGCCTGATTGATGACCTCAAATGGGTTAGTGCCAGCATGCATGTAGACCAAATAAAGCCCTTGATCTGTTTGAACTTCATCATCTCCTGCAAAATCAAACGTCCACAAACACAAACAAAAAAAAACAAAAACAGAGTCGTTTCTATTTCTTTTGAACGCCCATCCTTTTGAATTTGATAAAGATTGATTGAATTCTTCTCCACACGCATGCATGGCTCCCAAGTAGTAACAGCTCCAACAGCCACTAAGGACGATCATGATATCATCTGGGAAAGAATGTATCTTCATATGGTACGGAATTTTATTACTCACCACTCTCGAAGCAAATCTCTATCTCATTACTCTCATTGCCCTGGAGAACGGCACGGAACGGCCCTTCTAAGAGAGGGAGGAAGACGGTGTAGATGGTAGGTGCCTCTTCCTCGCCATCTGTGAAAGTCTCAGCCCCTGTGTCCTTGCTCTCGATGAGCAGGAATTGGGTTTCCAAGGGGACCTCCTTCCCCTCCATTCCCATCCTTTGGGTCATCCACCATAGCTTGAACCGGAAGCAGCACATGAATCGAAGTCCCCTAAAGCCAAAATGAGTAACTAATTACTTGCAGGAATTCTATTTCTACCCAAATAGTAAAAATTTTTGTTGCAGAATTTTTTTAATTTATTTATATTTAAAATAAAAATATAATTGGAATAAGATTCTGCTGATGATGATGATTATTATTTATATTTAAAATAATCTATTAAAAGTAATTAAAATGATGATTTATAATGATTTTATATTTTTAATTATTTTTTTTAGAGAGAATGGTGTCCGTAAAATTAAAAAATTAGTCAAAACCATTATTATATGGACCCGTATCATTGGTAAAGAATACGCGTACAGTTGCTCTTAAACCTGACATTCACCTCAAAATGATGGAAGTCTTACATAACTATTTATGCAATAATCTGAAACGGGAGATGTTTTTAAATGTGAGGGTCCCACCTGAATAAGGTGAGAGATCCTCTCAGTCTAAAACCATACAATATGGATCATTATTATATGAAGTGTTAGAAATATTTAAACTTTGGTCGCTTCATAGACAAATGTCAGGTCTAAATACCGTCAGAATCAAATTAAAAAAAAAAATTGTTTCTATGATGACCGTATCAAAAACTGTGATTTCTGTATTTTAGGTGGTAATTTTGTATAAATCACTAAGAATTTAAAAAAGAAAAGGAGTTTAGTGGTGTGGGGGGTGCTTACTCAAGGGTACCCATGGGAAACACATGGAGGCTTTTGCTATCGGAGGCGGTGGCACCAATAAATGCACCAGCAACGAGACCAACGCCCGAGCCGGGAGTGAGCACGACGTTGTCGGGCACGCTTGTGAGTATGGTCTTCCCGTGAACCACAAGGTTCCCATCGTTGATCGATATCTTCGGAGTCACCGTCATCTTCGATTCTCTCTGTCCAAATACCAAAGCAATTTCTCAAACTTTACCATAAAATATAGAAAATGTAAATGGCATATATACCCAGATGCAAGAAGACACACAAGTCCAACCTATTAAATGCAAAACAGCTTTGAAATTTAAGCTAATAAAATAAAATAAACTGCACAAGATGTTAATTAAAACCCACTTAAGTTAGTCTACTAGGTTCAAAAAATGAATGATAACAAATTTATGTTGTACTCTACTTGGACGGAATAATTTGTGACTAGGTTCCCTTGATTCAAAAAAAAAAAATTTCCTTATGTATTTGTTGCGCCACTGGGACCACTGCTGATCAAGACGCGCAAAATCATTATAATGTGCAATCAATTTTAAGAATTGTCATACTCAACACGGCCCAAAAGGCCCATCTATCACAACCAAGTAAGCTGGGCTCTTGAGAGCATGATTTATTAGTTCTTGTAGATTGAGTCTATATACTTGATAACTGATCAAATGATCTCAACTTAGTTCCAATAGTTGCAAATATGCTAAAACCCAAAGGTCACCCAACATATAAGAGCCAGCTGATGGGAACCAGTTCTCTGGTAAAGGCCTAAGATTTGTCTTTTGTGGGCACGACAGCTAAATTAGAAAAGAGGTCAAGTCACAAGAAAGTTTATTTCAGTGAACCATGTCCAGAAATTCTGGACATGATGTGTATCTTCGTATGAATTTCTGAATTCCATTTCCATGAAATATCTCTTCTGACATTCAAGAATCCAAAAATTCCACTCCTTTTGTATTTTGGTGAAATTCGTGAATGCTCAAGTGAAAAGAAAATTCAGAAATTTCACTGTCTGAAAAGCTAGAAATTCTGCATACAAGAATTCCTGAAATTCCTGCAAATAAACAGTCCTAGGAATATTCAGCTCTTAACTGGATCTGTGAAAGGTTGAAAAAAGGACGAAAACAAGCTCAAAAGCCACGAAAGAAAAGCCAGCGAAACAGAGGATTCACAAAAAATAAGTGAAAGATCCTGATCCAATTCGAGGAAGAAAAGGACCAAGGAAGGATCAAAACCAACAAAATCTCTTCATCTCCATCCAAGCTTACGTTGATCTATCGAAATCAGGCCAAAACAGAGATCTACTCAATCGCAATTTTTTCAAAAATAGTTCTGCAAGTTTCATTCCCCAATCACATATACCAAACCACACGATCTGAGCCGAAATGAGCTCAGATCCAAACTTCCTACTCCATTATCTTCCCACTACATCATAGAGAACTCTACATACAATCTCCATCACAACTTTCAGAAAAATCAGAGCTTTTGATCAAAGAAAACCTCAACCATCTCATTTCTCACAAAGTCCATAAATATCTTCTGATCTTAGAAAAACAAGAAAAAAATCGCATCTTGCACACAAAAATTCTGGCAAAACTTCAGATCCGAGGAAAAAAAAATCAAATCAATCGATCATTCATCAAATTTTGAAAAACAGAAAACGATCAGATGAATGATATTGAGCAATTTCTCAAAAATCAAGCTGAAATCGAAGCTAGAAACGATCAATCTGCAGTGTTGGAAAAGCTCTGTAAGCTTCCAACTCACCTCAAATTCAGTAGCAGGAGAAACGACCTTCTTCGATCAGAGAGAAGAAGAAGAAAAGGATGGCAGTAAAAGCAAACCCTAGGAAAAGCAAGGAAAGGAGGTCGGTCAGCAGAAGTGCATTCCGAGGAATGCCGCTTCTTTCAACGAGAGATTCGACGCTACAAACAGAAATTATGCCCGATCATGCGAATGAGGAGAGTAGAGTCAGTAAACCGAACCGAGCCCTGCCCGTTTTATACTCTCTCAGCGCTTAAACATCGATCATCTCTTTCGTATGGAACTCATCAGATCCTGACACGTGGCATTTGAGCTTTTCTGAACCGTCCAGAAAATAGCCTTTTGGTATTTTGCCCTCGCAGATGAGGTGGAGAGCAGCCTACTTGCTGTCTCGTTGCATGTAAGTCCGCATCTGCGGGGCCCACTAGGGGTAAAATAATTTTGTTGATCTATCAATTGCTCTGAGCCGTTGGTTTTAGGTTGTCAAAAAGTTCTGACAGCTGTCCGTCATAAAGTAACTTTGTTAATATGAGGGTATCTCAATTAAACTATAACCACAATTTTATAATCACAGATTGTAAGTTCGAAACTGCAATACCACATTAGAGTTAAAGGGAGTTTACTCGGCTTCCCTCTGGGTCCGGAGAAATTAATCAAGTCCTTTGATAACAACAAAAATAATAAATAATAAAAATAAATAAAGTAATTGTGATGAATCTGGTGCGGGTGATGAGATGAGGATCAAATTTAAAGGACTCGTGCCAATTACTTGTATTGATCATATGTGGCCCAAGTAATTAAAATAATATTAAATTCACATGTTTCACAAGTAGACAGTCCAATGGGTTCATTCTCCATGATATGAAATTCAGCAGCATAGATGATAGATTTATAAGGTTCTCCATAGATAAGTCAATTTGTGATAGCTTTAAATGATTGTTAATAATTATTTAGGTCAATAGTTTTGAGATTATTTTCCATTTAGGAGTTGGCCGAGTGACATAAGCCATGGGTTTGCTTTCTATTTCTTGTATTTAAATTCCGTCCCAAATTTGTATGGTGTTCTGTCTGTTTGAGTGGGTGTCTAAAAGAATTTGTTAGCTTTTATTTGTAACTTTTTTAAAAATATACAAGTTAATCATCTCTTTCTTTCATTCATTTACAGTAGTGCCCCATTCTTGACAAAACAATAATATTTTAACCATGATGGGCAGTTCAGTTGGCTTAAAACGGAAAAATTTACACTCAGAGGTTGTGGATTTAAAACCGCACTATCATACTGGAACTATAGGGGAATTTTATCCGACTTTCTATACTAGGCCAGTAGAAATTATTATTCTGGCCCAAAGGGTTGAAAACCCTGCGTTATAAACAAAAATTTATATATATATATATACATATATATATATATAAATTGTACTTTCCTTTTTTACCCTCATTTTAAATTCTTATTGCGAATATATCAAGATAAATCTAGAGGATTTTTAAAATGTGAAAATTATCCAAAGAGAGAAACCCACATGAAGTAAAGTTAAGTACGGAGGTAAGGTGTCACACGGCGAGACGCATCCAAACAGTCCAAACAGGGTCCTCTTCCAAACCAAAATGCTTTTATAAAGTTTCTTGGCACTATCACTGAAGCTATAGATTCGACTTTTAGATCTCCCAGTGGACTCACCGACAAAGTAATGGCGGGACCCATAATACATAGTTGGTAATTGAAGGTCTATTTTGTGACAAGAAGCAGCACAACTCGGCCCACTTATAGAATATTCGAAGCACTCAAAATAATTATTCTTTTGTGCTGCCATATTGCTATAAATTTTATTTCAATAGGAGTAGCTTTTATGGTGAAATTGACCCATATCATTACAAAAACATTATTATTGCAAATTTAATACATGTATAATATTGAAAAGTATGGTTTGGATAGCAATGGCTAGTTAAAGAAATTTGAGATGGTATCGGAGTCTACCGATCATACCTAGATGTTTTGGTATGAATGGTTAGCTTAGAAAATTTAATATAGTATTAGAGTCAACTGGTCATGAGTCCAGAAATAAGGAGGAATGACTTGGCGCTAAAAAACATACGTGTCGTCAAAAGTGCGCGAACCGGATTCCAACTGAGGGGGAGTATTGAGAGTGGATTCCACCAAGGGGGAGTATTGAAACGTATTTATGCAGCCTCAACTAATGCCTCGAGGTTTTGATAGGAATGATTTGCTAAAAAAATTTAAGATGGGCTTAGAGCCAACTAGTCGCTCATTCGAATTCCACGAAGAACTACTTGACGTGACCCGATGAAGAGTATTGAAAAGTATTTATACAGCCTCCGCCAATGCTTCAAGATAGCAATAATTAGCTAAAGAAATTTGAAACATAAGAATGTCTTCGTTAAGATTATTTTCATTACATTCTTAATCACGTTCTCAAACATCTCGCGTACAGCTCACATGGATGAATAAAGAGAGGAGTGATCTACTTGTTGAAGTGGATGGAGATAGGTCATATTAGTACTATCAAGTAATTTTGTCCATTTGTTTGGCGTTTACTTTATTAGCTTTATATCTTCTGCATACTCGCTATGATTGAAGAAAATGATGAATGATAGCCAAATTGATGGCAACATTGAAACAGTGTTTTATCTCACCTTGGATTTGGGCGGTGTCGGTGTTGGAAGTAGGTGGGCATCTTAGATGTTTCAAAAACTTTAGATCAAGTTAAAGCAGATATCAACCACCTAAAGGCCAGGAACTCAATTTCAATTTCATGCATTAAAATTAAAGAATTATCCAAAAAATACTGATCAAGAAGAACAAACAAGCACATGCAATGAGATCTAAAACCCTAATTTCATGCAGTAACATAAAAGACTTATCCAAAAAAGACAGATCAAGAAGAACAAACAAGCACATGCAACAAGATCTACTAAAACAAATAAGTTGTATTTCTATATCTTAAGAGCTTGGTTGTGCTCAAAATGAGAACTTGAATACTTGATTCCACGAAAAACTTTTTTGCATATTAGATTTCCTTAGCCTTGTTGTTTTTCCACGTTATATCCCTCTTGTTAGAGAACTTCTTAAAAGAGAATGGTAGAATCTCAAATAAGAATAAAATCCTAGGCATTTTTGTAGGAAGCTAGAGGAGAGAAGAAGAGGAGTGGACGTCCAAGCTCGGGCGTGCAAGTAACTTTGGACGTCCACCCTCCCCCATATAAATAGGTTTTGGCAACCTCCTCTTTTGATAAAATTAAAAGTCTCACTTTTAATATAAGTATATGTGCTACTCCTCTTTCCTTAAGAGTTCCAATTGGATTAGTAGCCTCTTCTTATGGCTAGAATGGGGACCACTAGGGATTCCTTAGAAACTAATCCCAACTGGAAATTTGGACCACACATCTCCTGTGAATTTCGGACCCACAATTGCACTCCAATCTTAAAAATAAATATAAGAATACCCTAAACTTTCCAATTTTTGCAAGTAGGCCCCTCCATCAGTTATATCCATGGATCTATTGAAATAAATCTGTCCAACCAAATTATATTCACATCTTATTATCCTTGTTACCCAAATAGTTATAGTAATCATTAGTATCATTTGATTAACTCTTAATCAAGATTGGTGCGCACTTACCAATAATAAATTTCATTAATTGGTACAAGGGATATTTCTCATTTAGATGATAGATTCTATATTGAGAATTATATGTTCTCACAGTCTTTCTACCACGCACCCAAGAATTAGAGGTGTTGACCTACAGTTTACCTCACTCACTAGTGACTCAAACTAAATGCATAGTAGAAACTTAAGTCCATTAATCTCTCAAAATTGAAAACATGTTACTTGAAAATTATGAGAACAGTCCTTAATCAAAGACAGATTTGCGTAAAGTGTTACTCATGGTCCTTTAATACATCCAATGTACTAGCACGACAATCAAAAGCCTTACACTCTGATAGTTGAGATAAACCACATTATCTTAAAGTGATTGCGGTGCCACAACCTTACACAGATGAAACGCCCAGTCTCATCACTAGTTGTGAATTTCTTTCAAGTATAAGATTTGTAATCTATATCTTATGTATGAAAATCTAATCTACACATATGGAGTGTATTTAATATACTTGTGGGTCCTGGTTCATCTAATCAATCATAATGTCATTTTATATTAGATATGTGCAATTTTATAGTAAAATGTCATTCATTACATGAATAAAGCATGAAATAATAAATCAATTAAAGACTAAATCAAATTATTGATATTATCCACTGGATTGAGGATATATAATCTAAAAGAAGGATGACTCTCACAAAGTGCAGGAACCCAAGACTGAGAAATCTGAACTTTCACATCATTATAATTTCCGTGTTTCTTCCACATTCTCCTCGTATGATTAAGAAGTACTTTTCTCAATTGTGAATCTACATACCACATAGGAGAAAGGCCAATAATTTGGTGTACCTTTATTTTAGAGTGTTTCTTGACTTTTATGAGTTGTATCACCTTATCAATCCTGATGCCACTAATCATGTAATCACATTTTTAGTATTATTTATGGCCAGCGCTATCAAACACTTATGCAATCCACTTGTATTACATGTTCGATAAATCATCATCTCATCATAACCTCATTATCATCATTAAATTCTTATTTTAAGTATGTTAGAGTCAGCTAAGTGAATTTGTTTTAGACCATTTTAAGTTATCTGGTGCCAAGTTGTTAGATGGGTAGAATTTCTTCATATCCATCCTTATAGCCACTTCTATTTATTAAAACTCTTTTAATAGGCTGTGTACGCCATTTATGGGCAAAACCTGGCCTACAATAATTTGAGGGTAGTGGTCAAGGGCAGACCCAAGTGTTGTCACGCGGGTGCGGTCGCACCCACATAATTTGAGAATTCCCTTATATAGTATCTTTAAAATTTTAATTTTATTATTTAGTATCTTCATTTGACCATAATCTCGTATGCTACCCCCTCAAATAAAAATCCTGGATTGCAAATGATAGTGGTGGACAACCCCGAACTCGGCCCTACCCAACTCTACAGTTGGCCCTCGCTCAGCCTCATCCTTGTTGTTCTTTTGGACCAAGGCATAGAGGTTGGAGAGTAGAGACGCTATTGTTATCATCTCATGTACGCCACCACGCATACGTACAAACATAAGCAGACAGAAGTATTATAAAAAAACATTAGAACCCACGTGTTTAACGTAGACGGCTAAACGGGTCATGAACCAACCACGTCGTGACCAGCAACTTTTTGGACGCTATTGATCCTTCCTTCCAACCGCATGTACAGATGCAACCCTCCAAAACTTATCGTACGACAAATTAAGACGTGTACAAATGAAATTTAGACACATCTCACTCTCCATCTCCGCTCCTCGTCTGGGTCTCGGGTCTACACCTGTTTGGCTCGTGAATCCCAATCGTCCGAAATCTGTTTGGGCCAATCAAGGGACGTCACTTGTAGGGGGCGAGAAATGAGATACAGTCCCCAACATGACGCCCCGTGATTGGTATAGAGTTTCCCTCAGACCAAACAGGGATCGGAGTTCCCCATATGACAATTGATATGTGCTGAGCTTGAGTGAACTACTCATGGTGTGCCCATGTGGCCAGCACTTCACTACGGATCATGTGCACAATCAGCAAGCTGGGCCCCCTTTCCATAGTTGCCAACATTATTCACGACTCTGTTTTGGCTTGGCCACCAAAATGAAAAGTTTCCATAGATTCAAGTTTTTGGTAAATTTTGTTTTTTGAAATTCCATTTGAGGAGATATAATAATATTTATAGAAAAAAACAAAAAACAATATAGATTTTATCCATTCTATTAAAAAAATTCAGAATTAAAGTTTTGAAAAAATATAAGAAACTCAAAGTGTGCGTGTGTATATATATATATATATATATATATATAGCAAAAAAACAAAAGAAAGTATAATGTAGAGTGCCATTTTGACCAAAATTGGCTGAAAATTAAAGTGAAAAGTTTTATATGAAACTTCGCTTCAGCCATTTGACCGAAATGAAGAATCTCAACCTTTATGTTGAAATGGTTCGAAATTAATAACTATATTTACTTACCCATGGTATATGAGGTATCCTTGCGTTTGACATCAAATAGTCAATCTAATGGTGGATCGGACTCGAGATTGACGTAAAATCTGAGAATGCTTTATTTATCTAAAAAGGCATTCATTTGAAATGGTTAGATTTCAATAGGTGAGCCCACTATAGAGTTAGTGTCAACTGTAGATCATGTGCATGAGAGTTCCCATGCATCCATCAACATAGAATAAAACCAGGGACAAACGCCAGAGACAAGCAGCAGACAAACGCTAACTGATAATCTATGATTTTTTTTGCCTGTTGTGTACTGCACAATATCTATGAGTTCAAGAATGAAGAAATGTATCTGAAACTGAAGGAAATAGATCTGAAACGTTTTGTTTATCATGTCATATCAGTTAGCGTTTGTCCACCGCTTGTCTTTGGCGTTTGTCCTTAGCATTGCTCATCAGCATATGATGAGTCCTATCTTTCGAGGCGATTTGGATGAGACATCCCACACAATTGGAGTCTGTTATTGTTTGTTACTGAAATTGAATACATAAAATTGTAATACTTTAATTCTAATAATGGAAAAAATCAAAGACACAAATGTGAAGTTACAAAAATGACCATCCAATTACCTTACCTCTAATGGAAAATAAATTAAGGGAAGGTGGAAACTGACTGCCACCCAGTAATTCAAATCTTAAAAAAGTGAGTATTTTATCTATATCTCCACCTTTGTTTTTCACCCCTGAACTCCTTCATAATCAGTCTTCATTCAGCCATGAATTCCTATGTATTTTCCATGCCTATATGTTCAGTAAAAACAAAGAGGCCCTTAAAATTCAATTGAAATGGGATGTTTGGATTATGACTATCGTAATAACATCGCATTATTTACAAACACAATATTTTACTTTCATGTTTTAAGATTTGAATATCATAAGAACATCATAATAAAAATGGGAAAATCAGTGAAATTTTACAGTATTTTATATTTATTTATTGATTCCAATTACTTAAAAATTACTTTAATTTTTGCGGCATTTTGTCAAGAACATTCCAAGAGAAGAACTATGTTTGAGAATATCTCAACTTTTTTCATGGGAATATAGATAATTTTCCAATAACAATATTTATGACCGCGGTATAATCATATGTTTGTATGCATGTTGATCGAGTTGTTCATAATTGGATTTCATCCTAAATAAACGTTGATTGAAACTTTTCTTAATTAAGTTTTCATTTCACAAACACTCCTATTACAAGACAAAGGCTAGTTTAATGAATTATATTTTAGGATTCTCAATCCCAAAACATACACCATTCACACATTTTTGGGGAAACAGCTCAGGATAAAAAATAAAAAAAATTATTACCCAACATGATTTCTCTAAACTCCATCAACAAAACAGGCTGTAATATACCAAGCTGTCAACTCATTCATGGTCTTTTAAAACAATAGAACCCAAATCTCCACTCAAATATGACTAGTATTTATCTTTCAATTTTATATTACTTGTAAAAAGCTTACTTGCTCCTAATGCCAAAATTAAACTAATGATATGATTGACATGCAATAGATTCATTCTTCATCATCAAATGAAAAAGAAAATTTGGGGGCCTAATGTTTTTTTTTTTTTCGGAGGGTTCTCAACCTTTTGGGCTGAACTAATCCCTCCGAGCCCAGAGGGAAGCCGGATAAATTCTCCTGTAACCCTAGTGTGGTAGTGTAGTTTCAAACTCACAACCTACAGGTGCAAACTGTGGTCGTAGGCCAACTGAGTTATTCTTGAGTGGAGGTTGGATCTATTATTATGTTGGGGACAAAGGAAGGGATGAGCAGCAACTCTTTGATTGCGTATGACTGCAGACGCATAAGATCTAATTTTATTCTCAGTCGTATTCACTTAAAGTCCATCAACTTACATCCTTGAATGTGTTATTGGAGCGTATTGTGATGTAACTTGGAAGACAAAAAGGCATTTTCATCATTCTAACGTCAAGAGTGGTTGATTCCTTCCATTAAAATTTGTTTTTCATTGGTCTTTCTTGTTTTCTCTTGATGTCTTTAAGTTATTAAACAAGCAAGAGTCCTCATAGCACAAGCATGAGACTTTGGGCCTTGCTACGACGACAGTGAATACTGAACCAGGGGCTTGAATGTGTGGGCCAGCCGCCAGTGTCCCACTATAAAAGAGAGGCAAGCATTTGTTATGTAAGTTATGTGAGGAAGATCAATGTTACCAGATATTACTTGCAAGAGGAAATGAAATTGAACAGTAAATATGAAAGATGAATATAATTCAGAATCAACCAAGCCTCTTTTATGCAGTGGGATGAGCACTTGAGCAGGGCGCTCTACTGTCATGTTAACTGCAAAGAACTAATTAGGGGTTGCACAATAGGTTGGTAAAAGTGTTTCTCACCCGACAACTCAAGGATTGACCATTAGGTGTGCAACTCTTCCCACGTGCATGGATGACTTTAACATTGTAGTCAAGAGAGAAAAGGAATATAAGTGCCTTTAATAAAATCATCCATAATAGAATGACTCCTTATCCAAGTGGTAAATAATGTCTTACCAAGCTGTCGTCTAGGATTCGAACTCTAGGTATGTACTCACCACCTTATTATGCAAAAGATATTCTGAACCAAATAATAATATATACGGAGTCTTGCAGATCCTATGGGGCAAACAAGGGACCCACAATAAAGAAGTTTCCATTATGGGTGGACCATCGGACAATTTTCTATTGGCTACAGTTGTCATATTAACTGGAACCTATTCTGTAAGATTAAATATACTATCTAATTAATCAAACAAGAATTGTAGGCATCAATTGAACTTAAAAATCAAGTGGGTTTGTAAGTGTTGCTTTCAGTCCAGCCAAATGCTATACATTTCAATCAATAATTGTGAAAATGCCCTTGCCATCATTTCAGTCTTATCCTTCCATCCAAAATTTATAGTCTTTTAAAAGCCTACAAATCTATGTGGAGCCCACTTTCTGCAACCTAAGATCATCACATGGAAATGAGATGGGCATACTGTGGATTTGAGGTTGGTTATAACTTTAATAGAATTATCAAGATTTGAGACCAGAGACCAAGTTAGAGCCTTACAGTTTAATTGTTCTTAGAGTACATCTTTTATCGCAATACAATCTATTAATGGATTATGGATAAGTTGAATCTTTTTTTATAAAGAAAGAGGTTTAATTAATGGATTTTTAGCAAGTGCATTGTATGAAATATAAATGAATCCTACTTTTTTCATATATTCAATTTTTCTATTTTCCCCTTGGCCACTCATTGGTTCTTAGGACCCGAACAAAAAATTCCTAATTCCACCCATGCAGAAGTATAGTAAATTCCTTAAAAAAACAAGAAACTAGTAAATTCCTTATCCATTTAATAAATACTATAGCTGATGATCATCAAAACTATTTAGTATAGTTTTAGCACCCATTCTTTTATAGGATTAGACCAGAGGCCTTAGATAACAATGCCATATATTTCTATTGTCTATACTTAAATGATTGGATCCAGGAATGTCTGAAGAGAAAACTAGAGCCGTTGATATAGGACATATGGGGATGTCCAAATTCGGTGGAAAAGCCTTTAAATAAAAATCTCTCACAAAAGTTGAAGACAAAAGACATCACGGCTCTCAATGTTCCATCCACGGCTGATTTTGGACTTTTTTTTGGTGGGATTACATTTACATCCCATCATCCCCTGACAAAATATCTCTTTTCTTTTTTTTCCCCGCACCAAATCCCATGTAAATAATACATCGTTCCAATCGTTCATAAATTATCAACGTAACCTGTGCGGCTTGACGTGGTGGGGGTGGGATCTAATCCAAGTCTAACCCCACACTTTTTTGTAGTAAAAAATTGGACTTGGGTGAGCATATTTGGGCTTGCGTGGGCAGAAAAAAGACTTGATTGTAGGTGGGCCCCACCAGGAATGGGGGACGAGTCAGATGCTGAGTTCAGTTCATTGTCGGTTGGTGCAGCCGTGCAGGCACCGGACAGGGTGGCCTGTCACGAGTGGGACCCCTGGCTACAGTGTTCTGTCCGACACGTGTGTGATCAGATGGGAACGTGGTGGGGCCCGCTTTTCATTTGTCCCGCTACAACATAATCAGGAGCCGGGATCTCTTGTCAGTTCTGGTCATGTTACTTTCCCAGCGGGACCAGCTTTGTAACTCTCCTCACTTGACACTCATTGAAAAACTTCAACATTATAATAATAATAATAATAATAATAGGGGGGGGCGGTTTGGTTCGGGGGGGGGCGGGGGCGGGGGCGGTCTGGTTCTTGTGATTGCATTGGTTCTTCTTTCTTGTGATTGCATTGGTTCTTCTATGTTTCTGCAATTTCAACACTTCAAAAACTTGATACGTGGTTAGGTTTGGTTAATTATTACTTAGTTTGGACTATCTATCAATGTGTTTTTCACCAGAGGTATCATACATGATTGTTACATAATCTCTATGTACATAAATGTTTTTAGAATTGCTTTAAAGGTTTTAATTGTTGAGTCTGAGGTGAAAGAGTTTAATGGAAGAGAGACTTCGTTATTTAGCAGTTAAGAAAGATTAGCCTAAGTTACACTTTGGAGGAGTTAATTAGCATTTTCACAGGTAAAACTCCTTCGAAGGTGGAGACCGTAGTTGACCTAGGAAAACTTTCTTGTTGGGAGGCAGAGGCAGACTTGGAATTTTCAACATGTAGAGCACAAGATTGAAACATGTCGTTCTCATTTTAACTAGTAAAACACGCCCGCGCTTAGCACGGGCAATATAATCCACAATATATAAGAAATTGTAAAAAGTTTGAAATTTTAAATGAAATTAACAATATGATATTATATCTCTTATATTGAGAAGAAAGTTTTTATAGTAAATCTAATATATTATATTTTTCTGTTGGGGCTAAGTTGGTAGTAATAACGAGGGAAAAACATTTGAGAGGATGACAAATAGATAGATAGAGAGAGGAAAATCTGATAACCATTTTGAAGAGTTATGCAACTAACATCAATCCATTTTGCCTCTATTAACTTACCATTAATATCAATTAAATTAATTTTAATTAGGTTATAAGTAGTGTATGTTTGGGGGGGGGGGGGGGGGGGGGGGGGGGGGGGGCGGTTGGGCGCTCTTGAAGAGATATGTCACTGGTCAAAATTTTAAATTATAATTAACGTGGGGAGGTTGAGGATGTGACGAGACATTTTGGGAGTCAATTATTTAGAGAGAGTCAAAATCAATTGATATAAATTGGAATTGAATTGATGTTAGTTTCTCAATTAAGATTAGTCTCTTTCTTAAATTATAATTAATGTGGGGGAGGTTGAGGACATGAGAAAACATTTTGGGAGTCAATTATTTAGGGAGCGTCAAAATCAATTGATGTCGATTGAAATTGAATTGATGTTATTTCTCAATTAGGATTAACCCCTTTCTAAAATTATAATTAATGTGGGGGAGGTTGAGGATGTGATGAGACATTTTGGGAGTCAATTATTTAGGGAGTGTTAAAATTAATTAATGTCAATTGGAATTGAATTGATGTTGATTTCTCAATTAGGATTAGTCCCTTTCATATATAATAATTGATAGAGTGACAAGATGGTAAAAGGTGTCACTTCTTACCTGCCCGTCCTGGATTCGTAAGCAGGCAAGTACCTTTCTTCATCCAAGACCAGGATACCTCACGAGAGGGCCCCTACCTCACCCGATGTTTACTTCCCTCACCAGAAGGCTTCCACCTCACTCGAGTTTTACTATCCTCACCCGAAGGCCCCTCTAGCTGGGATACCAAAAAAAAGAAAAAAAATTTGATATGGTGACAAAACCATCCTCACCTTTGCTTATCACAATGTAGATCAATCATGATTAGCACGGGCTAGAGGGAAATGGAAGTGCCCAGGCGGGAGCTTGCTATTGTTGGGTCTGCTTGCCCATCTTTCTTGAAACATATCCACTTGGGGGAGTTGATCTCAATAAAAATGGTTTTGTGTCACTTGACTCTTTTACGTAGGTCCATTTGTTTGAATGGTTGGGTCCGATTTGCCATCTTTCTTGAAACATAAATCCACTTGGGGGAGTTTGTCTCAAATAAGAATGGTTTTTGTGCCACTTTGACTCTTTTATGTAGGTCCATTTGTTTGAATGAAAATAAATATATAAGAATTTATAGCCAAATGGATCCACCGACGGGATTATTAAAGAGGTGTATGGGTGAAGGACATAAGCTGGAGATGTGCGAAAGACGTTTCTTAGGATTTGAATTATTTGGTTAATGGCTGGGTTTTCCATTTTCAAAGCTTCTAGGGCCTCATTTATTTCATGCAATTCATTTTCCAAGATTTCTGAGACTTGTATTTATATAAAGTTGTGAGAATTGAAGAGACAAAGGAGAAAATAAAGAAAAAGAAAAGAAAATGACCATCAAATAATATCTCCTTTAATGAAAAATGAATAAATGGAGATGAGGAATGAAAAACCAACCTTTAGTCTCATACATCAAATCCTACATAAGTCGATGTCTCATCAACATCTACACCTTACATATTCTCTCCTCACCTCTTCCATAACCCCTTATAGGATCTATTTTGCCAATAAATTTCTATGTATAATTAATTCCATACAACCAAAGTAGTATGATCTTCAAAGTTGCTTGCAATTAAATTACATCAATCAAAAGTGCCCACAAGTTTTCTTCTTTTTAAAAAGTTTTCCATGAACTACCTTTTCAGTTCTTTCAACAATGTGTTCTTAGATATTTAAGAGTAGTTTGAATGATTTAGGAGGTATGCCTCTCTAATTGATTCATAGGGATGAGCTAAAAGCATTTGATGTAGAAAAAGCTTTGGCAATTATTTCTGCATGTGCACTGTGATCTTCTCTTTTCTCTAATATTTATCTTCATGTTTTTCCACCACAAAATTCAATTCAACTTTTAGTCGCATCTGGATCTTGGGTAGAGAGTAGAGACAACCAGTTTGCAAAAAAAGGCATTGTAGTACTCTTTCTAACCTTTTAAACTTTAAATCACACCATGGATTCCATCACAAAGCACCCATTACATGAGTCCACCATAATAATCCTGTTTTAGCAATGGCCGGCCACTTTTATTGAGAAAGAGAGAGAGGGAGAGAGAGGGAGAGAGAGAGATCGAGAGCACTCATGAACTATAAATGGTGGTCACCATGCAAAGTTGTCCACAACAAACTTAGGGATATCCAAACGTGCCACTTTCGACATTGCAAAAAGAAAATATCTAAATGAGAGAGAGAGAGAACTCATGAACTATCTATAAATTGTGGTCGCCATGCAAAGTTGTCCACAACAAACTTGGGATATCCAAACGTGCCACTTTCTACATTGCAAAAAGAAAATATCTAAATTCCATCAATGATCAGCAACAATTTCAATATATTTTATTTTGGTAGGTAGAGGACAGTGACTTTGCCCGCCCAAGATTTGTTTCTCTTTCAGCTCTCAGGAATCAGTTCATTGGCAAGTAATTACAAAAATCTGGGGAAGATTTTGCTATCAATTGAACCCCGGCAAACCTAATTAAAACAAAATAGTGTTGGACCAAATAATGTTGGCCCACATGACCATCCAAAATGATCAGTTATCTCTCTTTTTAATTTCTTTTAATTGATTTAAGTTTTCCTTTTGTAATTGTCATTTATGTTGAATCGAGGATTGAAAGCTATTCATTCTCTTCTTGATGGAAGGAGAGATTTAGGGCCTATAAAAGGCAACTCGGTTAACTCTCTTGGCAACAATTGTTTTCTCTGCAACCATCACTTACCAGAGAAGAAAAGAAAATGCACAAGAGAGTTGTGATTCCCCATTAAAGACCAACCTTCTGTTGGATCAAAGTCTGAAGATGGAATAATCAGGTACTATTTTACTACTTTACTGGTTTAGATTAAATGTTGACAGTATTATTGGATTGATTCCAGAGAGGGTTTATAAACCTAAGATTTTCTAACTGGTTTCAATCCAATGATCTAATATCTTTTTATGGGGGTTTTCTGGTATCTTCCGGGAACAAAAACTTAAATACACAGAGGAGAGAATTTTTGGTATTTGATTAAGGGTATTTAATTTATTGAATAATAATAGTATAAAAAATGGGGATTAAAGTGCCCAACCCAATCTGAAAGAGATGGAAAAAAAAGATTTATTTTCTGTCATTTAAATTTTTTTTATTTAAGAATTACACTAGAGATTTTTTTTATCTCATATTTGGTTACTTTTATCATTTTTTTTTTGGCATGTCAGTAGTTTAATAATGATAGCATAGAAAGTATATCAGAAAAGTTATAAGGTGTTCTTTATGAAATTTATATAGTAAAAAGAAAAAAAAAAAAAAAAAACACTGGTCGTACGCTGTCCTGCGAATACAGTGCGCAATATATTGTACTGACAGAGACCAACCCATTAATTCTGCCCATTTTTGGCTTTTGGGTGACTGGGCCGGGCCAGGCAAGTCGGGTCAACCCGACCTTATAGCCCAGCCTGGCTACCCAAGCAGGATAGGCTGGGCCGGGTCAGGTTATGGTTCGGCCCGACCTGACCTGACCTACTATTCATAATTTTTCTAGGCTGGGTCAGGTTTTGGTCTGGGCTAGTTTATGGGCCAATTGTGGTTTGGGCCTGACCCGTTAAGGGCCCGCTAAGCCCATTTCAGTTTTGGATAATTTTTTTCAGTTGGACCCACTTATTAGACGGTACATATTTGTACATTCAATTGACCAAAATAAAATTCAAAAGTGACCCAAATCAAAGTTTCAAAGTTGACCCCAAACTATGAAATTGTAAATTATAGTATGATCAATGGTTTTGATTATTCTAATGACATTTTTTACCATCAAATCATTCTATCAGATATTAATAGGGTCTAATTGTATTCTGACAATTTTATTGGGCATTGATTGGTCAAGATCAAGTTAGATTGATCATTAAAGTTTGATTCTAATGATTCTTATATATTGTTTATTCAATCCGATCATAGCCGTTAAATTGATAGTATTGGTCATAAATAACATTCTTAATTCATTGGTTAATTTCAGAATTGAAAGGATTGGTCAATAATATACGGTCCAGATCTTATTTTGATCATAAAAGACACATTTGGACATGGATCGACGATTCGTTTTCTTCTATGTATTGATGACACTGAGATCTATCACATAGACAGATCTGATGGACTAATGAATCACTCTAAATTAGAGCATATTTTATTTTAACATTATGTTTAACTCATTTTTGCTACTTCTGCTGCTTATCTTGCTTATTTAGTAAAATCAAAGTTCGATTTTATTGTTAATATTGAGATATGCTCAATATGGTTTAGTATTTAGAGTTATTTATTTCTAGAATTGGATGGATGTTTGGTTATGGTGAATCAATTAAAGATATTAAGTATTGATCAATGATCAATTAAAGATAATTTTGACCATTGATTTATGAAATGATGCCTAACCAACTTAAATGTGATATAATAAAGTTATTCGGAAATTTTATAATAGTGCATATGGACCAATATTTTTTATTGATTGGTTCATCACACTTGATGACCGAATGAACTAACTTTATCACTTAAGTGTTGTTATCAATTTAATGAATTCAACAATTTCTTAAATTGGTAGCTGCCAAAGCAACCCAATTATAGATAATTGTTTAATTCTTTAAATTGAGTTAAGGTAGTACAAACTCTATTGTTTGAATATGACAACACTTAAAATTGCAATTTCATAAAGGAAATGGTTTAATTAAGCCCAAAGGTATGATTGTCCATAATTTGAAATTGGAATATGACATGGTTAATAAATGTGTTTTGCTTGTATTTGATTTATACCCAAATGAATATATTTAATACAATCACATTACATATTATAAACATGGTCATATTAATTAAAGAAAAGTAATATATTTACATATTGTTTTTCCAACACAAAGGTGGTTTTACAATTATGTACATATCACTTTTAAATTTAAGTATATTGCGTAGCTAAATTCAAAGCATCACATAACTTATTGTTACTTGTTTATTTTTCTTTAGTTACAAATTTCATGGCATCACTTTCGACTTTAGGGAATATACCCATGTTAGATGGATCAAACTTTATTGAATTGCTGGATATGTTATTGTTTGTCATTACTTGCTTGGACCTTGATATGGCTTTGGATGAGCCTAAGCCGGCAATGCCCACGGATGCGAGCTCAGTTGATGAAAGGGCTAATTATAATAAATGGATTAGGGCTAATAAGGTTGTGATAAGAATTATTACAAATTCAATTTCGATGACCATTAGAGGTTCCATCGAAGCAAAGGAAAATGCTAAGGACCTACTAGAAGCTATAAAAGGTCAGTTTCAAATAGCTGATAAAGCTTTAGATGTATCCTTGATTAGCCGTCTTACAAGTATAAAATATAATGGAATATTGGGAGTAAGAGAACATATATTTACAATGACAAATATTGCTTCTAAATTAAAAGAAGTTGATATGCCCGTGTCTGAAAAATATTTGGTGCAATTCATTTTCAATTCTCTTCCTCCCGAGTTTGGTCCATTTAAAGTAGCCTACAACCAGAGCTAAAATTCATGGTCATTGAATGAGTTGATCGCAAAAGCTGATCAAGAAGAAAGGAGGCCTAAGGCTGAGCGACAATTAACAGTTAATTATGTCTCTCAAAATAAGTCCAAGGGAAAAGAAAAAGGTAAAAAGAAAACCAATGTTCAGGAAGCAAAGCCCAATAGGAAAGAGAAAGGTGCAAAGAAAAAATATTTTTTCTGTGGAAAGAATGGACATTTTAAGAATGATTGCCTAAAGCGTAAAAGTTGGTTTGAAAAGAGGGGTAAAAATTTATCTTTTGTATGTCAAGAAACCAACTTAGCTAATATCCCATCAAATTCTTGGTGGGTCGACTCTGGAGCAATCATTCATGTATCTAGTTATGTGCATGGATTCCTTTTAAGGTGAACTCCAAATGATAACGAGAAAACCATTACGATGGGGAATAAAAAGGAATCAATGGTCGAAGCTGTAGGCACTTTTAGGCCGGTGTTTGACACTGGTCATGTCTTGGAACTAGATAATACTTTCTTGGTTCCTGATATTTCTAGGAATTTGATTTCAGTTTCCAGACTTGATTGTAATGAATTTAATTTCAACTTTGGACAGGGCATTATGCATATTTTTATGCAATAATATTTTGATTGAGAATGGTTATATGTATGATGGTTTGTATAGATTAAAGTTAGATTCTCTATATGAACAAACTTTACACACACCTCACATTAATTGTGGATTGCACATAAGCATGAAAAGAGGGTCACTAAATGAGAACTCATCAAGGTTGTGGCATAAAAGATTAGGACATATCTCTGAACAGAGAATGAAAAGATTAGGGATCCGGATCCCCTGTTTCATCCAAATAGGGGAGCCCTGTTTGGACGAATCAGGGGCTGACACGCGCGGGGGCGAAGGAAAGAAAATTTTCTTTTCTCTTTCCTCCGCCCCCGCATGTGGCGACCCTTGATTCGTCTAAACAGGGGATCTGTTTCCAAAGATTAGTGACTGATGGTTTATTGCCCAATCTTGATTTCACCGATTATGGTGTTTGTATTGATTGTATAAAGGGAAAACAAACCAATACAAACAAGAAAAGTGCCACAAGAAGTTCTACACCCTTAGAAATTATCCATACAGATATATGTGGTAAAATTCATGTTCCATGTTTTACGAGAGAGGAATACTTTATCACTTTTATCGATGATTTTTCACGATATGGTTATGTCTATTTGATTAAAGAAAAATCTGATGCTTTAAAAGTCTTTAAAAATTTTAATGCAGAAATAGAAAAACAATTAGACATGAAAATTAAAGTAGTGAGATCCGATAGAGGTGGTGAGTATTATGGTAGATACACTGAATCGGGTCGTAACCTGGGCTCATTTGCTAGATTTCTAGAAATGGAAGGTATTGTAGCACAGTATACAATGCCGGTCACACCTCAACAAAATGGTGTAGCCGAAAGAAGGAATAGAACGTTAATAGATATGGTAAGGAGTATGGTTAGTAATACCAACTTACCCGATTCAATGTGGGGAGAGGCACTAAAGATGGCAATGTATGTATTGAATCGTGTTCCTACGAAAGCAGTTCCCAAAACTCCTTTCGAGTTGTGGACCGGTAGGAAGCCCAGCTTGAATCATTTTCAAGTCTGGGGTTGTCCATCTAAAGTGAGAATTTTCAACCCACAAGAAAGGAAATTAAACACTAAAACAATCAGTGGATATTTCAATGGTTATCAGGAAAGGTCTAAAGGGTATATGTTTTACTGTCCAACCCATACAACTAGGATAGTTGAATCTGGAAATGCCAACTTTTTAGAAGATCATGAGAAAAGTGGGAGTGATCATGATAGAATTGTGACTTACAATGAAATAAGGGATCCACTTGAGTTGTCTATTATACAAAGTAAAGTTCTTGTTCCACTTAATGATTATCAAGAGGAACAACAACCACAAAATTTTCAAAATCCCATCAATGAGGCATTTCTAGAACAAAATAATGATCCATTTCAAAATACACAACAAAGCATCAATGAACCCGATCCGGAGATATTGAGAAGGGCAACTCGAATGAGAAAATTTGCTATTCCGGATGACTATGTAGTGTATTTGGAATAATCTAATCTTAGCATTAAAGAAGATCCTAAGACGTTTAAGGAAGCCCTTGAAAATGAAAATTCCGATAAATGGTTAGAGGCCATGAAGGATGAGTTAGAATCAATGGCCACAAATGAAGTTTGGGATATCGTTGAACTACCAAAGGGTTCCAAGGTCATTAGCTGTAAATGAGTCTTTAAGACCAAAGGGATTCCAAAGGGAAAGTTGAACGGTTCAAAGCCCGACTCGTGGCCAAAGATTTTACTCAGAGAGAAGGTATAGAATATCATGAAACCTACTCTCCGATGTCTAAAAAGAACTCATTTAGAATTGTTATAGCAATTGTAGCTCATTTCAACTTAGAGTTATATCAAATAGACGTCAAAACAGTGTTCTTAAATGGAGATCTAAAAGAAGAAGTGTATATGGAACAAGCTGAAGGTTTTGTGAAAAAAATGAAAATAAACTAGTTTGTAAATTAAAGAAATCAATATATGGTCTTAAACAGGCTTCCAGACAATGGTATTTAAAGTTCAATCGCATTATTACATCTTTTGGTTTTACTGAAAATACCGTTGATCATTGTATATATCTCAAGGTTAGTGGGAGCCGATTTATGGTTTTAGTCCTATATGTTGATGACATTTTATTGGTTAGTAATGATCTTGGAATGATTTACGAAACTAAGCAATATCTTAAGAACAATTTTGAAATGAAAGATATGAGTGAAGTAACCTTTGTAATAGGAATCGAGATTTATCGAGATAGATCTCGAAGATTACTTGAGTTATCACAGGAAGGTTGTATTAAAAATATACTTAAGAGATTTCGTATGGAAGGGTGTAAGGCATAAAATGTACCTATGACAAAAGGTGATAGATTTAGTAAAGAACAATGTCCAAGAAATGAAATTGAAAGACAACAGATGAAAACTTGTCTTTATGCGGCTGCAATCGGATGTTTAATGTATGCACAAACATGCGTTAGACCCGATATCAGTTTTGCAGTTGGCATGCTTAGTAGATATCAAAGTGATCCAGGAATGGCACATTTGGTAGAAGTTAAGAAAGTTTTGCGATACCTTAGTGGCATATGTCCGAGTACATGCAATAGTATTTCAGAATTCAGGAAACAATTCATCACAAACATTAACAAAACAGAACTAAAGAATGTAAATTTACGAATGAAAATCACTTACTGTTTGTAGGCAGAAAAAACAGTACTCTGTTGCTGGAGTTACGAATCTCAGAAATTTGCAAAAGAAGAATGATCAAGGCTAGTGTTTGACACTATGTCCTTAAGACAAATTCGCCCCCGCAATGGTGCTTACGAGCTTCTACAGCGATTGCCTCACAGGATACAATGATCGGTCCACACAGTAGCAGCACTACAAACTATGTGACAGGCGAACCAATTGTGTAGTAGAACTCTCTCTTGACTTAGACTGATGCCCCCAAATGCAATGCAGTTGCAGTGAATAGAATGGGCAAGAAGGCATGAACAAGATGATATTTATAGCCTACTTCATGTCTATTCATGCTCTCTTACAGAAGGTCTGATCACTTAAAAGTGGTCGGTTATTCGGATGCTGACTTCGCTGGTTGCCTCGATACAAGAAAATCAACTTCAGGATACATCTTCCTGTTGGCTGGCGGGGCAGTTTCATGGAAAAGTGCAAAACAAACTTTAGTGACTCCATCCACATTTGATGTTGAATACGTGACATGCTTTGAAGCCACCGGTCACGCTTTATGGATGCGTGATTTTATCTTGGGACTACATGTTATGGACACCATTTTTTAGCCCTTAAAGATTTATAGTGATAATGACGCTGCAAGAAGATTTACTCAGAATGACAAGGTTTCTAGTAAATCAAAATTTCTAGAAGTAAAATACCTTGTATTAAAAGAAAAGGCACGTGATCGATTAGTGTCTGTCGTAGGGATCCAGACAAGCCTCATAATAGCAGATCCTTTGACAAAGGTATTGACGCCAAAGACTACAAAGAGCATGTTAGAAATATAGGCCTGATTGAATTGCCTTGTGAAAAATATGTAAAAACACTATCATATTTATCACCGAAATAAGATTTCGTATTTTCTTACTTTATTGAAATTATTGTCACATGTGATTGAAGTGTATAAAGTGAGAAAATTAAAGAAAAATGGCATTATTGTACCCCAATAAATAGGATTGTCATGAAAATCATCTTATTTTACCCTTATTAAGGATTGTGTTAAGTTAGAATGTTAGTGAATTAATTATGGAAGGAAGCACGTCGTTCAAGATATGTAACCGCCATAGTTCTCATTGGCAAACTGACGTAATTACAAATTAAAGGTTGACATAAAAGTTGAGATGGCAATTGTTATTTTGAAATGGTGATCACCAGTCAAAGTCTTTTTCAAACTAAGTTTTTCGATTTTATTTTAAAATTCTTTTGTGGTCATATGGACCAAGTAGGAGAATGTTGGCCCACATGACCATCCAAAATGACCAGTTATCCCTCCTTTCAATTTCTTTTAATTGATTTAAGTTTTCCTTTTGTAAATGTCATTTATGTTAATTTGAGGGTTGAAAGCTATTCATTCTCTTCTTGAAGGAAGGAGAGATTTAGGACCTATAAAAGGCAATCCGGGTAACTCTCTTGGCAACGATTGTTTTCTTTGCAACCATCACTTACTGGAGAAGAAAAGAAAAGGCACAGGAGAGTTGTGGTTCCCCATTGAAGGCCAACCCTCTATTGGATCAAAGTCTGAAGATGGAACAATCAGGTACCATTTTACTACTTTACTGGTTTAGATTAAACGTTGACAGTATTATTGGATTGATTCTAGAGAGGGTTTATAAACCTAAGATTTTCTAACAAATAGCAGACCATTTTATTTGCTTTTCTCTATCAAATCAACATTATCACTATCATCCTCATATGGTGGGCTGGGTTGGTAAGATCATACTTTTCAATCATCTTTATTTATGGTTATATATTCTGAATTATTCACTGATATGATCACTAATAGATGGAGCTTCAAAATTTGCAGCGCAATTTCACTAATGATGTGATTAAGGGCTCTGTATGTTTCCTTGGAGCTTGACTGCCCAGATACAATCAAGTTAATTATATGTGACTCTAATTATTTGATATTTATCCTAACATAGAACAAAACAACGTTAACTAGTGCCTGTGAGGTTGAGAACAACTCCTTACCCTAGTGGTAAGCAGTAGCAGATCTCACCTAGCTGCCCAGGGTTTGAACCGTGAGTATGCCATATTTTCCCTCGTGTGTGGGCTTCCCTTCCCACTTGTGTGGGCTTTCTTGCCACATGTGTGGCCTCCTTTTCCACTTGAGTGGACTGTATTCCGGTGTGTGTGCGGACTCTGACTTGAGTCCGAGTCCCGTTGGCTGGGTTAAAAGAAAAAACTAGTGCTGCTGAGGTTATCCGAATGCATGAAGTGTGTCTGTATACGCTAAGTAAGGTGCACTCAAATTTTTTGAAGACCCAAATGGGCCCTAGGTTATGCAACAATGTTCATATGAAGAAATATGGTTTGAATTCAATATTTTTTTTTATATATGACCAAGTTGGGGAACATCTAAACCCAGATCATTTTGAAGGTGGGTCACCCTTTGTATGATTAGCCCAATCAAATTGAATAGTTAATTAGGCACGCCACAATCTATGAAGAAAATTGATGGATGGAACCTTGGCTAGAAATCAATGAACTAAAAGACCAGCCTGATGAACAGAATGGTTTGATTTTCAGGTCAAATGATCTACTATTGTAGTGCCCACCTGACCCTTTACATAGATTTGAGTACAACTGTTTAAAAATAAAAATTAAGACTTCAGATAAAATCTTGATTGTGATGATATTTGACACTATTTTTGGTTTCTTTCATTTAGATATTTAGAAATATAATACTTTCTACCCAACTGCAACAATTGCATATCTCCCAAGTAATCAAGATTTATCATTTTTTTGGTAGATTTTTCTTATTGATTCTTCTCAGTCGAGTCATTAAGACAATTATTCTGTTTAAATGACATGACTTACTTTTACAGTGGGTTAAGGTAAGTGTGTTTGTGTTTGTGTGTGTGCGCGGGCGAGAGAGAGGACATCGTTTTCACATCCCATTCCATGCCTAACAATCCGTAAAAGTAATAAAACCATAACTTTATTGCAATTACTTTAGACTTTAGACAAAATGATCCTGACCTCCTACCTAATGGAATTGTTCAATCTTTTCTGAAGTCATACCTCTGCCAAAAAAATTTTATTAATGTACACCAGTTCCACAAATATGGTGATATATACGTACCTTTTCTTTTTTTTTTTTCTTTTTTTTTTTTTTAAGAAAAAGGCCTTTCATTTACCAAATAAAGCAACAATACAACCAAACGATAGACTTCAAGAAAATAAGAAACAACCCCACAAACACCACCACAATCAACAATCTACCCCTAGGAACACCCGCGCCCTTTCTAGTTCTATATCCCGACTATAAGAAAAACAAAACTTAGCCAATGAATGGGCTGCAGAGTCAAGAATTATAGGAATATAAAAAAACCTCCACAATACCAAAAATAAGAAATAGCTTCTTAATATCAGCAATAATTGGGTAGATAGTCCAATCAAAATTGTCATTAACAACTTGAACCACCTCTTTAGATATTGATTGGATGGTGATATCAATTACCTAAAACGCCATCTTCTAATAGTATCACGAGATATTAATAAAATAGTATCACAATTTAAAATATCACGAGAAAATCATATACTTTGTGATAAAAAAACAGAAAATTTTGGAAAATCTATAAAAAATAGTGTTTAAAAGTTTTTCATATTTATTTATTTTTGGGGCAAGTTTTTATAATAACCTGAGAAAACCCATATTTTGAAAATATCTAATATTTGTCTCTTTCCCAAAAAATGATGATTTTGACATGATGCATATTAAGATTCATCTATATATTTCTAGCTAATAGGTCTTCTGCAGTTACCAACAAAAAGGCTTTCTTAGCCACACATGCCGAGCCAGCTAGGGCCTGACTAGGGCCAAGCTCACTTTAGGCCGGATTTTGGACTTAGGTTTTAATTAGCACTAGGTTTGGGCCAGTATATAAGATTTAGGCCCTTCTAATATTTGGGTGGGCTTCGATTAAGTGATAGAAAGCCCAAAGTTGGGCCTGGTCAGAACAAGAGATAGCCAAATTCTCTCATTTACGATATATTAATTTTTCTAAAGAGTCTTTGAATTTAAAATTTTTTTATATTTAAATTTAAGATCTCTATGTGATTAGTTTTATGTTAGTATCAATCGCGATTGGGTCCGATTGACCCTCACATGTTTGAGGCCAGCCAGCCTTGGGCCCATCATGACTCCTGTCGGGCTTCACCATGATATGGGCCTGTATTTTTAGAGTGGGTTGTGCTTGAACATGCCTCAGCTAGCCTGGCCGGACCTGCCCCATGAGCACCCTAGCCTAGCCACATGACATGAAGTTTGAGTTTATTGGAGAAACCAAATACAAGGACTGATTTTGGAGTAGGCATATCATATGTCGCATGACTCACTTTTCATGCATAAACTGATCTAGTCGTACTTGATTTATAAAGATCCAAATTGGCCCATGGGGTCTTATCAAATTTCATCTTTTTGAGCTGTGACTGAGCCAACTGATCTTGATTTGAGTTGTAACAGTTAAATTTTTAACAGGGTCATTAAAAACCCGATTAAGTTGAGTTCGCTAGTTAATCAAAGATGATTAAGTTGAATTTTTTTATGGGTTCCTTTTTTGTGTACTAAGATTTTAGAGAGTGAAGATGTTCTCTAATCCTGTAATCAAAAGCTAAAGTGACAGACACATCAACAAAAGATTTATTTATTTATTCCTTTTGGCTATTGTTTTGGGCGACCTTTACAAATTAGGATTAGATCCTTTGCAAAATACAATGCACATAAATTCATATTATTGTTGAAAACTTCATTTTTATATAAGAACTCAAAACTTCTTATAACTAGGTTAAATATGGGACGGAGGAGGGATTATGTTCATTTGTCAGGTGGGTCAAAACTATACACATTTAAATGCATGTCAAGGTTTTCTAATCCATGATGGACCCAGTTAAGCTATAGGTTAAGCAAGTCCCACACAGGTTGGGTGGGTGGGTTGCACCAGGTTTTGCCACCCTACCTCTGATGATGGATCTATATAGATGAGTTCTAATTTTACGTCTCTTCATCGAATTGTTATGAATCTGGATCACCAAGTTGCCTAAAAAAGTCTAAAGAGTAAAGCCCTCCTTACTAAACAACAACTTCTCAATATCATCGGTATCACCTTATAATAAATTTGGCCCGACTATCAGATTGATCACATATTTTACATGTGATTAAAGCAAAGATAACTGAAGATAATGATAGTAATACCAATTCAAGTGTTTCTTCACAGCACTTGGGAACATGATGGGGCCTCCCTGAGGTTATCTCCACTTTCCAGGGCTGTAAAGCCTTTGGTTAGGGTCCAACCAGAGCTGGACACTAGATTATATTATTCAGTACAAAAGGTGGGGTCAAATTCTAGGATCCATACTGGATCTTGTTGAGTCAAAAGTCAGTGAATCTGAATTATATAACATTACTGTAACAAATACTATCCTTGTTATCTTTATTTGTCATTGTTATATGTCTCAGTCGATGGGACTGTTCATGGGCTGGCCTGGTCGTGGTCGAGCCAGGCCAAAGCTTACCTAACCCAGCTTATTTTAATTATTGGACCCAATAATCAAGCTTGGATTAACCCCATCAGAATAAATGTCAGGCCAGGCGCAGACCACTTTCAAAATTTACATGCTCTAGGGTGGTAAATATGTCAAGGTATCAGTGGAAGTAACCATCATTATATCTCTGTATGTATGGTATTTTCCCTACTTGAGTATTTGCATGCTTTTAGGGTCCATATGTATGATGCAGTTTCCCGGTGGAGATATGATAAGCTAAGAAGATCTCAACGTGTGCCTATCAAGAATCTAAAGTTCATGGACCTGTTGAGGATTTGATGGAGTTGATAAGTCTTGTTAGCTGGTGTTTTGTTATTTGAATGAGTGCCAGCTATTTAGTTAGAATCAGTTGTTAGAGTCCTGATTTCATGTAGCCGTGCTATTAATTTTAGGAAGAGTCAGTTATTTCCCTACATATTTAAACTCTAGTATTATGCAGTAATAAGACAAGTTCATTCATAAACAAAATTACTGTGGTTTATTCTCACCCTAAGTAGAATCCTATTTACATAGCAACTATAACAGCTTTGACTGGGACCTATCATTTGTATCAGTGCTTGAAGTGGGGCTAGGAGGACTTCAGGACAGCATGAGTCGGATGGAGCTTGGCCTTGCCGATAAGTTTCACCAAATAGAAGACACCATCAACAAGCTAACGGAGGCTTTGCTATCAAACAAAGAAGGGTCCAGCAGCAACACCAATGACCGTAATGGTCGATTTCGCCACAATAGGGAAGAATTCATGGAGAAACTGGAAGGGGGAAGACAAATGTTCTCATCCAAATTGGCGAAACTTGAGTTTCCAAAATATTCGGGAGAAGACCCTACTGAATGGTTCAACAGAGTGGATCAATTCTTTGAGTACCAAGGCACTACAGAAGCTTAAAAGGTGTCATTGGCATCTTTCCATCTTGAAGGCGAAGCGAACCAATGGTGGCAATGGTTACGCCACCATGCTTACAAAGAAGAAGGAAGGGAAGTGACATGGGCAATTTTTGAGGAAGAACTATGGGCTCGATTTGGGCCGACGGAGTGTGAAGATTTTGATGAAGCTTTATCAAGGGTGAAACAGGTGGGCTCATTGCGAGACTATCAAAGAGAATTTGAAAAGCTAGGGAACAGGGTGCAAGAATGGACACAAAAGGCGTTAGTAGGGACATTTATGGGAGGCCTTAAACCGGAAATTGCAGAAGGAATCCGGATGTTCAAACCCAAGTCATTGAAGGAAGCAATAAGCCTGGCACGAATGCGGGACAATCAACTAACTCGCCAACGAAAAATCACAAAGCCATTACAATTCAATCACAACCAGCTCGATCTTGCTTCTCCAACAAAGGCAACAACCGCCATGCCCATGAAACGCCTTACTTGGAATGAAATGCAAAAAAGGCGAGCTCAAGGCCTTTGCTTTAATTGCAATGACAAATTCACTCCAAGTCACAAGTGTCGAAGACCCCAGCTCTTGTTACTGGAAGGAGACTCTGGTTCAAGCAATGTAGATGATGAGGACCCCGTAGCCAATGAACCTGAAATATCACTACATGCTCTAACCGGGTTGTCAACTTTGAAGACCATGAGAATCACAACCAAAATTGGGAATCATGAATTGACTGTTCTTATTGACAGCGGATTCACTCACAATTTTATAGCGAACGAATAGCTAATTGGCTGCAACTTCCAGTAGTACCAACCAAGCCATTTAATGTGAAGGTGGCAAATGGGAATCCATTAAAATGCCAAGGCAGATTTGAAAACATCCATGTCTTGCTTCAAGGTATTCCATTCCATTCTCCCTTACTCTTTATGCTTTACCATTGATCGGGTTGGATTTGGTTTTAGGAGTTCAATGGTTAGAGCAATTGGGAACAGTGACTTGTGATTGGAAAAAAATGACCATGGAGTTCAGATGGAATAATCGAGCTAAGAAGTTGCAAGGGATAGATGATCAGCCCATTCAATCCGCATCCATGAAGGCTATTTCAAAGGAATTACGTCAAGGCAATTCCATTTTTGCTATCTGTTTACAAACCAAAGTTGAGTTGCCACAAAATGGGGTGGGGTCCGATATGCAGCAGTTGCTGAAGGCTTTTGCAGACATTTTTCAAGAGCCAAAACAAATACCTCCAGTAAGAGAGATTGACCACCACATCACTCTTAAGGAAGGAACCGAGCCTATTAATGTGAGACCCTACAGGTATGCCTATTTTCAAAAAGCTGAAATTGAAAAACAAGTTCATGACATGTTAAAATTGGGGCTTATAAGATTAAGTACTAGTCCTTTTTCCTCTCCTATCTTATTGGTTAAAAAGAAAGATGGCACCCAGCGCTTTTGCACTAACTATAGAGCCCTTAATGCTGTAACCATCAAAGACCGATTCCCAATCCCTACCGTAGATGACATGTTAGACGAACTTTATGGGGCAGCCTTCTTCACTAAATTAGATTTGACCGCCGGTTACCATCAGGTTCGGGTACATCCAACCGATATTCATAAAACTGCATTTCGTACCCATAATGGTCATTATGAATACTTAGTCATGCCCTTTGGTCTTTGTAATGTTCCCTCCACTTTTCAAGCCATTATGAATTCCATATTTCGCCCTCATCTTCGCAAATTTGTGTTAGTATTTTTTGACGACATCTTGATTTATAGTTCCAATTGGACCATGCATCTTGAACATGTTCAAAAGGCTTTTGAAATTTTAAGGCAACACAAATTCTTTGTCAAACTCAAGAAATGTGCAATTGGCCAACAGGAATTGGAATACTTGGGTCATATTATTACTCCTCAGGGAGTAAAGGTGGACCAAGGAAAAATACAAGCAATGTTAAATTGGCCAAGGCTTACTAATATTCTGAATTGCGTGGATTCTTAGGCCTTACAGGTTACTATAGGAAGTTTGTTCGCAATTATGGAGTTTTGGCTCGGCCACTCACCACTCTATTAAGAAAGGGACAATTCGGTTGGAATGATGAAGCCGAAACTGCATTTGAAGGTCTTAAACAAGCCATGACTTCCACACCTACACTTGCAATGCCTAACTTTAATGAACCTTTTGTTATTGAGTTTGATGCTTCAGGGGACAGAATTGGTGCGGTTCTAACTCAACAAGGAAAGCCCATAGCATTCATGAGCCGAGCCTTGGGGATGTCAAAAAGATCATGGTCAACGTATGCTAGAGAGATGCTGGCCATTGTTGTAGCTGTCCAAACTTGGAGACCATACTTGATGGGTCGAAAATTCTTTATCCAAACAGACCAGCGCAGCCTTAAATATCTCTTGGAGCAGCGCATCACTACTCCAGAACAACAAAAATGGGTGTCAAAGCTATTTGGGTATGAGTATGAGATAATTTACAAGCCTGGCAAGGAGAATTCAGCTGTGGATGCACTTTCACGCATGGCAGGCAGCCCTTGTCTTGATGCTTTATTTGTATCACAAGCTCAGGTCTGGGATAATATCAAAGAAGAGGTTCTCCGTCATCCTTACATGCAAAAAATTGGCAAGTTGGCAACTGAGAATCCGGGCAGCCCATATACATGGCGAAATGGACTAGTTTGTAACAAGAACAGAGTGGTGGTACCTCCTAAATCCAACATCATTCAGCAGCTATTGCGAGAATTCCATGACTCGCAACTTGGTGGCCATTCAGGGGTGCTACGAACTTACAAACGGCTTGCCCAACAGTTCTATTGGCCATCAATGCATCAGATAGTGCAAGAATATGTCTCTTCCTGTGATGTATGCCAACGAGCTAAATCAGAAACACTTTCTCTAGCCGGACTCCTGCAGCCGTTGCCCATCCCATGTCAAGTATGGGACGACATCACAATGGACTTCATTGAGGGTCTTCCACAATCCAACGGGAAGAACACCATTCTAGTTGTAGTTGATCGCCTTAGTAAGTCAACACATTTCTTGGCATTGGCTCATCCCTACACTGCAAAAATGGTGGCTGAGAAGTTTGTTGAAGGTGTGATGAAACTCCATGGTATGCCACGATCTATCATTAGTGATCGGGACCCAATATTTATCAGTCATTTTTGGCGTGAGTTTTTCAAACTGTCAGGCACACAACTGAAAATGAGTTCCGCATATCATCCACAAACGGATGGCCAATCAGAAGTTGTCAACAGATGTGTCGAACAATATCTTCGATGCTTTGTCCATCAGCAGCCCCGAAAATGGAGTTCCCTCCTTCCATGGGCTGAGTTCTGGTATAACACGGCCTACCACTCATCCACGGGAATGACACCCTTTCAGGCTCTATATGGGCGCTTACCACCAACAATTCCACACTACCAAGTGGGCATGTCTCCAGTGAACGAAGTAGATCAACAGCTCGCCACAAGGGGTGAAATTTTACTTCAGCTCAAGGCAAATTTACATGCAACTAATAACCACATGCAGTAGGTTGCTAATTCAAAAAGGCGTGATCTTGAATTTCAAGAAGATGATTGGGTTTTCCTTAAACTTCATCCCTACCGCCAACAAACAGTCTTTAGAAATTGGCAAACCGCTTTTATGGTCCCTATCAGATTGAACAAAAGATTGGTAAGGTGGCATATAAGCTCAAGCTTCCTGAGGGATCTCGGATTCATCCCGTCTTCCACGTTTCATTGCTTAAAAAGAAACTGGGCGACTCCAACTCCACTACTGTTGAGTTACCACCTACTGCTGATGATGGAGAAATTCTCATACAACCTGAAGCCATTTTGGACACACGTTGGATCAAAAAAGGGTCAAGGTTTGTTGAGGAAAGTCTTGTCAAATGGAAACAACTTCCAACTGATGATGCCACTTGGGAGAACGCTCAAGAGCTGCAGGAGAGGTTTATCAACTTGAACCTTGAGGACGAGGTTCCTCTAAATGGGGGAAGTATTGATAAGCCAAGAAGATCTCAACATATGCCAAGAATCCAAAGTTCATGGAGCTGTTGAGGATTTGATAAGTCTTGTTAGCTACTGTTCTGTTATTTGAATGAGTGGTCATTCCAGCTATTTAGTTAGAATCAGTTGTTAGAGTCCCAATTTCATGTAGCCGTGCTATTAATTTTAGGAAGAGTCTGTTATTTCCCTACGTATTTAAACTCTAGTATTATGCAGTAATAAGACAAGTTCATTCATTAACAAATTACTGTGGTTTATTCTCACCCTAAGTAGAATCCTATTTACATAGCAACTATAACAGCTTTGACTGGGACCTATCAAGATAACCTACAAATGACCACAAATTTTTGATATCTGCGTTGAAAAACATATCACCTACTACTTTGAGCAGTTCATCAGGTGAGCCTCTCTTTAGACAAGCCAAGCTTCAACATACAGTGGCAGCATAATACAAACTTCAACTTTTGAACAACAGACAAAAGCCAAAAACCAATGACCCAGATTCAAAGTGGTAAAATCACATACTTAGATCCTTCTTTTCACCATAAAATACACCTATTAACCATATGTGTGTGTGTGTGTGTGTGTGTGAGAGAGAGAGAGAGAGAGAGAGAGAGAGAGAGAGAGAGAGAGAGAGAGAGAGAGGACCATATACTTTGGATCATTCATTCAGAGTGAGGCTTTGATCGTGGTTTGGGTGCAAGGCTTTGGGACTGTCCATCATGGTGACTTATGATCCGGAAGCATGGTGGATGAGTTGCCACAGACCGTCTAGTCCAGACTCCATGGTAGTGCAAGGCATTGAAGTCTGGAACTAGGTTACAAGTTGGGCAGTATGTCAACAACAATGCCATGAACCAACAGATTCTCTAAAATGGAATATACCCAGAAGCTGCAATCATCAAACATGCATATATACAACTATATAAGCTTTACTCTCACAGATCTTTTCTGAATTCACTATTTTTCTCTAATTAGGTGATATAGAGCAACTATAGCAATATATTTAGGAACATAACTTAGTGACCCCGCAGATGATTTTATAAATAAAAGGGAAAAGAATCAAAGGCTATATCCCATTTGAGACAGAAAATGCAGAAAGAAAAAAGAATTTTAAAAAACCCACAAGGAAAGGAATTTTTCATTTTTCATTTCCGCAAATTTTTTTTTTAACAGTTTCTCATCTAGCCTCATTGGCCAGTTGGAAAGATCCATCCCTCATTAGATTCAAGCTGAGACTACTGAACCGCTCCCGTGAATACTGCCTAGAAGCTTTCCTCCAATCTGTGCCCGCCTTCATCATCGCTGCAAACTCCTCGTAGCTTATGCGCCCATCCTGTAAAAGATGCCACATTAGAGCACAAGATGATGGAAGGGCAGGAAGAGAAGGATATGTCCAACCTGTCTACCAAATGATGAATGCTATTTATTATGTCATACCCTTACACCTTGAGAAGCGTACACGTGAGACATGGTCTCACGACTTACTGGTCTCCATGGATAGACCAATCCATGTCCCAAAAACCACTCAAATGTAGAAATCATTACCTTTTGGCAGGAAGATGCAAATAACCGACCAAAAAAGATACAGCAACCATGCATGTTCAACATGGAAGAAGGCTAAAATATGATATCACTGGGAATTTGCCTTGCATAAGGTGGGGCTGCATCACATATATTGCCTAAACCACTGAACTATGAACCCCAACTCTACAAACTAATAAGGCTAGGTAGATGCAAGGTAGAGCATTTACCTTGTCTGTGTCCACATCACGGATAATGGAATCTATGACTTCCTCGTAGTTTGAACCCAAATCATCAGCTAAGGAGTCTCTCAGCTCTTCAATCTCTATGTAACCACTCTTGTTCTTATCGAAATAGGAAAAAGCTCTATGCAAGTGTTCATCGTTGCCAATCTTTTTTAAATGAATAGAAAGAGCAACAAATTCTCCATAGTCCAAAGTTCCATCCCCATCAACATCGGCCTGTCAGAATAAAACAATTGGCTCAGTATCCTGTCAAGAACTGCTAACCTAACAATTATTTAAACAAGGTAGTGGGCCGCACAGAGCAGTTTGCCTGCCGATACACGAAATATACTAGTATTGTTTGTGTAGAGGTTCAAAACTATGTACACTGTGTTGCACACTCAGCTAATTTAGCAATTCATGGGTGAAACAGTAGTGGATTGATTCAGAAGCAAGTGAGGGCAGCATGAAAATGCAAAACATGGCAAGCAGACATAGACTGCACATAAAGATCACCATGAGATAAAATAATGGTGGGTACTGAATCTTAAGCTGCAATTATCACATTCATTTAGGATAAACCTCAATTTCAAGATAACTAATTAGTGCATGTTTGGCGTGGCACGTCTCTACACTCTTTTGATGTAAATATGCATGGGCATATGCATTAATAAGAGCAAAGTTCTAGCTGGCAAAAATGTAAGTTCCCCGGCAGGAGCTAAGAGGAAAATATCTAGTTATGGTCCCAAAAAGGAATGATTAAAAAAACATGCAGACATCACAGACGGGCCACATGTATAAATGGACAGATGAAAAAGAATAATTAATTGTCCACATTATGTACATATGGATCCAGCCCGATGAAACAGCTAAATTCACACAACCTGTGCCTGCACAAAGATATTAGGCAAATAAGCATGTGTTCCCATAGGCTCAGGAATTAGAATCCCCTTATAACAAACCACAAGGGCATAATGCTTTAGGAGGCAATGTTTCCAAGATTTAAATTTGTTATGATAGATGTCTTGTATTCTATGAAGACTGATCGTGTGAGACATACTGTACACCAGTCCCCAATTTGGGCAGCATTATGGGTATTTCATGTACCATTTAAGTTGAAATCAGAGAGTGGTCAATAGGTGAGAAGAAAACCTCAGGGAAGCTTTATAACCCTTTTTTTTCTTTCTAAAAGATGGTGAAAGCCTGCATCTCGCCCCTGGACGTGGGCATATTGCCGAACCATATAAATGTAAATTCTTGTGTTTGTGTGTCAAGGTTTTTTGCTTTTCTTTCTTTGTATCGAACCTTTTTAAATTTACACAACAAAATTAATGGAAAAGAAAAACTCTGCATACTTACTGCTTCCATTAAGATTTGAAGATCTGGGTCTGGGAGATGCTGGCCAATCTTCTGTAGACCAACTTTCAATTCCTCGAGAGTAATCCTGCCTTTGTTGTTTATGTCCATCTTTCCAAACAACTCCTTGATACCTGCAACTTCCTCCACAGATAAATGTTCTGCCACCACCTGTGAAATGTGAAATTCCAAAGCAGTTTCAACTATTAAGGACTTACAAAAGAAAGATGAATCAAGAGGTCCAAAACCAATAATTACAAGAGAAGGCGTCATGCAGTAATGAATAATATACCACAAAATGTCAAATTTCAGAACGCCTTAAAAAAATTTACCTTCAGAGCTCTCTTTTTGAACTTGTTCATTACAGAGAACTGTTTGAGCCTTGCTCTAACAGTTTCGCCCAGAGGGACATTTGGAGCCTTTTTGGCATTTTGCAACCAAGGGTGATCTGCATGAAAATATTGGAGTGTTTAAATGCAATCTATAATTTGGGAATAAAAGAATAATGATCAATAATTGTAGTTTACAAGGAAAACTCCATTCACACGAGTAAAGATTGAGGTGCACAATCATCACCATCATGGAAACCTTGTCCCATTTTTTTGGCGTTGGAATTTTGTATATATCTATTCTTCCATCTTCTGTACAGTACAGTGGTCTCTTTTAAGAGGAGCATGAGATCCTGAGACATTAGGTTATATACAATTCCCTAACGATAATACCCATACATGTGAAACATGTGGTTCTGCATCATGTTGTCCCACATTCCAGTGGGATCCAAGGGGTTGAAATAATGGCCCAAATCATAAAAGAACAAATCCTAAAATATAACAAAGATTGAAAGATCCAATATCGAGATATTCTAATTTTTATTTTTTTTGGACCACTGCTGTATCCATTTTAACCATCTTTTATAGGCCCCATATAATCTTCCAGTCTAGTCAAACATTTCACAGGATTCTCTATTTCACATTGAGGCATGCCACATTCAACTGTGCATATGACTAGAAATAATGGGTTACTAGTATTTACAGGTAGTGGGGGTAAGGAAATGTACAGTTTTCTGAGGGCTCAGAACCTTATGATTCCTTGTCTTACAAATGAGGAATAGTTCCATTCCTCTCCTATATGTTCTTACAAGTAAATCAAGCATGCTCTTACACCATACTTTTAAATTAGAAATTACTTACATTTTGTCTCTAAAACTTAGTTGTTTGGTAGATTTATATGACAAGACTTGGTATGCCAAACCAAAAGGCCAACGAGTTCAGATGAGATGCCAAACATTAAACATTTGATGAAAGAAACATGAAATATTACCAAGCACTTCTTGGGCAGTCAACCGGTGCTTGGGTTCAGGATCAAGCATTCTCTTCACAAGGTCCTTTGCATTGTCAGAAACTTTAGGCCATGGATCTCTTTTAAAATCTATGACACAGCGAATAATTGCCTGCGCAACTCCTTGTTCAGTTTCTGCACAGGAGTTTAAATCTCTGATCATGGATGGTTACCACTTACAATATCAATAACAAAACATTGATCAACATTATCATCATCATCAACGCCTTATCCCACCTTTCTGAGTTAATTATAACACTGAACATACACATGTATGCAGAGAATAATGACCATGCAGGAACACTCAAAGCTAGAATTCTGTTTGCATCAAATTCACAAGTGCACCTACTTTCCAATCTTGGGATGTAGACTTATATAAAATGCCAACATCATCTCTCTCTCTCTCTCTCTCTCTCTCTATATATATATATATATATATATAATAGAGAGAGAGAGAGTTCACTTTTTAAGTATTTATAAATGGAGGAAGCCCCTCAATCTGAAACTCTGAATCCTGTACCAACCCCAGACAACAATAACAAAAGAGTTCACACATATCAAGTCCGGTAAATAATGCCAAGAAAGAAGGTTGACACAGCAAAACTGACCTGCCCAAAATGGTGGTACGCCGCAAAGCAATATGTAAAGAATAATTCCACAACTCCAGACATCGATTTCTGGGCCATAATTTCGTTTGAGAACCTCTGGAGCCATGTAATACGGACTACCAACAATCTCCGTAAAGAGCTCACCTAAGGAAAATCACAAAGTTTCAGACAAAATTAAAAACAGTTGCAAGTACACATTGGGTTATAGTGTTGAAACTGGACAAAAAGAATACAAATTGAAATAAACAAATGCAACACCACCACAATCATGAATGAGCATGCATTTTCCATTAAAATCTGAAGGCATTATGTAATAAATAATAGTTTTTGAACATATGACACCTGAATTATCTAGAACAGGCCAAGCACTCGTATAACCATGTCAGAAGTAATCTCAAGTCTTTACCAGGTTTGAAAAATACAGAGAGCCCAAAATCTATTGCCTTGAGTGGAGATGTTTCCTTTTTGTTGGCATATAAGAAGTTTTCAGGTTTAAGATCCCGATGCATCACCCCATGCTTGTGGCACATCTGCGGCAGTGAAAAATGAATTGGGATTAGCCACCACATTGCAAGCCATATAGTATGAAATACTTGAATTCTTCTAGTTCCAATAGCTGGGTATGACCAAATAGCACAAAACATGGCATGAAGAAGATGGCTCATGAAGGCCATCAGAAAATGTTAGGGCCCATTTGCCTACTCTGTATAGAATTCATAGGAATCATTGTAGAATGGATTCTAACGAAGGAGTATTAAAGAGTTGATTGAAGGATAAATGGTGGAGATTCCATTTTACAAATTCTTCACTCATCAACTCCTTGTAAAATGGATTCTAACAAAGGAGTAAGCAAATACTTAGAAGTTAGAATTTGATTTACTAAGGCAATGGGAGCATAATCATTTTCCCACCAAAGGGGAGACCATTTGGTGGCCATTTGTGATCCTCGCCTTTACTTCAATTTTGGCCCCTTTGATAGTAAGTCATTGTGGACACTTTAAAGACTATATTTCCATAGAAGTCTCACTGTGACTTTTAATAATCGAAACTCTTCAATTTACATGAAAAAAAAAAAAAAAAAAAGAGAGAGAGAGAGAGAGAGAGAGTAATTGAGAAAACCATAATTCAAATTCAAATATTCAAACTAACCTCATCCCTTCAAACAAACTATTCCTACTATTTCTAACAGTCTCATCACCTATAATTCTTAGGAACAAACATATGTGCACTTAATAATAACATTATGATGATAGGAAGTAAACACTTAGAATTCTTAGAATTTCAATACCGAGCAAACAAACATGCACTTAAAAATAAACATTATAACTTAGTGGCAACTACAGACATGGAATCACAGAGATTCTAGAAACGAAACCATGTCACTTTACCATTAACCAATTTTGTTATTTCCAGGAACAAACCAAACAAAGGATTCATTGATGATAAAGAAATCAGTCAAATAAGAAAAAAGAAGCCAGTGGAACAGTTTGCCAAGACAAACTACACACATGTTTAAGAATACTGGAAGCTTCAGAATAATCAAAGACCACACCAAAAGAACTCGAAACTTTACAAAGTGATATGCTCTCAGAATATTTTTGAAGTAAAAGGTGGTATCTTCCCTCATCAGGACAAGCAATGAATAACCTCGTTCGTATTTAAAGAACGGGAAAAGGGTAGCTTCAAAACTGCAACAAATTCCATATCCTACCCACTATAGGCAGAAAAAAAAAAAAAAAAAGGCAGTGTACAAAGAGACAACATGAGGACTTTTAACCACAAAAGAGGGAATCTGGATTTCCCACTACGAAAATGATCTCCAAAAGATCTGAAGTTGACAACAGGAAAATGAAACATACGAATCCATGAATCTAAGCTGAACAAGAATCTTGACAATTCCCTAAACGAGAACAACAACAACAACAACAATAATAAAGAAACAAATAACAAGAGCCTCTACTTCTCTGCCAAAATCAAAAGAGAAACAATGGACAGACCCCAGATTGCTGACAAATCAAATACCCCAAAATTCACCAAAATCAAATCAATACTATAATAATCTAGAATACACAATTCTAGTCTAAGGATCAGACCCCAGGTTGCTAACAAATCAAATACCCCAAAATTCACCAAAATCAAATCAATAGTATAAAAATGTACAAAACCCAGTTCTCGTCTAAGGATCAGACCCCAGATTGCTAAAAAGTCAAAATACCCCAAAATTCACCAAAATCAAATCAATAGAATTAAGAATCTACAAAACCCAATCCTCATCTAACGATACACACCCACAAACTCAAGGAAAACTCAATATGAGCTCAACGAATTGGCATAAACGCAATCAAAACAGACATCATAGATAAAGAAATTCTGCAAAATTGGGTGTTCATGAACTAACCTGAATGACTTCGACAATCGTTCGGGTGACATTTGCAGCTGCACGTTCGGTGTAATGGCCCCTCGCAACGATCCTATCGAAGAGTTCGCCTCCTTCGCACAATTCCATAACCAGATGGACGGCATTGTCGTCCTCATAAGTGTCCTTTAAGGTAACAATATTGGGGTGCCTTGGCAAATGCTTCATGATCTCCACCTCCCTCCTCACATCCTCAATATCTACTGCGGTTCGAAGCTTCTTCTTGGAGATCGATTTGCAAGCGAGGACATCACCAGTAGATTTATCTGTGCAAAGGTATGTGACCCCAAATTCACCTCTTCCGAGTTCACGGCCAAGCTCGTATCGGATTCTGATATCTCGTCCAGTCGGGTCTTTCAATACCCAAAGCTTGTTTTCTGCACCAGTTCCGTGATTCCCAGAGTAATCAATGGAAAAAGGGTTTGGCTTTTTACCTTTCTTCTTTGCAGAAGGCTCCCCCGGATTAGAACAGCAATTCCCCATTGATAGAGCCTTCAAGATCTTTTTTTTTTTTTTTCAGATTGTTCAGATTGAAGTTAGAAAACCAAGAAGAGATTGCTGCAATAGAACTTAAAGAATTAAATAAAAAAAAAAACAGCAAACTCCAATGTTCTCGGATTAAAAAAAGAAACCAAGAAAACGGAATATCCCTTTGGCACTGTGAAGATCTTTCAAAGGGATGAAGAGAACAGAAAGTCACAAAAGCCAAAGAACAAGTCCAGGTCTTGGGGACAATTCAACGGTGAGAACGCTCTCAAGACAAGAGATTTTCCATGAAGTCGTCGACTTTCACATTTATAGCAAGAACTGGTCGATACCCAGATGGAATACTAGGAAGAAAAGCAGTTCAAAGGACGGGGAGAAAACCAAGAAAGGCAATAGATTTTTTGTTAGATAGGAGGAAATTGAGCATGACCCAGATGGATTTGGAGACTGAGAAGCATTTTAATGGAGGAAAGGAGGGATCTTGGAAGGGGAATCAATGAGATGAGATGGAGAATAGAAGGATTGTTTGAGGGAGAGAGGGTCAAAGCAGAGCTCTTTGGTAGATAGAGCCTCTTCCTCTTCTGACCCCCTCTCCCCAACTTTTGGACATACGTCTCCTGTCTGTCCCTTTCTTTTCCCTCTTCCAGCCGCTTACAAATTTCTCCCAACTAAAAAAGAAAAAAAAAAGTACAAAACAGAGAAAAAGAAATTTTCTCTACTTTTCTCAGAAATACCCGTTGAAAAACGCTTTGTAAGAAAAAGCTAACATCCTTACTTGGCAATTGTTTGACCTACTTATTTGCTATAGTTATAGTTAGCCAAAAGTCCCTCAATGTGGTCTTGTAAACCTTCCAATCTAACCATTTTTTTGGCTAAGACCTAGTCTATATATAACTTGACATATTTTGGTGAGAAGTTTTTTGATACGACACATCAACACATTTTCATAATTGATTTGCCCTTTCAACTATTTAGGGATAAAATTTTAAATCTTTCATCCCCCGCATTTATAGGAAAGGTTCTCTCTCATTCATAGGGCAAAGTTCTCCCTCATTCGTTCCGCTGAGTGGTTTGGATGAGGCGAATCTAACACGGATCCATCTTCCCTGAGTGACACCGATCAAAGGTGGGTCACTGCATAGATTTGCTCTCGTTGTAGGTTCTGTTGCAGAACCTCGATCAAAGAGTCATGCTTGCCTAAATTAGAGATGACGAAGGGAGACGGAGATTTATTGAAGAGCAGAGAGGATCCAAGATCGCTGCCTGTTTCGGTTGCTGTTTGCACATCATTGTTGAACGCAATTGACAGTGATGCGTCATCAGAGAAGGAAGGCAGTAGGGCTGTTATATCATTTTCAACAAATCTATTTGATTTTTTATGAAATTTATCTGAGTTTTTTTCAAATTTATTTGAGTTTTTTTTTTAATTTATCTAAGTTTTTGAAAAATCTATCTAATGTTTTTTGGCAAATTCATTTGTGTTTTTGAATTTTATTTGCATCTTTTAAAATTTCTTTGCGTCTTTTCAAATTTATTTGCGCTTTTTGAAATTTATTTGCTTTCTTTTTAAATTCATTTGTGTTTTTTTAAATTTTCTTTGAAAATCTCATTAATGGAATTTTTATTAATCATAGCCAGTTAAATGGTAGTTGACCATAATTAATGGCATATCCCACTAATCATGGGATACGATTTATCTTTAAATAAATTAAGACTTTTAAAGAAATTGTAACTTGGACATTTTAGGTCTTCAAATTTGAAAAAGTGACCTATCACACTATGAAAAAAGATTGTGGATCTAAAATCAGAAAGTGAAATATTTAGAGACATCGTCGAATGCCCCTACTTATTAGGTATAACCTCAAGAAATACCATTCATTCATTCTTTCATTTGTTTTGGTTTTGGATATTACACTAGACTAACCTCTCCATCTCACACTCCAAGCTGCTTTGTTTTTATATTGCAAATCTTCCTTTACTGAGTTTAATTTAATTTCATAAGCATGTAACTTCATACATACATCACATGAAAGTATATTCTATGTTTCATTGGAAAAGAACTGGATTTCATCCGTTTCACCCTCGAATGATCTCTTTTGATAAAAAGATGAGAAACATGAAAATATGCATTAAATGAGAGGGTGAAAGGTCACAAGAAATGTGCATTTCAAGAAATAAAAGCAACCAAATATCTTCTCTTTTTTTTTTGGTTTGTTAAAAATAAAGTACATCTTTTATGGAATTGTAGATGGTCCAAGGTAGCCCATGTTAAATAATGTGCACTTTTGTAGCATTTCTTGGAAGGGTTAGAGTTGATGAGATTTAGATCCATAGGGTTTGGTTCTCATTATTAGGCTAAGGTCAACGTTAGAACTAGAACTCCAATGGTTAAGTTGGCTTTGTGAGTTTTGTTATCTTTGGTTAACCTGAGCTTAATTTATAGAAGAGCCTGTTTAGGCTTATAGATTTATAAATAGGCCCATAGGATTTGAGTATTTAGTGGTACTTTCCTACTTCTTCTTCTAATTAGTACCTTCTGTGTCCCTGAAATTAGTAATCCTAGACAAAAAGGGCAACCACTATGAGGTTTGTATTGAAATTTTATAAAAATGATAACTCTGTTGTTACAACCATTGAGCAAAAATGAGTATGTCATTATTTCAAAATATAGATATATCATTCCAAGTTCCAACCATCTCTCTCTCAATAATTATCTCATCCACATGAAGCATAATTATGTATTTTAAGACTCGTCATTAGGGGAAGTACATGAATTGGGTCAATTATAACTAAATTATAAATAAAAGAGGTGATTGTCATTTTGGTCGATTTGGGTTTTAATGAAATTGGCTTCATTAATAAAAATTAATGTATTTATATAGCGTTACCCTCTCCTACTAAATGTACTGTAGTAACTGTCTATGTTACTAGTTTTAGAGAAAAATAGGTCTATAAGCTTTGAAATTATGCATACAAGAACAAAGAGATTGGAAAAATTATCATTTCACTCTAAGACTTAAGATAGTTACAGCACAAATAATTATGGGGACATAGAGGTATTAAAATGAAAAGGCAATGATGTATCACTAAACACTAAAATCATGGGACCTTATATAAATCCTAAAAACATTAGGAGGTATTAAAAAAAAAAAAAAAAAAAACCCTCTTTATAGAATACTTTATCAATAAGGGCCTATTTGGAATCATGCTCATGGTTGAAAGAATCGACCAATATGAACCGGTAATTTGATGATTATTGATTTCGATATCATATTGCCAAAATATCCCCAATTTATCGTCCGATGCTACCAATAATTTGAAATTATAAGTCTAGGTTGAGAAATCGGTCGACAGCCCTAAAACCTTTTTTTTTTTCTCCTTTTCCTTATTTTCTTCCCCATTTCCTCCGAACACTAACAACTCCTCTTCCTTTTTAACACTTCCAATACCTCTCAAGCCATCAAAAACACTTCTTCTTCTTTTTGCTGATTTGGTAGGGAGAGATCACATACAACTCTACCAAAGATACGATTTTGCGCTTTTCTTTATATTTATTTAGACATAACTTAGAAAATGAGTTATATTTTGCGATTTTTTTTTTTTTTTTTTGTGGATATATTTCATTCTCTTAGATCTACACATTTTGATGCTATATCTATTTATCGGGGTTTTAGAAATGAGTTTTTTTGTTGAAATCTTCTACTTTTAGCAAATTAATTATTTGTAGTGTCTTTACGATGCTTATTGCTTCTTAGTTTTGTGTAGATGATATATCTATTTATTGGAAATCTACTTCTAATAATTTTTATTTTGATATTTGGGGTTTTTTGAAATATTAAGAATGTTTTCTAATTAGTATGCAAATACTCAGTTTGATGAATTCATTTTAATATATGTAATTGTAGAATGTATAGATGCATTTTATAAAATTTATGATATTCTAACTTATTGTGGTATATATATCTAAAGCTATTTAATTGTAAACAGAATTTATATAATTTCATATAAGACAGCGATATGAGATAACATAACTTAGGGGCAGGGGCAATAATTTGATATATAGTTGTTAGTAATGGAAAAAAATATTATTTTCCAATATTTTATAATATTTTAGATTTTTTTGGATATTTTTTTTAAAAAATCTATACTAAAAAAATAATCACACAACAATGATCGGGACAGACCGCGAACCACAGCAAGTACCAATACCGTATTGATTTTTGGGGCCGGCCGATACTGCAATTTTGAACCCGATCTTGCTATCTTGTTGTTCTCAAGTTCCCATAAGATGCAATAGTGACAAACGTACGTGTTTGTTAGATATTGATTACTGATTTTAAATTTTGATTCTTTGAAACGATGCATAAAGCTGTGGTTGAACAGATGAAGTTCTATAAACAATTTCGTGTTGTATAGGTTTTTTCTAGATCAACTTGGTGGCAGGAAGTTATTTTGAGAAGAAAATCTAGCTGGCCTAAGAAGATTCTCTACCTCTCTCTCTCTCTCCAAAAATGATTCTACTATTCCGCTGTAAGTAACTCTCACAACCCAAATATTATAGTTCATGTCAAGAGTCCACATTATAATTCCCATAAAGGTGCCCCCATGTTCTAATTCCTAAAGGCCACACTCCGTCTTGTATTTTTTAAAGTGGGTCCCATGTACAACAAATCTTATGTGGGTTGTAGTTCCTATCGGTGGGCCCATATTTTAATTCCTAAAGGTTGGCCCCATGTTCTAATTCCTGTAGCAATGGCTAGTGAGTCTCATGTTCTATTTTCTAAAGGTGAGTCTCATGTTGTAGACGTACTCCCAATTTCCTAAAGGTGGGTCCCATGTAGTTTCTAAAGGTAACCCCATGTGCAACATTTTATAATGGTGGGCTCAAGTTGAAATTACTAAAGGTGGGTCTCATGTTTACAATCACAAAATGTAGCCCCGCGTTTTATTTCTAATAAAATTAGTTGGCTCATGTTTTAATTCCTACAAGTCGGTCCATGTTGTATTTCTAAATGTGTGCCCATGGGCGGAGGTTTTTTTAATATTTAAGTATAATATAACATTGCCTTAAAAGTTTTGCACAACATATATTGAGTGGAATAGTTTAACATAATGTTGCCGTACAAATTCTGCACGATATGGTCTTAGCATAACCTCATGATTTCAGCTAGAGGTGAAAGTGGGCTGGGCCGTCCTAGGGCCGCCCGCGGATGGCCCGTTATAGGCTCGGCCCGAGCTCGGCTCAAAAGACAAAAGAGCCGAGCTAGGGCCTAGTAGGAGGCCCGTTTTCTTAAACGGGCCTAGCTAGGGCTTGATGAAGCCCGGCTCGTAAGCCCTAGGGCCTACATATATATTATAATACATATATTATATATAAGGATTTATTCAGGTCAAGTGGGAACCGTTGGATCATTAAAGTGGATCCAACCAACGGCTGCCCAGTTTTTAAGTCTTGTAACTCTGAAACAATCTTTCCTTTGTTGTTATTATTATTTATTAACAAGGCTCTATTCTTGTTGTTATAGGTGATGCTGGTGATGATGAAAACTTTATTTTATGATGTTAGCCGAATACTTTATTTTTTTCTATGATGCTATTGGAGTTTAATTTGATTTGTATTATAGTTGGAGTTTAATGATGCTAATCTACATTAACATTGAACTATTATGGAGTGTCGGAACTAGGCTCCCTTTGCTTTTATGAAGTCTTTCTTATTTTAGTTAATTTTAGTGCTGCAATCCAAATTATGAGAATGAGAATATGGGATGAATGCATGCATTTGACCATTTTTTTGTGCTGGTTTGCATATGTTGATTTTTTTGAATTCCTACAGGATTTTTTTTTCCTGAAAATATTTTCTTTCAGTTAGTACTATATCATTATAAAACAGGCCGAGCTCAAGAGCCAGGCCTAGGGCCTCAATCGAGCCAAGCTCAAAGGGCCGGCCCTAGGGCCTCATAACTTAATAAGGGCCGAGCCCGAGCCAGGGTTTTTGAGGCCCTCTAGGGCTAGGGCCGAGCTAGGGCCTACTGAAAAATACTAGGGCCGAGCCTAGGGCCTGTCAAAGCCCGGCTCGGCCCGGCCCACTTTCATCCCTAATTTCAGCACAACCCATTCTCAACAACACAAAAACGATGCTAAATAAGCCCTTACTGTATTTACTTGTTTGAAAAGCAATTGACTCTACTCAAGATCAACCCCTAAAGTGATTTAGGTCCTCAAGTTCAAGCTTGAGTTTTTCTTTACATAACAACCACCCTAGTCATCATCATCACCGCCATCATCATCAAAACATTATCTCAATTATGTTGGAGTAGTCGAGATGAATTTCATTTCTCTATTTTGATTTATCTTAAGTTAAATCTTTGGATAAGTTGCACTTCTCCAATCTATTTTTATTATTTCCATGACGTCCTCTTTGGCCTATCCTTTTCCTTGATAGGGCATTGGCCAGCATAGAAATTTTTTCTCCCCATCACCTTCACTCACATGTAAGGGAGCTATTAACTATTAAGTGCCTGTGTGCCCAAAAACTATTAAGAGCCACCTCCCCAATGGGTTGTTTGACAATTTCGTGAACAGTAATTAATGGCAATGGTTCTTTGTCAACCCAACACTTCCAATAATTTCTCGAAATGGGCCGGGCTGGGTCAAAGCCCATCCATCCCCGGCCCATTTAGATAACCGGTGGATCGACAGTCAACATATATATGGTTCAAAAGTAACACAATAATGGTCCAAGGAAATGCCAACAACCCAGATTTTTTTTCTCTCCCTATCAATCGCATCTCCCAATTCGTGGAGAGGTCAAAGTAAAAATGGATCACATGTTGAGATGGGCTCACATGTGGGAGGGCCCAACCCACCAATCGTGTTGCCACTCTTATAAGGCGTGTTTGGATGTATAGTGAATTGAAGTAAAGTGAGGTGAAGCATCAAATCAAGATAGAATAAAATTTAGGGGGTTATGATGATTTTTTATTTTTAGTTATTTGATAGTGAAACTTTTTGTATTTTTGTGCAAAAGGTGGATATTTTTTCGTCATTCGGTGGAGAAAGAATGTTGCCTTTTGAGCTTCTTTTTTTTTTTTTTAAGGAGTGAATTTTGAATATGTGTACTTTCGATATAACCCGTTGTCTTTTCTTATCTGGATGATAGAGGCTTTACTTCACTTCAACTTTATCCTCTTTGTGGGGTCTATTTCATGTTGGGACTATTTTCTTACTTCCTTACTGATGACAAGGACCTTAACCTGCATTGGAGCAAGAATCTTCTTTTCTACCCTTTTTATGGTTTATTTATTAAAGTGACAAGTAACAAGAACTGATGGGAAAGCTCTGGGCACATATTTTCAATGATTATTAAGTTTGAGCTCACCAAACTAAGGACATGGTTTAGGATTGGGTTTGGAATTGAATTGACCACTTCTTTGTTTGGGTCCATTGGAAATTATAAAATAAGAATTCCTTATTCAAAGAGATCTCTGGAGAGCCTGAAACCTTGGAATGACAGTAATTTACAAGACATATATATATATATATATATATATATATATATATATATGCTAGGAGATTTGATATTTAGAGATCTCTAGATTTTCTTTTTTGCTAGATTGGATCAATGGTATCCCTATTTGGTGCTGTGAGAGTGTAGTGCCTTGCCATCAAAATATCAATAGTGATCTTTACATTTGTGAGTAAGATATATAAAACAGATTAGATGTCAGTCAAGAAACGGTTTATCATTCCCAATGATAAGTGGACTATGGATTAATGCAGCATAAAAAACAAGTATGCTGCACAATGCTAGGTGTAGGATGCAAGGTGATGAAGTTGGCAATTATAATGAAATAAATGTAATCTCTTATAGCATTTTTATAAATTTCAAATCAGATGGCTAAAAATATCCAATCATAAAAATAAAAGAAAACGAATCTAGGAGAGATATACTTCATAGCCATTGCTATAATCTCACACTTTTTCAAAGACGAGTATTGGTGGACCCAAGAAGCTTCCTTGACCAAACTTAGTAAAAAAAAGGAAAAGAAGAAGCAAGGGGGTTAAAAAAACATAGGGGGAACACATCAGTTGCCAACCCAAAAGGGGATTTCTTCTCTTCCCACTGCTCTGGTGCCATCTCTTTATATTAAAATTTATTGCACCTGCAATGGATCATTTGTTTTAGAAATTATATGAATGTCAAAAAATGGAATTGTGCAATGTGGTGATGATTGAGGTTGGGTGCATGTTAATTTTGATTTTCATCATTTTTTAGGTTGTCTCATACTCTGTAGATTCTGGAAGAAAAAACTTTTTTACTAGTCTTTTTGTCTCAATTCTAGGATTAATCTAACAACAATAAAAAAAAATTAACATGAAATGAATTACATGATAAATTCTCAATTTCTTGCAATATTAAATAATCCCATTCCATTCCATTCTATTCCAGTCTTATTAAATTCGTCATGGGCCTGAAAGCTTATTTAGGAAAAGAATACATGGATTCATCCCTTGTGAACGGGACATGCACAAATACCACATTGATCAAAATGATAAGGGCATGTTTGGTAACAGGCGAGGAAGCCATAGATCTTATGATTCTTCACGATTACTGAAACAAGGATTCCTCACAGGGGATTTGTATAGTTGAGGATTTCACATTCATATTGGTGTGTATTGATGAATATAGTTGAGAAAGATATGGTTCAGTGTGCAAATCCACTTAAGTGAGGATTTTCAAGTCTTATGGGAGGTGGTCGGATCTAAAAATCCTATCAAATCAAGATTTTCATTCTTCCAAATTCTCAAGAATTTACAATTGTCAAACATGAATTAACTACAACTTTAAGAAAATCAAAAATCTTTTTTCTAAAGATTTTGCTCTCAAACGTGACCTAAGAGTATGGGCCACACATTAGAACATATGCAGGGGGGGTCATCTCATTCCAAATCAGTTGGATGAAGGGCCAAGAATCGCATGTTGAGAGTCAGAGACCATGTAATAACTCAGAGAAGGAAAACAAAGAAAACAACAGTAATCATTCATGATGATGGATTAAAATAAAAGGTGAGGGCAATATGGTAATTATAGCATGAGAAGTTTTTTTCAGTAAAAGAAGCTAACGGTGGGAAAACAAGGAACCCATGACGGCTAGGGCTGTCAAAGGGCTGAGCCCGGGCTGGGCCGAGGTAAGCCCTTACCCTACCCTCATATATGCGGGCCGGGCTTAGGTCAAGTCAAAGCCCTCGGAGCTCATTGCGGGCCTACAATATCGAAGCCCTTATCCTACCCTTAAGGGTCAGGGCCGAGCTAGGGTCGGGCCAGGGCCGAAAAAACTGATTATACCATAATGCTAACCCACCTTTATTAAAAAATAATCATTTTTTCTAAACCATAATGCTAGGGTCGGGTCAGGGTCGGAAAAAATGATTATTCTTCTATACCATAATGCTAACCCACCTTTATTCGAGGGGCAATGTAAAATTCAATCTTTTTGTAACACTTCTAAAAGAATGCACAAAACAAGTTACTTCATCATTTTATAAAAAATATTAGTTTGGATTAAATGAAATAAGGTAATGTGATAGTAGTGTGACATGAAACTAGGAAATACACTTTTAAATACTTTAACATACTAGCAGTAGTTACATAGTTTAAATAATGTGCTCGATTTTGTTTGTTTTCAGTCTTAATAGTTTAAATAATGTGCTCGATTTTGTTTGTTTTCAGGCTATTATTAAGATTGTCATAGTTGAAGTTTTGCTAGTTGTTGCCTTTTTTACTAGTTCGTGTTCTATATATTTTATAAAGCAATAATGTGAACCATGAGAACATGTTTGGCATGTCTGATTCAATTAGATTTACTTTAAATAGGCATTGGACTTATTCCAATTAAATTATTTGTATATGTGGTTCAAATAAACATTCAACCGCTCTTGAGTTAGCATTAACCCTAACTTGTAATTTTTCGAAAAATCACCCTTGGATTTTATAACAAAACAATTAAACTTTGAATACCGAAGATAAATGACAAAGATGATTTGATTCAAGAGTCACAAACTTTTAACTCCGGATGTGGGATCCACATGAATGACACAACAATAGTCATAAAAGTAGGGGTATAGAAAGAAAATGGCATCAATCAATAGTTAGTGGTTGAAACTCAACCTCACTTAATGATAATGTTAATGATCATCTATCTAAACTCTTAACCTTCAATAGTTTACATTGGTGAAATTCAATATGATGAATGACAATTTGAATTCCCTTTTCATTGAAGAATATGTCCGTGTTGGGCAAACATAGAATCAAATATATCATTCATATGATAACATAGAATTAAATATAGGTGGCAATATTGTGATCTATGGGGATATCCATTAAAATTCTTTCTAAGCCTTGGTTATTATTTTTTGACAAAATATTAAGTCTATCATTAATTGCTAATTAATGGAGTTCTTTATATATATATTTTTTTTAAATCACTATGTATAAATATATATTCTATATTATACATATTATTTGTTTTATATATTAATAGACAAAGGGCCGGGCCGGGCCCCCTCGGGCTTGCTAAGTCAAGCCCTAGCTCGGCCCTCAAGGTTGCGGGCTTTTCAAAATCGGGCCCTACCCTACCCTCGGGCTTTAGGACAAAAAGAAAAGCCCTTGCTTTGAGGGCTTTTGCGGGCCGAGCCGGGCCGGGCCCCCTCTTCAAAGGGCCGGATTGACAGCCCTAATGACGGCCATGGGCGGGTGAAAGTTTCAAAAGGTAAAGGGTAGCATCGTAATTTCACATTGATGTAGGGCTATTCTGTCTAGGATCATTTTTCAACAGCATGGTGATGCCCTCGGTTGGCCATTACAAGCCTATGCATACACGTGGCGTTCTCTTGTTGGATCATTATCTTCTGTGAATGGAAGGCTATCTTGTTTTTAAGGCCTTCTTGTTACAGGTAATCCCCTTGCTTAGGATAGCCCTCCTGGAAGTAGTGACGGGTCCAGGATTCAAAATCACTGGGGCACGATTAAGTAGTAGGGGGTCCGGGGGCAACGCCCTCGGAATTTTTTTTTGGGTTATTTATATGATTGCAAATGATTTTTTCTTCATGCTTGAGAAAAAACAATACACAAAAAAAGTAGTGGACCTTTTACATACACTATCATTAACTAATACACAGAAAGGTGCATTCAAAGACAGATAGTTTGTAGATTTCCACTGCATTGCAAATCATGCCTAACAAGGATAAATAGTGTGCAGATTTACCCCAAACCTTTTATATGGAACAAATATAATATAATAATTTCAAGCAATAAAACAAGACATATTTATTTATCACAATTGTTCTCTACGAGTTTTCATTGGGGGGCCTGGTTCAATGTCACTGGGGGCCTAATTGATTTGGGCCTAACTTAGTATACATAATTTTTTTTTCCCAAAAAGTCATTGGGGGGCTGGGAACTACCTCCGCCTCTACATACTAATTTATCTTAATTGTTTTCAGCGATGACTGCTGTTAATTTTCCTTGGTATTAGCTCTTGTAGGAGACTGAGAACGCGGTGATGCTACAAGAAAGTGATTAAAACAATCAAAATTAAGGAGGACAAGAATATGAAATACTTAAAGTTAATATTTACAAAAATCCATTCGGGGCCCAAAAAATTCACTGGGGGCCTTATGGAAAAAATTAGTGGGCCCCACCAAAATTATAATTGAAACTTAGAAATCCACTGGGGGCCCAGGCCCCCAGTGGTTTCATAGTCCATCCGTCTCTGCCTGGAAGTACTAGTAATTCATATTCTTGAAAAGCACCTTGCCATTTACAGTTGTCCCTAGAGTCAAAGTAAAATAAAGCCCTCTTTCCAAAAAAAAAAAAAAAAAAGTCAAATTAAAAGTAATTTAATTCAAATTTCCCACCACGTTTTTAAAAAATCAACTTCCTTTCTCTACTAAAAGACAAAAAAACTCCACTTCCCAATACAAAAGGTCAAAAAGATTTCATTACAAAAACTAAAAATTAAATACCATCATAACCCACTTATATTTTATTCTTTATTCAAAATAATCTTTACTTCATTTAATTCCATCAGCAAAGCCCCCAGTCAGTAATAATCTCTAATTGGAGCCAATTTAATTATGAATTTATATATATAGGGGGGTATTCAAGTGAGGGATTATCTCACCATGTGTGGTGAGGGACTCCCTTTTTTGGGAGGTTTCAAGTACAAAATGGTCTACTCCCTTCAAGTACAAAAGCCTTTTTGTACTTGAAACCTCCCCAAAAAGGGGAGTCCCTCACCATATATGATGATGGAATCCCTCACTTGAATATTTCTCATATATATATATATATATAAATATATATATGTATATATATATATTTGAGCAATGCTCTCTTAAGCTCGAGCTTGGATAGAAAATTTCGTAAGCGTAAGCTTATGCTTGTGGGGCCCACCTTTGGTCCATCCAAATAGACAAAACACATGACCCCCTTAAATTGCACATGTCCACCAACTTTTGGTAAGATCCGAATTTACTGGACCGTTGGATCGACTATGTATCAATCCGAATGAATTGTTGACCATTAAACTTTTGGGCCCATATGGAGATGATAGAAATCATGATTGTGGCTAATTTTTTGTAGAGAGGAAGATCGCAAGGACTCCTTGAAATCCCCTCCATCCACATCCCCAAGTGGGTGCATATATATATATATATATATATATATATATATATATAGGGATGTTTAAGTACATCCATCCCTCACCATAGGGTGATTGCACTTTTCCTTTTTTGCACATGAATCCCCCTTTTGTTCTTCACCCTATGTACTTGAAATCCCTTTTTTGTACTTAAAATCCGCGTTTATGGAAGCATTCATCACCCTATGCTGAGGGATGGATGCACTTGAACATTTCCCATATATATATATATATATATATATATATATAATGCAACGTCCTTCTTCAATGCATGATGTGACTCGCTTTTTCAAAATTTAAGTTGGTTGTTAACTCTGTTGGCCCACTTTTTCAAAATTTAAGTTGGTCTTTAAATTTAACAGCCATTATATTTGTTGTATCAAAATTTTCAAAGAAAATCTCGTTAGATTGATCACACATGAGAGAATCCTTCCATTTCTATACCAAAACAAGTTGTTTATTTAATCTGAAAAATGTTCTGCTGTCGACGTATGCAGTAAAAATTAAAAATAAAAGTAAATAAATACTAGTAAGGTTAATATTTAAGTCTTAAGATTCCTTGACCTTTCTACCCATAAAACAAAAACAAAAAAAAAATCTAAGATTCCTTGACATTGTAGCCACAAGGTTGAAAGGAAAGGAGAGCAAAGTCACTGTAAATGGGATATTAAAACGAGGAGGTTGATTAACTCACTCCTGTGGAGAGGAAAGGCGGCATCTATTTTCTACTTGGGTAGGTAGGAAATGCTAATCCACTACCAAGATGAAAACAAAACGGACAACCATCCTTTTCCATGACATCCATAGCTGCACAAGCGTTACAAGGAATGACGCCAAAAAAAAATCTGGAGACTAATATGCAACCCCTTTCCCCAGCATCCTCATCAAACGCAAGCACTATGTATAGAATGGGGATCCAACATCAAGAGCAAAGAGGGGCAGAGTTACAATGACGGGATCCCAGGTCTACAAAACTTATAGATAGGACTAAGATTCATCTTCTAGAAATCCAAACCGCTCTCGCATCCCTCTTAATAGATATCTTAAAGGGTGATTTTAAACACACCACCGATTTTTCTGAGTACACCCATCTTTTTAAAAAAAAAAAAACTTACACATGACAAAAACATCCATAAATTCCCTATATATTCTCAATCGTATGGTTTTCTCAATCGTGCACCTCTTCTGAAACTCCGTGCACCCTTTTTTGTCCGCGGATGGAGCAAGTTCGTCAATCATTATCAGAAGAAACTTTATTCTAGTGATTCGGTGTTGTTTATTAAGCAGGGAGAGGGAGAGGAAGAGAGGGAGAGGAGAGAAGAGGCCACCTACGACGACGGGCGAGAGGCAGAGAGCAAGAGAGAAAGAGGGAGATGGAGAGGGAGAGGGAGAAGCAGAAGTCGGAGGAATTTTGGGCAGAGGCTAGTGGCAAGCGAGAGGGAGAGAGGAAACGAGAAAGGGGCAAGGGGGGGGAGAGATCGGTGACAATAGGGTTGGGCGGAGGTGGCCGGAGCAGGGAACATGTAAGGAGAAAGGTAGAAGAGAGGAGAGAAGAGAAGGGTATTTTGAGTATTTTTTAAAATGTGGATCGCTAAACAAAAACAGGCGGGTGCGAATAAAATTTCCGTACCTTAAATCAATCTCAATGAGCCACCCTTGGGAACTACATGTCGCATCCAAATTTCGTCCCATGCAAATATACGAGTTGTCAGAGTTGTTAGAGTTGGTGAGCCATTTTGATTCCTGTAGAAGGCTATAAAAATAATACAGACGACAATAAAACCGACATACTTTACTCTACGAATGTAAGAAGTTATGTCAGTTTCACAATCCGTTGCTTTATCATGATAGGAACTACATTAATAATAAAAATGCACAACCCCTAACCACTTTGGCTATAGAGTTATTTTGATGATTACTTTTAGTTGTCATTTTCATTATCCACTTGTAGTAGTTGGCAAGTGCCTTACAAAATAGGAAACTGTAAGAAGAGGGCCATCATCAAAAAGCTTTATCCCATTAATCCGAGGGAGAACTAAGACAACTGATGAACATTCTGAAAGCCACTGAAATCACTGTATGGATGAATATTTGCATGAGTTGAGAAGGGACCCTGGACCACCATGTCAGCACAGCACATAGGTGGGATCCGGACCATTCTTCAGGTGGAAGTGGGGCACATTTTGAACGTGCTGTCATTCCTAAAAATAGTTGCATCTTGAATGAAATGAGGGGTATTTTGATAACAAAAGGCTAGGAACTTCGACAATGTTGAAAACTTGTAGTCTCAGACCCAGATGCCGCTGAGTACATGCTGGGATTATACTGAATAGAGACTGAATGATGTAGCAGTAGCATTCCAAAGTAGCACAAAAATAGATCGACAAATGGTCTGATCCAAAAGAAAGATGAGGGCAAGAGTAAAACTCACAAGCCAACCAAAGGTGGGAAAAAGAAATAATGACTATGGACCTGTTTGTTTGCATTAGATTACATTAAATTGAATACATAGGAATTAAAGGTCAAATGAACTCCCACGAAGGATTTTTGAAAAGGTGAGAGCTTAAGGATATGAGATGAGGGAAGGAAATAAACTGAGATGAGACCTTGACTTGCATAGGTGTTGAATTACTAGGGTGGCTGGGTATTCTTTCCCATCTTCCCTTGATTCAATTGCGGGGTTATTTTATGGGCATTTTTGGATATTCACCTTTTGTCTTCATTTTTAACCACTTAAAACATGAACTATCCCAATTCCTATGTATTTTAGTGCAAACAAACAGGCCCTATGTGCAAGGCTGACCATGTCCAGTCCTGGGGAACTACTTAATTGTCTAACACATGCACTACGTACTGGACTGTTTGCCAGTGTGTGGACAAGCTTCATGCAATATCTCAGTGAAAAGCAATAAGAAAGTTCATGCAAGGGTGGAAAAAATAAACTCAGAAAGTGCAAGCTCAACTTTCTTTCTGAAATTGAGAATTATGATTAGCAAACACTCATAACCTAAAAATAGTTCCTCGAATTTCTCTGCAGATAAATAAAAATATAAAAGGTACATTTGTCAATTCGGTGACGAGAATTTTTGTCATTACAACAACCCCCCTATTCATATAAATAGGAAATACCAGAAACAACCCCACCACCACCCTTCCCAAAAAAAAAAAAAACCTTAATATTCTGGTATTTGTTCTACAACAGCTTAAAGTAATGAAAATTTCACTATGTATTGAAAAAAAATGAAAGCTACAACAAAATTCCGCAGAAACTTTTTTAATGGTAAATTATAGAATTATATGCACCTTTAAAATGAGACAGCCTCGTCAAAATACATGTATTTAATCATAGTTTCAAACGCCACATGGAGTGATTTGCCACCATATCATTCCTAAATCTCATGTAAAAACAACATAACCTGCAAGAAAGACAAACCAGTGAGCACCTCTTACCTAGTAGGGCCCAAAAATGATCAATTCCAACCCCACCCCTCCCCACCCCCCACAGTGCATGCACACCCCAAACTTACACCAATCTGACCTGTACCCATATTTCACTGGTAGATTGAATCATGAAAAAAACTACACTTCAAAACTGTGGTTTTGATCATCCAATGGAACTGATATTTTGCCCAACCCTAATCCATATGAGGCCTTTCCATCCCCTCCCTTAAGTGGAAGCACAACAGCAAGACTGGAACAAAAGTGAAATTCATGATGAGTTCAAACCGATTTTGAACAACGGTGCCAACAGCCAATGGTCGTCTTCTGCTACAATGAGTTACTTCATTTTCTTTGATATCTTTGGGTTTTTGCACATGCGAACATTTAAAGGAGTGACCTCCACCAATTCATCTTCTTGAATGTATTCAATGCAGTCATCCAGACTATAATTTAAAGGAGTATCCAGAATTACTGCACAAAAGGAAAGGAAAACCCAAAAAAGAACAAAGATTTATATGATTGTATATTATAAACAATGACTGCAAGCCACCTTTCAAGTAAAGAAATAAATAAAGAGCAAAGATTCATATGATTATATATTATGAACAATGACTACATGCCACTTTTCAAGGAAAGAAATAAATAGTGTAGTTTGATTTCTTCTTCTGTGGGGATAAGCGTCAATTGGTTTTACCAACATCTAGCACATTTTATATTGTACTGTTTTGGCTTCCAAGCATATGGTGCTCCCTCCCTCCCTCAGGTACCAAAAGGAGGTGTCTATTTTACCAAACAAATAGGAACTCCCACCCTCCCTCTTGGGTGCTAAAAGGTGTCTATTTTACCAAACAAAAAGGAAGTTGAAGGTAGGAACCACCAACATTTTCTTTCCATCTTGTCCCAATAATGGAATGACTCATCTTATTCCTTAAGTGCCCTTTTTCTATTTCTTCAGGAAATTTGAAAATGAATTTTTAATTGACCAGAAGTTACATTGATTGCATTATAATCGGACAAATATATATATATATATATATATTCAGGTGGAGGATATGACAACCATGTTTCCAATTTCTAAGAAACATAAGGCAGCTGTTCTGTGGAAATAAAGACCAAAAATAGAGGACAAAGGTTATGATAGACATCTTATAGGATTTATTTAGGAGGGGATTATGAGAGAACCTCAACTCAAGGCCCTTCATAGCATCCTCGAGGGAAGTAGATGTGGGCCATATGAATGTGGCACCCGCAGTTTGATGGACTTCTGGTCAAATGGGCTATTACACATTGTCTAGCATCTTAATATTTTGTCACCTTTTATGTTGAATGTGGATATCATAGTAATTCTTAACACGGCGCTGAAGGCTGCTACTCAAAAGTTAGGAGTGCACAATCAAAGAAAGATTTTCTGATTAAACATATAGCTATAAATGGTAGGGCTCACTAGAGCTATGCAATGAAAAGGCCCGAGAGAGAACACAGAGCAAACCCTCACTTCATAGATCAAATTATTCTCTTATTTCAGTGCTGGTCAATTCACGAAGATGATGCTATAAAATTATTCCACACCTGAAACTTCCTTGTTGGAGCGTACATTTGTTGCTGCCTTCTTCTTGCACACGTTAAGAGACAAATCACCAGGTCTCTGATGTATGCCAACTATTTTGCCCTTATAGACTTCCACACCAGGGCTGACAAACATCTGACCTCTTTCTTGTGCACTAGAAAGTGCATAAGAAGTAGTAGTTCCATCCTCAAAAGCAACCTACACATCAGTTTTCTTCACTTCAAAGTCAAATTAACAGATGAAAAAGAAACCTATTTTTCTCATTTTTTTTTCCCTGGTTCTTCGCAAATTGATCATTCAGATGATATAGAGAATTGAAAGGCCATTTGAGGAATTAAAAAGAAGTTACCAAGGAACCTTGGTCACGGGTGGTAATCTCCCCAGCCCATGGTTCATAGCCATCAAATATTGTGGTCAGAACTGCTGTGCCTCTAGAAGCTGTTAATATTGCATTACGCAATCCAAGAAGCCCACGAGTGGGAATCTTATACTTGATCAACGATGTACCCTCTGACCTAAAAAAAGAAAAGAACACTGCATCTATAAGTTTGCCAATTCCAAGCATACAAAGATGGTTGGGTGGGGGGGAGGGATCATACTTGAATAAAAATAAATGTTATAAATCAACAGGTCTAGCAAAATACATCAAAAGAAAATAAAGGAACTTTGACTGCGATATTTTGTGCGTGTGCTTACTAGAAGGCAAAAAACCACCTTGCAAGGAGAAGCTACTAAGAAATGGGGGAGGCTGAGACTTGCAAGTGGCTAGAAGCGTCATCTTAGGTTGTGGGGCGATAGAGAAAATAGCCCTACGAAGGGATGAGAAGAGGACTACGACTAACAAATCTGACTCTGATAGAAGGAATGAGACTCCAACAATGATACATAGAAAATATACTGAGCAATCAACATGCAGGAGCATTTGTCAACTCTTACACTGCAGAGTCTACCATAAAGCGAAGTCGTCTAAATGAGATCATAAGACATTCACGGAACAATAGAAGTGATTGACATTTGTCAAGGTTTATGCAGACAAATAATCATCCTTCAGGTTGGTTAACAATTTAGTCATGTAGTGTTTAAGAAAAGTTCCTTACATCTTATGACTTCCAAGAAAAGTTTCACTTGATTGGCATAATTTGGCTCGAATGTAACTTTAGATTATTTGCAGAAAAGCTATTATTTAAATTTCATAGACCATTTCTACTTTTTCATATAAAATCATCACATTTATTATTATGTTAAGATAACTGGATAGAAATTTCACAAAAGAAATTTTTTTCGCGAGAATATTGTATTAAACTAAGGATAGAAAGATAACAGAGAGAAGGGAGGTAGTAAAGGGAAGTTTGTTCGTGGCCATGATGGCCCACATCCACCAAAAACACAAAATACAAACATCAACTGTCAACATGCTATTTTCAAAAATTTCCAATTGTCGCGAAGGCGCCCACAGCCCAGTCATCTTCTTGTCTGATCAAATGTCTCCAAGGAGCAGGTTACTGCACTGAGCTGTCTGAATCCTCCTCAGATCGACAGCATGTGGCTGAGGTAACCAGTTGGTGGCTGGGATTGTGATAAAAAGCTCGAGTATCAGCTTCAGCTCTGCTTTGCTCCTCCATGAAAAGGTCCTGAATTCTGGGTGGGAGAAATACTCCTAGCACTGTCACAGCTGGATATTCCACTATTGCTAAGCAGTCTGCTACCTTGTTGGCAGATCACTTACAATAATGTATGGACCAGACACTCAGACTAGTCAACATTTCCAAAGATTTCCTCCACAAAGCGGTCATATCGCATGAGAGGTTGGCAGTATCTTGGATTGTAGAGATAAGGATCAGACAGTCTCCCTCTATATGGATGGAGGAGATGTCTAAGCTGTGACATAATGATATGCCTTTTTGAAGGGCTAGCAGCTCTGCCTCTAGGGGATGCTGGGAGTTAATTTTTCCTGTAAATGTTGTCAAGAGTATTGCTACAATTTTGTACTTTATTATGTGTTGGGTTCGGGGGGCAGGACTGGAAGATGTAGGAGTTTCTGACTTTCCAGAAATACCACATCAAGATGATCCCGAGACGTCAATGAGATGGGCTACTAGTTGTACAAAACAAGTGGGTAACCATAAGTGACTTAAAGGCTAACATGTTGGGGATATTTATGGGAATTAAATTCCAGACTAGGTTGGTGAACTGATATTGGCAAAATAGATGGTCAGCTGTTTCAGTTTCATTGCCACAAAGAGGGCATGTTTTGGGTATATGTGCGATCCATTTCACCAGTATTTTCCTTGTTGGAAGTCTATCAAGCAAAGCTCTCCAAAGGAGAATTTGGAGTTTAGAGGGAACTTGGACTTTCCAGACTTATTTCCGTGAAAGAGCTGGGCCAACCGGTCTTGAGTATAAGGCTTTGCAAATGCTTTTGAAAGAACAGGTTCCTGCTAACTCCCCTAACCAGGTCCTCTGGGACATCTCTGCCTATCATCTCCCAAAGTCTCCCACATTCTGGCACCCAAATATCATCCAAAGCACAAATTTGTTGACACCCAAATATTATCCAAAGCGTGAATTTGTTGGCCATTCCCAACCACCCAGCTTTGATTTTCAAGAATGCACCTTTGATCTTTTATCATTTGCTTCCACATATACAAATTTCCCAGCTTTATCTGGTATTCCTCAAAGTTCTTACTTTTTAGGTATTTCTGACTTGGTAAGAAATCTCCAGATTGGATAGCTCATACCTGTGGCATTCTGGGTATGACAGTCCTAATGCCAAGCCCTCCATCTATCATTGGCCGAGTCAGGTGGTTCCACTTCCATGCAACTGGGTGCTAGCCAGGTCGTTCCATGCAACTGGGTGCTAGCCCCCTTTCTCCCCCGTTCCATATCATAGGAAGGAGTAGTTCACGGCAGTAATCTGTCGGCCTTGATCTTTACTAAGGGAGTGCAGGCCTATCCAATATTGAGGAATGGCTGTAAAAACCAATTGGGCAATATTTCCTTTGCCAGCCAGAAAGAGATTTACTTTTCCATCTGCTCACATTATTGCAAATTTTGGTTCAGGTTAAAGAGGCCAAATCTTCCCTTGATGTCCTCAAACTCAGAATGTCTCCTAGATATTGAAAGTTTTCATTTTCGTGGTCTTGCTTGATATATTGAACTAGAGCTCTAGGAGAGTTCCTACTGTAGATGATCAAAGTTTCTGCATTATTCATCCACTGTCCAGCTTCCTCTCTGTATTGGTAGAGAACCTCTGCAACAGCCTGGGCACATTCGCCTTTTGGTGCGAAAGAAAAGGAGAATACTGTGTGCATACTGCAGAATGCCCACTCTGTCCCCCTCTTGAACTATCTGAGGAAAATACTCCAGGTGTTGATTGGACAGGTTATGAATTGCCCAAGTTAATGTTTCACTTCATGCAGAGAATGTATGAATACGGGGACAATTGGATAGCAATTTCATGAAAGAAATGTTTATTTTGGATACTTAGTACCAATAAATATTAATCATTAAAGAAAGGTTTATAGATATGCTTGCATAAAAAGCACGAATAGGAGGCAGCATGTCCTTATAGCTCAAAATCATAAAGGTTTAAGGATATACTTTACATACAGTTTTATACACCTTGAATGATTTCATGTAAAATGTGAATGCAAAAATCATATATAAGTCAATAGAAGTTACAAACCCAGCGCCTTGCATATCAAACATTAGCCCACGTCTTTTCCCAAGAAGTTCGACAACAGGGCCCATGTACTCTTCTGGTACCTCCACAGTCGCAATCTGCATAAAAGAATAAGACATGGACCACTCAAAAACCAACAACAAAAGAAAATGGAGAAATAAAATTTAGGTTGCAAAAGAATCGAAGTTATTCAGTTTTGGCATAATTGGCATAAAAGATGCTCAGAAAGAAAATTCATACAATTAAATACAGGGATAGTTCAATTTACATATCATAGGTGTGCATGCAAATCAACTACTAATGTAACTGCCCTTTCATTTTTTTTTACTCTGTAAATGTGATAAACAGTCTGATATAATAAGAATCACCTCAAAAGGCTCAAACAACTTGTCATCTACTCTTTTGTTTATAACCTTGGGTGGTCCCACCATAAACTCATATCCTTCCCTTCGCCTGGAATATCAACTTGAGTGTCAAGCAGCAATAAAGAAGGAAACTCAAAACAATAAAATAGTAAAAGAACCAAAAACTTTCAAGCTGCACTTACATGTTTTCTATTAATATGGTGAGGTGTAAAGTACCCCTCCCACTGACGATGAATGTATCAGCAGTTTCACCATCTTCAACTCTCATTGCTAAATTCCTCTCAAGTTCACGGTAGAGGCGATCTCGAAGATTCCGACTGGTAACATACTTCCCCTGAAAACAAAAATGGTAGAAATTCATGCCAAAACAATGACCTAACCGGTGATAGATCTAAGTTAAATCAACATCAAAAGCATGCAGCAGATTAGTAATGGTAAAGCATTTATCATTGTGCATGAGCCTTGAGAATCATGACAAAGTTCAACCAAATAGAATGCCAAGAGAAAACTGTATCCATGTGTACCAAATGTAAATAGATAGGTGTAGTTTAATTAACAAAACATGCAACTTATCTATTTACCATTATGAATACTGGGCAATATCATCTCAAACTAAGATTAGTTAAGTATACCTCACGACCAACAAAAGGTGAGGTATTGATTGAGAATGCCATTTTCACTGTTGGCTCTTCCACCTTAATGGCAGGTAATGGTTTCCCAGCACTTTTATCAGCAATCGTTTCCCCAATCTGCACAAAGCATTGAAATAATCACTTGTAGCTCTAAGAGGAAGAGAATTGTTCCCAGCAAAAGTGTTACTGCTAAGTGCTAAGATGAGCATGAGAATAAACTTAAACATCATCACTATATAATTAAAAATGCTCACCATAATATCACCTATGCCACAGACAGCACATATATCACCTGCTCTGACAGTATCTACTGCAGTCCTACTAAAGTTCTCAAACACAAAAAGCTCACTAATCCTGGCAAACCTGCATGTCTCATCTGAGGTGCACACCTACAGATGTCAAAGTGATACTAATTAACATCAAGCACAATGATAAGACTTGTTTGATAGAAGAAGATACCTACATGCAATGGATATCTAGATTGATACCCAGGTCTAGCACTTGCATCAAAGATTTCATATACTTAGCACATTAATAGTGGTTTGTCTATCTTCATAATGATAGTAATGAAATATCTATATGCAAGTAACCATTCCTCACCTTCACCTCCATGCCTTTTTGTAAAACCCCAGCATGCAAGCGTCCAATTGCTATTCTCCCTTTATGCTCGTCATACTCTATATTTGTCACCTGAAATATGGGAACACTCACTAATCAACAACATAAATAGAAAGTGGTTAATTTAGAAGATGCACTGGAAATTAGATAAAATAGTATCTTACATAACATGAAATCATTGTTGAATGGTACAAGAGAAACGACTTTTCTACAACTAAATAATGATCTAGATGTTTATGCAGTCAGATCCATTTTAATGGTACAAGTAGATTGTAGCACTAAAGGAACCATGTCAAAAATCATGGAAACCAACCAGCAATCGCCGGTTTTAGATGTCGTTTGCTGCCACAGCAGCACATGAACACCACCATCATCACTGAAGGCTTCTCCCATCCATATTGGAGCAGCTTTGTGAGTTCTTCTCTGCTCAAGACTATCTAGTGCTAAGTTCTCTGTCACTTCGCGATGTAACTGTTGCTTGTAACTACATCCAAAATCTTTACCGGTCACTCCCACTGATCTAGTATTTAGTACCTGCGACATCACTCTCTCGTACAAAGGTTGTTTCCACTCTTCAAAGCACATGCTGAAACCATCTCAGAGGATCTCTCTCTTCTATTGGAAGTGTCCACAGAGTTACTGTCATATACTTATTCCTGACCCCATCCTTGTTACTTCACTCATCCATCTCAGCATCAGCACCTTGGCCACATGTCTTTACCTTGTTTTTCCTTTGTTCCCCGACATTCCAGTCCAACTAGAAATGTCCCTTCAATCAAAGTGCCACTTGACAATCACATAGCACTTATGCAAGCTTCTTTCAACTTTCCCCACCCTACTGCTAACCCTACAAATAATATCCTCATCCAGACGGTCTTCTTTTATAGTTGCTTCTGTACCAAAGAACAAAGTGGCTTTCAATTATGAAAACCTCCCAACTAGGCATGTCAAACAGGCCGGGCCGGGCCGGGCTACAGGGAAATACCCTGGCACGGCAAGGCCCGCTACGGGCCGGGCCAGTGGGCCTGTTCATATTTTTTCTTTTTTTTTATCAGTATTAAAAAAAATAGAACACGAGCATGGAGAATGAGAGATATTTAAGTGGTTCGGTCAAACTCGACCTACTCCACTGAGAAGAGAGAACCATTTGGATCTTAACTTCTTGAAGGTTTCTAAATAGGATTACTTTCAAAACCTTACAATCTTTTTGGAAAATAAAAATAAAAAAAGAATGAAAAACTTATAAATTTAAAAATTACAATGAAGGAAAAAGTAAAAAATCAGATGTGTAGTCCACTAATGTATTCTGCTGGATCATAATCTTCCATTGATGTCAACTCTTGCTTCCTCTTATCTGCCAAATACCAGTCTCGTAGGCAAACACAACACTCCACCGTTTCTTCAGTTAGATTTGTTCGTCTGTCATCTACCACACGTCCACCTGCACTAAATGCTTGTTCTGATGCTACAGAAGACATTGGAATAGTCAATAGATCACGAGCCATGGCGGCCAACACCGAATAAACGCTTTCTTGTTACTTCTACCAGGCTAAAAGGTCAAAACTAAATGCATCATGCACCCGTATTACACCGACGTCAAGATACGATGATAACTCCATCACAGTGTTATTCGAACTTGAGCTGGATGTCATGCCCGTACACAGGGAAGAATACTACACATCCCACTCAGTCACTCACCAACACCTATTTGCTGGACTTCTAAATGGCCAATACTAAGCTCAGTTGTACCCATTTGCTCACAATAAAATTGAAAAAGTGCTTGTAAATTTGCCTTTATATTTGAAAAAATATTTAAATCTATATAATCCATATTTTTATTTATTCCATCAATAAAAAAACTGTACACCACTTAATTTTAACCTAAGATCAAATACAGCAGCTAAAGAAAATGTCATTGGAGCCTCTTTCCAATATTTATTAAAATTTTCTTCCATGTTTTTAATAGTGCTACTCAGTAAAACATGATCTCTAAATCTACTGAATTGTAAAGTAACTTTAAAAAGCTTCATTAAAGCTTCATTAGATGTGGGATAATATATCCCGGAAAAAAATAACGTTGAAGCATAAAAAGCTTCTAATAAATCTCTTATATGGGCACATAACTCCCAATGTTCATCACTAATCATAAAATCTTGTGCATGAAAAGCACAAAATTCATTCAAAACAGTTTTCCGGTCAAGTGCCTTGTTTAACAAATCATACATAAAATTTCATCTATGTTCTACCTCCTTAGGCATTTTAATAGCTGATACGCCTTGCCTCGCACATATTTGGGCATGCAATTGTCTTCTCTGTGCGGAGGAGAAAATAAATCTAGCAATGTCTTTAATAGCATCTGTGTAACTCACAATATGCTTTAAACCAACCTTTGCAATGAGTTTTAAGATGTGGCATACACATCTATTTTGAAAGATAGAGTTATCTATCAAAGTTGCAAGTGGCATCTGCATTCTCATTAATTCAATAACCACTGAATTATTACTAGCATTATCTAAAGTTATAGATAAAACTTTTTCTTTAATATTATATTCATCTAGTTTTTCCAAAATAAATGTACTTATTCTAGTTCCATTGTGTGGCCATTCAAGACAACTAAAACTAATTATACGTTTATTAATAATCCATTTTTCATCTATGTTATGTGCAGTAATACATAGAAAAATATCACCCCCTTAAGATGTCCATATATCTGTGGTTATGGCTATTCTACCAGGAATTTCTGCAAGGTAATTTTTTATATTTGTTTTCTCTTCCGGCCAATAGTCTAATAGCATCATTACTGGCTATATTTCTTGAAATACTGCGAAATTGTGGTTGACAGTATTTCTGGACTCATTCTTCAAAAAACTCATTTTCAACAAAACAAAATGGTAATTCGGATAACACAATCATTTTTAACAAGATTTTGTCTAGCACTTTGTGCATTAAAAGAAAAAAAACCCAAACTGCTACAACTACTACCACCACCAGTACTAGAAATTTAGGTTTGTGAACCAGGCCTCCCTGTCCCTACATCCGCCGGCTTATGTAAGGCTAAACATTTTTTCCTATGTCTTATCAAATGGCCGGTATCCATTTTTGACTCAACGCCATAAATCTTACTACAAAATTTGCATTTTGCCTTTTCAATTGTTTTTCCATTTCAATAACCTCAAACCTTGTAAATACATCCCAAACTACTGAAGTTTTATTCCTCTTGGCTGGTTTACGGCCACAGAAACTCTGAGGAAAGGGGGGTGGTAATTCGCCTACTTCATCTTGTAATTCAATAAAATTTTCTTCTTCCCCTAAATTAACTGAAGAAGATTCTGTGGGAAATCTTCTAGCCATATTTCAAAAAATAAAATTTATAAATAATAACAATAATAGGCTCTAATAGTCTTCTTTTGTGATAATTAATATAAGAAAGGGGAGAAAATGAGTTGATATAATATAATATAAACTTATATATATGGAACCTCAAATTTAAATAATATAAATACCTTTAAATCTTTGAAGGCCCCTTTAATCTTATCTCTTGATGACTTGATCTTTGGCCCTCCAAAAACTTCTTAGAGAGAGTGAAAGAGTTGAATGCTTTGAGAGAGAGCGCTAGAGAATGTATAAAGAATGAGAGTTGTGTAAATTGGTGAGGAATGAGAATGGGAGGGTTAGGGTATTTATAGACTTTGTAAAATGGAAAATGACACAAAATACCCCTTATATGATCGTTTTATAGCAGTTGGAGGGTAAAATGGACTCTTTTTTTTCAAAAAAAAGGGGATATGGATGTTGGGCAGGCCTAGCGGGCTGGCCGTTGGGTGGGCCGGCTGGTGGGCGGCGGGTGGCGCAGGCTGGCGGCCGGGTCAACGGGCCATGCCGTTGACTGGCACAGGCCGGCCCAGCCCATTTGACATCTCTACTCCCAACAGCCATTAACCAAGGGCTCCCTCTAAGGATGGTCCATTCCTGGTGTGGTGGCTTCCTTTTTCATGGCCATATCGAAGAACTCAACTTCAGCTAGACAATGAGAATTTGTGAGGAAGTCTAAAGCTCCTCCGAGGGTGTTAGCTTTTGAATGACTAGTGCTTCGTGGACGCATCCTTGCTATGGAGAATCTCCACTGGTGCAAAATGATCATTGCCATGCTAGCACCTAGTGCCTTTTCAGCTGAGGAATCAGTTGACCACTTATTGCTTAATTGTATGGTGGCCCATGAGATATTAAAATCGATTCTTAGGTGGTTTGAGTGCAGCCAGGTTCTCCCATAGTGCATTTGCAATCTATTCAACTCTTGGAAGTTCAAAATAAGGTCATCAAAGAGAAGGATTATACGGCAATTATCTTTGCTCACAATAAATTGGGCTATTTGTAAGGAAAGGGATCGGAGCAGCTTTGAAGGAAAACCCTCTACCACTACAGACGTCATTGCCAGGAAGAGATTCAGTGTTGCATCATGGTTCTCCATACTTCCTGACTTTCAGGGTTATGCCTATCAACGTCATCTTGTTTAGATGGAGGAATTCTTCCTAATCCCATCTCGTGCTTCTGCTGTGGCCATTTTTTTAGGGCATTTCCTTGGTGGTAGCTTTAGCTTTTTACGTGTTATTTCTGTGCTTTTCAGTGAATCCCTTCGTGCTGCTAAGCTGCTGACTGGTACAAGTTACCATTCAAGAAGGACTAGGAGAAGGAGGGGGATAGGAGGTGGCACACTCCACATATTGCTCACTAATTTTCAAACAAATCAATCTTTTAAGGAACTTTATTGTGGTAGATAAGCCTTCTCATTCCACCCCTTACTTCACTAATAAATCCCCCACTAATTAGCTTTCCATTTGATATGAATTAAGTTGACCAAAAGAGAGGCCCAAATGCCCCTAATCTCATCCAAAATAAAAGCCAATCTCCAAAGCAAAACCACCTCCTCCCTTCAAGCTCACCCAATGTGGAAGTCCATGGGATGGCATTAGACATATCCCTTCAATAATCAAGTACTCCAAAAGTGACATTTGAAGATACTCAATGCCTCTCTAGTACTGAAAGTGTCAGCTTCATTAGATCTCTTGAGTCTAGACTTCCACATACTCAAGTGTATTCACCAATCTTAAAACACAGTCTAGTCAGAGTCAACTTGGCCTAGTTGTATTGGGCTCAGCCAAGTTTCAAGCGCATAATCTCAGTCTTGGATTGACTCTGTTGAGTCGTGTTTGGTTGAAACCGAGTATTAAAAACCATGGTAGTAACAAGGGTTCCTAAGTCAGACTCTTCATAACATGATTGGATCCTTCTAATGCCAATTTAAAAATTGTTTCACAGTTGGAAAAATGTTACTAATTTTTCCTTTAAAATCTAATTAATATATAGAAATTTGAAATGCTTATTACTTGATCTGTTCATTGTATTTATTATTTTAATTTCTCATATAAGTTTTTATGTTTAAGCTAAAGAAAAATACTATTTTGAATCCTTGAATCCTATATTGTAGGAGTTTCGAAATGGAACACTTCATACAAGAGTTGATTTCTTATACACAAACTTGCACTCATGCAAATTATCTACGATCCTGAAAACTAAACTTGTGCATCATCTTTACCGTTGTAGAGAATGCACAAAGAGATCATCTAACCACATCCTTCTTGAATTTATGGAATCCGAGGGTTACAAATGTAGGGATCAAATTATAAAATATTAATGTTTTTTATATTTTGTCCATGGCAACAAACAATAGAATAGTAAGCAAATCTCTAGTTGGAGTGTATATTAAGATTGTACTAGCTAAATAAAATGCCACTAAAGTTATCTTATCCCTTGAGAATATAGATAAAAATAAAAGACTGTAAAATATAAAAAAGAGCATAAATCCACAAGATATCATTACGATCATATCAAAATCGGATTTCAAAAAACAAGAAAGCATAATAACAAAGTTGCTTCAGCTAAAGCTTCATCATTATTGAAGCCTCTGGAGCTTGTCTGCTACTGACTATCAGTATAAAGACAGAAAAAAAAAAAAAAAAAAAAAAAAAAAAAAGCATCAAAGACTATCTACAACAAGAAACGGCCAAGTCCCTCAACTCACTTTATTTTGTCTATTGTTTGTTAGGAAAAACTTCAAAAGGTTCTTAGAGTCATTTTGCATTGATTTGGAAGATCAAAATCATATATTTTTTAGAAGGTATAGGCATTCAAAGATTAGAGATACTATTCGTCTGATAGAGTGAAGTAAAAATGTGGTTCCCCTTTTTTTATGCTACATTGGAGACTCGAAAACACGCACCACCACTCACACACCCATGTCCTAACCAGCTAATCTATAGCTTGGAGACTATTGCTGCTTAAATTTCCTATTAATAAGTAAAACATAACATCTTATAAACTCTAGATTCAAAAAAACACATATTTCTTTTTCATTGTATTTTTTACAATTATTTTCATAATTGATAAATGTTATTGCTCTTGGGGGGAGACTCGGTTGAGTTGAATCGGCTCAAGGGGGCCTGAATTGCGCCACCCCCCACCCCCACCCCCACCACAACAAGTCCAAGTTTTAAACTAGTATCTAGGATGAGGGGATCTTGTCTGAGGTTGAAGTTATAAAATCTCAAAGAATTTTATTTGTCAAGTTTGTTTCAGCTGTTGATGGCTGCACTTGGGAGACAGCTAATGTCTATGGGTCAAATGATGAGTCTTTGAGAGGGCCTTTTCGGGCGAGCCTGTCCAATGTTATTAGGCAGTGGGCAATTCCTTGTTGCATTGGTTGCGATTTTAACATGATTAGATTTCCTCATGAAAGAAAAGGGGGTAGCTTTCCTTCTCAAATCATGGAGAAGTTCTAGGATTTCATCAATGAAGCTGAAGTGCTAGCTCTTCTAATAGGGTGTCGAAAGTTGCTCAAGATGGGAAGTTTCCATCCTATTCTTGAAGATGATTCTTTTTCAGCTATTTAATGGGGATCTGGGAAGGCTATTCATCCTTGGAGGCTAGCTGATTGGGTGGAGGAACTGTAGGATATTTCAAGACAGAAATCTCATAGATTTTCATTAGGTTGGGAGAAGATTTACGTGGTCCAACAAGTAAGAAAGGTTGGTTATGATCAGGATTGATCAGTTTTTGGTGAACAAGGAGTGGAGGGACCATTTTTCAGATGTTCATCAATATAATCTTCCTAGCAACTTCTCAAATCAGATGCCTATTAAACTTTCTTCCGATAGTAAGGTTGATTAGGTCCCAAAACCATTCGGGTTTGAAAACTGCTGGCTTCTACAAAAAGACTTTTTTTAGGCAAGGCGAAGGATTGGTGGGATCATATGGTAGTTCAAGGTTTCACAGGTTACATTCTTGAGAAAAAGCTTCAAGGGCTGAAAGGTTATTTCTAGAAGCTATGATGCACGGATACTTCAAAATGGGCAATGTATCGTGTTCCATCGTATCCAATACTTCACTTTTTATGTGTAAAATCCATGTCCTTGCCACGTCCATGGCGTGTCCCTGCCATATCCATGGTGTCTGAGGATCATAGTCAAGAAGTGGAACAGAGAGGTATTTGGAAAGTTGGAAGTTTCCAGAAATTCTATAACCAAGCAAATTGAGGAGTGAGATAAAACTGAATAAGGTAGGGGTTTATCGCAGGTTGAGAAGAGTGCTAGGAGTGTAGTGGTCAACAAGTTGTGGTTGTTGAATAGGATGGAAGAGGTGTCGTGAAGGCAAGAATCTAGAGCTTTATGGCTCTTGGAGGGGGACAAGAACACCAAATTCTTTCATAGCATGGCCAACCTTAGAAGAAGAATTAATCTCATAACCAAGGTGTACATGGGTAAAGCTTTTAAAGAGAATCTGGACGAAGTCAAGGAGGAGATCGCCAGATTCTTTGAGCAGTTGTACAGAAGATAGGATTTTCATAGGCCTACTTTGGATGGGCTTCTTTTTCCTTCAATTTCTCTTCATGAGAAGGTTTGGATGGAAACGGAATTTGAGGAGAAGAAAATCAATTTATCTTTGGGTGCTTGTGCGGAGGATAAAGGGCAAGGGCCTTATGGTTTTAACTTTATTTTCCTTCGGGCAGCCTGGGGTTTTTAAAGAAAGATTTTGTGATATGCTATCAGAATTCCATAGGAGGGGGAGATTTAACTTACAGATTAGTTCGATTTTCATGGTTCTTATCTCTAAAGTCACTAAACCAGTGGAGCTAAAGAATTTCAAAGCTATTAGCTTAGTGGGGCGTGTATAAATTGCTCTATAAAATCTTAGCCAATAGGCTCAGGTAGGTGCTTTCAGACATCACTAGTCCACTTCAAGGAGCCTTCATGAAGGGCAAACACATTTTGGATGGGGTGCTAGACTGTTAGTGGCGAATGAACTCATTGATTCTAGAAAATGTTCTAAGAAAAAGGGCACAATTTCAAAAATAGATATAATAAAAGCCTATGATCACGTTGAATGGCGCTTTGTTGACTACATGCTCTGAAGGTTCAGGTTTGTAGAGAGATGGAGAGGATGGATTAAGGAGCACATTTCATCGACTTCCTTATTACTCTTGGTTAACGGATCCCCTTCCCATCTGTTCAAAGCATCAAGGGGTTTGAGGAAGGGCGGACCATTTTCTCCTTTTCTTTTCATGATAGTAGCTTAAGCGTTGGGTGGGCTGGTCAAAAAGGGAAAGGATTCGGGTATGTTGAATGGTTTTGAAATTGGTTGCAACGAGGAGGCGGTTACTCATCTTTAGCTTGCTAATGATACGGTTTTCTTTAGTTCAGATAGAGGTAGGATGGCGCAGCCCCAGATCCACAATCGAAGATAGATCAATCTCCAAAGGGGAATTGATCGAATCCAAGAATGGAGTCAGCCACTAGGGCACACTCACAATGAGGAGAAACACCATAACTAAAAAGAAAACTCTCATAACTCAAATATTAATTGATTGATAATCATAAGCATTCTCATTACAATGAGGCCTAACAACCTTATATAGAGGAGTCGGCTTGATCCCTAAGAAACAATACTTTCTAATATATGAATAAGCCTAAACAAAATAGGAAAGTAACTAATATTTTTTTTATATCGGAAACTAACTAATATTAATCCTAATCAAATCAAACTACTTAATAATACTCCAAAATAAATGGATTTCCCGTTGGGCCTATAGATTGAACCCAATGGGTGGCCTGATCAATTCTCCCCAGGCTGGAAAAACTCGACTCCGACAAGTTGACAACTTGATAATACCTGAGAGAATTCGACCGCAAGTTTGGGAACTGTCCTCCTATGTCGAAAATCTATCGCACAAACTTCTGATTTTTCCTAGGATCTTCATTCTCTTGAGATGACTTGGAAGTTTGACACAATCTTTTCCTCCATCTAAAAGTAGATCGGAAGTGTCACTTCTTCTAATGTTCTATATTTAACTTGGATTTGCAATCTAACCATTAGATGCTTCAGTTGTTGCCTTTGTACCAACAGATCATGATCTCTAAATATGGATCGTTGATGCCCCGAATATGAAGTCAATGAGGGAAACTTCAACAACTTGATCTTCATTTGAAACCACATGGACAAACTAATTTAATTTCCGATGACCCACTTGGGTTTTTTGGAAGTGGCATTACAATCAGATCCACCAGATGTTTAATCTCCTTGCTAACTTGATCAAAGTCTTCAATGTTTGCTTGTCCTTGTTCTTCCTCAACCCTTTGCGGCTCTTGATTGACATTGCCTTGAATTTGATCAATATTATATGTACCCACGAAATCAGCTTTGCCATGAACTTGCTCTTCGATGTCATCCTTGATGTCTTTTGTTTTTTACTTTTGGTGCAATCACGACTTCCATATCATCTTTTTGCTCTTTCTATGGTTCTTCAATTGAAGGTGGTGATGTAGACGAAGATGGGACTCTTGATTTCATTGGAAGGATTCTAATCCGTTTTCCTTTCCACGAGTACGTATAAGTGTTCGCCTCTTTATCATTGTGCACTTTCTAATCAAAAAGCCATGGACGTCCAAAAATAATGAGCAATATTCATATGAATCACATCACACCAAATTTTATCCTCATAATGACCGATCTTGAATGATGCCAAACATCTACGAGTCACAGGAATGACAAAATCATGAGACAATGTGACTTGGTAGGGCTTAGGAAGCTTCTCAGTTGTCAAATGAAGTTTGTCAATGACCTCCTGCATGACGTCCAAAAATAATGAGCAACATTCATATGAATCACATCACACCAAATTTTATCCTCATAATGACCAATCTTGAATGATACCAAATATCTACGAGTCGCAGGAATGATAAAACCATGAGACCATGTGACTTGGTAGGACTTAAGAAGCTTCTCAATTGTCGAATGAAGTTTGTCAATGACCTCCTGCGCGACACAATTTATTGCAGTACCATTGTCAATAATCAAATTAGCGGACTTGTCTTCGACTCTTACCTACGTTTGGAATTTCTTAGCCTATCTCCATTCTTCTTCTTCCTTCTCACTTGTATTGAGGGGTCGGCGAATGACAAGTGTGGGATTATCTTCTCCGGCAAAAAGTTTTTCCACAACATGGGCTCTTGGTCTTTGTTGAGACCTTCTTTCTCCAGGCTGACATTATCGCATGCAGGAACGTCCAAGCATACACTCGGCACGGAATGCTTCTAAATATGCCTCTTGACTGGTTTTGCAAAAATTCATAATCTCAAAGATGTCTGGTCTCAAGCCTCTGATATAACAAACCAAATCACGTTTCTCATCCTCCTCTAGTTCATATATAACTTGCTACTCTAGAAATTGGCAGGTATATTCATCAACTGTCAGATTTTCATTTTCTTGCTTCAAATTAAGAAATTTCTCAAAATAGAACTCATTCTCAAAATACCAATCTCCATATTTAAGCTGATACAAAATTCTTTGAATTTCATCCGAGTTTCCAAAAAAAATTCATATTGATTTGGATGCAAGAAGAACCTGAAAATAAGTGGCCTCGGAAAAGAACTATCCTCCTGTAAAACTTGTTGGCGGAAGCACAAATGCTAAAACAATTTGTTGATCCAAGTTTGAATGACCCAAATATCACGATGCAATAGTGGAAAATTAATTAAGATGACCAAGTTAATCAGTTGTTGGTCAGTCTCAAGTCGAGTTGGGCTAAACTGATTGGAGGATGGCTAGGCAGATTTTTTTCTGGTTATAAGATTAACCTTGGTAGAAGTGTGCTTGTGGGGGTAGGGTGTTCCAAGAAAGAGATTCTACCGGTGGCTACTAGTCTCTCTTGTAACGTTGGTAAATTACCTATTCAGTACTTAGGCTTGCCAACTAGGGTGAATCCGAATTTGAAAGTTATTTGGGGTCCTATGGTGGAAAATTTTGAGAGAAAGCTTTTAGCGTGGAAAACGAGACAACTTTCCATGGGAGGGGGGGTAACTTTAGTCAAGCTACGCTATCTAACTTGCCTGATATTACATGTCTCTTTTCAAGATGTCAGCATTGGTGAAGGAGAGAGTGGAGATGATAAAAAAAAATTCTTGTAGAAAGGGAGCGGGAAGAAGAAAAGGATACATTTGGTGAAAAGGAAGGAGATGTCCACCAAAAATCTTTGGTGTGTTTTGCTCACTTAGTGTCAGTCCAGGTTTGGGGAGGAGAAGCAAGTTTTTTTAAAGAAGGATTATCGTGTCCAGATATATGGAGGATGAGTGGGGTTGGATGCCTAAAAGAATTCTGAGGTATTGGGTTTCCAAGGTGTGGCGGGGAGCGTTGAAAGTCAGGGAGGAGTCTAATGTAAGGGGGGAGGTTTTCAAGAGGGGAGTGAGTTTCAAGGTGGGAGTGGGAAATAGAGTCCATTTTTGGGTGAATGATTGTGTGGGGAGGACATTTTGCATGGGTTGTTTCCTAGGTTGTTTGGTTAGGACTTAGGAGTCAGACAAAATGTCTATGGTGAGCAATTGTTATGTGGAGGAGGGGAGGAGGGTTCTTGTAATGTGTCCTTTAGGAGAGTCTTGCGTCAGTATGAGGAGTCTAAGTATGTGTCCCTAAATAAGTATTCTTGCTAACGTGTTTATACGCAATGAGAAATCAAATGTTCGCATCTACAAACTCAATCCATATGGGGTGGAGGTGGCAAAATCTCACCTGACCCGTTAATCCAACCCTCACCTGGCTTACATAACCTGACCCGCATTCTATACAGCCATATGGGTCAACTAAATCTGACTCGTGGTAAAACGGGTCAGATTAGGTTGACCCACACAACCCGTCAAACCCAAAAGCATTTGTAACAGTCTAACCTTATCGTGCATCTTCTTTTTTTTTATTCTTTTTTTTTATAGGTTATTATGCATCTTCTTTCAACCATTACAATGCCTATAGCCATCATGGTGTGCAGCCGCCCACTCTATATCATTGCTATAACCCCTTCCCCTGCATCGTTCTTGATGACTGTGCCCCCTTCCTCTTTATTGTATGCATCGTCATAAGTGACTGTCTAACCACAAGATACATTGCTCCCCATCGCTTTTCTTCCTTGTAGAAATGTATTCGTGACCCACTAAAGTGCATGGCCAGATGTGTTGCAGCAATGTCCAACAACCATTGTGGATCTTCTCCCTACTCATCTCAATGGAAAGAGGTTTTGTCTTTTGTGTTCAAGAAAAGAGAGAACCTCTTTCATACCTTCTGGATATTGTAAGGAAAGTTCTTTTTTGCCCATTGGGTTTTGTCTAGTAGCAAGGACAATTGAGTAGAAAGGAGAGACTTCTTTTGCCCTTTTATCTCTTAAACTGAATAGACATTTTACCCATTCAGTTTTGCCAATAGCAAGGACAAATGGCTAATGTTTGTCACGTCACCCGCTCCCATCTACTTTTCCGCTTTTTTAATCTTTCTTTCTTTTTTTTTAATTCCATGCTAGTTAGTTGGTTGCGGGTTGACTTTATTTAAGCCGTTTTGAAAACGAATTGGATGTGTTGACATCTGACCTATAGATTTCTAGTGTCAACCCGACCCGTTTTAACCAACCCGACCCGATTTGCCACCCCTAATCCAGGGAATTCTGTTCTAAGTTCTTTTATAGGGCTTTAGAGGGTAAAGGGTACCCTTTTTTCAGATCCCCATGTTCGATTATGTGGTTGGATTTGGAGCCTCCTCATGTGGAGACTTTTTTGCGGGTCGGTGGTCATGGAGAAAATCTCTATGGTGGATAACCATAGAAGGACAGGTTTGTCTTCAGAGGCAACTTCAAATTCTTTTTCTTTACACGGGGAATCTTTTCTTGTATTGCAAAGTTTTTTCCTCTTTTTGGAGAGACTGTGGTAAGAAATGCGGATGGTCAGGTAGCTTGGCAAGCTCTTTGGTACTTGGCAGGTATGTTTGACGCTTGGAGTTTCCATCCTTTTTCTGGTTGTTGTGCTATTATTTGGAGACTTAAACCCTTTGCTACAGTGTAGTCCATTTGGAAAGAGAGGAATGATAGAATTTTCAATTTTCAGAGATGTAAGGATGGACTACAGTGATCTTCTCTCGGTTGTTGGGGTCTAGCAAAATGGACCACCACTAGGGAGGAGTGTGATAATTTTAAGCTAGATGACTTTGTTCACAGGTAGGACGCTTGCTTGCAATGTACAGTGCCACGGGTGAGGAAGTTGGAGTCTTGGAGCCCCCCACCGAGGGGTGTATTTGAAGTTCAACGTGGATGGGGCGGCAAGAGAAAAGCCAGGGCCAACTGGTGTTGGAGCCACTTGGAGGTGTCCTTAGGGATCACAAAGGAGATGTTCTGCTTATCTTCTCCAACAATGAGGGCCTACAAGAGCCTACAAGAGTCGAATGAGATAAAGGTGTTGGCCATTTTGGAAGCTCTACGGTTGTTGTTCTCTTCCTTTCATGAAAAATTATTGGTAGAGAGTGACTTCTCTAATGCTATCTCCTGGATCTCCTGCAAAGAGGGTCCTTGGAAGCTTCATTTTCTATTCTTCGAAATCAAATACAGGTCTTTTCAAGGTCTTGTACGGTTGAAGCATATGAGGTCAGCTAACATCGTGGCAGATTCTCTAGGTAAACAAGGAGTGGGTAGGTTTGTTCCTTTGACTGCTTATACTATCTAATGGATGTTTTTGTCTTTGGTCAAGGGTATAAGGCTCTTATACCTGGATTTGTTATTTCCTGTTGTGGTTGAATTCTCCAATTGTTAATATAAAGTTTCTGGTATCAGACAAAAATGATGTATGGCCATAGAAGGGGAGCACTCGTATGAGAAAATTTTCTAACTGGTAAAAAGTCACAGCAGCTTACAAGTTCAAATGAGATTTGATGATTATAAACACCTAAGAAGAACAAATAGTAAATAGATGTGAGTAATAATAGAGAATTTGCATGTATAGACAAATTTTATCCAAATGACTTAATCTATCATCTACGGGAAGAAGAACCACTGACAAGCATCTGCAATGCACCATCTTTATCGATTGATGGTTCCGGTATGCATCTAACAATAGCCTCAAAGAGTGGTCCAAGATCATCTGCCAGATTCTCAGCAGATAGTCCAGCCTTTCCGTTGATAGCACTTGCATATATTGCTTGAAAATCACACTGCATAAGCCATGAAAATAGTCACAGTTACACTCATTGCAATAGCCTAAATCTAGTCACATATCTTATCCTATAGTTCAAATAAAATCCTAAAAAGACATGAAATGGTGATTATATCCTGATAAGAACACCTGTTCATCCGTTGCATTTAATTCAATAAAGAGTTCAAAGGTGGAGTTGATAACATAGTCCGGACGAGCTGAAGGCCTGTCGATCTTGTTCACAACAACTACAACTGCGTGTCCAAATTCTAAAGCTTTCTTTAGAACAAATCTTGTTTGTGGCATGGGTCCCTCTACAGAATCTACCTGCAATGTCAATAAGACATAACCATCATGAGATATAAGATTATCAAGACCACTGGGACTTAAAATCATATAATGTGGGAAACCCTAGGAGGCAACAATAAAACAGAAATTAGATATTCACAACAATTCTTCTTCAACATAGAAATCTTCTGCTATATATCTAGGACTGGCAGATATTCAGAAATATGGAAACCTAAAAAACATACAATTGCAGATGAGAATGTGCAAAGAAGAGACCTAAATCTGTTAAACAGAACGTTATGAGAAGAAACCTAGTACTTCACTGTTCCTGCATTCACCAAGCAACCTTTTTTTCCTGACAACATAAGTAATCTTTATTCAACTAAATTGTGATGAATTACCCCACAACCACAGATCATCATCACAATTTTGAGAAGGCCAGAAGTTATTAGTTGGTTCACTCCATGCCATGCTAAGGAAGCTGGCTGCATAGGTTAGGAACTGCATATGATAGGGTTTTAGAACTTGAACTCCGGTATGACTTAGGCACCCCCAAGTCAGCCGATTCAGCCAAGCCAATGGGAATCCTACCAAGTCACACCCAAAAGCTGAAAAAACCTTAAAAATATGAAAAGTTAATAAAAAATAAAAAAATAAACAAAATCTCAAAACCACTTTCCCATATCTAGAATTTTAAGGCGTGTTTTAACTATTGTTAATGAATTCAGACAGTAAAAATACTAGTCTTTTGTGTAATATATCGTCAATATTTTCAAAGAAAAAAATACTAGTCAGTTTATTATATCCCAATTGATTTGAGCTCATCAAGGGCTCATTATGCAAGAGCTGGGTTAATTATATTATTGAATATCGTGGCTTTGATTTTATGAGATACCCTGGCAGTTAAAGACACAACTCAATTAAATGGATCATGATTCATGATCGTAGCCCATTGCAGACAGCAGTTAGCCTATATACCAATCATCTTAAGTCGTAACCATCCATTTTGTGCAGATCAAATGAAAGGTTAATAAGTTCACTGAATGAGACATAAAATTCCTTCCCATAGAAGGGCATAAGCACAGATTCAAAAACTGTGGTAGGTCGTCCACTGCATTTACTATGGACATATACACCTTCCATAAAGGCAGCTACCAAAAACAAATGAAAGGATAATAAAGAATAGATAAAGTTGATAGTCAAAAAATCAGTGTATCCAATGGGCGAAATGAGACAGCTGAAATTGTCTCCAAAAGGCCCATGATTGGCAAGCTTTTGATTGATGTGCACATATCCTTACAAGTATAGATCGTAACTGAAAGCCTCCTGAAGCAATTTGTATTAAAGAAGGATTCAGATTCTATAAAATTACAATGTACAACCTCAAAATTTATCTTTCAAAAAAATGTACTTTGATGATTGGGTAGAACTCATCTGAACCGTACATAAAATCTTGTGTTGGGTCCTTCTTGCAGAGGAGGGAGAAGGAAGGGGTTGGGGGGGGAGTCAACCCGGTGGGTGAAGAGGGAGTCGACCCAGTGGGTGCCAAATTGAGTCACCCCTAAGTCACCTACTTGGTCGATTCCTACAGTTTCTGGGCCCTAAATGCACTCAATTGATATATTTTTTTCTATTAGAAAAAAACTGTAGATGCTCGTATGAACATTTTACATTGATTCTAGAAGATCAAAATCACTGTTTATTTTTCTAAAGATTCAAGTGTTTGAAGATCAGTCATACTACTAATTTGACTGAATAAATTTGGGCACCTATAACAACTTAAATTCATTATTAATAAATGAAACGCAACAAATCTTAACATTTTAAATTCATTGAACTATATTTTTTAGATTATTCTTTTCTAATTTTCAGATGTTATTGGGCCTAGGTCAATCTGACTCGGCCGAGTCTGACTTGAATTGAGGAATGCCAAGACACTCCCAACTCCTTATTTTAAAAACCTTGATCTACTCAACTATTAGAGAAGATTGAATAGTCATTATACAGTCCAATGGACTACTGTATCATAATGAGGTATGCCCTACTAGTGATGTGAAGATCTACACCTCCAACGGTGAGATCGAGTCCTGGGACTCAAATACCCTAATATCCTTAGGAGAAACTCACGTGAAAGAAGAACTGTACTCTTATTAAAGATTATAGCATGATCATTACGATAGCATACTACTCTATATATAGAGTAATAAGATGGTTTTATACTAACGAGGACTTTCTAAAACGGGTAAACTACTAATCTTAATCAATATTAGAATTTAGGAAATAACATACTAAGTAACTTGATTAAATTAGCAATATCTAAACTAAGATAGGGATCTCTAATTAGAGATCATGTGGACCCCATTAAGTGGGCCATCCGGTCTTGCAGGCCTTGATCTTTGATCGGCCTGCATCAACTCTCCCCGGCTTGGAAAAACTTGACTCCGGCGAGTGAATGGCCTGATACCGCTCGTACAGATCGGGATTAAGACACTGGAAATTGGTTGCGGTAATCCATGTGGCATCCGAGAGAGGACAACCTTTCCAGCGAACAAGAAATTTCTGAAATCCCCCATGTCTAGTGGAAACAAGCTGATCATCAAGCACATCAACAATCTGATCCGTAGGGGCCTGTGAAAGAGGTAGCTGAAGTTCATGTGCTTCGGACGGGCTATCTTGGTCATGGCCCTTATAGAGAGTAAGATCTTCAACATTGAAGGTAGGATTGAAACCAAGATCTGGTGGTAAATCCAACACATATGCATTAGGACCAATTTTCTTGAGAATCTTAAACGGTCCAGAATTGCGGGGGTGTAGCTTTTTGTTGGCTCCTGGTGGAAGACGCTCTGGACGATTACGAAGCATAACCATATCACCTTCCTCAAACTGGACGAAACGACGGCGCTTATCTGCATGTTCTTTATAAGAATCATTGCTGGCTGCAATATAACGTCGAACCTCCTCATGAACTTGCTGCATATGGCGAAAAAAATTGTCCGCATCAACACTAGGTCTCGCTTCAACAGGAAGGGGAACAAGATCAACCGGTAGACGTGGTCTGGTGCCAGTGACTGCTTCAAAAGGAGAAATGTCGGTGAATCGGTTGACTGAGTTATTATAGGCGAACTCAGCCATAGGCAGAACTTGATCCCATGTAGTAAGATGGTCGCGCACCAAACAATGTAGCAGATTACCAAGGCTACGGTTGACGACCTTTGTCTGACCATCAGTTTGTGGATGATAGGCAGTAGAAAATTGCAACTTTGTTTTGGACATGCTCCACAATGTCTTCCAGAAGTAGCTAACGAACTTTGTATCCCTGTCAGACACAATGGTCTTTGAAAGTCCATGTAGGCGGACGACTTCCCTAAAGAAGAGTTGGGTAACTTTGTAGGCATCGGCTGTGTTGGAACAAGGAATAAAATGAGCCATTTTTTAGAAACGATCCACAACCACAAAGACAGAGTCGAATTTTCTGCGGGTCATAGGTAATCCAAGTACAAAATCCATACTGATATCCTCCCAGGGGCCCTGTGGAACTGGCAAGGGCTGATATAATCCCGCATTCTTCTTGCTCCCTTTGGCCAACTGGTAAGTACGACACCGCTCACAGATACGAGAAACATAGGGTGTCATGTGTGGCCAATAAAACCTATCTCCGACAAGCGCTAAGGTCTTATCATGACCCAAATGTCCGCTGCATCCTCCAGAATGGAGTTCCCTGATAACATGCTCGCGGATAGAAGTATTTGGGAGACAGAGGCGACAACCATAGAATAAATGTCCATCATGAATGTTAAAATATGGATGTTTGAGATGCTCACCCTGAAGGATCTCATTATAGATGGTACCGAAGTCTTTGTCTATCGCATAGGCCTCTTTGAGTTGCTCAAAACCCGATACAGAAATTGCCATCTTAGTCAGGAGATGTTTCCTACGACTGAGAGCATCCTCGATCACATTTTCCTTGCCAGATTTATGGCGGATGGTAAAGGTAGATTCCTGAATATAAGCGCTCCACTTGGCAAAATTAGTGCCCATTTTATGTTGTGAATGAAGGTGCTTGAGAGACTCGTGATCAGAGTAAAGCACAAATTCTCTACCTATCAGATAATGTCGCCAGTGGCGAAGTGATTGAACAAGAGCATAGAACTCCAAGGCATAAGGAGAGTACCTGCGCTTCGAATCTGAAAGCTTCTCACTATGGAAAGCAATTGGATGTCCCTCTTGGCTAAGGACACTCCCAATGCCAACATTGGATGCATCGCACGCAACTTCAAACACCTTGTCAAAATCTGGAAGGCGGAGAACAGGAGCTTCTATAATTTTCTATTTGAATTGCGCAAAAGCTGGAGTTGCGGCATTGGTCCATTTGAACTCGCCCTTCTTTAAACACTCTGTAATAGGAGCAGTGACACTGCTGAAATTCCTGATGAATCTCCTATAGAAGGTAGCAAGTCCATGAAAACTCCGGACTTTAGATACTGTGGTGGGGAGTGGCCAGTCAAAAATTGCTTTGACCTTCGCTGGGTCCATTTTAATGCCATCCGACGATATGATGAATCCCAAGAATATAACAGAACTGCTCATGAATGTGCACTTCTTGAGATTGATGTAGAAACTTTCTCTACGAAGGAGATGACAAATAGTGTGGAGATGAGTGAGATGCTCCTCCTTGGTTTTGTTGTAAATAAGAATGTCGTCGAAATAAACAACGACGAATTTCCCGATGTAAGGCTGCAAGAGATGCGTCATAACCCACATGAAGGTACTGGGAGCATTTGTTAACCCGAATGGCATGACTAACCATTCATAAAGACCATCTCTGGTTTTGAATGTTGTTTTCCACTCATCACCGGGACGGATGTGAATCTGATGGTAACCACTGCGCAGATCAATCTTGGAGAAGATGGCTGAACCTGTCATCATATCAAGCATATCATCTAATCGAGGAATAGGAAATCTGTATTTTACCGTGATTTTGTTGATAGCTCGACTGTCGATACACATGCGCCAACTTCCATCTTTCTTGGGAGTAAGAAGTGCCGGTACCCCGCAAGGACTAAAACTTTCCCGAATATACCCTTTTTGTAACAGGGCATCCACCTGTTTCTTGAGTTCTGCGTGCTCTGCGGGGCTCATCCGATATGCAGGTAGATTCGGAAGTGAAGAGCCAGGGACGAGATCAATGGCATGTTGTATGTCTCTCATGGGTGGAAGAGTATTTGGCAAATCTTCCGGGATAAGATCGGAGAAGCGTTGCAGGATTGGCTTGACTGCTTCCGGAATGGACTCATGGGGAGAATCATCTGGCACTTGGCGGATAACCAAGGCATACATCAGATCCTGATCTCTGCTTTCCTGTTCAAATTTACTCATGGTTAACATCTGAGGAGTGGCCGCTTCTTTGGAGGCCTAAGCAGCATGCTGGGGTGGCAGTGGCCATAACCGGGTTTTATTACCTTTCCACATGAAAGTATGGGTGTTTGTGTCATTATCGGTAACAACCTTCAACTTCTTTAGCCATGGGTGACCAAGGAGTATGTGCGTGACTTTCATTGGTATGACATCACACTTGATTGTATCTTCATAAGAACCCAGTTTGAAAGGAACCATGCACTGCTTGTCAACTGGGATAGTGGAATCATTTACCCAAGCAATTTTGTATGGCCTTGGATGCTTTGTAGTAGGTAGCTTTAGTTTTTCCACAGCATCTTTAGCAATAACATTCATAGCACTACCGCCATCAATAATCATATTGCAAGTTTTGCCCATGAAGTGAACGCGAGAGCGAAAAATAGGGGCATGATTAGAATCATGTTCCTCCTGTTGATCTTCAGTGATCAAAAGATGACGCTCAAGATATACAAGTGGTAAACCATCGACAGGAAATTCGTCAAGACAAACGCTCTGAGTATCAGATGGTTTTTCCATTTCAATGTGCTCATCATACTCCTCGCTGTCATCGGCTTCATCTTCTGCATAGAGATTCTGATGAGGACATTCTTTAGCATAATGCCCTTTCTGCTAGCAGGAATGGCAGATTACTTCCCTTTTGTCAGCACGTCCTCGCGCACGAGGATCATTTTGTGGTGCCTGTTGCCGCTGATTTTGGGGAGGAGGTGGCCGTTGTTGTACCCTTTGGGGTGGCTTTTGCAATGCCTGTGGTGGCCTCGGTCAAGTAACCGACTGTTGGCTGTTATTGGGAGTTGGAAATTGTGCCCCTCGAGTGGAAAACTCCCCGGCTTGGGATCTTTCTTGCATCCTCAACTAGATTTCATGCTGTGCTTTGCGGGCTTTACAATAGGGTTCGTTGATATCACTGAAATCAAACATAGAAATCCGCTGTCGAATATCAGGACGTAAGCCCTCTGTATATTTATTGATAATGAGTCCATCATTCGCCCGCAGATTGCAGCGCACAATATAGTCCCGAAACAGAGTGGTGTACTCATCCAACGAATAGGCGCCTTGTTGCAGACTAAGATATCCTTTATGCAGAGAATCAGTATAGTCAGAAGGAAGGAAATTCTGCTTGAGTCGTTGCTTCATATCTTCCCATTGGAAAATAGGATGCCCAAAGGCGAGCTCACTGTTTTCAACACTTTGCCACCAAATGCGTGCAGGCCCTTTGAGCTTAACTTTCATGAAGGCTATCTTCTGGGCATCATTCATCTTGTACCAGGCAAAATAGTCATCAAGAGAATTGAGCCAGTCGACGAAAGCCTTGGGATGAAGATCTCCTGAAAAATCACTGATTTCCAGTCTCACTCTTTTGGTGATGTCATCTGTATGTGGCGCACCGCGTGGTTCATGATCACCATGTTCAATGAAAAGACTCTGTATCATGTCAGACATGGTTTCACGATGCTGATGCTGAGGACCAGGCGTGACTGGATTTACTTGGGTCATTATTCCGGCCGGATGCATGAGGAGCGGGGTTTACAGGATTGACCTGAGGTCCAGTCCCGGATGTTTGCGGATCCCGCTCTGTGAGAACATATTCAGTTATACCTGTGGCCCAATGTCCTTGAAGTTCATTAAGAGCACTTTCAACAATTTCTAGTCGCTCAATCACAGTGTCCATGTCAGATCCCAATTTTGTTGATAGTTCATCCCGCTGGTAATTGGTGAAATACCCGTGGTATTGACGTCCTCGAGTAGCCATGAATTTTCAAAAGCAGTTTTTTTTTTTTCGTAACTGGTGGACCGGGTCGGGTTGGGCCTGGAAGCAGATCGGACCCAAACTCAGGTGAGGCCCAGACTGCAGAAACTCAGCACGTGTTGCCTGTCTTGGGTCTTGTGCAGGAAGGAAAATAAGATGGTTGAGTTCCGACCTGTTTCGATGTGGAAGGAGAAAAAACAAAGGGGGATGGTTGCTGGAGAGAGAGACGATGGGGAGCTAAAGGTGATGTTGCTGGTGGCTAAAGGCGCTGCGATGCTGGAGATGACGATGCTACGAGACGACGATGCTACCTCTGGTGCACGGTAGTCTGTTGAACTCAGGCTTCCTCTTCTGTCTTCTTTTTCTTCTTTCTTTTGTTCTTTCTTTCGGCCCTCTCTGCTGAGTTCCCTCTACTGTCTTCTTTTTCTTCTTTCTTTTGTTCTTTCTTTTGTTTTCTTGTTTGTTGCTTTCTGCTTCTCTCGTCTTCTTTTTCTATGCTGTTCTTTCTTTTTTTTTATGATCTGGGTCTGGGATGGAAACGAAGGGGAGAGGTTTTGGAAAAGGATTTGGGTTTTCGGTGAGGTGTTCTGTGGACTGGGAAGGAGGGTTCGGGAGATGTGGGTTTTGGGAAGTTAGGGATTCTGGGAAAAGGGAAAGGGTGGCAATGGGGCTGGGTGGCTGGATGGTGATGTACTGTGATGGTGATGAACGGCTGAATGTAGTGAAATATGATGGATGGATGGATGGGTGTCGTGGTGGTAGATGAATGGTGAGTGTGATGTGGGTGATGCAGTGGGATTGCAAGGGTGGGTGAATGGTAGTAGATGGTGGCTGGATGTCGAATCGGCGATCGGAACAGCGATCCGAGATGGATAGTCGGCTCTGATACCAATTGATGTGAAGATCTACACCTCCAACGATGAGATTGAGTCCTGGGACTCAAATACCCTAATATCCTTAGGAGAAACTCACGAGAAAGAAGAATTGTACTCTTATTAAAGATTATAGCATGATCATTACAATAGCATACTACTCTATATATAGAGTAATAAGATGGTTCTATACTAACGAGGACTTTCTAAAACAGTAAACTACTAATCTTAATCAGTATTAGAATTTAGGAAATAACATACTAAGTAACTTGATTAAATTAGCAATATCTAAACTAAGATAGGGATCTCTAATTAGAGATCATGTGGACCCCATCAAGTGGGCCATCCGGTCTTGCAGGCCTTGATCTTTGATCGGCCTACATCAACTAGGCCCTAGGAGTACCATAACTATATAAACATACCATTGGTTGTAGCTTCCCCAAAGATAAGGGACTAGGGTTATAAGTTATAACATTCCCAAAAATGAGGGACAAGAACAATGACTCAAAGTATATATGAAGGCGTCTTCTCTCGAGCGTCTTCTCTCAAATGAGAGTCAAGTCTTAACTCAGACTAGAAGGATTTCTGAAACCATGATGTATGATGTAGTACTAGAATATGATGGAACTACATGGGCGTATATTTATCTGTCCATACATGTATGGACTCGTGAATGAATCCATTCTTCTCTAGATCATCCCAATATTGTATAAAGACATAACTGAGAAATCGGCAAAATTTTGGATCTTGAAAACAACTAAGATTCCATCATATCTGTATCATATTCAAAAGAAGGCAACAAATCTGTATTGTATCAAGTCCAATATGCACTGCCATATCTATGTATGGCATGTCCCTGCCTTATCTGGGCATCATGGGTAAACAAGGATCTAAACACAAAGCTGGTTGATGTAAGAAATCTGCAAGTACTACCATCTGAACTGCCAAGGTACTTTTCAGCAGTCATTTACAAAAGCATTCATCACTCAGCACTTTGTGCAATATGGTTTTGTCTCATTTATCATCACAAGGAAGACATATTTACAATTAAACTTCTCCATGATGTTTTTAATTGCCCGATAACATACAAGTTGAAGAAAGGCACCCCAAGCAAATAAGTACAACAAAAGCATTAACCCTGTATCAGTTGGTCATTTATCAATATTACCATTTACAGAAAGGTTTGGATTTAATGTTGTGTGAGCTAAAAAGAGATATTAGCACAGTACCACTAGTAGAACTCCCTCGACCATGTTGAGAACACGTTCCACTTCACCCCCAAAGTCAGAATGACCTGGAGTATCAATAATATTGATTTTTGTATCCTTGTAGAAGATTGATGTGTTTTTGCTAAGTATTGTAATTCCCCTTTCCCGCTCTAAATCATTTGAGTCCATTATCCTCTCCTGTACAACTTGGTTTGTACGAAAGACCTGCAAAAATGGCATGTCAATATTATCCACAGTATAACAAAAAGCTAGGAGTTAGCGGGGACCATATTATAAAAATTGCATAGTAATCTTAGCATTATTAAAGTTCATCACATTGCTTTGAAGTTGCAAATGTCTGAAGTTGCTAATGAAAAACCATATATTTAGTTTGTCACTTATATTCATCTCATAATAGTTTTTCTTGTCTTTTCTTTTCTTCTTTTCTTTTAAATATCCCGTGCAAGGGAGTGTCAACAAAGGCTCCACAACCGCTGGAAGCGTAATGGTATTTGTATAGAATATGCATTGATTGAAAGGATTTACATTTGTTTGACAGGATTCGCATGAGTTAAGTGGCATAGGGTTTACAGAAGCAGCCCCTCTATCTCAAGAGATTTTGAGAATGGATAGGAAGTGGTAGCTGTGACTATTGCAATAAAGTGAGTGTAAGGAGATGATGGGAAGGAAATTTAAGCACTCCATCATTTCATTTTTTTTAGAGATTAGAAGGTTCTTTACTAAGGTTGCTAGAAGTGATATCAGAACATTTTTCAATACATTTAGGAATATTTTGTTTAACGTATCAACCTGTTGAGGAGCACATAGAAAATCTGTACAGTGCAGGATTGTTACAAGTGATATCAGAGTATTTTTCTTAAATCATGTGAGAATTGTTTCATTTAATGTATCAGACTCATGAGAAGCACACTAGAAATAATGCATAATCACCTATCGTAAAGCAGTTTAAGAAGTTGCAGGAGCTGAAATGGTAAAAAGATGCAACTGAGAAGCATACAAGGCCTGGGATGAGATCTTCCAATGGAATCGACTACAGACACAGAAAACAAAGACAATATCAACAGTATATTAAGTTACATGCCCATATGGAACGCAGAGCTTCTAGTGCATGCTCAAGTCACTCAAAAGAACCACTCTCTACCTGGAGTTCACCTAACTTTGCATCCAAACCCATGCTATTTTAATAGACTTCTCTAGAGGTCATTAAAAGAACTCCAAAGTTGCCCATCACTAACCATATAAACGTGCTTCTAGAGTATAAAGAATCATGAGGTTCACAGAAGCAAAGAAAATGCACTGGAAGAGATCTTGCAATGGTGGTAAATCATGGATGTACAAAGAAGAGAATTTCTACAATATGAATGAGTCTTGGGCTCTTTTGAATAAAGATGGGCTTTTTAACAAAGCTCACTCAAGAAAGAAAGAACCTTTCCCTGCCTGAGTTGACTGACCTTTTGCACTGACACATGCAATCTAAATCGACTTTAAAAGCCGTGATTGAGAGGATCTAGCTTTGAGGCCTATACAGTTGAACAGTTAATGGATTTCAACAATGTACCATTGGATCAAATGGTATGAATAGGAATAGCACTTTTCACCTTGAAAATGAGCCAACCTTTGGTACCAGTGAGCTCATAAAAATAATGGAGACATCTCTTGCAAAAAGGCTATAGAGTCATAGACGCATTAATAAAGAATGGGACCCACAAGCATGAGGACTTTATTAACAGTCAAATACTTGTATTATAGGACATGGATGTGATGTGATGTGATGTTTGTCAGGTGGAAAATGATATCTATCTGGCCATCTAAAGCTTAAAAATCTCCTTCTCTCTTCTCTGCATGAATGTCAGAGAAACAGGTTGGTTTTAACTCAAATCAAACTGTTATCCTTACAGGAACTGTTACAGTTTTGTTAGTAATCTATAAACTATGGAAACTCTTGCTCTTCTTTATGACATCGTCAACTAGAAATGCTTTCTCTAGAGGTCCGTTTGTTTCCATGGAATTGCGTTCCTAAGAATTATAAGCATTGTATTTCTAAAAGTGGCTAAGGTCGAAAAAACAAGATGAATCTCCATAAATGGCTTCAAATAATATCCCCTTTAATGGAAATTGAATTAAGGGGAGATGGAAAATAAATACTCAGCCATCGCCCTAGTGATTCATTTTCCATCCCCCTTAATTCATTTTCCAATAAAGCAAAGATTAATTAATAGCCATTAATAGAATGGTTTGCATGTGCCCCTAGGGATTAGTTCTCGGCTGTCCAGTATCAAGTGTCCCTCGGGCTCAGGGCCAAAGGCTCCTAGGCTGGGCTGGCGGGAGATGCCTTGGGTTATCAAAAAAAAAAAAAAAAAAAAAGAAAGAAAAAGAAAAGCCATTAATAGATATTCATCTTTATTTCTCCAATGTAAGCCACTTTTGGAAATACAGTTCTTAGAATTCCTCGTAATCCAATTCTATGAAAAAAAAACGGGCCCTTAATGTAATATAAACCATTCTAGGAAATGCTCCTATACCTTGGACTGTTTCAACATTGCATCCACCAAAGTTGTTTTCCCATGATCTACATGTGCAACAATTGCTATATTCCGAACATCTCTTCTCGTCACCAGCTGGCTCTTTTGCCCTACAAAGCCGACAAATCACAAGTTGCAATCACATATAAGGAAATTGATTTACTCAACACTTATAACATATATTGATTTATTTAGCCACCAACCATAGCATCTATTGATCGAAACAATCATGTGAATAAAAAGAAACTCTACAAAACACCATAAAAGATATATATCAAATCAACCGCATGAATAAAAAGATGCATCAAAATCAAGTATTACCAATATATATATAGGAGCAAAAACGCTTCGATGACTCGACCTCACCTGCTTTATTTGGATGCTCAATTTAGTGGATTGCACTAATTCAACTTGAAACTAATGGCATGTCGTGCCCACCCCCATTATTCTCTTGGAAAGAAACTCTCAGTTCAACCCTTAATATTTCATCAAATTGAATTCCCAGGAATTCTATGACTTTTATTTCTAAAAGTGGTTAAAGTCAAAGAAACAAGTGTAAATATCCAAAAAGTGGTTAATCGGAAAAATGAATCAGGGAAGATAGGAAATGAACATCCTTGGAAAGTCAAGGTCCTATCTACATCCCCACCTAATTATTCTTCACCCTTCCCTCTTTAATCATCCATTGTTGGCGCCCATTTGACCATGAATTCCATTTTATTCAATTCCTAGAAAACAAACCAGCCCTTAAAATCTCTTTTATTAGTCTAAAAGGACAGTAGTGAAGCACTCTCGTCTGCATTCAACGAGAAATGCGCTCCTAAACTCTACCATACAAATAACAAAGCAGTGTTCTCAGTTCCGAATCGTAATCTATATAACTTCATGGGAGAGAAGATTAGGGGAAAAGAAAGCAACTTTTGAGAAAAGTAGATGGGTGTTTGAGATTACCAGCTGCAGTTTCTGTCGAAACCGAGCATTTGATTGCCAAACGATTCGTATTCGTCGAACCTGCGCCGAAGTTCCGGTGGATTTTGGCAGGCAGAGATGAGGAGATGCTTCGACCGAGGAATGGCTTCTGGAGATGGAGAGAGGAAGAGGAGCTGTTCTTGTTCTTGTTCTTGGTCTTAGGGTTTGGGTTTCTGCAAAAAGAGGGTTTGTGGAGGGAGTGGAAGCCAATCGCCATTTCCATTGCTGCTACCACTGGAAATGGGGATTTGGCAAGTGAGGTTGCTATGCAAGCTTAGAAACTGGTGGTGTATTTATAGGTTTAGAGGTTGAGTAATGCTACTTGGACAAACTTTTTGGCCAGAATTTTGGCCAACCCATATGGTTTCCATTGAATATCATGGCCAAAATTCTGGCCAAAAAGTTTGTCCAAGTAGACATATGGTTACCCTTCAAACCGAACATGAGCCCGTTCGTGTGTGGCCGTTCTTGCTCAAAAGACTTTCTTGGGCCCTTATCTCTGACCGTGAATGTGACCCGCTTCAACAACATCTGAGCCGTTATTAAGTGGCCCTTTATGTACGCTGCTCATAGTAACGTGTCAGACCCTGAATGCTCCACTCACTCACTCACGCAGAGGATCCCGATTTCAAAACATTGGGCTACCCTTTCCTTTTTCATCTAAACACCAAGAATATAAAGTTCTCACATGTAGAACTTTATTTTGCATCAGTCTCTTTAAATCCTCCTTTATTAAAATAATAACAACAATGGGAGCCAAGTAATTTGGAAAGTTATTTTTTATTTTGAGGATTTTACCAAAAAAAAAAAAAACATCTTTGATGCGAGCTATACTAAAAAGGCCCTTTTAACTGTGGTTGCACGGAAATGGTACCCTTGGACCACTCTGGTTTCTGTTTCTTTTTTCTTTTCTTTTTGTGAAATGAGATGTCCGTCGATATCGACCTTCCACACACGAAAAAAAAAGTATTTCGTCATCTTCCTCCTTTTCTCTTCCCCAGACCCGACATAATGGAAAAGACTTAAATGAAGAGTAGAGGAGATATAGGTTGGTTTGGATATATGGTCTTTTTTTTTAATAATATGAGGATTCCTGCGAAAGAATAGGAGGAGAATCAGACACTCAAATCAATGAACCAATTTGTATGCCTTCAACCAAAATTTCAAGGGGCGCTCATCTGTGTATCAATTTAAATGTTGGATACCAAAGGATTCGTGATGCTTTAAGGCAATTCCATACAAATGGACATGTTGCACAAGACAAACTTCAAACTAGATTCATGGTTGCAACTTTAATTTAAAAAAGGGTAATATTCAAGTGGGAACTGTTCTCACATATCATGTGAGAACTTTTTTGTGGGACCTATTTGGGGATGAGACCAGGATAGAAAGATCTATGTGAGACCACCTCAAGTATCAAGTTTGACCACAAACCCATGACCCTAACCCCTTTATCTGTGGCCCACAAATTTAAGAGCTTCATATTAAAAAAAATATCCAACCCTCAATCCAACGATTCAGTCCATTCGGATGTGTGCCAATCGTTAGGATTAATGACTATCAGGGGATTCCCTATTGGTTGCTAGGTTTGGATGGGTTGCTAGTTGGACCCTGTAAAAAAGCTTTCATATAATAGGTAAGAACTAGATCTCACTTGAATATTTCCCTTTAAAAAATACCATATGATCAACAAATACAGAACCCAATCTCCCATGCTTCATAGAAACCAACGGCTTAAATGTTTTTTTGTAAATTCTTATGAACATAATCAACTAAGCCCGTCAAAAAATTTGTTGAAGGCATATAAATTGGTTCATTGATTTGATTGTCTGGTTCTCCTCTTATTCCTCCACAGGAATCCTCATATTATTAAAATATATATATATACATATATATCTCTCCAAACTGATATGGCCTTTTCTTTTCATTTGGTCTTCCTCATTGGGTTGGGTTTAGGGAAGAGGAGGAAGATGATCAAAAATTATTTTTCTCGCGTGTGGAGAGTCGATATCAACACACGTCTCATTTCTCCGAAATTTTTTTCTTTTTAAGTGGTCACCTGAGGCCACTTCCGTGCGACCGCAACTGAAAAGGCCTTTTTGGTATAGTGTGCATCTAAGTGATATTTTTGGTAAATTTCTCTTTTAATTAGGTTTTCCATTACTTTGCTAAATCATGCAGTGAGACCCACTCATTTTGAGCCATAGCTGTAGAATATATTAGTGGAGATAATGAACTTCATCTTAAACCGTTTGGATCATGTGATATGTAATTAGTAGAATTACCATTTACCATGGCTGTTTCAAAGGGAAACCGAATCTTGTTGATCCTAGATAAAGTACGAGATTGGGAATTTCATAAAATCTCCCCTGTAAACCCTATATAGATAATGAGTGGGCCCATCATCTCTTACATCTATTTTATTTGTTGTATCTAAATTTGCAAAGAAAGTTTCAATTGACCAGCCATTGATGTTAGAAACGAGTAGAAACCGGGATCTCTAGATATTGCGTACAGATCACTGCGGAAATAAGCTTGAACTAATATGATGAAATCATACATGCGAAATATCTCTGATTTGATCTCGATCTTAAAACAACCCGAAAACCTCAAAATCTTCTATTGTATTCCTATATGCTAGAACTCGCACAAGGGAGTGGGCCTCTTTTGCAGATTATCATCTGCTCTCTAAAACCGATATTTATCTCTTATTATTCTTATATGTTAACCTAGAGAGCAATAGCGCATATTTATAGGCTACAATAGGGACCTTAAGAAGGAAATAAGGATAGGCTTCTTATGGAAATAGGAAACCCTAATTCGACTCAAATTAGAATCATAGTTCCATAAATTACAATTTAGTCTACTAAAGAATTGTAATTGCACTCCAATCCTTACTCTCAAAATATTATTTCGAGCTTCTTGTTATTAAATGCTTATTAATCTCCCCGCGTTAAGATTTCAGATATCCATCGATTAAATAATTACTGACATCTATATTTAATCGATATGTTTATAATTCATTGAGGCCTCACACTTAACTTATTTGATATGTCGGACACAGAGTCCACCTGCAGGGTTTGACATAATCAAAACTTAAAAGTTTCATCAAGGGGATATCATCAATCCCTATTATGGGACGTGGATTTCGTCAATAAACTAATATCCACCATACACGTAGTGTAATCATCCAATTCACTGAGATTATTGACCCATAAAAGATCTCACTCCTTCGTAAATCAAAATGCCAAACACTAAATGTGTGTATCTATTATTTATGTCAGAATTAAGAGTATAAGCACGCATAATAACCATTTGGATGTTCATTATCTTATATAGTCAGTATAAAGACAATAAACTCAAAAACACGGTCTTGTTCAATATACACATAGTGTACTAGCATAATGAGTTAAAACTATACCGTTTCTCGTAGCCAAGACAAGCCCGCTGAAACATCATGCCGCAATCGTACAGATGGTGTGTCCAAATCCATTTAGATTGTGAACAACAACTTATATTCCATAAGAACTGACAAATAAGTCTTTTGTGTGTAAGTAAAACTCTACACACCAATTTATATACTTTATAGAATAAAGGACACTCACATGCATAATAATTAATAATGCAACCATTTGCCCATATAAAATCTCAGTTAGATGAGAAGACAAAATATACTAAAAATGAACCAGTCAAAGACAAATACATAAAGTATGTTTTTAGTATAAATTTCCAACAATTGATTGATCATATATATGAGTGACTCAAAAAAGAGAAAATTAAAGCAAGTTCATCATGCATTTCATCATATACATTCATATCCAATGGTAGCCGTCTTACATATTTGAATAATAAACTTACACATTGATCACTACATATATAGGGTGTTAGGGCGGATGATTGGCTTATATTTTAAAAAGGTGGGCCCCACTATAATTTGAAAAAGGGTGTTGCACCATAGCAAATGATATGGTGGACATTCTAGTCAAATAAGGGGCGCATATAGAGTTATTTCGCTTGTGGATATTAGTATAAGACTTTTGTACCAATTTATTCTTTTTGCTTTTGCTTTATGTTGGAGCTTTTTTTATAACGTTGTTCTCTGCTTAATTTAATGAGTTTTTTAACAAAAAAAATCGTGTTAGGTACCCACTGTACCAAAAGGGCCCTTTTAATTGCGATGGCATGGAAGTGGTTCGTGTTTTTTTTTTCTTTGTTTTTTTTTTTTTTTGTGTGTGAAATGTGATGTGCATCAATATTGACCCTCCGCACGCAAATAAAAAATAGTAACTAGATTCACAACCTAATCGGTTTGGAGATTCAAGGCTATAAGTTTAATTAAAAAGAATACCACATGATCAGCAGATACACAAGGGCCTGTTTGGCATCGTCTTCATGTTGTTTCCAATTTTGTTTTCGAATTAGGTTATCTGAGATCGGGTTGTGCTGAGACTATACTCTCTGGAGCTTGTTTGAAAATATTATATTAAATTACTCTACAGAGAGTATGTTGTTTGGAACCTGTTTGGTAACATTATAAAAATTTTGGTCTAAAGAGTAGACATAAGATTTACAATGTGGGACCCGCCTTTTATTATTTGCAACACTCTATTATTATCTTACATGGGGCACACTTATAGAAATTACAATGTGTTACCCACCTTTAAAAATTAGAACATGAAACTCATAGGATTTACAATGTGGGACTACATTTATAAAAATTATAATGTGGGGCTACCTTTTTTGTAAATGTAAATATGAGATCCACATTTAGAAATTAGAATATGAGGCTCACATTTATAGGATTTACAATGTGGGTCCTCTCTTTGTGATGGTGACCATATGACCCACATTTATGAATTACAAAAGTGCGTCCACATTTTTTGTTATTGTGGACATAGGGGCCACCTTTAAAAATTAGAACGTAAGTGCAATACATTCATCGGATTTACAATGTGGGTCAAGAATTATAATGTGGGCCCATCTTTTTTGTTAATTGTGAATACGAGACCCACCTTTAAAAAATAACAATATTGTGGTACCCACCTTTAGAAATTCGAACATAGGGTCACATTCATAGGACTCACAACGTGGGCCCATATTTGTAGGATTTACAATGTGGCCCCTCATTTTGTTATTGTGACCATATGACCTACTTTTAATAATTATAAAGTGGAGAAACAATTAGGGGGTTTCAACTGATCCTTTCCGAGTAATTAGATGGTCTTCCCGGGCAGGCATTTTATTTGGTAGGCAACATTGATGAAGCTACTGCGAAGGCTATGAGCTTAGAAGTGGAGAGCAAATTGAAGAAATGAGCTTAAATCTTTGTGTACCAAATCTGAATCGAATAATTTGGGATTCGGAAGTGAAAGAAATAATTTTATTTACTAATAGTGGCCAAATTGGTGTATTACCAAATCACGCCCCTATTGCCACGGTCGTAGATATAGGTATTTTGATAATACTCCTCAACGGCCAATGGTTAACTGTGATGGGCTGTTTCGCTAGAATAGGCAATAATGAGATCATCATTTTAGTAAATGATGCAGATAACATTTTCTGTGATTGTGGACATGGGACCCACCTTTATAAATTACAACGTTATTCCCACATTTATCAATTAGAAGAGAGGCACACATTCATGGGATTTATACTGTGGTCCCACCATTATAATTTTATAATATGGACCCACCTTTTGTGATAGTGATCATGTGATGCACATTTATAAATTACGACATGATGCCCACCTTTAGAAATTGAAATTTGGAGCCCATATCCATAGAATTTATAATGTGGTCCCACCATCATAAGAATTATAATATGGGCCCCACCTTTTGTGATTGTGACCATATGACTCACATTTAGAAATTACCAAGTGGGGCCACTTTATTTGAGATAAGTGAGCAAATTTGAAATCTTTAAATGTCATTCTTTAAAAGGCAATAAATAAGTATAAAACAATTGTGCTACTGGGTTGAATCTTAAAAAAAATAATTTTTTTGTTGCAACTTACCTATACCAACGGGTGAGACCAAATTTCAGCGGTGATTTATACATACCAAACATGTTTTCTACAACATTCTCTCGTGGGAACATGGGAACATCCAAATGGCACAATGCCAAATGCATTCCTAGTAGCCCATGCTTTATAAAAACCAGCGACTTAACATCATTTTATAAATTCTTCTTAATGAAAACAACTAAACCCCTCGAAAATTTGGCTGAAGGTATACAAATTGGTTCATTGATTTGAATGTTTGGTTATCCTCTTATTCCTCTGTGGGAGTCCTCAAATTATCTAAAAAAAATAAAAAATCTCCAAACTGATATTGCCTCTTCTCTTCAGTTGGTCTTCCCCAATGGGTTTGGTTTCGGGAAGAAAGGAGGAAGATGACCATAAACTATTTTTTTCGCGTGTGAAGGGTCGGGATATAGAACCACATCTCATTTCACACACGAAAAAAAAAAAAACCAAAAGTGGTCCCTTGAAAACACTTCCATGCGAACGCAACGAAAATGGCCTTTTTGGTGTAGTGTGCATCTAAGGTGATTTTTTTTTGTAAATCCCTCTTTTACTTAAGCTTTCCATTATGGTGTTAAATCATGCAGCGAGACCCACTCATTTTGAACTGAAACTTGAGAATATATTAGTGGATAGGATGAGCTTCATCTTGAACTATCTGGATTGTATGTACGGGCAAGCTCTCCTAAGTTGAATCTTAGCTTATCCTAAACTAAAATGGTGCGGTCTCATAAATCAAAATTAATTATCGTTGTTTTTTTGCATGATAATCGTGTCCAAAATCAAGATAAATCCAATCAGAATTGGACTTTCCAGTTCCATTATGAAAAAATCAGAAATAATCTACTTTGATTTGTGTGACCAACACTATTCTATCCAACTTAAGATAAGCTAAGTTTCAGCTTAAGAGAGCCCCACTCTTATATGTAATATGCAATTAGTTGAATTACCATTTACCATAGCAGTTTTAGAGGGAATCCGAATCTTGTTGCTCCTAGATAGAGCATGAGATTGGGAATTCCATAAAACCTACCCTGTAAATCCTAGATAGATAATGAGAGGGGCCCACCACAAACCCGTTAGAAGTGGTTCTCATAGCCTTTGGACCATCGATTTCCATGTATCCTTTCTTTCCATGGACTTTCCTCTCTTCACTCCGTCATCAATGTCCACCTGGCTGGTCTATCGTATAAGAGGAATTCTCATATACCATAGGGTTGTCAATCCTGCCCTTTGACGAGCCCCCCCCCCCCCCCCCCCCCCCCCCCGTGCAAAAGCCCTCAAAGCGAGGGCTTCTTTTTTTGTCCTAAAGCCCGAGGGTAGGGTAGGGCCCGATTTTGAAAAGCCCGCAATATTGAGGGCTGAGCTAGGGCTTGACTTTTCTAGCCCGAGGGGGCCCGGCCCTGCCCGACCTGCAGTTTATTAAGTAATAATATAAAATATATAATATATGATATATTTATAATATATCCAAGCAACTTGGGCCTCTTGAAAATTTTGTAAGACCCAGGCCCAACCAAGCCCAGTCCATAGTCCCATAAACAGTCACTTATTTGGGGCATTTTAGACTTTTATTAAAAAGTCGTAATTACCCCACATGGGGTAAACTACAACGGTTACATTAAGGGGCAATGTGGTCTTTTGACAAAAAACCCTAAAATGTCTCTCTATATCATCTCTTTCATCGTTGGGTACCTCACAGAATGAAAGTTCAAAGTGCCTCTTCTCATTTTCGATCTCTCACTCTTTGATCTTGAAGTTGCAATTCATCTTGTTCTTCTTCTCGCTCCCACTCACAGTCTGAAGTCACAACAGTAACATTCATTCAAAAAGTCATTATGCTCATCATTTTGTTCTTTCTTCTACCATTCCAAAGGCCAATCTAAATATAGATTCGAGATTTGAGGTGAGTTTTATGATCTGGGTTGTGTTCAAAATCTATTTTTTCATTATGGTGTATTTGGATGTACTTAGTATTGGTTGATTGTGTATTTGGATGTACCCAGTACTTGATGATTTATTATTTTTGTAGAATGGATGTATGTTATTTATGCCAATGTGGGTTGTTATTTACTAATGACCTAAATTGATATCAGCAGTTAGTGATCATGCCTTTCTTGCCGGAAGTGAGTCTTAGTAAGGGAGAGCTACAAGAGGTCTCGTGATGTCATGTAGTTGTAGGGTTGCATCTTGGGCAGGCCAGGGACCAAGCTGAAGTGGCCTGAATGTGAGATGTGATCATTGAGGCCCGTGCCATGTTCAATATCTGTTCTTTCCTGATGGATTGAGTTTTTATGATCTAGGTTGTGTTCAAGATCTGTTATTTTTATCATGGATTGCATTTTTATCATCTAGGTCGTGTTCAAAAAAAAAAATTCTTTTTTTTTCATTGATTCAGCTTTTTTTATTCAAAATCTGTTCATTTTGGTGGATTTTAGAGAAAATGCACGTTTTTCATTTCAAAAACTATTCTTTTTGTTGGATTGAGTTTCATATGATCTGGGTAGTTTCGAAATCTATTTTTTGTGATGGTTTTGGGCATGCGTGGAACGTCTTTCTTGGATGTTAAAATTAGAGTATATTTTTTATATGTATTCTTTAAAAGATTGGTTGTGAGAAATAAATGATATCTCGTGGAAGAAGGAAAGGCATATCTTCTTTCTTGTTTTGCTTTAGATTCACAGATTGTTTTGTTTTGTTTTCCTGTACGTCTTTGGTTTGTCTTTTTGACATTGAGAAAAGAAAAGGCCTTTTTTTTCACTCCTCTTTGCTTTCACAATACATGTAGTCATTAGGGGTGTAAGAAAGAACCGCATAACCGTCAAACCGCACCGAACCGAACCGAACCGCGGTTATTAACCGTATTTTCACGGTTTGGTTCGGTTACGGTTAATAAAATAAAAAAACCGCATGGTTCGGTTCGGTTACGGTTTTCCACAATATTCACGGTTATTAACCGAACCGAACCGTAAAATACGGTTCGGTTAACCGTATGCGGTTAACCGCACCGATAACAAATAAAATAATATACATGAGGGGTAAACGAAATTTTCCTTACCTAAAACCAAACCCTAGCTTCCCACATCGTCGTCGCCGGTTATTAACCGTAACCGAACTGTAACCGTAACCGTATAATACTGTAATTATACTGTATTACTGTGTATATTTTTCCACGGTTATTAACCGTAACCGAACCGTATAATACGGTTAACCGCGGTTCGGTTTTCCACGGTTTTTGTATATACGGTTACGGTTACGGTTTTTAAAGACGGAAAACCGCGGTTACGGTTCGGTTAACGATTTCCCCAAAAAGACCGGTTAACCCGAACCGTTACACCCCTAGTAGTCATATATCTACAAAACCCTTTTATATGCATTTTGTTTAAAAATGGTATGTCAGTGTCGATTCACAACTTTTGTTCATTGAAATAGTTTATATTAATTTTATCTCTGCTGATGAAAATATAAATATTAATTTATTTGTTTAGCCCCTTATAGATGTCTTTATTTTTATTTTCTTTTGCAGATATTTAGGCAACAAAATCAAGATAATAAGTGTCACGAATCAGGCATTGCCTTCCAACTTAGTATTCTTACCTCTCTTTTTTACTTTAATATTATTTATAAATTTCACACGGAGTTTTTATCTTAATCTTAGATTAATTTATCAACTATGTCTGCTCATAATGTTGCCAATGATAGCTCTCATAAGCCCATTCTCATTGAGGTGGATGTGAGTACCCATGTGCCATTTGAACTTCCCTCCTCTTCCTCTTCCTCTTCCTCATCCACTCTTATTCATATTTCATCTAATACAATTTCTATTGATACTCCATGTAACACAAACTCGAGTTCTATGGAAAAAAACTCAAAAAGATCAAGTATTTGGGTTCATTTTAAACAATTAGAAGTTCTAAAAAAACAAAAAGATGGAACTGAAAAAGAATGTCGTGTTGCTGAGTGTAAGTATTGTAAGAAACAACTAAATAATGATAAAAGAAATGGAATTACCCACATAACTAGACACTTTAACGAATAATGTACCAAGAGACCTAGACTTAATAGAAACCAACAATCATTGCCTATAGCTTTTGCGAAAGCCAATGATACCTCAGTTATCCATAAATTTGACCAAAAACAACGTAGAGATGCACTTGCAAGAATGGTGATTTTACATGAGTATCCATTTAATATTGTGACACATGAAGGTTTTATCAAATATAGTAAAATTCTACGACCTCAATTTAAAATGGTGTCACGTAACACGGTTAAGTTTGATTGTATAGAAATTTACAAACAAGAGAAACTTAAGATTTCACAATTAATTGATCGCATATCATCAAAGATTAGTCTCACATTTGATATGTGGACGTCAAATCAAACAATAAGTTACATGTCTATTACTACACATTTTATTGATTCTGATTGGAAGTTACATAAACATATAATTAACTTTGTTACTGTTGATCCGCCCCATAGTGGGGGTAGTCTTAGCCGAAACTATTAAAACTAATTTAATAAAATGGAAGATAGAATATTTTGTTTAACTTTAGATAATTGCACCACAAATGATGCCATGGTAAGGACACTTAAAAATTATCTTACAAAAAAAAAAAAAAAAAAAAAAGGATGGCATCCCACTAAATGGTAGCCTGTTTCACATGCGTTGTACTGCACATATTCTCAACCTCATTGTGCAAGATGGGTTGAAAGAAATAACCCCTACAATTCAAAATATTAGGGATACATTGAAATTCATTAAAAATTCAACAACTCGTATACACAAGTTCCGTGAAATGGTTAGTGAATTAGGGCTAAGTAGCACTAGGGGGTTACCTATTGATGTTTCAAATAGATGGAACTCCACCTACTCAATGTTGGAGTGTGCATTAATATTTAGAGAAGTTTTCAATTCACTAGGGTTAGAAGACTCAAACTACAAGAACATTCCTTCAGAGGAAGAGTGAGAAATAGCTAGTATAATATGTGAATTTTTAAAGTGTTTTTATGAAGCTACTTTAAAATTTTCAAGAAATAAGTACCCATCCATTCATTTATTTATACCACAAGTGATTAAAATACATAGTTTATAGGTAGAAAAGTTAGATAGTGAAGATATCTTTTGTAGAAATATTATAACGCCCCAATTTCGGATACCGAGAAAGTCGTTAGATTATCCGAAGTCGGCGCGTTACTTCCCGGAAAATCCGAGAACTTCCAAGATCGTAGGTTCGCAGTGAGGTCTAATTTAAAACTTTTGAACAATATAATAGCAATGGTTTATTTGCGGAAGCATAAGAAGTGAAACGGAAGTAATATGTATCATATTATATCAAATATGAGCAGAACTGTAGTCCAGTTTAAAAGTATCAATTGATAAGAACAAAGATTAATTACATTTTGATTGCTACCCAGCTCTCTACAAAAATCGCTCAAAACCCAAACAAAGATAAACGCTCAAAGCCCATGTACTGGCTCTCCAACCTCCGGCTCGACATCTGGGTCGGCCGGTCCCCAACCGTAATCTCCAGCTATGGGCGCCTCGATGAGCGCAAACGCATCATCCTCGTAGTCGAGGTCGAGACCTAAACACCAAAGATGGGTCAGATCTAAAGATCTGACAAGTCACAGTATACAAGTAACATAGGACAATATGTATCAAAAGAGTAGAGACAGTTATATAAATTAAGGAATATCAAGATAAATGATCTAGGTAGTTGAGCAATATAAACATATAGAATCATGATAAATATAGCATCTAGTCTGATATGATATGGCACATTCACAAGAGCTGAATACCGCGAGATATTATGCCGCGGTCCTCACATACTGAACATAGTTGCGACGGGGAATCTCACCAGTGCTAGGGATAACTAACTCCGCAAACAGTCACACTCATCAGTCTTACCACACTCATCACTCGGGGAGACTGGATTCGGTATCACACCGTTAGTTTAAAACATAGCTCATCATGATGACTCACTCAACACTCATAAATAGCTCCTACCAGTGATGGTCAGTCCAAAGGCTGAGCTTAAATCAACTGAGTGAATGTCTATGCCGACTCATGGAAACTCTAAAGGTCTGTGTCTGTTTAGACTTTGCCTTGCGTGAACAAGGTCCTAACAATGTCTCTAAGAGGTTCAAATATCCGTTCAGTCCATGGATCACAAATCCAAGTCCAAGCCCACTCGTTGGATCCATACTAAGGCCCATCAACACATGGCCTGGTCTAAAACAGTCCAAACGAGGTATCAAGTCCATTTCCACTGATAAACAACCCATTCTCTTCCACAATGAGTCGTAAGTCTAATACAATCCACCTCTTCATTCTAAGGGTATAACACATCCATCCTTAAGCCATAAAAGGGCTCGCCTAGCCACAAACACGAGTCAGTGTTTACCCAATCACCTCACCAGGTCACCTCTAAGATATCCTAGGTTCAGGTCAGCCATTTCCATTTAATTAACAGTTATAAGCTATAGTAAGGACATAAGAGTGACAGCAATAAGATAAGTGAAGTATGAACTTCAAATATGAGAATCAATAGGGAAAATATCAATAATCCAACCTAGGTAATGGACCACATTCAGGTCCAGGTCCATCTCAGGTAATTTGATCTCTAAATAGAATCTCAGATGCCAAAGGATACTATGTTTGGTGCTCCTGAAGTTACGGGCATCATCGACAACGTTTAAAGATCGAATCATCGTAGATTAAACAACCAAAACCCTACTTGGTGGTCTCCACGAGTCAAGGTTGAGCCACACCATTGACTCCGGCTTGGCACATCAATAGAAGTCCATTTGGATGGTCAATGGGCCCCACAAACGATCACAACCTCAGAAATGTGAAAACTGAAAAATCACTGAATTCAGTGTCCTCAGTCGACCGAATACACTAGATGTTGCCCCCCAGGTCGACCCAGTGTGCAGTGTGCTCGGTCGACCTCCTGGCCTGGTCAGTCGACCGAGTGCACTGGGAAAAATTGGGTCAAGCCCCTGGGAGACATGGTCTGATCTCAGGGGTTTCATGTGTGCTCGGTCGACCTCCTGGCCTGGGCGGTCGACCGCGCATACTGAAATCCTGGATAATTGATGTCCCAGCTCTCAGCCATTTCCACTACAGGTCCTGTGTGCTCGGTTGACCCGGAGCAGAGTTCGGTCGACCGCGTACACAAGATCTCTGGGTCTGAGGGAGAATCCAGCTCTCAATTAATCTCTGCAGTGCCTGTGTTCTCGGTCAACCTGGAGCAGAGCTCGATCGACCGCGCACACTGGTCTGTCAGTTCTGTAGGAAAATAGCTGAGAGTTGTTTTCTCTTAGTTTCAGTGTGCTCAGTCAATCGGGCTGCAAGTCAGTCGACCGAGTACACGCAATCTGCAGAAAACTCAGATTTCAGGGTTTCTTCTCCTTCAACCCATTTTTCCATTAAACCTCCTCCAATCTCGCCTAATCATCACCAAATCAATATAAAACATAAAAACATTTCAATGTACTACCATCCAACACTAAACGGGCCATTGATATTCCAAATGAGAGAATTCCATCCATCAATGCCCAAAAATCCATAAATACTAAGCTCAATGGTAGATCTAACACATGCACATTACTTGAATTGAAATTGCATAATCAAAGGAAATAGAAACATACATTCTATGTTAAATATGTATATTGCACTTGCCTTGACAGAAATGGAAGGTTGTAGAGAGAGAAAAGAGAGAACCAATCCAAGAAGATGAAATCCAGCTCCTATGGTCTTCTCAATCACAAGACCAACCCAGAACTCAGGTTTAGAAGAGAGAGAGAGAGAGAGAGAGGGAAAGGAGAGGGGAAATGGGGAGGATGAACAGTAGCTAATGTGTGTTTGGGGAAATGTGTAGTATTTATAAGTTGGGTTTAGGGCTAGGGACTAAAATACCCTTTTTGTTTGCATAGGATTATGGTTAGGGTAGAGGGCATTTTGGTCTTTGGGGGGAAGGTTCTAGAAGATTTTCTAGTGGATATCCCCTATTGTAAATACTAATATCTAGCTAGGGCCTCCAACTCATTAACTAACCCTAGAAATTGCAAAGAACTCCTATTAATTCTATTACTAACACAACTAGACCAATCTAACTAAAACTTAGGAAGTATATAACTATCCTTACTAACCCATTAATTAGTATACATAGCAATATACTCTATTAAATAGTATTCAAAATTCTAATTGAGGGCCCACAAGGGGTGGGGCCTCACAAATATGGCTAGAAAAATGAAGGAAAAATTTGATAAATATTGGGAGCAATATAATAAGGTATTTGAAATGGTCATACTCATTGATCCTACACGCAAGTTGTTATATTTAGAGTATGCTTTAAGAAAGTTATATGGATCAAGAGAAGATATAAGTATTCGTCGAGCTGATACTCTTAGAGACTTCAGAAATCTTTATAAAGAGTATTGTGTGATATATGATACCACACAATATTGTCAAATGTGGATGAAGTTGATTTAGCAAAAAAACCTACTAAGTTTGATGATGAATGGTTAGTATTTGAGGAACAAATGACCCAAGCTGCAGTTGTAGAAGAAAAATTTGAATTAAATCGTTATTTGGAGGAGCCAAGGGATAAATCTATAAATTTCAATATACTGGATTGGTGGAAAGTCAATTCGGCAAATTATCCAGTTATGTCAAGAATGACTTGTGACATTTTAGCAATTTCAATTTCTACGGTTGCTTCTGAATCGGCATTTAATATAGGAGGAAGAGTACTTGACCAGTATAGGAGTTGTTTAAAGTTTGATACTGTAGAAGTCTTAATTTGTGCACAAGATTGGATACGTTCGTAACAACACAATGATGATAATGCACCAGATGAATTTTTAGATATTCTAAAAATAGATAAATAATTAAATAAAGAGTTATTGCTATTTGTTTTATATGTACTATCATTTATAGAACTATTGTTACATATTTTTTTTGTTTTACATCATTAGAAAAATTATTTTATCCCACCACCAACCTTCCAATAAAAAAAAGTTTTTAACTTCGCCATGCTGCCTTTTGGGTAGTATTGTAGGTCTCCAACCCAGACAAAGGAGGAGGGTTAGATTGGAAGTCGGTGGTGATGTAAGAAAATTTTCTTTTCTTTAAAAGAAATTCCCTCCTTTTGGCCCTGGCTCGGCCTTAACCCTTAAGGGTAGGGCAAGGGCCTAAAAATTTCAAGCCCGCTATGAATGTCAAGGGCTTTTGTTCGGTTAGGCCCTGCCCGCACATGTGAGGGTAGGATAAGGGCTTACCTCGGCCCGGCCCTTTGATAGCCCTATAGAAGGCCCAACTGGGAGGGTTTTTTTTTTAAAAAAATCAGAATTTTTTTGGTGCTCCTCTTTATATATATAGTGAAATATTCATGTGCATCCATCCCTCACCATAATATAATATGGCGAGGGATAACATAATAGGGCTGACTTTATGATACATCCAAACCATCTACACACATGGGACCCCCTAAATTACATTGGATCAATTGATTTTTGACCTATCAAAATGGATTGTACTATTGGATGGAGGGTCAACTTTTTTTTAAAAATAAAATCGTTAAATTTGTGGGAAATGGATAAAAGGTTAAAGGCATGTGAATGACCCTAAACTTGATAGAGCCAAACTACTTGGCCCGAATTTGGGGACCGGGCCAGCACCCGGTCCCCAAATTCGGGTCAAACAGACTTTTTGAACTTGATATATGGGCCCATCCCCAAGCTGCCTCTTTCTATTCCCTACAAGTTGCATGATCAGTGAAGCTCTAAATGGACCCATTAACTTTGATGCACATAAATAAATATCCCCTTTAGAAAGTTTTTTACTTATTTATTATTATTTTTTAAGTAAGCCGGCGTGATTTTTTCACGCAAGGTACAATCCGCACGGAGAGAAATCCTCACGCGACCGAAGCTTCACTAAATTACCGAACTGCCCTTGACCACTCTAGAAAAGGAGAGATCGTATCGGTTCTTTCGTTAGCAGAAGCAGAAGCGGCAGAAGCAGCAGCAATGGCAGAGAGGGAAGAAGCAGAAAACAAGAGCTGGACCGCTTCGACGAATTGGGTCATCGTCGATGGCTCTCTCCAAAACACCATCTCCTTCGAATCTCCCATCGACGAAGAAGAAGAAGAAGAAAAGACCTCATCGCGACCCAAAGCCGCTCTCGTGCTGAAGCCTCCTCCGTCCGATTCGAGTTCTTGCGAAATCAACGGTCAGGATCTCTAATTCCACATACCTAGGGTTTCTTCTGTCCTTTCCTTTACTTTAAAGCTTCGATCCTTTTGAGATTCGAGCATCGTTTTGCTTTTGTTTCTTAAATTTCTCGTCTGTAACTGCTAATCGAACTGTATTTGATTTAGATCTAATGGTTTTTTACGAAATCCAACGTGTTTCTGATGTTCTGATGTATTAATCGTGACCTTTTCGGGCGAGGTTTGGTAAAATTATAGAGAAAGAGAGGGGAAGACGAGATTGGTGAGTGGTTTGGGATGAATATCGAACAGATTTGATGATTGTAGATGTGCGTCATTGTCATCATTGCATTATCTTATCTAGTCGGGAATCATATGTTAAATTTGGACTCTTTTCTATCAGATTTTTAGCATAATTGCTGGAGCAACTTCGTTCTCTGCTATGATTTGGGCCCGTTTGCCCACTTTGTATTGAATCCCTAGGAGGAGTTTATAGCAAAGTGAGTTTGAACGAGGGATATTAGAAGTGGTTAGGAGTGGAGAATGTAAGGTGGAGATATGTATTGGACCCTTTTGCTTCAGGCAAGATTTTAATTTACTAGGTTGATGGGTGGTGGGTGGGTACACTTTTCCTACAAAAGGTGAGTGAGACTGTGCTAGAATTTCCTGGGAATTCAACAAGGAAGCTAACAAAGTGGTTTGTTGTAGGTTTGGTACAAAGGCGCATTACTACGAATTCCCAAAGAATTCAATAGGAAGCAAACAAGGTTGTTTATTGTAGGAAGTAGGAAACCTGTTTGGTTGGCGATCTTTATCATTCCTACTTTGCTTTCAACATCAGCATATGGTTGGGAAAAGAACTTGCACTTGATTGGGAGATGTAGTCCTTGATCAGTTACATCATTGCAAGGCCTGCTATTGTACAATGTTTTAAGAAAACCATCTTCCTATAAGAATGTTGTTATCTCAAAATTCATGTTTGGGCCGTGACAAAATTTTGTGCTTGTTGTTAATCTACCTAACGTAACCCTCATCCTTCATCCAGGCTTAAGACCTGTAGTAAAACTAGCAAAGTTAAGAATTCAAAAGTGTAGTTGTAGATAAGAATTTGAAAGGACAAATTGTGGGGGTAAAGAGGTTGGGTGATAGAATTGTAGCAATTAAACTAGTGTTAGAGGAACACATAATTCATCCAAGGATTTGGCTCGGGATAGATCAAAATGGAGAAATAGAATTCATGAAGCCGACCCCAACATAGTTGGGACGAGACTTTGATGATGATGATGAGGGAGTGACATAATTCATATCGTTAGTGCATATGAACCCCAAGCAAGATTAGATGACAGTGTCTAAGAGACAATTTTGGAAAGAGATTGATGGTTTATTACGAGAAATTTCAACTAGTGAAAAGATTTTTCTAGGAGGGGACTTAAATTTCCATGTAGGAAAGAAGAATAGATGCTATGAGAGAGTCCATGGAGGACAAGGATTTGGAGAAAAGAAAATGATGTGGGAGACATTATCTTTGATTTTTCATTAGCATTTGACCTCGCAATAGTAAATACCTGCTTAAAAAAGAGAGATGGGCATTTAATTACCTATAAAAGTGGAATTAATAGGCAAATAGACTTTTTTCTAGTTAGAAAATATGCTCGATTGGCTTGTAAAGACCGTAAGGTTAATGCAGAAGAGAGTTTAACCACACAGCATAGGCTAGTAGTTTTAGATTTTTGCATTAGAAGCATGGTTTAAAAAATTGGCTGAGTCCAAGTCGACTTAGACTCGACACATACCGAGTCAAGTCCTTTGGGCTTGGACTCAAATGTGTGGGACTCGCTCAAGTTCCACGCAACTCGGGCGAGTCCCACGAGTTGACTCGCACTCACATGCAACATAAAGTTAACAAAAAAATAAAAAAAGCAGCAAAAACAGGGGGGGTGTAAAATTACTTTAAATAGAAGAAGATGGGTGAGAGAACAGGTTACAAAGGGGAAAGAAAGGGCTGCCTGCTGCTGCTTCTCTGATTTGTGCGGCCCCTTTTCCTGCAGCTGCTGCTTTTCCTGTTGCAGCTGCCAGCTGCTGTTCTTACTGCTGTTGCCAGCTGTGAGTCAGGTACTTGCTCCCCCCCCCCCCCCCCCCCCCTTCTTCTTTTCTTCTATTCATTTACCACCTCACCTTCTTAGGGCCTGTTTGGTAATTTTATCGTAAAATAAAGGTAAAGTAAAGCATCAAATCAAAAGAATATAATACATAAGGGGGTTATGATGGTGTTTTATTTTTAGTGGATTGGTAAGGAATCTTTCTGACTTTTTGTGTAAAAAGTGGATGTTCTTTTTGTTATTTAGTGGATAAAGGAGGTTACTTTTTGACCTTTTTTTTTTTTTTTTTTGAAAAATGAGGAAATTTTGAAGATGTGTACTTTTGATGTGACCATTTGTCTGGGAAATGGAGGCTTTACATTACTTTTACTTTAATTGTAAATTTTCAAATGGGCCATTACTTTTTTTTTTTCCCTTCACAAGTAGGCCAAGGCCTGAAAGTGAGGTTAGTAGTAGTTGACTGGGGCTGGGCTAGGGCTAAGGTTCCCCTTTTTTTTTTTTTCCATATTTTTTCTAAGTTTTTTGGGGCACTGATGTGACTCATGGGGACTCAGCCGAGTCGGATGAGTCGACTCGAGCTAAGCCTTGGCCGAGTCAGGTCTCGAGTCCGATTTTTAGAACCATGATTAGAAGTAAAAAGAGAAGGGTAGTAAATATTTCTAAAGCAAGTTGGAGGGATTTGAAAGGAAAAATGGCAATAGTATTTTAAGGATGAAGTGATTGAGGAGGGAGAATGGAATTTTGAGGCAATAACTAGGTGATGTGGAATCAAATGGCTAACTGTATTAGGAAGGTTGTAAAAGAGGTGCTTGGAGAGTCAAAAGGGAAAAAACATTATAATAAAGAAACCTGGTGGTGGAGTGTAGAGGTTCAAGAAGCTATTCGGGAGAAAAGACGATGTTACAAAGTTTGGTAGGACAAGAAATATGGAAAACTATGGAATGTATAAGAAGGTAAAGAAACAAGCTAAAAAAGTTGCAAGTGATGCAAAGTTCAAAGTATATGACGACCTATATAATGGGTTGAGAACAAGAGAAGGATATTTTTAAGCTTGCAAAAACAATGGAAAGAAAAAGTGGGGACTTGGATTTTGTTAAATGTATTGAGAGCAATGATCAAAAGGTTTTTAGTGAAGGACAGTGATATTAAAGAAAGGTGGAGGGAATATGATGTCAAACTTTTAAATGAAGACTATGTAGGTGACATAAGAACAAGAGATGATACTTAGTTAACAAAACATACTTTTTTCTGCAGGGGTGGTGGAAGTGAAAAAAGCATTGGCACAAATCAAGGTGGAAGTGAAAAAAGCATCGGCATAAATCAAGAATGGAAGGTCTGCAAGCTTTGTTGACACTCCGATAGAGGTTTGGAAATTCTTAGGAGAAATTGAGGGGATTTGTTTAACTAGCCTCTTTAATAAGATATTAATAACAAAGAAAATGCCGGATGAATGGGTATAGTACCTATATATATATATATATATATATATATAAGAAAAGGGGATATATATAAAACGATACCAACTATCGTGGGATTAAATTTATGAATCATACTATGAAGCTATGGGAGAGAGTAATGGAACAAAGACTTAGATAGAAGACCAAGATATCTACAAATTAATTTGGTTTTATGCTTGGGAGGTCAACCATGGAAGCTATACTCTCACTTAGGAAATTCATGGAAAAAATATCTAGCGAAGAGGAAAAATCTGCTTATGTCTTCATCGATTTAGAAAAAGGCTTTGATAGGGTACCTAGAGATTTAATTTGGTGGGTTTTAAATAAAGAAATTTTCCAAGAGGTTATATTGAAATTACTAAAGACATATATGAAGAAGCGGTAACAAGTGTGAGAAAAGTACCTGTAGAGAGATAGGTGAGTTCTTAGTGACCATATATTAGCATCATGGATCAATCCTAAGCTCTTATCTCTTTGCATGGATTATGAATGAGTTAACTACTTATGTTTAAAAGGAGGTACGTTAGTGTATGTTGTTTGCAGATGATATAGTATTGGTGGATGAATCAAGAGATTTTGTGGCAAAACTTTAGAGATGGCGGGAGGCTTTAGAATCCAAAGGTTTTAAAATAAGCCATACAAAGATAGAATATATGGACTACAACTTTAGTGAGCATATACAGAGAGATGAAACTATTATGAGAATTAAAGCTCGGGAGATACCATAAAGAGATTCTTTCTGTTACCCTGGTTTGATAATTAGTAAGGTCAGAGAGATTGATGAAGATGTCGAACTTAGGATAAAAGTGGGATAATTGAAGTGAAGACTTGTTTCTGGAGTGCTTTATTTGTGATCAGTGCATGCCAATAAGATTGAACGGAAATTTTTACAAGACATTGATTAAACCAACTATGACTTATGGAGTAGAATGTTGGCCAATCAAGAAGCAACATATGCATAATGATGTAGTAGAGATGAGAGTGTTGAGGTGGATGCGTGGTAAAATTGGGAAGGATAGAATTAGTAATGAGCGCTTCTGACAGCATTTAGGGGTAGCATTAATAGGGGATAAAGTTAGAAAAACTTGTTTGATATGGTTTGGGCATGTCCAACGTAGGCCAGCAATGGCACTGAAACAAGAAAAAGTTTGGCTATATAGGTTGATAGCCCACCAAGGGGAAATGGAAGGTCGAATAGGAGGTGGATGGAGGTAGTCAAAATGGATTTGAAGATGTGCAACTCATCTAAGGATTTTGCTTAGGATAGATCGGACTGGAAAAACAAAATTCATGTTGCCGACTCCAACATAATTGGGACAAAGCTTTGATGATGATGATGATGATGATCATCTTCCAATAAGCATATGCAGGTAGAATCTAGGCATGGCTAGCATAGCAAAAATCATCTCACTCATGACTTAAGTTTATTTTTGTTGTCAGCACAATTTTTTAAACAGAGTTTCATAGAACCTGATTACAGGCAACCATGTTACTAGGATCCTAAAAGGGCCACCCAAGAGGATTCTCCTTTACTTGTCATACTTTACCATGTTTGTGTTGATGCCCTTCATTTCTCTAATATGATTAGAAGAAAGTACACGCATATGATAAATTGTAATTTTGAGGAATATCCAATCTTTATAGGAGCTATTATGGTCTAAAACTAAAAAATCGTAGTGATATTGGCTAGGAGATAGTAGAAGGCACTTTTTGAGTGATTGGTCAGAGGAAAATGATATAGGAATAATAAATGTTCTGTATCCTCATATGTCATGTTGAAAAGGCTGAAGCATTTGACAACCATGGTTCCTTTGAATTGTTTCATCCAATGTAAATGGATCTGGGCAATCTTTTAAAACTAGGACTCAAGTGGCAACTTAGCCGTCTCAAGTCTGGTTAACTCAGCCATTGGACCGAGTTGCATCCTAGCGCCAAGAAACTTTTGAGATTTGTGTAAAAATGATAGAAGTATTTAAAAAAAAAGAAAAGAAAATGGTGTCATGCATTCTGAAGTTTGAGAGACATTATTGATTTTCGTGAATTACTAGTGGAATGTGACTCTCTTTGTGCAATTTGATGGACCACTGGCCTAGTAAGTCTCCATGCAGCTTAGCCGATGTGGTGGAAGAGGTAGTTGACTTAGCTAGGCGTCTTGATACATTTTTCTGCCATGTTAAATGAAGTGCCATCTGTCAGTAGATAAATTAGCAAAGGAGGGTGTTCGACACTGTGGTTTGGTGATAGCACTCAATGTGGTTCTACTTTATCTTGATTTTTGTTGGTCTCCCTTCAGTTTTCCTTGTCTTGTTTTTGAGTTGGGCTTGTAGCTTTTCGGTATGTCTTTTATGCTGTTTGTCTATCACTAATAGAACCCGAGTTACCAACTTTCCATTCAAAATAAATAAATAAATAAATATATAAAAATGAGGCACACTTTTAACTATTAATAATGAATTGAGGTAGTAATAGCCTAATAAGCGGCTGCATTTGTTTTTTCTGAGTCAGAATGAATAAAGCTCCTGATATTCAAATGCTTAAGTCTTCCATAAAAAGTGGTTTTGGTCTTCCAAAATCAGTGCAAAAAGGTCCCCAACAAGCCTCCCATATCTTCTCACAATATGAAATTGAAAAAAAAAAAAAAAAAAATCACTGGGGCCTTTTCCTGTAGGAACGGAGGTGGCAATGGCCTTGGAATACACCTCTCAAAAAACATTCATTTTGCATCTGATCCTTAGACTACTCAACCTCCCAGCCTTTTGCAGCCCAAAACCCATCCTAGCTAGGGATGCTTTATTTTAGTGTAATTGGCTTAGTTCAGGGGCGACTCGGCTGTTTTTTAAAATTATGGTTCTAGGCCCAAAAATAAAATAAAATAAGAGGTCCCAAACTTCTAGAAGCTATGCTGCTAAGGTATTTGTAAGTGCCTTGTGAGGTACGTCATTTGCATTATTTGCTTTTTGTTAGCATGTTGTGGCCCATATGTCCACAATTGGGCTAGTGGGCCTGACAGGCCCATTACAAATGCTGAGCTTATCCATCTACCTGGTGCATTTAGTTTATGTCTTCTAAATTTTAAGTTAAACTTGAGAAAAACCTTGGATTGCTCAAATCTTCTTAGGTTTAAGTTCAAGGAGGCAGCCACTTAGGTGAATTAAATTACTCTTTATGGAGATTTAATGGATCTCTCCTATAATGTCTATAAATAGAGAATTCACTGGGCCCCTCTCTCTACAATTAATGTACATCTAGGCAACCATGGCCTGTCGAGTCTGTGCTGCTCTTCTTAATCAATTCAAAGGGCCGTACATGGTAAGTATGACAATATAATTTCATCTATTATTATTATTTTTCTTAGATTATGTCATCATGCTTTAAAACCCTCCTGTCCCAAACTGTAAATTAAGCATCATTCTAGAACTAATTTTGAGAAGTAGAGAGAGAAAGAAACGACTAAAATTTTTGGCCAAAGTCATGTCAAGCCAGTGCCTCTCTTCTTAACCAATTCAAATGGCCGTTCAAGGTAACGTATGTATGGTAACTTGGCAAGTTGATTTCATTTTTGCTTTGATCATGTTCATCATGCTTTAGGTCCTTATTACAAAATTGAAAATTATCTACCATTTAGGAGAACTTAATGAAACCCATCAATAGGGATTTCATTATGTTCTATTGCTAGATGATTCTATGATATCCAGATACTTGTGTGTGCCTAGCATGCCTGTTTCCGAAGGACACAATACTTGTACAAGTACTATATACTATACCAATACTTGAAGGCTACTGTTTCAGCATATCCTACTGTACTTAAGTCCATTAGTCATGGAGTTCAATAAACATTTTCACTGTAAGTAATGATAATCTATTAATTTAGAAATGTTAAATAGGTAAAATATATTAGTTTCTATAAAAAAATTAAAAATCTTAATATGAAATATGTAATTTCAGGTTATGGATAAGATAATCTACCCATGTCCATGTCCTGGATTTCAGAAACAGTAGAATTTGTATCCCATACCCTGTATACATGCTTGTTTCATATCCATATCCGGGTACTATAGGATGAAATGCATGTATATTAGATAAGTTTTCTCCAAAAGGTCCCCTTGGAGAGTTATCAACAAGATCTGGGGGCAATGACGGAGGGAGGTGGGGTCGAGTGAGGGCACTTGCCCCCACTCAATTTTCCTTTCATCTTTGATAAACAGGAGAAAATATAGGAGTGTGTTTAGGCATTTTTATTTTATGTCATTTTACCTCCCCTCAACTTTCTCCACTCTTTGAGAACTTTAGAGAATAACAAGGGCATTATTGTCTAAACAAGAGTATTATTGACCTTTTTTTTCCCCTAAAAGATAGAATATTATGGTTATCTCTCCCTGCAATGTCATCATTCTCATCTCATCCATTGCCAATGTCCCATCCCACATCCAACCATGTTCAGAGAGTATTTAATGAAGCTCTTGAGTGGAGCCCACTTAATAAAATTAAACAGGCTCAGAGTGTTGGGTCCTTTTGGGCCAATGCTCTTGAGTGGGGCATACTTTGGAAAAACATAAACCCCATAAAATAAATGCTCTAATTATCTATGAAAAATATAACTCAATATGATCTGGGCCCAAGTCAAATTGATCTATATGAAAAAAGTTAAATTTGTTTATTAGAATTTTATGGAATATGTTTTTTTTTAAAGTTAACAATCATAAGCTGGGTCATTTGAGTGAAATCTAAGGTCTATACACTATATAAGGAGATTGTTTTTAACAATTTAGATGTTTTATAAGTGGGCATATTGTTGTGGAACTCTTCTATCATGGTTTTTTTTTTTTTTTTTTTTTGCTTCTCCCTTTTTACCTTCTCTAATGTGTAGATGGCATCCAAGGACATTGAAATCATCCTAGCTCTTGATTTAACAACCTTAAAGTCTAATACTATATTAATAATAAATATTTTTTTATTAGATCCAATCCAATAGTGGGTAAAGGATTGATGGGCATCAAAACTTGGCATGGTTCCAAATCAAGGTGAGGATATAAGTATGAAAGGAGCTAAATTGATCAAAGGTTGGCTCAAGTAGGCCCCATAGAGTTGGATTTTACATGTGATCTACTTGTAACAATTTTTTTTTTTCTTTAAGTGAATCTTATATGGAAAATAAGGGAAGGGGTCATTTCTTGACTGGTTTTGATTTTTCATAAGTGGGCCTACTAATATTATTGGTCAATCAACTTTGCCCCCACTAGAAGAAAATCCTAGCTGCATCCCTGTCTGGGGGAATAGAAAAACGCTGTAAAAGAATTAGGATATGATGCAGATTTGGTGTTGACGAGCAGGTCTCAGTTAAAGTATCCTTGTAACATGACAAATCAGAAACTAATGAGCGTTTTACATGAGGTTTTTGTAGCCTCTAATACACTGAATTTTTGGAGAGGGTAGGAGGGTTTAACCGATTGTCAAAGAGAAGTCATGTTAGATAAGACCAAAATAGACCGTTTCTCCGATTCCTCTATTCTGTTAAAGGGGCATTTTGCTACTTCTTGTGAACCATGGAGACTGCCAAATGCCAATTATTATCTCTGTATCATGTATTAGGATAGACTCATTGTTAATTTAATCTCTTTCTATCAGAAATACAATTTGCTTTATAAAAAAAGTTGTCCCTTTTTTTTCTTTGCGTGTGTGCGAGTGTGGGTGGGTGGATTTCCTGTGCTGTTGCTGTCGTTGAAATGTTGGTATGTTACTTGTACTGCAGTCAGTTTCACCAAAAAACATGAAGTCCGTCAAGTTTATGTGCGCAGTACCTCTCGAGTTTATGAAATATATTATGCGCTTGAACAGCAAAGCGATCAAGAGTATCTTTGTACTGTACGCTGTGGGGTTGCTGCAAGAGAAGACGATATACTTCAGACAGGTGATACTGGAGAAGCTACTGGTGAAGACCGCGATACATCTGGTACAAATACTCCTGAAATACCTAATCAGACAGCTAAAAGTGATAGTATCAATAGCAATGGTAGTGATGAAGATGGCTGGGTGGAAGTTAAGGTCCCTGATTCTCCTCTAGTTACTGACACAATCAAACCCATGGCAAAGGAAATCAAGCAAAAAACAAGCATAAAAGTTCAGGTAAGAACTATTACCATCATGGTACTGTATTGAACAAATATGGCTTTCTTATACTCCTATTTGTATCTTATCGCATTCTGTTTATGATTAAACATAACTTTCAGGATTATTATGAGGCAACAGCGGAGATCACTGATTCATATCCATGCATCTCCCTTACATTGCGGTTGCTCTCACTTCAGGTGAAGGAATGTTTATCCATAGAGGAGATATACATATTTGCTGAACCAGCTGTTGAATCCACTAATGCAGGCCATAGTTTGGCTCCTGTGGAAAGCTCAGCTGGCAATAATTTGTTGGCCATGCTTGTTCCTAGCCTACTTCAAGTATCAAAGTCAGGAATTAGCAGGGTAAAAGATGGGCATGTTTCTGACATCAGAGGGGTACAAAAGTTACCAGGTTCTGAATCCAAAGAAAACAAGTCATTCAGCTCAGAATTGTACAGAACTGTTAACCAAGAAACTCCCGTCAACATGGCAGATACAAAGGAGGTGAAGATCCAGGAACTAGTTGAGGACAGAACAGAACATAGGCAGTTAGAGTCTGGACCCCACTCACCACATTCAACCAACATACCCAAGTATGACGAGGAAAAGAAATTACCTGTTGGTTACTTGGAGAAAATGTTGGGTCAGCTGGACTGCCGTATGGCCAGAATAGAAGCATTTTGTGCAAGTTTTGAAGAAAACATGTTGAAGCCTCTTAACTGCATGGCTACAAGAATGCAGCAAATGGAGCAGCGAATGGATGAGCTTAGGGTAAGATCGGAGTCTCCCCCAAGATCACTACCCTGTTCAAGGATTGTTGCTCCTGAATTTTCATTTGATGAGTCTGAATCCAACTCACTTCATGCTCATAGTAGTGATGAAAATGTTGACTCTGCTTCAGAGTCAGAAGAGGGCATCCCTTTTGACAAACTATCTTCATCCAATGTTGATGCTGCTGCTGCAACTTCCCCAAAGGTGGTCCCACATTGGGTGGTTAATGCCCCAGAATTTTCAAATTCTGATGATGACAGTGATAACAACTGTTATGACACTTCAGATTCTGTAAGGAAGGATATCCCCTTGGATAAGCCATCTTCATCCATTGATAGTGCATTGGCCTCTGCGCTTGCTTCGCTTATATTGTCAACATCTGCACAACCTATGAAACTCAGTCCTGCTTTTATGGTTAAGGCTCCTGATCTTGCAAGTGAAGATGATGAAAATGAGTCACCTTGTGCTAGTGTTTCATGCGAAGGTGCTAAAAATCATGGAATTGATTTCCACGGAAATCATGGAACAGAAAAACTAAAAGATACAGATTCAATTCCTTGCACTTCCTCTTCTCAAGATAGTGAAGTTCAGCCCACCAAAGAGAGCCCAGTGAAAGTAACCGCTGAAGGAGTTGCAGAAAGGAACCGGGTTGACATGAGTGTGGTCACTGGGGTCCAAAGCTGGACGGGCACTGCAGAAAGAGAATTGAACGAGATGGAAAGGAACCAGGATGACACGAGTGGGGTCCAATTCCGGACAGACACTGCAGAAGGAGATTTAAACGAGATGGGACAAACTGAAGATGCCTGCATGGAGGAGATTGCTAATGGAGTTGTGTCTTCTAACCAGCCTTGCAGGGAATTGTATGAAAATAGAGATTCAAGTTCCAGTGGGATTGTTGATCAATACCAAACAATTGCAGAATGTGCCAACAGAAGCACAAGAGATAATGTTGAAGTAATGCCTCCAAAACAATTCTGTGCATTTGATATTAATGTCCAGGCTACTATGAAAGGATATATTGGCCAGTCCTACATAGAATGGAGTGATGACAGTGGTGGGGAACCTACTGCAGAAGGAGATGCCGTCCAGGATGGTCCTGCCACATGCACCGAGTTACAGAATGCAGGACATGGCATGGACGGGTTGGAGAATGAGCTTAAGCCAACATCTCATCCAGTACTGGATTTTGAACTGCCCATCTTGGATGTAAAGTTCATATCAGAGGAAAACTTGCATCGTAAGTTGCCCCTTGAAGCTCTTCTGGGTGATGTTCTTGAAACGACAACACATCCTTCTGGCCTTGACCATGATTATAATGACGACATTGCCAATGGCAGGAGAGATGACCAAGACATAGGAGAGAGTGAGGAGAATGATCCTCCGGCAAGTGACCCTTTTCTGGAGCTAGAAGACCTAACTGTGGAAAGTGTGGCCCCAAGCTTGCAACACGAAGAACTACAAGACCCATCTGGATATGGTATCGAGGAACCATTCTCCAGTCTTATATGAGCTACGGCTTGAAAATTGAATTAATCTGAGTAAGCGTCTTGTCCGTGTCATGACCTATTAGGATGGCTCTACATGTACAGGTAGAAAAAATCTAAAATGAACGTCAGAAGTTTGATTGTATTGATACATTTAAATTCAAGGAAAATTTCACTTTTGAACTTGTAAAACTCTCTACACCCATCAAACTCACTCTTCCATAATTAAGATAAAACCTCATCCGCGTCACTCGTTAACAAGTTCAGGAAAGGAAAAAAAACCATATAATATGAGAGAGAGTTTCCATCAACAAAATCATTTGTAATAAAAACATAGACAACTCTTAAGTAGAATTCTCTGCACCCATCAAACTCACTCTTCCATAATTAAGATACAAGTTCATCCATGTCACTTGTTAACAAGTTCAGGAAAGGAAAAATTCATCCTCAAAACCATATAATGAGAGAGAGAGAGAGTTTCCATCAACAAAATCATGTGTAATAAAAACAGCCAACTAATGAAATATTAGCTGCAGCCGAGTGGCACAAAGCGAGCAATAAAGTTGCAGATGACTTCCATTACCATCCTGTAAGAATCCTTAATTTAGCACTTTGGGAGTTCGTCTTAAGGTTTCTCCCTGTTGAAAAAGCTTCATGTTGGGCCAAATGATCACTCCACCAAAACTTCCCACTTCTCAACTATCTCTTGTAGTTTCTCAAAGCCCTGCAGCAAGATAGTGGCAATGGAATCAAAACTCGTCCCAATAATTGTACGACACTCAGCTGAAACCGTGACTGAATCAAGAAAACCACTAAACCTCTCAATAATGGCTTCTAGCAGAGTCAGATATATCCATTTTTTTCATCCCTAGTTTTGCTTTGGAAGCTCAGATATTTTTTCTTTATCCCTAAAATACAAAAGGTTCCTCACAAGCCTGGATAGAGGATTTGATACTTACCACACGGTTGGTGAATTTGCCAAATGATTCTCCTTGCTGGCGCTCATGCTTCCACCTGTAAAACAATGGCTCGAAAACCTTCTCCAGTTCCTGAACCTTCACCTTATTCATAAAGGTTTTTGCTATTGTGGTTTGGTTGGGTGTCCCACCAAGCCAAATCTGATACCACATGCAATAAAAAGTTTAGGTACTCCAAGGCAAACCTGATGATTAGCACATACAATGCAAGGTATACTAGGTGTTTGTCTTTTCCTTTTCCAAATCTGATGGCTGGGAGCATTCGGAAACAATCTTTAAATTTTGTAAACAGAAATGCAAGATTTCAGCACATGAAATTCAAATACCTGGTAGCTGTTGGGTCCATCTCCAACCAGTCCAAGCTCAGCCATGTAAGGCCTGGCACAACCATTGGGGCATCCAGTTACCCTTATCACCATTGATTCATTACAATCGAGGCCGACCTGAAACAAGAAAGTACGCCCGTTTCAGTTGTCTGGCCAAAGGGGGGCGAGAGAGCTTTCATCCTACTTATTTTTTATTATCAAACCAAGCTGAAATTTAGGTAATGTGTAATCAACATAAAATAAACACTAGAACTTGAATACATCATTTAAAGGGTTAGAAATTACTCCGGATATAATCCAAGATGAAATGTCTTAAAGCAGAACGAGGTCTGAGTAATAGGAGAAAAAAAATAAGCCTGTTAATGTGTAAAAAAGAAATCCAAGTACTAGGATTCTTTTTTTTCTTTCTCTGAATTTTTTTTTGGAGTTATGGGGTAAAAATGAAATACATACACCAGTAGGCATCACCAATATGGCTGATGCATTGTAATATCATGAAGATGTAGATAGATCAGTAGTTTACCTTATCAAAGACAGCTCGAACACGCTTGAGAATGTCAGGAATTCCACGCTCGGCTTCTGTAATTGCCAACGTACACAGTGGTAGTGCAGGACATGCCATTGCAGTTAAATTCAGGGGGTCCACATACTTGGGTTCCTGTCCATAAAAAAATTGTCAAGATCAACTATATGATGATATTACTCTAGGATCAAATTCAAGTATACAGATGAGCTAGGGCATATATGGAGAGAGATAATCATTAAAAGAAAGAAAGAAATAAGACAATTGCAACATCCATGATAAATTCTAAAGGAATAATTTCCAAAATCCCAGCTAGTTTGCCTAGTTATTTATCTTGCATTTTCTCCGTACATTGACAAAGAAAAAAAAAGAAGGGTAAAAAGGCAATTTGGCAGATTAGCACTCACCAAGAGACCAGCCTGAGCAAGAGCTTCTGTGATGGGCTGCTTCAAAGCGTGGGGAATGTCACACAAGATAATATTCTGGTTTGGTGTGAGTCGCACATTAAGGTTATACCCTTCAATTATCTCCCTTAAAGTCTTCTTCATGGTCCCTTTAATGCGACCGTTGTCAACATGAAGCCCACAGAACAGTGCACCGTCTCCCTGCACAAAGATGTATTGAATGATAACTTAAGTGGAAGATTATAAAGGAGATAAAAAATAAACATGTGCGAATCTTTGGGTGTATGTAACTTCTTTCAGTACATTATTTACAGAAAATTCATGACTTGGGCCAGCTTGGAAGTTTTGTAGACCCAGAAACGTATCACCAGTCCCCCTTTAGGGACATTTGAAGATTCTAAAACTTGAAGAAAATGAAAACCAAAACCCTATTATTTGCTTCCTAGAAAAGCTGTCCCCTAATATATGTTGCTAAGCATGATAAGAATGTGATTCAAATTCCTAGACATAGGAAATAAGAAAACAAATTATAAAAGATGAAACCTTGTCTCCAATGATAAATTCTCAAGATAGAGAGCTAGAAATATGATCATTTAAATCTAAGTAGGAATATGGGACTGAACCTGTTCGTGCCAGCCAAGGTGGCTCTTGAATTCCCACTCTGGTAACTCCTGAAAGGGCTCAAACTTCTTCCCGTAATACTGCTCAACAGCACTCCTGAACTTCTCAATTCCCCATTCATTGATCAAATATTTCATTCTACTGTACTTCCGATCATCTCGCCTCCCATTTTCTCGCTGTGTGACAACAATTGCTTTCACAGCATATAGAATATCTTCTTTTGGCACATAACCCAGTGGCTCCCCTAGACGCGGAAAAGTGGTCTCAATTCTGTGGGTTCTTCCCATGCCACCTCCAACCTACAATTTTATGAACTTATCATGCACAAGCACTGAAAAAAACTTGAACACATCTGCTAGAGAGAAAAATAAATAAATTTAAGGCATTAAGTTTGGTTTTACTCACATAAATGTTGAAGCCTTGAGGCTCCCCGTCAGGACCAGAAACTACCACAATGCCGATGTCATTTGTGAGGATATCCACTGAATTATCAGTAGGAACAGTCACTGCAATCTTGAACTTCCTAGGCAAGAACTGTGTGCCATAGATGGGCTCGGGAGAGTCAGGGAAGTTTGTTCCATGAGAGTTGTCATTACGAGCGTTCACTACTTCAGGAGGCTCTGCCGACATGATCTTCTCGCCATCCACCCACAAATCATAATAAGCACCTGATTGAGGGGTCAGAAGTGTAGCAATGTTATCTGCAGTCTCTTGTGCAAATAAGTAGTCTTTTCTTATGATCGGTGCTGGGGGAGCAAGAACATTTCGATTGAGATCACCGCACGCGCCGAGAGTGGAGCCCATGCTTCTGATAATTGTATTCATCACAGTCTTGAGGTTCTTCTTTGTCACCCCATGTAGTTGAAATGTCTGTCTGGTTGTCAAACGGAGAGTGCCAGTTCCAAACTCATCAGAAAGATCATCCATCGCCAAGTAGAGCTTGTTAGGAACTTTCCCACATGGGTTCTTAGTCCGAAGCATAAACTGGTAAGATTTTCCACCAGGGCCACGGTGCTCTCTGTTAGCCTGTTGATAGCTTCCATGAAACTTGATCAGCTGTGCGGCAGCCTCATTTATATTGGGGGCATCTGTCTGCAACTCCTCTTTCAGAGGGTACCGCAAAAAATCGCTTTTCTCCTTGATTATTTCAACCTTGCTGCGTTTAGGTTCAGAGGAAGTCTCTGGCTTTATAGGCTGCACAAGGAACCAAAGTCATGCAAAATTTTTTTTGCACCCCCCCAAATACTACAATGTGAAAACACATTCAATTCATAGATCAAACCAACCCAAAATGGCGAATTAGATCCACCCCACAGTCACATTTGTAGGAATACCAATGTTGAGTGTTGCCAAATTATAAGATGGAAATAATTGTGAAGTATTGAAATAGGAATCACAACAAGAAAGCCGACAATGATGAAGAAGATCATCTGATATTTGGGGATTGAATAGATATAATATGCAATGAAGAGGTTATAACTTAGAATGCATCTGCATGAAATCACCACCATGAACCATAAAGTTCTGAAAAAACGCATCAACCCATACGAGTCAATGCTATTCAATCTGATTGAATTCTGAGTTAGAGTCACCTTTTTTTCCCCTGTTCCTCATCAAACTCAACTTAACCACTTCATCTGGGCATCTTTTTTTTTTCTTTTTTTTTTTTGATCCAAAGTCACTCGTATAACATGCAAACGGACTATTATGATCATTCCAACCGTTCATGCAATTCCTATTTCCTACACACAGATTGTATCTAATACGGAGCGGATCTTTGGGTCCTCTACACGATCAAAATCACATGCATTCGACATCCGAAAAACGCAAACTTTCCCATTCTACAACTTCAAAAACAATGATAATAACAAAGCGGTAATCTCAAAATTGGCAATTCTATGAAAAAACCCAAACAAACAAGGGAATCCCAGAGAGGAAAGAAATCTCCCTTTTTTTTATGAAAACTACGATTAAGGTAGGAAGAAGTAGAAAAAAACAGAATCTGACCGTAGATACGGCGCGTATGACAGAAAGTGTGGAAGAACGGACGGTGGAGATGTCGACGAATCCCCGTCTGATGGAAGCAGAAGAGGATCTGAGCCCTTGAAATCGTTGGGTGATCTGGTCCTTCTGATCCTTGTTCAACAGGGACGTGTTTGCAGCTCCGATCGATGCCGCCATCGCCTTTAGATGTCAGATGAGAAGAAAAAAAAAAAGTGTGAGCTTTCGATTTGATTTGGAGTTGAGTACTACAGAGATAGGGTTTAAGACTCTCTCTCTCTCTCTCTCTAAAAAGAAAGAGTTGGAATTGGATTCTGTTGTGGCTCCACCTACATATTACGCAGGCGTGTGCGTAACACGCACTAAGAAGGCAGCATGGAAGGGGGAGGGAAAGGGACATTCATTGTATGTGGACAGGATTTTTCTGACTGTGGGTTCAAATTCAAGTAATCAACCATGGTCAGTTATGGGTGCTGCCTGCTGGGCCCAACATACCACTCTAGCAAAGAACACCACTCTAATCTAATATTCTATGTGGCTTGATTTTGAAACTTGTGGGATTGGGATGATACATTTTTTCACAATGAGAAAGCACTTATAGTTTTTACTTCATTTTCTGCAACAGAGATGAAACTGAAGTTTAATAAGAATGATGGAAACCAAAATTCCTCATATTTGTATAAGAGGGAGACTAGAGAAATCCCAACATTTTGGATGTTAAAATTTAGAGGGAGGGGACAACATTATGAGGATTTCAGATTCTCTTAAAGCAAGAATTCTATGAGTGAATTAACTTGCCTAAACCTGCTTTAAATTCAAGCTCCAAATAATTTCAGCTGTGATGATGCCCCATCGTTTTTTTATATTCAAATTTAGAAAGGGTGTGAGTGGCAGTATTGTAACTCAACAGAAATGAGGGCCTTTAATTTTGAGTTTGGCCCATAAAGCAAACAAAAAGAAGTCAACAGACTTGGCCTGACTATAACGTTTTTTATTTTTTATTTTTTAGGGTTAAGAACTTGGACTGACTAACGTTGTTGAGGCATCTCTTGAAAAAAAGAAAGAAGAAGAAGCTGTTGAGGCAACACATTCTTTTATTATGCAATTTTAGGAAAGTAAGCAAAACAAAATCACAGCCATCAAATCAGATAATCTTTTCCTCTCTCCAACAATAGGCCATTGGATGTGAAAGTTAATGCATTGAAAATCTCAACCCCTTGAATGATGTATACCCCAACTAGGGAATTGCTCGAGGCCCACCTCATGAGATGAAGGCAGGTTAAGTTTGGTTATGGTCCACACTCTGCAGTGTACTCAGATGACTGAGAAATCATGGAAAAAAAATGGAGGGCTTGAATCTAGGCCTGTCATTCAGGTCTCTAATGAGGAGGCTCAACTTGGCCTGACCCACCAAAGCCCATCAAAATGAGGGCTTTTCTTCTTATCCTAAAGCTCGAGGGTTAGGTAGGACCCAGTTTTGAAAAGCCCATCATCTTGAGGTCCGGGATAGGGCACGAGCCACTGGCTCGGGCCAGGCCTTTGTCCATTGATACATATTATATTATATTGTATTATATATGTGTGTGTTGTGTGTTCGTGTCTATTGATCCATTATAGACATGCACATTCCATGAATGAATTCCTATGTATTCTAATTCCATGAAAAAAAAAAAAAAGAGGGCTCATTTGATAGTAATTCTCATGTATCCAGCTTCATTCACACAAAGTGGCCCATGTGAATACATGAGTTTCATTCCAAGCAATCTTACAAATCAATTCATAAGGCCCATTTGAATATATATATATATATATATATATTTTTTGCTTTAAGGGTAAGTATATTAGAAAAGGGGAAAGGATATACATGGGTCAAAAAGACCCCCAAAAGAAGCTCATAGCTAAGGAAGAAAGAGGCAGAAACACTAGAAGAAAAAACCCAGGGAGGGCGATGAAACAAAGGGAGAAAAGATGCCAAATTAGGAAGAAAAAATCGCCGGAGCAGACGTCGGGGAAGAGAAGCGCCGAGGCTGACGGTCTGAACCAGAGGAGCCCCTAGAGGAGGGGCTTTCAGCTGGAGCCAGCGGGGCTAACATCTGGAAACAGAGCATAAAGGGGCCGACGAGGGCCAGCTATGGAACCCTGATCGGAGGGAAGCTAGAAGCTGCAGAGGCTGCTGACGGAGGAAGCTATCGGCGAAGGAACCCGGATGGAGCCCTGGAGAAAGGAGGAGACACCTGGGGAAGAGGACGCTAGGGGAGCTGCACAGGCGAGGGCTGGCGAAGAGGGAGCTGCACAGGCGAGGGAGGCGAACAACTGACTTAGAGGACCTCAGAGATGGAGCTTGCCCGAGAGAGGAGAGGATCCGGGAAGACGCCCAGCTACAGAGCCCTGGTCAGAGCAGATCAAGAAGAAGAGGCTGATCCCTGAAGAAGCTGAGGAAGGAGAGAGGAAACAGAGCGAGCACTGTAGGCGGTGAGAGGCCGAAGGAGGACCTGAAGAAGGGATTGCTTGTGGAGATGATCTGAAGAATTGACTGCTAGAGGAGGGGAGGATCGGGGAGAGGCCTGAGGAGGAGAGTCACCCAGCAGGGATATTGAGGAAGAGGAGTAAAGATCTGAGCTGAGTACTGCAGAAAGGCTTGGAAATTTTCCCCAGAGAGAAGAAAAGGAATTCCTGGAGCTGCTGCTGAATTGAAGAAAGAGGAAACTTCTTGCCCTCAAAGGTAGCAAAATTCCTTGCCTTCCATAGGAAGTAGAAGACGTTGATAATGATAGTTGCCATGTGTTTTTCCCCGGCTAGATCGTTTCCTCTTGTGAGAGCTGCCCAGATAGAAGAGGCTGAGAAGGAAGTTGGAGTTGCTATGTTGGCTGAGTGACAGAGCCAAGACCAGAGAGCTTTTGCTTGATCACAGTTGAAGAAGAGGTGGCTGGAGGAGTCCTCATCTTTGCAACAGATGTTGCATCTAGAAGCTAAAGAAAACCCCAATCTCTGCAGGTGAGATTCTGTTGGAGTCTTGTTGTGCAAGAGACGCCACCCAAAGCAGCTGACTTTGGGAAGGCAGATCGCATTCCAGATATAAGAGGGTCAGACAAGAGTGGGAGCTCTTGAACGAATGAGGTTCCAAGCTGCTTTCATAGTGAGATGGCCATCTGTGGAATCCCTCCATCTGAGTGAATCCTTTGTTTGGTGAGCTGGGGGGATGGAGTTGATAGAGTCTGAAAGGTATCTGTGGATGTCTGGAGGCAAATTGGAAGGAATGGACCATCTGCCTGCTTGAATCAGAGAAGAAAGGCGTTGGTTCTGGGGGAAAGGGTAGTTGGGGAATCTGGTTGAAATGGGATCTGCCCCTGCCCACTGATCATTCCAGACGTCAATTTCCTGACCGTTACCAAAAATCCATG